>CM057348.1:275684759-276934759 GCA_030015575.1 Agapanthus africanus
AGTGCGCATTTTGGCTAGACAGTGTCAAATGTGGTGACGAGAGATGGTATTTGTGTGCACCCGAAGAAGATTGAGGCAGTGCTGCGTTGGCCCAGACCGGTATCAGTTACAGAGGTTCGCAGCTTTCTAGGTCTGGCCGGCTATTATCGACGTTTTGTCCAGGATTTCTCCCATATTGCTGCACCGTTGACCGGGTTGACTCAGAAGGGGGTTCCTTTCGATTGGACCCAGGCATGTGAGGATAGTTTCCAGCAGTTGAAGACTCGTCTGACTACTGCACCAGTATTATCATTTCCTTCAGGATCGGGCAGTTTCGTGGTATATTGTGATGCTTCTCGAGTGGGGCTGGGCTGTGTATTGATGCAGCACGACAGAGTTATCGTGTATGCTTCTCGGCAGTTGAGGAAACACGAACAGAACTACCCTACTCATGATTTAGAGAAGGCTGCAGTAGTATTTGCAATTAAGATCTGCAGACATTACCTATACGGCGAGTCGTGCCAGATATTCACTGACCACAAGATCTTGAAGTATATCTTTCAGCAGCGAGATCTAAATCTGAGACAGCGCCGTTGGATGGAGTTGGTGAAAGATTATGACTGCGAGATTTTATACCATCCGGGCAGGGCGAATGTGGTGGCAGATGCTTTGAGTAGGAGGCCCGGAGGTAGCCTATCTTGTTTGAGCGCAGTACAGATGCAGTCGACGGCGGATTGGCAGGTTTTATGTGACAGCCGAGTGTAGTTCGAGTTTACTCCTACAGGGGGACAGCTGGCCCATTTCAGAGCACGCCCACAGTTACTTGACCGTATCCGCGAGGCACAGTCCGGTGATGCCCCGTATTTTAGAGATTATCGAGCAGATTCGGCAGGGCAGAGTTTCCGAGTTCGTGATTGATGATCAGGGGATACTTCGATTTGGGACTTTACTGTGCGTACCAAATTCTGAGGGACTGAGGCGTGACATTATTGAGGAGGCACATGGATCCGTATACAGTGTTCATCCAGGTTCCACCAAGATGTACTATGATTTGAGAGAGGTTTACTGGTGGGACGGGATGAAGAAGGATGTTACAGACTTCGTATCGAGATGCCTGACTTGTCAGCAAGTCAAGGCCGAGCACCAGAGGCCAGCCGGTGAGTTACAGCCTTTGCCCATCCATGAGTGGAAGTGGGAACAGGTCTCCATGGACGTCATTATGGGTCTACCCAGGACCAGTCGAGGGTATGACTCTATTTGGGTGATTGTGGATCGACTAACAAAAGCTGCTCACTTCCTGCCAGTGAAGACCACTTTTGGATTTACTCAGTACCCCCAGGTTTATATTGATGAGATCGTGTGAATGCATGGTGTCCCGACTTGCATTGTGTCCGACCGGGGCACCCAGTTTACCAGCCGATTGAGGCAGAAACTTCAGGAGGCTTTGGGCACCCGATTGAGTTTTAGCACAGCTTTTCATCCGCAGACTGACGGTCAGTCAGAGCATACTATTCAAACTTTTGAGGACATGCTCAGAGCTTGTGTTTTAGATTTCGGTGGTAGCTGGGATCGTCATTTGCCCTTGATCGAGTTCTCCTACAATAATAGCTTCCAGGAGACGATTCAGATGGCACCTTTCGAAGCTTTATATGGGAGAAGATGTCGATCGCCTGTATGTTGGACAGAGCTTAGGGAGAGCAGTATTTTAGGGCCACAGATCGTACAGGAGACGACCGAAAAGATACAACTGATTCGGGACAGGATGAGAGCGGCACAAAGTAGGCAGAAATCATATGCTGACAGGCGCCGTCGCCAACTCGAGTTCGCTGTTGGCGATCATATTTTCCTGAGGGTCTCTCCGATGAAGGGTGTGATGAGATTTGGGCGGAAAGGGAAGCTTAGTTCTAGATATGTTGGTCCCTTCAAGATCCTAGAGCGTATCGGTTCAGTGGCTTGTCGGTTAGCTCTTCCGCCCAGCTTCCCCGATGTTCACCCCGTGTTCCATGTTTCGATGCTCCGAAAGTACCATCATGACCCTTCCCATGCGATTCAGCACCAGACGATCCAGCTGGAGCGCGATCTTTCATTCACCGAGCAGCCGGTGGTCATTTTGGATCGGCAGGTGAAGAAATTGAGGTCGAAAGTTATACCGTCCGTTAAGGTTTTTTGGCGTGGCCCAAATAGCGAGGAGGTCACCTGGGAGACCGAGGACGATATGAGGAAGAAATATCCCCATCTTTTTGAAGGTACGCGTAGTTAAATTCTAAATTCGGGGACCGAATTTCTTTAAGGGGGAAGATTGTAACGCTTCGAAAATCGTTTAGGAAGTTTTTCGATAATGGTAAAATAATCAGTCTTTTCCGTAAAAAGTCAAAATAATTATTTTTCAATATAGGCCTAATTATACAAAATTTAGATAAGATATTGCTAGAATTTGGTCAATAAATTGTCACAAAAAAATTTCTAGTCATTTAAAAAATTTTCCTTAATTAATTATTTTTTTATATTATTTTAAGCTTTTAAAAACACATTAAATTAGTGATAAATACAAATTTAAATGGGTAAATTACACACTTAAGAACCATTATAAACTAAAATTTTGTGTTAACAAAAATTTTATCAAGACTTACCAAGAATTGTGGTTTTATGGTGAAAAAATGAAATAAAAATGAATTTTTTTAATATGAAATGATGTGATATGCATTAAATGACCTTAGAAGATACTTTTTGTGTGGAAATTTCCACACAACTCTTCCATTCTCCCCCTCCCATACCCAGGCCGAGCCTCACCTGCAGGTTCCCCCCAATTCTCCCCTCTCCTTTTCCCTCAATCTCCATCAAAAATCAACCAAAAATCCACAAAAATTCACAAATTTCTTCACAAATTCTAAGCAAAACCTAATTCTACCTCTTCTCAAACCCTAATTTGTTTAAAATATGGGGAAAGAGGCATCTTTGGAGGCTAAGTTCAAGAGGATTAAAACTTGGGAGGTATAAGTTCTAATCAAGTTGTTAAATTGTAGTTTAAACATGTTAATTTAGAAGTTTAAAGTGTTAATTTCATTGTAATGGTTTGTTTTTGAAAATTCAAGAAAAGGTTTGAAAATTTAGTTAGGGTTTGAAGCTTTGTAATTGGGTTAAAATTAGTGTTTTGGCCATCTAGTAGTTTGATTTGGATGTTTGTGCGATGTTGCGATCGCTATATCGTTAATTCGCGATATTTGCATCGAAATTGCTATGTTAATGCTTACTAGGTTTTCTAAATTCTTAGGAGGTGAATTAATTGCGATATATTGACGCTACTATTAGCATCTATGACGACTTGTAGAGTGTGCGAATGCGGAGTTTGGTTTAGTCGGGTTTTAGTTTTGACGGTTGCCCCGAAACGACAATTTTAGTTAAGACTTAGTGATTTTCGTGTGTTTTCCGCGCACCGAGTGCACGTTGTGCCTAACTTGTCAGTGTTGATTCTTTTATTTTGTGACTTACGTCATTTCTTGATGTGTAATCTTAAGTTTGTGTTATGCAATTTTAGGATCGGTTGCGGAAATATTGGACGCAGCGCGCAAAGGCAAAGCGGTGGTTGGATCAGATCAGCGAGGCGTCCGGGTGAGTAGATGTATACATCTATGGGGAAATCTTATGGATGGTGCGAGGGGCCCCATAGTTAGGATCACTTTATTACTTGCAAATTATATGCATAGTTAGTTAGTTAACCATCTCATTCATATACATACCCGTCTAGTTATTCGTCTGCTAGCATTGCATGGATATCTATATACCGATGTGTGATACCACCCCTTAGGACACTTACACCATTACCATTGGCTCATTTTGCACACGCACTATTCCTATAAACACACACGCCTTGGTAATTGATAGGTCACGAGCACTTTAGAACCTGCTTAGTATAGTATCACCACTTGTATCATACATGATACATTGAATTCCATAGCATGTATATACCATACATCATCATCATTGTTATATAAATTCCTAGTCACAAATCAATTCCATATCTTTGATATCATAAACATTTATAATATACAACATGTTGGGTATTATGATTTTCTTGAGGATTTCAGTATTGATGAGATTTCTGGATTTTGAGGGAAAACCGCAACAATTTAACTAAAACATATTATCATCATTTTTAAAAATAAAGTTGCGGTTTTCTCATGATGTATTTGTCGTCCACTATAAGTTTTCACGTTTTCTGTTGGATTTCGAGACCCGATTCGAGGAGTGGATGAACCGTCTCGGGTACATGATAGGGCCGGTATGGTACCCCGGGGCAAGAAGATCGAGTTGTAGACGATGAGCCTAGCAGGGGAAGACTACCTACCGGTGATGTCTGGCGCGGCGGATATCCGGAGGATATCGACCGTTGTCGTGAGATTTGATGATATGGGACGATCCAGCCTGACGGAGCCCGATGTATTGAGACATTGATATAGTGAGACATTGAGACAGATATATTTCCATATTTGGTGTCGATGCTTGACACGGTTTTCAGATGATTCCATTGATGGTACTTTAGCTATTGCACAGATATTCTTTTTCTAAGTTATGAATGCAGAGCTTATAGTATTTTAAACACTTAAAGATTTCGTATTGATGTTGCATACAAGTGCATACATACTAGTGGCATTACATCACATCTAGACATACTTGTTGTGACGCATTTGCGTGCATCCTTACAATAGCCTTATTAGATGTTATATTCTACTCACGAGCTGGCAACTCACTCCCGTTGTGCCACAGTGTCTTGCAGGTCGGACCCGTCAGCCTTGTAGTGGCGTGCTTATCTTATCATTGGCTTCTTTTATTTAGACTCGCGACATTGCTCGTAGGTGGGTTGCGAGGACAATTTTATCTTTTTGTACTATCTTTATATCTAGTATTCTCCATCTGCCACTTCTTATTTGTATATGCGACCTAGTGATGAGACTGAGAGATTTGTGTATATGTGGTTTCTCTGGGGTCGAGCTCACTTGAGCCGACGTTGTGTTTTTCTTATTTTTGCATTTCTTTATGCTTATTTGCCTGATATTGCATATATATTGCGTGTAGTTGTGATCCGCCTTGGACGAAGAGCTAGCTCCCGCTTGGGGATGCCATTTTATCGTTACAGGTTATATATCTTGTTGTACCCATTTTTTGGGGCTAGTATTTACAAAGGGGACTCTGCCGAAATTTTCGGATAATTTTGATATTTTAAAAAGGGATTAATACAACTTAATTGGTTTAATATCGTTTTCATAAAAGATTTTCCTGTACTCTTATTGTTTATGGTTTAGATTTTCTGTGCTTTGGCTGACTTACGTTACGTTACGCCTTTAGACGTCTCGTAATCTAAGTGCCAGTCACGTTCCGTACTTTCGGGTCGTGACAGGGTGTTCACTACTTGGAATGAAGGGACTACTACACGGTGTTTTAGAAGTGAAGGACCAGTCTACAAAGGTTGTATTCCTCATTCACTTGTTTGCAAAGTTGTTTGCATGTTGTATTGTTTAAAACTCTAGTTAAGAATCTAAGGTTAGGGTTGTTTAGAACGGAAAATTTTTGTAACGGCATGGACGATGCCTCCCGAAACCTTGCTGCCGTGCTACGTAACCCTACAATGTACAGCAACAAAGTATGGGCTTTGGAAGTTGCTCCTGAAGGGGTAAAACCCATCGGGAGCAAGTGGATCTTTAAGAAAAAACTTGGTTTAGATGGAAAGGTTGAGACCTTCAATGCTAGACTTGTAGCTAAAGGTTTTCGTCAACGACAAGGTGTCGATTATTATGAAACCTTTTCTCTTGTCACTATGCTTAAGTCCATCAGGATCCTACTTTCTTTTGCTGCATACCATGACTACGAAATCTGGCAGATGGATGTCAAGACCGCTTTTCTAAATGGTGATTTAGAAGAGAGCGAATACATGATACAGCCAGAGGGCTTCGTAGACAGTGGGAGCAGCGGAAGCACGTGAAAGCTGATTAAATCAATCTACGGATTAAAGCAAGTATCGTGGAGCTAGAACATCTATTTTCATGAAGCTATCAAAGAGTTTGACTTCATCAAAAACGTTGATGAACCTTGTATATACAAAAAGGTTGTAGAGAGTAAAATTGTCTTCCTCTTATTGTACGTGGATGACATACTCTTGATAGGAAATGATGTTCTTATGCTGCACTCGGTCAAGCTCTTCTTATCATACAAGTTCTCCATGAAAGATATGAAAGTGTTTATGAGCACCACTACTGGGTTTTACTAGCATCAAGCATGCCAATTTAGAAATTTTCGGGGTGCTAATCAACAATAACCTAGAATCTAAACTAGATTATTAGGGTTTATTGTTTGATATCAACTAAACTAGCTAAGAGAAGGTGGAAACAACCTTTGTAGACCGTGACTTTCTCTTCAAATGTTCTGGGTAGTAGTCCCTATGACTCCACTAGGCTCCACTTGAAGTTGGATCGAGCTTTCTTTGCGATCTTCGTGCCAAAGTTGTTCCACCCGAAGCTCCGCTAATCCAAGCTAGCTCTTCACTAAACTCTTTAGTAAAGGAAACACACTAGTTCAAATTGCTAATTCAAACTAGGATGGTGAAGTAGGGGTTCAAATCCCACTAGGGTTCTCACAAGCTCAAGTTTTCACAACTCATGTGAGGGATTGAGCTTGGAGGTGAAGGATGAACAAGATGGAGAGAGCTAGAGAGGAGAACTCATCATATGATCCCGCGTTAGAAAAAGAACAAGTGTGTAGTATGGCTTCATTCCTCTCTCATCACTCATTGAAGCAACCAATAAATCATAATTCTTTTATTGAACCATGCTTCAATAGTGAAGGATGGAAAATAAAATAACGATCAAGCCATACTATACCCATTCCTCAAAAAGTCTCCACATTTTCCACCTCTCTTTCTATTTTCTCAAAATAGAAAATCTATGCCATGCTTCTTTTAATATATATATATATATTAATATATATATATATATACATATATCAAATATATATTAAGAAAATAATTTGTGAGCTAATAATATTAGTTAATATATATAATTATATCAAATATAAATATATATATATATATATAATATTATTAAATCAACACTTGATTCAATAATCCGGATATATCACATATAACCGACTAATATCATTTATCTATATATCACATTATCAAATCAACACTTGATTCGATAATCCGGTTATATCACATATAACCTAACTGATATCAAATAACTGCCAGATTAGAATACGGTATCACATACTCGTATTAAATTAGGCCCCCCCGCACATATCAACATATATGCCCTACTTTATTTCGCTTGAACTAGGAAACCTCTGTATGGGACCCTAAAGACCCGTCAATACGCTAGTAGTAGGTGATGATCACATCAGTCACCCATAAGCCATTAGTAGTACTAGCTGGACGTAACGGCTACCCAGGTATTGAGCAAATAGAAGATCAACAAGCAAGCTTGTCCAAACTCCAATGAAGCCTATAGGTAACACTTACCGTACAGTCGGGGTGGAATCGTCAGACCCCAGTAACTTGATAAGTTATGCCGATGTATGGCTCATAACGGTTCGAGAAACTACTAATAACTCTTACCAGTAAATCTCATCAGTCCCGGCCAAGGACTTACTGTTATAGCCAATCGAACATAGCACAACATCAACTCCCAATACCGGGAGAGACGAAACCCATCCTATCGCTTACTGCCTCCGTGTGACTCGGGACTGTACCCAAAATCCACCTGTTTGCACGACTCCTTTAAGCCATGGTAGGGAGGAAATCAAAGCACAGTGGGAGCCACACAAGACACTATGACGATCTCGGGTCTACATACTAATCTGTACCAGTGTCTCCCGAGAACTGCTATCTGCCGATAGGTATATTACCATCTAGGAGTTTTCTGCGAGTCCTGTTCGGTGTACCCATTATCTAATGAGCACCCATGTACAATCTTTGATGTCAAACACCAATGGTTATGGGATCAACCATCGTCCCATACAGGGTCAAGAAACGTACACACTAGTCTACTTTGGAATATCGATGCCCTGTCTCGTTACTCTCTCGACTAGGAACATTTACAGGATGAGCTTGTAGACTACATAAGTCCCAGTAGTATGATCTGCATCATAATCCTGGTAGTCAAGCAAACATCCTAAGGGATTTATCAACATGTATCAGAGAGACAGTATAATAATACATGTGTACATGTTAAGATAAAAAGCAACCAGATAGCATACTATTATGTCGAGAAAGAAAGTCCTCTATATATATGTCCAAGCATCCACTATATCATACAACAATGGCCTCTAGGGCATACATATTCCTAGCAATCTCCCACTCGCACTAAGGCCATGTGTTGTAGTATCTCATACCCAACATCCCAAAAAGTCTCTCAAACTGCGTCTGGGGGAGGGCCTTCGTGAGTGGATCCGCTACATTATCCTTTATGTCATCTCCTTGACATAGATCTCCCGTCGATCTACTATCTCCTGGATCAAGTGATACCGCCTAAGAATATGTCTGGATCTCTGATGGGACCGGGGTTCCTTGGTCAAAGCCACAAATTTATTGCTACCACAATACACAGGTATTGGATGCTCAATGAATGGAGCCACACCAAGTTCAGCAATGAACTTTTTCATCCAGACAGCCTCTTTGGCAGCATCATTGACAGCGATGTATTCAGCCTCCATCGTCAAGTCTGCTAGGATATCTTGCTTGGAACTCTTCCAACATACTGTCCCTCCATTGAGGGTGAAGACAAAACCCGAGACCGACTTACTTTCGTCCTTATCACTCTAGAAGCTCGAATCGGTAAAGTACTCCCCCTGGTGTTCACCATTACCATACTCCAAGAACATTTCTTTAGTACTTCTCAAGTACTTAAGAATGTTCTTCACAGTTGCCCAGTGTTTCTCCCTTGGATCTGATTGATACCTGCTCACTACACCTAGTGAGTAAGCTACATCCGGTCTGGTACATAACATCGCATATATGATAGACCCGACTGCCGAAGCACAGGGTATCCATTGCATGCGAGCCCTCTCTAAATCATTCTTGGAAGACATCTCTTTCGAGAGAGTGATTCCTGAGCAAGCGGGTAAATTACCACGCTTAGAATCTTCTATACTAAACCTCTTTAATATGGTGTTAATGTATCTGGATTGGGACAATCCCAACATCGGCTTAGATCTATCTCTATAGATCTTAATCCTCAGGATGTAGAGGCATTACCTAGATCTTTCATGGAGAACTTTTGTGATAAGAAGAGCTTGACCGAGTGTAGCATAGAAACATCATTTCCTATCAAGAATATGTCATCCACGCATAATACGAGGAAGACAACCTTACTCTCTACAACCTTCTTGTATATACATGGTTCATCTACATCTTTTATAAAGTCAAACTTTTTGATAGCTTCATCGAAACAGATGTTCCAGCTCTGTGATGCTTGCTTTAATCCGTAGATTGATTTAAGCAGCTTACACACGCTTCCGCTGCTCCCACTATCTACGAAGTTGTCTATCTGTGTCATGTACCTGCTCTCTTCTAAATCACCATTTAGAAAAGCAGTCTTGACGTCCATCTGCCAGATTTCGTAGTTATGGTTTCTGTAATGGCAAGTAGGATCCTGATGGACTTAAGCATAGCGACAGGAGAAAAGGTTTCATCATAGTCGACACCTGGTCGTTGACGAAAACCTTTTCCCACAAGTCTAGCTTTGATGGTTTCAACCTTTCCATCTACACCAATTTTCTTCTTAAAGATCCGCTTGCTCCCGATCGGTTTTACCCCTTCAAGAGCAACTTCTAAAGTCCATACTTTGTTGGTGTACATGGATTCCATCTCAGATCGCATAGCATCCAGCCATTTCATAGAGTCTCCACTTGTGATGGCCTGCTCGAAACTAGTTAGGTCATCATCTTCCATGATGCAATCCTTGCTCCCACCATCTATGAGAAAATCGTAGTATCTCTCTGGTGGATAACGAACCCTACTAAATCAGCGAAGGGGGTGAGGTTCGTTGGGGACTATTGAATCCTCCGGTTCTACCAAATCGTCAGTTATAGTTTGTGTAGCTGGAACATCTTGTAGCTCTACCTCATTACAACTAATTTCTTTTATAAGAAATTCCTTTTCTGAAAAGGTGGCATGTTGAGCAACAAACACTTTTTGTTCCTCAGTGTGGTAGAAGATATGCCTTCATGAATGTGTAGGATATCCTACAAACTTGCACAGAACTGACCTTGCCTCGAGCTAATCCGGATTTTGCTTTTTGACATAATTCGAACAACACCATATCTTAATGTAATTATGACATAGTCCCTTCTTGATTTATCTCAAAAATTATCTAGTAACCGCAATCAAGAACGGCGTCGCTTGGTAGCTAGTCGGTGAGTACGGGTCGGTCCACAGGGATTTTGTGAATTTCCTAATCTCTCTTACGAGTTAATTCCAAACGGTGTGAATGGATCAATTAAATCTAAAAACTAAATTAATCTAGATCTAAATCTTGCTAGGGTTAGATTTAGGTTAAGTTTGGAAAGTCAATAAATCCCACCGCTTTCTATACCCATATTAAGATCTTATTAGGAGTTATGGTAATTATTAATAAAGGGGATTAGAACCATTTGGAAAGATGTTTCTTCCTCTAGGTTCTTGTCCTTCCTTTATCAATCCTTACCCTAACCTCCATGGAAAACACGCTCAACCGGTCCTTTATACTACGGTATCACCGCTACCTCGTGGGATAGGGTGCCGTAGGGAGCGGTATGTGCATGTATGCATGGAGTCCTATTAATTATATGTGATGGGCAAAAAAGGGGTGAGAGATCTTCATCTTTCAAACCTTCCCCAATGCTAACCCTAACAAGCGAGGAGACTACTCGCTCATTAGGGAATTGAAAGACATTTATCTAGGACAGAGAATAAAAGATCTAACTATCTAACTAGGGCAAGGAATTAAATTTAACTAGGGCAAGAATAGAAATTACCTAGGGCAAGAATTGAAAACTTTACTCCTAAATTGATGCTCTCCAAAAAGAATTCTGAATTTTATTAATGATAGAAGGCATGAACAAATACAATGAATTGGGTCTCTATTTATAGGTCATAGAAAACCCTAGGTTTACAATTGCTGCACGTCTGATTTACAAAAATACCCCAGGAAGACTAGTCAGCTCCGCTTTGCATTTTGGTAAAAAAATTATCTTCTATGTGCGCAATACGGCCGCGGAACCGCGGCCGCAGCCAGGGTTTGGCCGCGGTTCCGCGGCCCAATGGTGGACTTGTGGGCTGAAAATTTCTGGCCTGGCTTCTGTTGACTTGTACTTCCTACTTCTTTAGTACTTTTCTTAAATGGGCTTCTAGGTTTCTTCCAGATCTCCCAGTGAACAATTGCAGTGGGCTTTTACCGTTGCTTCGAGACGAAATCTTGGACCTTGCATTGCCTTGTACTTTGTGAACTGATCTTTTGTGTAGGCTTGATGAAGATCCTTCTATTTGTTGGTCATAGTCCCACTTTTGCATCGTCTTTTATCTTTTTCACTGTTTTTCTTCCAAGAACCTGTAACCTGTACTATATAGCAGACATGGGTCAAAAGTACCTGTTTATTCGTAAAATGCATAAGAATGGGGAATATAATAATGCAATATTATGGTATGAACAAATACCCCCAAACTTATCTTTTGCTTGCCCTCGAGCAAACCCAGTTTTATTCTCAACAAAAACGTAACCTCACTTTCACAGGGAAACGCGATTGCACTGAGCTCGTGCAACAAGCCGTTAAACCTCTAGGTGTCCTTAGTAGGAGGAGTGTTGTCTCCTAAGAGTTTTCAGCGGATACTACCCACAAAATCCTATCAAGTAGGCCCATTAACTTTAATTCTCCAATTAGGTTTTCTAACAAAGAATTCTATTATGTTCGACTCGTAAATTATCCACCCATATTTTTCATGCTTCCTTATCATTTAACTTAAGATTATATATGTTCTGTAGACCTATTTAGCTTTTGGCATCTTTTAAGTTTTCCTTCTATGGTTCTATCTCAACTTAGGAATTTTTATCATCTCTACTAAAGATACAAGTCATATTCTTCATTCCCATCTCTTATCTAAACCCCAATCACATATCCCTACGTGTGTGTATAAATCACCCCTACACCTGGAAATTCAAATCAAGCAATCATACTCTTGTCCGTTGTCCAAAGCACTTCTTAATTGGTGAATTTTTAGATGAATTTCGCTCACACATCCTTCATGCGACCGTTAATACTTCTTGAGGTACCAACAACCGATTACAAGATGTGTTTGCGCATTAAAGCGTAATTCCTAGTCTTGCAACACCTAAGGCTTTAGCAGTGACTCCCAAACCAGTTGGTCTAAGGCACTAGGTGATGATGCACCCTCGCTAAATATTTTTTTTTATTTTTGCAGCCTTAAGTAAACACAAAAACCAGTGTTCATTTTTTTTATTATCTCATTATTCACACTTGAATTTTTTTATTTTATTTTCTTCGTACTAAGGACTTTTAGACAAGAGCATTTCAAGGTCTCTTCTACTATTCCAAGTTTCAAGGTTCGTGTTTGTGCAATTTGTAGGGTGTACATTTTCAGAATTCAGACTTAAGCTAGGAATTATTTTTCAAACTTATACTTTAATAAAAACATCAATACTTTTCCCTTATCTTGACATAGCCTAAGAAGTGAACTCAAAATTTGCTTATTTCTAAATAAACTACAAAGACATATACTTTCTACCATTAAACTCTAAGAAAGGTTATTTTTAGGGTTTTTAATTTACTTAGTTTAAGATCTAGTTGTTCCTAGCTAGTTAACCTTTTTGTCAAACTCAAATCAATTATGGCCAAAATTGAATACTTTAATTTTTATAATTTTTCAATTTTTTATGGGTTTTAAAATAAGTATGCAAATGCAAAAATGTACATATGAATGCGAAGGAAGATGGTTTACCGAGCATACCCCCAAACTTAAACTTGACAGTGTCCTCACTGTCATGCTACACCAAAAGGGTCAAAATGTCGGCACTCCCCTGTTTATTTATTTATAAAAAAGATTATTTTTTTTTATTTTTTTTCTTTAAAAGAAAAACAAAATATATATACAACAAGGTTCTCCCCAAACTTAAGCAAGGCTTTACATAAGCCAAAGGTTAGCACCAACCATTCAAAAATCTTATCGTGGTAATGGTCGAGTTGGTGAAAGAATGGGGTGTAGAGAAAGGAGTTGAGAAACACACGAAACCTTATGGGAAGAAGAGTGGAATATGGTCTCGGTGGAGGAGAAAAATGACGGAAGGAAAAAAGAAATGGTAGTGGTTCTACTTCTTCGAGTGGAGGTTGATTAATCACAAAATTCGTATCGTTTAAGAATGCGAGTTCGTCAGCGAAAATATCTTCGAAACTTTCATCGAAGGTCCAATTAAAAATTATCGAACTCAAAATATCGGATTGTGATTCATCAACACTCGGTATCATTAACGTAAGATTAGAAGAACCAAAGAAAATGGGAATACAAACTCGTGGGTGGGGATGAAGTGTATAAATTAGCTCAATTTGTAATGACCAAGGTGTAAAAAGAGATTGTGCTAATCTATCAACCCACGGAAAAATGAGATTAACTCCCTCAAGATTCGTGAGCAAACATGGGTACGTCGAACTTGCTATTGGAGATGAAAGCGTAACGGTCTCTTGCAAGGTCGGAATGAGGACGGAAGGAAGTGAGTAAGGAATGGTATCAGTTAAAGATTCAGGAGGGTGTATACAATCAGTGGAAGGGACATGATGAATTGGGAAATCCGACTCATCAAACAAAACTGGTTCCTCCTCAATAATTTCCTCAATATTCTCCTCAAAATTTAGCCTATCCTTCATCAAAATCAAGACGCATATAAAGTTCGGGAGAAACATTTAATGGCTCGGGATGATGAATTGGACATAAAATTTCAATCAAATCGACGGGTTCATCATCCAAAATATTCTCGGCGTCTATATCCTCAATCAAGTGAAAATCATTTTTTTCTGACACCTCATCAAAAGCATGGATATTTATCAATTCAGGTTCTAGATTGGAGGTGTAAAGATCGAAAGGATTAGGTGTGGTTTCACTCGAAAGAGATTCTTCACAGTCTGGCAAATCAAGCACTACAAAGTCACAAAACTCGTTAGATGTTTTATTTTCAACATGTGAATCATTTGGGACAATCGATGGAAAACCGGAGTTGTGGGCTTCAATTGGGTATGGGTAGGTTTGATTTGGAAATGTGTAGAACTCACTCGCTCCTCTCAAATTCTCACTCTGTCCAACCACCTCCTTATACATTGGAATTTTTGGAGCTAGTTGGAAACAAGCTACCGGTTCACTAGGTTGCATAAGGGCGGCCATGGACGCATCCACATTCCTCACCATTTTGTTTGTTGCTAAAATATAAGCTTCCAACGACTGTTCTAAACTAGACATGGGTTGTGAAGGGGTTCGGTAAAAGATTCGAAATGGTTTTGATACGTGAAACTCCCAAATGACTGTGCAGAAGCAATGTCTAGTGAAGGCGGGAAAGTCGGGTAAGACTGGTAGGAATTGGATGGTTGGACCAGAATATGATCAACATTTGGATAAAAAGGTGAATGGACTTGTTGATCCCTAGAACTGGATGTGTGGAAAGGAGTGAAAGATCGGCTACGAGATTGTGCAATATGCTCAGCAATAGACATCGGTTTAGGAGTTAAAATAGGACTCGAAAAAGTGGTGTCAACATAAGAAGGTGGTGAAGGTTGACATGGTTGACACAAAGTGGATTGCAATGTCGAACTGTTTCTCCTGGACGCTTCTATTTGATCTTTCAAAGAAATTTTGGGCATGGAAAGATCGTCCTTAAATCGACCGAAACAATTGACGTACGAGGCAAAGTTAGGTTCAGGATACCAAAGTTCGGCAAGAGATTTATGAGGTGGGGTACCCATGATGTAAGAGGGAGAAGAGAAGGAAGATTGGGGTGCACGGATTTCTTAGCGACAAAAGTAGCAAGTCTTTTTATAAAAATTTTCCTTTTTTTCTATTTGTAACATTTTGCAAAAAAGATTTTCGATAAAGGGTTTAGACACAAATGCAATCAACCAGAAATGCACAATCAGGCCTAGATCTAGGGTCACCTGGGTCAGCTAGACAGCTCCTAACTGTTCCAAAGGGCTAGAAATAGGACCTCAAACCGCCTCTTCACCGCCAATTGCGGCCAGGTAAGTGCCAGGTGAGTGGGAGGCTCCCCACTACAAGTAGTGGTCCTAATTAAGTGACCACTAGCTTTAGACACACTTGCCTAGACACCGCAGAGTCAGGTTAGGATCAATGGCCGATGCCTACAACTAGTCCTCTGTCCTATTGAGCGCGACGTCCTTAGGGCTGAGTCTAGTATTTTTTAATTAAATATGGTCAATGCAAATGCCTTATGTGATTTCTGGGGTCCTGGAAAGGGTGATGAAATCCCCACCCAATCTGAATAAGTCTCAAGCCCCTTAAAGTCCGATTAAAGATATGCAAACAGAAAAAAAATCACATGCAATCAATTTTTATTTTAAGAGCGGCGCAAAGAATCCTGCACAAGATTTGTTATTTGGAAGGGGGAAGATTTTTAAGCGCAAAGAATCCTGCAGTAGATTTGGGAAAAGATATATGGGGATTTGCAGAAGAGAGGAAAAGGAAACAAACCGAGGAAATTTCGCGTACTGAAGTCACAGGGGAACCGCGGATCCATGGTGGGAGGCATCTACGGTAGCGGTTTAGCGTCGGAAGCGGCAGCGCAGGTCCCATGAAAAATTCTGTAGCTCTGTTTTTTGAGACCCCCTTCTGTTCTGATCTCCCGTTTTCTGTTTCGCACTCTGGATTTTTCCAGATCCGTCGATCCTGCAAAGATTCACACAAAAATACCATTCACAAAATAAAAGATGATATATTTTTATATTTTTTGATTTTTCAGTTTTTTATGATTTTTTTAAATTTTAGATTAACCCGAAATTGCAAAAAGGAAATAACACGCCATCCCCGGCAACGGCGCCATTTGATTTATCTCAAAAATTATCTAGTAACCGCAATCAAGAACGGCGTCGCTTGGTATCTAGCCGGTGAGTACGGGTCGGTCCACATGGATTTTGTGAATTTCCTAATCGCTCTTACGAGTTAATTCCAAATGGTGTGAATGGATCAATTAAATCTAAAAACTAAATTAATTTAGATCTAAATCTTGCTAGGGTTTGGTTTAGGTTATGTTTGGAAAGTCAATAAATCCCAACGCTTTCTATACACATATTAAGATCTTATTAGGAGTTATGGTAATTATTAATAAAGGTGATTAGAACCATTTGGAAAGATGTTTCTTCCTCTTGGTTCTTGTCCTTCCTTTATCAATCCTTACCCTAACCTCCATGGAAAACACGCTCAACCGGGCCTTTATACTACGGTATCACTGCTACCTCGTGGGATAGGGTGCCGAAGGGAGCGGTATGTGCATGTATGCATGGAGTCCTATTAATTATATGTGATAGGCAAAAAAGGGGTGAGAGATCTTCATCTCTCAAATCTTCTCCAAATCTAACCCTAACAAGCGAGGAGACTACTCGCTCATTAGGGAATTGAAAGACATTTATCTAGGGCAGAGAATAAAAGATCTAACTATCTAACTAGGGCAAGGAATTAAATTTAACTAGAGCAAGAATAGAAATTACCTAGGGCAAGAATTGAAAACTTTACTCCTAAATTGATGCTCTCCAAAAAGAATTCTGAATTTTATTAATGAAAGGAGGCATGAACAAATACAATGAATTGTGTCTCTATTTATAGGACATAGAAAACCCTAGGTTTACAATTGCCGCACGTCTGCATTTACAAAAATACCCCCAGGAAGACTAGTCAGCGCTGCTTTGCATTTTAGTAAAAAAATTATCTTCTATGTGCGCAATACGGCCGCGGAACCGCGGCCGCAGCCAGGGTTTGGCCGCGGTTCCGCGGCCTAATGGTGGACTTGTGGGCTGAAAATTTCTGGCCTGGCTTCTGTTGACTTGTACTTCCTACTTCTTTAGTACTTTTCTCAAATGGGCTTCTAGGTTTCTTCTAGATCTCCCAGTGAACAATTGCAGTGGGCTTTTACCGTTGCTTCGAGACGAAATCTTGGAACTTGCATTGCCTTGTACTTTGTGAACTGATCTTTTGTGTAGGCTTGATCAAGATCCTTCTATTTGTTGGTCGTAATCCCACTTTTGCATCGTCTTTTATCTTTTTCACTGTTTTTCTTCCAAGAACCTGTAACCTGTACTATGTAGCAGACATGGGTCAAAAGCACCTGTTTATTCATAAAATGCATAAGAATGGGGAATATAATAATGCAATATTATTGTATGAACACTTCTCCTCCCATATCTCATATGGAATGGTAGGTACTGATTTGGTTGGAACCCTATTCAATAAGTATGCAGCTGTCTCAAATGCATAAACCAAAAGAAAATCGGTAACTCAGCAACACTCATCATAGAGCGCACCATATTTAATAGGGTGTGATTTCTCCGCTCCGATACACCATTGTGCTGTAGTGTATATGGAGGAGTAAACTGAGAGAGAATCACATTCTCTTTTAAATAGTCTCGAAACTCTGTTCTTAAGTATCCTCCCCGATCAGATCGAAAGATTTTAATACTTTTACCCGTTTGGTTCTCTAGTTCGCAATATATCCTTGATTTTCTCAAAAGTTTCAGACTTATGTTTCAATAGGAACACATGTCCATATCTTGAGAGATCATCGGTGAATGTAATAAAGTACGAGGAACCATTCCTGGCATGTGTAGACATAGGACCACATACATCACAATGTATCAGTCCCAACTGTTCTGTAGCTCTTTCTCCGTGTCCAGTAAACGGAGTTTTGGTCATCTTGCCTTTGAGACATGACTCGCAAGTTTCATAAGATGTAAATTCGAACTGATTCAAATATCCATCTTTATGCAACTTAACTAGTCTTATCGTAATGATATGACCTAGTCTAAAATGCCACAAGAAGGTTTCGTTCATTTCTGAACTTTTCCTCTTGTATGTGTTCTGTACGTTTAGAACTGTAGTTTGATTTAGAACGTATATATCATTACTTAACATATCAAACCCAATCAACACTTGATTTAGAAAAATGTTCATAACATTATCCTCCAATACAAAGTTATATCCTTCTTTATGCAACAACGAAACTGATATAATATTGCACGTCATATTTGGTACGTAATAACAGTCGTTCAGAATCAACATATTACCATTTTGTAATACTAGGTGATATTCACCAGCTTCTTTGGCAGCAATAATTGCTCCATTCCCTACTTTTTGAGACATATCACCCTTCATCAAGGAATACCACTATGCAAAGCAAGCACTAGAGATGCTGTAAAAACAAAACCGAGTGGGTTGTAGTATTTGCTAGTTTTGCTAAATAGGTCACTCCCGGTGAAGGGATCTCGGCACTTTCCTCATCGATTGAGGTGCTGGATATTCATCAAGGAATACCACTATACAAAGCAAGAACTAGAGCTAACTTTTTAAAAACTTTTGATTCTACAATATCTTTAGGTTTCTTTTCTTTCCATAAATCTCATTAATGAAGTCCGATCATTTATGTTTCCCTAAACATCACAAAAAAAGAAACGAAAATAGAACGTACGTTTATGCCATCCGCATTCACCACGGGGCCCCATCATGCACCGTTAGGTTACTTAACTAATGGCAGAGCGGGGGCTGGACTACCGCGGGTGCAAAACATATGCAACGTTTATAATATATGTCATATATGTATATAGCATTCATCTCACGCAGTTATATGATCACATTACAGAGCTAAGCAGAAGTCAACATATGAAATATTGGATATATTAGGAGGTCAGTGTTTTAAATTAAGCCAATAATAAAAAACACGGATTCCACGGTCGTGATGAATAGCCAAACCCACATCCCTAGACCCCTACGAGAGCGGTAAGCAACCCTGCCAATTCTAGAGTTTGGAGACCTGGTCTCGACCCCTCGAGATGGTCTCCCACTGGACTCTAGAACCCGGTTACTTGTGCTCCTCGCCTTGGGTCTATCCTAAAAGGGAAAAGTAAATAATATACATCAATGGTGACATCATCCTCAACCCGGAAGTGTCCCAATAAAAGAATATTAAATACAATTTTTACATCAACGAAAATTAAAAAACTCTCATCTCACGCAAAACCCCCGGCTATTCAATCACGACGATCCAATATAATATATCACAATAACACATAACATCACATGTCATCAACGTAAGTAAATATGCGTATCCCAAATTCCATTGGCATATAGCAACGAGATCAGAGATACACCACATATTACACTTACGGTCACAGAAAAGAAATGAAAAACTACAATATTTAGAACCCGCAAATACCTTAGACATCATAAACCTGGAATATCTCATATGCCGAATTTCATGCCTAACCTATAAACCTTGTATTTTAGTCTCAAATCCAAAACACTTCTCAATAATTTAGTCGGGTAATTCAACAAGATTCCTGACTAAAATAATCGAAAACTCGTCGGGAGCTTTAGTAGAGGGTCGTATCCCCGATGCCGATAACGAAGTGCATTTAGGCGAAACACAGTAGCCGCGAGCACCCATGTGGACACTATTGACAACGGGGTTCTCATACAGTCACTTCGTCGGGGTAATGGGGCATGGCTATCTAGTAGACTTATCCGGTGAGTGTTCGCATACTATAAGCGATTGCGATGGGGTTTTGATCCAAATCGAAACTCCGTGGCAATCGATCAACATAAACTAAAATGCTAGATTTATAATTAGAAAACTAGTTTTCACAAAATTAATTATTTTGGATTCAAAAAAATGTATCACATATCAAACTTATAAACCCGAAACGGCGTTAAAATTGCGACAATGAAACACTCCGTTAAGCCTTAACAGAAAGATAACATCAAATGCAATCTTGGCCTAATCAAACATAACCTGAAACCCCATAACCAACCCTACAGAACACAAAACAAATTCGAGCTAAAACAAAAGTAATAGGACCGGCCAGGCCGGCCAAAATCAAGTTCTGACCGGGTCACTGTAGGAGTTTTGGCCTCAAATTTCTCTGGTGTTCTAGTTGCATTACATGTAACATTATGTTCTTGTTTAAATAAATTTTAGAGTCCAATTAAAAAACGACAGAGATCAAGGTTTCAAGTTTGCATGTTTCAGTGTTTTTCGGTTTCACAATTAAACTAACATCGTCTAATCTTCTAACTTTGGCTCTGATACCATGAAAGTGTTTATGAGCACCACCACTGGGTTTTACTAGCATCAATCATGCCATTTTAAATAATTTCGGGGTGCTAAACAACACGAACCAAGAATCTAAACTAGATGATTTAGGTGTATGGTTTGATATCAACTAAACTAGCTAAGAGAAGGAGGCTACATCTTTTGTAGACCATGACCTTCTCTTCAAATGCTCCGGGTAGTAGTCCTTATGACTCCACTAGACTGCACTTGAAGTTGATCAGCTTCCTTTGCGATGTTCGTGCCGAAGATTATCCATCTGATGTCCCGCTAATCCAAGCTACCTCTTCACTAAAATCTTTAATGAAGGAAACACACTAGTTCAAATTGTTAATTCAAACTATGATGGTGAAGTAGGGGTTCCAAACTCACTAAGGTTCTCATAAGCTCAAGGTTTCACAACTCATGTGAGGGATTGAGCTTAGAGGAGAAGGATGAAGAAGATGGAGAGAGCTAGAGAGGAAAACTCATCATATGAGCTCAAGTAAGAAAAAGAACAAGTGTGTAGTATGGCTTCATTCCTCTCTCATCACTCATTGAAGCTGTTGTGTTCCCTAGGCTGGCAGCAAGATTTTGGGAGGCATCGTCCATGCCAATTTCAAATTTTTGCCGTACTAAAGAACCCTAACCTAGAATCTTAACTAGAGATTTAGACGGACTAGCAATGAAAACATCTTTACATCTAAGTGAATGAGGAATACAACCTTTGTAGACCAGTCCTTCACTTGTAAAGTGCCGTGTAGTAGTCCCTTCTTGATTGGTTGAGTTTTTGTGTGCTTAGTTAATTACCGCAATCAAGACGGTTTCGCTTGTAGCTAGCCGGTTGAGTACGGGTCGTCCGCAGGGAGATGGGAATCTTTTTCTATGTGCTTTAACGAGTTAAGTCCAACTGTTCAAGTTTGTTTTGAGATTAACTATGTGCTAAAATGATATGTAAAGAGAGCTTGTTAGGATTTGGATTAGGTTAGTTTGAGTTAGGAGTCGCTCACTTCTTTCATTGCCACTCTTAATATCGGTGTTACGGTAATCGGCAACAACGGGGATTAGCACGACTAGGAAGGAACTTGCGAGTATAAGCTAGGCTTTCCAACGCTTAATTTCTTCCTTTTGGTGCTTGTCTGTCCGTTCTTGGCTCTTAGCCTTAACCTCCGGTTAATTCAACCACAACCGGTCTTACTAAGGAATCACCGCTATCATCTAGGATAGGGTGCCGTTGGGAGCAGATTGTTGTTCACTTAACGGGAGTCCGAATTAAGATGTTGGGCAAGGAAAGAGTGAGAGAGATTTTCTTCTCTCAAACTTCCCTTATCCTACCCTAACAAGTTAGAAAACTACTCACCCATTAGAAGAAAAAGGAAAATAAAACAAAGGAGGAAGATAGAAAGAAAGAGATTAGAAGAATACAACTAGCTATTTGAGACCCCACCTTAGCAAGGATCAAGCTTAAGCATCATTGTTGTTTTAAGGATAAAGAAAAAGAGAACAAGAAAGAAACAAACACAAATAACAACAACTAGATTAACAAATGAAAATTACAAGCAATTATAGTTAACAAAATAAGACAAGCATGGTAACAAAAAGAACTCTTTATTCATCCTTCACTCATAAAAGCTCACTACAAGTTTTTTAATGGAGAAGATATGAGAAGAGGCAGAAGAACAACAACATGTATTCTAAAATCTAAATACAAGAATAAGCACACTTGGTTTTGGCAAGTTCTGGACTATTTATAGGCAGGAAACTGGAAACCTAGGGCAACAATCTGACCATTCATGAAAAGACCAATCTGCCCCTAAAATATTACATTCTGAAGAGTCCGTACGGCCGCGGTTCCGCGGCCTAAGCATGCTTATGCCGCGGAACCGTGGCCCTTTAGAGGAGTTGGCTCCTCGGATTTTGTGGGGTCCCCTGGTTTGATGTTGTCTGCTGTGTGGTATATGTTTTTTCTCAGAAACTCTTCACAATTTTTCCAGAATTCCAGCAGATCAAAAGGTGATTTGATGTGGATCTTTTGTCATGATTTTTCTTAAGCTCCGCGTAGATATGTTGGATCTTGTGTTGCCATTGAGCTTTGTGCATGAAAATGACATCGATTTGTCATTTTGTCCCTTAAACTGGTGTGTGGCAACATATGGATAGAGAGCGGAGACCCGTGTTTTATCTGTGGTTGGCAGTAATCCGGAATTTGTCGTGCTTTTCCATGAATTTCACCGTTTAGAGCTGAGAACCTGTATCCTGCAATTGACTAGCAAACATGGCTCATGAGTACCTACCGATAAGCAATGTGATAAAAATTGGGCGGTATAAGAATGCAAAAATCTGATATGAACAAATACCCCCAAACTTATCATTTGCTCGTCCCGAGCAAAGCCAATTTATTCACAAAAATTCCTAACCTCACTTTCGCAGAGAACGCGATTGCACTGAGCATTGCAACAAGCCGTTAAACCTCTAGGTGTCCCTAGTAGGAGGAGTGTTGTCTTCTGAGGGTTTTTAGCGGATACTACCCACAAAATCCGGTCAAGCTAGTTTTGCAAAAATAAATATGATTCAAACCCTAAAGTTTTGTTTCAGAAAATAACAATTCTATTATCCTAAGTCTAGACTATCGAACCTTTATTTTTCACACCTCGCTTCTTATTTAACTTAAGATTTTATATGTCTTTACGTGCAGTGCAAATAGTGTCGTTAAGTTCCAGAAGGATCGATTAAAGTCATCATGTCACACAATAAAGCCCAGATAAAAATTTTAAAAGGATCACATAAGTTTTATAAAGAGTTAAGCATTTTTCAAGTTTCGTTTTCCAGTAAGGTTTCAACTTCCGAATTTCTATCTTCCTTAATAGGAAACTAGGTCTTATTTTTCACTCCACATTTTTCATATTTTCATTTCATACACACCTCCGTGAACGTGCAATAGTCTTTATCATAGAATAAAACCTTCATATCTCCGCTAGAAATATTTTTTATAAAAAACTGTCTTTTGTCAAGATTATTCTCACACAAAGAACCGTTAGGAATTTTAACTCGGAGAGAACACTTGCTTGACTTTGTTTTAATCTGGACTTTTTAGGCTTCCTAACGAGCTTTGGGCCAATGCACCCAAACCAGTTGGCTTTAGGGCATTAGGTGTAGAGACACCCCAGCGGACTTAATTACTCAAGTTACCTAGGCCCAAAAACAAAAGACAATTTAGCGTGAAAATCGTGATGATTCAATGCGAACGGAGATATAACCGGCAGTTCAATTATTTTTTTGGATACAAGACGTGTTTAGTGGGTTAGGTGTGTAATCATTCCAATCAAGTTCCAGATGGGTTATTTTTCAGACTTAGTTCCAATTAAGGCATCAATAACATTCCTTCATATTCACTTCACTTCATAAACTATTCTTGATATTACTTATTTCAGAATAAACCTATTTGATCCTCAGAAAATCATTTATCCATTTAAAAGTTTTTAGACATAAAAGACTTGTCATCTAATTTCCAAAACTCATGACACGTGTAGTGTGATGTAAAAACGTATATCAGCTATAGTTAACTTCAAAGGAGAGTTATCTTTCAGGTTTTCAAAATCTAAAAATAAGATTTAGTTATTCTTATCTTATCAAAAAAAACCGTCGAAATGTTGAACCAGAGTTCTCCCACTAGCTAACTTGACAGAAAAGTTTTTATGTTTTTAGAAAATTTTCTGATTTTTATGGGTTTTATGGATTTTAATTTGCAGATGCAAAATATACATATGAATGTGAAGGTTAGAAATGCGTACCGAGCGTACCCCCAAACTTGAACTGGACAGTTTCCCCACTGTCATTGCATGAAGAGATCATTGAAGGGTCAAAATTGTCGGTTAGATATACATAAATTTTTTTTATGTTTTTGTTTTTAAAGAAAAGAAAAATAGTAAAAATGGAAAAGAATATTCACAAATATATACAAAATGGTATGTACATACCCCCAAACTTATTTGGAACAGTGTCCACTGTTCTTGGCTGGAAAACCGAAGTTTGGTGGTAGGCAGAGGAAGATTATGCAGGGTAAACCGGCTCCTGTAAGACCAGGAGCTCCTCTGTTGGTTCGGCGCTAAGGTAAGGTTTAAGTCGGTGTCCGTTTACTTTGAAAAATGAACCGTCCTTTGGATTCTCCAAATCCATAGCGCCATGCGGATACACATTCCGCACAAAGTATGGCCCTTTCCAGCGAGATCTGAGGTTACCTGGATGGAAATGTAGCCGGGTGTCGTAAAGCAGTACCTGTTGACCAGGTGCGAATGTTTTGCGCAAAAGGTGTTTATCGTGAAACACCTTCGTTCGGTTCTTAACGACAACCGCGTTTTCGTAAGCCTCATCCCTAAGCTCACTCAATTCGTTCAACTGCAGCTTCCAATGGCTGCCCGCATCTTCAAGAGACAGATTCAGCACCTTTATTGCCCAAAATGCACGATGCTCTATTCCGACAGGGAGGTGGCAAGCCTTTCCGTAAACAAGCCGATAGGGAGACATGCCAAGATCGGTCTTATAAGCAGTTCGAAATGCCCAAAGGGCATCAGTGAGTTTCAACGACCAATCCTTACGGTTCTTGGAAACCGTCTTCTCCAGTATCTGCTTGATTTGCCGATTTGAAACTTCGGCTTGCCCACAGGTTTGGGGGTGGTAGGGCGTAGAAAGCTTATGATTAATGGAATATTTTCGCATCAAGGCCTCGAAAGTCTTATTGCAGAAATGAGTTCCATTGTCGCTAACGATCGCTCGGGGGTGCCCAAACCGGGAGAAAATGTTTTCTTTAAGAAACCTAACGACAACCTTGTTGTCGTTAGTCCGGCTGGGCACAACCTCGACCCACTTAGAGACGTAATCAACAGCGAGAAGGATGTACAAGTTCCCAAAAGAGCTGGGAAACGGCCCCATGAAATCTATCCCCCAAACGTCAAAAATCTCCACAACCAAGATTGGTTGGAGCGGCATCTCGTTCCTTCGGGATATCCGGCCCAAGTGTTGGCACGGGGAGCAAGTCTTGCAGTAGTCATGAGCGTCTTTGAAGAGTTGTGGCCAGTAGAAACCACACTGCAAGATCTTCTCAGCTGTCTTTCTAGGGCCAAAATGCCCGCCACATGCTTGGTCGTAGAAAAATGACAGCACACTCTTGAATTCATCGTCAGGGATACACCGACGAATAATCTGGTCGAGACAGTACTTGAACTGATAGGGTTCGTCCCAGTAAAAGTGTTTTACTTGGGATAAGAATCGAAGTTTGTCCTGACTCGACCATTCAGTTGGTAGTAACCCTATGGCCAAATAGTTCACAATATCTGCGAACCAGGGTTCGCAAGATACTGTCAAGAGCTGTTCATCCGGAAAAACGTCGTTGATCGGAATATGAAGCGACGGCGAAGAAGGAAGTCGTGAGAGATGGTCGGCGACTACGTTCTCACATCCACTTTTGTCCTTGATGACAAGGTCAAACTCTTGAAGCAAGAGGATCCAACGTATCAGCCGAGATTTTGCATCTTTCTTCGCAAAAAGATGGCGCAGAGCAGAATGGTCTGTGTAGACAATGACTGGAGAGCCGATGAGGTAGGGCCTGAACTTTTCTAAAGCAAATACAACAGCTAAGAATTCCTTCTCAGTTGTTGTATAATTGAGTTGGGCGTTGTTCAGGGTTCGGCTAGCATAATAGATTATGTGCGGCATCTTGTTGATGTGTTGTCCAAGGACAGCACCGATGGCAAAGTCGGATGCATCGCACATAATCTCAAATCGGTGCGTCCAGTCAGGTGAAGAAAGAACGGGAGCAGAAGTGAGTGAGCTTTTTAATGACTCGAACGCAGTCACACAGCTCGAGTTGAAGTCGAATGGCGTGTCCTTGGCCAGTAGAAGAGTCAAGGGCCTAGCAATCTTGCTAAAGTCCTTAATGAACCGTCTATAGAAACCGGCATGGCCAAGTTAGGCTCGGATGTCTCTGACGCATCTGGGAGGAAGGAGATTGGAAATGACCTCAATCTTCGCTTTGTCAACCTCTATGCCATTTTGCGAAATGATATGTCCTAAAACAATACCTTCACGCACCATGAAGTGGCACTTCTCCCAATTCAAAGTGAGGTTCTTGTCCTTACATCGGGTAAGGACAGCATCAAGATGCAGCAAACACTCATTAAAGGAATCGCCGAAGATGGAGAAATCATCCATGAAGATCTCCAGGAATTTTTCCACCATGTCTGAGAAGATTCCCATCATACACAGCTGGAAGGTAGCGGGCGCATTGCATAACCCAAAGGGCATGCGACGATAAGCAAACGTGCCGAAAGGACAAGTGAATGTGGTCTTGTCCTGGTCTTTTTCGGCGATGGGAATCTGATTATAGCCGGAGTAGCCATCAAGAAAGCAGTAGTACTCGTGTCCGGCCAATCCTTCAAGCATTTGGTCAATGAAAGGTAGCGGAAAGTGGTCCTTCCGCGTTGCGGCGTTGAGTTTTCTGTAATCGATGCATACTCGCCACCCAGTTTGGGTGCGAGTAGGGATTAACTCGTTCGCCTCGTTAGTGATAACCATTATGCCTGATTTCTTGGGGACAACGTGAATGGGGCTAACCCACTGGCTATCAGAGATAGGGTAAATGATACCACTATCCAGACACTTTACGATCTCCTTTTTTACAGCCTCCTTCATGACTGGGTTGAGACGTCTTTGTGGATCCCTGGCTGGTTTAGCATCATCCATCAAATGAATGCGATGTTCAACGATCAGGGGACTAATCCCCTTGATGTCTGCCATGGACCAGCCAAAAGCTTGCCTATTGCTGTGCAAGACCGCGAGAAGGGCTCTCTCTTGCTCGGGAGCTAGAGAAGCTGAGATGATAACAAGGAGGGTCTCGTTTTCACCCAAGTAAGCGTACTTAAGGTGAGACGGCAAAGGCTTGAGTTCGAGCGTTGGAGGTGAAACGATTGAAGACAAGATTGGTGAAAAGGTCTCGAACTCAAAAGATTCCAGCAAAGGTTCAAAATGAGTGTAAGCGACCGAGTTGGATGGTTCAGGTAACTCATCCGGAAATTCGAAGGATTCAAACTCGGGTGGTGAGTGGCTAAGATCGTTCGAGAAAGTGAAACACTCGTAGTCATTGTCGGGCGCAGAAATAACAGCAGGTTCGAAGAGGAACGCACTAGTGGCGTTAAGGTTATCGTGATCGAAAAAAAACTCATCGAATTCACACTCTTCTGGGGTGATCTCCTGGATTGAGCAAACGTCTAGTATATGAGCATTAGGTTCGGAGGGCTGATTCCCCAACTTGAAAATGTTGAGTTCAATAGTCATGTTTCCAAAAGATAGGTTCATCGAACCATTTCGACAATTGATCACGGCATTTGAGATTGCAAGATATGGGCGACCGAGTATTACCGGAATTTGATTCCGGGGGTTAACTACAGGCTGTGTGTCTAATACAATGAAGTCAACGGGGAATATGAAGTCCCCAACCTTGATTAACACATCCTCTAGCTCACCCGTAGGATGGGTGATTGATCGATCGACCATTTGGAGAGTACAGTGTGTGGGTTTCAGCTCTCCTACACCTAATTGCTTATATACTCAGTACGGAAGCAGGTTAACACTGGCACCAAGATCTAATAGTGCGCGGTTGATGTTCTTATCCCCAATGGTAATAGAAATCGTAGGACAGCCAGGGTCCTTCCGTTTTTGCGGTAAACATTGGGTGAGAGCATCACTCACAGCACTAGCCAAGAAAACTTTCTTGGGTACCTGAGATTTCCTCTTTTTCGTGCACAAGTCCTTTAAGATTTTAGCGTAGGACGGGACTTGTTGGACATCATCTAAAAGGGGAATGTTGATGTTAACCTTCTTAAACAACTCCAGAATCTTCTCCATTTGTGGATTTTGTTTATTGGACCTCAACCGGTTTGGAAATGGAACGTTTTTAAAATTGGTTGAGTCTAATGCTTGTGGAGGAGATTGTAGAGTTGGAACGGATCCCAGAGCTGGTGTTTTCGTGGAGTGAGAAGTGCGTCCGTTCAGAGCAGCAGAAGAAGAAGAAGAGCCTTTTGAAGAATGGAGAATAGGCTCAGAAGAAGAAGAAGAAGAAGAAGAAGAAGAAGAAGCGGCCGGGGTATCATTATCCTCAATTGTTGTGCCGATGTTGTTCTGCAGCATCCTTCCCGATCTCAATGTAGTCACGGCACTCACATTATGAGCAACATGTACATTATGTGGGTGACCGGGATTTGGGAGTGGCTGGGACGGAAGCTTCCCCTTTTCTCGCTCGCTTAACGCCGCATTCAGCTGTGCAATCTGGGCTTCGATGGTCTTGATGTTTGCCCGTGTGCAGCAGTGTGTTGCACCAAAGACTGAATAGACGACTGGATGTTGGCGGTGGATTGTGTCGATTGTTTAACGAACGCCTCCAGACTTCGTTCTAGCGAGGAAACCTAATCGTTGTTTGATGGAACTGTAGGGTTTCTAGGCACGCGCACAAGGGTCTACGAGGCATCAACCATGCCCGATTAAAATTTTAGCCGTGCCGAACAACCCAAAGCCGGATCTTTAAACTATGGTTTAGGCGAAAACTTGCATGTTAACAACTTTAACACTAAGTGAGAGGGATTACAACCTTTGTAGATCCGGTCCTTCACTTCTTAAGCTCCATGTTGAGGTCCCTTCGCTGCGATCATCGTGTTCTGGACTCTCGAGAGGCTTCACGAAGAGAATGATGCAACCTTTGCTTCCGATCTTCGATACTAAGATGATCTACCTTGAAGTTTCATTAACACAAGCTAACACTCATAATATGAAGTGAACACCCTCATCTAAATGGCAAGGATAGATGAAGATGATGAAGTAGGATTTTTGCTCTCATTTATTATCTTTTTCTCACTCACTTTCATCACAAGAGAAAGCTTTTTCATGAAGGAACTCAAGGAAGAAGAAGCATGAATGAAGATGATAACTTAATCCTTTTGTGATGAACAATGAATTATTGTAGTGGTTACAAATCTAATCAAGGGTTAAGCATGAGAGAGTTAACCCTTGTAGAGAGTTAACTAGAGTTAATGGTTTGGATTGGGTTAACATAATATCTTACAAAAATATCAAGCAACCACAAAGTCAAAGCTTCATGAAGCTTCATGGAAGCTTCATGCAAAAGCTAACCCTAATCCAAACCCTAACCAAGTTTAAACCCTAATCCATTGTTAAATTTGTAACCCTAATATGTTACAATATTATATATCACATATACAATATATTTTGTAACAATAGAAAATAATAAAATTAACATATATCGCATATATATCAATGTATTATCCCGTGAGAAAATGAATCTTTTAGTGAGCTAATATTAGTTAATGTAATTTAATATATCACATATATTATTATACATTAAATTAACGAATCAACACTTGATCCGATAATCCGGCTATTTCATAAATAACCGACTAATACTATGACCCGGCTATATCACATATACCCGGCAGATATCTCATATCGTGAGAATCCAATAAAGTATCACATACCGCATTATCCTCGGTCCCGCACATATCACATATGTGCTCCTACTCCGTTTTGGCTGAGCCAAGAAACCTCTGTATAGGACTCTAAAGAATCGTCAATACTCCGGCAGTAGGTGATGATCATATCAAACACCCACAAGCTGCAAGCGGTCAGCTAAACGTAACAGCCACCCAGGTATTGAGCCCTCAGAAGATCAACAAGCAAGCCTGTACATTCTCCTGTGAATCCAATCAGTAACACTCCCGTACAGTCCGGTCTCTTCGTCTGATATGTCACATATCTCGCCTAGGGGTGGTAAACGTCAGACCCCAGTAGCTCGATAAGTCGTGTCGATATGAGGTCTATAACAGTTCGAGAAACTACTGATAACACTTACCAGTAAATCTCAGCAACCCTGGCCAGGGATTTCCGGTTATAGCCAATCGAACACAGCGCAACATCAACTCCCTATACCGGGAGAGACGAATCCCCTCCTATCGCTCATTGCCTTCATGTGATTCGGGACTGTACCCCAAAGCCACCTTTTTGCATACCCTCTTGGACGTGGTTTGATGGAAATCAAAGCACAGTGGGAATCACACAAGACTCTATGATGATCTCGGGTCTACAGACTAACCTGTACCAGTGTCACCAGAGAACTGCCATCTGACGTAAGGTATAATATCATCTGGGAGTTCTCGGCGAGTCCGTCCAGTGTACCCAGTCTCCACCGAGCATCCGTATATCATCTCTGATGTCAAACACCAATGGATATGGGATCATCCATCGCCCATCTGTATGGGTCGAGAAGGTATACGCTAGTCTACACTGGTATATCGATGCCCTGTCTCGATACACCCACGACTAGAGACCTTGAAGGATGTACTTATGGACTACCATGTCCCCACTAGTATGATCCGCATCATAGTCCAGGTAGTCAAGTACACATCTTAAGGGCTTTACCAACATGTAACAGAGAGACAATCAGTGTACACGTTAAGGTAAAGAGCAACCAGATATCATACTGTCATGTCAAGCAAGAAAGTCCTCTCTATATATGTCCAAGCATCCACTACAATATACATCCTATGTATAGTAATGGCCTCTAGGGCATACATATAACTTACAATCTCCCACTTGCACTAGGGCCATCTGATAGCAGTGGTTGCAGTATCTCATACTCAACCATCCTATAAAAGTCTCTCTCTAGGAAAAGGCCTTTGTGAGTGGATCCGCCGTGTTGTCCTCCGAGTCTACTCTCCTTACATCGATCCCCTGGAGATCAACCATCTCCTCGATCAGGTGATACTGCCTAAGAATATGTCTGGATCACTGATGGGACGGGCGTTCCTAGGCATAAGCCACAACTCCATTGTCACACAATGGGAGGAACGAAGTTCATCTTATGAACTAAAATACACCCAGACTTCCTCTTTGGTAGCATCTTTTGTAGCGATGTATCCAACCTTTATCGTCTAGTATGCCACGGTATCTAGCTTGGAACTCTTCCAACATACCGTCCCTTTACTGAGGGTAAAGACAATGCCTGCGACTGACATTCAGTCGTCCTTATCACCCTGGAACCTTTCCAGTGATTCTCCCCAGGATCAATTGACACCTTCTCACTACAACTAGTGAGTATCCTAACATCCAATTAGATTTATCTCATAGATCCAAAACCCAGGATTTAGTAGGTATCAATTTGATCCTATATGGAGAATCCTTGTGATAAGCGGAGATTGACCGAGCGTAGCATAGGAAACTCCTTCCCTATCAAGAGTATGTCATCCACGTACTCTACGGGGATCACCAGCATACTCCCTACTACCTTTTTGTATATACAAGGTTCATCTACCATTTTGATGAAGTCAAACTCTTTGACTACCACATCAAAACAGACGTTCCAACTCCGCGATGCCTGCTTTATCACATAAAACATCTTGCACACGTTTCCGCTGCTCCCACTGTCTATGAAGCCCTCTGACTGTGTACTTATAGACTCTGTCTTCTAAATCATTATTTAGAAAAGCAGTCATGACACCCAACCGCCAGATATCGTAGTCATGGTATGTAGCCGTGGCAAGTAGGATCTGGATGGACTTAAGCTTAGGTCCCTGAAAAGGTTTCATCATTAGTGACAACTGGTCCATGATGTGAACTTTTAACAACTCTAGCTTTGAAAGTCTCAACTTTTCCATGTACACCAAGTAATCTTCTCAAGATATACTTTCTCCTGATGGGGATTTAACCCTTCAGATAAAACAACCAAAGTCCATACTTTATTGGTGTATAAGGATTCCATCTCAGATCGATAAGCATCCAGCCGTTCTTACACAGCCCTACTCCTGATGGCCAGCCCGATACTAGTTGGGTCATCATCTCATGATGCAATCCTTACTCCCACTATCATAGAGAAACCGAAGTATCTCTCAGGTGGGTGAGGAACCCTACTAGATCGGCGGAGAGGCTGTGGTTCGTTGGTTTCTATTGAATCTTTTGGTTCTACCAAATCATCAGCAGCAATTTGTATAGCTGAAACTGTTTCCAGTTCTACCTTATGTCCACAAATTTCTTCATAAGAAATTCCCTTTCACAAAGGTGGCATTTTGAGAAACAAAACATTTTTGTTCCTCGGTTAGGTAGAAGATATTCCGTTGCCAATGCTTGGGATATCCAACAAACTTCCATAGATCTGACTTTGCCTCGAGCATGTCCGGATTTTGCTTTTAGACATAGGCCGGACAACCCCAAATCTTAACTGACTTAAGAGATGGGCTCTTCCCTTTCCATATCTCATATGAAATGGTAGGCATCTGATTTGATCGGAACCCTATTCAATAGGTATGCAACTTCATAAGCGCATAACTCCCTAAAAGGAAATAGGAAACTCAGTAGTACTCATCATAGAGCACACCATATCACATAGGGTGCTATTGCTCCGCCCCGATACACCGAGGTGCTGAGGTGTATACGGAGGAGTAATGCTGAGAGAGAATCTCATTCTTAGAATAGTCCAGGAATCCCGTGCTCAAGTATTCTCCTCCTTGATCACATCAAAGTACATAATACTTTTACCCGTATTTTGGTTCTCTACTTCTAACTTATATTCTATGAATATCTCAAAAGGTCCGGACTTGTGTTTCAACAAGAACATATGTCTGAATCTTGAGAGATTATCAGAGAATGTAATGATGTACAAAGAACCGGTCTTGGCATGTGTAGACAGGGGACCTTCATACATCAGCATGTATCAATCCTAAGAGTTCACTAACTCTTTCTCTGTTTCCAATAAACAGAGCTGTGGTCATCTTATCTTTGTGACATGACTGGCAAGTTTCACAAGATGTAAATTCAAACTGATTTAAATATGCATCTATATGTAACTTCATCTTGTCGGGTCGCATTGATATGACCTAGTCTACAATACCTCAAGAAGAATTCGTTCATTTCTGAACTCTTCCTCTTGTGTGTGTTCTGTATACTAAGAACTGTAGTTTGATTTAGAACGTTAATGCTTTTAGATAACGTGCCTGAACCGATCAACTTTTGATATAGGAAATGTTCAAAACATAATCCAACAATACAAAATTATATCCTTTCTTTACTAATAAAGAAACTGATATGATTTTGTATATCAGGTTCGGTATCTAATAACATTCGTTCAAAATCATTGTATTTGGAATACAGGGTGAAAGTGACCAACAGACTTGGCTGCAACACTTGCACCGGTTTCTGCCTCATGAAACTTATCACCCGTTCTCAGTTCTCTACCTTTCTGTAGCCCATGTAATATATTACATATCTGGGATCCTGATCCGGTATCAGATACCCAGGACGCAAAGGATACTGAGAAACAGTTCTGTGTAATGAACACACCCGAAGATGATGCATCGGTATGCACTTTCTTCGTTTGGGCGGCACGGGAATTCTTGAAATCCCCAAATTCCTGCTCTGTCTTATAGCAATTATATGTTGGAGCGGGACCAACGTTCCCCAGCTCAGTATAACAAGCGGGTTCGGTCAATTTATCCGTTTTATTATCTTGATTAAGGCGTGATATGGTCGCTACCTGGAGAGAGAGAGAAGAAAACACTCTGCGTGCGCTCTTGCAAGATCAGATTGGTTATTATTTTATCTAATCAGGATGGCTCCTACTGTTTTTATCAAATCTTCCTTCAAACCCTAAAAGGAAAGACTAGCCGGGATTAATTACACGCTACAAGTTTGCCAATCTTTCAGCCAGGCCAGTGTCGGTACTTTGAAGGAGGTCCCCCGTGCTTTCGCACGAACCTAATTAATATAAACCTCGTTTTCCCAGAGGCGTAACCTCGTTGACACCTTTCTAGACACCTACTTGATCGGCTAATTGTAATGTGTAAAACTCTCCCAGGAGTAACTCTTACTCGCAGCGGGTATCGGGATCCAACTATCTCATAGAAGGTATGCAATCTCATTGCAAATTTCAACACTTGAAATTCCCAATAATATTTTGCCCCTAGCGTCCTATGACCTTGACAGAGGTCAACAAACCATAGGTTGCTAGTCAAGTTCAACCCGTCATTTCCTGATTGAAGTAAACCCACCCGCACGAACCTTGACAGAGGTAAACAAGGTCGCACGACTACCCTAAATCAATCACATCATATGTTTATACAGATAAGCACTAATCAGCTACCGCACACTACGCCTCGACAGAGGTCAACAAACGCAGCACGAATACTAAATACTACTTATCTGAAATGACAGAGGGCTACGACAGGTTTTTCTGAAAACCTATTGCGTAATGAACTTGATATCGTTGTAGAATCAAATGATTTTAAAATGGAGTGTTTTTAGGCTTTTCTAGTTTTGCTAAAGGGGTCACTCCCGGTGAAGGGATCGTCGGCCCTTTCCTCATCGAATAAGGTGCAGGATACATCACATATACCGCTGTGCAAAGTAAGAATTATAGGAGCAATCAAAAGACAAACCGAGGGGTGTAGCATCTGCCAGTCATTGCTAAAGGGGTCACTCCCGGTGAAGGGATCTCGGCCTTTTTCTTATCGAATAAGGTGCAGGATGTTCTATAGGGAACACCGCGATGCAAAGCAAGAACTGTAGCTACCTGTTTTTGAAAATTCGATTCCACAACATCTTTTAGGTTTCTTTTCTTTCATTAATCATATTAATGAAGTCCCATCATTTAAATCACCTAAATATCACAGATAAATACGACGTACACTTATGCCATCCGCATCCGCCTCGATGTCCCCTCGTGCACCGTTAGGTTAGGTAACTAACGACAGAGTGAGGCAGGGCTAGCGCGAGTGCAAAACATAAGTAACGTCTATATAATATATCATATATACTATATACAGTATCCATCACAACATATCAAATGATCACATCACAGATATCGAAGCAGAAGAAACATATGAAATATTGGATATACTAGGGCGTCCGTGTTTTCAATACGAGCCTGTATAAAACACGGATTCCACGGTCACGATGAATAGCCAAACCCACACCCCTAGAACCCTAAGAGAGCGGCAAGCAACCCTACCAATTCTAGAGTTAGGAGACCCGGACTCGACTCCTCGAGTTGGTCTCCCACTGGACTCTAGAACCCTGTTACTTGTGCCCTCCTCCTTGGGTCTATCCTAGTGCGGAAAAGTAAATAATATACATCAACGGTGACATCTTCCGCAACCTGGAAGTGCCCCAATAAAAGAATATTACATACAAATGAATTTTACATGAATAAAAAAAAAAGAAAAACTCTCATCTCACATAAAACCCCCGGCTATTCAAAACGCGACGATCTAATATAACATATCACTGCAACACATAATATCTCATATCATCAACGTAAGCAAGTATGCGTATCCCGATTGTCGTTGATGTATAGCAACGAAGCCGGCGATACACCACATACTACGCTTACGGTCACAGAAAAGAAAGTGTAAAAGTACAACAGTTGGAATCCGCAACCTTCTTAGACATCGCATGCCTAACCAAATGAATTCTTTAGACATCTCATGCCTAACAATTATAAACCCCGCATTTTAGTCTCAGTATCGAAAACTCTTTCAATATCAAGTCGGGCAATTCAACAAGATTCCCGACATCCTGATCGAATGCCCGTCAAAAACTTTAGTAGACGGCCGCACCCGCGGATGCCGTCGACGAAGTGCACTAAGGCGAAACACCGCTGCCGCGAGCACCCGAACGGATGCTTTTGGCGACGGGGTTCTCCTACAGTCACTTGGTCGGGGCTATGGGGCATGGCTGTCTATTAAGTTTACCCGGCGAGTATCCGCGTACGCTACGTGATTGCGACGGACTTTTGATCGCATCAAAATTCCGTGGCAACCGATCATCTGAGAATAAACTGCTATGTTTATAATATTCAAATTAGTTATCTCATAACTACATGTGGATTCCAAATATTGTATCACATTCCAGATAAATAGACAATGTTAAACTTTCCGATCGAATAATCAAACACCCAAGATTTCCCCAATATATCTCAACACTTGAAATCAGTTTAAAAACATCCATCACATGCCACAGTACCAATGGTCCAGCCGTAGAAGGGTCAAGCCAACGCCTCACATGTGGCACGCCGTACGGCCCCAAACCCTAAGGTTTAGAGGCAGTTCAAGACGGTCACATAATCGAGTTAAGGTTTGTTGTCTTCTAGAGGGTCCACCGCGTTACTTGCACGACTTAGAACGTTCTTAAACTCGAGAAAAAATCCAACTTTTGAAAAATTTTCCGACAGGGGAAAAAGTGTGTTATTGATATCCGTTCGAACTTTTTAACAGTTTCTAAAAATTATCCGGACAAAACTAAACAAAGATAAATTATCTGATCGAATCAACGATTCCCCAATACAACCCTAGAAAACTCAACACTTGAGTAGAATTAAAATATTCCTAGAAAATATTGCCAAGAAAGGACCTTAGAATAAATACATGAAATTTCAGGGACTAACTCATAATTTGGGCCGCGGAACCGCCGCCAAATCCTTGGTTTGGCCGCGGTTCCACGGTCAAATAGTTGAATCAGTAGACCGTACTTCACAGTAATTCTTAGTTTTTCCTGTTTTTTTTTTCTGAGCATTTTTAATTCATAAAAAATCAACTTTTTTAAAATTATCCAGAGAGGGGTCCGTGTCGAGGTTTCGGGGTTCGATCGGACTTTAAACTTCGTCTAGACTTCGCCTAAAGCTCTAGCTTGGCTCTGATACCCCTGAAGGGTTTCTAGGCACGCGCACAAGGGTCTACGAGGCATCAACCATGCCCGATTAAAATTTTAGCCGTGCCGAACAACCCGAAGCCGGATCTTTAAACTAGGGTTTAGGCGAAAACTTGCATGTAACAACTTTAGCACTAAGTGAGAGGGATTACAACCTTTGTAGATCCTGTTGGAGATAGTGCCCTCAGAGTCAATTATTGGATCACAGGTACGTGATTGTAATGATTGATGGAGGACCTATCCCGGTAGGACAGTCTTACTCGAGATGATAGTATGCTATCTGGTTTATCTTTATCATCGTGTACTGCTTTAGGTGACCTGACAAGTCGCTATTACACGATGATAGAGCCCCTAGGATACTTGCTTGACTACCAGCAGTATGAGGGCGATCATATACGTGGGAGCTGGTAGTCCATAAGCACATTCTTAAAAGGTCCCTAGTCGTGAGAGTTTCGAGACAGGGCATCGATTCTCCAGAGTAGACTAGTCTATACAGTCGAGACCCCGACGAGGGGCGGTGGCCGGTCTCACAAGCCACTGGTGTCAGTTGGATCACCTAAGATGTATACAGGTGCTCATTGGGTTATGAGTACACCGGACAGGACTTGCCGGGAACATGCTAGTTGGTCATATACCAGACGTCAGATGGCAGTTCCCTGGTGACATGTGTACAGGTTAGTTCATCGACCTGGGGATCGTCATTTGTCTTGTGTGAGTTCCCACTGTACTTTGATTACTACCCTACCACGGCTCAAAGGAGTCGTGCATACAGGTTTTAGTTGGGTACAGTCCCGAGCCACATGGAGGCAGTGAGCGCATCTTCAGGGGTTCGTCTCTCCCGGTATTGGGGGTGAGGTCGCGCTGTGTCTAGGAGAGCCATTACACGAAGCCCTCGGCCGAGGCAAGGAGATTTACTGGTAGGTATTCCAGTAGTATCTCAGGGTGTTCTGGGCTACAATCCGACACGACTTGTACCGCTTTTGGGGGTCTGACTTTTACCAACCCTCTAGGCCCGCCATGCGATGCTCATAGACGAACGGACCGGAATGTACGGATATTGTCACTGACAGGCTCAGTAGGGTTGTCAGGCTGAGTTCGCTCACAGACGTCCCTTTTAGTCAATACCTGGTAGCCCGTTACGTATTGGCTTATACCTCTGACGTGCTAGTGGTTAAATCCACAACCTAGGTGTTGACGAGTCTTTAGAGTCCCCCACATTCAGTTCCTCAGCTTTCGGGCGAAAAGTTGTAGAGGCCGTATGGAGATATGGTAAGGTCCGATCAAATACGTGAGGTATTGCACGGATCAGGATCGGACAGTTTGTACTATAAGCCATATGGATATATGGCAGGGTTCGATCAGATACGTGCGGTATTGCACGGATCAGGATCGAACGGATAATACTAGCCGGCTTTGGTATAAGCCGGATCCTAGTATAGTACAGTGTAGATTTTGTCTCATTGCATTTGTATTTCGGTGGGAATACAAATGCGGGTGTGTATGCACAGTATCGGGGTTTTCCTGTAATTTATTACGGGACCAGTTTTATGGAGTTGCCAGTTTGCTTTCCGTTTCGGCCAATTTCCTTTGTATCGTTCATTGGCCGAAGATTGGTGGAGGAGGGCTTATTTGCATTGTTGCAAATAAGTATTTGTGGAGGGGTTCTTTGCATATATTTGTATCATGACGGTTGCACCATTCTTTGACCTTGACTTCACCATCATTGACTTGTTTTTGACTCCATCATGGCTTGACTTTTAAAGTCATGATTGTTGATGATGATGAGGGGTGAGGTTGGTGGAGTGTTGGGTTTATGTTTGTGATGATATCCTTTCATATGATAACCATTCCTCTCTCTCTCTCTTGCATGATATGAGTATGGCTCCCATTATTTTTGTTACACTCTCCATTCTCACTCCCCCATTGGCATGGCCGGCCACTCTCCTCTAGTGGGCTGTCCCAATTTTTGGTATAGGGATTTACACTCATTTGGCTTGGCAAAAATCATATTTAGCTCCTCTCCAAAACGATAGTTCATACCTCCACCACAATGGCAATTCCTACAACCCCAAACGAGACTTGCTCACTACACATTCTACAGCAAATCTTGGGCACGTCGACTAGCCAGCTTCGTGTCCGAGTTGCCTCGGCATTGAGGTGGGAGCCCGCAAAAGAAGTAGGCGATGTGGTGCACTTCCGGCGACGAGGTGGAGACAGGACATTCCGCGGGAGATCGAGACGACGACGAGAAGACCGGAGGACTTGGATCAGTCGGTATATCTCTCTTCCCCATCTTGTAGTTAGCTAGGACTAGTTAATGGTTCGATCCGGGTATTAGTGTGCGGTGGTGCCAGTTCATGAAAAATTTAAGTATATCACCGCTTCCGCATTTTGGCCTCGGGATGGAGGCCGGGACGCCGCCGTGCACTTACAGTGGTATCAGAGACTCGCCATTAACTTAGTCTAGCTTTGTCTAATGTGTTTTGCATTTTCGATCGACCAAAATTCCAAAATCTGCATTTTTGTTCACATCAGTTTTCTGTTGAAATTTTTTGGTGTCGAAAAATTTTTCAGGTTACAGAAAAGTGATCTACTAGAAAAAATAAGAGTTCTGTGAAAATTCGATGCACTAACTCCATTGTAGGAGCGCGGAACCGAGGCCAAACACCCCTTTGGGCCGCGGTTCCGCCGCACTATTTTGGGTTCCCTGCACCAAATTTCTACAGTATCTTTCTGGGGTGAAAATTGGGGTTTTGGAATAATAACATTGGGCCCAGAATTTCTTGATCTGCTACAGTAATGCTTGGGGGCCCACTTGTTAAAATTTGATCGATCGGATATTTTAAACACATTATTTCACAGTATTTACATTATATCTGCGACCGTGAATGTCACTTGATCGGTAAATCCAGTCTAACTGCTATAGCCCGGTTAGACGGATTTGCGAACGTGACTTTCACGTTGATGTTCTGTTTTTTGCTGTGATGTTGCGGATCGGTCGTGGGGGATAGCCTGGATGCAATGCTAGTACAGTTTTGTTGTATTATGTACATTTGATATTGCGGGGCGAGCGTCCGACATGTGGACTGCCGTCACTGCCTGTTTGTATTATTATTTTGGGGCACGACCAGGTTGCGGTCGATGTACCCGTTGTATGTATATTTTACTTTCTGTACTAGGATTACCCCGCGGAGGGGTGCACGGATAGCCGGGTTCTAGAGGGCAACAAGCCCGCATCTCATGGCATTGAGACGGAGGGGGCTTCACTCTAGAATTGGCGGGCTATTCGCCGCACTCGTAGGGGGTACAGGTTGACCCAGGAGGGGTGCCCAAGTTACCGGATTCCGTAAAGTGCTGGGTGGTCCATTCACGGTGCTGAAGGGGGCTGCCTCGCTTCAGGTTTTGGCGGGTAACTTGCCGCGCCCGTAGGGGTCTAGGATTTCATTGCACAGGCTATCCACACGACCAGGGGAACGTCGGGTTTCAGTAGTGGCTCTGTGAAACCCGGGGATCCCAGATATCTGTATTGTTCTGTGATGCTGTACATTTCTGTGATGTTGCATTTTTATCACGCCTTGAGCGAATATAATATATTGGTATATATATTAGTAGATGTTGTATATGTTTTGCATCCGCGCTAGTCCAGTCCCCGCTCTGTCGTTAGTTAGCTAACCTAACGGGTAATGACGGGACCCAGTGGCGAATGCTGATGGCATATACGTACATCAGTATATTTTTCGTTCTTTGTGGTGTGATCAATTGATGGGACTGCGTTGATTCGGATCAATACAAGTTAAAAACAAACCTAATCTGATGTTGTTGGAACACTTTTCAAAAAGCTCTTATTGCAAGGGCGTTCACTTTTGTTTTGCATCGTGATATTCAGTTGGAATATCCTGCTCCTCAGTCGACGAGGCAAGGGCCGAGATCCCTTCACCGGGAGTGACCCCTTGGACAGAAGTTTGCGTCAGGGCATTAACTTCACTATAGCCGATTACTTTTGCTTTGCACCGTGGTATTCAGTTGGAATATCCTGCACCTCATTCTACGGGGAAAGAGCCGAGATCCCTTCACCGGGAGTGACCTTTTTAGCAACGGTTTTCGCCACTATATTTTTAAAAGCTATCCGTTCCTTCAACGATATCAAGTTCATTACGTTAAAGGTTTTCGCCAGAAACCATTCGTAGCCCTCCGTCGTTTCAGACGGGTAGCACGTAGTATTCATGCTATGTTTGTTGACCTTCGTCAAGGCATAGTGTATGGTAGCTGCTTGTTACTTTTCTGCTGCATAGATAGATGCGTTGGTTTGGGACAGTCGTATAGCCTTGTTGACCTTCGTCAAGGGCTTGTACGGGTGGGTTCAAATTAACCTGGACAATGATGGGTGGAACTTGACATGTGACTTATGATTTGTTGACCTTCGTCAAGGTCATAAGAGCATGGGGCAGAAATCACATCGGGAGTTTCAAAAGAACTGAAACTTGCCAGATATGCGCATACCTTCTGGAGTGTGATGACGTGAGCGGATTCCGTCACGTTATCATGCGATGAGAGTTGGATCCCGATTCCCACTGATGAGTTAGTTTACTCCTCGGGTGACCCCGACTAATTCTTCTTTCAGGTTTGGAGGAGAATTTGAGGTACAGTGGGAGGTTTCCAGATTAGATAAATTGGTAACCATTCTGATCTAGGTTAGAGTGCACGCTGAGTGTTTCTTTTCTCTCTCTCTTTGGCAGCGACCATTGACCCGACCCTACGACTATGACTCAGTGACCAAGTTGACCGAACCTTCTTAAACACTGGCTTTTGGATTGTCAGAGTTGCAAACCTCATTGCCACTCCTACTTTTACCCTTTTCTCCAGGACACCCCGTATTGCTACGAACGTCCACTTCCATTGGACAAAACCATCGTATGGTTATATACGAACTCGAAGGAATTTATTCGAGGATGGTTTCCGGTTCTGGAGAAAACGGATAGGATTATTCAGTTGTCTTTTCCTTTTACCTTCTCTCAGATTGCGAGTACTCCTTGGTTTAGGAGATAGTACACCTATTACGCAAATTGGATAGTCTTCTTCCAAACCATAGGCAGGTGCCGACCGGTAGGGAATGAAGAAAACCAATTAGCATAACGATGGTGTGCAGAAGGTATTAAGTTAAGACAAAGCAAGGGATTAGTAAGAGGGCAAAGTAAATTGCAACAGATATTCACGACCAAACCAAGTATTCCTTCGCCAATCCTAAATCAGCTTTGTATTTCTCCAGGACACTCAGTATCACTACGAAGATCCACAGTTTATTTGGATACACCATCGTATGGTTATATACGAACTCGAAAGGAACTTGTTCCAGTTCGGGGATGGATTCTGGTTCAGGAGAAATAGGAATAAGATTTATTCAGGTGTCTTTTATCTTCACCTTCTCTCGCATTGCGAGTGCTCCTAGTATTAGGACAGTACACCCATTATGCTTATTGGATAGTCTTCTTCCAAACCATAGGCTGGTGCCGAACGGTAGGGAAGGAAGAAAACCATTTGGCCTAAGGGTTGTGCAGAAGGTAATGACTAAAGACATATGAAGGGATTTGGAGAGGTGGCGAAGAACTGTACGGTTACAGTCGTGAACCTGGAAGTGGCATTACTAGGAATACCGGGATACCCCATCGAAACATTTCAATGTTTCAGTCTCACTGTGTACTGTTAAAAGAAAACTGATTTCCCGATTAGACACTTGCTCCAGGGCATGTATTTACCAGGTATGATTCTCACATCTGTATGGTTTTACAGATGATGAGTGGGAGTAAGTTGTTGGGAATTGGGTGACTATCCTCATTATATCGAGATTCGTTGCAATCGGTGATATTTGAGGAAATCACCTGGGTTGTTTGCCGGTCGGCAAATATTTGGTTTTGAATATCCTCTGTTATGCACCAATTTCAATTTGATATATCTGTACGTCTATTTTCATTGAGTGAGATATACCTTTTTGAAATTATGTCTACGACATTTACCTATATCAGTGGATGGTTAGGTAAGGAGCATTAAACAGCGGTGTAATTCTTCTTAACCATAAGTACAGTTTTCAACCTACGACACAGTGAATGAGTTATCAGACTCAAGGGACTTATACAGAGTATTGTATGTTGTCCAGGGTCCATCAGGACAGAGGAGTTGGTCCTCGTACTATATTCGGTTTACTTATGACTTCTCTAGTTTTTAGACAGGTGTTTCGCGGAAACACAGGGTCCGAATTTTGAGAAGTTATAGGTATTTGAATAGAGTAGAGAACCAGGTGTAGCAAGTATCGGGATTCTTCAAAGCGATCGAAGATGTAGATACTTGTGTATGGTATTCAGTTGATAGTAATGATAAAGAGATCTTGCTTCTCTTTCAGGTCACTCATGATTGGAAGCATTCCTAAGTTGAGTAACGCAGATCGGCCTCCTTCCATTTAGTTGACATGCACTGGAGACAGTTGCATGATTTAGATCTGGTTCAATTAAATCAGTGCCTCTGTTTCTATATTGGATATAGAACAGTTCATATCTTAACGATGTTAAGGTACGGGGAGTTGTCCGGTTTATGCTTAAAACCAGACACTGGACAACTCAAGGCACGTTTCTGTAATGGCTGTTTGTGGGTTGACCCAGGCTATGACAAGGGTTGACTTTCTACCGTCTGGATGAACAATAGCAACATTGTTCTAGACTCGCCACAGTTTTATTAAAAATGGATTTTTTCAGAAAACAGTAGTGGGAGTATGGTAGAACTGGAAGTGATTCCAGAACCGCAAACGATTACTGAAGATTTGATAAGGAACCTAAAGATTCAATCTGGTTTGACATTCCATTGGCCACTCCGCAGATACGGTGGGTAACTTCAGGCACCCGAGTGGTACTCCGGTAGCCTCAAGGACGGTGACAGGGAAGTTCTTGTTTGCCCACAATTGCCATTGCTGTTGTTCCAGGCTGCGAGACCCGGCGGGAGGATGAGTATAGCGTCGTTCTAAACTAGCTTTAGAAGTGTACGTGTATATGACTCTGCCAGAGGGTTGTCGTGGTCAGTGGGAGCAGCGGAAGCATTGGTGGACAGGTAGCTTATGTCTATTTATAGACTGAAGCACCAGTAGCGGAGATAGATCATCTATTTCTGACGTGACAGTCATGGGTTTGACTTCATCAGAATAGGAGATGGATCTGTTGAGAAGGTAGTAGGGTGTGATGTCCTGGTATTTGGATGACATACACAGAGTAGGAAAAGAAACTCCTATACTACGATTGGTTATACTTTGGTCGTCACACAGTAGTTTCTCCACATGGGACTTGGACATCATATCAGACATACTGGTTACTAGATCTATGGTTTTAGATCTAGATTTGGGTGGTTTCCAAATTAAGGGTACTTAGACAGCATTATAAGAGTATTTAGAATGGACGACTCCTGGCACGGTAGTGTACCTGCAAGTAATGGAGTCACCCTCTCTAAAGGTGTCTTATAGACTAAAGGGAAGAGGGATGCGCATGATTGGCAGATCACTTGCTCAGGCAATTGAGTTAATCATGAGATGTCAAGTACCACACCAGATATTGTTCTTGCACTAGATGCAATAAGTTGATATTGATCCAATCCTAGAGAAACAGTCGGAAGCAGTTTTAGAACATAAGTAGATGTTCTAGGGAAATGATAACGACAGCCTCATTCGGGAGACAGTTATCATTCCAGGCTTCCAAGGTGACCTGGACGACAAGGAGGTTGTCAGAGTTATAGTTTTCCTTCTGATGAGGGGCAGTATTTTGGACAGGTGGTCCAAGGCAATACTGAGGGAGGCATGGCGCAGGATACTGATTAAGTTCAGTTGACGATACAGTCTAAGAAGTTTGGATTTGGAGTTCATTTATGAGCTAGGTCCCATCAGACATCCAGACACATTCTAAGACAGGTATTGCTCATTTCGGGAGATGGGTTTCTCCGCGAACATGAGATATAGAGAGACATGGAAAGAAACATCAAAGCGGATCCACTCACTGAGGCTATTCCTTGAACGCAATAGTTCCGCAAGCGAGCTTTGTGGGACTGATTAGTAGAGGAGTTGGGTGTTCGGTATCACACGGGCTGTGAGTATGCGACATCGCAAAAATTAGCCTTGAGTGCAAGTGGGAGATTGTTGGAGATAGTGCCCTCAGAGTCAATTATTGGATCACAGGTACGTGATTGTAATGATTGATGGAGGACCTATCCCGGTAGGACAGTCTTACTCAAGATGATAGTATACTATCTGGTTTATCTTTATTATCGTGTACTGCTTTAGGTGACCTGACAAGTCGCTATTACACGTTGATAGAGCCCCTAGGATTCTTGCTTGACTACCAGCAGTATGAGGGCAATCATATACGTGGGAGCTGGTAGTCCATAAGCACATCCTTAAAAGGTCCCTAGTCGTGAGAGTTTCGAGACAGGGCATCGATTCTCCAGAGTAGACTAGTGTATACAGTCGAGACCCCGACGAGGGGCGGTGGCCGGTCTCACAAGCCACTGGTGTCAGTTGGATCACCTAAGATGTATACAGGTGCTCATTGGGTTATGAGTACACCGGACAGGACTCGCCGGGAACATGATAGTTGGTCATATACCAGACGTCAGATGGCAGTTCCCTGGTGACATGTGTACAGGTTAGTTCATCGACCTGGGGATCGTCATTTGTCTTGTGTGAGTTCCCACTGTACTTTGATTACTACCCTACCACGGCTCAAAGGAGTCGTGCAAACAGGTTTTAGTTGGGTACAGTCCCGAGCCACATGGAGGCAGTGAGCGCATCTTCAGGGGTTCGTCTCTCCCGGTATTGGGGGTGAGGTCGCGCTGTGTCTAGGAGAGCCATTACACGAAGCCCTCGGCCGAGGCAAGGAGATTTACTGGTAGGTATTCCAGTAGTATCTCAGGGTGTTCTGGGCTACACTCCGACACGACTTGTACCGCTTTTGGGGGTCTGACTTTTACCAACCCCCTAGGCCCGCCATGTGATGCTCATAGACGAACGGACCGGACTGTACGGATATTGTCACTGACAGGCTCAGTAGGGTTGTCAGGCTGAGTTCGCTCACAGACGTCCCTTTTAGTCAATACCTGGTAGCCCGTTACGTATTGGCTTATACCTCTGACGTGCTAGTGGTTAAATCCACAACCTAGGTGTTGACGAGTCTTTAGAGTCCCCCACATTCAGTTCCTCAGCTTTCGGGCGAAAAGTTGTAGAGGCCGTATGGAGATATGGCAAGGTCCGATCAAATACGTGCGGTATTGCACGGATCAGGATCGGACAGTTTGTACTATAGGCCGTATGGATATATGGCAGGGTTCGATCAGATACGTGCGGTATTGCACGGATCAGGATCGAACGGATAGTACTAGCCGGCTTTGGTATAAGCCGGATCCTAGTATAGTACAGTGTAGATTTTGTCTCATTGCTTTTGTATTTCGGTGGGAATACAAATGCGGGTGTGTATGCACAGTATCGGGGTTTTCCTGTAATTTATTACGGGACCAGTTTTATGGAGTTGTCAGTTTGCTTTCCGTTTCGGCCAATTTCCTTTGTATCGTTCATTGGCCGAAGATTGGTGGAGGAGGGCTTATTTGCATTGTTGCAAATAAGTATTTGTGGAGGGGTTCTTTGCATATATTTGTATCATGATGGTTGCACCATTCTTTGACCTTGACTTCACCATCATTGACTTGTTTTTGACTCCATCATGGCTTGACTTTTAAAGTCATGATTGTTGATGATGATGAGGGGTGAGGTTGGTGGAGTGTTGGGTTTATGTTTGTGATGATATCCTTTCATATGATAACCATTCCTCTCTCTCTCTCTTGCATGATATGAGTATGGCTCCCATTATTTTTGTTACACTCTCCATTCTCACTCCCCCATTGGCATGGCCGGCCACTCTCCTCTAGTGGGCTGTCCTAATTTTTGGTGTAGGGATTTACACTCATTTGGCTTGGCAAAAATCATATTTAGCTCCTCTCCAAAAAGATAGTTCATACCTCCACCACAATGGCAATTCCTACAACCCCAAACGAGACTTGCTCACTACACATTCTACAGCAAATCTTGGGCACGTCGACTAGCCAGCTTCGTGCCCGAGTTGCCTCGGCATTGAGGTGGGAGCCCGTAAAAGAAGTAGGCGATGTGGTGCACTTCCGGCGACGAGGTGGAGACAGGACATTCCGCGGGAGATCGGGACGACGACGAGAAGACCGGAGGACTTGGATCAGTTGGTATATCTCTCTTCCCCATCTTGTAGTTAGCTAGGACTAGTTAATGGTTCGATCCGGGTATTAGTGTGCGGTGGTGCCAGTTCATGAAAAATTTAAGTATATCACCGCTTCCGCATTTTGGCCTCGGGATGGAGGCCGGGGCGCCGCCGTGCACTTACAGATCCGGTCCTTCACTTCTTAAGCTCCATGTTGAGGTCCCTTCGCTGCGATCATCGTGTTCTGGACTCTCGAGAGCCTTCACGAAGAGAATGATGCAACCTTTGCTTCCGATCTTCGATACTAAGATGATCTACCTTGAAGTTTCATTAACACAAGCTAACACTCATAATATGAAGTGAACACCCTCATCTAAATGGCAAGGATAGATGAGTATGATGAAGTAGGATTTTTGCTCTCATTTATTATCTTTTTCTCACTCACTTTCATCACAAAAGAAAGCTTTTTCATGAAGGAACTCAAGGAAGAAGAAGCATGAATGAAGATGATAACTTAATCCTTTTGTGATGAACAATGAATTATTGTAGTGGTTACAAATCTAATCAAGGGTTAAGCATGAGAGATTTAACCTATGTAGAGAGTTAACTAGAGTTAATGGTTTGGATTGGGTTAACATAATATCTCACAAAAATATCAAGCAACCACAAAGTCAAAGCTTCATGAAGCTTCATGGAAGCTTCATGCAAAAGCTAACCCTAATCCAAACCCAAACCAAGTTTAAACCCTAATCCATTGTTAAATTTGTAACCCTAACATGTTACAATATTATATATCACATATACAATGTATTTTGTAACAATAGAAAATAATACAATTAACATATATCGCATATATATCAATGAATTATCCCGTGAGAAAATGAATCTTTTAGCGAGCTAATATTAGTTAATGTAATTTAATATATCATATATATTATTATACATTAAATTAACGAATCAACACTTGATCCGATAATCCGGCTATTTCACAAATAACCGACTATTACTATGACCCGGCTATATCACATATACCCGGCCGATATCTCATATCGCGAGAATCCAATACGGTATCACATACCGCATTATCCTCGGTCCCGCACATATCACATATGTGCTCCTACTCCGTTTTGCCTGATCCAAGAAACCTCTGTGTAGGACTCTAAAGAATCGTCAATACTCCGGCAGTAGATGATGATCACATCAAACACCCACAAGCTGCAAGCGGTCAGCTAAACGTAACAACCACCCAGGTATTGAGCACTCAGAAGATCAACAAGCAAGCCTATACATTCTCCTGTGAATCCAATCAGTAACACTCCCGTACAGTCCGGTCTCTTCGTCTGATATGTCGCATATCTCGCCTTGGGGTGGTAAACGTCAGACACCAGTAGCTCGATAAGTCGTGTCGATATGAGGTCTATAACAGTTCGAGAAACTACTGATAACACTTACCAGTAGATCTCAGCAACCCTGGCCAGGGATTTCCGGTTATAGCCAATCGAACACAGCGCAACATCAACTCCTTATACCGGGAGAGACGAATCCCCTCCTATCGCTCATTGCCTTCATGTGATTCGGCACTATACCCAAAAGCCACCTTTTTGCACGCCCTCTTGGACGTGGTATGATGGAAATCAAAGCACAGTGGGAATCACACAAGACTCTATGACGATCTCGGGTCTACAGACTAACCTGTACTAGTGTCACCAGAGAACTGCCATCTGACGTAAGGTATAATACCATCTGGGAGTTCTCGGCGAGTCCGTCCAGTGTACCCAGTCTCCACTGAGCACCCGTATATCATCTCTGATGTCAAACACCAATGTATATGGGATCATCCATCGCCCATCTGTATGGGTCAAGAAGGTATACGCTAGTCTACACTGGTATATCGATGCCCTGTCTCGATACACCCACGTCTAGGGACCTTGAAGGATGTACTTATGGACTACCATGTCCCAACTAGTATGATCCGCATCATAGTCCAGGTAGTCAAGTACACATCCTAAGGGCTTTACCAACATGTAACAGAGAGACAATCAGTGTACACGTTAAGGTAAAGAGCAACCAGATAGCATACTATCATGTCGAGCAAGAAAGTCCTCCCTATATATGTCCAAGCATCCACTACAATATACATCCTATGTATAGTAATGGTCTCTAGGGCATACATATAACTAACAGGAACAAAGTTGTTTTGCGGAAAAGAATTGTTGGGTGCAAAGTTGTTCGTCTGATTTTGAAAAGGTTGGGGTTGGAAGGGCTGCTGAAACTGATGTTGAGTTTGTTGTTGCGCTTGTTGTTACGGAGGGGGCCTCTGGAAAATGTTGCCTTGGAATTGATGCTTATTCTGATTCCAGGAGAAATTGGGGTGGTTCCTCCAACCGGGATTGTAGGTGGAAGAGTATGGATCATTTCTCGGTCTTTACTGAAATGCAGCATTAACCTGATCCTGTCCTTGAGATGGTGGATTGTAAGGACACTCTTCGGTTAAGTGAGAAGGATCGGAACAACAAGCACAAATGGTACGAAGGGGAAGAACAGGGGCAGGGGCAGGAGATGAAAATTGCTCTCTATCGCTTCAAGTTTTCTCGTTATTGCAGCCATTTCAGCTTTCATCGCAATAGAGACATCAAGTTGGTGAATTCCTACCCTAGACTGACCAGTAGAAGTGGAGGAGGAAGAAGAAGAAGTTGGTCTGCTGCTCTCCCATTGAAGCGTTTGTTCCGCAAGGTCGTCGAAGAATTGCCACGCTTCCTCGTCAGATTTCGATAGGAAGTAGCCCTGACAAATGGTTTCCAACAACTGCTTGGTTGCTGGGTTCAGGCCTTCGTATAAGGTTTGGCAAAGTTGCCATTTCTCGATACCATGGTGAGGGCACTGAACAAGAAGGTCTTTATACCGGTCAAAGCACTTCCAGAAGGGTTTTGTAGGAAGCTGAGAGAATTGGTTGATTTCGTTACGGATCCTTGCGATTTTATGATTCGGATAGAATTTCTTGAGAAACGCTTTCACAAACTCGTCCCAACTGGTTATGGAGTGGGAAGCGGTGCTATACAGCCATTTTTCAGCAAGATCGCACAAAGTGAACGGAATGACCCGTAGCCGTATAGCATCGTCCGACAGCTGGGTAGTTTTCATCATGGCACAAACATTTTGAAACTTGTTGATGAAGATATAGGCATCTTCAGATTCAAGCCCATGAAATTTCGGAAGCATGTTAATGAAGTGGGGCTTAATTTCAAAATTATCCCCATTGGCCGGTGGAAGGGAAAGACAGGTGGGAAGTGCAGAACGGGTGGGATAGAAACGATCCTGGAGCGCGATTCACTGTGGCGCTACACAGGCGGTGGTGGTGGGTTATTCGCATCCATAGGAGGTCGAATCAAACCTGGGGGAGTTGTAGGGATGTTCGGATTAAATCCTGACATCGCGGAAGAAGAGGTTGGTGATGGTGAAGGTGAGGATGTATGAACAGAATTTGGGTCAACGTCGGAGTTGGCCGGCAAAGGTAAGGGTGAAAGAGGCGTGGACGGAGTTTCGACGTCTGAGTCGATCGCGTAGTCGGTAGCGACTAACGTAACGCGGACTAGGCGGGCGCTAGTGTCCCGAGTCCAAGCGGACATATACTAAACGAGTTTAGTATAGTCAAAGCGGAGAAGGTGAGGGTAATAAAACGTCAATGGAGAAATACGATGGGTGGTGGATGAAAAAATGGGATTTTGGCGACAAAGGGCAAGTTTTTATAAAAGTTTTTGGTTTTTGTGTTTCTTTTTCTTTTAGAAAGAACTTTACAGAAATATTTACGGACTTACGGCTTCAAACAACCACAGACAAGATATGCACAATCACACCTAGATCTAGGGTCACCTAGGTCATCTAGACAGCTCCTAACTATTCCAAAGGGCTAGAAATAGGACCTCAAACCGCCTCTTCTCCGCCAATTGCGGCCATGTAAGTACCAGGTAAGTAGGAGGCTCCCCACTACGTAAGTAGTGGTCCTAATTAAGTAACCACTTGCCTTGGACACACTTGCCTAGACACCGCAAAGTCAGGATAGGATAAACGGCCGATGCCTGTAACTAGTCCTCTGTCCTATTGAGCGCGAAGTCCTTAAGGCTGAGTCTAGTATTTTTTAATTAAACAATGGTCAATGCATATGCTTTTTGTGATTTCTGGGGTCCTGGGAAGGGTGATGAAATCCCCACCCAATCTGGATTGGTTTCAAGCCCCTTAAAGTCCGTATTAATAAATGCAAAGCAGTAAAAATCAACTGCAATCAATTTTTATATTTTCAGCGCGGCGCAAAGAATCCTGCACAAAAATAATTTATTGGAAGGAGGAAGAGAATTTGCGCAAAGAATGCTGCAGAAAACACAGTTCAGAGGAGTCGGGAAGGAGTAAGCAACACTCACAGGGATTTTTGGGGATCAACAGCTTCAAACAGCCACGGTTACGCGGCAATAGACTCCTTATGCCACGGTTCCACGGTATGATAGTGGGAATGGGCCTTCAAATTCCTGTGTTGTTCTGTTCTGGGTGTCCTCTTCTTTTTTGGAGCTCCTGAATCCTGATTTGCCCACTGGATCTGCTCCAGAATCTTTCACTAGACCGTTAGCTTCGTCTTGATCCGTCGCGGTGTAGCCGCGAGATATGGGTCTAACTTCCCACGTCTTTGGCACTGAACTCGATCGTCTTTTTATCCTGCACACTTGCACAAAAACTAATCAAAAATAACAAGATGGTTTTTTTTTACAATGTGTATTTTTTGTTTTATTTTTCGGTTATATTTATATTCACAAATTAACCCGAATTACACAAAGAAAAAAACTACCGTCTCCCCGGCAACGGCGCGATTTGATTGGTTGAGTTTTTGCGTGCTTAGTTAATTACCGCAATCAAGATGGTTTCGCTTGTAGCTAGCCGGTTGAGTACGGGTCGTCCGCAGGAAGATGGGAATCTTTTTCTATGTGCTTTAACGAGTTAAGTCCAAATGTTCAGGTTTGTTTTGAGATTAACTATGTGCTAAAATGATATGTAAAGAGAGCTTGTTAGGGTTAGGATTAGGTTAGTTTGAGTTAGTAGTCGCTCACTTCTTTCGTTGCCACTCTTAATATCGGTGTTACGGTAATCGGCAACAACGGGGATTAGCACGACTAGGAAGGAACTTACGAGTATAAGCTAGGCTTTCCAACGCTTAAGTTCTTCCTTTTGGTGCTTGTCCGTCCGTTCTTGGCTCTTAGCCTTAACCTCCGGTTAATTCTACCACAACCGGTCTCACTAAGGAATCACCGCTATCATGTAGGATAGGGTGCCGTAGGGAGTGGATTGTGGTTCACCTAACGGGAGTCCGAATTAAGATATTGGGCAAGAAAAGATTGAGAGAGATTTCCTTCTCTCAAACTTCCCTTATCCTACTGTAACAAGTTAGAAAACTACTCACCCATTACAAGAAAAAAGGAAAAAAAAAAAACAAAGGAGGAGGATAGAAAGAAAGAGATTAGAAGAATACAACTAGCTATTTGAGACCTCACCTTAGCAAGGATCAAGCTTAAGCATCATTGTTGTTTTAAGGATAAAGAAAAAGAGAACAAGAAAGAAACAAACACAAATAACAACAGCTAGATTAACAAATGAAAATTACAAGCAATTATAGTTAACAAAATAAGACAAGCATGGTAACAAAAAGAACTCTTTATTCATCCTTCACTCACAAAAGCTCACTACAAGTTTTTTAATGGAGAAGAGATGAGAAGAGGAAGAAGAACAACAACATGTATTCTAAAATCTAAATACAAGAATAAGCACACTTGGCTTTGGCAAGTTCTGGACTATTTATAGGCAGGAAACTGGAAACCTAGGGCAACAATCTGACCCTTCATGAAAAGACCAATCTGCCCCTAAAATATTACATTCTGAAGAGTCCGTACGGCCGCGGTTCCGCGGCCTAAGCATGCTTATGCCGCGGAACCGCGGCCCTTTAGAGGAGTTGGCTCCTCGGATTTTGTGGGGTCCCCTGGTTTGATGTTGTCTGCTGTGTGGTATATGTTTTTTCTCAGAAACTCTTCATAATTTTTCCAGAATTCCAGCAGATCAAAAGGTGATTTGATGTGGATCTTTTGTCATGATTTTTCTTAAGCTCCGCATAGATATGTTGGATCTTGTGTTGCTATTGAGCTTTGTGCATGAAAATGACATCGATTTGCCATTTTGTCCCTTAAACTGGTGTGTGGAAACATACGGATAGAGAGCGGAGACCCGTGTTTTATCTGTGGTTGGCAGTAATCCGGAATTTGTCGTGCTTTTCCATGAGTTTCACCGTTTAGAGCTAAGAACCTGTATCCTGCAATTGACTAGCAAACACGGCTCAAGAGTACCTACCGATAAGCAATGTGATAAAAATTGGACGGTATAAAAATGCAAAAATCTGATATGAACACTTCTCTCCAAGTAGTAAACACTCGAACTCTAGTAAGGGTTCACATGAAGAAATGAATAAGCTTGCTCGAAATCATCGAGGCCGAAGATGATCTACGTCGAAGAGACTCAAGCTCATTCTATCTCTTCACTAATGTTAGATTAGTGAAGCAAACACCCTAAACTAAATGGCTAATATAGTAGAGGATGATGAAGTAGGAATTGGGCTTACTTTAGATTTATTTTTCTTACAATATTTCATCATCTTGAGAAAAGCAAGAAAGATTTCTCATGAGGAAGAAGAAGATGAAGTGGAGATGAGAATGAAAACTCATGAGGTGAGAATAACAACCATGGGTGAGTTAGTGTCATACACTAACTCGTGTAGAGATTAAACCATGGCTAACAAAAATGGTTAGGTTAATAAATATCTACAAGTAAAACAAAATTAGTGGACTTGGTCAATGGTTCCACAAGCTTCAACCATGTGACTTAATTCCATTTAATTTTGATTAACTTTAAATAAATAAAACCATTCATTATATCAAGCATGGTGTGAGTCTCATACACCCATGAAGCATGTGGCATCAAGCATGATACAAATAAAATGAACATTAATATATATCACATATATACTATATGCACACAAGTGAGAAAAAGAAATGTTTAAGTGAGCTAATATTAGTTAATGTAATTCAATATATCAAATATATAATTATACATTAAATTATTAAATCAACACTTGATTTAATAATCTGGCTATATCACATACAACCGGCTAATATCAAATGTAACAATCTATCGAATCAACACTTGATCCGATAACCTGACTATATCATATATAACCGTCCGATATCACATATCGTGAGAATAGAATGCAGTATCACATACGCGCATTAATCTCGGTCCCGCACATATCACATATGTGCTCCTACTTCGTTTCGCATGAACTAGGAATGCTCTGTGTAGGACTCTAAAGAATCGTCAATACGCCGGCAGTAGGTGATCATATCAAACACCTACAAGTCGCAAGCAGTCTGCTAAATGTAACGGCCACCCGGGTATTGAGCGATCAGAAGATCAACAAGCGAGCCTGCTCATACTCCTGCGAATCCAATCAGTAACATTACCGTACAGTCCGGTCTCTTCGTTAGATATGTCGCATATCCCAGCTTGGGGGGTGGTATAACATCAAACCCCAATAGCCTGATAAGTCATGCCGATGTGTTCAGTTGATAAAACTGCACATTTAATATGACATTTTCCTACTATTTTTATATAATAAATGGTGTTTATTATAATATATGATACATGTGAGGGTTTATCTGTAAAAATACTATTTTCATGTGTTTATATATTATAATTAACATTTAGTAGGAAAAAGTAAGCATATAATATTCATGTGACATTTGGCCCATTTAAATATGCGTACCTTATTAAAAGCCTTTAACCTATTCTTAATGGTTAAGTTAAATATCTTAATAAAACAAACTCTACTAATATTATTTGTTGAGTTATTGTGCAGAATTTGCAGGGATGAATTCAAGGAAATCAAAGTTGTTAAAACAAACCTGCCTAATTAAGAACGTAAACTAAAGAAATCAATTCCGGCAGTGACGTAGAAAAGATTTTCAGTTTCTAGAGATTCAAAAGATCACCACATGTCACCAGAAGAAGCCACAAGAAGAATGAGCCCAAGATTCCCCTACTTGGCCGCGGATCCGTGGCCAAACCCACCTATTGGCAGCGTATCCGCCATGCTTTTGATGAGTTGGGAGTTGGGATTTTGGTGGTTAGGATCTTAACCTCTGGCTTCCAAATCAGGCAGCTAGGGTTCTGGTTTTGGGACTATAAATAAGGACCGAGTGCCTCTTGGAAAAATAATCAAGCTGAAGAGATCACGAAGTCCACGACAGGCTCACGCATCCAGGCTGATCATCAACTGTTCATCTACCACCTTAGAAGAGATCGAGAAGCAAACTAGCATTTGTAATCATTTTCTAAGGGAATAAAGTGTAAATGAATTTTGTTGATTAATAAAGGTAGTTCTTTTTCTTATTCTATTTCTTGTAGTTTCATTACGATTTCCCTCTCCATCTTTTCTTCTCCCATCAAGCGCGAGTTATTCTCCGCTTGATAGGGCTCGTAGGATTAGGGTTGATTAATGGATGATGAAAATCCTTTAACTCTTTTTACGTCCTATAAAGTTTATAAACTTTACCAAAAGAATCATTAACATACTAATCGGGCGCGCTACCAATATATTGGTAGTCTTGACTGCGATTAGAGATTAGATCAGTGAATGTTTTGGTAAAGGCTAGATATGAACGGAGTTCCATGTCGAGATAGGGGTTAAGAGTGGGAACCCTTTTCCCTCCAGAAACTCTAATCTACATGCATCTCTGTCGTTCTAGTTTTAAATCTATTAAAGGATAAAAAGAGTAATCTTTAATTAATCATCCATAACTACTAAATCCTAACGAACCCTACAAGCCCCCTTTTATATTAAACTTACATCCATAATTAATCTAGATTTATATTCTGCATCCGTGTTTGACATAGATCTAGAACCTACAACCATTCTTTATTCTTCCTCCTTTCTTTCTCAACACGCCTAAAATAAGAATAAAATATTCAATGTTTCCCTGAAGACGACCCGTACTCATCTCGGTCTAGCTACGCGTGACACCGTTATTGATTGCGGTTAACTACTACACTTAAAATTCAAGATCAATCAAATGGCGCCGTTGCCGGGGATACGTGCGTAATTTATTTTTCTTACTATTCGTGTTGAATTCTTATTCGATCTATATCATAAAAATAAACGAAACTGCAAATTGTATATTTAACGATTATTGTGTGAATTTTGCGAGGGGATCTAGAGTCACAGAATTGAGGATATAGAGAGCCCGAGACATTCATCAAGATCCAGAAGAGCAAGGGAGGCCACGTAGCAAAAATCTCCACCTGATCTCCCAAGTCGGCGGCGGAAGCGCGGCAATAAGGCCTATTCGGCGGCGGAACCGTGGCTTAATTAAGGAATTAGGGTTTTAAACTTCTCTGGTATCTTTTCTATATCTTTCTCTCTCTTCTGAAATCCAATAAATTATCTTTTCTGCAGAATTCTTTGCAAAATATCGCCGCCCAAAAATCTTTTTGCAATGTTTTGTTATTGGTTTGTTGTTGCATATTTTAATACGGACATTAAGGGGCAAAGATCAAATTCAGATTAGGTGGGGATTTTATCACCTTTCCTAGGCCCCACAAATCACAAAACGAGTATCCGCATAACCATGCAATAATTTAAAAAATATCTATACCAAGACTCTAAGGAAAGTCATGCTCAATAAGGATAGAGGAAGGTCGTGGGTAATCTATCGCTTATCTGCATTTCTTTTGTGGTGCCTAGGAAAGTGTGTCTAAGGAAATTGGTTATTTAATTAGGCCCGCTATTTTCGGTGATTCGTATAGCGGATACCTCCCACTTACCTAGCACTTACCTGGCCACAAGAGTGATAAAGAGGTGGTAGAGGATTTATCCTGCGGCTTGTCCTTTGGAAGTCTAGGAGCGGTCTAGAGCTTATCCTAGCTAACCATAGTTCTAGGGTTGTTTGTGCATTTTTTGTAATTTTTTGAGTCAACCCCCAAGTCCACTTTTAAAGCAAAACAATCCAAATTTTTTTCTTTCCCTTTTTACCCTTCCTTCCTCTTTTCCTCTTATAATGGGTAACCCAAACAGACGAACTCTTGCCGAGCTTTGCTATCCACAACCAGATATTTCTTATCTTCGTAATCGCTTCGGTATACCATCCGACTCTCCCATTTCTTTAAGAGATCGGAAAGAACATGCGGATAGAAACAGTTGGCCACCTCAGTCCAGGTCTTATCAACCGTATCCTAATTCTACATCTGTTTCAGTTGATACTCCGGGTGAAGGAACTCCTAAACGCATGTCCATCGCTGAGCATATAGTAAGAGCTAACGGCCAAAGTTTCAATCCGGACCAATATCAACCATCACCACCACTTTCTAAAGAAGAATTTCATAATCGATTTGTGGCATATATGATATCTATTGAAAATAGCCAACCAACCAACCAATATCAATATTCTTCTTATCACAATGTTGACCCTACTCCTGCCCAATTTTCACAACCATTCAATTCCTATCAATCCAATCCGACTTTTACACCTTCCCTAGACACTCATTCTAACCAATCATTTGGGAGTTTTACTTATCCACAAGAATTTCAATCTTTTCCTGAAACCTCATGTCAACCAAAGTCTAGTCTTGAGCGGAAATTAGAAGAAGGTATAGTAATGTTTAACCGCATCAGAGAGGAATGGAAGGAAAGCATGGCTAAATAAGAACGAGCAACTAGTTTTGAACCAGCTTAACATTTTTGATTATATGATACGGCCATAGGACTAAGTGAGAATTTGGGTAGTGAGAGAGAACTGTACACCCTTCCTAATCAAACCTCCCCATTCCAAACTAAAATTCACAACTCCAGTTTCATAGATTCATCGAGTACACCAAATGATTCATCAATTGAAGATAGAATGTCTGATAAGTTGTGTGGCTTTGTAGTGTTTGATTTACCCGATTGTGAAGGGTCCATTTCAAATGAAACCATACCCAACCCTTGTGATCTCTACACCCCCACTCTTGAACCAAAATTGTTTGAAAACCATAATTTTAATTAGGTATTTGAGAATTCTAATCTTCACTTGAATGAGGAGATTGACGTTGGGGATATATTGAATGATGAACCCGAAATTTTGGTTGAGTTTTTCCCACCAATTCATCAGGTCCTTTCACTTCCTTACGGTCATCATCTCAAGCCTTTAATTATTCTTCCTGAATCCCATATGCGTCTTGAAGTTGATGATAATTGTATAACCGAACAGCAGACCGAAATTCAGCCTTCATCTCCCACATCTGGTTCAGCAATACTCGACACACCAATTTGTTTACCCATTTCATCTCCCACTTTCTCTGGTTCTTCTTCTATTCTTCCTTTAATTTTAGCGAATGTTGATGAATCACTATTCGATTTTTCGAGTTCGATAATTCTTGAAAGACAACTTGATTTAGACTCTTTTGAGAATGAGTTAGATAAGCTTTTCGAGAATCCTACCTTCATAATTTTTGACAAATCAAGTGTGTTGAATTCTGGCGCGACACTTATTGCATTGAAACGTTCAATCGAACCATCGATGAAAGTTTCGAAGATATTTTCGCCGACGAACTCACATTCCTAAACAACACGGATTTTGTGATTAATCAACCTCCACGTGAAGAAGTCGAACCACCACCATTTCTTCTTATCCCATACGAGAATGTGACCCTTCTTTCCATTCCTAATCATCCACATTCTCGTTTCTGTTCACCATTATTGTTTCATCTCAATCAACCGAGACGTAAACCATACCGCCTCCTATCTCCCCACTTCTTCAAATCTATGATTTTCCACCAACCAGTGCGTTATATCAATAAGATTTTTGAATGGTTGTTGTTGACTTTTGATCTTTGCAAGGCTTTACTTTGACCAATAATTTTAACCCCCCCCCCAAAATAATTTTAAATGCTTAATACGATTTTACTTAAGTTTGGGGGGGGGGGGGATATTTTGGCTCTTGAAAGAAATTTTTTATAAGATTGTGAGCCAAAAATAAGTTTGGGGGAGAATTTTCATGTTCATATTTCATGTCCCCATTAATAAATTTTTTCACCCAAGCTTACAGGCTTTTGAGCTTTAACAGATGATAACAGTGAGGGCATCGCTGAAAACAAGTTTGGGGGAGGTTTGTGCTTATTTACGCATCAATTTGCATCATACCTTGCATAAGCACAACATTTTCAAAAAAATTTTAAAAAAGTTTTCTTTTATAATAAAAGATTTGATAGTGAAAAATTACATCCAAAAGATTGGAAAAATTTAAGAAAACCTAGAAAATTAGAAGTTTTCTTAAACGAAACTAGTAATAAGTAGTTATGAGCCGTTGTCCCAAGGGTTAGTAAGATGAAAGAAGTCACTAATCTGAGGATAAAAATAAGTCTGAAAAATAGTTCCTATTCTGGAAGCCAAACATTTGATTGTTGATACCCTATTATTTGCACTTACACACGTTTTGAAACTCGGGATAGTAGAGGATACCTTGAAATGCTCTTGTCTAAAAGCCAAAGTATGAAGGCTGTAAAAAATGAATAAAATATAAGATGGTGGAGAAAAATGAACACTGGTTTTGTTATCACCAAGGCAGCAATAAAAAAATATAGCGAGGGTGCTTCATCACCTAGTGCCTTAGACCAACTGGTCTGGGAGTCACTGCTAAGCCTTAGGTGGTGCAAGAAGAGGAAAATACTAATACACCTATTCAGCAAGCACATGAGTAATCGGTCGGTTAGTACCTCAAGAAGTATTAACGGTCGCCTGAAAAATGTGTGAGCATATTCCATCTAAATATCGATTAAAAAGAACTAAGGCTGATGGACAAGAGTATGATAGCTTGAATTGAATTCTCTGAGAGTAGGGATGTCTTTTACACACATGTAGGGGTATATGATCGATATTTGGATGAAAGGTAGGAATGAAGAATAAAGAGGACGTTTTATTGAGGGATGATGTGATTTCTAGTATCTTTTCATGACTATTAAGATAGGGCTCATGACAACTGAAAAGCTAGTGTAGTTGGAAACTCTAAATTTTCAAAGTATTACTTTTATAGTTCTTATCTTTATATGTAAATTTCACCATCTCTCTTTTATTATTAGATTTTGTGGGTGTAATCCGTTGAAAACCGTCAGGAGACAACACTCCTCCTACTAGGGACACCAAGAGGTTTAACGGTTTGTTGCACGTGCTAAGTGCAATCGTGTTGCCTATGAAAGTGTGCTTAGCTTTCTCCTTTCTTTTTCTCCTTCTCTTGAATAAACTAGTTTGCTTGGGACGATCAAAGATAAGTTTGGGGGTATTTGTTCAGTTGATAAAACTGCACATTTAATATGACATTTTTCCTACTATTTTTATATAATAAAAGGTGTTAATTATAATATATGATACATGTGAGGGTTTATCTGTAAAAATACTATTTTCATTTGTTTATATATTATAAATAACATTTGGTAAGAAAAATTAAGCATATAATATTCATGTGACATTTGGCCCATTTAAATATGCTTACCTTATTAAAAGCCTTTAACCTATTCTTAATGGTTAAGTTAAATATCTCAATAAAACAAACTCTACTAATATTATTTGTTGAGTTATTGTACAGAATTTGCAGGGCTGAAATCAAGGAAATCAAAGTTGTTAAAACAAACCTGCCTAATTAAGAAAGTAAACTAAAGAAATCAATTCCAGCAGTGACGTAGAAAAGATTTTCAGTTTCCAGAGATTCAAAAGATCACCACGTGTCACCAGAAGAAGCCACAAGAAGAATGAGCCCAAGATTCCCCTACTTGGCCGCGGATCCACGGCCAAACCCACCTATTGGTCGCGGATCCGCCGTGCTTTTGATGAGTTGGGAGTTGGGATTTTGGTGGTTAGGATCTTAACCTCTGGCTTCCAAATTAGGCAGCTAGGGTTCTGGCTTTGGCACTATAAATAAGGACCGAGAGCCTCTTGGAAAAATAATCAAGCTGAAGAGATTACGAAGTCCACGACAGGCTCATGCATCCAGGTTGATCATCAACTGTCTATCTATCTCCTTAGAAGAGATCGAGAAGCAAACTAGCATTTGTAATCATTTTCTAAGGGAATAAAGTATAAATGAATTTTGTTAATTAATAAAGGTAGTTCTTTTTCTTATTCTATTTCTTGTAGTTTCATTATGATTTCCCTCTCCATCTCTTCTTCATCCATCATGTGCGAGTAATTCTCCACTTGATAGGGTTCGTAGGATTAGGATAGATTAATGGATAATGAAGATCCTTAAACTCTTTTTACGTCCTATAAAGTTTATAAACTTTATCAAAAGCATCATTAAAATCCTAATCGGGCGCGCTACCAATTTATTGGTAGTCTTGACCGCGATTAGAGATTAGATCAGTGATTGTTTTTGTAAAGGCTAGATATGAACGGAGTTCCATGTCGAGATAGGGGTTAAGAGTGGGAACCCTTTTCCCTCCAGAAACCCTAATCTACATGCATCTTTGTCGTTCTAGTTTTAAATCTATTAAAGGTTAAAAAGAGTAATCTTTAATTAATCATCCATAACTACTAAATCCTAAAGAACCCTACAAGCCCCCTTTTATATTAAACTTACATCCATAATTAATCTAGATCTATATTCTGCATCCGTGTTTGACATAGATCTAGAACCTACAACCATTCTTTATTCTTCCTCCTTTCTTTCTCAACACGCCTAAAGTATGAATTAAATATTCAACATTTTCCTGAGGACGACCCGTACTCATCTCGGTCTAGCTACGTGCGACACCGTTATTGATTGCGGTTAACTACTACACTTAGAATTCAAGATCAATCATGATGCAAGGTCCATAACGGTTCAAGAAACTACTGATAACACTTACTAGTAGATCTCAGCAAGCCTGGCCAGGGATTTCCTGTTATGGCAAATCGAGTATAGCGCAACATCAACCTCCAATACCGGGAGAGACGAAAACCCTCATATCGCTCATTGCCTCCATGTGACTCGGGACTGTACCCAAAAACCACCATTTTGGACGATCTCTTGAACGTGGTAAGGTGGAAATCAAAGCACAGTGGGAATCATACAAGACTCTATGACGATCTCGGGTCGACAGACTAACCTGTACCAGTGTCACCAGAGAACTGCTATCTGACGATAGGTATAATACTATCTAGGAGTTCTCGGCGAGTCCGTCCAGTGTATCCAGTCTCCACTAAGCTCCTGTATACCTTCTCTGATGTCAAACACCAATGGATGTGGGATTATCCATCGCCCATCATATGTGTCAAGAAGCGTATAAGCCGGTCAACTCTGGAGTATTGATGCCCTGTCTCGATACTACCACGACTAGGAACTTTTGAAGGATGTACTTGCCGACTACCTCTTCCCAAATAGTATGATCTGCATCCTAATCCTGGTAGTCAAGTACTTATCCTAAGGGCTTTATCAACATGTAATAGAGAGACTATAAGTGTACATGTTAAGATAAAGTGCAACCAGATAGCATACTATCATGTCGAGCAAGAAAGTCCTCCCTATATATGTCCAAGCATCCACTATAATATACATCACATGTACAATAATGGCCTCTAGGGCATACATATAACTAACAATCTCCCACTTGCACTAAGACCATTTGTTGCAGTATCTCATACTCAACGTCCTATAGAAGTCTCTCTAGGGAAAGGCCTTTGTGAGTGAATCCGCCATGTTTTCCTTCACGTCAACTCTCCAAACCTCGATCCCTTGGAGATCAACCATCTCGCTGATCAGGTGATACCGTCCTCAGAATTTGTTTGGATCGCTGATGGGACCGGTGTTCCTAGGCTAAAGCCACAACTCCATTGTAGTCACAATAATAGTTATTTGACGCTAAATGGTAGGAACCATGTTCATCTCATGAACAAGAAATGCCCAGACAGCCACTTTGGCAGCATCGTTGGTAGTGATGTATTCAGCCTTTATCATCTAATATGCCACGGTATCTAGCTTGGAACTCTTCCAACATACCGTCCCTCCACTGAGGGTAAAGACAATGCCTGTAACTGACTTTCAGTCGACCTTATCACTCTAGAAGCTTGAAACAAGAACATTCTTTTAGTGCTTCTCAAGTACTTAAGAATGTCCCCCACAGCTGTCCAGTGACTCTCCCAAGATCCGATTGATTCCTGATCACTATACCTAGTGAGTTAGCCATATCTGGTCTGGTACATAACATTGCATACATGATAGAGCCTACTGCCGAAGCATAGGTCATCCCTTGCACCCGAGCTTTCTCCAAATCGGTCTTGGAAGACATCTTTTTGGAGAGAGTGATTCCTGAGTATGTGGACGAACCACCACGCTTAGAATATTCCATACTAAACCCCTTTAGTATGGTGTTAATGTACTTGAATTTGGGACACTCCCAACATCCACTTAGATCTATCACCATAGACTATAATCCACAAGATTTAGTAGGTATCATCAAAATCTTCTATTGAGAATCCTCGTGATAAGTGGAGCTTGACCGAGTGTAGCATAGGAAACCATTTCCTATCAAGAGTATGTCATTGCTCTTTAGTCTGACACTACTCGGCCTGAGCCTCTTGTGGGCAATGCTTTGCTTCTCTACGTACAATACGTATAAGACAACATCACTCTCTACAACCTTCTTGTATATACTAGGTTCATCTACTATTTTGATGAAGTCAAACTCTTTGACTGCCACATCAAAATAGATGTTCCAGCTCCGTGATGCTTTCTTTAATCCTGATGGACTTAAGCAAAGCTTTGAAAGTCTCAACTTTTCCATCTACACCAGGAATCTTCTCAAGATCCATTTGTTCCGAATGGGTTTTACCCCTTCAGGTGCAACAATTATAGTCATACTTTGTTAGTGTATATGGATGTCACGATCCAAAATCCGGTCCGTGACCGACACTTAACCACGTAACGTCTACAGGCGTAACGCGACAAAGTAAGCCGAATCCAGAAATCAGAATCACTGAAAAGTCATGAGTGTTAAAACATTTGATGGAAATATTTGTTAAAACATTTAGAAAACCTTAAGTTGTTTAGTAAAATTCTTTAAACTTCAAGTTATTATCTTAAAAATTTTGGCAGCATTTCCTTTGTAAAAAATAGCCCCAAAATCGGGTAGAAGACAATATATGAGTAATATGATATACAATAAGAATAAAGCATCCTAAATGTGAGCAATCACGCCCAACGGCGGGAACAATCACCACAATGATAGTATACGACGCCGAAGCGAAGAAATGAGCAGTAAGTGAAAAAAAATATCACGAAAGATAAAGCTGCAAAATAAAGTCGGCTCATAACAAGCTCGACACCAAAGTACAAATAATATACATCGTCCTCACAACCGGTCTCTAAGTTAATACATAAGTAGTAGATGGAGAGTACTAGATACAACAGTGTGTACAACTGAAAAATAAACAGATACCGCACAAAACCCACCTATCAGCAAAAGGGCTAGCACGCCAACTGCAGTGGTATCTGTGTCAAAAGATGCAAGAAAACACACTGCCGCGACTACTCTGAGGGGCAACCTGCAAACACTGTGGCACAACGGGGATGAGTTGCCAACTCGTGAATAGTAGATAACATATAAAGGTAATCACGAGTATGCACGTACTGCGATATTCTAACATATGCCAGCAGATAATGTCTATATGATGAACTGGATACGCAATAATCATGCCTAACAGGTGCAATTTAATAACATCAATATATATGATGCGCAGGGTATGCAATAATCATACATAAGTACTCAATCAGGTACTATAACCACAGGATGAGATGTAAAATAATGAATGCTAAGCATGGGATAAAATATCATCTACACGGAATGTCAACGTGGAAAAATAACCGGTGTCCATCAATGCACCCAAATCCCAGTAAAACTCAGGCGTCGTCACTCTAATCGGCCCTCAAATTCTGTAAATCTCACAGAATTGTGAGTGCCCAACATCGGCACTCGAAAGATCATAAAATAATCGTGTCCAGCATCGACACGTAAATCCTCAAGTATCGGGCTCCGTCAGTCCGGATCGGCCCACTGGCTCCGTCTGAGGAATCGGCCCTCGGCCCCGGCAATACGTGTCGTCCCGTATCTATCTACCAACTTTGGTCAGTATCCTCCGGATAACCGCCAGGTCCAACCAATCACCGGTAGGTAGTGGTCCCTCTGCCAGGCTCACCGTCTACTGCACAGCGATCCGTTCTCGTCCCGGGGTACCATACCGGGTCCACCATATACCCGCAATCGGCCTCGTCCAGCTCCTCGATTCGGGTCCATATGTCACACGTCTCAGAACCGAGAAAACGCATGGTGGTCGCACTGAAATATCATATCAAGGGAAATCGGGTTTTTAAAACAGTGCGTATTTTCTTAAATAATACCCCGGTTCCCAAATCCAGAAATCACATAAATCCAAACTCAATGCGTAAATCCATGCAATGTGTCCTATGACACTAAGAGTAAAAGAAAGGGAAAACCGCTCTTTTAAAATGGATCTATTTTTAAAAAGGTCTCGTGCGGTCCCTTAGTTTTTAAATCATGTCAATATCACCCATGTATGTAACATATGTATGTATATAGGTATAGATGTGCGAATGGATATGTACGCAGTGTGAGTGTAGCAATGTACATGTGCACTAATATGGATATACGAGGTATATGTGCACAAGTATGGATATATCAATGAAGGTATGCGCTAACGTGAATATACAGTGTGCATGTGCGCACGTAGTGATATATCTGATAATATGTGAATATGCGACAAGTTATGACAATCATCAATGATGCGGTGATCCTATAGTGTGAGTGTCATGGCAATCACTAACGGTGTGAGTGTAACATATAAATAGTGCTCGTGCAGCTTTAACCATTAGTGACAGTGCAGTGTTATATACTTCCAATTCTATATGCAACAAGAAGGTATGCTACAATAGTCCATATGAACATCTACGACTAAATATCCTATCACGCCCTGACGCTTAACGCCATACAGGCGATTTCCCCGTAGATGTTAAATCTACTCACCTGGTCGCGTGCTAAATGTAGCCGACCACTTGTTTCCCCTTCTTTGCGGCGTCCGACGTACCCGCCTGCGAACCTGGAATTACACAAGGAATCCATATATAAGCAAAATATCTCGCAAAACGCGATATCGAAATCAAACGAGAAACTCGCATCGCGAACTAAACGCGCGTGTGTACGATATGCTGAAACGTGTGTATACGCGTCTAAAACTATCCCGACACGTCGCGATACACAGCAACCACAGAACCCACTCACGTATCGCATGTGTCGCGCAAATAAAACGTGTTAGAAAAACGATATATCGTCCCAGATTCTATCTCAGGTGAAAACTTACAAAGTTGCACATACCACTGGCCCTAAAAATATAGCAGACTCCTCTAGCCAAAACCCTAACCCCTAAGTCCCCTGTCTGGCCGCAAATTGCGGCCAGAACGAATAAACTGGAGGCCTGGGTTGGGAATCTGGGGTTCTTGCTCTGGTGGTGTGATCAAGGTCTATCAAGTAGGCTACTGTTAACTCAGATTTTATCTGAAATACCCGGGTCTATAGCAGATAACAGAAAGCTAAAAATTCACTTTGAAACGTTAAATTTTGCACAAAATGAAACCATATGGTGTTTTAGTGAAACCTGGTGTTTAACTAGGTTTAAATGGCCCAAATAACACTTAACTAGGCTAGGCTAACCATCGAAAATATCTCTTAGCCAAAACTCCCCAAAATTCACCATTTCTAGCACAAAAACTCACTTTTGACACTAATCGAAGCTAATAACACACAAGTTAAGCAACTAGGAAGTTGGGTTTAAGAAATATACCCAAAAAGACCCTAGGAAGCAGGAGAAGGAGTAGAAGAAGAAGATTTGGTGCTGCTGTTGCTGCTGGAGCTGCTGCTGGAGCTGTTGCTGTTGCTGTTGCTGAAGGTGGTGCTGCTGCTATGCTGATGATGTTGGTGTTGCTGCTGTGGCTGCTGCTTCTTCTGCTTCTACTGCTTCTTCTGCTGCTGCTGCTAAGGAATTAGTGTGTGTGTGTGTGTGAGTGAGAGTGAGAAAGTTATGAGAAAAGAACAAAGAAATGAGAGCACAAAGTGTCAACCCCTCTCTCTCTCTCTTCATTTAATGAAGGCATGGCTCATTCCATGATGCCATTCTCTCACTCTCTCTCTCACCAACTCAACACAAAAGAAATTCAAATATTTTTTTTCCATTTTAAAAAAAAACAAACTTTAATTAAAAAGAACCAATTAAACTTAATTCAAATAGGTTAACCCACCATGGTTGCTAAACATGGTTTAACCCATCCCTTAACCCTAGTTTACATGCACAAGTGTGTGCAAGCCTAGGAAAATTCTAATAAAATATTCATTAAATTTGATAAAATATTTGAAAATCAATTTGGTAAACTTTTTATTAAAAACCATATACTAAAGTATAATTAGCCACTAAACACATCCTAAGGTGTTACAATCTTCCCCCCTTAAAGAAATTCGTCCCCGAATTTAAAAATATAAAGCTACGCATACCTTCAAAGAGATGAGGGAATTTCTTCCGCATCTCGCCCTCGGCCTCCCAAGTGATCTCTTCACCATTCGGGCTGCGCCAAAGCACCTTCACTGATGGCAAGACCTTCGATCTAAGTTTCTTCACCTGCCGGTCCAATATCACGACTGGCTGCTCGGTGAACGAAAGATCGCGCTCGAGCTGAACGGTCTGATGCTGAATCATGTGCGAAGGGTCATGTAGGTATCTGCGAAGCATCGACACGTGGAATACGGGGTGAACAACTGGGAAGTCGGGTGGAAGAGCCAAACGATATGCTACCGCGCCTACACGCTCGAGGATCTCGAAGGGACCAATGAACCTGGGGCTAAGCTTCCCCTTCCGTCCAAACCTCATCACTCCTTTCATCGGAGAGACCCTCAGAAAAACATGATCGCCAACTGCAAACTCTAATCTACGGTGGTGTCTGTCAGCATACGATTTCTGCCTGCCCTGAGCCGTCCTCATCCTATCTCGAATCAGCTGTATCTTCTCGTTCGTCTCCTGTACGATCTGTGGCCCCAAAATACTGCTCTCGCTGAGCTCTGTCCAACAGACGGGCGATCCACATCTCCTCCCATACAAGGCCTCAAAACGTGCCATCTGAATAGTATCCTGGAAAATATTGTTGTAGGAGAACTCCACCAAGGGTAAATGATGATCCTAGCTATCAACAAAATCTAAAATGCACGCTCGGAGCATGTCCTCAATAGTCTGAATAGTCCGCTCTGACTGGCCGTCGGTCTGTGGATGAAATGCTGTGCTGAAACTCAAGCGGGTGCCCAAGGCCTCCTGAAGCCTCTGCCATAGTCGGCTGGTAAACTGGGTGCCTCGGTCGGACACGATACACGCCGGGACTCCATGCAGTCGTACAATCTCGTCGATGTATATCTGGGCATACTGAGCAAATCCGAAAGTTGTCTTTACTGGCAGGAAGTGAGCCGCTTTTGTCAACCGATCTACGATCACCCAAATGGAGCCATACCCCCACCTAGTCTTGGGTAGACCCACAATGAAGTCCATCAAAATCTGCTCCCATTTCCACTCCGGAATGGGTAACGGCTGTAGCTCTCCCGCTGGCCTCTGGTGCTCGACCTTGACTTGCTGACAAGTCAGGCATCTCGACACGAAGTCTGCGATGTCTCTCTTCATTCCATCCCACCATTAAACATCTCTCATATCATGGTACATCTTAGTGGAACCCGGATGAACACTATACACCGATCGATGTGCCTCCTCAAGAATCTCACGCTGCAGTCCTTTAGCATCTGGTACGTATAGTCTAGTCCCAAATTGCAGTATCCCCTGATCATCGATCATGAACTCAGAAAATCTGCCATGTCCAATCTGTGCCATGATATCTGAATAACGGTCATCACTGTACTGTGCCTCGTGTATATGGTCAAGCAACTGTGGGCGTGCACGAACATGCGCAAGCTGTCCCCCGATCGGCGTGAACTCGAACTGCACTCGGCTGTCGCATAAAATCTGGCAATCTGCCGACGACTGTCTCTGTACTGCGCTCAAACAGGATAGACTACCACCGAGCCTCCTATTCAAAGCATCTGCCACTACATTCTCCTTGCCCGGGTGATACAAGATCTCGCAATCGTAGTCCTTCACTAGCTCCATCCAACGGCGCTGTCGGAGATTCAGGTCTCGCTACTGAAATATATACTTTATGCTCTTGTGATAAATGAATATTTGGCACGACTCACCATATAGGTAATGTCGCCAAATCTTGAGTGCAAAGACCACTGCAGCCATCTCTAAATCGTGAGTGTGGTAGTTCTGTTCATGTCTCTACAACTACCGTGAAGAATACGCGATCACCCTGTCATGCTGCATCAATACACACCCTAGCCCCACTCGAGAAGCATCACAATAGACCACAAATCCGCCCGATCCTGAAGGCAATGATAACACCGGCGTCGTAGTCAAACAAGTCTGTAGCTGCTGAAAGCTATGCTCGCAATCCTCCGTCCAATCGAAAGGAACTCCCTTCCGGGTCAACCCGGTCAAAGGTGCAACAATACGGGAGAAGTCCTGTACAAATCGCCTGTAGCAGGCGTCCAGTCCTAGAAAGTTGCGGATCTCTGTAACTGATGTTGGTCTGGGCCAACGCTGAACGGCCTCGATCTTCTTCGGGTCTACACATATACCATCTCGTGTAATCATATGACCCAAGAAGTCTACGCTGTCAAGCCAGAATACGCACTTGGAGAATTTTGCGAATAGCTTGTGCTCCCTCAAAGTCTGCAGTGTGATCCGCAGGTGTTCCTGCTCCTCTCGGCTCCGGGAATACACCAAAATATCGTCAATGAATACAATGATGAACAAATCAAGATACGGCCTGAATATACGGTTCATCAAGTCCATAAACGATGCTGGGGCGTTGGTGAGTCCGAACGACATCACCAAAAACCAATAATGGCCGTAGCGCGTGCGGAAAGATGTCCTCGGAATATCCTCCTGTCGAACCCGCAGCTGATGGTAGCCTGATCGCAAATCGATCCTCAAAAAATATCCTGCCGCCAGAAGCTGGTCGAACAAGTCGTCGATGCGTGGCAAAGGATATCTGTTCCGCACGGTAACCCTGTTCAGCTGGCGGTAGTCGATACACAAACATAAACTGCCGTCCTTCTTCTTGACAAACAGGATCAGAGTACCCCAAGGAGAAACACTGGGTCGAATAAGTCCCTTATCCAGCAAATCTTTCAACTGACCCTTCAACTCTGTAAGCTCCGCCGGGGCCATCCGATAAGGCGGTATAGAAATAGGCCCCGTGCCGGGAATCAAATCAATACAAAAAGAAATATCGTGCTTAGGCGGTAGCCCAGGAAGCTCGTCAGGGAAAACATCAGGGAACTCACAAACAATCGGAACATGGTCCAATGGAACATATGTAGCTCTAGTATCACAAACATAGGCTAGGAATCCCTGACATCCCTTCCTCAATAGCTGTCCAACGCGAAGAGAAGAAATCAAACTGTGAGAGGCGGCACAACAGTCCCCCTGCACAACAAAAGCCGACTCGTCGGGAAAACAGAATCAAACTGTCTTCTCACGGCAGTCCACGGACGCATAGCACGTAGCTAACCAATCCATGCCCAAAAGAACGTCGAAATCCAACATCTCAAGAAGGATCAAGTCGACAGGCAACTCTCTGTCGTCAATACGGACAACACAGGATCGGAACACGTGTCTAGCAACAAACGACTCTCCTACAGGAGTGGTCACAACAAGCGGCTGATCAAGCAAACCAGACTCTCTACCCAAACTCGGCACGAAGTGTGTGGAAACGTACGAGTGCGTGGATCCGGGATCAAACAACACGTGTGCGTCAACAAAATATACTGATAGGGTACCTGAGACCACAGCATTGGACGCCTGCGCGTCCTGATGCGTCAACACGAAAACCTATGCCTGTCCTCCACCTGCAACTGGCAGTCCCCTACAAGCAACTGGCTGTACTCTGCCGGAAGCTGGCTGTCCTCTGTCTCGGCCACCTCATCCTCTATGAGTAAACCCTCCGCGAACACGACCGCTCTGTGCATGAGTCTGACGCGGAGCAACAGTAGGTACAATAGGCAACGCCCTCTGGGATGGGGAAGGTGGAAGTGTGACATGTGGTACAGCAGTCTCGCCCTCACGTGGCTCTGGGCAATCTCGAACACGATGATAAATACTCCCGCATCGGAAATATCTAGATGGTATCGGCTGACCCTCCTTGGGATAAGTGCTGAACAACCGACCTCGCCCCAAGTCTCTGCCACCTGCAAGGTGTCTGTTGCGGCGCCTAAATGGCCGTCTCTATGCCGGTGTATCAGTACGAACTCTCTTCGGCTCTGGAACTACTGAATTCTCTGCAAGGCGCTCCTCGACTAATAAGGCTGCGTCTACAGCTGCTGCATAAGTCTCGCAATGCTGTGCGCTGATCGCAAGGAACAATGGTGTAAGCAAGCCTCGAACAAATCTCTTGACTCGCATCTCCTCAGTAACTACTAGATATGGGGTATAAACTGATAGCTCGGTGAATAGCACATCATACTCTGCTACTGTCATCTCTGGCGTCTGGCGTAAGAATCGAACCTGCGCGCTCGGGCATCCCTGACACTCTAGGGAAGGAAACGGCCTAGAAATACCGTTACAAACTCGGTCCAGGTCATAGGAGGAAGACCTGCTGCTCTTCCCTTCTCGATCGATTCACACCATTTCTGCGCAAGTCCTTCCAGGCGAAAGCTCGCGAACTCTACCCATCTCGCATCTGAGCATCTGAGGGAACGACATATCCAGGCCATCCTATCAATGAAAGACTGTGGGTGCTCGGCTGCATCGGTGCCTGTGAAGACCGGAGGCTTCAGCCTCATGAACTCTGATAGCGATACTGTGATGACCTCTGTAGCTGCAGGGGCAACTTCCTGTACTGTAGGTACCATCGCGGTCCCCATAACGGGTGGAACTACCTCTGGTCGCTGCGCTCGAAGCTTCTCGACTAACGACCCTATCATCTGGCGCATCTCCTGCATACCGACCCCTATCATAGCGATCTGATCTGTCGTAGGACGAACAGTCTACTCTGGTACAACTGGTGTACTACCCGGATCAGTCCTCGTCTCGGACGAGTCAACTCGAATCTCGGCTCTCGCGGCCGCTCTGTGCGCCCTCGTAGTCTTTGACGGCATAATGGTTGAAAAGAAACTAGGATTCGATAAGGATACGGAAACCGAATCACAAGAATGTATACAATCATGAAGGAATTTCAATCAATAAGTCCTAAGCTCGCTTAGGCGGAGTACCGTGTCGTGAGTATGCCGCGGAACATACATACGCTATGCCACTCTGCTTCAGCTACCTACTCCATCATACCAGGGTCATCCTACACTCCGAAGGTAAAACCTACACTCTGATACCAACTTTGTCACGATCCAAAATTCGGCCCGTGACCGGCACTTAACCACGTAACGTCTACAGGCGTAACGCGACTAAGTAAGCCAAACCCAGAAATCAAAACCATAGAAAAGTAGTGAGTGGTAAAACATTTGATGGAAACATTTGTTAAACCATTTAGAAAACCTTACGTTGTTTAGTAAAATTCTTTAAAGTTCAAGTTATTATCTTAAAAATTTTGGCAGCATTTCCCTTATAAAAACTAGCCCCGAAATCGGGTACAAGACAATATATGAGTAATATGATATACAATAAGAATAAAGCATCCCAAATGGGAGCAATCACGCCCAACAGCGGAAACAATCACCACAATGATAATATACGATGCCGAAGCGAAGAAATGAGCAGTAAGTGAAAACAAATATCACGAAAGATAAAGCTGCAAAATAAAGTTGGCTCACAACGAGCTCGACACCAGAATACAAATAATATACATCATCCTCACAACCGGTCTCTAAGTCAATACATAAGTAGTAGATGGAGAGTACTAGATACAACAATGTGTACAACTGGAAAATAAACAGATAACGGACAAAACCCATCTATCAGCAAAAGGGCTAGCACGCCAACTGCAGTGGTATCTTTGTCAAAAGATGCAAGAAAACAGCCTGCCGCGACTACTCTGAGGGGCAACCTGCAAACACTGTGGCACAACGGGGGTGGGTTTCCAACTCGTGAATAGTAGATAACATATAAAGGTAATCGTGAGTATGCACGTACTGCGATACTCTAACATATTCCAGCAGATAATGTCTATATGATGAACTGGATACGCAATAATCATGCCTAACAGGTGCAATTTAATAACATCAATATATATGATGAGCATGGTATGCAATAATCATGCAAAAGTACTCTATCAGGTACTATAACCACAGGATGAGATGTAAAATAATGAATGCTGAGCATGGGATAAAATATCATCTACACGGAATGTCAACGTGGAAAAATAACCGGTGTCCATCAATGCACTGAAATCCCAGTAAAACTCAGGCGCCGTCACTCTAATCGGCCCTCAAATCCTGTAAATCTCAAAGAATCGTGAGTGCCCAACATCGGCACTCGAAAGATCATAAAATCGTGTCCAGCATCGACACGCAAATCCTCAAGTATCGGGCTCCGTCAGTCCGGATCGGCCACAGGCTCCGTCTACGGAATCGGCCCTCGGCCCCGGCAGTACGTGCCGTCCCGTATCTATCTATCGACTCTGGTCAGTATCCTCCGGATAACCGCCAGGTCCAACCAATCACCGGTAGGTAGTGGTCCCTCTGCCAGGCTCACCGTCTACTGCACAGCGATCAGTTCTCGCTTCGGGGTACCATACCGGGTCCACCATGTACCCGCAATCGGCCTCGTCCAGCTCCTCGATTTGGGTTCACATATCACACGTCTCAGAACCGAGAAAGCGCATGGTGGACGCACTGAAATATCATATCAAGGGAAACCGGGTTTTTAAAACAGTGCGTATTTTCTTAAATAATACCTCGGTTCCCAAATCCAGAAATCACATAAATCCAAACTCAATGCGTAAATCCATGCAATGTGTCGTATAACACTAAGAGTTTAAGAAAGGGAAAACCACTCTTTTAAAAAGGATCCAGTTTTGAAAATGTCTCGTGCGGTCCGTTAATTTTTAAATCATGTCAATATAACCCATGTATGTAACATATGTTTGTATATTGTTAGTTATATGTATGCCCTAGAGGCCATTACTGTACATACGATGTATATTGTAGTGGATGCTGGGACATATATAGGGAGGACTTTCTTGCTCGACATGATAGTATGCTATCTGGTTGTACTTTATCTTAACATGTACTCTGATTGTCTCTAAGTTACATGTTGATAAAGCCCTTAGGATATGTACTCGACTACTGGGACTATGATGAGATCATACTAGTGGGGCCACGGTAGTCGGCGAGTACATCCTATAACTGTTCCTAGTCGAGGGTGTATCGAGACTGGGCATCGATACACCAGAGTAGACTAGCGTATACGCATCTTGACCCATATGATGGGCGATGGATGATCCCATATCCATTGGTGTTTGATATCAAGGATGCTATATGGGTGCTCAGTGGAGACTGGGTACACTGGACGGACTCCCCGAGAACTCCCAGATGGTATTATACTTCACGTCAGATGGCAGTTCTCTGGTGACACGGGTACAGAGTAGTCTGTTGACCCGAGATCGTCATAGAGTCTTATGTGATTCCCACTGTGCTTTGATTTCCATCATACCACGTCCATGAGGGCGTGCAAAAAGGTGGCTTTTGGGTACAGTCCCGAATTACATGGAGGCAATGAGCGATGGGAGGGGATTCGTCTCTCCCAGTATAGGGAGTTGATGTTGCGCTGTGTTCGATTGGCTATAGCTGGAAATCCCTGGCCAAGGTTGCTGATATTTACTGGTAAGTGTTATCAGTAGTTTCTCGAACTATTATAGACCTCATATCGACACGACTTATCAAGCTACTGGGGTCTGACGTTTACCACCCCTAGGCGAGATATGCGACATATCAGACGACGAGACTGGACTGTACGGGAGTGTTACTGATTGGATTCGCGGGAGTGTGAGCAGGCTTGCTCGTTGATTTTCTGATCGCTCAATACCCGGGTGGCCGTTAAGTTTAGCAGACCGCTTGCGGTTTGTGGGTGTTTGATATGATCATCACCTACTGCCGGCGTATTGACGAGTCTTTAGAGTCCTACACAGAGCTTTCCTAGCTCAAGCGAAATGAAATAGGAGCGCATATGAGATATGTGCGGGACTGAGAATAATACCAGTATGTGATACTGTATTGTATTCTCGCGATTTGTATCATCAGTCGGTTATATGAGATATAGCCGGGTTACCGAATCAACTGTTGATTCGATACATTGATACACTTGATATTAGTCGGTTATATGCGATATGACCATATCATTAAATCAAGTGTTGATTTAATGATTTAATGTATAATTATATATTTTATATATTACTTTACATTAACTAGTATTGGTTCACTTAAGATTGATTTTCTCACTTGATGTGCACAAATTGTATATGTGATATATTTTTGTGCACTAGATTGTATCATGTTTGATGATACATGCAAACTTGGGTGTTTGTATGAGTTACACCATGTTTAGGTTAATGGTTAAGATTTTTATTTGTTTAGGAAAAACAAAATGGTGATTTTCTTTGTCTTTGCTTGAAGCTTCATGAAGCTTTCAAGCATCTTTGACAAAGTCTAACCATTTTGTTTTGCATGAGATTTTCATTAACCTAACTATTAACTTAAACTCTAGTTTAGTCTCTACAAAGGTTTACTCACCCATGGTTGCAATATGATAGACTTCACTTGATTATTCTTTTATGATATTCAATATTCATATTCTTTTTTCTTTCTTCTTCTTCTTCTTCTTCAAGAAGAAGAAAGCTTTCTAGAAAATTTTCAAGTGAAGATTAAGAGTGAGAAATCCAAATCTAAAGTGAACCCATTTTCTATTTCATCATCCTCTACTACTTGCCATTTAGTTTAGGATGTTATCTTCACAAAGTTCTTGACCTAGTGAAGATGGAGCTTGGGTTTGAGTCTCCTCGACGTAGATCATCTTCGGCCTCGAAGTCAACGACGTAGCCCGCTCATTTCTCCGAAGAAACCATCGCTAGAGTCCGGGATCCCGATGATCGCAGCGAAGGGACGTCAACACGGAGCTTTAGAAGTGAAGGACCGGATCTTCAAAGGTTGTAATCCCTTTCAATTGTAGTTAAAATGTTTAACTTTCTTATTTTCGCATAATCTCTAGTATACGATCTTGGTTAGGGTTGTTCGGCACGACTATTTTTTTAATTGGGCATGGTTGATGCCTTGTAGAACCTTGTTAGAGTGCCTAAGAACCCAACAGTGGTATCAGAGCCAAGCTAGAGCTTTAGACGAAATCTAGACGAAGTTTAAAGTCCGATTGAACCCGAAAACCCCGATGTAAACCCTTCTCTGTACAATTTTTGAAAATGTGATTTTTTATGAATTAAAAATGCTCATAAAACCAAGCAGGAAAAACTAAGAATTAATGTGAAGTACGGTCCACTAAGTCCCTAAAATGACTGCGGAACCGCGGCCAAACCAAGGGTTTGGCGGCGGTTCCGCAGCCAAAATTTGGACTTAGTCCCTCATATTTCATATATTTATTGTTAGGTCCTTTCTTGTCAATTTTTTCTGGGAATTTTTTTATTCCACTCAAGTGTTGAGTTTTCTAAGGTTGTATTGGGGACTCGTTGATTCGATCGGATAATTTAACTTTGTTTAGTTTATTCCGGATATTTTTAGAAACTGTTAAAAAGTTCGAACGGATATCAATAACTCACTTTTTCCCAACCCGGAAAATTTTCAAGTGTTGGATTTTTCCGTTGTTTAAGAACGTTCTAAGTCGTGCAAGTAACGTTCTAAGATCTTGTCTTATTACCTTATTTCATTGATTTGAACACCTTAACTCGATTATGTGACCGTCTTGAACTTCCTTTTGAACCTTAGGGTTTGGGGCAGTACGGCGTGCCACATGTGAGGCGTTGGCTTGACCCTTCTACGGCTGGACCATCGGTACTGAGGCATGTGATGGATATTTTTGAACTCCGCTCAAGTGTTGAGCTATTTGGGAAAACTTGGGTGTTTGATTATTCGATCGGAAAGTTTAATACTGTCTATTTATCTGGAATGTGATACAATATTTGGAATCCACAAGTAGTTATGAGATAACTAATTTGAATGTTATAAATATAGCAGTTTAGTCTCAGATGATCGGTTGCCACGGAATTTTGATGTGATCAAAATTCCGTCACAATCACGTAGCGTACGCGTATACTCGCCGGGTAAACTTAATAGACAGCGACGCCCCATAGCCCCGACCACGTGACTGTAGGAGAATCCCGTCGCCAAAAGCATCCGTTCGGGTGCTCGCGGCAGCGCTGTTCCGCCTTAGTTCACTTCGTCGATGGCATCCGGGGGTGCGGCCGTCTACTAAAGTTTGCGACGAGCATTCGATCAAAATATCGGGAATCTTGTTGAATTGCCCGACTAGATATTGAAAAGTGTTTTCGATATAGAGACTAAAATGCGGGGTTTATAATTGTTAGGCATGCGATGTCTAAGGAATTCATTTGGTTAGGCATGCGATGTCTAAAAAGGTTGCGGATTCCAACTGTTGTAGTTTTACACTTTCTTTTCTGTGACCGTAAGCGTAGTATGTGGTGTATCGCCGGCTTCGTTGCTATACATCAACGACAATCAGGATACGCATACTTGCTTACGTTGATGATATGAGATATTATGTGTTGCTGTGATATGTTATATTGGATCGTCGCGTTCTGAATAGCCGGGGGTTTTATATGAGATGAGAGTTTTTTCTTTTTCATTCATGTAAAATTCAATGTATGTAATATTCTTTTTGTGGCACTTTCGGGCTGAGGATGCTGTCACCATTGTATATTATTTACTTTTCCGCATTAGGTAGACCCAAGGATGGGAGCACAAGTAACCGGGTTCTAGGGTCCAGTGGGAGTCCATCTCGAGGAGTCGAGACCGGGTCTCCTAACCCTGGAATTGGCAGTGTTACTTGCCGCTCTCGTAGGGGTCTAGGGATGTGGGTTTGGCTATTCATCTCGACCGTGGAATCCGTGTTTTATACAGGCTCGTATTGAAAACAAGGATATCCTAGTATATCCAATATTTCATATATGTTCTTCTGCTGCAATGTTCTGTGATGTGATTATTTGATATGTTTTGATAGATACTGTATATAGTATATATGATATATTATATAGACTTTACTTATGTTTTACACCCACGCTAGCCCTGCCCCGCTCTGCAGTTAGTTACCTAACCTAACGGTGCACGAGGGGACATCGAGGCTAATGCGGATGGTATAAGTGTACGTCGTATTTATCTGTGATGTTTAGGTGACATAAATGATGGGACTTCATTAATATGATTAATGAAATAAAAGAAACCTAAAGATGTTGTAGAAACTTGTTTAAAAACTGGTAGCTCTAGTTCTTGCTTTGCATAGCGGTGTTCCTTGTAGAACATCCAGCACCTTATTCGATAAGGAAAGGGCCGAGATCCCTTTACCGGGAGTGACCCCTTTAGCAATAACTGGCAGATGCTGCATTCTCGGTTTGTCTTTTGATTGCTTCTATAGTTCTTGCTTTGCATAGTGGTATATATGATATACCCTGCACCTTATTCGATGAGGAAAGGGCCGACGATCCCTTCACCGGGAGTGACCCCTTTAGCATAACTAGAAAAGCCTAAAAAACACTCTATTTAAAATCACTCGATTCTACAACGATATCAAGTTCATTATGCAATAGGTCTTCAGAAAAACCTGTCGTAGCCCTCCGTCATTTCAGATAAGGACTGTTTAGTATTCGTGCTGCGTTTGTTGGCCTTTGTCAAGGCGTAGTGTGCGGTAGCTGAATAGTACTTATCTGCTTATGCATATGATGCAGATTGGATTAGGGTAGTCGTGCGACCTTGTTGGCCTTTGTCAAGGGCCGTGCGGGTGGGTTTATTTCAATCAAGAAATGACGGGTTGAACTTGACTAGCAGCCTATGATTTGTTGGCCTTTGTCAAGGTCATAGGAGGCTTGGGGCAAAATATTATCGGGAATTTCAAGTGTTGAAATTTGCAATGAGATTGCATACCTTCTATAAGATAGTTGGATCCCGATACCCGCTGCAAGTAAGAGTTACTCCTGTGAGAGTTTTACACATTATAATTAGCCGATCAAGTAGGTGTCTAGAAAGGTGTTAACGAGGTTACGCCTCTAGGAAAACGAGGTTTACTTTAATTAGGTTCGTGCGAAAGCACGGGGGACCTCCCTCAAAGTACCGACACTGGCCTGGCTGAAAGATTGGCGAACTTGTAGCGTGTAATTAATCCTGGCTAGTCTTTCCTTTTAGGGTTTGAAGGAAGATTTGATAAAAACAATGGGAGCCATCCTGATTAGATAAAATAATAACCAATCTAATCTTGCAAGAGCATACGCTGAGTGTTTTCTTCTCTCTCTCTCCAAGTAGCGACCATATCACGCCTTAATCAAGATAATAATACGGATATATTGACCGAACCCGCTTGTTATACTGAGCTGGGGAACGTTGGTCCCGCTCTAACTTATAATTGTTATAAGACAGAGCAGGACATTAGGGAATACCAGATTTCCCGTGCCGCCCAAACGAAGAAAGTGCATGCTGATGCATCATCTTCGGGTGTGTTCATTACAGAGAATTGTTTCTCAGTATCCTTTCCGTCCTGGGTTTGTGATACCGGATCAGGATCCTGCATATGTTAATCTGTTATATGGGCTACAGATAGGTAGAGAAATGAGAACGGGTGATAAGTTTCATGAGGCAGAAAACGGTGCAAGTGTTGCAGCCAAGTCTGTTGGTCACTATCACCCTGTATTACCAAAATACATTAATTTTGAACGAATGTTATTAGATACCGAACCTGATATACAACATCATATCAGTCTCTTTATTAGTAAAGAAATGATATAATTTTGTATTGTTGGATAATGTTTTAAACATTTCCTATATCAAGAGTTGATCGGTTCAGGCACATTATCTAAAAGCATTGACGTTCTAAATCAAACAACAGTTCTTAGTACACAGAACATACACAAGAGGAAGAGTTCATAAATGAACGAATCCTTCTTGAGGCATTGTAGACTAGGTCATATCAATGCGACCCGACTAGCTAAAGCTACATAAAGATGCATATTTAAATTAGTTTGAATTTACATCTTGTGAAACTTGCCGGTCATGTCACAGAGATAAGATGATCACAGCTCCGTTTAGTGGAAACAGAGAAAGAGTTATTAAACTCTTGGGATTGATACATGCTGATGTATGAAAGTCCTCTGTCTACAGATGCCAAGACCGGTTCTTTGTACTTCATTAAATTCTCTGATGATCTCTCAAGATTCAGACATATGTTCCTGTTGAAACATAAGTCCGAAGCTTTTGAGATATTCACAGAATATAAGTTAGAAATAGAGAACCAAAAACGGGTAAAATTATTTTGTCCTTTGATGTGATCAAGGAGGAGAATACTTGAGCACGGAATTCCTGGACTATTCTAAAGGAGAATGAGATTCCCTCTCAGCATTACTCCTCCGTATACACCACAGCACGTCGGTATATCGGGGTGGAGCAATAGCACCCTATGTGATATGGTGTGCTCTATGATGAGTACTACTGAGTTTCCTATTTTCTTTTGGGAGTTATGCGCTTGAGAAGATGCATACCTATTAAATAGGGTTCAAATCAAATCAGTTGCCTACCACTTCATATGTGATATGGAAAGGGAAGAGCCCATATCTTAAGTTTGTTAAGATTTGGGGTTGTCCGGTCTATGTCTAAAAGCAAAATCCAGACAAGCTTGAGGAAAGGTCTGTTATGTAGAACTGGAAAGGTTCCAGCTATACAAACTACAGCAGATGATTTGATTGAACCAAAGGATTCAATAGTAACCAACGAACCTCAGCCTTTCCGCCGATCTAGTAGGATTCCTCACCAACCTGAGAGATGCTTCTGTTTCTCTATGACAGTGGGAGCGAGGATTGCATCATGAGATGATGACCCAACTAGTTTCGAGCTGGCCATCAGGGGTGAAACTCTGTAAGAATGGCTGGATGCTTATCGATCTGAGATGGAATCCTTATACACCAACAAAGTATGGACTTTAGTTACTATATCTGAAGGGTTAAATCCCCATCAGGAGCAAGTATATCTTGAGAAGATTACTTGGTGTACATGGAAAAGTTGAGACTTTCAAAGCTAGAATTGTTAAAGGTTTGCATCATTGACCAGGTATGGATTATGATGAAACCTTTTCTAAGGAGCTATGCTTAAGTCCATCCAGATCCTACTTGCCACGGCTACATACCATGACTACGATATCTGGCGGTTGGGTGTCATGACTGCTTTTCTAAATGATGTTTTAGAAGAGAGCGTCTATAAGTACACAGCCAGAGGGCTTCGTAGACAGTGGGAGCAGCGGAAACATGTGCAAGATACTTTATAGGATAAAGCAGGCATCGCGGACTTGGAACATCTGTTTTGATGTGGTAGTCAAAGAGTTTGACTTCATCAAAATGGTAGATGAACCTTGTATATACAAAAAGGTAGTAGGGAGTATGGTGGTGATCCTCGTAGAGTACGTGGATGACATACTCTTGATAGGGAAGGAGTTTCCTATGCTACACTCGGTCAATCTCCGCTTATCACAAAGATTCTCCATATAGGATCAAAATGATACCTCCTAAATCCTGGGTTTTGGATCTATGAGATAGATCTAATTGGATGTTAGGACTCTCACGAGTTGTAGTGAGATGGTATCGATCGATCCTGGGGAGAATCACTGGGAAAGTTCCAGGGTGATAAGGATGACTGAATGTTAGTCGCAGGCATTGTCCTTACCCTCAGTGGAGGGACGGTATGTTGGAAGAGTTCTAAGCTAGATACCGTAACATACTAGACGATTAAAGACAAGATACATCGTTAACAAGGATGCAACCAAAGAGGCATTCTGGATAAATATAAGTTCATGAGATGAACTTCGTTCTTACCATTGTGAGACAATGGAGTTGTGGCTTTAGCCAAGGAACTACCGTCCCATCAGAAATCCATATATAATTCTTAGGCAGTATCACCTGATCATGGAGATGGTTGATCTCCAGGAAGATAAAGGTTAGGAGAGCAGACACAGAGGACAACAGCGCGGATCCACTCACAAAGGCCTTTTTCCAAGTAGAGACTTTTATGGGATGGTTGAGTATGAGATACTTCAACCGCAGCTAATTGTTGGGTATATGATACCACAACAGATGGCCCTAGTGCAAGTGGGAGATTGTTAGTTATATGTATGCCCTAGAGGCCAATACTGTACATACGATGTATATTGTAGTGGATACTGGGACATATATAGGGAGGACTTTCTTGCTCGACATGATAGTATGCTATCTTGTTGTACTTTATCTTAACATGTACTCTGATTGTCTCTAAGTTACATGTTGATAAAGCCCTTAGGATATGTACTCGACTACTGGGACTATGATGAGATCATACTAGTGGGGCCACGGTAGTCGGCGAGTACATCCTATAACTGTTCCTAGTCGAGTGTGTATCGAGACAGGGCATCGATACACCAGAGTAGACTAGCGTATACGCATCTTGACCCATATGATGGGCGATGGATGATCCCATATCCATTGGTGTTTGACATCAAGGATGGTATACGGGTGCTCAGTGGAGACTGGGTACACTGGACGGACTTGCCGAGAACTCCCAGATGGTATTATACTTCACGTCAGATGGCAGTTCTCTGGTGACACTGGTACAGAGTAGTTTGTTGACCCGAGATCGTCATAGAGTCTTGTGTGATTCCCACTGTGCTTTGATTTCCATCATACCAGGTCCAAGAGGGCGTGCAAAAAGGTGGCTTTTGGGTACAGTCCCGAATCACATGGAGGCACTGAGCGATAGAAGGGGATTCGTCTCTCCCAGTATAGGGAGTTGATGTTGCGCTGTGTTCGATTGGCTATAGCTGGAAATCCCTGGCCAGGGTTGCTCAGATTTACTGGTAAGTGTTATCAGTAGTTTCTCGAACTGTTATAGACCTCATATCGACTCGACTTATCAAGCTACTGGGGTCTGACGTTTACCACCCCTAGGCGAGATATGCGACATATCAGACGACGAGACCGGACTGTACGGGAGTGTTACTGATTGGATTCGCGGGAGTGTGAGCAGGCTTGCTTGTTGATCTTCTGATCGCTCAATATCCGGGTGGCCGTTACGTTTAGCAGACCGCTTGCGGTTTGTGGGTGTTTGATATGATCATCACCTACTGCCGGCGTATTAACGAGTCTTTAGAGTCCTACACAGAGGTTTCCTAGCTCAAGCGAAACAAAATAGGAGCGCATATGAGATATGTGCGGGACCGAGAATAATACCAGAATGTGATACTGTATTCTATTCTCGCGATTTGTATCATCGGTCGGTTATATGAGATATAGCCGGGTTACCGAATCAAGTGTTGATTCGATACATTGATGCACTTGATATTAGTCGGTTATATGCGATATGACCGGATCATTAAATCAAGTGTTGATTTAATGATTTAATGTATAATTATATATTTGATATATTACTTTACATTAACTAGTATTGGTTCACTTAAAATTGATTTTCTCACTTGATGTGCACAAGTTGTATATGTGATATATTTTTGTGCACTAGATTGTATCATGTTTGATGATACATGCAAACTTGGGTGTGTGTATGAGTTACACCATGTTTAGGTTAATGGTTAAGGTTTTTATTTGTTTAGGAAAAACAAAATGGTGATTTTATTTGTCTTTTCTTGAAGCTTCATGAAGCTTTCAAGCATCTTTGACAAAGTCTAACCATTTTCTTTTGCATGAGATTTTCCTTAACCTAACCATTAACTTAAACTCTAGTTTAGTCTCTACAAAGGTTTACTCACCCATGGTTACAATATGATAGACTTCACTTGATTATTCTTTTGTGATATTCAATATTCATATTCTTTTTTCTTTCTTCTTCTTCTTCTTCAAGAAGAAGAAAGTTTTCTAGAAAATTTTCAAGTGAAGATTAAGAGTGAGAAATCCAAATCTAAAGTGAACCCATTTCCTATTTCATCATCCTCTACTACTTGCCATTTAGTTTAGGGTGTTCTCTCCACAAAGTTCTTGACCTAGTGAAGATGGAGCTTGGGTGTGAGTCTCCTCGACGTAGATCATCTTCGTCCTCGAAATCAACGACCTAGCTCGCTCATTTCTCCGAAGAAACCATCGCTAGAGTCCGGGATCCCGATGATCGCAGCGAAGGGACGTCAACACGGAGCTTTAGAAGTGAAGGACTGGATCTACAAAGGTTGTAATCCTTTTCACTTGTAGTTAAAATGTTTAACTTTCTTGTTTTCGCATAATCTCTAGTATACGATCTTGGTTAGGGTTGTTCGGCACGGCTATTTTTTTTAATTGGGCATGGTTGATGCCTTGTAGAACATTGTTAGAGTGCCTAAGAACCCTACATATATAGGTAGGGATGTACGAATGGATATGTACGCAATGTGAGTGTAGCAATGTACATGTGCACTAATATGGATATACGAGGTATATATGCACAAGTATGGATATATCAATGAAGGTATGCGCTAACGTGAATATACAGTGTACATGTGCGCAAGTAGTGATATATCTGATAATATGTGAATATGCGACAAGTCATGACAATCATCAATGATGCGGTGATCCTATAGTGCGAGTGTCATGGCAATCACTAACGGTGTGAGTGTAACATACAAATAGTGCTCATGCAGCTTTAACCGTTAGTGACAGTGTAGTGTTATATACTACCAATTCTATATGCAACAAGAAGGTATGCTACAATAGTCCATATGAAAATCTATGACTAAATATCCTATCACGCCCTGACGCTTAACGCCATACGGGCGATTTCCCCGTAGATGTTAAATCTACTCACCTGGTCACGGGCTAAGTGTAGCCGACCACTTGTTTTCCCTTCTTTGCGGCGTCCGACGTACCCGCCTGTGAACCTGGAATTACAAAAGGAATCCATATATAAGAAAAATATCTCGCAAAACGCGATATCGAAATCAAACGAGAAACTCACGTCGCGAACTAAACGCGCGTGTGTACAATACGCTGAAACGTGTGTATACGCGTCTAAAACTATCCCGACAAGTCGCGATACGCAGCAACCACACAACCCACTCACGTATCGCACGTGTCGCGCAAACAAAACGTGTTAGAAAAACAATATATCGTCCCAGATTCTAACTCAGGTGAAAACTTACAAAGTTTCACATACCACTGGCCCCAAAAATATAGCAGACTCCTCTAGCCAAAACCCTAACCCCCTAAGTCCCCTGTCTGGCTGCAAACTGCAGCCAGAACGAATAAACTGGCGGCCTGGGGTGGGAATCTGGGGTTCTTGCTCTGGTGGTGTGATCAAGGTCTATCAAGTAGGCTACAATTAACTCAGATTTTATCTGAAATACCCGGGTCTATAGCAGATCACAGAAAGCTAAAAATTCACTTTGAAACGTTAAATTTTGCACAAAATGAAACCCTATGGTGTTTTAGTGAATCCTGGGGTTTAAATAGGTTTAAGTGGCCCTAATAACACTTAATAACATCTCTTAGCCAAAACTCACCACAATTCACCATTTCTAGCACAAAAACTCACTTTTGACACTAATCGATGCTAATAACACACAAGTTAAGCAAGCTAGGAAGTTGGGTTTAAGAAATATACCCCAAAAGACCCTAGGAAGCAGGAGAAGGAGTAGAAGAAGAAGATTTGGTGCTGCTGTTGCTGCTGGAGCTGCTGCTGATGCTGCTGGAGCTGTTGCTGTTACTGTTGCTGAAGCTGGTGCTGCTGCTATGCTGATGCTGTTGGTGTTGCTGCTGTGCCTGCTGCTTCTTCTGCTGTTGTTGCTTCTTCTACTGCTGCTGCTAAGGAATGTGTGTGCGTGTATGAGTGAGAGTGAGAGAGTTATGAGAAAAGAACAAAGAAATGAGAGCACAAAGTGTCAACCCCTCTCTCTCTCTCTTCATTTAATAAAGGCATGGCTCATGCCATGATGCCATTCTCTCTCTCTCTCTCTCTCTCTCTCTCTCTCTCTCACCAAGTCAACACAAAAGAAATTCAAATCTTTTTTTCCATTTTAAAAAAAACAACCTTTAATTAAAAAGAACCAATTAAACTTAATTCAAATGGTTTAACCCACCATGGTTGCTAAACATAGTTTAACCCATCCCTTAACCCTAGTTTACATGCACAAATGTGTGCAAGCCTAGGAAAATTCTAATAAAATATTCATTAAATTTGATAAAATATTTGAAAATCAATTTGGTAAACTTTTTATTAAAAACCATATATTAATGTATAATTTGCCACTAAACACATCGTAATGTGTTATAATGGATTCCATCTTTGATTGCATAGCATCCAGCCATTTCACAAAGTCTCTACTATGGCCTGCCTGAACCTTGTTGGGCCATCATCTACCATGATGCACTCATCGCTCCCACTGTCACTGAGAAGACCGTTGTATCTCTCAGGTGGATGAGGAACCCTACCAGATTCGCGGAGAGGTTGAGGTTCGTTGGAAACTATTGAATCATTTGGTTTCACCAAATCATCAGCTGTTAGTTTGTCTAGCTGGAACTCCTTCCAGTTCTACCTGATGACCACTAATTTCTTCACAAGAAATTCCTTTTCTAAAAAGGTGGCATGCTGAGAAACAAAACACCTTTTGCTCCTCAGTGTGGTAGAAGATATTCCCTTGCAAATGTTCGGGATATCCAACAAACTTATACAGAACTGACCTTGCCTTGAGCTTGTCCGAATTTTGCTTTTCAACATTGGCCGGACAACCCCATATCTTAACTCATTTAAGACATGGTCTCTTCCCATTCCATATCTCATATGGAGTGGATGGCTGTGATTTGGATGGAACCCCATTCAATAAATATGCAGCTTCTCAAGTGCATAACACCAAAATGGAACAGGCAACTCTGCAGTACTCATCATGTATCCGTCTCAAGTGCATAACACATGTCCGAATCTTGAGAGATCGTCGATGAATATATTGAAGTATGAAGAACCAACCTTGGCGTTTGTAAACATAAGACCGTATACATCATCATGTATCCATCCCAAGAGTTCGGTAACTCTTTCTCTGTTTCGAGTAAACGGAGTATTGGTCACTTTACCTTTGTGACAAGACTGGAAAGTATCATAAGATGACAATTCGAACAGATTCTTATATTCATCTTTATGTAACTTAGCTGGTCGTGTCGCATTGATATGACCTAGTCTACAATTCCACAAGAAGGATTCGTTCATTTCTGAACTATTCCTCTTGTGTGTGTTCTATGTACTTTGAACTGTGGTTTGATTTAGAACGTATATGCCATTACATAACGTGCCTGATCCAATCAACTCTTGATTAAGGAAAATATTCACAACATTATCAATCAATACAAAATTATATCCTTCTTTAACTTAATAAAGAGACCGATGTAATGTTGTACATCAGGTTCTGTACGTAATAACATTCGTTCAGAATCAATGTATTTGGTAATATAAGGTGATATTTGCCAACAGATTTGGCTTCAATAATTACATCATTCTCTACACTATAGCACAATCACCTATTCTTAGTTCTCTACCTGTCTTTAACCCATGTAACAAATTACATATGTGGGATCCTAATCCGGTATCTCATACCTAAGACGTAGAGGATACCGAGAAACAGCTCTAGGTAATGAACACAACCGAAGAATATGCATCAACATGCTTATTTCTCGAATGGGTAGCATGGGAATCCTGGTATTCCCCTATTTCCTGCTCGGACTTATAACAATTATAAGATGGAGCGGAACCAACGTTCCCCAGCTCAGTATAATAAGTAGGTTCGGTCAATGCATCCATATTTTTATCTTGATTAAGGCGTGACATGGTCGCTACCAGGAGAGTGTCACGACCGGAAAAGTACGGAACATGACCGGCACTTAAACTACGAAATGTCTCGAGGCGTACGTAATCTAAGTAAGCCAAAACCCAGAAATCCAAACCAGGTAAAGCAGTAGAGTAAAGGAAAAACCAATTTTAAAGCAAGAAGTTTAATAACATAAGCCGAAATATGCATTTTTAAAATCTCAAGTCTTTTTTGAAAATTTCCGCAGAGTTTCCTTTGTAAAAACTAACCCTAAACGGGTACAAACTTGATAAAGCATATATAATGAATAAAGGCATCCCCAAGCGGGAGCTAGCTCTTCACCAACCGGCAGACAAAACCACATAATGTGGTATAATATACAACGCCGAAAGGCGAGGATCAAACTCAGGATAAAAATCCAACATCATCAAGAAAACAAGAGGAAAACCATAATAATACAGCGCACGACTCTAAGGTCGAAAGAATATACACTGGTCATCTATCTCTATCAAATATACAAGTCTGGTTGATGGAGTTTTACTAGATACAACTGAAATAACAAATATACAAAGGTGGTCCTGATGCAAAAGAACCCATCTACCAAAGCAATCACCCGGAAGGAACAGTGTGCCAGCAAAACCGCAACGAAACCTGTACGGCAAAACCTGCAAGAAACTGTGGCACAACGGGGTTGAGTTGCCAACTCGTGAGTAGAAAACATCTACGAGTAGAAATTGCATGCATGATGCTATCCTAGGTCAGATCAAGTAACATCCTCAAATAAAAATCCTGATCCATCTACACATAAGTGCAATACCACGTGCTCATGTCAGTGCCTCAGATAACAACATATTAGATATATGATATACGAATGCATTACAAATGGAAACAGAATACATCATGAGTGAGACAACTGTTTTCATTCTTTAATGAGATTTATGTATGTATATAAATCAAGTATCATCAATGAAATCAATAGAGAAATCAGTGTCAAGTATCGACACAAAACATAAATCTCAATATCTCAATATCTCAGGCTCCGGCTATCCGGACTAGCCTGTATCATCAAATCTCAATATCTCAGTGTCTCAAATCTCAATATCTCAATACCTCGGGCTTCGTAAGTCCGAATCGGCCCATAATCATCAATCACACGACCACGATCGGTATCCTCCGGATATCCGCCGCGCCAGGTAAAATCACCGGTAGGCAGTCTTCCCCTGCCGGGCTCATCGTCTACAACTCAAGCTTCTTGCCCCGGGGTACCTTACCGGGCCTACCATGTACCCGAGATGGTTCATCCAACTCCTCGAATCGAGTCTGGAAAACATCTCAGAACCGAGAAAACATCATGGTGGACAATACTCATCATATCAAGGAAAACATCATTTTTCTCTTTAAAATAACTCATCAGTTTATAAAACTTTCACATGCGGTTTCCAAATCCAGAAAATCCCAAGAAGGATCCGAAATCATCAAATCACCATGTCAATAAATAGTGAAAACCGACATAAATCTCCATAATACTGCATAATCAATGAATACATGAATGCATCTGATATCATGCAATGAATGCAATAGTTAAACTAGCATATGAAAGCTATAACATATTGCAAATATCAACTTAGCAAGCTATGTCAAAGAATAGTATTTTCTAAAGTGTACTTCACATGGCCATTACCTATGAAGATGTGTGTAAGACAACAAGCAAGTGTACGTGGAACATACGCATCACCGGTAATGGTGCCGATGTACCGACAGCAGGGTTTCATAATAATTACAGATAACATATGTATAAGCATGCAATGCGATGAAATATCATGAATATACAGAAAGGATATATATAGTAACAGCAACACTGAAGAATAAACCTACCCAATATACGAGTCATACAGTTTGGTATTTTAAAGTACTCACGATTCACCGCCTTTGAAAACAAGTATGACTCGAGCCCAGTCAAAAGGGTAAGGAAATCCACCTAGGTCTGAGTCGACCCATGAATATATATATATATATATATATATAGTTGTCGGTGATCGCGCCTCAATAGTATTATGTACGATACAATATCTACTATGACATCCTCGAGTCAAGTGTGTGGATCTATCCTCATAACTATATTTCGTACGGTAAATCTATCGTACGGCATCCCAAATTTGGGTACGTATCAAATATCACATTTTTCTCATTATTCATCTGGTATCCACATCATCATATATTGTTAGTAGGGGGTACTGATCTACGTCTAGTACACTACTAATATCATCAGCAATATCATGATCTGGTTACTGATCTAAAGTCTCCTACAATCCGATGTCATCCACACATATTATCGTATAGATGTATACATCACCCAAGCGATCCTTATAAATATCATAACATATCTCATCTCATATCTCGATCATATGTCAACTATCCTATATATATCATCATCCATATGGTATCGTCGTCCAACGATCCGCTATAACATCATGACATATCTCGGTCATATATTAAATATCTCACGGCATCATGCCCGATCATATCGACTCATTTCCAAGTATCATATAACATCCTCATCATCCAAGCATATGAATACCAATATATATATATATATATATATATATATATATATCCCCCATACGCACAATGAAGTAAATGTATGCGAGTATGTGTATGTACGTGTATGCAAATCTTTGCTCTAGGGTTTCGTGGCTAAGAAATAGACTAAAGTCCTTTCTTCAATTCTCGCTAACACTACCCCCGAATCTCCTAAAGCTCCTCTTGCTAAGTGTCCATATCTCTCAACAACATATAAATGTATATCTATATTACATCACATCCATTCTCACAACTTTGCGGGGGTGCTATACGCCATCCATCCGACTTCCCCCGTAGATATAAATCTACTCACCTCGATTCTTGCTTGCCGATGTCAATGTCGCCATCCTCTTATTCATCGTATGAAATCTATGTGAAGGTACCTACATAGATAACACAATCGTAATGCACATTAAAATCAAGTCGGAAACCAAAACGGCACACCAACGCTTTTAGGTTAGAACCTATAGCCTCGCATGCAAAACATGACCGATAAACCAAGTCGTTGACGTTCAAATGCCACACGACGGGAACGCAATATCAAATACCAAAATCCATGTTAAAACGAAGTCGTAAAACAATGCAGCAACTTAGGAAAATGGTCCCAGATTTTACCCTAAGTCAAATTAGCCAAAATTGCACATGCAAAGGGTCTAGTTTACTGATAAAGGAGCCACAGAACCAACACGAGGAAAAACCACCCTAACCTAGCCGCAATTTGCGGCCAGGATGAATTTATTTGCGGCCTGGGTGCTAGGGTTTGGGCTAAGGTCTTCAGGATAGCTTCCTGGGTGCCAGCATGACTTATAGTGCTTGCTAAATATTTTTCAGGTGTCCCGGGTGATAGAAGATTTCATATTTCCTACAGAATTCCATAAAAATACGGATATCGGGGATTTCTAAGTTTGCTAATTGGGGCTTAAGTCTCTGGTTTAGGTCATAAATCAATCATCACAGGGGTTTAGGGTCACTACCAACCTCAATTGCACCCTTGCAATCAATTCCAAACCCTAACCTCAACTTAAAATTTTCAAAGTTCACAATACTTCACTAAATCGGTTTTAAACTACACAAGAAGCTAAAGGAAATGAAATACTATACTTAATGTGAAATAATTATCTCATTTGGCAATTCAAGAAAATTCTTGAGTTGCCCAAGAGCCCAAAATGCAAACTTTCTTGGTCCAAAGTGTAGCTTTACTACTACAAATAGGGGTTGCCCCTACGGATTTATCTGTAGGAGCAAACCACTGCCCCCACGGATATATCCATAGGGGCAAGAAATTACCCTGTAGGTGCAAACGCCGTAGGTGCAAGTCTTAGCCTTGAAAATGCCCCTACGGTCAAAAACTTGCCCCTACGGCGTAATGTGTAGGTCCAGTTGTCCCTACGGATTAGGCTGTAGGGATAAAAAACTTATTTAATTTATCGGTTTATAAAATAAAATAGGTGTCCCTACGGACTTATCCGTAGGTCCAAATAGTTGCCCCTACGGATACGTGCGTAGGTCCTGATGTGTAGGGACAAAATATCAGGTATCCCGATATTTTGTCCCTACGGATACCTGTGTATGGGCATTTGTTTGCCCCTACGGAAAACTCCGTAGGGACAAGTATAACCCCTATTACTGAGATCATATGGGCAAATTATCAGGTATCCTGATATTTTTCCCGTACGGATAAATCAATAGGGGCAAAGAAGGTCCCTACGGATTAATCCGTAGGGGCAATGTTGGGCCCTACGGATTAATCCGTAGGTACATATTATCAGGTTTTTTTTATAAAAAAAAAGGCTGCCTATTTTTCTCGCCCTGTGCACAATAATATATACCTCATATATAAAATTAATAAAAACGCAGAATATATATCGTAGTATTCATAATCACATCTCATGCATAATATACAAAAGAAATCAACAAGCAGAATATGATATCAATATAAACATGCAAACACCACCAATATCAATATCGTCCAAAATATAGTACAATATGTATCATATAAATAAATTCATGTTTAAAATATAAGAATCAAAGAGCTACCGTAGCTCGGTCCAGCTCCACCTCTGATAAACGCCATAATCTGGCGAGCCTGCTCCCCAGATATACCCTATGTCAATAAATCATGCAATGCGGAGTGTGCGGGAGTCTGAGCGAGCTGTAGAGTTGTAGGAGTGGTCTGCGCAACCGCCGCCGAGGTAGTGACTTTTGGAGCTGCAGCTGCGGGATTCTGAGCGGCAGTGGAGCAATAGGAGCTGTGTGCGGAACCGCAGCCAAGGTAGTGGCTTGCGGAGCCGCAGCCGAAGGAGATGCATGTGGAGGCTCGGCCGATGTACCATGTCACATCTGGACTTACGTGTGTAATAAACGCGTAAGAACTGTGTATTAGTCGAATTCGTATCATTATCAAGTTATTGCGAAACCCCAATCTATGTATACTTAGGGACTTAGGCCTCGTTTGGATATCTAGTTTTGAAAACCGTAGTTTATTTTAATTAGATATGTATGTATGATTAATTAAAGCAAAGTCTATAACCAAATAAGCTCAGGCTACGTACTAATATTGGATATGTTGCTATCTATAATATGACATAATATTTTACTATTATGTAGTATACATACCAACATCTCCTTCAACACCTGAACGGTGGCCTTCAAGCTGTCCAGTTCTTGCTGGAAACATCGCTCACTAGAGACGGAGGAAGTAACCGCCGGAGTGGAGTCCAATCTCATATGGGCCCTCCTAGGGCCCAATCCCCGGCCTCTCTCCCAACCTCCATGGTGCCCTCCATGTGCGGCGTCCAGGACTGGGGTCAGCAGCATCGGATCGTTCTGTCCAGTAAAATCGGTCCCCGATGCCTCGGCCTGCTCAACCACCCGCTCCTACACCCACATTAACCAGTAAAATATAAGTATATCATTTAAATTTGAACCTTTCAAAACTAAAATTTCAAATAGGGGTTGAATAAATATTAACACTTATGCAATACTCCTGGGTAGCGGCCTCGGGGTATCGAAACTCTCCCGTGGCGGGATCTGTCGAGGTGCCGTGGACGGCAAGATACGCGGACAACACGCTCGGTGTACCACCCTGTGCCAGGATCTGAGCTCTCTGCAATATTAGAAAATAACTCTTAATATTAGATATATTAGAAAATAACTTATAATATTACATTATATCACAAAGGACGGTCTATTATAATTTACCGATAACTCCATGGCACGAGTAATATTCCTCAAGCCACCTGTATAAATGGGGCGACCTCTCTTCGCCGACTTCCTATTCTCTTTATTTTGATCGGCCTGTTTCTCCACAACACATTCATATTTAGTTTTCTAATTAAGCAACACAAAAAAATAAATTATATATTAAACAATGAATTACATTTAAAATACATACCTGTTTGCGATGAGAGTCGAAATATTCGCACAATAGAGGCCATGTATCTACGTCGGCTCTCGCAAAGGCCAGAGTAAATAAGTGGGCCGCTCTCTCTGCCTCGGGGGTCGCCATCCACAGGGAATAGCAGTCGGTCTTCAGTTCATTCCTGTTGTATCGGACCTTCGTCTGCATGTTCTTCATCAGGCCATTGTACAGAGCGTGAAGATCGAGCACCCTCCCAGGGTGATCAGGGTCGGGTACAGGTTGAAAATCGTAAACCAACTGAAAATACAAAAAAAATATTGTTATTAGATTGCAAGTGTTAATAATAAATATTGGATAAATCAAATAAAAATATATATTAATACCTGATCCTGATCCCAAAAGAGGGCGAATGAGAGCCGGTGCTGGTTGCCCCACTCAATGTGAAGTGGATAGTTCTTCATGAGCCGGCTCTCATCCGCCACATACTAGCCGAATCTCTCAGCATGATCGCCGGTATAGCGATAATCAGAGGTAAAAAAGAGGGGGAATGTTGCCTCCTCCCTAGCACTGTCGGGCCTCAGCCTGTAGGACTGATTCGGGCCTCGAGTCCCCCTTTCGGGATGGGGAGGCCCTGCGTCTGCAAGAAATATCAAGACAATCAATATTAAGAAAAAGTTGTATCAAGAAATCAAGGTTTAATGAAAATTGAAGTGTGATATATACCTCCGGTGACTAAAGCACGAGCCTGGGCCCGGGCAGCAGCACGAGCGGGACGATAGTTCCTTCGGTGAGGAACAGCCGGTGACCCGGACATGAACGCATCTCCAACTAGAAAATAAACATCGATAAAATTACATGGAGTTCATGTTTATTCTTAAAGGATATGTAAAATGAATAAATATTTTATATTTATTCATACAAACCTGCAGACTGAGCGGAGGGAATGGAAGTGATGGGTGTGGCCCCTGAACCAGACGAGGACGCACCACCTATAATTAGACAATCAAGTATCAGCTATATAAGTAATTGCAAAAACAATGAGTATATCAATAATATAACATTCTAAATGAACATGTATACACTATAGGATAAATAAACATACCCACAGGTATATGATATATAAACATACCTGGAGGTGCGGGAGTGGCCTCTGTCCCTGATGTAAGTACGTAAGAGCAAAAAGAATGTATGTATATTTATGATATAGCATTCTAAATCAATATACATGCACTATACGATATATAAACATACTTGGAGGTGCGGGAGTGGCCTCTGTCTCTGATGTGGACGCATCACCAACAGCTAGACAATCAAACATTGACAATATAAGTAATTTTGACATGAACATGCATGTATATCTATAATATTACATTCAAAATGAATATGCGTGCAATATACCTGGAGGTGTGGGAAAGTCTACACAGAAGGAGGCATTCGAAGGGGTCTCCGATCGGGGTGCAAGACCGGCCCTCTGAAGCTCCCTACGAAGCTCTCCGGGCGGCAGAACCGCTCTGCCTCTGCCGGTGCCGCGGCTGGAGCTCCTGCCGCCCCTCGCCGCTCCCATCATCGTCATCAAATCTAGATAAACAGTTCGTGGACGCATTAGACAATCATTACAAGTATTGACTATATATGTATAGATCGTAAAATGTGTAGTAATAATATAACATTACTGATAACCTTTTTCGTTTCGTTGGCGCATTAGACATATCTACTTGGATATCATCATCGATATCATTTCTAACCCACGTAACTTCATGATCAGCCGAAGACAACCCGTCTTTCGAAACAGACGGTCGGAGCACTCTAAGTCTTCTATCTTCTTCATCTTCATCGCTGTCCTCAAATTCTGGGACATCGTAGACAGCCCTGGGTTTCCAACGGCATACGACACTCCATCCCGGATGCTTCAAACACTGTGAGTAGTATACTTGGAATGCTTGGTTCGGAAAGATAACGGATCTTCCTGACCATAAAATCGAAGTGTGTTCACACTGATCAATCCATATTCATCTTTCCAAGTCCCAAAATTGCTTCTCCACTTATCCGTATCGGTTCGCGTATCGTACCAAGTACACTGGAATATATAAAAGGGTTTTGATCGCCCGGGATAGTGGATGCCGAGTATAAAATTTAAGTATCCATAATAAATCACACCATCTGATCCTACCGTCGCAATCCCACTATTCTGAGTGGTTCTAGATGTTTCTATGTCCTTAACTTCGAATTTATATCCATGGACACTGAATCCTTTATAATCTGCAACCTCCATACTAGGAAATTGAGCTAAACATCTTGAATCACTCTCAAATGATACAGACAAGTTCGGATCGTGGATCTAACAAAACAAATTTTACGAAAAATACATATCGATATAAGTTTAGATTAAACCTGATAGCAATAACATGTTATTCGAATAACATACTTGATCCAACCCAATCGCAAAAATTATCCTGTTGATATTTTTCCAATCGTTCATCGTTCCAATCAGGATGCCCCTCACGTACCTCGTTAAAATGAATTCTGTTTTCGACAATAAATTATGACATTAATATTATATCATTTTATACACACACAAACACTAATATAACAATTAATCCAAAAAAACTTACTCTCTAATTTTTTCAAGACATGCGCAATTAAGCAAGATAAACTGGTATATCTTGTTGATAAACATAGTGTCTACCTTCTTATAATCGGCTTTACCGTATGGCCCGTCTTGAATTCTTCGAGGCCGGTTAAGTCTCGTCTCAATGTTCTCGTCCAGATAGCGGGAACAAAATGTGGTTGCTTCATCAAGAAGATAACCTTGCATGATAGAACCCTCTGGTCGATTTCTACTGCGTATATACTTTTTAAGAGTGTAGAGGTACCTAAAGAAAATATGTTGAATAAATAAATACGGGCATACAGGACAACAATAATTTTAAAAATTGCGCGAAACGAAAAATTCCATGTACCTCTCGATGGGATACATCCATCGATATTGTACCGGTTCGGCTAACTTAGCCTCAGTTGCAAGATGAACCGTCAGGTGTATTATGATATCGAAGAATGACGGTAGGAAAATACGCTCAAACTTGCAAAATATCAATGCAATACAATTTTCTAGTTTATCCAGTATGACAACATCCAGTGTTTTAGCACACAACTCTCTGAAAAAACAACATGGGTCGTTAATTACTAGACCAACCGATTCGGGGAGAGAACTCCTAAGGGGTAATAGAAGAAGGTGCTCCATGATAACATGGTGATCATGACTTTTCAGCCCATCAATCATGCCTTTCACAATTTTTATCTTCTTGCCGAATGATCCTATGAAACCTGTGGGAACTTTCAAATCATGCAACACCTGCAGGAATCTTTTCTTCTCCGGTTGTGACATATGATAAGTGGCATTAGGAAGTACAAACTTGCCTGGTTTACCCACTACCGGTTTAGGGTGCAATTCACTTCTTATTTTCCAGTCCTGTAGATCCATCTGAGCATTCAGGTTGTCTTTCGATTTTCCGTCTTTACAAAGAAACAATATGAGTATGTGCTCTGATACTCCCTTCTCTATATGCATGACGTCCACACAATGACGCACTAAATTTGTTGACCAGTATGGAAGCTCGAAGAAAATGCTTAACTTGTTCCAAAATGGTGGTTTAACCTGCTTTGTCGGATCCATCCCGAAGGTCACATTATTGTAACCATCCCACTGAGCAGTCACGTCCTCTCCGGAAAATGGGGCTGGAGGTCCAAGAAGCTCCCGATGACCATCAAAGTGAACAACGTCTAACCTGTAGAGGTGGTCTAGAGGCAGGAAACATCGATGGCCGCAATAACAAACCTTCCTGCTAAAATTCAAGAATTTCGATGTTGTGTGTTGATGGCAATGAGGACATGCTTTGTGACCATATACGGACCAACCTGATAATATTCCATACACAGGAAACTCATTAATTGCCCACATTAAAGCCGCACACAGTATGAAGGTTGTATTTGTGTTTGCATCGTAAGTCTCTACACCATCAATGAACAAAGATTTTAACTCATCGATCAGAGGTCGGAGATAGACGTCGATATTGTTTCCCGGTCAGTTTGGTCCGTTGATAAGAAGAGGCATCATGAAGTATGATTGGTCCATAGCCAACCAAGGCGACAGATTATAAATTATCATTACAACGGGCCATGTGCTGTGACTTCTAGCCATATAGTTGAATGGGCAGAAGCCATCACTAGCTAGTCCGAGCCTGACATTGAGAGGATCGCTACTGAATATTGCGTGCCTCCTATCGAAATCCTTCCATGCCGGTGAATCACTTGGATGGCTCATTTTTCCATTTTCATTTAGAGGAGCACGGTGATGCCAAATCATTGCCTCGGCTGTTTTCTTGCACCTGAATAGCCTCTACAGCCTCTGTGTTATAGGAAAGTATCGTGCTATCTTGACAAGTATATCAGGCTTCTTATCAGAATCTTTCGGCTTATACCTGGCCTCTCCGCATGTTGGACACTCTTTCAAATCTGAATTCTCTTTCCGGTACAACACGCAATTTTTAGGAGATGCTTGAATCTTCTCACACTTCAAACCCAAATCAGACATCATCTTCTGGGCTCCGTACCAGCTATCGGGCACGTTATTTCTCGGGGGCATAGAATCTTTCAAGAATGAAAGAAGCATTGTGAATGACTTGTTGCTCTATCCATTTAGGCACTTAATCTGGAAAAGTTGAACGAACCATGAGAGGGTGGAATACTTTGCATTCTCATAAATTGGTTTTCTAGCATCATTCATAAAATTTTCATATTTATCCGCACGCGGTCCTTGAACGGAAGGAATGTCATCTTCGGTACGAATAGATTCACCTAGGGCAGCCTCTACCATATCCTCTATTTCTTCTGATGGAAAGAAATTACCGTCTTCTTCTTCTGTCGCATTACCGTCTTCTCCTTCTTCTCCTGTCGCATTATCGTCTTCTCCTTCTTCTTCTGCCGCATTACTGCGTTCTTCTCCTTCCCTGTAATATTTCCAAGTTGTATAAAGTCTAGTAAAACCATATTTTACGATATGAAGCTCTGCCAATTCTACCTTCTGCCAGTACTTATTCCCACATCTATCGCACGGGGAGAGAATCTTCTCTATCACGATTTTGTTATGTGCGCGTTCAAATTCAATAAAAGCAGCAACTCCTGTGACAAACTTAGGTTGCATACGTTGTTGCCAATCGACATGCATCTAGTCCTTAACTCTGACGTACTCATGAGCCATGTTAGACTGTATAACATATAAATTGTAGCTTATGATGACTATATTGAGAAATCTAAGAACGGGATGGTTATTAACAAAGGAGAAAATCCGTGTATATGCTTTGTGTGTGCGTTTGTCGTTGAAAATAATAAATTATCGATAATCAAAGTTAGATTTGAGGATACTCATGTATGAGAATATGAAAGTTTCATATTATCATCGAATATCATATATTGGTTTTAACTTGAACATCTTGAATTCCTCTCTAATGATGTGTTTGTTGTGTATTCTTGTTGTATGTGTGTGTTTCGGCTGTCGGGGGTAAGGCTTCTATCCTATTAAGAATATATAGAGTGAACACCCATTCGCTTGTGCTTTCAACCGTTTCGAGTAAATTTCGGCAGCACCTCCCCGCTGTTCTCCGAGTACACTGTAATAGAATAGATAATCATTTCAAAGCTGTGAAACAACGTTGAAATGAACATCTAATCTATCTTTGTATACGGAGAACCAGCGGAAAGCTACTGATGAAATATCTCGAAACGGATGAAAACACAAGTGAATGAAGGTGTTTGCTTTATACATTCCAAACTTGTCCACACGGGACAAATCAATCGGATATCATACGATTGAATCTTCTCGTCACATAGACTTCATGACGGTTGTTAGTATCGAGATATACCGTCTGATATTTAACAACTTTCGTATAGTTCTATGTCACGACGAACATCGAACGTATGTTAACCGACAGACGGGGACTAAGTGGCGCTTTGAGTTTCATATATGAGTATCAATAAGAATATGAAAGTTTCATATTATCATCAAGTATCATATATTGGTTAACTTGAACATCTTGAATCACTCTCTAATGATGCGTTTGTTGCGTATTCTTGTTGTATATGTGTGTTTCGGCTGTCGGGGGTAAGGCTTCTATCCCATTAAGAATGTATAGAACGAACACCCATTCGCTTGTACTTTCAACCGTTTCAAGTAAATTTCGGCAGCACCTCCCCGCTGTTCTCCGAGTACACTTTAATAGAATAGATAATCATTTCAAAGCTGTGAAACAATGTTAAAATGAACATCTAATCTATCTTTGTACACTGAGAACCAGCGGAAAGGTACCGACGAAATATCTCGAAACGGATGAAAACACAAGTGAATGAAGGTGTTTGCTTTATGCATTCCTAACTTGTCCACACGGGACAAATCTATCGGTTATCATATGATTGAATCTTCTCGTCACATAGACTACATGACGGTTGTTAGTATCGAGCTATACCGTCCGATATTTAACAACCTTCGTATAGTTCTATATCACGATGAACATCGAACGTATGTTAACCGATAGACGGGGACTAAATGGCGCTTTGAGTTTCATATACAAGTATCGATGAGAATATGAAAGTTTCATATTATCATCGAGTATCATATATTGGTTTTAACTTGAACATCTTGAATCACTCTCTAATGATGCGTTTGTTGTGTATTCTTGTTGTATGTGTATGTTTCGGCTGTCGGGGGTAAGGCTTCTATCCCATTAAGAATGTATAGAGCGAACACCCATTCGCTTGTGCTTTCAACCATTTGGAGTAAATTTCGGCAGCACCTCACCGTTGTTCTCCGAGTACACTGTAATAGAATCGATAATCATTTCAAAGCTGTGAAACAACGTTGAAATGAACATCTAATCTATCTTTGTACATGGAGAACCAGCGGAAAGGTACCGATGAATATCTCGAAATGGATGAAAACACAAGTGAATGAAGGTGTTTGCTTTATACATTCCTAACTTGTCCATACGGCATAAATCTATCGGTTATTATACGATTGAATTTTCTCGTCATATAGACTACACGACGGTTGTTAGTATCGAGCTATACCGTCCGATATTTAACAACCTTCGTATAGTTCTATGTCACGACGAACATCGAACGTATGTTAACTGATAGACAGGGACTAAGTGGCGCTTTGTGTTTCATATATGAGTATCAATGAGAATATGAAAGTTTCATATTATCATCGAGTATCATATATTGGTTTTAACTTGAACATTTTGAATCACTCTCTAATGATGCGTTTGTTGTGTATTCTTGTTATATGTGTGTGTTTCGGCTGTCGGGGGTAAGGCTTCTATCCTATTAAGAATGTATAGAGCGAACAGCCATTCGCTTGTGCTTTCAACCGTTTCGAGTAAATTACGGCAGCACCTCCCCGCTGTTCTCCGAGTACAATGTAATAGAATGATAATCATTTCAAAGCTATGTAACAACGTTGAAATGAACATCTAATCTATCTTTGTCATGGAGAACCAGCGGAAAGGTACCGACGAAATATCTCGAATCGGATGAAAACACAAGTGAATGGAGGTGTTTGCTTTATACATTCCTAACTTGTCCACACGGGGCAAATCTATCGGTTATCATACGATTGATTCTTCTTGTCACATAGACTACAAGACGGTTGTTAGTATCTGGCTATACCGTCCGATATTTAACAACCTTCGTATAGTTCTATGTCACGACGAACATCGAACATATGTTAACCGATAGACGGGGACTAAGTGGCGCTTTGAGTTTCATATATGAGTATCGATGAGAATATGAAAGTTTCATATTATCATCGAATATCATATATTGGTTTTAACTTGAAAAACGTGCCGTGGAAACAAATTATTGTTCTCCACCTTACACTCTCTTAATAATGGTACATGCCTTAAACAACATGTAAGAGCTATCTATAACAACTCTAAACTTTCACCCGTTCGGTTCAACAAAAAGGTTTTTGATATAATAAACACAACCTTCCTCAATTTTTTTGGAGACATAAATCAAGGAAAAAATTGCTTTCAGATGGTGATAAAAATACCAAATTCTTTCATTGTTGGGTTAATGTCAGAAGATGTCAAAACAGAATTACAAAGTTGCAAAATGTAGAACATTTGTTTTGGGGAGCATAAACAGATTGTTCATATGACAGCTTCTCATTTTGAAAAAGCTTTTACTTCACAAAATATAAATGCAGAATTAGATTGCAAACATATCATTTCTAATATGATTTCAGACATATCAGGTTTAGGGTTAGAGCCTAGGGTTAATTTAGGTTAATTAGAGGCTAGGGTTAATTTTGGTTAATTATTGATAATTTGAAAGGGTTAGGGTGTTGGTTAGGGTTAATTAGGTTAATTTGGGTATGTTTACTTGAAACAGCACTTTCTGCCTATATGAATGATTAAGTTTGTATAATCTTCACACACGTGTTTTCATGTATGCTGGCCATCTTGAGGGTGCATGTAATATTTTTATTTTCCTCTCAAATTGTAATTTGCATATATCATGAAATCTTGCCCCTGGGTAAATGTTTAGGTTTAAGGTTAGAGTCCAGTATCCACTCCAGTTTATTGCAGAACCAAGCAAAATTATTGAATCAAGACTTGCACTACACACTCATCATTTTGACTCTTCCACTCTCACATCTATAGGCACACCTTTTTTCAACCTAATAATAAGTTAGCAGCCAACACGTCGACATTCTCTCTAGTTAGAGTTTTCCGATAGCATCTCGCTCCTCTCTCCATGGCCAATATTCCTGTCAGACATCAATCCATGGCCCACGCCCACAAACAAAGTGGGGGCACAGAGAAATGATGCTCTATATAGTCTTACAAAAGGATTGATATGTACAGGGTCAACATGAATTATGCAAAGCTTTTTCCTAAAGTTGGGAAATATTTTTTCAAACATAAAGAGGTGCCCAAGGCTGTTAATTCTACTCTCGTTGTCTTATTCCCAAAAAGGAAAACTGTCGCTCCATCATCGATTATAGGCCTATTAACCTTTGTAATTTTCTATACAAAATTTTCATTATCCCCAACCCTAGCCTCAGCCCTAGCCCCAGCCGAACCCCAACCCCAACCCTAACCCTAACCCCAGCCCCATCCCCAGCCGAACCCCAACCCCAGCCGAACCCCAACCCCAACACCAAACCCCAACCGAACCCTAACCCTAGCCCCAACCGATGCCTAACCTTAACCCTCATCGGTACCGAAACCCTGAACCCTAGCCCTAAAATCATCAAAATTATGTTTAATTTGAGATTTACTAACCTGTAGCGGTGGAAGAGACGACGGAGACGCTCGATCGGTGGTCGACAACGCGCGCAATCGGTGACGAGGAAGAACGAGGGCGGTGGCGACGACGAAACAGAGGGCGGTGGCGACGACGAGAACGGCGACGAGAAAACTGCGACGCGGCGGGAACGAGAAATTTGGGGATTTTGGGAATTTTAGGAGTTAACGCGCGAGCGAGAGAGATGAGGCGCAGGGCATTTTTGTGTCTTTTTAATTAAATTCCCATTTAGATGACCCTACGGATTAGTCCATAGGTCATTGGTTTGCCGCTCCGTAGGGGCAAACAACAAATTACGATTTAATATTTTTAAATTAAAACGTCGGGCACCGTAGGGACAACCTTCGGGCCCTACGGATTAGTCCGTAGGGCCAAAATAAATCTGCCCCTACGGATTTCATTATCCGTAGGGGCAACCCCCTATTGTAGTAGTGCTTGTGAGCTTGTGCATGGATTTTGTGAAGTGGGGATGATGTTTTGGGTAGTTTTTGGGTGGGATAGTGAGGAAATTGAGGGAGAGGGAGAGAGGGCGGCAGCTTTGAGAGGGAGAGAAGAAGAAAATGAAGAAGATGATGAAGTGTGACCAAGCGCCATACCATGGTTGACCCTTCACATCTCTCTCTCTCTTGCCCATACCTCCTTAAAATAACCATTTTCCTTTTTCTTGTTTTCTTTTCTTTTCTTCTCCTTTAAATTTAGAACCATGCATGAAAAAATAAGAAAGCATGAAAGAAAAATGTAACAAGTGTTAAAAATGACTTACTGCATGTCATGTGCACAAAACCGGGTTAATGCGAGATTAGCGATATTTAATCGCGATTAGCATTAAAATATTGTCAAAAAAATCATAATTTTTTCATAATATGCTTAAATCATACAAAGCACCCTCATTTCAGTAATTTCTATAATTTTCCAAATTTTCCCCCAATTTATCGGTATTTAATTATACCACCTTATTAAAATTTTCAATATAATATTATTTAATTATAAAAATTCCCAAACTAATATTTTATTTTTCTGAAATGTTAAAATCTTCCCCCCTTAAAGAAATTTGGTCCCCGAATTTAAATTTAAACCCCTCAAATACTAAAACATTTAAGTAAAAAGTCCAAGTCGTCGGGGCTCCGAAATCATCAATACATAAAACGCATCATAGCGCAACGCATGCGCATTAACAATGAGCAGATAACTCCAAATCAAAACTCCGTCAAGCATCCCACAATCATCGGAGTCATGGTGTAGACACAATTGTCAAATCTAAAACAAAACCAATATGATATACATCAAAACTATCCATGTAAACATCTGTAGGAAATGCATGCCAAACCTTTCATGTTGCTGTACGATGCGCATAACACTGCATAGTGGCGGACGTCTATTGTAAGAAAATAACCATATATGTATATATCTTTTGTTTAATATGCACGTCCCACCGTTTTTTTTGAAAATAATTTAGAAGGTTTTCCTTTATAAAATGTTTCGTGTCATCACAGACACGTAGGTAAATACTGAGACTATTGCTCTCTTTTTGGAAATCCTTTCGATAACTATTTATGCATGCAGAATATATCCAGGTACTGTGTTGTTGGATATAGTGCCCTTAGAGACAATTATTGGATCCCAGGCACGTGATTGCAATGATTGAGGGAGGCCCCATGCCGGTAGGACAATCTTACTCAGGATGATTGTATACTATCTGATTTGTCGCTATCATCGTGTACATGCTTTAGGTGACATTATGGTTCACTATTACACGTTGATGGAGAATAATATGATACCATGGTTTATCTTTATCATCGTGTACTGCTTTAGGTGACCTTACAGGTCGCTAGTACACGTTGATAGAGCCCTTAGGATTCTTGCTTGACGGCCAGCAGTATGATGGCAATCATATACGTGGGAGCTGGGGTCAATAAGCACATCTTTAAAAAGGTCCCCAGTCGTGGGAGTTTCGAGACTGGGCAACGATACTCCATTAGTAGACTAGTGTATACAGTCGAGACCCCGACGAGGGGCGGTGGCCGGTCTCACAAGCCATTGGTGTCAGTTGGATCACCTAAGATGTATACAGGTGCTCATTGGGTTATGAGTACACCGGACAGGACTCGCCAGGAACATGCTAATTGCTATTATACCTGACGTCAGATAGCAGTTCCGTGGAGACATGTGTACAGGTTAGTTCATCGACCTGAGATCGTCATTTGTCTCGTGTGAGTTCCCACTGTGCTTTGATTACTACCCTACCACGGCTCAAAGGAGTCGTGCAAACAGGTTTTAGTTGGGTACAGTCCCGAGCCACATGGAGGCAGTGAGAGGATCGACAGGGGTTTCTTCTCTCCCGGTATTGGGGGTGAGATCGCGCTGTGTCTAGGAGAGCCATTACACGAAGTCCTTGGCCAAGGCAGGAGACTTACTGGTAGGTATTCCAGTAGTATCTCAGGGTGTTCTGGGCTACACTCCGACACGACTTGTACCGCTTTTAGGGGTCTGACTTTTACCAACCCCCTTGGCCCACCATGCGATACTCATAGACGAACGGACCGGACTGTACGGATATTGTCACTGACAGGCTCAGTAGGGTGTCAGGATGAGTTCGCTCATCGACCTCCCTTTTGGTCAATACCCGGTGGCCCGTTACGTACGGCTAGTACCTCTGACGTGCTAGTGGTTAAATCCACAGCTAAGATATTGACGAGTCTTTAGAGTCCCCCACAGACAGTTTTCAAGTTTCGGGCAAAACGTTGTAGAGGCCGTATGATATATGGCAGGGTTTGATCATATACGTGCAGTAGTGCACGGATCATGATCGGACGGATCATACTAGTGGGCTTTGGTTTAAGCCGGATCCTAGTATTAGATTTGTTGGATTACGTTAGTCTCGTCGCATTCGCATTCGGTCGGAATGCGGATGCAGGTTTGTATATACAGGTGAGGGGTAATCTTGTGATCCGTCACGAGTTTACTTTAGTAGATGCCATTCTCTTTTTATTGTTGTAAACATTTGGATTAATATTTGCATGTGGAAATAATGAGCACAAAATCATGATTAAGATTATCAATTGTGACACATGCACAAGTGATGACTCATGGTCTCTTTTCTTATGCATGTGTCACATTATATGATTGATTTAAGTCTTGATATGATAAGAGGAGAGAGAGGGGCTGCCTTGATATGGTTGTGGGCATGTATTTTTAACAACACTCTCTCACATTTTATCATAAGAAACATACAAAAGATAAGAGAAAGAACTTCTACTTCTTCCTCTTCTTCTTCTTCCTCTAGCTCACCATTTCCATGGATGGCATCACCTTCAACCTCCATCCATACAATGGATGGAAGAGACAAAGTTGTCACAAACATTCTCTACTTCGCCTTGGACACGTCGGCTAGCGAACTTCATGACCTAGTTGCTTCGGATGAAGCGGGAGCCCGTAAAAAGTCTCGAAGATGTGGTGCCCTTTCCGACGAGGAGATCGAGACCGGAGATGCCGCGAGGAGGTTGGGATGGTGGCCAAAGACCGAAAGACACGGATCGATTGGTATAGCTTTCCAACCCTTTCTCTAGTTGCTAGTAGTAGGTTAATGGTTCGATCCGGGTTTTAAGCATACGATAGCGCCGGTTTCTAGTTTAAGAAAAGTTTTCGTTTCCGCATTTTGGCCTCGGACAGACGGCCGGGGCGCTACCGTAAACTTAAATGGTATCAGAGCCACGCCATTAACCTTTACTAGCTTGTTCCAACGTATTTAAAACATCGATCAAAAGAATTTTCTAAAAAATGCATTTCCAAGTCACAGTTTCTGTCGAATTTTACCTGTGGTCAAAAAATTATTTAGTGTGCCGCAGAAAATAAGGCAGGGTTTTTTAGGAGTTCTGAGAAAATTTGGATGCATGATCGTACGGTCCCGCCACGGAACCGCGGCAATAACCCTCTTCTAGCCGCGGTTCCGCCGCCATTCTGTACCCTCACTGCACCAAAATTTCTATAGTGCTCTCTGACATAGAATTGGGGTTTCTGGTATTTTTTGTTTAGGCCCAGATTATTTTGAGTACTGGGTATTATGCTTGGGGCCCACTTCGGGAAATTTTTTCGATCGAACATTTTAAATATGTTAGTTCACGGTATTTACATTATATCTGCGACCGTGAATGTCACTCGAGCGGTAAATCTTGTCTAATTGCTATAGCTCTTTTAGACGGGATTTGCGAACGTGACATTCACGTTGATGTTCTATGTTGTGCTGTGATGTTGCGGATTTGTCGTGGTGGATAGCCTGGATGCAATGGTAGTACAGTTTGGTTGTATTTGTACATTTGATATTGCGGGGCGAGCGTCCGACATGTGGACTGCCGTCACTGCCTGTCTGTATATTATTCTTTTGGGGCACGAACGGGCTGAGGTCGATGTACCCGTTGTATATTTTACTTTCTGTACTTGGATTACCCTGCGGTAGGGTGCACGGATAGCCGGGTTCTAGAGGGCAAAGGGTCTGCATCTCATGGCTTTGAGACGGAGGGGGCTTCACTCTAGAATTGGCAGGCTATTCGCCGCACTCGTAGGGGGTACAGGTTGACCCAAGGAGGGGTGCTCAAGTTACCGGATTCCGTCAAGTGCTGGGTGGTCCATTCACGTTGTTGATGGGGGCTGCCTCGCTTCAGGTTTTGGCGAGTAATTTGCAGCGCCCGTAGGGGTCTAGGATTTCATTGCACAGGCTATCTACACGACCAGGGGAACGTCGGGTTTCAGTAGCGGCTCTTTGAAACCCGGGGATCCCAGATTATCTGTATTGTTCTGTGATGCTTATTACATTTCTGTGATGTTGCATTTTATCACGCCTTGAGCGAATATTATATATTTATATATATACTATTAGATGTTGTATATGTTTTACACCCGCGCTAGTCCATTCCCCGCTCTGTCGTTAGTTAAGTAACCTAATGGGTGATGACGGGACCCCGTGGAGAATGCGGATGGCATATACGTACATCATATTTTCGTTCTTTTGTGGTGTGATTAATTGATGGGACTGCATTGATTCGGATCAATGCATGCTAAACAAACCTGTTTGATGTTGTTGGAACATTTTTCCAAAAAAATGTTGTTATTGCAAGGACGTTCTCTTTTGTTTTGCACAGTGATATTCGGTTATGAATATCCAGCACCTCGGTCGACGAGGCAAGGGCCGAGATCCCTTCACCGGGAGTGACCCCTTGGACAGAAGTTTACGTCAGGGTAATAACTTCACTATAGCTGATTGCCATTTGTTTTGCATCGTGGTATTCAGTTGGAATATCCTGCACCTCATTCTACGGGGAAATAGCCGAGATCCCTTCACCGGGAGTGACCTCTTTAGCAAAGGTTTTCGCCGCTATATTTTTATAAAAAGATATCCGGTTCCTTCAACAAAATCAAGTTCATTACGTTAATGGTTTTTCGCCAAAAACCATTCGTAGCCCTCCGTCATTTCAGATGGGTAGCACTTAGTATTCATGCTATGTTTGTTGGACAAAGTCAAGGCATAGTGTATGGTAGCTATTTGTTATCTTTCTGTTGCATAGATAGATGCGTCGGTTTGGGACAGTCGTACTTCTTTGTTGGCCAAAGTCAACGGTAGGTACGGGTGGGTTCAAATCAACCTAGATAATGACGGGTAGAACTTGACATGTGACTTATGATTTGTTGGCCAAAGTCAAGGTCATAAGAGCATGGGGTAAAAATCACATCGGGAGTTTCTAAAGAAACTGAAACTTGCCAGATATGCGCATACTTTCTGGAGTGTAATAATGTGAGTGGATTCCATCAGATTATCAGGCGATGATAGTTGGATCCCGATTCCCACTGATGAGTTGGTTTACTCCTCGGGTGATCCCGACTAATTCTTCTTTCAGGTTTGGAGGAGAATTTGAGGTTACAGTGGGAAGTTTCCTGATTGGATAAATTGGTAACCATTCTGATCTAGGTTAGAGTGCAAGCTGAGTGCTTTTTTTCTCTCTCTCTTTGGCAGAGACCATGGCCCGACCCTAAACTATGACTCAGTGACCAAGTTAACCGAACCTTCTTAAAACACTGGCTTTTGGATTGTCTGAGTTGCATACCTCATTGCCACTCCTACTTTTACCCTTTTATCCAGAACACCCCATATTACTACGAACATCCACTTCCATTGGATAAAACCATCGTATGGTTATATACGAACTCGAAGGAACTTGTTCCAGATTCGAGGATGGTTTCCGGTTCTGGAGAAAATGAATAGGACTATTCAGTTGTCTTTTCTTTTTACCTTCTCTCAGGTTATGAGTGCTCCTTGGATTAGGACAGTACACCTATTACGCTAATTGGATAGTCTTCTTCCAAACCATAGGCAGGTGCCGAACGGTAGGGAATGAAGAAAACCAATTAGCCTAACGATGATGTACAGAAGGTAATAAGTTAAGACAAATAAAGGGATTAGTAAGAGGGAAAATTAAATAGCGACTGTTGTTCACGACCAAATCAAGTATTTCTTCGCCAATCCTACATCACCTTTGTATTTCTCCAGGACACTCCGTATCACTACGAAGATCCACAGTTATTTGGATACTCCATCGTATAGTTATATACGAACTCGAAGGAACTTGTTCCAGTTCGGGATGGATTCTAGTTCAGGAGAAATAGGAATAAGGTTTATTCAGTTGTCTTTTATCTTTACCTTCTCTCGGGTTGCGAGTGCTCCTAGGATTAGGACAGTATACCTATTACGCTTATTGGATAGTCTTCTTCCAAACCATAGGCTGGTGCCGAAAGGTAGGGAAGGAAGAAAACCATTTAGCCTAAAGGTGGTGTACAGAAGGTAATGACTAAAGACATAGAAAGGGATTTGGAGAGATGGCAAAGAAATATACGGTTATAGTTATGAATTTGATAATGGATGAGGCATTACAAAGAATACCCGGATACCCTTTCGAAACATTTACATGTTTCAGTTTCACTGTGTTTGTTAAAAGGAAAACTGATTTCCCAATAAGTCATTGCTCCAGGGTATGTATTTACCAGGTTTGATTCTCACATATGTATGGTTTTACAGATGTTGAGTGGGAGTAAGTTATTGGGAATTGGGTGATCATCCTCATTATATCGGGATTCGTTGTAATTGGTGATATTTGAGGAAATCGCCTGGGTTGTTTGCCGGACGGCAAATATTTGGTTTTGAATATCCGTTGTTATGCACCAATTTCAAATTGATATATCTGTACGTTTATTTTTTTATAAAGTGAGATATAACTTTTTGAAATTATGTCTATAACATTTACCTATATCAGTGGATGGTTAGGGAAGGAGCATTAAACAGCGGTGTAATTCTTCTTAACCATAAGTACAGTTTTCAACCTACGACACATAGGGAATGAGTTATTAGACTCAGGGGACTTATATAGAGTATTGTATGTTATCTAGTGTCCATGAGGACTGAGGGGTTGGTACTCGTACTATATTCTGTTAACTTGTAACTTCTCTGGTTCTTAGACATGTGTTTCGTAGAAATGCAAGGTCTAAGTTTTGAGAAGTTATAGCTATAAGAATAAAGTAGAGAACCAGGCGTTGCAAGTATCAGGATTCTTCAAGGTGATCGAAGATGTAGATACTTGTGTATGGTATTCAATTAATAGTAATGATTAAGAGAACTTTCTTCTCTTTCAGGTTACTCATGTTAGTTGTATGTATGCCCTAGAAGGCCATTACTGTACATTGGATGTATATTGTAGTGGATGCTGGGACATATATAGGGAGGACTTTCTTGCTCGACATGATAGTATGCTATCTGGTTACCCTTTACCTTAACGTGTATGCTGATTGTCTCTCTGTTACATGTTGGTAAAGCCCTTAGGATCTGTACTTGACTACCTGGACTATGATGCGGATCATACTAGTAGGGACATGGTAGTCCATAAGTACATCCTTCAAAGTCCCTAGTCGTGGGTGTATCGAGACGGGGCATCGATATACCAGAGTAGACTAGCGTATACCTTCTCGACCCATACAGATGGGCGATGGATGATCCCATATCCATTGGTGTTTGACATCAGAGATGATATACGGGTGCTCAGTAGAGACTGGGTACACTGGACGGACTCGCCGAGAACTCCCAGATGGTATTATACCTCACGTCAGATGGCAGTTCTCTGGTGACACTGGTACAGAGTAGTCTGTTGACCCGAGATCGTCATAGAGTCTTGTGTGGTTCCCACTGTGCTTTGATTTCCATCTTACCACGTCCAAGAGGGCGTGCAAAACGGTGGTTTTTGGGTACAGTCCCGAGTCACATGGAGGCAATGAGCGATAGGAGGGGATTCGTCTCTCCCGGTATAGGGGGTTGATGTTGCGCTGTGTTCGATTGGCTATAACATGAAATCCCTGGCCAGGGTTGCTGAGATTTACTGGTAAGTGTTACCAGTAGTTTCTCGAATTGTTATAGACCTCATATCGACACGACTTATCGAGCTATTGGGGTCTGACGTTTACCACCCCTAGGCGGGATATGCGACATATCAGACGATCAGACCGGACTGTACGGTAGTGTTACTGGTTGGATTCACTGGAGTGTGAGCGGGCTTGCTCGTCGATCTTCTGATTGCTCAATACCCGGGTGGCCGTTACGTTTAGCAGACCGCTTGCGGCTTGTGGGTGTTTGATATGATCATCACCTGCTGCCGGCGTATTGACGAGTCTTTAGAGTCCTACACAGAGGTTTCCTGGCTCAAGCGAAACGAAATAGGAGCGCATATGAGATATGTGCGGGACCGAGAATAATGCGTGTATATGATGCCGCATTCCATTCTCGCGATGAATGTATCGGAAAGGTTGTATGCGATATAACCTAGTTATCGATTCAAGCGTTGATTCGATAAACCGATACATAGGATACTAGTCGGTTATATGCGATATGACCGGATCGTTAAATCAAGTGTTGATTTAATGATTTAATGTATAATTATATATTTGATATATTACTTTGCATTAACTAGTATTGGTTGACTTTATATGGATTTTCTCACTCGGATGTGCGCATTATGTATGCGATATATTTTTGTGCACTTGATTGTATCATGTTTGATGATACATGTTTACTTGGTTAAGTGCAAAGAATTAAACCATGGTTAAAAGAATGGCTAGGGTTTCATTTCCTTTATTTATTCATTTATTTATTTGTTTATTCATTTTGGAAAAGAAAAGAAAAGAATGGTTGCTAGTTTTGGAGTTTAGTTGAAGCTTCATGAAGCTTTGATCAAGTCAACCATTCTTATCTCATCCTTAACCCTAACCATTCCCACTAACCATGATTCATTCTCTACACTTGACTATAGTTATTGATATGATAAGTATTTGTTTTTCTATTATTTTTAATTAACTTATCATATATTTCTTTCTTCTTCTTCTTCATGAGCAAGGAAGAAAAAGCTTTCTTCATCAATGGTGTTTGATGATAAAGAGTGAGAAATCCAATTCTAAAGTCTACCCACTTCCTATTTCTTCATCCTCTACCTCTTGCCAAGTAGTAGAGTGTGTTTACTTCACAAGTTTCATGACTTGGTGAAGTTGTGAGCTTGATCTAGCGATGCCTCGACGTAGATCATCTTCGGCATGGACATCGACGACCTAGCTTGCCCATTCTCCGACGAAGCCGACGCTAGAGCCCGGATTTGATTTGGACAGCGGAAAGGACCTCATCTCGGAGCCGTGGAGGTGGAGGACCGGATCTACAAAGGTTGTATTTCCGTATCTCTTAGTTAATTGTTAACTAGTTAGCTTTTTCGCCTAGATTTCTAGCAAACGATCCGTAGTCGGGTCTCTCGGCACCTATAATTTTTGAAATTGCCATGGTTGATGGCTTGTGAGACCTCACTTGTGTTCCTAGGAACCCTACAGTGGTATCAGAGCCTAGCTAGAGCCTTAGGCGAAGTCCAGACGGAATTTGAAGTCCGAACGAACACGAAACCAACCCGACAAATTGCTCTCTGTACTTTTTCTGAAAACGTGGATTTTTCCAAATTAAAAATATTCAGAAAACCCAGCAGGAAAATATAAGAATTACGGCGCAAAATTGGGGTCATGAACAGTGCAACATGGCGCGGAACCGCGGCATAAGCCTGTCTTAGGCGGCGGTTCCGCGGCATATTAATGACGTCAGCCTTTAAAAATTGCACAGTAATTAATTGTTTTCAGTGCTGAGTTCTCTGGGTATTTTTAAATTTTATTCTATAGTTGAATTTTCTGGAGTTGTTTTGGGGATTTGGTGTTTTGATCGGAGTATCAAATTTTGTCTATTTGGCTTTCCGGATAATTTTAGAATATGTTAAAAACTTCAACCGGATATAAATACCCAATTTTTCCCCTGCCGGGAAATTTCGAATTGTTGGATTTTTCCGTAGTTTAACGACGTTCTAAGTAGTGCAAGTATCGCGATGGACCCTCTAGAAGACAACAAACCTTAACTCGATTATGTGACCGTCTTGAACTGCCCTTTGAACCTTCGGGTTTGGGGCAGTACGGCGTGCCACATGTGAGGCGTTGGCTTGACCCTTCTACGGCTGGACCGTTGCTACTGAGGCACGAACTGAATGCTGTTAGACTTATTTCATGTGTTGAGCTGTATCGGGAAAACTTGGGTGTTCGATTGTTCGATCGGAAAGTTTAACATTTTCTATTTATCCGGAATGTGATACAATAATTGGAATTCATAAATAGTTATGAGATAACTGAATGAATGTTATAAACATAGCACTTTAGTCTCACTTGATCGGTTGCCACGGAATTTTGATGTGATCAAAAGTCCATCGCAATCACGTAGTGTACGCGGATACTCGCCGGGTAAACTTAATAGACAGCCTCACCCCATTGCCCCGACCAAGTGACTGTAGGAGAACCCCGTCGCCGAAAGCATCCGTTCGGGTGCTCCCGGTAGCGGTGTTCCGCCTTGGTGCACTTCGTCGACGGCGTCGGGGGTGCGGCCGTCTACTGAAGTTTGCGACGAGCATTCGATCAGAATGTCGGGAATCTTGTTGAATTGCCCGACTTGATATTGAAAAGAGTTTTCGATAATGAGACTAAAATGCGGGGTTTATAATTGTTAGGCATGCGATGTCTAAGTAATTCATTTGGTCAGGCATGCGATGTCTGAGATGGTTGCGGATTCCAACTGTTGTAGTTTTACACTTTCTTTTCTGTGACCGTAAGTGTAATATGTGATATCGCCGGTTTCGTTGCTATATGTCAACGAAAATTGGGATGCGCATATTTACTTACGTTGATGACATGTGATGTTATGTGTTGCTGGATATGTTATATTGGATTGTCGTGTTTGAATAGCCGGGGTTTTTTATATGAGATGAGTGTTTTTCATTTTCATTCATGTAAAAACTTGTATGTAATATTCTTTTATTGGGGCACTTCCAGGTAGCGGAAGTTGTCACCTGTTGTATATTATTTACTTTTCCGCACTAGGATAGACCCAAGGAGGAGGGCACAAGTAACCGGGTTCTGGAGTCCAGTGGGAGACCAACTCGAGGAGTCGAGTCCGGGTCTCCTAACTCTAGAATTGGTAGGGTTGCTTGCCGCTCTCGTAGGGGTCTAGGGGTGTGGGTTTGGCTATTCATCACGACCGTGGAATCCGTGTTTTATACTGGCTCGTATTGAAAACACGGACGTCCTAGTATATCCAATATTTCATATGTTTCTTCTGCTGCGATATCTGTGATGTGATCATGTGATGTTCTGTGATAGATACAGTATATAGTATATATGATATATTATATAGGCGTTACTTATGTTTTACACCCGCGCTAGCCCTGCCCCGCTCTGTCGTTAGTTACCTAACCTAACGGTGCACGAGGGGACATCGAGGCGAATGCGGATGGCATAAGTGTACGTCGTATTTATCTGTGATGTTTAGGTACTTAAATGATGGGACTTCATTAATGTGATTAATGAAATAAAAGAAACCTAAGATGTTGTAGAATCGAATTTCAAAATAAAACAGGTAGCTACAGTTCTTGCTTTGCACAGCGGTATATGCGATATATCCTGCACCTTATTCGATGAGGAAAGGACCGAGATCCCTTCACCGGGAGTGACTCCTTTAGCAATAACTGGCAGATGCTACAACCTTCGGTTTGTCTTTTGATTGCTTTTAAGTGTTTTTGCTTTGCACAGTGATATATATGATATATCCCGCACCTCATTCGACGAGGAAAGGACCGACGATCCCTTCACCGGGAGTGACTCCTTTAGCAAAACTAGAAAAGCCTCAAAAGCACTCCATTTTAAAATCATTTGATTCTACAGCGATATCAAGTTCATTACGCAATAGGTTTTCAGAAAAACCTGTCGTAGCCCTCCGTCATTTCAGATACGTACTAGTTAGTATTCGTGCTGCGGTTGTTTGGCCTCCGTCAAGGCGTAGTGTACGGTAGCTAACTAGTGCTTATCTGCTAGCATATGATGCGATTGGATTAGGGTATTCGTACGGCGTTGTTTGGCCTCCGTCAAGGGTCGTGCGGGTGGGTTTAATTCAATCAGGAAATGACGGGTTGAACTTGACTAGCGGACTATGGGTTGTTTGGCCTCCGTCAAGGTCATAGCGAGCTAGGGGCAAAATATTATCGGGAATTTCAAGTGTTGAGATTTGCAATGAGATTGCATACCTTCTATGAGATAGTTGGATCCCGATACCCGCTGCGAGTAAGAGTTACTCCTGGGAGAGTTTTATACATTACAATTAGCCGATCAAGTAGGTGTCTAGAAAGGTGTCAACGGGGTTACGCCTCTGGGAAAACGAGGTTTACATTAATTAGGTTCGTGCGAAAGCACGGGGGACCTCCCTCAAAGTACCGACACTGGCCTGGCTGAAAGATTGGTGAACTTGTAGTATGTAATTAATCCCGGCTAGTCTTTCCTTTTAGGGTTTGAAGGAAGATTTGATAAAAAGCAGTGGGAGCCATCCTGATTAGATAAAATAATAACCAATCTATTCTTGACAGAGCGCACGCTGAGTGTTTTCTTCTCTCTCTCTCCAGGTAGCGACCATATCACGCCTTAATCAAGATAATAATACGGATAATTGACCGAACCCGCTTGTTATACTGAGCTGGGGAACGTTGGTCCCGCTCCAACTTATAATTGTTATAAGACAGAGCAGGAAATTGGGGATTACCAGAATTCCCGTGCCGCCCAAACGAAGAGAGTGCATGCTGATGCATCATCTTCGGGTGTGTTCATTATACAGAACTGTTTCTCAGTATCCTTTACGTCCTGGGTATGTGATACCAGATCAGGATCCCAGATATGTAATCTGTTACATAGGGCTACAGAAAGGTAGAGAACTGAGAACGGGTGATAAGTTTCATGAGGCAGAAAACGGGGCAAGTGTTGCAGCCAAGTCTGTTGGTCACTGTCACCCTGTATTACCGATACATTGATTCTGAACGAATGTTATTAGATACCGAACCTGATATACAAAATCATATCACTCTCTTTATTAGTAAAGAAATGATAAAATTTTGTATTGTTGGATAATGTTTTGAACATTTCCTATATCAAAGGTTGATCGGTTCAGGCACGTTATCTAAAAGCATTAATGTTCTAAATCAAACTACAGTTCTTAGTATACGGAACACACACAAGAGGAAGAGTTCAGAAATGAACGAATCCTTCTTGAGGCATTGTAGACTAGGTCATATCAATGCGACCCGACTAGCTGAAATTACATAAAGATGCATATTTAAATGAGTTTGAATTTACATCTTGTGAAACTCGCCAGTCATGTCACAAAGATAAGATGACCACAGCTCCGTTTATTGGAAACAGAGAAAGAGTTAGTAAACTCTTGGGATGATACATGTTGATGTATGTAGGTCCCATGTCTACACATACCAAGACTGGTTCTTTATACTTCATTACATTCTCTGATGATCTCTTTAGATTCAGACATATGTTCCTGTTGAAACACAAGTCCGAACCTTTTGAGATATTCACAGAATATAAGATAGAAGTAGAGAACCAATAAAGGTACAAGTATTATGTCCTTTGATGTGATCAGGGAGGAGAATACTTGAGCACGGAAATACTGGACTATTCTAAAGGAGAATGAGATTCTCTCTCAGCATTACGCCTCCGCATACACCATAGCACGATGGTATATCGGGGTGGAGCAATTACACCCTATGTGATAAGGTGTGCTCTATGATGAGTACTACTGAGTTACCTATTTCCTTTTGGGAGTTATGCACTTGAGAAGCTCCATACCTATTGAATAGGGTTCCAAACAAATCAGTTGCCTACCATTTCATATGTGATATGGAAAGGGAAGAGCCCATGTCTTAAATTAGTTAAGATTTGGAGTTGTCCGGGCTATGTCTAAAAGCAAAATCCGGACAAGCTCGAGGCAAGGACTGTTATGTAGAACCGGAAATGTTCCAGCTATACAAACTGCAGCTGATGATTTAAAAGAACCAAAGGATTTGATAGTTACCAACGAACCTCAGCCTCTCCGCCGATCTAGTAGGGTTCCTCACCCACCTGAGAGATACTTCGGTTTCTCTATGACAGTGGGAGCGAGGATTGCATCATGAGATGATGACCTAACTAGTTTCGAGCAGGCCATCGAGAGTGACGACTCTGTAAGAATGGCTGGATGCTTAGTGATCTGAGATGGAATCCTTATACACCAGCAAAGTATGGACTTTAGCTGCGATATCTGAAGGGTTAAATCCCCATCAGGAGCAAGTATATATTGAGAAGATTACTTGGTGTAGATGGAAAAGTTGAGACTTTCAAAGCTAGACTTGTTAAAGGTTTTCGTCATTGACCAGGCGTGGATTATGATGAAACCTTTTCTAAGGATCTATGCTTAAGTCCATCCAGATCCTACTTACCACGGCTACATACCATGACTACGATATCTGGTGGTTGGGTGTCTTGACTGCTTTTCTAAATGATGATTTGGAAGAGAGCGTCTATAAGTACACTGCCAGAGGGCTTCGTAGACAGTGGGAGCAGCGGAAACGTGTGCAAGATGTTTTATAGGATAAAGCAGGCATCGCGGAATTGGAACATCTGTTTTGATGGATTAGTCAAAGAGTTTGACATCATCAAAATGGTAGATGAACCTTGTATAAACAAAAAGGTAGTAGGGAGTATGGTGGTGATCCTCGTAGAGTACGTGGATGACATACTCTTGATAAGAAAGGAGTTTCTTATGCTACGCTCGATCAATCTCCGCTTATCACTATGATTCTCCATATAGGATCAAACTGATACCTCCTAAATCCTGAGTTTTGGATCTATGAGATAGATTTAATTGGATGTTAGGATTCTCACTAGTTGTAGTGAGATGGTATCAATCGATCCTGGGGAAAATCACTGGAAGTGTTCCAGGGTGATAAAGACGACTGAATGTCAGTCACAGGAAATGTCTTTACCCTCAGTAAAGGGACGGTATGTTGGAAGAGTTCCAAGCTAGATACCGTGGCATACTAGAAGATAAAGGCGGGATACATCGCTACTTAAGATGCTACCAAAGAGGCTGTTTGGGTGTATATTGGTTCATGAGATGAACTATGTTCCTACCATTGTGTGACAATGGAGTTGTGGCTTATGCCAAGGAACGCCGGTCCCATCAGTGATCCAGACATATTCTAAGGCAGTATCACTTGATCATGGAGATGGTTGATCTCCAGGGAGATCGAGGTTAGGAGAGTAGACTCAGAGGACAACACAGCGGATCCACTCACGAAAGGCCTATTCCCAGAGAGAGATTTTTATGGGATGGTTGAGTATGAGATACTACAACCACTGCTACAGATGGCCCTAGTGCAAGTGGGAGATTGTTAGTTGTATGTATGCCCTAGAAGGCCATTACTGTACATTGGATGTATATTGTAGTGGATGTTGGGACATATATAGGGAGGACTTTCTTGCTCGACATGATAGTATGCTATCTGGTTACCCTTTACCTTAACGTGTATGCTGATTGTCTCTCTGTTACATGTTGGTAAAGCCCTTAGGATCTGTACTTGACTACCTGGACTATGATGCGGATCATACTAGTGGGGACATGGTAGTCCATAAGTACATCCTTCAAAGTCCCTAGTCATGGGTGTATCGAGACGGGGCATCGAGATACCAGAGTAGACTAGCGTATACCTTCTCGACCCATACAGATGGGCGATGGATGATCCCATATCCATTGGTGTTTGACATCAAAGATGATATACGGGTGCTCAGTAGAGACTGGGTACACTGGACGGACTCGCCGAGAACTCCCAGATGGTATTATACCTCACGTCAGATGGCAGTTCTCTGGTGACACTGGTACAGAGTAGTCTGTTGACCCGAGATCGTCATAGAGTCTTGTGTGGTTCCCACTGTGCTTTGATTTCCATCTTACCACATCTAAGAGGGCGTGCAAAACGGTGGTTTTTGGGTACAGTCCCGAGTCACATGGAGGCAATGAGCGATAGGAGGGGATTCGTCTCTCCCGGTATAGGGGGTTGATGTTGCGCTGTGTTCGATTGGCTATAACAGGAAATCCCTGGCCAGAGTTGCTGAGATTTACTGGTAAGTGTTACCAGTAGTTTCTCGAATTGTTATAGACCTCATATCGACACGACTTATCGAGCTATTGGGGTCTGACGTTTACCACCCCTAGGCGGGATATGCGACATATCAGACGATCAGACCGGACTGTACGGTAGTGTTACTGGTTGGATTCACTGGAGTGTGAGCGGGCTTGCTCGTCGATCTTCTTATCGCTCAATACCCGGGTGGCCGTTACGTTTAGCAGACCGCTTGCGGCTTGTGGGTGTTTGATATGATCATCACCTGCTGCCGGCGTATTGACGAGTCTTTAGAGTCCTACACAGAGGTTTCCTGGCTCAAGCGAAACGAAATAGGAGCGCATATGAGATATGTGCGGGACCGAGAATAATGCGTGTATGTGATGCCGCATTCCATTCTCGCGATGAATGTATCGGAAAGGTTGTATGCGATATAACCTAGTTATCGATTCAAGCGTTGATTCGATAAACCGATACATAGGATACTAGTCGGTTATATGCGATATGACCGGATCGTTAAATCAAGTGTTGATTTAATGATTTAATGTATAATTATATATTTGATATATTACTTTGCATTAACTAGTATTGGTTGACTTTATATGGATTTTCTCACTCGGATGTGCGCATTATGTATGCGATATATTTTTGTGCACTTGATTGTATCATGTTTGATGATACATGTTTACTTGGTTAAGTGCAAAGAATTAAACCATGGTTAAAAGAATGGCTAGGGTTTCATTTCCTTTATTTATTCATTTATTTATTTGTTTATTCATTTTGGAAAAGAAAAGAAAAGAATGGTTGCTAGTTTTGGAGTTTAGTTGAAGCTTCATGAAGCTTTGATCAAGTCAACCATTCTTATCTCATCCTTAACCCTAACCATTCCCACTAACCATGATTCATTCTCTACACTTGACTATAGTTAATGATATGATAAGTATTTGTTTTTCTATTATTTTTAATTAACTTATCATATATTTCTTTCTTCTTCTTCTTCATGAGCAAGGAAGAAAAAGCTTTCTTCATCAATGGTGTTTGATGATAAAGAGTGAGAAATCCAATTCTAAAGTCTACCCACTTCCTATTTCTTCATCCTCTACCTCTTGCCAAGTAGTAGAGTGTGTTTACTTCACAAGTTTCATGACTTGGTGAAGTTGTGAGCTTGATCTAGCGATGCCTCGACGTAGATCATCTTCGGCATGGACATCGACGACCTAGCTTGCCCATTCTCCGATGAAGCCGACGCTAGAGCCCGGATTTGATTCGGACAGCGGAAAGGACCTCATCTCGGAGCCGTGGAGGTGGAGGACCGGATCTACAAAGGTTGTATTTCCGTATCTCTTAGTTAATTGTTAACTAGTTAGCTTTTCGCCTCGATTTCTAGCAAACGATCCGTAGTCGGGTCTCTCGGCACCTATAATTTTTGAAATTGCCATGGTTGATGGCTTGTGAGACCTCACTTGTGTGCCTAGGAACCCTACAACTCATAATTGGAAGCACTCCTAAGTTGAGTAATGCTGATCGGCCTCTCTCCATTTAGTTGACATGCACTGGAGACAGCTGCATGATTTGAATCTGGTTCCAATTAAATCAGTGCCTCTGTTTCTATATTGTATATAGAATAGTTCATATTTTAACATTGTTAAGGTATGGGGAGTTTTCCGGCTTATGCCTAAAACCAAACTCTGGATAACTCAAGGCACGTTTCTGTAATGGCAGTTTGTGGGTTGACCCGGGCTATGACGAGGGTTGACTTTCTACCATCTGGAAGATCAATAGTGATATTGTTCTTGACTCGTCACAGTTTTGATAAAAATGGATTTTTTCAGAAAACAGTAGTGAGAGTATGATAGAAATCCTATTCATTTTAAGGATTCTTCTGGTTCCGGAGAATCCAGCTATAGGAGAACCAGAAACAGAGAGCTCTCTCCCTTTTTCCGCCTGGAAGTGATTCCAGAACCGCAAACGATTACTGAAAATTTGATAAGAATCTAAAGATTTAATCTGGTTTGACATTCCATTGGCCACTCCGCAGATATAGTGGGTAACCTCAGGCACCCGAGAGGTACTCCCGTAGCCTCAAGGACGGTGACAGGGAGGTTCTTGTTAACCCAAACTTGCCATTGTTGTTGTTCCAGATTGTGAGATCCGGTTGGAGGATGAGTATAGCGTCGTTCTAAACTAGTTTTAGAAGTGTACGTGTATATGAATCTGCCAGAGGGTTGTCGTAGTCAGTGGGAGCAGCGGAAGCATAGTGGACAAGTAGCTTATGTCTATTTATGGACTAAAGCAGATATAGCGGAGATAGATCATCTATTTCTGATGTGACAGTCATAGGTTTGATTTCATCAGAATAGGGGATGGATATGTTAAGAAGGTAGTAGGGTGTGATGTCCTGGTACATGGATGACATACACAGAGTAGGAAGTGAAATTCCAATACTACGATCGGTTATACTTTGGTTGTCACAATAGTGGTTTCTCCAAAAAGGATTTGGATATTATATCAAATATTCTGGTTACTAGATCTATGGTTTTAGATCTAGATTTGGGTAGTTTCCCAATCTGGGTACTTAGACAGCATTCTAAAGGTGTTTTAGAATAGGCGACTCCTGGCACGGTAGTGTACCTGCAGGTGATGGAGTCACCATCTCCAAAGATGTGTTACAGACTAAAGGGGAGAGGGATGTGCATGATTGGCAGATCACTTGCTTAGGCAATTGAGTCAATCATGAGATGTTAAGTACCTCACCAGACGTTGTTTTTGCACTAGATGCAATAAGTTGATATTAATCCTATCCTGAAGAAACGTTCGGAAGCAGTTTTAGAACATAAGTGGATGTTCTAGGGATATGATAACGACAGCCTCTTTCCGGTGACGGTTATCATTTCAGGCTTCCAAGGTGACCTGGGTGACAGAGTGGCTGTCAGAGTTATAGTTTTCCCTCTGACGAGGGGCAGTATTTTGGACAAGTGGTCCAAGCGGATACTGAGGGAGGCATGGCGCAAGATACTGATTGGTTTCAGTTGACGATACAGTCTAAGAAGTTTTGATTTGGAGTTCATTTATGAATTAGGTCCCATCAGATATCCAAACATATTCTAAGACAGGTATTGCTCATTTCGGGAGATGGCTTTCTCCGCGAACTTGAGATAAAGAGAGACATAGAAAGAAACATCAGGACGGATCCACTCACTGAGGCTACTCCTCGAATGCAATAGTTTCGCAAATGGGCTTTGTGAAACTGATTAGTAGAGGAGTTGGGTGTTCGGTATCACACGGGCTGTGAGTATGCGACATCGCAATAATTAGCCTTGAGTGCAAGTGGGAGATTGTTGGATATAGTGCCCTCAGAGTCAATTAATGGATCGCAGGCACGTGATTGCAATGATTGAGGGAGGACCCATGCCGGTAGGACAATATTACTCAGGATGATTGTATACTATCTGGTTTGTCTCTATCATCGTGTACATGCTTTAGGTGACATTGTGGTTCACTATTACACGTTGATGGAGAATAGTATGCTACCATGGTTTATCTTTATCATCGTGTACTGCTTTAGGTGACCTTACAGGTCACTATTACATGTTGATAGAGCCCTTAGGATTCTTGCTTGACGGCCAGCAGTATGATGGCGATCATATACGTGGGAGATGGGGTTTATAAGCACATCCTTAAAAAGGTCCCTAGTCGTGGGAGTTTCGAGACTGGGCATCGATACTCCATTAGTAGACTAGTGTATACAGTCGAGACCCCGACGAGGGGCGGTGGCCGGTCTCACAAGCCATTGGTGTCAGTTGGATCAACTAAGATGTATAAAGGTGCTCATTGGGTTATGAGTACACCGGACAGGATTCGCCGGGAACATGCTAGTTGGTATTATACCAGACGTCAGATAGCAGTTCCCTGGTGACATGTGTACAGGTTAGTTCATTGATCTAAGATCGTCATTTGTCTCGTGTGAGTTCCTACTGTGCTTTGATTACTTCCCTACCACGGCTCAAAGGAGTCGTGCAAACAGGTTTTAGTTGGGTACAGTCCCGAGCCACATGGAGGCAGTGAGCGGATCGGCAGGGGTTTCGTCTCTCCCGGTATTGAGGGTGAGATCGCGCTGTGTCTAGGAGAGCCATTACACGAAGTCCTTGGCCAAGGCAGGAGATTTACTGGTAGGTATTCCAGTAGTATCTCGGGGTGTTCTTGGCTACACTCCGACACGACTTGTACCGCTTTTGGGGGTCTGACTTTTACCAACCCCCTTGGCCCACCATGCGATGCTCATAGACGAACGGACCGGACTGTACGGATATTGTCATTGACAGGCTCAGTAGGGTGTCTGGATGAGTTCGCTCATCGACCTCCGTTTTGGTCAATACTCGGTGGCCCGTTACGTGCGGCTAGTACCTCTGACGTGCTAGTGGTTAAATCCACAGCCAAGGTATTGACGAGTCTTTAGTGTCCCCCACAGACAGTTTTCAAGTTTCGGGCGAAACGTTGTAGAGGCCGTATGATATATGGCACGGTTCGATCATATACGTGCAGTAGTGCACGGATCATGATCGGACGGATCATACTAGTGGGCTTTGGTTTAAGCCGGATCCTAGTATTGGATTTGTTGGATTACTTTAGTCTCGTTGCATTCGCATTCGGTCGGAATACGGATGCAGGTATGTATATACAGGTGAGGGGTACTCTTATGATCCGTCATGAGTTTACTTTAGTAGATGCCGTTCTCTTTTTATTGTTGTAAACATTTGGATTAATGTTTGCATGTGGAAATAATGAGCACAAAATCATGATTAAGATCATTAATTGTGACACATGCACAAGTGATGACTCATGGTCTCTTTTCTTGTGCATGTGTCACATTATATGATGGATTTGAGTCTTGATATGATAAGAGGAGAGTGAGGGGCTGCCATGATATGGTTATGGGCTTGTATTTTTTAACAACACTCTCTCTCATTTTATCATAAGAAACACACAAAAGAAAAGAGAAAGAACTTCTTCTTCTTCCTCTTCTTCTTCTTCCTCTAGCTCACCATTTCCATGGATGGCATCACCTTCAACCTCCATCCATACAATGGATGCAAGAGACAAAGTTGTCACAAACATTCTCTACTTTGCCTTGGACACGTCGGCTAGCGAACATCGTGCCCGAGTTGCTTCGGATGAAGCGGGAGCCCATAAAAAGACTCGAAGATGTGGTGCCCTTTCTGACGAGGAAATCGAGACCGGAGATGCCGCGAGGAGCTTAGGATGGTGGCCAAAGACCGAAGGACATGGATCGATCGATATAGCTTTCCAACCCTTTCTCTAGTTGCTAGTAGTAGGTTAATGGTTCGATCCGGGTTTTAAGCATACGATAGCGCTGGTTTCTAGTTTAAGAAAAGTTTTCGTTTCCGCATTTTGGCCTCGGACAGACGACCGGGGCGCTACCGTAGACTTACATGTGTAACGTTTTAGAAATCGTTATGTGAATTTTTCCATTTTAGGGTAAAATTGTCGGTATTTTCCGTTTTAACCCGACTTTGATAAAACGTCCATATAGACTTGCTAGCACCTACTTTAGCTAAAATAAATCTAGTGCGCGAGCTTTGGCGGTATATGGGACGTTTTGGTTCAGATAAAATTTTTCCCTATTTAAATATTATTTTAATATGGTATTTACATTTTGGGTTTGGGAAATTACTTCAAAATTTGTATCAATTCTAGTAAATCGAACTTGAGTAAACCAAAACCTCCATATAATATCAAGATATTTGTTTTGTGCTAAGGATTAAAGTTTTAAAAGAAAAGAAAAGAATGGGAGAGGTGGCTTCATGCATGAATGTGCATTGATGGGCATTTATGTGCATTTATCACTAGACTTAGCTAGAAAACTCTACACAATTCCTCACCTTCCCTCTCTTGGCCGAGTTCGTCTTCATTTCTTTTGCTCTTGATCAATTCTTTTCCTTGTGCAACAATTCCTAATCAATAAATCTCCAAAATTCCTAAAGTAAATCCCAAAACCACATCAAGTCTTGCTTTAGCTTCTTTGATCACTTGGAGCTAGGAAAGCTTGGATCTTGTGAGCTAATATTGATAGGTATAATCCCTAAAGTGTTAAATAGGAGTTTTTATGATGTTTAGCTCGTTTGTTGTTGCGTAGAACACTTTATGTATCGATTAGTGCAATATCGTTTTTAGTGTCTTTTTGAGTCTCCGTGATCTGTTGTGACCGGGGATTTTTACTGAGTGACCAAACAAGATTGCAATGATGTACTAGTAAACCTAAGACCCTACCTGAGACATGAGAACCACGCCACCGGCTTTGGCCGGTGACCCAAGAAGGAATTCCGGTGAAACCGGTTTTGGAGAGGAGTTGGGTGTTCGTTTTCTTGTGGTTAGTTGTTTGCTGTGGTTTAGGGGTGTTCGGTACTGTTTACTTTTTTAGTATTTACAGTATGCAAAATCTGGGATCATTTCCCTATAATCTGGTATTTTGTGTCCGCGCGATACGTTATACGACACGGATCGTGCACTTTGTGTGATTTTGCTCTTAGGTTGTTTTCGTTGTGTCGCTACGCACGTTAGCCATAATACGAACACTTGAGAGTATGTTTTGTGTTGTTGCGTCGGTTAAATGTAGTTTGTGCATGTTTTGGTCGATTACTAATATATACTTGTGTTATCGTTTTGTTGTTTTAAGTTCGCAGGCGAGGACTTCGGACTCTGCGAAGAAGGGGAAACAGGTGGTTGGCTTTACTTAGCCAGGACTGTTGGTGAGTAGATTTAACATCTACAGGGGAATCACTCGCATGGCGTTATGCGTATGGGCTAGAGATGTTAATTTTGTCGCATATTCTATGTTATATTTAGAATTACGCATTTACCCTACTGCTTAGTTAATTATTGTGCTTGGACTAGTATCCTTAGGACTTTGCACTATTATTGACGGCTCATATTGCACGAGCACTGATTGTATGCCACACACGCCGTCAATAATTGCCATGTCACGCACAACCTACATATAGAAATGATATTATTTGGTTAGGGACATTGAGACATTGATTCATATTTCTTTATGCATACGACTTAGAGCATACATGTATACCTACAGGCTTACACATATGCCCTGACATACTTACATGCTAGTTACCCATATACCTATAGGGTAGTGTACCATTAGTGATAGGTATATACACATATAAGACATAGCGACATGTACATCTGGCATACATACATACATATACTTGGAGGGTATTATGGATAAGCATAGAGACATACCTTTCTACAGATACTTTTACATCATACATACATATGGACACACATATCTTGCTATACCGACATGGTTACGCATGATATATATTTAATAACTTGTTGCAGTAAATAGCGGTTTTCCTTTATATGCTTATATTACCGTTTCATGCTGCATATGTTACATTCTTGAATTTCATATGATATTCTTTGATATTATTACTCCTAAGTATATATAACAGTGGAGTGGGATGCTGTTGTATATATATATATATATATATATATATATATATATATATATTAGTGGAGTGGGACGCTAATATATATGTATTGATTCATGCAGTTATACTTATTCATTACTTGATTTTTCTGCATTTGAGGACCGTGGTAGTTTCATGAAATTATGCATTATTTGAAAAACCCGGTTTCTCTTGATATGATATTTCTGCAGCCACCATGAGTTTTATCTGTTCTGATTATATACCCGATTCGAGGAGCGGGAGGCACAGTTTGTGGGTACATGGTGGGGCCCGGAGGTACCCCGAGGCATGCATCTCAGTGAGATGATGAGTTAGTAGGGGAACATACACTCCGGTGACAGTACCTATGACTCGGCGGTTATCGTGGGGATACCGACAGGAGTCATGTACGTATGGATCGTCGAGAGACGAGGGTCAGAGCTAGGCACTCGGGCTTTTCGGTATAGCGTATGATACGTACCTATCAGGGGACCAGTCATGGTGACAGCACCTGATAGATCAGTATTTCGGTGTCGATGCTTGACACTTGTTTCATGATGTTTTGGGTGTCGATATTAGACACTCACCTTATATGAAACCTACTTGATACTGATATTATACACACAGGATATGTGGGATATACTGATATTGTACATACAGGATATGTGGGATATACTTGATGTTGGACATTCAGGATATATGAGATTTACTTGACGTTGTACATTAAGGATATATGAGACTTACATGATATGAGAGCCAATTTAGGGGTTGATTTGTGGAAAATGGGAATTGGATTGTCTTGTTGGATTTTGGTCCTACCACGAAGTTAGGATTTCCGTGGAAATGACATGTTTTATTCCATACTCCACATTTATTGTTTATGCACTGCTTCATGTTTTAGTTGTACCTGATAGAGTACTTTCCATGACTGTTGCATTTACATATTATTATATGCATTGTTTCATGTATTATTTGTACCTGATAGAGTACCTTACATGATTATTGCATACCGATTGTCATATTATTGCTTCATGTATTAGTAGTACCTGCTAGCGTACCTTTCATGACTGATGCATTATATATGACCATTCGTTGCTATTTGATGCTTATGTTAGATTCGCGCTGTACGTGCATACTCGCGATTACCTACATATGTTATTTACTATTCACGAGTTGGCAACTCATCCCCGTTGTGCCACAGTATTTTGCAGGTGTTCCTCAGAGTAGCCAGAGGCAGGGCTATTGTCACCCGTCGTATCATCTTTTGCTGCGGATACCACTTCGCCTGATAGTGTGCAGCTTTGCTTAGGTAGGTTTTGCGGTTATCCGATGTTGCTTGTTGTATATTCGTTGTATCCTGTACTCTCCATCTACCATTATCTTGTATGACTTAGAAACTTGATGTGAGGACGATATTGTATATTATTTTGTGACTTGGAGGTTTTTATGCAGTTTTTACTTATACCGTCTTTTATTTCTTCACTACGGCGTCGTATATCTGTTGTGGTGGTTGTTTTCTGCCGTTGGGCATGTATTTTTGCTCCTGTTCGGGATGCTTTTACTTATATTATGTTGTATCCATTTTAGGGGCTTGTTTTACAAAGGAGGTGCTGTCAAAATTTTAAAGGAAATAAAAGTTAGACTTTAAAGAATTTGTCTTGAGATTTTCAAAATTTTAAACAATATTTCTTACCTTTTCTTTTCTTTTAATGGTTTAGATTTCTGGGTTTTGGATTTCTTTTACTGCGTTACGCCTGTAGACGTTGCGTAGTATTTGGGCCGTCACGTGCCAATTTCGGGTCGTGACATATTGTCCTCTGACTAGCCCTGCTCAGTACGAAAACAAATAGCAAATGTCATAAAAACGTACTGCTCCATAAGAAATCAATCCCAAAAGGTGCATAAGAATGCTATGTGCGTCTGGTACGCACGGAAATCGAAACCCATAAATGTGCCATACATGTGCACGGAAACAACATCTAAGTGCATCGGGTGTGCACGAAATATCTGTCAAGGGCAACGGGTGTGCCTGACAGCCAAAACCAGGTGCATCTGATATGCACGAAGAATCTCGATTGAGTGCATCTGGTGTGCATCAAAATTGCATCAAGCGCCCTAATATGCGTAAGAATCCAAATCCAGTACACAAGGTGCACGAAAACAATATTGAATATCGCAACCGAAATCGACGGTATACAACGCATCTCAATTCGAATCCAAATCAGGTATACCGTGGTATATAATCTCATAACCATGTGCATCAGCGTGCACAAAATCGAATCAAAATATTAAAAGTGTATGAAAACTATGCCGAAAGCATAAGTCAAATCACATGCATACCATAGGAATGAAATCAAAATCAACATCTCGAATGATATCTAATCAAAGTCAAGTGCTACTGTGGTGCACAAAATCTCAATCATGCAAACAAATCGCTCAAAATATCAGGCATGGAATCAAAATCAACATCTCGAATGTCATCAATCGAAGTCGAGTACAACTGTGGTACACAAAATCTCAATCATGCAAATAAATCACCCAAAATACCGTAATCCAAAATGACTGATTCATGATAGTCAACTCACGAAATCACAAATCGTAAATATTGTCGTCGATATGTCCTTCCTTCAAGGTCGAGAAGGTGTCGGTGCATCCAATGCTAGCAGAGCAAGATATCTACTTGCCTGCTGACCATGGCCTGTCGTCTGGTGCCCTTAAGCTCTCGTCTCTCACTGCGAATTGCTAACTATATAGCTCCCCGGCTCAACGGTCCAATATGGAAACGATAATGGAAGTAGTCCGCTCTGGCACGTCCTCTAAAGATCTCTGGCCAACTCTTATGGTCACTCATAACATGTCTCGTCGACGATGCCGAACTCTAACTAGCTGGGCGTGTGCAATATGACTGATCCTGGGTCCAAGTCTTCTCGTACAGTATTTCCAGAAATGTCCTGTCAAGGTCTCTCCCCAATCTCGTTTCTGCCGGACTGCCCGAAAGTCATCATCTTTCCTATAGCTATTTCTTGTTCCGGAATGGCTGCATACTCATCACGACTCCTCCTGGAAGATATTCCCATAGTCAATGCCTCTGCTTGCGTATCACATCTCTGATGTCAGCGGAGTGGAACGTCCTCTCGTCACGATCTCATACGAACCTCTTACTCCACTTTCCTGCAATGTCGACTGATTTGGACTCGTCTCCTCGTGGCTGCATGGATTGCGCTCCAACGGCTATACACATATCTGGAGTCTCCCAAGCAATGTATCCCATCACATGATATCCGAATGATGTCAAACTTTTCGATCGATTCGTCAAGGCTCCATAATCCCCCAAGAGCTCAACATCTTGGGTACAGTTTAATTGTATCGAATACATGCCACAGCACCTATAGACCAACCGTATAAGGGAAAACCTAAGCCTTACTAATGGCACTGCTGAACTGCCGCAAACCCTAAGGTTCACCGGCATTCCATGGTCATTATGTCGAGTTAGGGTTTCATTCTTCTAGAGGATCCGTAGAATTACTTTCATTGTCTTCCGAACACTTTAAACATGGAAAATGGGTTCCTAACATTCGATCGTCTATATCGACTCTCAACATATCAGCGTGAAGTCGTCTCTAGCTAGAATCAATCAATCTGATGACCTCGCATCGAGGTAAGCGAACGAACCACATATCCTAGTCATTCATCCTCGGGTGACTAGCGATCTTCTATCATATCTCTAAGTACAACTCATACTGCAATAGCTCCAAGCATCTGGGCTGATATCTCATCCTTCGCAGCAGCAACTGGCCTATTCGTCCACACGCTGAACAGTGCTTCAATCATCAAATAATCTGTGCATGGACGGTCATCACGTTTTGGCTAGCCTCTAACAGTAGCCTTATCCTCTGGTGCTAATCTGCACGTCCGAGAAATCTCATAAAAGCGATCCATCAAACGCTCCTAACGCGAAAACACAATAAAACGACGCCGTGGTCACGTCCTGGTCAGTCCTCGTCCGTGACGAGCTCATGCTGACCGCAACTCTATCCGTAGCTCTCTCTGCCCGTGCAACCGTGGTAACAAAACCATAACTGGTACTGATGAGGATAGATCATAAGAATGAATATAATACTGCGCAAGGAAATGTACATCCTAAGGCTTCTTAAACGGAGTATCGTATCGTAAATATACCGCGGAACATACACATGGCACGCCACTCTACTTGAGTCACCTACTCCATCAACCAAGGGTTATCCTACACTCAGAAGGTAAATCCTAACGCTCTGATACCAATTTTGTCACGACCCGAAAAGTACGGAATATGACCGGCACTTAAACTACGAAATGCCTCGAGGCGTACGTAATCTAAGTAAGCCAAAACCCAGAAATCCAAACTATGTAAAGCAGTAGAGTGAAGGAAAAACCAATATTAAAGCAAGAAGTTTAACAACATAAGCCGAAATATGCATTTTTAAAATCTCAAATCTTTTCTGAAAATTTCGGCAGAGTTTCCTTTGTGAAAACTAACCCCAAACGGGTACAAACCTGATAAAGCATATATAATGAATAAAGGCATCCCCAAGCGGGAGCTAGCTCTTTGCCAACCGGCGGACAAAACCACACAATGCAGTATAATATACAACGCCGAAAGGAGAGGATCAAACTCAGGATAAAAATCCAACATCATCAAGAAAACCAGAGGAAAACCATAATAATACAGTGCGTGACTCTAAGGTCGAAAGAATATACACTGGTCATCTATCTCTATCAAATATACAAGTCTAGTTGATGGAGTTTTATTAGATACAACTGAAATAACAAATATACAATGGTGGTCCTGATGCAAAAGAACCCACCTACCAAAGCAATCACCCGGAAGGAACAGTGTGCCAGCAAAACCGCAACAAAACCTGTACGACAAAACCTGCAAGAAACTGTGGCACAACGGGGGTGAGTTGCCAACTCGTGAGTAGAAAACATCTACGAGTAGAAATCGCATGCATGACGCTATCCTAGGTCACATCAAGTAACATCCTCAAATAAAAATCCTGATCCATCTACACATAAGTGCAATACCATGTGCGCATGTCAGTGCCTTAGATAACAACATATCAGATATAAGATGTATGAATGCATTACCATTGGAAACAGAATACATCATGAATGAGACAACTGTTTTCTTTCTTTAATGAGATTTATGTATGTATATAAATCGAGTATCATCAATGAAAACAACAGAGAAATCAGTGTCAAGCATCGACACAAAACATAAATCTCAATATCTCAATATCTCAGGCTCCGGCTATTCGGACTTGCCTGTATCATCAAATCTCAATATCTCAGTGTCTGAAATCTCAATATCTCAATACCTCGGGCTCCGTCAGTCCAGATCGGCCCATAATCATCAATCACACGACAACCAACGGTATTCTCGGGATATCCGCCGCACCAGGTAAAATCACCGGTAGACAGTCTGCCCCTGCCGGGCTCATCGTCTACAACTCTAGCTTCTTGCCCCGGAGTACCTTACCGGGCCCACCATGTACTCGAGAAGGTTCATCCAACTCTTCGAATGGGGTCTCGAAAACATCTCAAAACTGAGAAAACATCATGGTGGACAATACTCATCATATCAAGGAAAACCGCATTTTTCTCTTTAAAATAACTCATCAGTTTATAAATTTTCACATGCGGTTTCCAAATCCAGAAAATCTTAAGAAGGATCCGAAATCATGAAATCACGAAGTCAACAAACAGTGAAAACCGACATAAATCTCCATAATACTGCATAATCAATGAATACATGAATGTATCTAATATCACGCAATGAATGCAATAGTTAAACTAGCATATGAAAGCTAGAACATATTGCAACTATCAACATAGCAAGCTATGTCAAAGAATAGTATTTTCAAAAGTGTGTGTGATATGGCAATTACCAATGATGATGTGTGTGAGCCGGCAAGCAAGTGTACGTGGAACATACACATCATCGGTAATGGTGCTGGTGTCCTGACAGCAGGGTTTCACAATAATTACAGATAACATATGTATAAGCATGCAATGCGATGAAACATCATGAATATACAGAAAGGATATATATAGTAACAGCAACACTGAAGAATAAACCTACCCAATATACGAGTCATACAGTTTGGTATTTTAAAATACTCACGATTCACTGCATTCGAAAACAAGTATGATTCGAGCCCAGTCAAAAGGATAAGGAAATCCACCTAGGTCTGAGTCGACCCATATATATATATATAAATATATATATATATAGTAGTCGGTGATCTCGCCTCAATAGTATCACGTACGATACAATATCTAATATGACATTCTCGATTCAAGAGTGCGGATCTATCCTCATAACTATATTTCATACGGTAAATCTATCGTACGGCATCCTAAATCTGGGTACATGTCAAATATCACATTTATCTCATTATTCATCTGGTATCCACATCATCACATATCGTGAGTAGGGGGTACTGATCTACATCTATTACACTACTAATATCATCAGCAATATCATGTTCTGGCTACTGATTTAAAGTCTCCTACAATCCGATGTCATCCACACATATTATCATATAGAAGTATACATCGCCCAAGCGATCCTTATAAATATCATAACATTTCTCATCTCATATCTCGATCATATGCCAACTATCCTATATATATCATCATCCGCATGGTATTGCCATCCAACGATTCCCTATAACATCATGACATATCCCGGTCATATATTAAATATCTCTCGACATCATGCCCGATCATATCGACTCATTCCCAAGTATCATATAACATCCTCATCATCTAAGCATATGAATATCAATATATATCCCCAATACGCACAAGGAAGTAAATGTATGCGAGTATGTGTATGTACATGTATGCAAATCTTTGCTCTAGGGTTTCGTGACTAAGAAATCAACTAAAGTCCTTTCTGCAATTCTCGCTAACACTACCCCCGAGTCTCCGAAAGCTCCTCTTGCTAAGTGTCCATATCTCTCAACAACATATAAATGTATATCTATATTACATCACATCCATTCTCACAACTTTGCGGGGATGCTATACGCCATCTACCCGACATCCCCCGTAGATATAAATCTACTCACCTCGATTCTTGCTTGCCGATGTAGATGTTTCCATCCTCTTCTTCATCGTATGAAATCCATGTGAAGGTACCTACATAGATAACACAATCGTAATGCACATTAAAATCAAGTCGGAAACCAAAACGGCACACTAACGCTTATAGGTTAGAACCTATAGCCTCGCATGCAAAACACGACCGATAAACCTAGTCGTCGACGTTCAAACGCCACACGACGGAAACGCAATATCAAATACCAAAATCCATGTTAAAACGAAGTCGTAAAACAATGCAGCAACTTAGGAGAATGATCCCAGATTTTACCCTAAGTCAAATTAGCCAAAATTGCACATGCAAAGGGTCTAGTTTACTGATAAAGGAGCCACAGAACCAACACAAAGAAAAACCACCCTGACCTGGCCATAATTTGCGGCCAGGATGAATTTATTTGCGGCCTGGGTGCTAGGGTTTGGGCTCAGGTCTTCAAGGTAGCTTCCTAGGTGCCTGCATGACTTAAAGTGCTTGATAAATATTTTTCATGTGTCTCAGGTGATAGCAGATTTCATATTCCCTACAGAATTCCATAAAAATACAGATATTGGGGATTTCTAAGTTCGCTAATTCGGGCTAAAGTCTCTGGTTTAGGTCATAAATCAATCACCACAGGGGTTTAGGGTCACTACTAACCTCAATTGCACCCTTGCAATCAATTCCAAACCCTAACCTCAACTTAAAATTCTCAAAGCTCACAATACTTCACTAAATCGGTTTTAAATTATACAAGAGGCTAAAGGAAATGAAATACTATACTTAATGTGAAAGAATTACCTCATTTGGCAACTTAAGAAAATTCTTGAGTTGCCCAAGAGCCCAAAATGCAAACTTTCTTGGTCCGAAGTGTAGCTTGTGAACTTGTACATGCATTTTGTGGAGTGGGGATGATGTTTTGGGTTGTTTTTGGGTGGTGTAGTGAGGAATTTGAGGGAGAGGGAGAGAGGGCAGCAGCTTTGAGAGGGAGAGAAGAAGAAAATGAAGAAGATGATGAAGTGTGACCAAGAGCCATACCATGGTTGACCCCTCACATATCTCTCTCTCTCTCTTGCCCATACCTCCTTAAAATAACCATTTTCCTTTTTCTTATTTTCTTTTCTTCTCCTTTAAATTTAGAACCATGCATGAAAAAAGAAGAAAGCATGAAAGAAAAATATAACAAGTGTTAAAAATGACTTAGTGCATGTCATGTGCACAAAACCGGGTTAATACAAGATTAGTGATATTTAATCGCGATTTGCAATAAAATAGTGTCAAATAAATCATAATTTTTTCATAATATGCTTAAATCACACAAAGCACCCTCATTTCAGTAATTTCTACAATTTTCTAAATTTTTCCCCAATTTATCGGTATTTAATTATACCGCCTTATTAAAATATTAAATATAATATTATTTAATTATAAAAATTCCCAAAAATAATATTTTATTTTTCTGAATTGTTACAAAGAGAGAGAGAAGAAAACACTCTGTGTGCGCTCTAGCAAGATTAGATTGGTTATTATTTTATCTAATCAGGATGGCTCCCACTGTTTTTATCAAATCTCTCTTCAAACCCTAAAAGGTAAGACTAGCCGGGATTAATTATACCCTACAAGTTCGCCAATCTTTCGGCCAGGCTAGTGTCGGTACTTTGAGAGACGTTCTCCATGCTTTCGCACGGACTTAATTAAAATAAATCTCGTTTTCCCAGAGGCGTAACCCCGTTAACACCTTTCTAGACACCTACTTGATCGGCTAATTGTAATGTGTAAAACTCTCCTAGGAGTAACTCTTACTTGCAGAGGGTATCGGGATCCAACTATCTCATAGAAGGTTTGCAATCTCATTACAAATTTCAACACTTGAAATTCCCGATAATATTTTGCCTTAGCGTCCTATGACCTTGACGGAGGTCAACAAACCATTGGCTGCTAGTCAAGTTCTACCCGTACATTTCATGATTGAATTAAACCTACCCGCATGACCCTTGATGGAGGTCAACAAGGCCGCACGAGTACCTTAATCCAATCGCATCATATGCAGTAGATAAGCACTAGTCAGCTAACACACACTACGCCTTGAAAGAAGTCAACAAACGTAGCACGAATACTAAGTAGCACTTATCTGAAATGACGGAGGGCTACTATAGGTTTTTAAGAAAACCCTTTGCGTAATGAACCTTATATCGTTGTAGAATCGAGTAATTTTGAAAAGGAATGTTTTTTAGGCTTTTTCTAGTTTTCCTAAAGAGGTCACTCCCGATGAAGGGATCTCGGCTCTTTCCTTATCGAATAAGGTGCTGGATATTTCATAAATACCACTATGCAAAGCAAGAACTAAAAAAGCAAACAAAAGACAAAACCGAGTGGGTTGTAGCATCTGCCAGTTTTGCTAAATAGGTCACTCCCGGTGACGGGATCTCGTCTCTTTCCTTATCGAATAAGGTGCTGGATATTCTACAAGGAATACCGCTATGCAAAGCAAGAACTAGAGCTACCTGTTTTTAAAATAAGTTTCTACAACATCTTTAGGTTTCTTTTATTTCATTATTCTCATTAATGGAGTCCCATCAAATTATGCTTCCTAAGCATCACAGTAGAAACGAAAGCAACAATATTTATTATATATCATATATATATATAATATAAGCATTCGTCTCAACATATAAAGTGATCACATCACAGAATATCAGCAGCAGAAGAATACATATGAAATATAGAATATACTAGGAATTCCGTGTTTTATTTAAGCCAATAAAAAACGCGGATTCCACGGTCGCGATTATTAGTTATATGTATGCCCTAGAGGCCATTATTGTATATAAGATGTATATTATAATGGATGCTTGGACATATATAGGGAGAACTTTCTTACTCGACATGATAGTATGCTATCTGGTTGCTCCTTATCTTAACATGTTGACTTGTATAAGTGATGCTGTCTTGCTCTCACAAGTTGATAAAGCCCTTAGGATGTGTACTTGACTACCAGGACTATGATGGAGATCATACTAGTAGGGCTAGGGGTAGTCTACAAGTACACCCTATAATTGTTCCTAGTCGTGGGAGTATCGAGGCAGGGCATCGATACTCCAGAGTAGACAAGCGTATACGCATCTTGACCCATATGATGGGCGATGGATGATCCCACATCCATTGGTGTTTAACATCAATGATTGTATACGGGTGCTTAGTGGAGACTGGGTACACTGAACGGACTCGCCGAGAACTCCTAGATGGTATTATACCTATCGTCAGATAGCAGTTCTCTGATGACACTCGTACAGGTTGTTAGTTATGTCTATGCCCTAGAGGCCATTATTGTATATATGATGTATATTATAGTGGATGCCTGGACATATATAGAGAGGACTTTCTTACTCGACATGATAGTATGCTATCTGGTTGCTCTTTGTCTTAACATGTTGACTTGTATTGTGATACTGTCTTGCTCTCACATGTTGACGAAGCCCTTAGGATGTTTGCTTGATTACCAGGACTATGATGGAGATCATACTAGTGGGGCCAGGGTATTCCACAAGTACATCCTATAATTATTCCAAGTCGAGGGTGTATCGAGACAGGGCATCGATACTCCAGAGTAAACTAGCGTATACGCTTCTTGACCCATATGATGGGCGATGGATGATCCCACATCCATTGGTGTTTGATATCAAAGGAAGTATATGGGTGCTCAGTGGAGACTGGGTACACTGAACGGACTCGCCGAGAACTCCTAGTTGGAATTATACCTATCGTCAGATAGCAGTTCTCTAGTGACACTAGTACAGGTTTGTCTGTAGACCCGAGATCGTCATAGAGTCATGTGTGATTCCCATTGTGCTTTGATTTCCACCTTACCACATTCAAGAGAGTGTGCAAAACGGTGGCTTTTGGGTCCAGTCCTGAATCACATGGAGGCAATAAGCGATAGGAGGGGTTTCGTCTCTCCCGGTATTGGGGGTTGATGTTGCGCTGTGCTCGATTGGCTATAACTGGAAGTCCCGGGCCAGGTGTACTATGGAAATCTACTGGTAAGTGTTATCAGTAGTTTCTCGACCCGTTATGAGCCTCACATCGGCACAACTTATTGGTTACTGTGGTCTGACGTTTACCACCCATAGACTGGATATGCGACATATCAGACGAAAAGACCGGACTGTACGGTAGTGTTACTGATTGGATTCACAGGAGTGCGTAAAGGGTTGCTTGTTGATCTTCTGATCGCTCAATACCCGGGTGGCTGTTACGTTTAGCTGACCGCTTGCAGCTTGTGGGTGTTTGATATGATCATCACCTACTGCCGGCGTATTGACTGTAAGACCACGGTAGCGTCCTGGCCGTCTGTCCGAGGCCAAAATGCGGAAACAAAAACTTTTCTTAAACTAGAAACCGGCGCTACCACGGACTATAAACCCGGATCGGACCATTAACCTCTTACTAGCTAATTGGTGAAAAGGTAGAGAGGCTATACCGAGCGATCTGTGTCCTTCGGTCTTCGGCCACCATCCCGATCTCCTCGCGGCATCTCCGGTCTCGATCTCCTCGTCGGAAAGGGCACCACATCACCGAGTCTTTTTACGGGCTCCCACCTCTGGACCGAGGCAACTCGGACACGAAGTTAGCAAGCTGACGTGTCCAAGGTTGCTGTAGACTGAGTGTAGAACGCTATGTATCAACGGTTAATGAAGTTGCCATTTTTGGAGTGGAGGTGAAGGAGGTGAACTTTGAGATGGAGCTATTGAATTTTGTGTAAGCAAATGAGATGAAAAACCCCCACAAAATTTTTGGATATCCCCCCAAACTAGTGGCCGGCCATGCTTCCAAACTGAGAGAGGAAGTGAGTAATAATGAAAGAAAGAGAGAAGGGTCATCATGAGGAATAATGATCACAACAATGTCAAATCAAAACCCATCTCATCTCAAAAGCAAGTCATGATGAACAAAAGGAAGTTAAAGTCAATCTAGAACCATCATGAAGCAACCACTTACAAAAAAACACCCTCCACTTTGCTAATTTGCACATTTGAAAATAAGCCCCTCCCATCAAAGGAATTTCAGCCAAGAAGGAACAAAGAAAAAATGGCCGAAACGGAATGCAAACTGGAAACTTCAAAAAGCGATCCGGTAACAAATTACTGGATAACCCCGCGACTGTATATACATACCCGCATTTGTATTCTGACCGAATACAAATGCAATGAGACAAAATCTACACTGTAAAATACCAGGATCCGGCTTAAACCAAAGCTCGCTAGTATTATCCGTCCGATCATGATTCGTGCAATACCGCACGTATATGATCGAACCCTGCCATATATCATACGGCCTCCACAACGTTTCGCCCGAAACTTAAGAAACTATCTATGGGGGACTCTAAAGACTCATCAATACTTTGGCTGTGGATTTAACCACTAACACGTCAGAGGTATTAGCCGTACGTAACGGGCTACCAGGTATTGACCATAAGGGAGGTCGATGAGCGAACTCATCCTGACACCCTACTGAGCCTGTTAGTGACAATATCGGTACAGTCCGGTCCATTCGTCTATGAGCATCGCATGGCGGGCCTAGGGGTTGGTAAAAGTCAAACCCCCAAAAGTGGTACAAGTCGTGTCGGAGTGTAGCCCAGAACACCCTGAGATACTACTGGAATACCTACCAGTAAATCTCCAGCCATGGCCAAGGATTTTGTGTAATGGCTCTCCTAGACACAGCGCGACCTCACCCTCAATACCGGGAGAGACGAACCCCTGCAGATCCGCTCACTGCCTCCATGTGGCTCGGGACTGTACCCAACTAAAACCTGTTTGCACGAATCCTTTGAGCCATGGTAGGGTAGTAATCAAAGTACAGTGGGAACTCACACGTGACAAATGACGATCTCAGGTCGATGAACTAACCTGTACACATGTCACCAGGGAACTGCTATCCGACGTCAGGTATAAAACCAACTAGCATGTTCCCGGCGAGTCCTGTCCGGTGTACTCATAACCCAATGAGCACCTGCATACATCTTAGGTGAACCAACTGACACTAGTGGCTTGTGAGATCGGCCACCGCCCCTCGTCGGGGTCTCGACTGTATACACTAGTCTACTCTGGAGTGTCGATGCCCTGTCTCGAAAACTCCCATGACTAGGGACCTTTTAAGGATGTGCTTATAGACCCCAGCTCCCACGTATATGATCACCATCATACTGCTGGCCGTCAAGCAAGAATCCTAAGGGCTCTATCAACGCGCAATAGTGAGCTTTATGGTCACCTAAAGTAGTACACGATGATAAAGATAAACCAGATAGCATACTATCATATTGAGTAAGTCTGTCCTACCGGTATAGGTCCTTCCTCAATCATTGCAATCACGTGCCTGTGATCCAATAATTGACTCTGAGGGCATTATCTCCAACAATCTCCCACTTGCACTCAAGGCTAATTATTGCGATGTCGCATACTCACAGCCCGTATGATACTGAATGTAAGGTTCCTAGGCACCCTATAGAGGTCTCACAAGGCATCAACCATGCCAATTTACAAAAATTATGGTGCCGAGAAACCCTAACACGGATCTTACACTAGAATTCTAGGCGAAAAACTAAAGTAGTTAACATATTAACTAAAGGAGAGATGCTACAACCTTTGTAGATCCGGATATCCACTTCCTTAGCTCCACGTAGTCATCCTCTCGCTGTCCTTTTCGAATCCTAGACTCATTCGTCGGCTTCATCGGGAAAACGAGCGGAATAGGTCGTCGGCTTCGTGTCAAAGATGATCTACGTCGAGGTTGCACAAGTTCAAGCTCCAACTTCACCAAGTTGTGAAACTTGTGAAGAAAACACCCAAAACAACTTGGCAAGAGGTAGAGGGTGAAGAAATAGGAGGTGGGTTCACTTTAGAATTGGATTTCACTCACTTTTGCTCAAGTTGCCATTGATGGCATCAAGTTTTTCTTGAAGAAGAAGATGATGAAGAAGAAAGAATATGATAAGTTTCTTATTTAAAAAAGAAACAAATATGAATACTTATCATATCTTGACCATGGTTAAGTGTAGAGATTAAACTAAGGTTAATAGGAATGGTTAGGGTTAAGGATGAGATAAGGATGGTGGACTTTGTCAAAGCTTCAAGAAACTTCAACAAGAGACAAAGAAAGCCACCATTCTCATCTAAACCTTTTCTAAATAAATAAACAAACAAATAAATAAAAAGGCAAAACCCTAATCATCTCTTAACCATGGTTTAATACTTCACACTTAACCTAATGAGCAAGCATCATCAAACATGATACAAAGATGTGCACAAAAGTATATCACATATACAACATGTACATCAAGTGAGAAAATCCATTTAAAGTGAACCAATACCAGTTAATGCAATGCAATATATCAAATATATAATTATGCATTAATCATTAAATCAACATTTGATTCAATGATCCGGTCATGTCGCACATAACCGACTAGAATCCAATGTATCGATTTATCGAATCAATGATTCGATAACTAGGTCATATCGAATATAACCAATCGAAACATATATCGCGAGAATGAAATGCGGTATCACATACACGCATCATTCTCGGTCCTGCACATATCTCATATGCGCTCCTATTTCGTTTCGCTTGAGCCAGGAAACCTCTGTGTAGGACTCTAAAGACTCGTCAATACGCCGGTAGCAGATGATGATCATATCAAGCACCCACAAGCCGCAAGCTGTCTGCTAAACGTAACGGCCATCCGGGTATTGAGCGATCAGAAGATCGACGAGCTAGTCCGCTCACACTCCTGTGAATCCAACCAGTAACACTTACCGTACAGTCCGGTCTGTTCGTCTGATATGTCGCATATCAAGTCTAGGGGTGGTATACGTCAGACCCCAATAACCGATAAATCGTGCCGATGTGAGGCTCATAACGGGTCGAGAAACTACTGGTAACACTTACCAGCAAATCTCTGATCAGCCCTGGCCAGGGACTTCCCTGTTACGGCCAATCGAGCACAGCGCAACATCAACCCCCAATACTGGGAGAGACGAAACCCCTCCTATCGCTCATTGCCTCCATGTGACTCGGGACTGTACCCAAAGACCACCGTTTTGCACGCCCTCATGGACGTGGTAAGGTGGAGATCAAAGCACAGTGGGAATCACACAAGACTCTATGACGATCTCGGGTCTACAGACTAACCTGTACAAGTGTCACCTGAGAACTGCCATCTGACGTGAGGTATAATACCATCTGGGAGTTCTCGGCGAGTCCGTCCAGTGTACCCAGTCTCCACTGAGCACCCGTATACCATCTCTGATGTCAAACACCAATGGATATGGGATCATCCATCGCCCATCTCATGGGTCGAGAAGCGTATATGCTAGTCTACACTGGTATATCGATGCCCCGTCTCGATATACCCACGACTAGGGACCATGAAGGATGTACTTATGGACTACCATGTCCCCACTAGTATGATCTGTATCATAGTCCAGGTAGTCAAGTACACATCCTAAGGGCTTTATCAACATGTAACTATAAGACAGTATAAAGAGACAAGTGTACATGTTAAGATAAAGAGTAACCAGATAGCATACTATCATATCGAGCAAGAAAGTCATCTCTATATATGTCCAAGCTTCCAATATAATATACATCATCTGTACAATACTGGCCTCTAGGGCATACATACAACTAACAATCTCCCACTTGCACTAGGGCCAGCTGCTGTAGTATCGCATACCGAGCATCCCGAAGAGTCTCTCAAACTGTATCTGGGGAATGGCCTTCGTGAGTGGATCCGCCGTGTTGTTCTTCGTGTCAACCCTCCTGACCTCGATCTCCCGGCGATCAACTATCTCCCGGATCAGGTGATACCGCCTCAGAATATGCCTGGATCGCTGATGGGACCTGGGTTCCTTGGCCAAAGCCACCGCTCCATTGTTATCGCAATACAAAGGTATTGGATGCTCAATGGATGGAACCACTCCAAGTTCAGTAATGAACTTCTTGATCCAGACAGCTTCTTTAGCAGCATCGTTGGCAGCGATGTATTCAGCCTCCATTGTCGAGTCTGCCACGGTTTCCTGCTTGGAACTCTTCCAGCTAACCGCCCCTCCGTAAAGGGTAAAGACAAAACCCGACTGCGACTTAGAGTCGTCCTTATCACTCTGGAAGCTCGAATCGGTAAAGGACTCCACTTGGAGTTCCCCGTTACCATACACCAAGAACATATCTCTAGTCCTTCGTAAGTACTTGAGAATGCTCTTCACAGCTGTCCAGTGACTCTCTCCAGGATCAGCTTGATACCTGCTCACTACACTTAGTGAGTATGCTACATCGGGTCTGGTACATAGTATCGCATACATGATAGAGCCTACTGCCGAAGCATAGGGTATCCCTTGCATGCGAGCTCACTCCAAATCAGTCTTGGGAGACATCTCTTTGGAGAGAGTGACTCCAGAGATCGTGGGTAAGTTCCCACGCTTTGACTCTTCCATACTAAACCTCTTTAGTATGGTGTCAATGTACCTGGATTGGGACAATCCCAAAATCCTTTTGGATCTATCTCTATAGATCCTGATTCCCAATATGCAGGAGGCATCACCAAGATCTTTCATTGAGAATCTTTGTGATAAGAAGAGCTTGACCGATTGCAGCATAGGAATATCATTTCCTATCAAGAGTATGTCGTCCACGTACAATACGAGGAAGACAACCTTACTCCCTGCCACCTTCTTGTAAATACAAGGTTCATCTGGGTTTTTGACGAAATCAAACTCTTTGATAACGACGTCAAAGCAGATGTTCCAACTCCGCGATGCTTGCTTTAATCCATAAATGGATTTAAGCAGCTTGCACACCTTCCCGCTGCTCCCACTGTCTACGAAGCCCTCTGGCTGAGTCATGTACACGCACTCTTCTAAATCACCATTTAGAAAGGCGGTCTTAACATCCATTTGCCAGATTTCGTAGTCATGATATGCAGCGATGGCAAGCATGATTCGGATGGATTTAAGCATAGCCACTGGAGAAAAAGTTTCGTCATAGTCCACACCTGGTCTTTGACGAAAACCCTTTGCTACAAGTCTAGCTTTGAAAGTCTCCACTTTCCCATCTACACCAAGTTTCTTCTTGAAGATCCACTTGCTCCCAATGGGTTTTACCCCTTCAGGAGCAACTTCCAAAGTCCATACTTTGTTGGTGTACATGGATTCCATCTCGGACCGCATAGCATCCAGCCATTTCACTGAGTCCCCACTCGTGATGGCCTGCTCGAAGCTAGTTGGGTCATCATCCTCCATGATGCAATCCTCGCTTCCACCATCAATGAGAAAACCGTAGTATCTCTCAGGTGGACGAGAAACCCTACCAGATCGGCGGAGAGGCTGAGGTTCGTCGGGTACTACCGAATCTTCTGGTTCTACTAAATCTTCAGTTATAGTTTGTGTTTCTGGAACTTCTTCCAGTTCTACCTCAGAGCCACTAATCTCTTTTGCAAGAAATTCCTTTTCTAAAAAGGTGGCATGTTGAGCAATAAACACCTTTTATTGTTCACTGTGGTAGAAGAGATATCCATTTGAATGTTTAGGATATCCCACAAACTTACATAGAACTGACCGTGCCTCGAGTTTGTCTGGATTTTGCCTTTTGACATAGGCCAGACAACCCCATATCTTAACTCGTTTAAGACATGGTCTCTTCCCACTCCATATCTCATATGGTGTGGTAGGTACAGATTTAGTTGGAACTTGATTCAATAGGTATGCCGCTGTCTCAAGCGCATACCCCTAGAAGGAAATAGGTAACTCAGCTGTACTCATCATAGAGCGCACCATATCTAATAGGGTGCGATTCCTCCGCTCCGATACACCGTTGTGCTATGGTGTATAAGGAGGAGTAAGCTGAGAGAGAATCCCATTCTCTTTTAGGAAGTCCAGGAATTCATTGCTCAAGTATTCACCTCCTCGATCAGATCGAAGGATTTTAATACTTTTTCCGGTTTGTTTCTCGACTTCTTGTTTATATTCTCTAAATTTCTCAAAAGCTTCAGACTTGTGTCTTATTAAGTACACATGTCCGTATCTTGAGAGATCGTCAGTGAATGTAATGAAGTACGAAGAACCATCCCTGGCATGTGTAGACATGGGACCGCATACATCACTATGTATTAGTCCCAAGAGTTCGGTAACACTTTCTCCGTGTCCCGTAAACGGAGTTTTGGTCATCTTGCCTTTGAGACATGACTGGCAAGTGTCATAAGATGAAAATTCGAATGGTTTCAAATACCCATCCTTATGCAACTTAGCCAGTCGTGTCGCATTGATGTGACCCAGTCTACAATGCCACAAGAAGGATTCGTTGAGTTCAGAACTCTTCCTCTTGTCTGTGTTTGTTATGCTCAGAACTGTTGATTGATTTAGAACATAAATGCCATTGCATAACGTGCCTGATCCAACCAACTTTTGGTTATGGAAAATGTTCATAACATTGTCCTGTAATACAAAATTATATCCCTCTTTACTTAATAAAGAAACCGATATAATGTTGCATATCTGGTTCGGCATGTAATAGCATTCGTTCAGAACCAATGTATTACCAGTTGGTAATACAAGGTGATATTCCCCGACAGTCTTAGCTGCAACAATTGCACCATTTCCAACACTAATGTCTTTATCACCTTCTCCAAGTTCTCTACCTTTCTTAAGCCCATGTAACTGATTACATATATGGGATCCTGACCCGGTATCCAATACCCAGGACGTAGAGCAAATGGAGAAACAGTTCTCAGTAACGAACACACCCGAAGAAAATGCATCAACATGTACTTTCTTCATTCGGGTGGCATGGGAATCCTGGTATTCCCCTATATCCTGTTCATTCCTATAACTCTTATAAGAATGAACGGAACCAACGTTCCCCAGCACAGTATAACATGCGGGTTCGGTCAATACATCCATATTATTATCTTGATTAAGGCATGAAATGGTCGCTACCTGGAGAGAGAGAGAAGAAAACACTTTAGCGTAAGCTCGTGCAAGATCAGATTGGTTATTATCTTATCTAATCAGGATGGCTCGCACTGCTTTTTATCAAATCTTCCTTCAAACCCTAAAAGGAAAGACTAGCCGGGATTAATTACACACTACAAGTTCGCCAATCTTTCAGCCAGGCCAGTGTCGGTACTTTGAGGGAGGTCCCCCATGCTTTCGCACGAACCTAATTAATGTAAACCTCGTTTTCCCAGAGGCGTAACCTCGTTAACACCTTTCTAGACACCTACTTGATCGGCTAATTGTAATGTGTACAACTCTCCCAGGAGTAACTCTTACTCGCAGCGGGTATCGGGATCCAACTATCTCATAGAAGGTATGCAATCTCATTGCAAATTTCAACACTTGAAATTCCCGATAATATTTTGCCCCTAGTGTGCCATGACCTTGACAGAGGTCAACAAATCATAGTGCACTAGTCAAGTTCAACCCGTCATTTCTTGATTGAATCAAACCCACTCGCACGACCCTTGACAGAGGTCAACAAGGTCGTACGACTACCCTAATCCAATCACATCACATGCTTTGCAGATAATTACTAGTTAGCTACCGCACACTACGCCTTGACAGAGGTCAACAAACACAGCACGAATACTAAATAGTCTTTATCTGAAATGACGGAGGGCTACGACAGGTTTTTCTGAAAACCTATTGCGTAATGAACTTGATATCGTTGTAGAATCAAATGAAGTTTTGAAATGGAGTGATTTTGAGGCTTTTCCAGTTTCGCTAAAGGGGTCACTCCCGGTGAAGGGATCGTCGGCCCTTTCCTCGTCAAATGAGGTGCGGGATATATCATATATATCACTGTGCAAAGCAAAACTCAAAAACAATCAAAAGCAAACCGAGTGTGTAGCATCTGCCAGTTATTGCTAAAGGAGTCACTCCCGGTGAAGGGATCGTCGGTCCTTTCCTCATCGAATAAGGTGCAGGGTATATCATATATACCGCTATGCAAAGCAAGAACTGTAGCTACCTGTTTTGTTTAAAATCTGATTCTACAACATCTTAGGTTTCTTTTCTTTCATTAATCACATTAATGAAGTCCCATCATTTAAATACCTAAACATCACAGATAAATACGACGTACACTTATGCCATCCGCATTCGCCTCGATGTCCCCTCGTGCACCGTTAGGTTAGGTAACTAACGACAGAGCAGGGCAGGGTTAGTGCGGGTGCAAAACATAAGTAACGTCTATATAATATATCATATATACTATATATAGTATCTATCACAGAACATCACATGATCACATCACAGATATCGCAGCAGAAGAAACATATGAAATATTGGATATACTAGGACGTCCGTGTTTTCAATACGAGCCAGTATAAAACACGGATTCCACGGTCGTGATGAATAGCCAATCCCACACCCCTAGACCCCTACGAGAGCGGCAAGCAACCCTGCCAATTCTAGGGTTAGGAGACCCAGACTCGACTCCTCGAGTTGGTCTCCCACTGGACCCCAGAACCCGGTTACTTGTGCTCCCCTCCTTGGGTCTATCCTGATGCGGAAAAAAAAATAATATACAAAGGGTGACAACCTCCGCTACCTGGAAGTGCCCCAAATAAAAGAATATTACATACAAGTTTTTACATGAATGAAAATGAAAAACACTCATCTCACATAAAAAACCACCGGCTATTCGAACACGACAATCCAATATAACATATCCAGCAACACATAATATCACATGTCATCAACGTAAGTAAGTATGCATACCCCAATTGTCGTTGACGTATAGCAACGAAACCGGCGATATAAACATACTACACTTACGGTCACAGAAAAGAAAGTGAAAAACTACAACAGTTGGAATCCGCAACCTCTTTAGACATCACATGCCTAATCAAATGAAATACTTAGACATCACATGCCTAACAGATATAAATCCCGCATTTTAGTCTCATTATCGAAAACTCTTTTCAATATCAAGTGAAACTAAAGTGCTAGACTTATAACATTCATTCAGTTATCTCATAATTGTTTGTGAATTCCAATTATTGTATCACATTCCAGATAAACAGAAAATGTTAAACTTTCCGATCGAACAGTCGAATACCCAAGTTTTCCCGATACAACTCAACACATGAAATAAGTCTAACAACATTCAGTTCGTGCCTCAGTACCAACGGTCCAGCCGTAGAAGGGTCAAGCCAACGCCTCACATGTGGCACGCCGTACTGCCCCAAACCCGAAGGTTCAAAGGGCAGTTCAAGACGGTCACATAATCGAGTTAAGGTTTGTTGTCTTCTAGAGGGTCCATCGCGTTACTTGCACTACTTAGAACGTCGTTAAACTACGGAAAAATCCAACACTTGGAAATTTCCCGACAGGGGAAAAGTTGGGTATTTATATCCGGTCGAACTTTTTGACATATTCTAAAAATTATCCGGAAATACACAAAGACGAAATTTGATAATCCGATCGAAAACATCGAAGCTCTAAAACACCCCAGAAAATTCAACTCTTGAATAAATTTTAAAAATTCCCAGAAAATCCAACACCAGAAGATATCAGTTACTGTGCAAAAATTATATAATAATTTAATAAAGCTGCCGCGGATCCGCCGCCTAAAGAGGCTTAGGCCGCGGATCCGCCGCGCTTTAGACTGTTCATAAAGAAATTTTTGCACCGTAATTCATATATTTCCCTGCTGAATTTTTTAGCAATTTTTAATCTGGAAAAATCCCAGAATTTAGAAAAAGTCCAGAGAGCATCTTAAAGTTAGGTTTTCGGGTTCGATCGGGTTTCAAACATCGTCTAGACTTCGACTAAGGCTCTAGCTAGGCTCTGATACCACTGTAAGGTTCCTAGGCACCCTATAGAGGTCTCACAAGGCATCAACCATGGCAATTTACAAAAATTATGGTGCCGAGAAACCCTAACACGGATCTTAGACTAGAATTCTAGGCGAAAAACTAAAGTAGTTAACATATTAACTAAAGGAGAGATGCTACAACCTTTGTAGATCCGGATATCCACTTCCTTAGCTCCACGTAGTCATCCTCTCGCTGTCCTTTTCGAATCCTAGACTCATTCGTCGGCTTCATCGGGAAAACGAGCGGAATAGGTCGTCGGCTTCGTGTCAAAGATGATCTACGTCGAGGTTGCACAAGTTTAAGCTCCAACTTCACCAAGTTGTGAAACTTGTGAAGAAAACACCCAAAACAACTTGGCAAGAGGTAGAGGGTGAAGAAATAGGAGGTGGGTTCACTTTAGAATTGGATTTCACTCACTTTTGCTCAAGTTGCCATTGATGGCATCAAGTTTTTCTTGAAGAAGAAGATGATGAAGAAGAAAGAATATGATAAGTTTCTTATTTAAAAAAGAAACAAATATGAATACTTATCATATCTTGACCATGGTTAAGTGTAGAGATTAAACTAAGGTTAATAGGAATGGTTAGGGTTAAGGCTGAGATAAGGATGGTGGACTTTGTCAAAGCTTAAAGAAACTTCAACAAGAGACAAAGAAAGCCACCATTCTCATCTAAACCTTTTCTAAATAAATAAACAAATAAATAAATAAAAAGGCAAAACCCTAATCATCTCTTAACCATGGTTTAATACTTCACACTTAACCTAATGAGCAAGCATCATCAAACATGATACAAAGATGTGCACAAAAGTATATCACATATACAACATGTACATCAAGTGAGAAAATCCATTTAAAGTGAACCAATACCAGTTAATGCAATGCAATATATCAAATATATAATTATGCATTAAATCATTAAATCAACATTTGATTCAATGATCCGGTCATGTCGCACATAACCGACTAGAATCCAATGTATCGATTTATCGAATCAATGATTCGATAACTAGGTCATATCGAATATAACCAATCGAAACATATATAGCGAGAATGAAATGCGGTATCACATACACGCATCATTCTCGGTCCTGCACATATCTCATATGCGCTCCTATTTCGTTTCCCTTGAGCCAGGAAACCTCTGTGTAGGACTCTAAAGACTCGTTAATACGCCGGTAGCAGATGATGATCATATCAAGCACCCACAAGCCGCAAGCGGTCTGCTAAACGTAACGGCCATCCGGGTATTGAGCGATCAGAAGATCGACGAGCTAGTCCGCTCACACTCCTGTGAATCCAACCAGTAATACTTACCGTACAGTCCGGTCTGTTCGTCTGATATGTCGCATATCAAGTCTAGGGGTGGTATACGTCAGACCCCAATAACCGATAAATCGTGCCGATGTGAGGCTCATAACGGGTCGAGAAACTACTGGTAACACTTACCAGCAAATCTCTGATCAGCCCTGGCCAGGGACTTCCCTGTTACGGCCAATCGAGCACAGCGCAACATCAACCCCCAATACCGGGAGAGACGAAACCCCTCCTATCGCTCATTGCCTCCATGTGACTCGGGACTGTACCCAAAGACCACCATTTTGCACGCCCTCATGGACGTGGTAAGGTGGAGATCAAAGCAAAGTGGGAATCACACAAGACTCTACGACGATCTCGGGTCTACAGACTAACCTGTACAAGTGTCACCTGAGAACTGCCATCTGGCGTGAGGTATAATACCATCTGGGAGTTCTCGGCGAGTCCGTCCAGTGTACCCAGTCTCCACTGAGCACCCGTATACCATCTCTGATGTCAAACACCAATGGATATGGGATCATCTATCGCCCATCTCATGGGTCGAGAAGCGTATACGCTAGTCTACACTGGTATATCGATGCCCCGTCTTGATATACCCACGACTAGGGACCATGAAGGATGTACTTATGGACTACCATGTCCCCACTAGTATGATGTGCATCATAGTCCAGGTAGTCAAGTACACATCCTAAGGGCTTTATCAACATGTAACTATAAGACACTATAAAGAGACAAGTGTACATGTTAAGATAAAGAGTAACCAGATAGCATACTATCATATCGAGCAAGAAAGTCATCTCTATATATGTCCAAGCATCCAATATAATATACATCATCTATACAATACTGGCCTCTAGGGCATACATACAACTAACACTGAACACCCAACTCCTCTACTAATCAGTCTCATAAAACCCGTTTGCGAAACTAATGCGTTCGAGGAATAGCCTCAGTGAGTGGATCCGCTCTGATGTTTCTTTCTATGTCTCTCTTAATCTCAAGTTCGCAGAGAAACCCATCTACCGAAATGAGCAATACCTGTCTTAGAATATGTCTGGATATCTGATGGGACCTAGTTCATAAATGAACTCCAAATCCAAACTTAGACTGTATCGTCAACTGAACTTAATCAGTATCCTACGCCATGCCTCCCTCAGTATCCGCTTGGACCATCTATGAAAAATACTGCCCCTCGTCAGAGGAAAAACTATAACTCTGACAGTCACTCTGTCATCCAGGTCACCTTGGAAGCCTTGAATGATAACTGTCTCCTAAAAGAGGCTGTTGTTATCATATCCCTAGACCATCCACTTATGTTCCAAAACTGCTTCCGATCGTTTCTCCAGGATTGGATTAATATCAACTTATTGCATCTAGTGCAAAAACATCTGGTGTGGTACTTGACATCTCAAGATTGACCCAATTGCCTAAGCAAGTGATCTGCCAATCATGCACTTCCCTCTCCCCTTTAGTCTGTAAGACACCTTTAGAGAGGGTGACTCCATCACCTGCAGGTACACTACCGTACCAGGAGTCGTCCATTCTAAAGCATCTTTAGAATGCTGTCTAAGTACCCAGATTAGGAAATTACCCAAATCTAGATCTAAAAACATAGATCTAGTAACCAGAATATCTGATATAATATCCATGTCCTATGTGGAGAAACCACTGTGTGACAACCAAAGTATAACCGATCGTAGTATAGGAATATCACTTCCTACTCTGTGTATGTCATCCAAATACCAGGACATCACACCCTACTACCTTCTTAACAGATCCATCCCCTATTCTGATGAAGTCAAACCTATGACCGTCACATCAGAAATAGATGATCTATCTCCGCTATATCTGCTTTAGTCTATAAATAGACATAAGCCAGTTGTCCACCAATGCTTCCGCTTCTCCCACTGACTACGACAACCCTCTGGCAGAATCATATACACGTGCACTTCTAAAGCCAGTTCAGAACGACGCTATATTCATCTTCCCGCCGGGTCTCATAGTCTGGAACAACAGTAGTGTCAAGTCTGGGTAAACAAGAACCTCCTTGTCACCGTCCTTAAGGCTACCGGAGTACCTCTCGGGTGCCTGAGGTTACCTACCATATCTGCGGAGTGGCCAATCGAATGTCAAACCAGATTGAATCATTAGGTTCTTATCAAATTTTCAGTAATCGTTTGCGGTTCTGGAATCAGTTCCAGTTCTACCATACTCCTACTACTGTTTTCTGAAAAAAATCCATTTTTATTAAAACTGTGGCGAGTCAAGAACAATATCACTATTGATCTTCCAGATGGTAGAAAGTCAACCCTCGTCATAGCCCGGGTCAACCCACAAACAACCATTACAGAAACGTGCCTTGAGTTATCCAGAGTCTGGTTTTAAGCATAAGCCGGACAACTCCCCGTACCTTAACATTGTTAAGATATGAACCGTTCTATAAATATAGAAACAGAGGCACTGATTTAATTGGAACCAGATTCAAATCATGCAACTGCCTCCAGTGCATGTCAACTAAATGGAGAGAGGCCGATCAGTGTTACTCAACTTAGGAGGTCTTCCAATTATGAGTAACCTGAAAGAGAAGCAAGTTCTCTTAATCATTAATATTAACTGAATACCATACACAAGTATCTACATCTTCGATTACCTTGAAGAATCCCGATACTTGCAACATCCGGTTCTCTACTTTACTCTTATACCTATAACTTCTCAAAACTCGGACCTTGTGTTTCTACGAAACACGTGTCTAAGAACTAGAGAAGTCACAAGTAAAAAGAATACAGTACGATTACCAACCCCTCTGTCCTTATGGATACTGGACAACATACAATACTCTGTATAAGTCCCCTAAGTCTAATAACTCATTCCTTGTGCGTCGTAGGTTGAAAACTGTACTTATGGTTAAGAAGAATTACACCGCTGTCTAATGCTCCTTACTTAACCATCCACTGATATAGGTAAATTTCATAGACATAATTTCAAAAAGTTATATCTCACTCTATAAAAATAGACGTACAGATATATCGATTTGAAATTAGTGCATAACAACGGATATTCAAAACCAAATATTTGCCGTCGGGCAAACAACCCAGGTGACTTCCTCAAATATCACCAATTACAACGAATTCCGATATAATAAGGATGATCACCTAATTCCTAATAACTTACTCCCACTCATCATCTGTAAAACCATACAGATGTGAGAATCATACCTTGTAAATACATACCCTGGAGCAAGGGCTAATTGGGAAATCAGTTTTCTTTTAACAGTACACAGTGAAACTGAAAAATTGAAATGTTTCGTAGGGATATCCGGGTATTCCTAGTAATGCCTCTTCCATTATCCAGATTCACCACTGTAACCGTATATTTCTTTGCCATCTCTCCACATCCCTTCATATGTCTTTAGTCATTACCTTCTGTACACCCTCTTAGGCTAAATGGTTTTCTTCCTTCCCTACCTTTCGGCACCAGCCTATGCTTTGGAAGAAGACTATCCAATAAACATAATGGGTGTACTGTCCTAATCTTAGGAGCACTCGCAACCCGAAAGAAGGTGAAGATAAAAGAGAACTGAATAAAACCTTATTCCTCCTATTTCTTCTGAACCAGAATCCATCCCCGAACCGGAACAAGTTCCTTTGAGTTCGTATATAACCATACGATGGAGTATCCAAATAACTGTGGATCTTCGTAGTGATACGGAGTGTTCTGGAGAAATACAAAGGTGATGCAGGAGTGGCAATGAAATACTTGGTTTGGTCGTGAATAGCAGTCGCAATTTACTTTTCCCTCTTTCTAATCCCTTTATTTGTCTTTACTTAATACCTTATGTACACCTTTTAGGCTAAATGGTTTTCTTCATTCCCTACCGTTCGGCACCTGCCTATGGTTTGGAAGAAGACTATCTAATTAGCATAATAGGTGTACTGTCCTAATCCAAGGAACACTTGCAACCTGAAAGAAGGTAAAAGGAAAAGACAACTGAATAGTCCTATTCATTTTCTCCAGAACCGGAAATCATCCTCGAATCTGGAACAAGTTCCTTCGAGTTCGTATGTAACCATACGATGGTTTTATCCAATGGAAGTGGACGTTCGTAGTAATACAGGGTATTCTGGAGAAAAGGGTAAAGGTAGGAGTGACAATGAGGTATGCAACTCTGACAATCCAAAAGCCAGTGTTTTAAGAAGGTTCGGTCAACTTGGTCACTGAGTCATGGTCAAGGGTTGGGCCATGGCTGCTGCCAAAGAGAGAGAGAGGAAAGAAACACTCAGCGTGCACTCTAACCTAGATCAGAATGGTTATCACTTTATCTAATTAGGAAACCTCCCACTGTATCCTAAAATTCTCCTCCAAACCTGAAAGAAGAATTAGTCGGGATCACCCGAGGAGTAAACCAACTCATCTGTGGGAATCGGGATCCAACTATCATCGCATGATAACGTGATGGAATCCACTCATGTTATCACACTCCAGAAGGTATGCGCATATCTGGCAAGTTTCAGTTTCTTTAGAAACTCCCGATGTGATTTTTACCCCATGCTCTTATGACCTTGAAGAAGGTCAACAAATCATAAGTCACATGTCAAGTTCTACCCGTCATTGTCCAGGTTAATTTGAACCCACCCGTACAAGCCCTTGACGAAGGTCAACAAGGCTATACGACTGTCCCAAACCAACGCATCTATCTATGCAGCAGAAAGGTAACAAGCAGCTACCATTCACCATACCTTGACTAAGGTCAACAAACATAGCATGAATATTACGTGCTACCCGTCTGAAATGACGGAGGGCTACGAATGGTTTTTGGCGAAAAACCTTTAACGTAATGAACTTGATATCGTTGAAGGAACCGGATAGCTTTTATAAAAATATAGTGGCGAAAACCTTTGCTAAAGAGGTCACTCCCGGTGAAGGGATCTCGGCACTTTCCCCGTAGAATGAGGTGCAGGATATTCCAACTGAATACCACGATGCAAAGCAAAAGGCAATCGGCTATAGTGAAGTTATTGCCCTGACACAAAAATTCTGTCCAACGGGTCACTCCCGGTGAAGGGATCTCCGCCCTTGCCTCGTCGAGTGAGGTGCTGGATATTCATAACCGAATACCACTGTGCAAAAAAAAAGAGAACGTCCTTACAATAACAGCTTTTTGAAAAATGCTCCAACAACATCAGAATAGGTTTGTTTAGCTTGCATTGATCCGAATCAACGCAGTCCCATCAATTGATCACACCACAAAAGAACGAAAATACGATGTACGTATATGCCACCCGCATTCGCCACTAGGTCCCGTCATCACCCGTTAGGTTACTTAACTAACGACAGAGCGGGGACGGGACTAGCGCGGGTGTAAAACATATACAACATCTACTAGTATATATATCAATATATAATATTCGCTTAAGGCGTGATAAAATGCAGCATCACAGAAATGTAATAAGCATCACAGAACAATAAGATATCTGCGATCCCCGGGTTTCATAGAGCCGCTACTAAAACCCGACGTTCCCCTGGTCGTGTGGATAGCCTGTGCAATGAAATCCTGGACACTTACGGGCGCGGCAAGTTACCCGCCAAAACCTAAAGCGAGGCAGCCCCCTTCAATAACGTGAATGGACCACCCAGCACTTCACGGAATCCGGTAACTTGAGCAACCCTCCTTGGGTCAACCTATACCCCCTACGAGTGCGACGAATAGCCCGCCAATTCTAAAGTGAAGCCCCCTTCATCTCAAAGCCATGAGATGCGGGCCCGTTGCCCTCTAGAACCCGGCTATCCGTGCACCCCACCGCGGGGTAATCCTAGTACAGAAAGTAAAATATACAACGGGTATATCGACCTCAGCCCGGTCGTGCCCCAAAAGAATAATATACAAACAGGCAGTGACGGCAGTCCACATGTCGGACACTCGCCCCGCAATATCAAATGTACTTATACAACCAAACTGTACTAACATTGCATCCAGGCTATCCACCACGACAAATCCGCAACATCACAGCACAACACAGAACATCAACGTGAATGTCACGTTCGCAAATCCGTCTAAAAGGGCTATAGCAATTAGACAGGATTTACCGATCAAATGACATTCACGGTCGTAGATATAATGTAAATACTGTGAACTAACATGTTTAAAATTTTCGATCGACAAAAATTCCTGAAGTGGGTCCCAAGAACAATGTAGCACTCAAAATAAATCTGGGCCCAAACAGAATATACCAAAACCCCCAATTCCAACACAGAGAACTACTGAAGAAATTTGGTGCACTGTGGCTATAGTACGGCAGCGGATCCACGGCAAAAACGTGGTTACGGCCGCGGATCCGCCGCGCTACAGTAAAATCAGCCAACTAAATTTCTTCAGTTCTCTTGAAAAAGCCTGCACATATTTCTGCAATACACCAAATATTTTTTTGACAACTATAAAATTTCGACATAAACTGATGCTTGGAAAATGTTGTTTTTGGAAATTCGTTCGATCGAACTTGTAAACACGTTAGAGCAAGCTAGTAAAGCTTAATGGCGTGGCTCTGATACCATGTAAGACCAAGGTAGCGCCCCGGCCGTCTGTCCGAGGCCAAAATGCGGAAACAAAAACTTTTCTTAAACTAGAAACCGGCGCTACCGCGGACTATAAACCCGGATCGGACCATTAACCTATTACTAGCTAATTGGAGAAAAGGTAGAGAGGCTATACAAAGCGATCCGTGTCCTTCGGTCTTCGGCCACTATCCCGATCTCCTCGCGACATCTCCGGTCTCGATCTCCTCGTCGGAAAGGGCACCACATCACCGAGTCTTTTTACGGGCTCCCACCTCTGGACTGAGGCAACTCGGATACGAAGATGGCAAGCCGACGTGTCCAAGGTTGCTGTAGACTGAGTGTAGAACGCTATGTCTCAACGGTTAATGAAGTTGCCATTTTTGGAGTGGAGGTGAAGGAGGTGAACTTTGAGATGGAGCTATTGAATTTTGTGTAAGCAAATGAGATGAAAAAACCCCACAAAATTTTTGGACAGCCCCCCAAACTAGTGGCCTGCCATGCTTCCAAAATGAAAGAGGAAGTGAGTAATAATGCAAGAAAGAGAGAAGGGTGATCATGAGGAATAATGATCATAACAATGTCAAATCAAAAACCCATCTCATCTCAAAAGCAAGTCATGATGAACAAAAGGAAGTCAAAGTCAATCTAGAACCATCATGAAGCAACCACTTACAAAAAAACACCCTCCACTTTGCTAATTTGCACATTTGCAAATAAGCCCCTCCCATCAAAGGAATTTCAACCAAGAAGGAACAAAGGAAAAATGGCCGAAACGGAATGCAAACTGGCAACTTCAAAAAGCGATCCGGTAACAAATTACTGAATAACCCCGCGACTGTATATACATACCCGCATTTTTATTCCGACCGAATACAAATGCAATGAGACAAAATCTACACTGTAAAATACCAGTATCCGGCTTAAACCAAAGCCCGCTAGTATTATCCGTCCGATCATGATTCGTGCAATACCGCACGTATATGATCGAACCCTCCAATATATCATACAGACTCTACAGCGTTTCGCCCGAAACTTGAGAAACTATCTGTGGGGGACTCTAAAGACTCGTCAATATTCTGGCTGTGGATTTAACCACTAGCACGTCAGAGGTATTAGCCGTACGTAACGGGCTACCAGGTATGGACCATAAGGGAGGTCGATGAGCGAACTCATCCTAACACCGTACTGAGCCTGTCAGTGAAAATATCCGTACAATCCGGTCTGTTCATCTATGAGCATCGCATGGCGGGCCTAGGAGGTTGGTAAAAGTCAGACCCCCAAAAGCGGTACAAGTCGTGTCGGAGTGTAGACCAGAACACCCTAAGATACTACTGGAATACCTACCAGTAAATCTCCTGCCTTGGCCAAGGACTTCGTGTAATGGCTCTCCTAAACACAGAGCGACCTCACCCCCAATACCGGGAGAGACGAACCCCTGCAGATCCGCTCACTGCCTCCATGTGGCTCGGGACTGTACCCAACTAAAACCTGTTTGCACGACTCCTTTGAGCCGTGGTAGGGTAGTAATCAAAGTTCAGTGGAAACTCACACGAGACAAATGACGATCTCAGGTCGATGAACTAACTTGTACACATGTCACCAGGGAACTGCTATCTGACGTCAGGTATAAAACCAACTAGCATTCCCGGCGAGTCCTGTCCGGTGTACTCATTACCCAATGAGCACCTGCATACATCTTAGGTGAACCAACTAACACTAGTGGCTTGTGAGACCGGCCACCGCCCCTTGTCGGGTTCTCGACTGTATACACTAGTCTACTCTGGAGTGTCGATGCCCTGTCTCGAAAACTCCCACGACTAGGGACCTTTTAAGGATGTGCTTATAGACCCTAGCTCCCACGTATATGATCACCATCATACTGCTGGCCAGCAAGCAAGAATCCTAAGGGCTCTATCAACGCGCAATAGTGACCTGTAAGGTCACCTAAAGCAGTACACGATGATAAAGATAAACCAGATAGCATACTATCATCTTGAGTAAGACTGTCCTACCGGCATAGGTCCTCCCTCAATCATTGCAATCACGTGCCTGTGATCCAATAATTGACTCTGAGGGCACTATCTCCAACATTGACGAGTCTTTAAAGTCCTGCACAGAGGTTTCCTGGCTCAGGCGAAACGGAGTAGGTGCACATATGTGATATGTGCGGGACCGAAAATAATACTAGTATTTGATACTGTATTCTATTCTCGCGATATGTGATATTGGCCGGTTATATTTGATATTGCTGGGTCATCGGATCAAGTGTTGATTCAATGAAATGATACATTTTATATTAGTCGGTTATATGAGATATAGCCAGATTATCGGATCAAGTGTTGATTCGATAAATTAATGTATAATTATATATTTGATATATTATATTACATTAACTAATATATGCTCACTTAAGTATTTCTATTTCTCACTTTTGATACATTTAACATATATGTGATATATGTTTATTGTATTGTTTTCTTTTGTTACATAAATAATATATATTATTGTGACATATGCAACATGGGTGTATGAGAATTACACCATATAAAAGATAATGAAATGGGTTTTTATTTATTTAGGAAATTCAAAAATGTATGGATTTTTCCATGGTTGTTTTGGATAACCATTGACTAGTCCACCATTTTTGTTTTTCTTTAGATATTTATAAACCTACCATTACCTTTAACTATGGTATATTCTCTACATGAGTTAAGCATGACATATACTCACCATGGTTGCATTTCTAACCTCACACACTCTCTCTCTTTTTTCTTTTGCTTCATCTTCTTCAAGCTTGAGCTCAAGTGAGAGCTTTCTAGGTTTTTGATAAAGCGAGAAGAATAGTGAGAAACCAAATTCTAAAGTGAGCGAAATTCCTACTTCATCATCCTCCTCTATACTAGCCATATAGTTTAGGGTGTTAGCTTCACTAGTTGCTTAAGTAGTGAAGAGATAGCTTGAGTCCGGTTTCCTCGAAGTAGATCATCTTGGATTTGGAAGACTTCTAGCAAGAATGGATCACTCATCTTGTGGAGCATCTCAAGAGTCCGGGACTTGGATCACAGCGAAGGGACCACTACTCGGAGCATATGAAGTGAAAGACCGGTCTACAAAGGTTGTATTCCGCAAACACTTAAATATAAAGTTGTTTACATATTGCTTTTGTCTAAATCTTTAGTTAAGATTCTTGGGTTAGGGTTAACAAGCATGGCAATTTTTTTTTGAAAATGGCATGGATGATGTCCCCCGAAACCTTGCTGTTGTGCTTAGTAACCTTACAGTGGTATCAGAGCCGAGCTAGAGAATTAGACGGATTGTGTTGGATTACAAAATCGAAACAACTCCGAAACTTGACACATCAAAACCATGTATCTGTCGATTTTTATATGAGCTCTAAAATTTTTTCAAACAACTGCAGAATGTTGTATGTGATATAACATGAACACTGGAGAAATTTGAGCCAATTATGAGAAATTTTGGCCGGCCACATACCCCCCATCTCGGCTCAAATCCGAGCACACCCCCTCAAATTTTTTCAGTATTCCAATGACTAGGTTATGGTGTTTCAGGTGTTGTTTGTTTGTGCTAAATTTGCCTGAGATGTTAATTTACTATAAAGGCAACTCGGAGTGTTTCGTAGTCGTAATTCTCGCAGTATTTCGGGTTATTTAGACGGTGTTAAAAAGTTCGAACGAATACAGATACCCACTTTAACCCTCGCTGGAAATTTATTCAAGAGTTGGATTTTTTTCCAAGTTTGAAACATTCAAATATCGTGCAAGTGATTCGATGAACCCTCTAGAAGAACAAAACCTTAACTCGATTCTGTGACTGTCAAAACCGCCACTAAACCTTAGGGTTTGTGGTAGTTCAGTGGTGCTACACGTGAGGCATTGGTTGGCCTTTCTACGGCTGGTTCATTGCTACTGTGGCATGTGATAGATACTTTTAAACTACGCTCAAGTGTTGAGCTTTTTGGGTAACTGTGGGTGTCTGTTGATTCGATCAGAATGTTTAATATCGTCTAGCTTTTCTGGAATATGATACAATATGTGGAATTCAAATAGTTAGGCATGAAATGCGAAGTATGTGATAATTCGGATTTATGATGTCTAAGGTGATTGTGGATTCCAAATGTTGTAGTTTTACATTTTCTTTTCTGTGACCGTAAGTGTAATATATGGTGTATCGCCAGTTTCGTTGCTATACATCAACGATAATTGGGATACGTATATTTACTTACGTTGATGACATGTGATATATGTTGCTGTGATATGTTATATTGGATCGTCGTGTTCTGAATAGCCTGGGTTTTTTTATGTGAGATAAGTGTTTTTATTTTCATTCATGTAAAATTCATTGTATGTAATATTCTTTTATTGAGGCACTTCCGGGTTGAAAATGATGTCACCAGTGTTGTATATTATTTACTTTTCCATATTAGGATAAACCCAAGGTGGGGAGCATAAGTTACCGGGTTCTAGAGTCCAGTGGGAGACCATCTCGAGGAGTCGAGTCCGAGTCTCCTAACTCTAGAATTGGTAGGGTTGCTTGCCGCTCTCGTAGGGGTATAGAGATGTGGGTTTGGCTATTCATCACGACCGTGGATGTCACGACCCAAAATTGGCCCGTGACGGCCCTAATACTACGCAACGCCAAAAGACGTAACGCAGTAAAAGAAAGCCAAAACCCAGAAATCTAAACCAAGAAAATACGGAAAGGAAAATATAAGTTTTTGAAACATTTGAAATCGCAACCCAAATTCTTTAAAATTCCTACTTTCTTTCTTTAAAATTTTGGCAACACCCCCATTTTGTAAAAACTAGCCAAGATGAATACAACAAAATATACGACGCCGTAGCGAAGAAATAAAGACAATAGAGAGAAAGCTGTATATAAAAGACCTCAAATCCACAATAATACACAATAACATCCTCACCAAATCTCTAAGTCAACAATACAATAGTAGATGGAGAGTACAAAATACAACGAATGTACAATATGAAATACAGATAATCATCTAACCTACCTAAGCAAAATGGTGTACTGTGAGCTGATGCGATATCTGTAGCAAAAGATGATAGATGAGAAGCTGAATAGCCTGCCTCGACTACTCTAGGAAAAAACCTGAAACACCTGTGGCACAACGGGGGTGAGTTGCCAACTCGTGAATAGTAGATAACATATGCAGGTAATCGCAGGAATGTACGTATAGCATGAATCTAAGATATACAATTTACAGTAATAACAGGTCATGTGAAAGCAATGTAATGGAGATGTACACTAGCAGGTACAATCAATATGTGAAGCAATGATGACATGATAATAGTATGCAATAACTATGCAATAGGGATATGAGAAAGCTAATATGCAACTATCATAAGGGTATGCTAACAGGTACAACCAATATATGAATCTGTGCATAAAAATAGATAAGTGTGAGGTATAGGGTGGAATATGTCATTTCCACGGAAACCTGACATCGTGACCGGATCACAATCCATCAAGACACCCAATCCATAAATCCTCAAATCAGCCCCCAAACTGGGCTCTCACATCATATAAGTCTCACACACCTCAATGTACAATATCGAATAGATCTCCTATATCCCGAATGTACAAATCATCAATCTCTTTCATATCCAATATCCAATCTCAATGAATCACCTATATCCCAAGTCGAATCATAAATAATTTCTAACATCCTATATATATATATGCAGAAATAAAATATGATGGGGGGCAATACACATATATTAGCGTCCCATTCCACTAATATTGGTGTAAGGGTATATATAACAACGGCTAAATCCCCTGTTATATATACAAAGGTATTAAAAGAAATATCATGAAAACCAATGTGCCAAGCATCGACACAGAAATCCTGATCACGTATCATACGCTATCCCGAAAGCACGAGTGCCTAGCTCTGACCCTCGCCTTCCGACGTATGCATACGTACATGACTCCCAGCGGTGTCTCCGTGATCCCCCGCCGAGTCATGGGTACTGTCACCGGTAGGTACTCGCCCACCTCCAGGCTCAATCGGCAAAATCCATCGATCTTCTTGCCGAGGGGAACCATACCGGGCCCCACCATGTACTCTCATACGGCAACCACATCTCGTATGGAGTATATAATCAGCACCGATAAAACTCATGGTGGACGCGCAAATATCATCTCAAGCAAACCGGGTTTTTCAATGTATGCATAATTTCATGAACTCCCACGGTTCCCAAATCCAAAAAACACCATGTAAAATCCAAATAAACAATGAGCAAATCCAGGAACAAATAAATGCGATATATCTGAATGTGAGAATATAAATGAGAACATGTAGCTGAAACCAGATGTATGCGAAATCAATAAGGTACAGCTAAGTATAGGTATCTACCTATAAGTAAAATATGTGCATGGTATACCTGTAGCTGTATCGCAAGGTGTATATGTACCTATCACTAATGGTAAGATACACTACAGGTATACCGATAAGCTAGATGTCATATGATAAGCAATAGAATCTATAAGGGGCTGTGTGTGACATGGAAATTATTGACGGTGTGTGTGTAGCATATAATCCGTGCTTGTGCAACATGAACCGTCAATAATATGTGCAGTGTCCTACGGCTGCTAGTCACATTATAACTATATCAAGGAAATAAAGTAAAGGCGCAATTCTAACAATGATGTAGAATGTGCGACAGGTATTTGAATCCTAGCCCAGACGCATAACGCCATGCGGGCGATTCTCCTGTAGATGTTAAATCTACTCACCTACGCCCCACGCTAGGTGAATCCTACCATCTGCTCCCCCCTGTAGTAGTGTCCGTAGTCCCTACCTGCAAACCTGAAAATGAGACAAGGAAATCACATAAAAGCCAAATATTCCGCGAAACGCGATATCGAACCAAAACGAGAAACTCGCGTCGCGAACTAAACGCGCGTGTGCACGATACGCTAAAACGTGTGTATACGCGTCTAAAACCATCGCGACATGCCGCGATACGCTGGATCACAGAACCCACTCACGTATCGCGCGTATCGTGCAAACACAACGGACACAAAAACGATATATGATTCCAGATTTTCTTACAGGCCAAATATTAAAAAACTAGACATGCCAAAACACTACACATAGCAGTAGACTACCCCACACAAAAACCCAATACCCTAGTCCCCTACCTGGCCGTAAATTGCGGCCAGAACTAATAAACCGGCGGCCCACTTTAGGAGATAGGGTCTCATGCTCAGGTGGTGGTATCTAGACCTAGTGTACATGCTCCAGTATCCTCAATTTTAACCTGAAGGCCCCGGGTCAAAAGCAGATCACAGATATCCAATATATCACTTTAAAAACACCAAATTGCACAAGTTAGAAACCTTATGGTATTTTAGTGTAATCTGGGCTATTTCTCAGTTGAAGTGACCCTATTAACACTAAAATAGGTAGGGTTATCTAACACAATCATCAATTAATCAACATTCCACATAAACACCATAATCTAGCACTAAACTAACAAATTAACACAAACCGACACTAAACCAACACACACTAAGCAAACTATGAATTGGTGTTCAGAAATTATACCCCCTGGAATCCTAAGAAGCAAGTGAAGAGGAGGAACTGAGTTGCTACAGCTGCTGGTGATGCAGGGGCTGCAATGAAGCTGCTGCAGCTGGCAGTGCTGATGCTGATGTTGCTGATGATGATGTCTGCTGCTGCTTCTGATGGATGCTGGTGTTGGAGCTGCTGCTGCTGCTACGTTGCTCTGCCGTTGTGGGTGTGTGTGTTGCTGATGAAGCTGTTGCTGTTGCTAGCTTATGGTGATGCTCTCTACTGCTGCTGCTGCTAATGGTGCTGATGTTGTTTCTGTTGTTGCTGAAGCTGCTTCTGGGGCTGCTGCTGCTCTCTGCAGGTGAGTGTGTGTGTGTGAGTGTGTTTGAGAGTGAGAGGATGAGAGAAATGAGTGAGAATGAGAGAACACTAACAAGTCAACCCCCTCTCTCTCTCTCTCTCTCTCTCTCTCTCCCTTCATTAAATGAAGGCATGGGCAAGCCATCATGCCTCATAATGCACTCTCTCTCTCTCACACCAAGTTAACACCCAAAACAAAAATTCAAAACAAAACCCTTTTTATTTTAACAAGCATGCACACTTAAAAAAACCCATAACACTTAAACAAAATATAAAAGTAGATTAGGGAAAATGGTTAGTTAACCATGATTGCTAATCTTGTTTAACCCCAAAAACAACCCTAGTTATTATGCACAAGTGTGTGCAAGGCTAGGAAAAATCTAATAAAATACTCAATAAATAGGATAAAATATTTAAAAACCAAATTGGTAAACCTTTTTATTAAAAACTATATTTAAAAATATAATTAGCCACAAAACACATTCTAAGGTGTTATAGTGGAATCCGTATTTTCTATTTTTGGCTAAATACAAAATACGGACCTCTTAATATATCCAATATTTCATATGTTATCTTCTGCTGGTCTGTCATATGATCACCGTAGATTCTGAGACGAATGGATACATATTATATATGAGATATATAGTAGACGTTGCTTATGTTTTGCACCCGCGCTAGTCCTGTGTAACATTTCAAAAAAATAAAATATTGTTTTTGGGATTTTTTATAATTAAATAATAAAATATTGAATATTTTAATAAGGCGGTATAATTAAATACCGATAAATTGGGGGAAAATTTGGAAAATAATGGAAATTACTAAAAAGAGGGTGTTTTATGTGAATTATGAAAATTATAAGTTTTTATGATTAATTATACGCTATTTAGTGCTAATCGCGATTAAATATCGCTAATCGCGTATTAAGCTTGTTTTGTGCAAAACAAGCATATGTCTTTTTTTAGCACTTGTTATATTTTTCTTTCATGCTTTCATCTTTTTATTATGTATGGTTATAAATTAAAGAGAAGAAAAGGAAAGGAAAAGAAAAGAAAAGAAAATGGCTATGAATAAAGAAGTAAGGTATGGGCAAGTGAGAGAGTGAGAGGTGAGGGGTCTACCATTGACCAAGACCCTTGTTTTCTTTCCCATCTTCATCATTCTCTCTTCTCCTCTCACTTGGGTTGCTACCCTCTTCCTCCCCCCATCTCAAAACCCCCACAACTCCATGAAAAAATCATCAAAACCTCTTCTCCATTTCATAAAAAAATGTGCATGAGCTCACTAGCTACACTTTGGACCAAGAAAGCTTGCATTTTGGACACTTGGGGCAACTCAAGAAAATTCTTGAGTTGCCAAATGAGGTATTCTCTTAACCATTAACCTTGTATTTCCATTGCTTTTACATCCATGTTTGTTTAGAACCGATTTGGTGTCGTTTATTGAGATTTGGAAATTTCTAGATAGGGTTTATGGAATTCTTGAGTTGTGATGTGTAATTGAGCTTAGTAGAGACTTTACAACCCCTATGGTGATTGATTGGATACCTAAACCAGAGACTAGAACCCCTATTAGCGAATTTAGAAACCCGATATCGGAAGAATTGTGGATTCTGTGAGTGTATATTGAAATCTGCTAACACCCGGGTGTCCTGAAAATTATTTAGCAAACACAAAGAGATGTGCAGGTGATTTAGAGCATACCCCAAAGACCCCAGCCCCTGACACTACCTTTTGGCTGCAAATAAAGTCATTCTGGTCGCAAATTGCGGCCAGACCTAGTTCAAATGGGTTCTAGTTTGGTCTGTAGCTCCTTCTCCTATAAACTAGACCCTTGGCATATGCAAAATTGACCAATTTGACCTAGGGTAAAATCTGGGACCATTTTCAATAGTTGTTGTTTTGATTCGGGGTTTCGTTTTGCGTATTTTGAATTCTGGATTTTTGTGATTTGTGTTGTATGTTAGTGTATTTGCCCTAGGGGCCATTATTGTATCATACTGGCTTGTATATTACTTAATGGAAGTTTAGGATATTCACAGTTATATTAACAGTCTTGCTAAACATGGTAGTATGCTACTTGGTTTATATCTATCTTCATATGTGTGTACCTATTGATAGAGCCCTTAGGATCTTGCTTGACTACCAGTGTTGTGATGGCAGTCACACTAGTGGGGGCTGGGTAGTCTACAAGCACATCCTTTTTCAGGTCCCTAGTCGTAGGATTATCGAGACAGGGCATCGATACTCCGGAGTAGACAAGTGTGTACGCTTCTCATCCTAGTTGGGGAGATGGTCTGTCCTACAGCCATCAGTACGTTGTACTGGAGATAGTATACAGGTGCTCGTTGGGTTACGGGTACACCGGACAGGACTCGTAGGGAACTGTTGGTTGGTATTATACCCGTCGTCAGTTAACAGTTCCCGGGTGACATGAGTACAGCATAGTCCGCAGACTTGACACTGCTGCTTCGCCTCGAGTGTGTTCCCATTGTTCTTAGATTTCTACCCTACCACGGCTCAAAGGAGTCGTGCAAACGGTAGCAGCTGGGTGCAGTCCCGAAGCATTTGGAGGCAGTAGCGGTTAGACAGGATTCGTCTCTCCCAGTATTGGGAGTTGATATTGTTGGATATAGTGCCCTCAAGGTCAATTATTGGATCGCAGGTACGTGATTGCAATGATTGCGGAGGACCTATACCGGTAGGACAGTCTTACTCGAGATGATAGTATGCTATCCGGTTTGCCTTTTGTTGGAGATAGTGCCCTCAGAGTCAATTATTGGATCACAGGCACGTGATTGCAATGATTGAGGGAGGACCTATCCCGGTAGAACAGTCTTACTCGAGATGATAGTATGCTATCTGGTTTACCTTTATCATCGTGTACTGCTTCAGGTGACCTTACAGGTCGCTATTACACGCTGATAGAGCCCCTGGGATTCTTGCTTGACTGCCGGCAGTATGATGGCGATCATATACGTGAGAGCTGGTGGTCTATAAGCACATCCTTAAAAGGTCCCTAGTCGTAGGAGTTTCGAGACTGGGCATCGATACTCCATTAGTAGACTAGTGTATACAGTCGAGACCCCGACGAGGGGCGGTGGCCGGTCTCACAAGCCACCGGTGTCAGTTGGTTCACCTAAGATGTATACAGGTGCTCATTGGGTTATGAGTACACCGGACAGGACTCGCCGGGAACCTGCTAGTTGGGATTATACCAGACGTCAGATAGCCGTTCCCAGGTGACATGTGTACAGGTTAGTTCATCGACCTGAGATCGTCATTTGTCTCGTGTGAGTTCCCACTGTGCTTTGATTACTACCCTACCATGGCTCAAAGGAGTCGTGCAAACAGGTTTTAGTTGGGTACAGTCCCGAGCCACATGGAGGCAGTGAGCGGATCTTCAGGGGTTCGTCTCTCCCGGTATTGGGGGTGAGGTCGCGCTGTGTCTAGGAGAGCCATTACGCAAAGCCCTCGGCCGAGGCAGGAGATTTACTGGTAGGTATTCCAGTAGTATCTCAGGGCGTTCTGGGCTACGCTCCGACACGACTTGTACCGCTTTTGGGGGTCTGACTTTTACCAACCCCCTAGGCCCGCCATGCGATACTCATAGACGAACGGACCGGACTGTACGGATATTGTCACTGACAGGCTCAGTAGGGTGTCAGGATGAGTTCGCTCATCGACGTTCCTTTTGGTCAATAGCTGGTGGCCCGTCACGTATTGGCTAATACCTCTGACGTGCTAGTGGTTAAATCCATAGACATAGTATTGACGAGTCTTTAGAGTCCACCACACTTTAAGTTACTCAGTTTTCGGGCGAAACGCTGTAGAGGCCGTATGGAGATATGGCAGGGTCCGATCAGATACGTGCGGTATTGCACGGATCAGGATCGGACGGTTTGTACTAGTGGCCGTATGGTTATATGGCAGGGTTCGATCAGATACGTGCGGTATTGTACGGATCAGGATCGGACGGATATTACTAGCCGGCTTTGGTTTAAGCCGGATCCTAGTATAGTACAGTGTAAATTTTGTCTCATTGCATTTGTATCCGGACGGAATACAGATGCGGGTGTGTATGCACAGTATCGGGGTTTTCCTGTAATTTATTACGGGACCAGTTTTCTGGAGTTGCCAGTTTGCATTCCGTTCCGGCCGGTTTTCCTTTGTTCTTTCCCGGCCGGACTTTTCCGATGGAGGGTGTTATTTGCAAGTTTGTAAATAACACATTGTGGAGGTTTTTTCTTGCAAATATATTTATTATGAAAGCATCTTTTGATACCATTCTTATCCATCATTATCACTAGCCTTTTGTTGATTAGAAGTGATTAGAGTTTGATGTGAGATGGTTATGATGATGTTTTGGATGTGGTCACCACTTGTGCTCCTACCATCACCTCCCTTCATGCTTCATATTCTTTCCTCCACCATTTTCTAAGATGATAAGTTTTTTTCCATACTTGAGAGAAGAAGAAGAGAAGATGAGAGCTTCAACTTGAGAGTTTCATTCTTGATCTCATTTTCATGCTAGAAAAATGCAATCACCATTTTTCTAATCTTGATTCCTCCATCATCTTCAAAGGCAACAAACCCCAAATGAGACATAGCCTCTACACTACACATTCTACAGCATATCTTGAGCATGTCGAGTTGCCGGCTTCATGCCCGAGTTGCCTCGGTATTGAGGGGGGAGCCCGTAAAAGACGCAGGCGATGTGGTGCCTTTCCGGCGAGGAGGCGACGATGTGGAGACAAGACTTTCCGCGGGAGATCGGGACGATGACGAGAAGACCGGAGGACTCGGATCACTCGGTATACTTCTCTTCCCATCTCTTGTTATCTAGTATAGGTTAATGGTTAACGATCCGGGTTTTTCATTGTCCGCGGTAGCGCCGGTTTCCAAGTAAGGAAAAATTTTGATTCCGCATTTTGGCCTCGGATAGACGGCCGGGGCGCTGCCGTGGCGCAACATGGTATCAAAGCCACGCCATTAACCTTGCCTAGCTTGTTCTAATGTGTTTTACTTATCCGATCGACCGAAATTCCAAAAACCTCATTTTTGTTCACATCAGTTTTCTGTTGAAAATTTTTGGTCTCAAAAATTTTTCAGGTTGTATAAAACTAATGTACTGGAAATTCTAAGACTGCTGTAAAAATTCGACGCAGTCAGTCGATAACTAAAGCGCGGAACTGCGGCCAAACCCCCCCTTGGGCCGCGGTTCCGCCACACTTTAGTATCCTCACTGTGTCCAATTTTTCCAGTGGGCTTGTGGGCTGATTTTGGGGGTTTTGAAATATTAATTTTGGGCCTAGAATTTCTGTGAGTGCTACAGTATTACTTGGGGGCCCACTTGTTAATTTTTGATCGATTGGATATTTTAAACACATTATTTCACAGTATTTACATTATATCTGTGACCGTGAATGTCACTTGATCGGTAAATCCCGTCTAACTGCTATAGCCCGGTTAGACGGATTTGCGAACGTGATTTTCATGTTGATGTTCTATGTTTACGCTGTGTTGTTGCGGATCGGTCGTGGGGATAGCCTGGATGCAATGCTAGTACAGTTTTGTTGTTTTATGTACATTTGATATTGCGGGGCGAGCGTCCGACTTGTGGACTGCCGTCACTGCCTGTTTGTATTATTCTTTTGGGGCACGACCTAGTTGCGGTCGATGTACCCGTTGTATGTATATTTTACTTTCTGTACTAGGATTGCCCCGCGGTGTGGTGCACGGATAGCCGGGTTCTGGAGGGCAACAAGCCCACATCTCATGGCATTGGGACGGAGTGGGCTTCACTCCAGGATTGGCGGGCTATTCGCTGCACTCGTAGGGGGTACAGGTTGACCCAGGAGGGGTGCCCGAGTTACCGGATTCCGTGAAGTGCTGGGTGGTCCATTCACGTTGATGAAGGGGGCTGCCTCGCTTCAGGTTTTGGCGGGTGACTTGCCGCGCCCGTAGGGGGTCTAGGTTTTCTTTCCACAGGCTATCCACACGACCAGGGGAACGTCGGGTTTCAGCAGCGGCTCTGTGAAACCCGGGGCTTCCAGATATCTGTATTGTTCTGTGATGCTGTATATTTCTGTGATGTTGCCTTTTATCACGCCTTGAGCGAATATAATATATTAGTATATATATTAGTAGATGTTGTATATGTTTTTCATCCGCGCTAGTCCAGTCCCCGCTCTGCCGTTAGTTAGCTAACCTAACGGGTGATGACGGGACCCAGTGGCGAATGCGGATGGCATATACGTACGTCAGTATATTTTCGTTCTTTGTGGTGTGATCAATTGATGGGACTGCATTGATTCGGATCAATGCAAGATAAACAAACCTAATCTGATGTTGTTGGAACACTTTTCAAAAAGCTGTTATTGCAAGGACGTTCACTTTTGTTTTGCATCGTGGTATTCAGTTGGAATATCCTGCTCCTCAGTCGACGAGGCAAGGGCCGAGATCCCTTCACCGGGAGTGACCCCTTGGACAGAAGTTTGCGTCAGGGCATTAACTTCACTATAGCCGATTACTTTTGCTTTGCATCGTGGTATTCAGTTGGAATATCCTGCACCTCATTCTACGGGGAAAGAGCCGAGATCCCTTCACCGGGAGTGACCTCTTTAGCAAAGGTTTTCGTCACTATATTTTTATAAAAAGTTATGCAGTTCCTTCAACGATATCAAGTTCATTACGTTAAAGGTTTTTCGCCAAAAACCAGCCGTAGCCCTCCGTCATTTCCTACAGGTATTATTTGGTATTCGTGCTGCGTTTGTTGACCTAGTCAAGACGTAGTGTTCGGTAGCTAAGTGGTACTTGTTTGTTGCATAAGTGGGATTGGTTAAGACAGTCGTGCGGCCTTGTTGACCTAGTCAAGGGCACGTACGGGTGGGTTTAATGCAATCCAGAATAATGACGGGTTGAACTTGACTGGCGGTTTATGGTTTGTTGACCTAGTCAAGGTCATAAACCGCTTGGGGTAAAAATCACATCGGGAGTTTCAAAAGAACTGAAACTTGCCAGGCATGCGCATACCTTCTGGAGTGTGGTGACTTGAGTGGATTCCGTCAAGTTATCATGCGATGATAGTTGGATCCCGATTCCCACTGATGAGTTGGTTTACTCCTCGGGTGATCCCGACTAATTCTTCTTTCAGGTTTGGAGGAGAATTTGAGGTTACAGTGGGAGGTTTCCAGATTAGACAAAATGATAACCATTCTGATCTAGGTTAGAGTGCACGCTGAGTGTTTCTTTTCTCTCTCTCTTTGGTAGCGACCATTGACCCGACCCTGGACTATGACTCAGTGACCAAGTTGACCGAACCTTCTTAACACAGGCTTTTGGATTGTCAGAGTTGCAGACCTCATTGCCACTCCTACTTTTACCCTTTTCTCCAGGACACCCCGTATTACTACGAACGTCCACTTCCATTGGACAAAACCATCGTATGGTTATATACGAACTCGAAGGACTTCGAGGATGGTTTCTGGTTCTGGAGAAAATGAATAGGATTATTCAGTTGTCTTTTCTTTTCACCTTCTCTCGTTGCGAGTACTCCGTGGCTTAGGAGTAGTACACCTATTACGCAGATTGGATAGTCTTCTTCCAAACCTTAGGCTGGTGCCGAACGGTGGGGAATGAAGAAAACCAATTAGCATAACGATGGTGTGCAGAAGGTATTAAGTTAAGACAAAGCAAGGGATTAGTAGGAGGGCAAAGTAAATTGCGACTGATATTCACGACCAAACCAAGTATTTCTTCGCCAATCCTAAATCACCTTTGTATTTCTCCAGGACACTCCGTATTACTACGAAGATCCCAGTTTATTGGATAATCCATCGTATGGTTATATACGAACTCGAAAGGAACCTGTTCCAGTTCGGGGATGGATTCTGGTTCAGGAGAAATAGGAATAAGGTTTATTCGGTTGTCTTTTATCTTCACCTTCTCTCGCATTGCGAGTGCTCCTAGGATTAGGACAGTACACCCATTAGCATGAAAATGAGATCAAGAATGAAACTCTCAAGATGAAGCTCTCATCTTCTCTTCTTCTTCTCTCAAGTATGGAAAAAAACTTATCATCTTAGAAAATGGTGGAGGAAAGAATATGAAGCATGAAGGGAGGTGATGGTAGGAGCACAAGTGGTGACCACATCCAAAACATCATCATAACCATCTCACATCAAACTCTAATCACTTCTAATCAACAAAAGGCAAGTGATAATGATGGATAAGAATGGTATCAAAAGATGCTTTCATAATAAATATATTTGCAAGAAAAAACCTCCACAATGTGTTATTTGCAAACTTGCAAATAACACCCTCCATCGGAAAAGTCCGGCCGGGAAAGAACAAAGGAAAACCGGCCGGAACGGAATGCAAACTGGCAACTCCAGAAAACTGGTCCCATAATAAATTACAGGAAAACCCCGATACTGTGCATACACACCCGCATCTGTATTCCGTCCGGATACAAATGCAATGAGACAAAATCTACACTGTACTATACTAGGATCCGGCTTAAACCAAAGCCGGCTAGTAATATCCTTCCGATCCTGATCCGTACAATACCGCACGTATCTGATCGAACCCTGCCATATAACCATACGGCCACTAGTACAAACCGTCCGATCCAGATCCGTGCAATACCGCACGTATCTGATCGGACCCTGCCATATCTCCATTCGGCCTCTACAGCGTTTCGCCCGAAAGCTGAGTAACTTAAAGTGTGGTGGACTCTAAAGACTCGTCAATACTATGGCTGTGGATTTAACCACTAGCACGTCAGAGGTATTAGCCAATACGTGACGGGCCACCAGCTATTGACCAAAAGGGACGTCGATGAGCGAACTCATCCTGACACCCTACTGAGCCTGTCAGTGACAATATCCGTACAGTCCGGTCCGTTCGTCTATGAGTATCGCATGGCGGGCCTAGGGGGTTGGTAAAAGTCAGACCCCCAAAAGCGGTACAAGTCGTGTCGGAGCGTAGCCCAGAACGCCCTGAGATACTACTGGAATACCTACCAGTAAATCTCCTGCCTCGGCCAAGGGCTTTGCGTAATGGCTCTCCTAGACACAGCGCGACCTCACCCCCAATACCGGGAGAGACGAACCCCTGAAGATCCGCTCACTGCCTCCATGTGGCTCGGGACTGTACCCAACTAAAACCTGTTTGCACGACTCCTTTGAGCCGTGGTAGGGTAGTAATCAAAGCACAGTGGGAACTCACACGAGACAAATGACGATCTCAGGTCGATGAACTAACCTGTACACATGTCACCTGGGAACTGCTATCTGACGTCTGGTATAATCCCAACTAGCAGGTTCCCGGCGAGTCCTGTCCGGTGTACTCATAACCCAATGAGCACCTGTATACATCTTAGGTGAACCAACTGACACCGGTGGCTTATGAGACCGGCCACCGCCCCTCGTCGGGGTCTCGACTGTATACACTAGTCTACTAATGGAGTATCGATGCCCAGTCTCGAAACTCCTACGACTAGGGACCTTTTAAGGATGTGCTTATAGACCACCAGCTCTCACGTATATGATCGCCATCATACTGCCGGCAGTCAAGTAAGAATCCCAGGGGCTCTATCAGCGTGTAATAGCGACCTGTAAGGTCACCTGAAGCAGTACACGATGATAAAGGTAAACCAGATAGCATACTATCATCTCGAGTAAGACTGTTCTACCGGGATAGGTCCTCCCTCAATCATTGCAATCACGTGCCTGTGATCCAATAATTGACTCTGAGGGCACTATCTCCAACAATCTCCCACTTGCACTCAAGGCTAATTATTGCGATGTCGCATACTCACAGCCCGTGTGATACCGAACACCCAACTCCTCTACTAGTCAGTCGCACAAAGCCTGTTTGCGAAACTATTGCGTTCGAGGAAGAGCCTCAGTGAGTGGATCCGCCTAGATGTTTCTTTCTATGTCTCTCTATATCTCAAGTTCGCGGAGAAAACCATCTCCCGAAATGAGCAATACCTGTCTTGGAAAGTCTGGATGTCTGATGGGACCTAGTTCATAAATGAACTCCAAATCCAAACTTCTTAGACTGTATCGTCAACTGAACTTAATCAGTATCCTGCGCCATGCCTCCCTCAGTATTGCTTTGGATCACCTGTCCAAAATACTGCCCCTCGTCAGAGGGAAAACTATAACTCTGACAACTTCCTTGTCGTCCAGGTCACCTTGGAAGCCTAGAATGATAACCGTCTCATAAAGGAGGCTGCCGTTATCAATTCCCTAGAACATTAACTTATGTTCTAAAACTGCTTCCGATTGTTTCTCCAGGATTGGATTCAATATCAACTTATTGCATCTAGTGAAAGAACAACATTTGGTGTGGTACTTGACATCTCATGATTGACTCAATTGCCTAAGCAAGTGATCTGTCAATCATGCGTATCCCTCTCCACTTTAGTCTATAAGACACCTTTAGAGAGGGTGACTCCATCACCTGCAGGTACACTACCATGCCAGGAGTCGTCCATTCTAAATACTCATAGAATGCTGTCAAGGTACCCAGATTGGGAAACTACCCAAATCTAGATCTAAAACCATAGATCTAGTAACCAGAATGTCTGATATAATATCCAAGTCCTGTGTGGAGAAACCACTGAGTGACAACCAAAATATAACCGATCGTAGTATAGGAATATCACTTCCTACTCTGTGTATGTCATCCAAATACCAGGACATCACAACCTACTACCTTCTTAACAGATCCATCCCCTATTCTGATGACGTCAAACCTATGACTGTTACATCAGAAATAGATGATCTATCTCCGCTATATCTGCTTTAGTCTATAGACATAAGCCTGATGTCCACCAATGCTTCCGCTGCTCCCACTGACTACGACAACCCTCTGGCAGAGTCATATAGACGTGCACTTCTAAAGCTAGTTTAGAACGACGCTATATTCATCCTCCTGCCGGGTCTCGCAGTCTGGAACAACAACAATGGCAAGTGTGGGTAAACAAGAACTTCCCTGTTATCGTCCTTGAGGCTACCGGAGTACCTCTCGGGTGCCTGAAGTTACCCACCTGATCTGCGGAGTGGCCAATGGAATGTCAAATCAGATTGAATCTTTAAGTTCCTTATCAAATCTTCAGTAATCGTTTGCGGTTCTGGAATCGCTTCCAGTTCTACCACCTTTATCAGTCGTGTATAGGTTCAGGTGACTGATCACGATTACACTTTGATAGAGCCCTTAGGATCTTGCTTGACTACCAACAGTATGAGGGCGATCATATACGTGAGAGTTGGGTGGTCTATAAGCATATCCTTAATAGTGGTCCCTAGTCGTGGGAGTTCGAGACAGGGCATCGATACTCCGGAGTAGACTAGTGTATATAGTCGAGACCCCGACGAGGGGCGGTGGCCGGTCTCACAAGCCACTAGTGTCAGTTGGATCACCTAAGATGTATACAGGTGCTCATTGGGTTATGAGTACAGCGGACAGGACTCGCCGGGAACCTGCTAGTTGGTATTATACATATCGTCAGATAGCAGTTCCCTGGTGACATGTGTACAGGTTAGTTCATCGACCTGAGGTCGTCATTTGTCTCGTGTGAGTTCCCACTGTGCTTTGATTTCTACCCTACCACGGCTCAAAGGAGTCGTGCAAACAGGTAGTTTTTGGGTACAGTCCCGAGCCACATGGAGGCACGTGAGCGGATCGGCAGGGGATTCGTCTCTCCCGGTATTGGGGGTAGAGGTCGCGCTGTGTCTAGGAAAGCCATTACACCAAGTCCTTGGCCAAGGCAGGTGAGATTGTAGGGTTCCTAGGCACACTAATGAAGTCTCACAAGTGATCAAACATGGCCAATTAAAATTTTACGGGTGCCTACAAACCCTAATACGGATCGTCAACTAGATATATAGGCGATGAAAGCATGTAAACGAATTAAATGCTAAAGGAAAGTGACTACAACCTTTGTAGATCCGGTCCACCACTTCCTAAGCTCCACGATGATGTCTCTCCGCTGTCCAAATCGGAATCCGGACTCTAGCATCGGCTTCATCGAAGAAATGGGCGGGCTTGGTCGTCGGCTTCGATGCCGAAGATGATCTACGTCGTGGCATCACTAGATCAAGCTCCCACTTCACCAAGTCATGAAACTTGTGAAGAAAACACCCTATACTACTTGGCAAGAGGTAGAGGATGAAGAAATAGGAAGTGGGTTCACTTTAGAATTGGATTTCTCACTCAATAGCTCAAGTTGCCATTGATGGAGCAAGCTTTCTTCATGTTGATGATGAAGAAGAAGATGAGAAAGAATTATGATAAGTTATTTAAAAGATAAAATAAAATGATACTTATCATATCTTTAACCTTAGTTAGGTGTAGAGAATTGACTAAGGTTAGTTTGAAGGGTTAGGGTTAAGCATGAAGACAAAATGGTCACTTAGTCAAAGTTTCAAGAAGCTTCAACTACAAACAAATCAAGCCACCATTTTCTATTCTTTTGCCAATAAGAAATAAATAAATAAATCAATAAAAAGATAAAAGAATAAGTAAATAAAATGAAACCCTAACCATTCATATAACCATGGTCAATTCTTTACACAAACCCAAGCTTGCATGTATCATCAAACATGATACAATCTTGTGCACAAAAGTATATCACATATACAACTTGCACAATCCAAGTGAGAAAATCCATTTAAAGTAAACCAATACTAGTTGATGCAAAGTAATATATCAAATATATAATTCTACATTAAATTATTAAATCAACACTTGATTCAATGATCCGGTCATGTCTCATATAACCGGCTAGTATCCAATGTATCGGCTTATCGAATCAATCCTTGATTCGATAACTAGGTTATATCGCATACAACCATTCGACACATACATCGCGAGAATGAAATACGGTATCGCATACACGCATTATTCTCGGTCCCGCACATATCCCATATGTGCTCCTATTTCGTTTCGCTTGAGCCAGGAAACCTCTGTGTAGGACTCTAAAGACTCGTCAATACGCCGGCAGCAGATGATGATCATATCAAACACCCACAAGCCGCAAGCGGTCTGCTAAACGTAACGGCCACCCGGGTATTGAGCAATCAGAAGATCGACGAGCAAGCCCGCTCACACTCCTGTGAACCCAACCAGTAACACTTACCGTACAGTCCGGTCTGTTCGTCTGATATGTCGCATATCTCGCCTAGGGGTGGTAAACGTCAGACCCCAGTAGCTCGATAAGTCATGCCGACGTGAAGTCCATGACATGTGTGAAACTACTGATAACACTTACCAGTAGGTCACTGCAATCCTGGCCAGGGATTTCCTGTTATGGCCAGTCGAGCATAGCGCAACATCAACCCCCAATACCGGGAGAGAAGAATCCCCTCCTATCGCTCATTGCCTCCATGTGAATCGGGACTGTACCCAAAAACCACCTGTTTGCACGACTCAGTAGAGCCGTGGTAGGGTGGAAATCAAAGCACAGTGGGAGACACACAAGACTCTATGACGATCTCGGGTCAACAGACTAAGCTGTACCAGTGTCACCAGAGAACTGCCATCTGACGTGAGGTATAATACCATCTGGGAGTTCTCGGCGAGTCCGTTCAGTGTACCCAGTCTCCACTGAGAACCCGCATACCATCTCCGATGTCAAACACCAATGGATATGGGATCATCCATCGCCCATCACATGGGTCGAGAAGATATACGCTAGTCTACTTTGGAATATCGATGCCCCATCTCGATATTCCCACGACTAGGAACAATGAAGGATGTACTCATTGACTACCGAGGCCCCACTAGTATGATCTTCATCATAGTCCTGGAAGTCGAGTACACATCCTAAGGGCTTTATCAACATGTAATCAGAGAGACAGAGAGTATACATGTTAAGATAAAGAGCAACCAGATAGCGTACTATCATGTCGAGCAAGAAAGTCCTACCTATATATGTCCCAGCATCCACTACAATATACATCCAATGTACAATAATGGCCTCTAGGGCATACATACAACTAACAATCTCCCACTTGCACTAGGGCCATCTGTAGCAGTAGTTGTAGTATCTAATACTCAACCATCCCCTAAAAGTCTCTCTTTGGGAAAAGGCCTTCGTGAGTGGATCTGCCGTGTTGTCCTCTGAGTCTACTCTCCTAACCTCGATCACCCTGGAGATCAACTATCTCCATGATCAGGTGATGCTGCCTCAGAATATGTCTGGGTCACTGATGGGACCAGGGTTCCAGGGCCAAAGCCACAGTTCCATTGTCACACAATGGTAGGAACCTAGTTCATCTTAGGAACCAATATACACCCAAACTGCCTCTTTGGTAGTATCTTTAATAGCGATGTTACCATCCTTTATCGTCTAGTTTGTCACGGTATCTAGCTTGGAAATCTTCCAACATACCGTCCCTTTACTGAGGGTAAAGACAATGCCTGTGACTGACATTCATTCGTCTTTATCACCCTGGAACACTTCCAGTGATTCTCCCCAGGATCAACTGATACTATCTCACTATAGCTAGTAAGAATCCTAAAATCTATTTAGATCTATCTCATAGATCCAAATCCCAGGATTTAGGAGGTATCACTTTGATCCTTTATGGAGAATCTATGTGATAAGAGGAGATCGACCGATCGTAGCATAGGAAATTCCTTAACTATCAAGAGTATATTGTCCACGTACAATACGAGGATGACCACTTCACTCTCTACTACCGTTTTGTATATACAATGTTCATCTACCATTTTGATGATGTCAAATTGTTTGACTAACTCATCAAAACAGATGTTCCAACTCCGCGATGCCTGCTTCATCACATAAAACATCTTGCATACGTTTCCGCTTCTCCCACTGTTTACGTAGCCCTCTGGCTGTGTTCTTATAGACGTTCTCTTCTAAATCATTATTTAGAAAAGTAGTCATGGCACCCAACCACCAGATATCGTAGTTATGGTATGTAACCGTGGTAAGTAGGATCTGGATGGACTTAAGCATAGTCCCTGGAAAAGGTTTCATCATTATTCGTGCCTGGCCGATGACGAAAACCTTTAACAAGTCTAGCTTTGAAAGTCTCAACTTGTCCATCTACACCAAGTAATCTTCTCAAGATATACTTGCTCCTGATGGGGATTTAACCCTTCAGATATCGCAACCAAAGTCCATACTTTGTTGGTGTATATGGATTCCATCTCAGATTGCTAAGCATCCAGCCATTCTTACAGAGTCCCTACTCTTGATGGCCTGCTCGAATCTAGTTGGGTCATCATCTCATGATGCAATCCTTGCTCCCACTGTCATCGAGAAACCGAAGTATCTCTCAAGCAGGTGAGGAACCCTGCTAGATCGGCGGAGAGGCTGAGGTTCGTCGGGAACTATTGAATTCTTTGGTTCTGTCAAATCATCAGCTGCAGTTTTGTATAGCTGGAACCTTTCCAGTTCTACACAACTGACTTTACCTCGATCTTGTCCGGATTTTGCTTTTGACATAGGCCAGACAACCCCAAATCTTAACTAACTTAAGATATGGGCTCTTTCCTTTCCATATCACATATGAAGTGGTAGGCAACTGATTTTATTTGAACCCAATTAAATAGGTATGCAGCTTCTCAAGTGCACAACCCAAAAAGGAAATAGGTAACTCAGTAATACTCATCATAGAGCACACGATATCTAATATTGTACGATTGCTCCGCCCCGATACACCGTTGTGCTGTGGTGTATTCAGAGGAGTAATACGGAGAGAGAATATCATTCTCCTTTAGAATGGTCCAGGAATGCCATGCACAAGTATTCTCCTCCCTGATCTTATCATAGGACATAATACTTATACCCGTATTGGTTCTCTACTTCTAACTTATATTCTGTGAATATCTCAAAAGGTTCGGACTTGTGTTTCAACAGGAACATATGTCTGAATCTTGAGAGATTATCAGAGAATATAATGAAGTATAAAGAACCATTCCTGGCATGTGTAGACAGGAGACCTTACATACATCATCATGTATCAGTCCCAAGATTTCATTAACTCTTTCTCTGTTTCCAATAAACAGGGCTATGGTCATCTAATCTTTGTGACATGACTGGCAAGTTTCATAAGATGTAAATTCAAACTAATTTAAATATGCATCTAAAATGTAACTTCAGCTAGTCGGGTCGCATTGATGTGACCTAGTCTACAATGACTCAAGAAGGATTCGTTCATTTCTGAAATCTTCCTCTTGTGTGTGTTCTGCATACTAGCAACTGTAGTTTAATTTAGAACGTCAATGCTTTTAGATAACGTGCCTGAACCGATCAACTTTTGATATAGGAAATGTTCAAAACATTATCCATCAATACAAAATTTTATCATTTCTTTACTAATAAAGAGACTGATATGATTTTGTATATCAGGTTCGGTATCTAATAGCATTTGTTCAGAATCAATTTATTGGTAATACAGGGTGACAGTGACCAACAAACTTGGCTGCAACACTTGCCCCGTTTTCTGTCTCATGAAACTTATCACCCTTTCTCAGTTTTTCTACCCTTTTATAGCCCTATGTAACAGATTACATATCTGGGATCCTGATCCGGTATCGAATACCCAGGATGTAGAGGATAATGAGAAACGGTCCTTTATAATGAACACACTCGAAGGAGGTGCATCATATGCACTTTCTTCGTTTGGGCGGCATAGGAATTCTGGTATTCCCCTTATTTCCTGCTCTGTCTTATAACAATTATAAGTTGGAGCGGGACCAACGTTCCCCAGCTCAGTATAACAAGCGGGTTCGGTCAATACATCCATTTTATTATCTTGATTAAGGCGTGATATGGTCGCTACCAGGAGAGAGAGAGAAGAAAACACTCAGCGTGCGCTCTTGCAAGAATAGATTGGTTATTATTTTATCTAATCAGGATGGCTCCCACTGTTTTTATCAAATCTTCCTTCAAACCCTAAAAGGAAAGACTAGCCGGGATTAATTACACTCTACAAGTTCGCCAATCTTTCAGCCAGGCCAGTGTCAGTACTTTGAGGGAGGTTCCCCGTGCTTTCGCACGGACCTAATTACAGTAAACCTCGTTTTCCCAGAGGCGTAACCCCGTTGACACCTTTCTAGACACCTACTTGATCGGCTAATTGCAAAGTGCAAAACACTCCCAGGAGTAACAATTACTCGCAGTGGGTATCGGGATCCAACTATCATATAGAAGGTATGCAATCTCATTGCAAATTTCAACACTTGAAACTCCCGATAAAGGTTTTTACCCCTAGCACCTATGACCTTAACTATGGTCAACAAATCATAAGTACTAGTCAAGTTCTACCCGTCATTTCGTGATTAATTAGACCCACCCACATGACCCTTAACTAAGGTCAACAAAGTCACGCGACTGTCCTAACTAATCGCATCATATGCGGTGTAGGAAGACATCACTTAGCTACCGTACACTGTGCCTTGACTATGGTCAACAAACACAACACGAATACTAAGTACTCTACTTCCTAAAATGACGGAGGGTTGTGAATGGTTTTTATGAAAACCTTTAACGCTTTGAACTTGATCTCGTTGCGGAATCAAATGGTTTTTAAATGGAATGTTTTTGAGGCTTTTCTAGTTTTGCTAAAGGGGTCACTCCCGGTGAAGGGATCGTCGGCCCTTTCCTCGTCGAATGAGGTGCGGGATATATCATATATATCACTGTGCAAAGCAGAAACTATAGAAGCGATCAAAAGACAAACCGAGTGTATAGCATCTGCCAGTTATTGCTAAAGGAGTCACTCCCGGTGAAGGGATCTCGGTCCTTTCCCCATCGAATAAGGTGCAGGATGTTCTACAATGAACACCGCGATGCAAAGCAAGAACTGTAGCTACCTGTTTTTATTTTGAAATTCGATTCCACAACATCAATTAGGTTTATTTTCTTTCATTAATCTCATTAATGAATATCCCATCATTTAAGTCCACCTAAACATCATAGATAAATATAACGTACGCTTATGCCATCCGCATTCGCCTCGATGTCCCGTCTGCACCGTTAGGTTAGGTAACTAATGGCAGAGCGGGGCAGGGCTAGCGCGGATGTAAAACATAAGCAACGTTTATATAATATATCATATATACTATATATATAATATCTGTCACAGAACATCACATGATCACATCACAGATAAATCACAGCAGAAGAAACATATGAAATATTGGATATACTAGGACGTCCGTGTTTTTAATACGAGCCAGTATAAAACATGGATTCCACGGTCGTGATGAATAGCCTATCCCATACCCCTAGACCCCTACGAGAGCGGCAAGCAACCCTACCAATTCTAGGGTTAGGAGACCCGGACTCGACTCCTCGAGATGGTCTCCCACTGGACCCTAGAACCCGGTTACTTGTGCTCCCCTCCTTGGGTCTATCCTAGTGCAGAAAAGTAAATAATATACATCAACGGTGACATCTTCCGCAACCTGGAAGTGCCGCAATAAAATAATATTACATACAAGTTTTTACATGAATGAAAATGAAAAACACTCATCTCACATAAAAACCCCCCAGCTATTCAAACACGACGGTCCAATATAACATGTCGAGCAACACATAACATCACATGTCATCAACGTAAGTAAATATGCGCATCCCAATTGTCGTTGACATATAGCAACGAAACCGGCGACATCACATATTACACTTACGGTCACAGAAAAGAAAGTGTAAAACTACAACAGTTGGAATCCGCAACCACCTCAGACATCGCATGCCTGATCAAATGAATTCTTTAGTATCGCATGCCTAACAATTATAAACCCCGCATTTTAGTCTCATTATCGAAAACACTTTTCAATATCAAGTCGGGCAATTCAACAAGATTCCCGACATTTTGATCGAATGCTCGTCGTAAACTCTAGTAGACGGTCGCACCCCCGATACCGTCGACGAAGTGCACCAAGGCTGAACACCGCTACCGTGAGCACCCGAACGAATGCTTTCGGCGACGGGGTTCTCCTACAGTCACTTGGTCGGGGCTATGGAGTGAGGCTGTCTATTAAGTTTACCCGGCGAGTATCCGCGTACGCTACGTGATTGCGACGGACTTTTGATCACATCAAAATTCCGTGGCAACCGATCAAGTGAGACTAAAGTGCTATGCTTATAACATTCATTCAGTTATCACATAACTTTTGTGAATTCCAATTGTTGTATCACATTCCGGATAAACAGAAAATATTAAACTTTCCGATTGAACATTCGAACACCCATGTTTTCCCGAAACAGCTCAACACATGAAATAAGTCTAACAACATTCAGTTCGTGCCTCAGTACCAACGGTCCAGCCGTAGAAGGGTCAAGCCAACGCCTCACATGTGGCACGCCGTACTGCCCCAAACCCGAAGGTTCAAAGGGCAGTTCAAGACGGTCACATAATCGAGTTAAGGTTTGTTGTCTTCTAGAGGGTCCATCGCGTTACTTGCACTACTTAGAACGTCGTTAAACTACGGAAAAATCCAACAATTGGAAATTTCCCGGCAGGGGAAAAAGTGGGTATTTATATCCGGTCGAACTTTTTAACATATTCTAAAAATACCTGGAAAAACACACTGACAAAATTAGACAATTCGATCGATACACCGAGTCCCTAATACAACCCAGAAAATTCAACTCTTGAAAAATTATTAAAAATTCCCAGGAAAACCAGCACTGCAAACTAGGAATTACTGTGCAAAATTTATTGCAAGAGGAGACAAAAGGGCCGCGGAACCTCCGCATGAGCATGCTAATGCCACGGTTCCGCCGCGCTTTAATAGATTCAGGGGCCCCGTTTTATACAGTAATTCTTAGAATCTTCTACTGAGTTTTCTGCATATTTTTAATCTGGAAAAAACCACGTTTTTCAAAAATGTCTAGAGAGCAAAATGCGATTGGGGTTTCGGTTCAATCGGACTTCTAATTCCGTCTACGCAACGCCTAAGGCTCTAGCTAGCCTCTGATACCACTGTAGGGTTCCTAGGCACACTAATGAAGTCTCACAAGTGATCAAACATGGCCAATTAAAATTTTACGGGTGCCTACAAACCCTAATACGGATCGTCAACTAGATATATAGGCGATGCAAGCATGTAAACGAATTAAATGCTAAAGGAAAGTGACTACAACCTTTGTAGATCCGGTCCACCACTTCCTAAGCTCCACGATGATGTCCCTCCACTGTCCAAATCGGAATCCGGACTCTAGCATCGGCTTCATCGAAGAAATGGGCGGGCTTGGTCGTCGGCTTCGATACCGAAGATGATCTACGTCGAGGCATCACTAGATCAAGCTCCCACTTCACCAAGTCATGAAACTTATGAAGAAAACACCCTATACTACTGGGCAAGAGGTAGAAGATGAAGAAATAGGAAGTGGGTTCACTTTAGAATTGGATTTCTCACTTAATAGCTCAAGTTGCCATTGATGGAGCAAGCTTTCTTCATGTTGATGATGAAGAAGAAGATGAGAAAGAATTATGATAAGTTAATTAAAAGATAAAATAAAATGATACTTATCATATCTTTAACCTTAGTTAGGTGTAGAGAATTGACTAAGGTTAGTTTGAAGGGTTAGGGTTAAGCATGAAGACAAAATGGTCACTTAGTCAAAGTTTCAAGAAGCTTCAACTACAAACAAATCAAGCCACCATTTTCTATTCTTTTGCCAATAAGAAATAAATAAATAAATCAATAAAAAGATAAAAGAATAAGTAAATAAAATGAAACCCTAACCATTCATATAACCATGGTCAATTCTTTACACAAACCCAAGCTTGCATGTATCATCAAACATGATACAATCTTGTGCACAAAAGTATATCACATATACAACTTGCACAATCCAAGTGAGAAAATCCATTTAAAGTAAACCAATACTAGTTGATGCAAAGTAATATATCAAATATATAATTCTACATTAAATCATTAAATCAACACTTGATTCAATGATCCGGTCATGTCTCATATAACCGGCTAGTATCCAATGTATCGGCTTATCGAATCAATCCTTGATTCGATAACTAGGTTATATCGCATACAACCATTCGACACATACATCACGAGAGTGAAATACGGTATCACATACACGCATTATTCTAGGTCCCGCACATATCCCATATGTGCTCCTATTTCGTTTCGCTTGAGCCAGGAAACCTCTGTGTAGGACTCTAAAGACTCGTCAATACGCCGGCAGCAGATGATGATCATATCAAACACCCACAAGCCGCAAGCGGTCTGCTAAACGTAACGGCCACCCGGGTATTGAGCGATCAGAAGATCGACGAGCAAGCCCGCTCACACTCCTGTGAATCCAACCAGTAACACTTACCGTACAGTCCGGTCTGTTCGTCTGATATGTCGCATATCTCGCCTAGGGGTGGTAAACGTCAGACCCCAGTAGCTCGATAAGTCATGCCGACGTGAAGTCCATGACATGTGTGAAACTACTGATAACACTTACCAGTAGGTCACTGCAACCCTAGCCAGGGATTTCCTGTTATGGCCAGTCGAGCATAGCGCAACATCAACCCCCAATACCGGGAGAGACGAATCCCCTCCTATCGCTCATTGCCTCCATGTGAATCGGGACTGTACCCAAAAACCACCTGTTTGCACGACTCAGTAGAGCCGTGGTATGGTGGAAATCAAAACACAGTGGGAGACACACAAGACTCTATGACGATCTCGGGTCAACAGACTAAGCTGTACCAGTGTCACCAGAGAACTGCCATCTGACGTGAGGTATAATACCATCTGGGAGTTCTCGGCGAGTCCGTTCGGTGTACCCAGTGTCCACTGAGCACCTGCATACCATCTCCGATGTCAAACACCAATGGATATGGGATCATCCATCGCCCATCACATGGGTCGAGAAGATATACGCTAGTCTACTCTGGAATATCGATGCCCCGTCTCGATATTCCCACGACTAGGAACAATGAAGGATGTACTCATTGACTACCGAGGCCCCACTAGTATGATCTTCATCATAGTCCTGGAAGTCGAGTACACATCCTAAGCGCTTTATCAACATGTAATCAGAGAGACAGAGAGTATACATGTTAAGATAAAGAGCAACCAGATAGCGTACTATCATGTCGAGCAAGAAAGTCCTACCTATATATGTCCCAGCATCCACTACAATATACATCCAATGTACAGTAATGGCCTCTAGGGCATACATACAACTAACAGAGATTTACTGGTAGGTACTCCAGTAGTATCTCAGGGGTTACAGGGCTTGTCTCCGACACGACTTATACAGCTATTGGGGGTCTGACGTTACTACCCCCTAGGCCGGATATGCGATACTCATAGACGAACGGACCGGACTGTATATACATTGTCACTGTTAGGCTCAGTAGGGTTTCTGGATGAGTTCGATCATCAGCCTCCCTTGAGGTCAGTCCATGGGCAGCCGTTACGCATAGCTAGTGCCGCTGACGGCTTGTGGTTAAACCCACTGCCAGGGTACTGACGAGTCATTAGAGTCCCCCACAGATAGTTTTCCAAGTTCGTGCGAAACATTGTAGAGGCCGTATGGTTTTATGGTAGGGTTCGGAAAATGCACGTGCGTTTACGCACGTGTCATCTTTCGGGCAGATAATACTGGTGGACTTTGTTTTAAGCCGGATCCATGTATTATACAGAGTAGATATAATATCTTTGTCTCAGTTGCATTTGTGATCGGTCGTAATACAAATGCGGGTATATTTATACAGTTACGGGGTTATCCTAAAATTCGTTTCCGGATCACTTTTGAAAGTTGCCAGTTTCCAGTTTTCTATCAGCCGTCTTTTAACATTCGGTTAAAGACAGATTTATCTTTTCTTGAGATGAGTGTGGAAGGTTCTAGAAGTTTCTAGAAGAGGTGACTAGGTTAAAATGGTGTTGAGTTTTCATTGGTTGCTTTCTTTGTGTTCACACTTTATGTTCACACTATGTGTTCACACTTTGTGTTCACACTTGAGATATTTTCTTATTGTCACCTCCCCCTCTCCTACACTCACCCCCCACTTCTATATATGTGGCCGGCCTTCCTCTCTCTCTCACTCACTTCATTTTGGTTAAAAAGATTATGATAGTTTCGGTGTATGGAATTTCCCAGCTCATTTCATTCCATTACCCGATTCCCATAGCAACTTCATTAACCGTTCGTCCATGGTTTTGGACGAAGCGAGACAAAGTATTCCACTCATTCTCTACATCAATCTTGGTCGTCTCTTTTAGCAAACTTGACGACCGAGTTACCTCGAGTCAGAGGCGGGAGCCCGTTTAAAGATCCGATGATGTGGTGCCACCTGGACGAGGAGATCGGAGATCGACGAGATCGGAGCAGCCCCAACGGAGCGTGGGATGATGGTTAAAGAACGAAGGACTCGGATCGTTCGGTATAACCTTTCTTCCCTCTTTGTAGATTGTTAGTTTAGTGTTAATGGCAGATCCGGGTTATAGTATGCGATAGCGCCAGTTATAAAAGTTTTTGTTCCGCATTTTGGCATCTGAAAGACGGCCGGGGCGCTACCGTAGAATTACATGGTATCAGAGACACGCCATTATGCTTTACTAACTTGTGCTAACACGTTTAAAAGATCGATCGAACGGATTTTCAAAAACTACAATTTTCAAGTCTAAAGTTTCTGTTGAATTTAAATCTGGTCTAAATTTTTTTTTGAGCATCTCAGAAAGTCAAGCAGGCTTTTTAAAGAACACAGAAGAAATTCGACCCACTGATCCGACCGTACGGCCGCGGAACCGCCGCCAAAGCCATGCTTTGGCCGCGGAACCGCGGCCGTCTAGGTGAATCAGTGGACCATCTTTCTTCTGTGGATTCTACTTGGGAAATTGTGGTTTCTGGAACTGTTCATTTGGGCCCAGTATTTTTTACTGTACAGCAGATTTGCGTGGGGCCCACTTCGGGAAATTTAGTCGATCGAAATTTAAACATGTTAGTTTACAGTGCTTACATTATATCTCCGACCGGGAATGTCATTTGATCGGTAAACCGCGTCTGATTGCTATAGTTCTTTTAGACGGGTTTGCGAACGTGACATTCGTGTTGATGTTCGGTGTGTTAGTTATATGTATGCCCTAGAGGCCATTACGATACATAGGATGTATATTGTAGTGGATGCTGGAACATATATAGGGAGGACTTTCTTGCTCGACATGATAGTATGCTATCTGGTTGCTCTTTATCTTAACGTGTACACTGATTGTCTCTCTGTTACATGTTGGTAAAGCCCTTAGGATATGTACTTGACTACCTGGACTATGATGCGGATCATACTAGTGGGGACATGGTAGTCCATAAGTACATCCTTCAAGGTCCCTAGTCGTGGGTGTATCGAGACAGGGCATCGATATACCAGAGTAGACTAGCGTATACCTTCTCGACCCATACAGATGGGCGATGGATGATCCCATATCCATTGGTGTTTGACATCAGAGATGATGTACGGGTGCTCAGTGGAGACTGGGTACACTGGACGGACTCGCCGAGAACTCCCAGATGGTATTATACCTTACGTCAGATGGCAGTTCTTAGGTGACACTGGTACAGAGTAGTCTGTTGACCCGAGATCGTCATAGAGTCTTGTGTGGTTCCCACTGTGCTTTGATTTCCATCTTACCACGTCCAAGAGGGCGTGCAAAATGGTGGTTTTTGGGTACAGTCCCGAGTCACATAGAGGCAATGAACGATAGGGAGGGATTCGTCTCTCCCGGTATAGGGAGTTGATGTTGCGCTGTGTTCGATTGGCTATAACCGGAAATCCCTGGCCAGGGTTGCTGAGATTTACTGGTAAGTGTTACCAGTAGTTTCTCGAACTGTTATAGACCTCATATCGACATGACTTATCGAGCTATTGGGGTCTGACGTTTACCACCCCTAGGCGTGATTTGCGACATATCAGACGAACAGACCGGACTGTACGGTAAGTTTTACTGGTTGGATTCACAGGAGTGTGAGCGGGCTTGCTCGTCGATCTTCTGATCGCTCAATACCCGGGTGGCCGTTACGTTTAGCAGACCGCTTGCGGCTTGTGGGTGATTGATATGATCATCATCTGCTGCCGGCGTATTGACGAGTCTTTAGAGTCCTACACAGAGGTTTCCTGGCTCAAGCGAAACGAAATAGGAGCGCATATGAGATATGTGCGGGACCGAGAATAATGCGTGTATATGATACCGTATTTCATTCTCGTGATGAATGTGTCGAATGGTTATATGCGATATAACCTAGTTATCAAATCAAGGATTGATTCGATAAATCGATACATTGTATACTAGTCGGTTGTGTGCGACATGACCGGATCATTGAATCAAGTGTTGATTTAACGATTTAATGCATAATTATATATTTGATATATTACTTTGCATTAACTAGTGTTGGTTCACTTTAAATGGATTTTCTCACTTGAAGTTCACAAGTTGTATATGTGATATACTTTTGTGCACTTGATTGTATCATGTTTGATGATACATGCTTACTTGAGTTTGTGTAAAGATTAAACCATGGTTATTTAAATGGTTAGGGTTTTGTTTTTCATATCTATTTATTTATTTATTTCTTTTTGGAAAAGATAATGAAAGAAAATGGTGGCTTATTTTCTTTGATTTTGAAGCTTCATGAAGCTTTGACTAAGTGACCATTTTGTCTCATGCTTAACCCTAACCATTCCATATAACCCTAGTTCATTCTCTACACTTGACCATGGTTATTATTATGATAAGTATTCTTTTTCATTTCCTTTTTAAAATACTTATCATAATATACATCATTTTCTTCTTCTTCTTCAAGAAGAAGCTTGCCTCCATCAATGGCAACTTGAGAAAATGAGTGAGAAATCCAATTCTAAAGTGAACCCAACTCCTATTTCTTCATCCTCTACCTCTTGCCAAGTAGTATAGGGTGTTTTCTTCACAAGTTTCATGACTTGGTGAACTGGGAGCTTGATCTTGCGATGTCTCGACGTAGATCATCTTCGGCACGAAGCCGACGACCTTGCCCGCCCATTTCTCTGATGAAGCCGACGCTAGAGCCCGGGATTCCATTTGGACAGCGAGGAGACTTCATTGCGGAGCTATGGAGGTGGAGAACCGGATCTACAAAGGTTGTATTTCCGTTCTTGTAGTCAAGTTGTTAACTAGTTTCATCATTCGCCTAAAATTCTAGTTAACGATCCGTATTAGGGTTTCTCGGCACCCGTAAAATTTGAAATTGGCATGGTTGATGCCTTGTGAGACCTCATTAGTGTGCCTAGGAACCCTACAGTGGTATCAGAGACTAGATAGAGCCTTAGGCGATGCGTAGACAGAGTTTGAAGTCCGATCGAACCAAAACCCTAACCCGAAACATGCTCTCTGGACTTTTTTCAAAAACTGGGTTTTTTCCAGATTAAAAATGCTTAAAAAATTCAGCAGGGAATTCTAAGAATTACGGTGCAAATTTTTCCAGTGATGCTTCATAGTGCGGCGGAACCGCGGCAGAAGCCTGGCTTCTGCGGCGGTTCCGCTGCCAAATGATGACATCATCATTCCCTGTTTGCACAGTAACTCCTATTTTATTATGCTGGATTTTCTGGGAATTTCTAATATTTATTCAAGAGTTGTATTTTCTGTGGTTGTTTTGGGGATTCGTTGTTTCGATCGGAGTATCAGATTTTGTCTATGTGGCTTTCCGGATATTTTTGAATATGTTAAAAAGTTCGATCGGATATAGATACCCACCTTTTCCCCTGTCGGGAAATTTCCAAGTGTTGGATCTTTCCGTAGTTTAACGACGTTCTAAGTAGTGCAAGTAACGCGATGGTCCCTCTAGAAGACAACAAACCTTAACTCGATTATGTGACCGTCTTGAACTGCCCTTTGAACCTTAGGGTTTGGGGCAGTACGGCGTGCCACATGTGAGGCGTTGGCTTGACCCTTCTACGGCTGGACCGTTGGTACTGAGGCACGAAGTGAATGTCTTTGAACTTATTTCATGAGTTGAGCTGTTTCGGGAAAACTTGGGTGTTCGACTGTTCAATCGGAAAGTTTAACATTTTCTATTTATCTGGAATGGGATACAACAATTGGAATTCACAATAAGTTATGAGATAACTGTATGAATGTTATAAACATAGCACTTTAGTCTCACTTGATCGGTTGCCACGGAATTTTGATGTGATCAAAAGTCCGTCGCAATCACGTAGCGTACGCGGATACTCGCCGGGTAAACTTAATAGACAGCCTCGCTCCATAGCCCCGACCAAGTGACTGTAGGAGAACCCCGTCGCCGAAAGCATCCGTTCGGGTGCTTGCGGCAGCGGTGTTCCGCCTTGGTGCACTTCGTCGATGGTATCGGGGGTGCGGCCTTCTACTGAAGTTTGCGACGAGCATTCGATCAGAATGTCGGGAATCTTGTTGAATTGGCCGACTTGATATTGAAAAGTGTTTCCGATAATGAGACTAAAATGCGGGGTTTATAATTGTTAGGCATGCGATGTCTAAGTAATTCATTTGATTAGGCATGCGATGTCTAAAGAGATTGCGGATTCCAACTGTTGTAGTTTTACACTTTCTTTTCTTTGACCGTAAGTGTAATATGTGATATCGCCGGTTTCGTTGCTATATGTCAACGACAATTGGGATGGACATATTTACTTACGTTGATGACATGTGATGTTATGTGTTGCTGGATATGTTATATTGGATCGTCGTGTTTGAATAGCCGGGGGTTTTTATGTGAGATGAGTGTTTTTCATTTTCATTCATGTAGAAACTTGTATGTAATATTCTTTTATTAGGGCACTTCTAGGTTGCGGATGATGTCACCATTTGTATATTATTTACTTTTCCGCACTAGGATAGACCAAAGGAGGGGAGCACAAGTAACCGGGTTCTGGGGTCCAGTGGGAGACCAACTCGAGGAGTCGAGTCCGGGTCTCCTAACTCCAGAATTGGTAGGGTTGCTTGCCGCTCTTGTAGGGGTCTAGGGGTGTGGGTTTGGCTATTCATCACGACCGTGGAATCCGTGTTTTATACTGGCTCGTATTGAAAACACGGACGTCCTAGTATATCCAATACTTCATATGATTCTTCTGCTGCGATATCTGTGATGTGATCATGTGATGTTCTGTGATGGATACAATATATAGTATATATGATATATTATATAGACGTTACTTATGTTTTACACCCGTTCTAGCCCTGCCCCGCTCTGCCGTTAGTTACCTAACCTAACGGTGCACGAGGGGACATCGAGGCGAATGCGGATGGCATAAGTGTACGTCGTATTTATCTGTGATGTTTAGGTAACTTAAATGATGGGACTTCATTAATATGATTAATGAAATAAAAGAAACCTAAGATGTTGTAGAATCGAATTTCAAAAATAAAAACAGGTAGCTACAGTTCTTGCTTTGCACAGCGGTATATATGATATATCCTGCACCTTATTCGATGAGGAAAGGACCGAGATCCCTTCACCGGGAGTGACTCCTTTAGCTATAACTGGCAGATGCTACACACTCGGTTTGTTTTCTGATTGCTTTTAAGAGTTTTTGCTTTGCACGGTGATATATATGATATATCCCGCACCTCATTCGACGAGGAAAGGACCGACGATCCCTTCACCGGGAGTGACTCCTTTAGCAAAACTAGAAAAGCCTCAAAAGCACTCCATTTTTAAAATCATTTGATTCTACAACGATATCAAGTTCATTACGCAATAGGTTTTTAGAAAAACCTGTCGTAGCCCTCCGTCATTTCAGATAAGTTGTATATAGTATTCGTGCTGCATTTGTTAGCTTTCGCCAAGGTGCAGTGTGCGGTAGCTATATGCTGCTTATCTGGTGCATACGATGCGATTGGATTAGGGTAGTCGTGCGGCTTTGTTGGCTTTCGTCAAGGGTCGTACGGGTGGGTTTAATTCAATCAAGAAATGTACGGGTTGAACTTGACTAGCGGGCTATGGTTTGTTGGCTTTCGTCAAGGTCATAGCACGTTAGGGGCAAAATATTATCGGGAATTTCAAGTGTTGAAATTTGCAATGAGATTGCATACCTTCTATGAGATAGTTGGATCCCGATACCCGCTGTGAGTAAGAGTTACTCCTGGGAGAGTTTTATACATTACAATTAGCCGATCAAGTAGGTGTTTAGAAAGGTGTTAACGAGGTTACGCCTCTGGGAAAATGAGGTTTACATTAATTAGGTTCATGCGAAAGCACGGGGGACCTCCTTCAAAGTACCGATACTGGCCTGGCTGAAAGATAAGCGAACTTGTAGTGTGTAATTAATCCCGGCTAGTCTTTCCTTTTAGGGTTTGAAGGAAGATTTGATAAAAACAGTGGGATCCATCCTGATTAGATAAAATAATAACCAATCTGATCTTCCAAGAGCATACGCTGAGTGTTTTCTTCTCTCTCTCTCGAGGTAGCGACCATATCACGCCTTAATCAAGATAATAATACGGATTATTGACCGAACCCGCTTGTTATACTGAGCTGGGGAACGTTGGTCCCGCTCCAACTTATAATTGTTATAAGACAGAGCAGGAAATTGGGGATTATCAGAATTCCCGTGCCGCCCAAACGAAGAGAGTGCATGATGATGCATCATCTTCGGGTATGTTCATTACAGAGAACTGTTTCTCAGTATCCTTTACGTCCTGGGTATGTGATACCACATCAGGATCCCAGATATGTAATCTGTTACATAGGGCTACAGAAAGGTAGAGGACTGAGAACGGGTGATAAGTTTCATGAGGCAGAAAACGGGGCAAGAGTTGCAGCCAAGTCTGTTGGTCACTGTCACCCTGTATTACCAATACATTGATTCTGAACGAATGTTATTAGATACCGAACCTGATATACAAAATCATATATGTCTCTTTATTAGTAAAGAAATGAAAAAATTTTGTATTGTTGGATAATGTTTTGAACATTTCCTATATCAAAAGTTGATCGGTTCAGGCACGTTATCTAAAAGCATTGATGTTCTAAATCAAACTACAGTTCTTTAGTATACTGAACACATAAAAGAGGAAGAGTTCAGAAATGAACGGATCCTACTTGAGTCATTGTAGACTAGGTCATATCAATGTGACCCGACTAGCTCAAGTTACATGAAGATGCATATTTAAATCAGTTTGAATCTACATCTTGTGAAACTTGCCAGTCATGTCACAAAGATATAATGACACCAGCTCTGTTTATTGGAAACAGAGAAAGAGTTAGTAAACTCTTGGGATGATACATGTTGATGTATGCAAGGTCCCCTTTCTACACATGCCAGGACTGGTTCTTTGTACTTCGTTACATTCTCTGATAATCTCTCAAGATTCAGACATATGTTCCTGTTGAAACACAAGTCCGAACCTTTTGAGATATTCACAGAATATGATTTAGAAGTAGAGAACCAAAACACGGGTATAAGTATTATGTCCTTTGATGAGATCAATGAGGAGAATACTTGTGCATAGAATTCCTGGATTATTCTAAAGGAGAATGAGATTCTCTCTCAGCATTACTCCTCCGTATACACCATAGCACGATGGTATATCGGGGTGGAGCAGTTGCACCCTATTTGATATTTTAGGGTTCCTAGGCACTCTAATGGAGTCTCACAAATGATCAAACATTCACAAATCAAATTTTACGGGTGCCTACAAACCCTAATACGGATCGTCAACTAGATATATAGGCGATGCAAGCAAGTAAACGGAAATATAGCTAAAGGGAAGGGGCTACAACCTTTGTAGATCCGGTCCTCCACCTCCTAGGCTCCGTGATGAAGTCCTCTCCGCTGTCCAAATCGAACCATGACTCTCACGGTGGTTTCATCGGAGAAAAAACGGGCTAGGTCATCGACGACGATGCCGAAGATGATCTACGTCGAGGCATCGCTAGATCAAGCTCTAACTTCACCAAGTCAAGAAAACTTGTGAAGGAAACACCCTATACTACTTGGCAAGAGGTAGAGGATGAAGAAATAGGAAGTGGGTAGACTTTAGATTTGGATTTCTCACATTTTTTCATCAATCACCATTGATGTAGCAAGCTTTCTTCTCATGAAAGAAGAAGATGAAGAAGAAGAAGATATGATAAGTGTTGAATAAAAATGAAAAAGAATTAATTCTTATCATCTTGTAACCTTAGTTAAGCGTAGAGAATGAATTAGGGTTAGTTTAAATGGTTAGGGTTAAGTATAAGACAAGAATGGAGACTAAGTCAAAACTTCAAGAATGTTCAACTAAAAACAAAACAAGTAACCATTCATTTATCCTTTTCATTTTCCAAAATAAATAAATAAATAAGATAAATGAATAAGTAATTAAGTAAACAAAACCCTAATCATTAACTTAACCATAGTTTATTTCTTTACACTTAACCAAATATGCATGTATCATCAAACATGATACAATCATGTGCACAAAAGTATATCACATATACAACTTGCATAATTCAAGTGAGAAAAACCTTTTAAAGTGAACCAATACTAGTTAATACAAAGTAATATATCAAATATATAATTATACATTAAATCATTAAATCAACACTTGATTCAATGATCCGGTCATGTCTCATATAACCGGCTAGTATCCAATGTATCGGCTTATCGAATCAATCCTTGATTCGATAACTACGTTATATCGCATACAACCATTCGACACATTCATCGCGAGAATGAAATACGGTATCACATACACGAATTATTCTCGGTCCCGCACATATCTCATATGCGCTCCTATTTCGTTTCGCTTGAACCAGGAAACCTCTGTGTAGGACTCTAAAGACTCGTCAATACGCCGGCAGCAGATGATGATCATATCAAGCACCCACAAGCCTCAAGCGGTCTGCTAAACGTAACGGCCACCCGGGTATTGAGCGATCAGAAGATCGACGAGCAAGCCCGCTCACACTCCTGTGAATCCAACCAGTAACACTTACCGTACAGTCCGGTCTGTTCGTCTGATATGTCGCATATCTCGCCTAGGGGTGGTAAACGTCAGACCCCAGTAGCTCGATAATTCATGCCGACGTGAAGTCCATGACATGTGTGAAACTACTGATAACACTTACCTGTAGGTCACTGCAACCCTGGCCAGGGATTTCCTGTTATGGCCAGTCGAGCATAGCGCAACATCAACTCCCAATACCGGCGGAGACGAATTCCCTCCTATCGCTCATTGCCTCCATGTGAATCGGGACTGTACCCAAAAACCACCTGTTTGCACGACTCAGTAGAGCCGTGGTAGGGTGGAAATCAAAGCACAGTGGGAGACACACAAGACCCTATGACGATCTCGGGTCAACAGACTAAGCTGTACCAGTGTCACCAGAGAACTGCCATCTGACGTGAGGTATAATACCATTTGGGAGTTCTCGGCGAGTCCGTTCAGTGTACCCAGTCTCCACTGAGCACCCGTATACCATCTCCGATGTCAAACACCAATGGATATGGGATCATCCATCGCCCATCACATGGGTCGAGAAGATATACGCTAGTCTATTCTGGAATATCGATGCCCCGTCTCGATATTCCTACGACTAGGAACATTGAAGGATGTACTCATGGACTACCCAGGCCCCACTAGTATGATCCGCATCATAGTCCTGGAAGTCGAGTACACATCCTAAGGGCTTTATCAACATGTAACAGAGAGACAGAAAGTATACATGTTAAGATAAAGAGCAACCAGATAGCGTACTATCATGTCGAGCAAGAAAGTCCTACCTATATATGTTCCAGCATCCACTACAATATACATCCAATGTACAGTAATAGCCTCTAGGGCATACATATAACTAACAATCTCCCACTTGCACTAGGGCCATCTGTAGCAGTAGTTGCAGTATCTAATACTCAACCATCCCCTAAAAGTCTCTCTTTGGGAAAAGGCCTTCGTGAGTGGATCCGCCGTGTTGTCCTCTGAGTCTACTCTCCTAACCTCGATCACCCTGGAGATCAACTATCTCCATGATCAGGTGATGCTGCCTCAGATTTTGTCTGGGTCACTGATGGGACCAGGGTTCCTAGGCCAAAGCCACAGTTCCATTGTCATACAATGGTAGGAACAGTTCCATTGTCATACAATGGTAGGAACCTAGTTCATCTAATGAACCAATATATACCCAAACTTCCACTTTGGTAGTATCTTTAATAGCGATGTTACCAGCCTTTATCGTCTAGTTTGCCACGGTATCTAGCTTGGAACTCTTCCAACATACCGTCCCTTTACTGAGGGTAAAGACAATGCCTGTGACTGACATTCAGTTGTCTTTATCACCCTGGAACCCTTCCAGTGTTTTTCCCCAGGATCGATTGATACCATCTCACTTCATCTAGTGAGAATCCTAGCATCCAATTACGTCTATCTCATAGATGAAAACTCAGGATTTAGGAGGTATCACTTTATCCTATATGGAGAATCCATGTGATAAGAGGAGATCGACCGATCGTAGTATAGGAAACTCTTTTCCTATCAAGAGTATGTTGTCCACATACAATACGAGGATGACCACCATACTCCCTACTACCTTTTTGTTTATACAAGGTTCAACTACCATTTTGATGATGTCAACTTCTTTGACTAATCCATCAAAACAGATGTTCCAACTCCGCGATACCTGCTTTATCCTATAAAGCATCTTGCACACGTTTCCGCTGCTCCCACTGTCTACGAGGCCCTCTGGCTGTGTACTTATAGACGCACTCTTCTAAAACATCATTTAGAAAAGTAGTCATGGCACCCAACCACCAGATATCGTAGTCATGGTATGTAGCCGTGGCAAGTAGGATCTGGATGGACTCAAGCATAGTCCCTAGAAAAGGTTTCATCATTATCCACACCTGGTTGATGACTAAAACCTTTAACAAGTCTAGCTTTGAAAGTCTCAACTTTTCCATATACACCAAGTAATCTTCTCAAGATATACTTGCTCCTGATGGGGATTTAACCCTTCAGATATAGCAACCAAAGTCCATACTTTGTTGGTGTATAAGGATTCCATCTCAGATCACTAAGCATCCAGCCATTCTTACAGAGTCCCTACTCTCGATGGCCTGCTCGAAACTGGTTGGGTCATCATCTCATGATGCAATCCTCGCTCCCACTGTCATCGAGAAACCGAGGTATCTCTCAGGCGGATGAGGAACCCTACTAGATCGGCGGAGAGGCTGAGGTTCGTTGGAATCCACTGAATCCTTTGGTTCTACCAAATTATCTGCTGTAGTTTGTATAGCTGGAACCTTTCCAGTTCTACATTACAGACCTTGCCTCGAGCCTGTCCGGATTTTGCTTTTAGACATAGGCCGGACAATCCCAAATCTTAACTAACTTAAGATATGGGCTCTTCCCTTTCCATATCACATATGAAGTGGTAGGCAGTGATTTGATTCCAACCTAATTCAATAGGTATGCAGCTTCTAAAGCGCATAACATCCAAAAGGAAATAGGTAACTCAGTAATACTCATCATAGAGCACACGATATCTAATATTGTGTGATTGCTCCACCCCGATACACCATTGTGCTGTGGTGTATCCAGAGGAGTAATACTGAGAGTGAATCTCATTCTCCTTTAGAATAGTCCAGGAATGCTATGCACAAGTATTCTCCTCCCTGATCTTATCATAGGACATAATACTTATACCCGGTTTTTGGTTCTCTACTTCTAACTTATATTCTGTGAATATCTCAAAAGGTTCGGACTTGTGTTTCAACAGGAACATATGTCAGAATCTTGAGAGATCATCAGAGAACGTAATGAAGTATAAAGAACCAGTCCTGGCATGTGTAGACAGGAGACCTTACAAACATCATAATGTATCAGTCCCAAGAGTTTACTAACTCTTTCTCTGTTTCCAATAAACAGAGCTATGGTCATCTAATCTTTGTGACATGACTGACAAGTTTCACAAGATGTAAATTCAAACTAATTTAAATATGCATCTAAAATGTAACTTCAGCCAGTCGGGTCGCATTGATGTGACCTAGTCTACAATACCTCAAGAAGAATTTGTTCATTTCTGAACTCTTCCTCTTGTGTGTGTTCAGTATACAAGGAACTATAGTTTGATTTAGAACGTCAATGCTTTTAGATAACGTGCCTGAACCGATCAACTTTTGATATAGGAAATGTTCAAAACATTATCCAACAATACAAAATTATATCATTTCTTTACTAATAAAGAGACTGATATGATTTTGTATATCAGGTTCGGTATCTAATAGTATTTGTTCAGAATCAATGTATTAGTAATACAGGGTGACAGTGACCAACAGACTTGGCTGCAACACTTGCCCCGTTTTCTGTCTCATGAAACTTATCACCCTTTCTCAGTTTTTCTACCCTTTTGTAGCCATATGTAACAAATTACATATCTGGGATCCTGATCCGGTATCGAATACCCAGGATGCAGAGGATACTGAGAAACAGTTCTTTATAACGAACACACCCGAAGATGATGAATCATCATGCACTCTCTTCGTTTGGGCGGCACGGGAATCCTGGTATTCCCCTTATTTCCTTCTCTGTCTTATAACAATTATAAGTTAGAGCGGGACCAACGTTCCCCTGCTCAGTATAACAAGCGGGTTCGGTCAATACATCCATATTATTATCTTGATTAAGGCGTGATATAGTCGCTACCTGGAGAGAGAGAGAAGAAAACACTCAGCGTGCGCTCTTGCAAGATTAGATTGGTTATATATTTTATCTAATCAGGATGGCTCCCACTGTTTTTATCAAATCTTCCTTCAAACCTTAAAAGGAAAGACTAGCCGGGATTAATTACACTCTACAAGTTCGCCAATCTTTCAGCCAGGCCAGTGTCGGTACTTTGAGGGAGGTTCCCCGTGCTTTCGCACGGACCTAATTACAGTTAACCTCGTTTTCCCAGAGGCGTAACTCCGTTGACACCTTTCTAGACACCTACTTGATCGGCTAATTGTAAAGTGCAAAACTCTCCCAGGAGTAACAATTACTCGCAGTGGGTATCGGGATCCAACTATCATATAGAAGGTATGCAATCTCATTGCAAATTTCAACACTTGAAACTCCCGATAAAGGTTTTTACCCCTAGCACCTATGACCTTAACTATGGTCAACAAATCATAAGTACTAGTCAAGTTCTACCCGTCATTTCGTGATTAATTAGACCCACCCACATGACCCTTAACTAAGGTCAACAAAGTCACGCGACTGTCCTAACTAATCGTATCATATGCGGTGTAGGAAGACATCACTTAGCTACCGTATACTGTGCCTTGACTATGGTCAACAAACACAGCACGAATACTAAGTACTCTACTTCCGAAAATGACGGAGGGTTGCGAATGGTTTTTGTGAAAACCATTAACGCTTTGAACTTGATCTCGTTGCGGAATCAAATGTTTTTTAAATGGAATGTTTTCGAGGCTTTTCTAGTTTTGCTAAAGGGGTCACTCCCGGTGAAGGGATCGTCGGCCCTTTCCTCGTCGAATGAGGTGCGGGATATATCATATATATCACTGTGCAAAGCGAAAACTATAGAAGCGATCAAAGACAAACCGAGGGTTGTAGCATCTGCCAGTTATTGCTAAAGGAGTCACTCCCGGTGAAGGGATCTCGGTCCTTTCCTCATCGAATAAGGTGCAGGATGTTCTATAATGAACACCGCGATGCAAAGCAAGAACTGTAGCTACCTGTTTTTATTTTGAAATTCGATTCCACAACATCAATTAGGTTTATTTTCTTTCATTAATCTCATTAATGAATATCCCATCATTAAGGTCCACCTAAACATCACAGATAAATATAACGTACGCTTATGCCATCCGCATTCGCTTCGATGTCCCGTCTGCACCGTTAGGTTAGGTAATTAACGGCAGAGCGGGGCAGGGCTAGCGCAGGTGTAAAACATAAGCAACGTCTATATATAATATATCATATATACTATATATATTATCTGTCACAGAACATCACATGATCACATCACAGATAAATCACAACAGAAGAAACATATGAAATATTGGATATACTCGGACGTCCGTGTTTTCAATACGAGCCGGTATAAAACACGGATTTCACGGTCGTGATGAATAGCCAATCCCACACCCCTAGACCCCTACGAGAGCGGCAAGCAACCCTACCAATTCTAGGGTTAGGAGACCCGGACTCGACTCCTCGAGATGGTCTCCCACTGGACCCTAGAACCCGGTTACTTGTGCTTCCCTCCTTGGGTCTATCCTAGTGCAGAAAAGTAAATAATATACATCAACGGTGACAACTTCCGCAACCTGGAAGTGCCCCAATAAAAGAATATTACATACAAGTTTTAACATGAATGAAAATGAAAAACACTCATCTCACATAAAAAAAACCCCGGCTATTCAAACACGACGATCCAATATAACATAACCAGCAACACATAACATCACATGTCATCAACGTAAGCAAACATGCGTATCCCAATTGTCGTTGACATATAGCAACGAAACCGGTGATATCACATATTACACTTACGGTCACAGAAAAGAAAGTGTAAAACTACAACAGTTGGAATCCGCAACCTCCTCAGACATCGCATGCCTGACCAAATGAATTACTTAGACATCGCATGCCTAACAATTATAAACCCCGCATTTTAGTCTCATTATCGAAAGCTCTTTTCAATATCAAGTCGGGCAATTCAACAAGATTCCCGACATCCTGATCGAATGCTCGTCGCAAACTTTAGTAGGCGGCCGCACCCCTGATACCGTCGATGAAGTGCACCAAGGCGGAACACCGCTACCGCGAGCACCCGAACGGATGCTTTCGGCGACGGGGTTCTCCTACAGTCACTTGGTCGGGGCTATGGATTGAGGCTGTCTATTAAGTTTACCCGGCGAGTATCCGCGTACGCTACGTGATTGCGACGGACTTTTGATCACATCAAAATTCCGTGGCAACCGATCAAGTGAGACTAAAGTGCTATGTTTATAACATTCATTCAGTTATCACATAACTTTTGTGAATTCCAATTGTTGTATCACATTCCGGATAAACAGAAAATGTTAAACTTTCCGATTGAACATTCGAACACCCAAGTTTTTCCGAAACAGCTCAACACATGAAATAAGTCTAACATTCAGTTCGTGCCTCAGTACCAAGGGTCCAGCCGTAGAAGGGTCAAGCCAACGCCTCACATGTGGCACGCCGTACTGCCCCAAACCCGAAGGTTCAAAGGGCAGTTCAAGACGGTCACACAATCGAGTTAAGGTTTGTTGTCTTCTAGAGGGTCCATCGCGTTACTTGCACTACTTAGAACGCGTTAAACTACGGAAAAATCCAACAATTGGAAATTTCCCGGCAGGGGAAAAAGTGGGTATTTATATCCGGTCGAACTTTTTAACATATTCTAAGATTATCCGGAAAAGCACACAGACAGAATTAGACAATCCGATCGATACACCGAGTCCCCAAAACAACCCAGAAAATACAACTCTGGGAAAAATTATTAAAAATTCCCAGGATCTCCAGCACAGAAAACTAAGAATTACTGTGCAAAAACATCTGTCTGAAGATACCAACTTGCCGCGGAACCGCCGCATTAGGCATGCATATGCGGCGGTTCCGCCGCACTATTAACGATTCAGAGCCCCCGTTTTAAACAGTAATTCTTAGAATATTGCACTGAGGTTTCTGCATATTTTTAATCTACACAAATCCACGAATTTCAAAAATGTCCAAAGAGCATGTTAAAATCGGGGTTTCGGGTCGATCGGACTTCTAACTCCATCTACGCATCGCCTAAGGCTCTAGCTAGTCTCTGATACCACTGTAGGGTTCCTAGGCACTCTAATGGAGTCTCACAAGTGATCAAACATGCAAAAATCAAATTTTACGGGTGCCTACAAACCCTAATACGGATCGTCAACTAGATATATAGGCGATGCAAGCAAGTAAACGGAAATATAGCTAAAGGGAAGGGGCTACAACCTTTGTAGATCCGGTCCTCCACCTCCTAGGCTCCGTGATGAAGTCCTCTCCGCTGTTCAAATCGAACCATGACTCTCACGGTGGTTTCATCGGAGAAAAAGCGGGCTAGGTCATCGACGACGATGCCGAAGATGATCTATGTCGAGGCATCGCTAGATCAAGCTCCAACTTCACCAAGTCAAGAAAACTTGTGAAGGAAACACCCTATACTACTTGGCAAGAGGTAGAGGATGAAGAAATAGGAAGTGGGTAGACTTTAGATTTGGATTTCTCACATTTTTTCATCAATCACCATTGATGTAGAAAGCTTTCTTCTCATGAAAGAAGAAGATGAAGAAGAAGAAGATATGATAAGTGTTGAATAAAAATGAAAAAGAATTAATTCTTATCATCTTCTAACCTTAGTTAAGTGTAGAGAATGAATTAGGGTTAGTTTAAATGGTTAGGGTTAAGTATAAGACAAGAATGGAGACTAAGTCAAAACTTCAAGAATGTTCAACTAAAAACAAAACAAGTAACCATTCATTTATCCTTTTCATTTTCCAAAATAAATAAATAAATAAGATAAATGAATAAGTAATTAAGTAAACAAAACCCTAATCATTAACTTAACCATAGTTTATTTCTTTACACTTAACCAAATATGCATGTATCATCAAACATGATACAATCATGTGCACAAAAGTATATCACATATACAACTTGCATAATTCAAGTGAGAAAATCCTTTTAAAGTGAACCAATACTAGTTAATGCAAAGTAATATATCAAATATATAATTATACATTAAATCATTAAATCAACACTTGATTCAATGATCCGGTCATGTCTCATATAACTGGCTAGTATCCAATGTATCGGCTTATCGAATCAATCCTTGATTCGATAACTAGGTTATATCGCATACAACCATTCGACACATTCATCGCGAGAATGAAATACGGTATCACATACACGAATTATTCTCGGTCCCACACATATCTCATATGCGCTCCTATTTCGTGTCGCTTGAACCAGGAAACCTCTGTGTAGGACTTTAAAGACTCGTCAATACGCCGGCAGCAGATGCTGATCATATCAAGCACCCACAAGCCGCAAGCGGTCTGCTAAACGTAACGGCCACCCGGGTATTGAGCGATCAGAAGATCGACGAGCAAGCCCGCTCACACTCCTGTGAATCCAACCAGTAACACTTACCGTACAGTCCGGTCTGTTCGTCTGATATGTCGCATATCTCGCCTAGGGGTGGTAAACGTCAGACCCCAGTAGCTCGATAATTCATGCCGACGTGAAGTCCATGACATGTGTGAAACTACTGATAACACTTACCAGTAGGTCACTGCAACCCTGGCCAGGGATTTCCTGTTATGGCCAGTCGAGCATACCACAACATCAACCCCCAATACCGGGAGAGACGAATTCCCTCCTATCGCTCATTGCCTCCATGTGAATCGGGACTGTACCCAAAAACCACCTGTTTGCACGACTCAGTAGAGCCGTGGTAGGGTGGAAATCAAAGCACAGTGGGAGACACACAAGACTCTATGACGATCTCTGGTCAACAGACTAAGCTGTACCAGTGTCACCAGAGAACTGCCATCTGACGTGAGGTATAATACCATCTGGGAGTTCTCGGCGAGTCCGTTCAGTGTACCCAGTCTCTACTGAGCACCCGTATACCATCTCCGATATCAAACACCAATGGATATGGGATCATCCATCGCCCATCACATGGGTCGAGAAGATATACGCTAGTCTACTCTGGAATATCGATGCCCCGTCTCGATATTCCCACGACTAGGAACATTGAAGGATGTACTCATGGACTACCCAGGCCCCACTAGTATGATCCGCATCATAGTCCTGGAAGTCGAGTACACATCCTAAGGGCTTTATCAACATGTAACAGAGAGACAGAAAGTATACATGTTAAGATAAAGAGCAACCAGATAGCGTACTATCATGTCGAGCAAGAAAGTCCTACCTATATATGTCCCAGCATCCACTACAATATACATCCAATGTACAGTAATGGCCTCTAGGGCATACATATAACTAACAGATATAGTGCGCTCTATGATGAGTACTACTGAGTTACCTGTTTCCTTTCTGGGAGTTATGCACTTGAGAAGCTGCGTACCTATTGAATTGGATTCGAATCAAATCTATGCCTACCACTTCATATGTGATATGGAAAGGGAAGAGCCCATATCTTAAATTAGTTAAGATTTGGGGTTGTCCGGGCTATGTTTAAAAGCAAAATCCGGACAAGCTCGAGGCAAGGTCTGTTATGTACAACTGGAAAGGTTCTAGCTATACAAATTACAGCAGATGACTTGGTAGAACCAAAGGATTCAATAGTGACCAACGAACCTCAACCTCTCCGCCGATCTAGTAGGGTTCCTCACCCACCTGAGAGATACTTGGGTTTCTCTATGACAGTGGGAGCGAGAATTGCATCATGAGATGATGACCCAACTAGTTTCGAGCTGGCCATCAGGAGTGGGACTCTGTAAGAATGGCTGGATGCTTAGCGATCTGAGATGGAATCCTTATACACCAACAAAGTATGGACTTTGGTTGCTATATCTGAAGGGTTAAATCCCCATCAGGAGAAAGTATAACTTGAGAAGATTACTCGGTGTACATGGAAAAGTTGAGACTTTCAAAGCTAGACTTGTTAAAGGTTTGCATCATTGACCAGGTGTGGATCATGATGAAACTTTTTCTAAGGATCTATGCTTAAGTCCATCCAGATCCTACTTACCACGGCTACATACCATGACTACAATATCTGGTGGTTGGGTGTCATGACTGCTTTTTTAAATGATGTTTTGGAAGAGAGCGTCTATAAGTACACAGCCAGAGGGCTTCGTAGACAGTGGGAGCAGCGGAAACGTGTGCAAGATGCTTTATAGGATAAAGCACGCATCGCGGGGTTGGGACATCTGTTTTGATGTGGTAGTCAAAGAGTTTGACATCATCAAAATGGTAGATGAACCTTGTATAAACAATAAAGGTAGTAGGGAGTATAGTGACGATCCTCGTAGAGTACGTCGATGAAATTCTCTTGATAGGGAAGGAGTTTCCTATGCTACGCTCGGTCAATCTCCGCTTATCATAATAATTCTCCATATAGGATCAAAGTTATACCTCCTAAATCCTGGGTTTTGGATCTATGAGATAGATCTAATTGGATATTAGGATTCTCAATAGTTGTAGTGAGATGGTATCAACCGATCCTGGGGAGAATCACTGGAAGGCTTCCAGGGTGATAATGACGACTGAATGTCAGTCGCAGGCATTGTCTTTACCCTCAGTAAAGGGACGGTATGTTGGAAGAGTTCCAAGCTAGATACCGTGGCATACTAGACGACTAAGGCTGGATACATCGCTACTTAAGATGCTACCAAGGAGGATGTTTGGGTGTATATTAGTTCATGAGGTGAACTTCGTTCCTCCCATTGTGTGACAATGGAGTTGTGGTTTATGCCAAGGAACGCCGGTCCCATCAGTGATCCAGACATATTCTAAGGCAGTGTCACCTGATCATGGAGATGGTTGATCTCCAGGGTGATCGAGGTTAGGAGAGTAGACTCAGAGGACAACACGGCGGATCCACTCACAAAGGCCTTTTCCCAGAGAGAGACTTTTATGGGATGGTTGAGTATGAGATACTACAACCACTGCTATCAGATGGCCCTAGTGCAAGTGGGAGATTGTTAGTTATATGTATGCCCTAGAGGCCATTACTATACATAGGATGTATATTGTAGTGGATGCTGGGACATATGTAGGGAGGACTTTCTTGCTCAACATGATAGTATGCTATCTGGTTGCTCTTTATCTTAACGTGTACACTGATTGTCTCTCTGTTACATGTTGGTAAAGCCCTTAGGATATGTACTTGACTACCTGGATTATGATGGGGATCATACTAGTGGGGACATGGTAGTCCATAAGTACATCCTTCAAGGTCCCTAGTCGTGGGTGTATCGAGACAGGGTATCGATATACCAGAGTAGACTAGCGTATACCTTCTCGACCCATACAGATGGGAGATGGATGATCCCATATCCATTGGTGTTTGACATCAGAGATGATGTAAGGGTGCTCAGTGGAGACTGGGTACACTGGACGGACTCGCCGAGAACTCCCAGATGGTATTATACCTTATGTCAGATGGCAGTTCTCAGGTGACACTGGTACAGAGTAGTCTGTTGACCCGAGATCGTCATAAAGTCTTGTGTGGTTCCCACTGTGCTTTGATTTCCATCTTTCCACGTCCAAGAGGGCGTGCAAAACGGTGGTTTTTGGGTACAGTCCCGAGTCACATGGAGGCAATGAGCGATAGGAGGGGATTCGTCTCTCCCGGTATAGGGAGTTGATGTTGCGCTGTGTTTGATTGGCTATAACCGGAAATCCCTGGTCAGGGTTGCTGAGATTTACTGGTAAGTGTTACCAGTAGTTTCTCGAACTGTTATAGACTTCATATCGACACGACTTATCGAGCTATTGGGGTCTGACGTTTACCACCCCTAGGCGAGATATGCGACATATCAGACGAACAGACCGGACTGTACGGTAAGTGTTACTGGTTGGATTCACAGGAGTGTGAGCGGGCTTGCTCGTCGATCTTCTGATAGCTCAATACCCGGGCGGCCGTTACGTTTAGCAGACCGCTTGCGGCTTGTGGGTGATTGATATGATCATCATCTGCTGCCGGCGTATTGACGAGTCTTTAGAGTCCTACACAGAGGTTTCCTGGCTCAAGCGAAACGAAATAGGAGCGCATATGAGATATGTGCGGGACCGAGAATAATGCGTGTATGTGATACCGTATTTCATTCTCGCGATAAATGTGTCGAATGGTTATATGCGATATAACCTAGTTATCAAATCAAGGATTGATTCGATAAATCGATACATTGTATACTGGTCGGTTGTGTGCGACATGACCGGATCATTGAATCAAGTGTTGATTTAATGATTTAATGCATAATTATATATTTGATATATTACTTTGCATTAACTAGTGTTGGTTCACTTTAAATGGATTTTCTCACTTGAAGTTCACAAGTTGTATATGTGATATATTTTTGTGCACTTGATTGTATCATGTTTGATGATACATGCTTACTTGAGTTTGTGTAAAGATTAAACCATGGTTATTTAAATGGTTAGGGTTTTGTTTTTCATATCTATTTATTTATTTATTTATTTATTTCTTTTTGGAAAAGATAATGAAAGAAAATGGTGGCTTATTTTGTTTGATTTTGAAGCTTCATGAAGCTTTGACTAAGTGATCATTTTGTCTCATGCTTAACCCTAACCATTCCACATAACCCTAGTTCATTCTCTACACTTGACCATGGTTATTATTATGATAAGTATTCTTTTTCATTTCCTTTTTAAAATACTTATCATAATATACATCATCTTCTTCTTCTTCTTCTTCAAGAAGAAGCTTGCCTCCATCAAATGCAACTTGAGAAAATGAGTGAGAAATCCAATTCTAAAGTGAACCCACCTCCTATTTCTTCATCCTCTACCTCTTGCCAAGTAGTATAGGGTGTTTTCTTCACAAGTTTCATGACTTGGTGAAGTGGGAGCTTGATCTTGCGATGTCTCGACGTAGATCATCTTCGGCACGAAGCCGACGACCTTGCCCGCCCATTTCTCTGATGAAGCCGACGCTAGAGCCCGGGATTCCATTTGGACTACGAGGAGACTTCATTGCGGAGCTATGGAGGTGGAGAACCGGATCTACAAAGGTTGTATTTCCGTTCTTGTAGTCAAGTTGTTAACTAGTTTCATCATTCGCCTAAAATTCTAGTTAACGATCCGTATTAGGGTTTCTCGGCACCCGTAAAATTTGAAATTGGCATGGTTGATACCTTGTGAGACCTCATTAGTGTGCCTAGGAACCCTACACTGTGTTCTGCTGTGATGTTGCGGATTTTTCGTGGTGGATAGCAGTGTGCAATGATAGTGCAGTTTGGTTTTATTTGTACATTTTATATTGCGGGGCGAGCGTCCAACATGTGGACTTCCGTCACTGCCTGTTGTATAATATTCTTTTGGGGCACGACCAGGTTGCGGTCGATGTACCTGTTGTACTATTTTTCATTACTGTACTAGGTTTTGCCCCGCGACGGAGTGCACGGATAGCCGGGTTCTGAGGGGCAACAGGTCCGCATCTCATGGCTTTGAGAGGCAGAGGGGCCTCACTCTAGAATTGGCAGACTATTCGCCGCACTCGTAGGGGGTACAGGTTGACCCAAGGAGGGGTGCCCAAGATTACCGGATTCCGTGAAGTGCTGGGTGGTCCATTCACTATGCTGTAAGGGGCTGCCTCGCTTCAGGTTTTGGCGGGTAACTGATTCGTGTCAAAAATATGAGTTTACCGCAATCAGAAACGGCGTCGCTTCGCAGCTAGCCGGTGAGTACGGGTCGATCCACAGAGACGGGTAAATTCCTTTTATGTGTTTTAACGAGTTGATTCAAAGTGTCGTTTTGGTTGGTTTATAAAAATCTATGAAAGCTGGATCTAATTAATCTAATTAAAAGTCTTGCTAGGGTTAGGCTTAAGGGAAGTTTTGGAGATTAACATTTTTCTTCACCGCTTTCAATGCCTTCTTTTTTTAGATCTATTAGATGTTACGGTAATTGTCAATAAAGTGTGTCCGAATCTTTTGGGACGATGCTTCTTCCTCTAGATTCGCATCCTTCCTTTGTTGATAATTACCCTAACCCCCATGGAAAACACGCGCAACCGGCCCTTTATACTACGGTTCACCATTACCTCGAGGGGTAGGGTGCCGTAGGGAGCGGTTGTGCGCGTATGCATGGAGTTCTAATTCATTAGGTGAATGTGGCATTGAAAGGGATGAGAGATCTCATCTCTCAACCCTTTCCCTAAAGCTAACCCTAACAAGCGAGGAGACTACTCGCTCATTAGGGGATGATAATGCATACTAATTAAAAGAAGAAAAAACATAATTTACCTTACTAGGTTGACGGCTCCCTCCAAACGATATAGAACAGATCTGAATATAACTCCCAGAAATTCTGAAATTTATTGATTGAAAAGAGGCATAGGTTTTTACAGATCTGGGAATACAATTTATAAGAAAACAGAAAACCTAGGGTTACAGACTCTCGCACATGCGCAATTACAGATTTGCCCACGGAAAATCCAAACCCCCGCACCGACGCACCAGCTCAAAAATTTTGCACCGACGTGCGCTCTAGATGGCCGTGGAACCGCGGTGCCAGGCTGGGTTTGGCCGCGGTTCCGCGGCCAAACTAGGGAATTGGGCACTTTGATTTTTGGGGCTTTTTCCTTGGCTTCTTGGGCTTTCTCTTTTTACACTTCTTTTCTCTGTTGGATTTCTGGGTCTTCTCAAGATCTCCAGTGAAGACTTGTAAGGATCTTTTGACCGTTCATTTGACAATTTGGACCTTGCAATGTTCTTCGACTAGGCTTGACTAGGATCCGTCTACTTGTTTGTCAAAAGTCCCTTTTCTGTATCAGCTTTCGTCTTTTTCATTGTATTTGCTCCAAGAGCCTGTATCCTGTAACATTCAACAAAAGTGCGTCAGGATTACCTGTTTATTTATAAAACGGATAAGAATAGGGGAATGAAAAATGCAATATTATGGTCTAAACAAATACCCCCAAACTTACCTTTTTGCTCGTCCTCGAGCAAACTTATTATTTTATTCACTAAAATCCTAACCACACTTTCGCAGGGAAACACGATTGCACTGAGCACGTGCAACAAGCCGTTAAACCTCTAGGTGTCCCTAGTAGGAGGAGTGTTGTCTCCTGAGGGTTTTCAGCGGATTACACCCACAAAATCCTATCAATTCGGCCCATTAACTTTAGTTCTCCAATTAGGTCTTCTAGCAAGGAATTCTATTATCATCGACCTGCAAATTATCCGCCCATATTCTTCACACTTCCTTATCATTTAACTTAAGATTATATATGTTCTATAGACTTATTTAGCTTTCGGCATCTCTTAAGTCTTCCTTCTAGGGCTTCATCTCTACTTAGGAATTTCTATCAACTCTACTAAAGATACAAGTTCTATCTTTCATTCCTTTTTCTTATCTAAACTCTAATCACATATCCCCACGTGTGTGTATAGATCACCCCTACACTTGGAAATTCAAATCAAGCAATCGTACTCTCGTCCATTGTCCAAAGTACTTATTAATTCGTGCATTTTGAATTTCGCTTACACATCCTTCATGCGACTGTTAATACTTCTTGAGGTACCAACAACCGATTACAAGATGCGTTACCACTTTAAAGCGTACTTCCTAGTTTTTGCAACACCCAAGGCTTTAGCAGTAACTCCCAAACCAGTTGGTCTAAGGCACTAGGTGATAAGGCACCCTTGCTAAATATTTTTCTATTTTTTTACAGTCTTAAGTAATCACAAAAACCAGTGTCCATTTTTTTTTTCTTTATTCACTTTTTTTTTTATTTTCATTGTACTAAGGACTTTAGACAAGAGCATTTCAAGATCTCTTCTACTATTCCAAGTTTCAAGGTGGTGATTGTGCAAATTGTAGGGTATACGTTTTCAGAATCTAGACTTAAGCTAGGAACTATTTTTCAAACTTATACTCTAATAAGAACATCAATACTTTTCCTTAGTTTCGACTTAGCCCAAGAAGTGAACTCAAAATTTGCCTATTTCTAAATAAACTACAAAACATATACTTTCTACCGCTAAACTTCAAGGAAGGTTATTTTTAGGGTTTTTAATTTACTAAGTCTAAGATCTAGTTGTTCCTAGCCAGTTAACTTATTTGTCAAACTCAAGTCAATTAGCCAAAATTGAATACAATAATTTTTATAATTTTTATAATTTTTTAAATTTTTATGGGTTTTCAAATAAGTATGCAAATGAAAAAATATGTACAAATGAATGCGAAGGAAGAAGACGTACCGAGCATACTCCCAAACTTGAACTTGACAGTGTCCTCACTGTCATGCTAAACCAAGAGGGTCAAAATACCGGCACCTCCCTGTTTATTTATTTATAATTTTTTTTATTGTTAAGAAAAACAAAAATATATACAAAAAGGCCCTCCCCCAAATTTCATTTAAACTATGTTAGACATTACTGCCAAACTTTGCATAGACCAACACCAACCAGTTGAAAATTTTATCAGTAAAGAGTATTGGTTGGTGGAAGAATAAGTTGTAGCGATCCACAAAGAATTGGGAAAGATAGAAGTAGTGGTACGGGAGGTGTGGAGGTAAATATACAGGCGATGGTGATGCATCGAAACGAGAATGTAAATGATCAGCAATCAGTGGAGTGTTGGCATTCTAGTAACTTATTAAAAGAAATGGGGGTATTTCAACTTCTATAGGAGGTTGACTCACCACAATACCCGCAAGATGTTCCTGTGGGTCCTTTATTGACTTGGCATCATCCATCAATTGTGTATGATATTCAATTATGAGGGAACTTATCTCCTCGATGTCCGCCATAGTCCAACCGAAAACTTGCCGCCTATCTTGTAAGACCATTAAGAGGGCGTTCTCTTGCTCGAGGGCTAGAGAGGCCGATATGATAATGGGAGAGGTCTCATTCTCACCTATGTAAGCATATCTAAGGTGAGACGGCAAGGGCGTGAGTTCGAGTTTCGGAGGTGAAAGAGTCATTGCGGAATCTACCTCAAACTCAAAGGACTCCAACACAGGTTCGAAATCACTGCAAACAACCGATTTGGATGGCTCGACTGACTCATCCAAAAATTCAAACGACTCATATTCGGGCTTTGAGTCGTCATCATCCAAAAAAGTGAAACATTCATAATCAACATCGGTTGTGTCAACGGTGGTAGGCTCAAGGAGGGACGCACTAGTGGCGTCAAAACTGTTTTCATCAAACAAGAATCTTTCAAGCTCGCAGTCCTCCTGCGTGATTTCGTGAACAGAGCAAACTTCTCGTGTACTAGTTTTAGGCACGGGGGGCAGACTTCCCATCTTATAAATATTGAACTCGCTAGACATTTTCCCAAAGGATAGAGTCATGGAGCCATTGCGACAATTTATTATGGCATTGGAAGTGGCCAAAAATGGTCGACCGAGAATCACCGGAATTTGGTTTCTTGGGTTAGCAACAGGTTGTGTGTCCATAACGATAAAATCAACGGGGAATATGAACTCCCCGACTTTGATCAACACATCCTCTAGCTGACCCCGTGGATAGGTGATTGATCGATCAGCCATTTGGAGAGTACAACGAGTGGGTTTCAACTCTCCAACTCCTAATTGTTCGTACACGGAGTAAGGAATCAGGTTAACACTAGACCCAAGATCTAAAAGTGCTCGATTAATTTTCTTATCCCCAATTGTGATTGAAATAGTAGGACAGCCGGGGTCCTTTCGTTTTTGGGGTAAGGTTTGATGGTGGTTAATAGCATTGCTCACTGCACTAACCACTAGCACTTTCTTGGGTACTTGAGATGCCTTTCTCTTCGAGGTGCATAAGCCCTTTAAGATTTTCGCATATGAAGGGACTTGTTGGATAGCATCCAAGAAAGGTATATTTATGCTAACCTGCTTAAATAATTCCACAATCTTCTCCACTTGTGCAGTTGGTTTATTAGGACTCAACCTGTTTGGAAATGGTGCATTTTGAAAATTAGTTGAGTCAAATGTCTGTGGAGTAGACTGTGGATTAGGAACGGATTCCGGTGTAGATGTGTTCGTGTTGTGAGAAATGGGTCCGTTAGAACTAGAAGAAGTAGAGCCGTATGAAGGGTGGAGAATAGGCTCTAAAGAAAAAGATGAGGAAGAAAGTGAAGAAAATGAAGAAGGGGAAGGTGACGATGGAGAAGGAGAAGAAGAAGAAGAAGAAGAACCACCGGCGGGGATGTCATCATTAGTTCCCACATTATTTTGCAACACTCTTCCCGATCTCAACGTGGTCACAGCATTCACATTGTGATTATGATATTCGTTTTGTGGGTGACCGGGATTTGGCAATGGCTGAGATGGAAGCTTTCCCTTTTCTCTCTCGCTCAACGCAGCAGTTAATTGTGCAATTTGTGCCTCAATAGATTTTATACTTTGATCGTGTGAGGCATTGTTATGAATTAAAGATTGAACATAACTTTCAAATCTTGCTGCTGATTCTATAGATTGCTTGAGAAAAGCATCTAGACTTTTCTCGAGCGAGCTAACCTTATCATCATTTGGTTGAACTAAATTGTTCGTTTGATTTGTATAAGGTTGTTGTTAGAAAGGTTGCTGGTTTTGAGTCTGTAAGGGTGCTTGTTGTTGTTGTGGAGGAGGTCTTTGAAAATTATTGTTCCCTTGGACTTGTTGATTTTGGTTCCAAGCGAAATTCGGGTGACTCCTCCACCCCGGATTGTATGTCGAAGAGTACGGATCATTTCTTTGTCGTTGCTGAAATACAGCATTGACTTGATCCTGTCCTTGAATAGGTGCATTATAAGGACACTCTTCGGTTAGATGCGATGGATTCGCACAACAAGCACAAACAGTTCGTGTGGATAGAGTAGGGGCAGGAGAAGACGATGAGATTTTGGTCTCAATGGCTTCTAGCTTTTTCATAAGTGAGGCCATCTCGGCCTTCATAGCAATCGACATATCTATTTGATGTATGCCTGCCCTAGATTGACCAACAGAAGAAGATGCTGTGGTCTTGGTACTCTCCCATTGAATTGTTTGCTCACTAAGATCCTCAAGAAACTGCCATGCTTCGTCACTAGACTTGGAGAGAAAAGGACCTTGACATATTTTTTCTAGCAACTGCTTCGTTGCTGCATTCAATCCCTCGTATAATGTTTGGCAAAGTTGCCAACTTTCGATCCCATGATGAGGGCATTGAACGAGTAGGTCTTTAAATCTCTCGAAGCACTTCCAAAATGGTTCGGAAGGAAGCTGTGAAAATTGTATTATCTCGTTTCGGATTCTAGCAGTTTTGTGATGAGGATAGAACTTTTTCAGAAAAGCTCTCACAAACTCGTCCCAATTTCTAATAGAATGTGATGCGGAGCAGTATAGCCACTTCTCGGCTAGGTCACATAAGGTAAAAGGAATGACCCTTAGCCTTATAGCGTCATCACTTAATTGGGTAGTTTTCATCATGGCACAAACGTTTTGGAATTTATTAATAAAAATATACGCATCTTCAGATTTCAAACCATGAAATTTCGGCAGCATATTGATGAAATGTGGTTTTATTTCAAAATTATCCCCATTTGCCGGTGGGGGTGAAAGACATGTGGGTAAAGAAGTGCGGACGGGGTAGAAGAGATCCTGGAGCACAACTCGTGCGGGCGCTACAACAGGCGGTAGATTCGGGTTATTCGCACCTGGCGGAGGTGGAATCATTCCCGTCGGTAAGGTATCGTTGGGGTCGTGTCCCGACATACCTTCGAAAGAAGAATTTAAAGGTGGAGGTAAGGAAATGGACGGAATGTCGACGAAGGGTTCGTCGAAGGGTTCGTTGGTCGGTACCAACGAAACACGGACTAATCGGGCGTTAGTATCCCTAGTCCAAAGTGACATACACTAAAGGAGTAGTGTAGTCAGAAAAAATAGAAAAACAGAATGTGGGGGTAAGATAACGTCAATGAGAAGAAGTGAATTGAAGTGAGTTGCAAGTTTTTTTAGCGGCAAGTTGCAAGTTTTTGAAAAGAATTATATATATTTTTTTTGTGTGAGTTTTGCAAAGAGGATTTTGAAATGGGACTCGTGACACAAATGTATCAACCACACATGCACAATCAGGCCTAAATCTAGGGTCGCCTAGGTCTGCTAGACAGCTCCTAACTAGGGCTAGAAATAGGACCTCAAACCGCCTCTTCACGGACAAGTACGGCCAGGTAAGTGGGAAGGAACCACCACTACAGTGGGCCTAATTAATAACCACTAGCCTAGACACCGCAATGTCGGTTAGGATAAACGGCCGATGCCTATACTAGTCCTTTTCCTATTGAGCTCGATGTCCTTAGGTCTGAGTCTAGTCTTTTTTATTTAATTGTGGTCGATGCAAAATGCTTTGGGTGTTTTCTGGGGTCCTGGGAAGGGTGATGAAATCCCCACCCAATCTGAGTTTGGTCAATTAGCCCCTTAAGTCCAATTAAATTATGCAAAATAAAAATTCACTTGCAATCAAGTTTAGCGCGGCGCAAAGAAACCTGCAGCAAATCTTGTTATTTAGAAGGGGGAAGAAGATTTTTTTTTAGCGCAAAGAAACCTGCAGAAATTTTTTACAGTGGAGATATGGAGGTTGCAAAGGGGAGAAAGAGGGATCTAACCATGCAAATTTTATGTGCTGACGTGGCTAGATGGCGGCGGAACCGCGGTCTGGGGCACTACTATGTGGCGGAAGCGCGGCACCTTGGTGGATTCAGCCTCTGAGAAATTTTGTGCTGCTCTGTACTTGTGATTCCTCTCTGTTCTTATGTTCTCTTTTCTGTTTTGACCTTCTGTAAAACTCCAGATCCAAAAGTCTTTGCTGTTCCTGCAAGATTCCAACGAGAAACCCTTCAAACAGATCAAAAATTGATAATTTTGTATTTTTTATATTTTCAGATTTTTATAATTTTTAAAATTTATATCAACCCGAAAATTCACAAAAAGAAAAATTACGCCATCCCCGGCAACGGCGCCATTTGATTCGTGTCAAAAATATGAGTTTACCGTAATCAGAAACGGCGTCGCTTCGCAGCTAGCCGGTGAGTACGGGTCGATCCACAGAGACGGGTAAATTCCTTTTATGTGTTTTAACGAGTTGATTCAAAGTGTCGTTTTGGTTGGTTTATAAAAATCTATGAAAGCTGGATCTAATTAATCTAATTAAAAGTCTTGCTAGGGTTAGGCTTAGGGGAAGTTTTGGAGATTAACATTTTTCTTCACCGCTTTCAATGCCTTCTTTTTTTAGATCTATTAGATGTTACGGTAATTGTCAATAAAGTGGGTCCGAATCTTTTGGGACGATGTTTCTTCCTCTAGATTCGCATCCTTCCTTTGTTGATAATTACCCTAACCCCCATGGAAAACACGCGCAACCGGCCCTTTATACTACGGTTCACCGTTACCTCGAGGGGTAGGGTGCCGTAGGGAGCGGTTGTGCGCGTATGCATGGAGTTCTAATTCATTAGGTGAATGTGGCATTGAAAGGGGTGAGAGATCTCATCTCTCAACCCTTTCCCTAAGGCTAACCCTAACAAGCGAGGAGACTACTCGCTCATTAGGGGATGATAATGCATACTAATTAAAAGAAGAAAAAACATAATTTACCTTACTAGGTTGACGGCTCCCTCCAAACGATATAGAACAGATCTGAATATAACTCCCAGAAATTCTGAAATTTATTGATTGAAAAGAGGCATAGGTTTTACAGATCTGGGAATACAATTTATAGGAAAACAGAAAACCTAGGGTTACAGACTCTTGCACATGCGCAATTACAGATTTGCCCACGGAAAATCCAAACCCCCGCACCGACGCACCAGCTCAGAAATTTTGCACCGACGTGCGCTCTAGATGGCCGCGGAACCGCGGCGCCAGGCTGGGTTTGGCCGCGGTTCCGCGGCCAAACTAAGGAATTGGGCACTGTGATTTTTGGGGCTTTTTCCTTGGCTTCTTGGGCTTTCTCTTTTTACACTTCTTTTCTCTGTTGGACTTCTGGGTCTTCTCCAGATCTCCAGTGAACACTTGTAAGGATCTTTTGACCGTTCATTTGACAATTTGGACCTTGCAATGTTCTTCGACTAGGCATGACTAGGATCCATCTACTTGTTTGTCAAAAGTCCCTTTTCTGTATCAGCTTTCGTCTTTTTCATTGTATTTGCTCCAAGAGCCTGTATCCTGTAACATGCAACAAAAGTGCATCAAGAGTACCTGTTTATTTATAAAACGGATAAGAATAGGGGAATGAAAAATGCAATATTATGGTCTAAACAGTAACTTGCCACACCCGTAGGGGTCTAGGTTTCATTGCACAAGCTATCCACACGACAGGGGAACGTCGGGTTTCAGCAGCGGCTCTGTGAAACTCGGGGATCCCAGATTATCTGTATTGTTCTGTGATGCTTATTACTTTTCTGTAATGTTGCATATTATCAAGCCTGGAGCGATTATTGTATATTGGTTTATATACTATTAGATGTTGTATATGTTTTACACCCGCGCTAGTTCAGTCCCCGCTCTGTCGTTAGTTAAGTAACCTAACGGGTGATGACGGGACCCAGTGACGAATGCGGATGGCATATAAGTACATTTTATTTTCGTTCTTTTCTGGTGTGATTATTGATGGGACTGCGTTGATTCTGATCAATGCAAAGTAAAACAAACCTGTTTGGATGTTGTTGGAACAATTTAAAAAGTGTTATTACAAAGACGTTTCTTTTTGTTTTGCATAGTGATATTCGGTTGGAATATCCTGCACCTCATTCGACGGGGCAAGGGCCGATATCCCTTCACCGGGACTGACCCCTTGGGCAGAAGTTTGCGTCAGGGTAATAACTTCACTATAGTCGATTACATGTTGCTTTGCATCGCGGTATTCAGTGGAATATCCTGCACCTCATTCCACGAGGAAAGAGCCGAGATCCCTTCACCGGGAGTGACCTCTTTAGCAAAGGTTTTCGCCACTATATTTTTATAAAAAGCTATCAGGTTCCTTCAACGAGATCAAGTTCATTACGTTAAAGGTTTTTTTGCCAAAAACCAGCCGTAGCCCTCCGTCATTTCTTATGGATAGTCGGTAATATTCAAACTATGTTTGTTGGCTTTCGTCAAGGCATAGTGTTTCGTAGTTGCTGGGGTATTCATTTGTTGCATAGATAGATGAGTTGGTTTGGGACAGTCGTATTACCTTGTTGGCTTTCGTCAAGGGTATGTACGGGTGGGTTCGAATTAACAAGATAATGACGGGCAGAACTTGACATGTGACTTATGATTTGTTGGCTTTCGTCAAGGTCATAAGAACATGGGGTAAAAATCACATCGGGAGTTTCTAAAGAAACTGAAACTTGCCAGGCATGCGCATACCTTCTGGAGTGTGATAACGCGAGTGGATTTCGTCACGTTATCATGCGATGAGAGTTGGATCCCGATTCCCACTGATGAGTTGGTTTACTCTTCGGGTGATCCCGATTGATTCTTCTTTCAGGTTTGGGGGAGAATTTGACAGTACAGTGGGAGATTTCCGGATTAGATAAAGTGTTAACCATTCTGATCTAGGTTAGAGTGCACGCAGAGTGTTTCTTTTCTCTCTCTCTCTTTGGCAGCGACCTTTGACCGACCCTAGACTATGACTCAGTGACCAAGTTGACCGAACCTTCTTAAAATACTGGCTTTTGGATTGTCTATGTTGCATAATTCATTGCCACTCCTTCTTCTACCCTTTGCATTTCTCAGAACACCCGTATTACTACGGACATCCACTTCCATTGGATAGATCCATCATATGGTTATATACGAACTTGAAGGGACTTCTTCGAGGATGGATCAAGGTTCAGGAGAAATAGAATTGGTTTATTCAGTTGTCTTTTATTATCATCTTCTCTCAGGTTGCGAGGGCTCCTTGGTTTAGGAGAGTACACCTATTACGCTTATTGGATAGTCTTCTTCCAAAGCATAGGCAGGTGCCGAAAGGTAGGGAATGAAGGAAACCAATCAGCCTAAGTAGGGTGTACAGAAGGTAATATGTAAAGACAAAATAAAGGGAATAGGAAGAGGGCAAAGTAAGTTGCGACTGTTATCATTCACGACCAAACCGCGTACTTCATCGCCACTCCTATTTCACCTTTGCAAGAATAATGTATTATTTAGTTGTCTTTTATCATCACCTTCTCTCAAGATGTGAGTACTCCTTGGTTTAGGAGAGTACACCTATTATGCTTACTAGATAGTCTTCTTCCAAACCATAGGCTGGTGCCGAACGGTAGGGAAGGAAGAAAACCATTTAGCCTAACGATGGTGTACAGAAGGTAACGACTAAAGACAAATCAAGGGATTCGGAGAGATGGCAAAGAAATATACGGTTAAAGTCATGAATTGGATTATGGAAGAGGCATTACTATGATTACCAGGATACCCCTACGAAACATTTTCATGTTTCAGTGCATTGTTAATGAAAAACTGTTTTCTCGATTAGATACTTACTCCAGGGTGTGTATTCACCAGGTTTCATTCTCATATCTGTATGGTTTTACAGATGATGAGTGGGAGGAAGTTATTGGGAATTAGGTAATCATCCTCATTATATCGGAATTCGTTGTAATTGGTGATATTTGAGGAAATCGCCAGGGTACAGTTTTCAACCTACGACGCACAGGTTTTGAGTTATTCAACTCAGCTGACTTATACCGAGTATTGTATGTTGTCCAATGTCCATCAGGACAAAGGGGTAGGTCCTCGTACTATGTTCTGTTTACTTATGACTTCTCTAGTTTTTAGACAAGCGTTTCGTAGAAATACAAAGTCTATGTTTTGAGAAGTTGTGGGTATAAGAATAAAGTAGAGAACCAGATGTCGCAAGTATCGGGATTCTTCAAAGAGATCGAAGATGTAGATAATTATGATCGGTATTCAGATGATAGTAAAAGTTTTGAGAAACTTGTTTCTCTTTCAGGTTACTCATAATTGGATGGATTCCTAAGTTGAGTAATGCTGATTAGCCTCTCTCCATTAAAGTTGATATGCACTGGAGACAGCTGCATGATTAGAATCTGGTTCCAATTAAATAAGTGCCAAAGTTTCTATATTGGATATAGAATGGTTCGTATCTTAACGATATTAAGGTACGGGGAGTTGTCCGGCTTATGCTTAAAACCAGACTCTGGATAACTCAGGGTACGTTTCTGTAATGGCAGTTTGTGGGTTGGCCCAGGCTATGACGGGGGTTGACTTTCTACCATTTGGAAGATCAATAGTTCTTGACTCGCCACAGTTTTAGCAAAATGGATTTTTTCAGAAAACAGTAGTGGGAGTATGGTAGAACTTGAAGTGATTCCAGAACCACAAACGATTACGAAAAATTTGATAGGACTTAAAGATTCAATCAGGTTTGACATTCCATTAGCCACTCCGCAGATTTGGTGGGTAACCTCAGACACCCGAGAGGTACTCCGGTATCCTCAAGGACGGTGACAGGGAGGTTCTTATCGACCCAGACTTGACACTACTGTTATTTCAGGCTATGAGACCCGGTAGGAGGGTAGTTGTAGTCAGTGGGAGCAGCGGAAGCATAGTGGGCAAGTAGCTTATGTCTATTTATAGACTAGAGCAATTATAGCGGAGATTGATCATCTAATTTTGATGTCACAGTCATGGGTTTGACTTCATCAGAATAGGGGATGGATCTGTTAAGAATGTAGTAGGGTGTGTTGTCCGGGTATTTGGATGACATACATAGAGTAGGAAGTAAAATTCCTATACTACGATCGGTTGTACTGTGGTCGTCACACAGTTGTTTTTCCAGACAGGATATGGATATAATATTTGACATTCTGGTTTCTAGATCTACGGTTTTAGATCTGGATTTGGGTAGTTTCCCAATGTGGGTGCTTTGACAGTATTCTAATGGTTTTTAGAATAGATGACTCCTAGCATGGTGGTGTACCTGCAGGTGATGGAGTCACCCTCTCTAAAGGTGTCTTACAGACTAAAGGGGAGAGGGATGTGCATGATTGGCAGATCACTTGCTTAGGCAATTAAGTCAATCATGAGATGTCAAGTACCACACCAAATGTTGTTTTTGCACTAGATGCAATAAGTTTGTATTAATCCAATCCTGGAGAAACATAAGGAAGCAGTTTTAGAACATAAGTGCATGTTCTAATGATTTGATGACGGCAGCCTCCTTCGGGAGACGGTTATCATTCCAGGCTTCAAAGGTGACATGGATGACAGAGTGATTGTCAGAGTTATAGTTTTCCCTCTGACGAAGAGGGGCAGTATTATGGACAGGTGGTCCAAGAGGATACTGTGGGAGGCATGGTGCCGGATACTGATTAGGTTCAGTTATCGATACAGTCTAAGAAGTTTAGATTTGGAGTTCATTTATGAACTAGGTCCCATCAGATATCCAGACATATTCTAAGACAGGTATTACTCAATTCGGGAGATGACTTTCTCCGCGAACTTGAGATTAAGAGAGACACAGAAAGAAACATCCGGGCGGATCCACTCACTGAGGCTATTTCTCGAACACAATAGTTTTACAAACGGGCTTTGTGAAACTGATTAGTAGAGGAGTTGGGTATTGGTTTCACACGGGCTGTGAGTACGCAACATCGCAATAATTAGCCTTAAGTGCAAGTGGGAGATTGTTGGATATAGTGCCCTCAAGGTCAATTATTGGATCGCAGGTATGTGATTGCAATGATTGTGGAGGACCTATACCGGTAGGACAGTCTTACTCGAGATGATAGTATGCTATCTGGTTTGCCTTTATCAGTCGTGTATAGGTTCAGGTGATTGATCATGATTACACTTTGATAGAGCCCTTAGGATCTTGCTTGACTACCAACAGTATGAGGGCGATCATATGCGTGAGAGTTGGATGGTCTATAAGCATATCCTTAATAGTGGTCCCTAGTCGTGGGAGTTTCGAGACAGGGCATCGATACTCCGGAGTAGACTAGTGTATACAGTCGAGACCCCGACGAGGGGCGGTGGCCAGTCTCACAAGCCACTGGTGTCAGTTGGATCACCTAAGATGTATACAGGTGCTCATTGGGTTATGAGTACACCGGACAGGACTCGCCGGGAACCTGCTAGTTGGTATTATACATATTGTCAGATAGCAGTTCCCTGGTGACATGTGTACAGGTTAGTTCATCGACCTGAGGTCGTCATTTGTCTCGTGTGAGTTCCCACTGTGCTTTGATTTCTACCCTACCACGGCTCAAAGGAGTCATGCAAACAGGTAGTTTTTAGGTACAGTCCCGAGCCACATGGAGGCACGTGAGCGGATCGGCAGGGGATTCGTCTCTCCCGGTATTGGGGGTAGAGGTCGCGCTGTGTCTAGGAAAGCCATTACACCAAGTCCTTGGCCAAGGCAGGTGAGATTTACTGGTAGGTACTCCAGTAGTATCTCAGGGTGTTCAGGGCTTGTCTCCGACACGACTTATACAGCTATTGGGGGTCTGACGTTACTAGCCCCCTAGGCCGGATATGCGATACTCATAGACGAACGGACCGGACTGTATATACATTGTCACTGTTAGGCTCAGTAGGGTTTCTGGATGAGTTCGCTCATCAGCCTCCCTTGAGGTCAGTCCATGGGCAGCCGTTACGCATAGCTAGTGCCGCTGACGGCTTGTGGTTAAACCCACTGCCAGGGTACTGACGAGTCATTAGAGTCCCCCACAGATAGTTTCCCAAGTTCGGGCGAAACGTTGTAGAGGCCGTATGGTTTTATGGCAGGGTTCGGAAAATGCACGTGCGTTTACGCACGTGTCATCTTTCGGGCAGATAATACTTGTGGGCTTTGTTTTAAGCCGGATCCATGTATTATACAGAGTAGATATAATATCTCTATCTCAGTTGCATTTGTGTTCGGTCGTAATACAAATGCGGGTATATTTATACAGTTACGGGGTTATCCTGAAATTCGTTTCGGGATCACTTTTGGAAGCTGCCAGTTTTCTATCAGCCGTCTTTTAACATTCGGTTAAAGACAGATTTATCTTTTCTTGAGATGAGTGTGGAAGGTTCTAGAAGTTTCTAGAAGAGGTGACTAGGTTAGAATGGTGTTGAGTTTTCATTGGTTGCTTTCTTTGTTTTCACACTTTGTGTTCACACTATGTGTTCACACTTGAGATATTTTCTTATTGTCACCTCCCCCTCTCCTACACTCACCCCCCCACCTCTATATATGTGACCGGCCCTCCTCTCTCTCTCACTCACTTCATTTTGGTTAAACAGATTATGATAGTTTCGGTGTATGGAATTTCACAGCTCATTTCATTCCATTACCCGATTCCCATGGCAACTTCATTAACCGTTCGTCCATGGTTTTGGACGAAGCGAGACAAAGTATTCCACTCATTCTCTACATCAATCTTGGTCGTCTCTTTTAGAAAACTTGACGACCGAGTTGCCTCGAGTCAGAGCCGGGAGCCCGTTTAAAGATCCGATGATGTGGTGCCACCTGGACGAGGAGATCGGAGATCGACGAGATCGGATCAGCCGCAACGGAGCATGGGATGATGGTTAAAGAACGAAGGACTCGGATCGTTCGGTATAACCTTTCTTCCCTCTTTGTAGATTGTTAGTTTAGCGTTAATGGCAGATCCGGGTTATAGTATGCGATAGCGCCAGTTATAAAATTTTTGTTCCGCATTTTGGCGTCTGAAAGACGGCTGGGGCGCTACCGTAGACTTACAGATATTGTGCTGTGTCTGGAGAGACATTACGCAAAGTCCCTGGCCAGGGTAAGCGAGATTTACTGGTAGGTTTTCCAGTAGCTTCTCAAGGTGTAATGGGCTTCACTCTGACATGACTTATACAGCTTTTAGGGGACCGACGCTTGCCGCCCCCTAGGCCCGATATGCGATAGTCCTAGACGAACAGACCGGACTGTACGGAGATTGTCACATCAGGCTCATAACGAGTTCGGATGGGTTTCCTCATCGGCCTTCTTATCGACATCTACCTGGGGACCGTTACGTACGGCTACTGCCGTATGCGGTCTGTGGTTAAACCCACTGTCAGCGTAGTAGTAGAGTCTTTAGAGTCCCACACAGAGAGTCTCCCTGCTTCGGGCAAAATGATATAGAGGTCGTATGGTTTTACGACAGGGTTCAGACACATACGTGTTTTTACGCACGTACGATGTTCGGACAGTTTATACTAGCAGGCTTTGGTTTAAGCCAGATTCTAGTATTGGATTATTGGATTTATACAGTCTCAGTATTTTCGTGTTTTCACGGATAGGAGGGACATTCTCGTACTTACTCGAGAAGCTTTTAGAAGGTTGATGAGGTGGAGAGATTAGGTGTTATATGCATTAAATGGTTTTGTAACTCATGGAGATGATTCATCAAGAGAGTTAATGAAGCATTAATGCTTTTAATGACACACTAGATGATTCATTATGTATTAAATGAAGCATGAATATATTTGTGCAAAGATATTTTTTGTGCAAGATATATTATGCTTCATATATATACACAAATGAGTTAATTTCCATTACATAATTATTCTCACCTTCTCTCTCCTCAAGCTCTCTCTCTTCAACCCTAACCCTAACCCTAACCTTTCATGTGTTAAGATCAAAGGGTTAGCAAGATTAATAGATCCCTAATCCTCTTCTATATCCTCTAGGTTGCTTTGATTAGCACTCATAGCCACTTAGTTACCTCAAGTGTGAGGTTAAAGCTTGGAGAAGTAGCTCTCGGGTGGATCTTCTATCACATCGAGGAAGCCGTCGAGGAGGTGAACAAAGAGAACAAGAAGACTTGATTCTTTAGGTATAATCTTCTTTCATAGCAGCTAGTCACTTCTATGTTGTTGTTAGTTACGGTTTGGCAAAGATCCTTAAAGTTAGTCAATGTTAGTTTAAACAAAATGATTGTTTTACCTATTCTGCCTCCCCGCATCATGTGGGGTGTCTAACGTCGACTTACATTGTATTCGATCACTTGACGTTTGTACGTCGAAATCGAGTGTTATTTGGTGGTTTTGAAAGCGTAGTCCATAGGTTCTAACCTATAGGCTTTTAGCATGTCGTTTTGGTTTTGAATTCGGTTTTAATGCGACATGATACGTTATGATGTGTAGGTACCCCCACGAAAACTTCGAGATGACAAGCAAGCGCGTGGCGACGTCGGCAACGAAAAGCGAAAAGCAATGTGAGTAGATTATATCTACGGGGAAAGTTGGGTGGATGGCGTATAGCACCCCCGTAGTTCGTAGAATAGTGTATAGTATTATATTTATATGGATATATTTATATGGTATTGTGGGGTTATGATTATCTAGATAGACTTTGGGAGTCATGGATAACTTTATTGTAATTGGATGATGGTGTCACTAGTTAGTTTAGTCGCGAGCCCTAGAATAAGGTTTACACCCACACGCACGCACATGCTTACTTGTTATACATGTGCGTATATGGGACTATGTATATATATACACGTATACCTACACATAGATGATGAGGATTGTATATGGTATCTGGAGATGAGTCGATGAGATTGGGCATGGTGCCATGAGATCGGTGATATGATGTGGTTCGTATTATAAGATACGACATGAGTTATAGCGGGCCTTTAGGCATGTGTTTTCATACACGCACACACACACACACACACACACACACACATATATATATATATATGGTATCAGTTTGTACTAGACATAGATCACTACCCCAGTTCATGAGATATGATGATAATGGATACCAGATGAATAATGAGATGAATGTGATATTTGACCCGTACCTAGATTTGGGATGCCGTACGATGGATTTACCTTACGAGCTTTATATTGATGATAGATCCGCACTCTTGACTCGAGGATGTCATATGATATATTGTATCGTACACGGTACTATTGAGGCGAGATCACCGACTATTATATATGTGTGTATATATATATATATCGACTCAGATTTAGGTGGTTTCCGTACCCTTTCGATTAGCTTGTTATTTAGATCTGCAGTTTACTTTGTAGATGTTAGACTAGACCCGAGTCATATCTATTTCAAAAACTAATGAATCGTAAGTATTTTAAAGACAGGTCAAAGGATTCTACGGATATTTTCAAAAGACGCATCTTTTCTTAAAAACACCGTAGCTCTTATTTTTCTAAACACCACGATTCGTGTTATTTCAAATGGCAAAACTATATATATATAATATATATTGATGTAGATTCTTCACTGTTGTGGTTATTATTCATTTTCCGCATATTCTTGCGATTCGCATCGCATTGCATGTTTAAATGTGTTTATTATTATATTAAACCCATGTTGTCTGGACACCAGCACCATTATCGATGATGCGTATGTTCCACGTACACCTGCATGCCGGCTCACACATTTCATCATCGATAATTGCCATGTCACGACACAGTAGGACTATTGCATCAGGATATGACTCCTTGCATGACATACTTGCGTACACACGTATTGTACACCCATACTTGCATACATACGTAATTGCACATACATAGATGATTCTGGCTTGATTTTGGAGATTTGGGAACCGCAAGATATATTTTAAAATTGGATTTACTTTAAAAAAGTGGTTTCCCTTGATATGTGCATATTATTGTTCCATTTTGCATGATATACGGATATGCTTACATTTCTGTTATAAGTCGCATACATCATGCTCTATGATTTTACGCATTGAGATATACTGTTTTCATAAGATTTCTGGATTTGAGAACCGTAGCTATTTCAAAATAAAGCATGTACTGTTTTAAAAACCCAGTTTCTCTTGATATGATATTTCAGTACGTCCACCAAGTGTTTTCTCGGTTCTGAGATGTGTGACATGTGAAACCCGATTCGAGAAGCTGGATGAGGCCGATTGCGGGTATATGGTGGACCCGGTATGGTACCCGGGGCGAGAACGGATTGCTGTGCTGCAGACGGTGAGCCTAGCAGTGGGACTACTACGTACCGGTGATAATATTTGGGCTCGGCGGATATCCGGAGGATACCGACCGGAGTCGAGAGATGATATGGGCCGATCCGGACTGACGGAGCCCGTGGGCCGATCCGGACTGACGGAGCCCTATATATATATGAGGATTTACGTGTCGATGCTGGGCACAGGTTTCATTATGGTTTCGAGTGTCGATGCTGGATACTCAGGTTCCATGATTTTGATGTGTCGTGAGGGACACACGTTGACTTATATCCTCATACTTCCATGCATATGCTTTAAGATATTTACATGCATGATGTTTTGTGTCATTGGTTGACGCGTGGACGAGATCCACATACATACAGACATTGATTACATAGTTGGATGATATCCACATATTTAGACTTCATGATATAGTTGACACTGATTTCATGATGATTACATTGATGATACCTCATATTTATGATATGTTGCTACCTGAGGCACTGACACGAGCACTTGGTATTACACTGATGTATAGATGTTTACCCTTGCCACCTTATCATGCTTCAGACTTTATCATATTGAGGATATATATATTATTACTGATCCTTTGACCTAGGATTGAGTCATACATGCGATTTCTGCTCTGTGATGTTTTCTACTCACGAGTTGGCAACTCACAACCGTTGTGCCACAGTTCTTGCAAGTTTTTGCCGTACAGGTTTCATTGCGGCTTTCTGGCACACTGGTTCATTCCGGGTGATTGCTTTGGTAGGTGGGTTCACTCGCATCGTGACCACCATTGTACTTATTTATTTTCAGTTGTATCTAGTAAAATTCCATCTACCAGACTTGTATATTTATTCAGACTTAGAAAACCAGTTGTGTATTTTTCGACCTTAGAGTCGCGCGTTGTAGTATTATGGTTTTCTTGATGATTTGAGTTTCCTTTTGAGTTTTGATCCTCGCCCTTCGGTGTTGTATATTATATTGTTTGCGTGGTTGTGACCGTCAATTGACAAAGAGCTAGCTCCTGCTTGGGGATGCCTTTTATCATTGATGTATATATTATTCATGTTGTACCCCGTTCGGGGCCAGTATTTACAAAGGAAACTCTGCCGAAATTTTCAGAAAAGACTTAGGATTTTTAAAATGCATATTCGGCTTATGTTATTTGAAAACACTTGTTTTAAAACTAGTTTTCTTTATTTCTTCCTTAAAATGGTTTTAGATTTCTGGTCTTTTGGTTTACTTGAATTAGATGAGGTCCTATAGACTTCATATGATTCAAGGGCCGGTCCCGTGCTATTTCGGGTCGTGACAAAGTTGGTATCAGAGCGCTAGGTTAACCTCGGTTTGAGTCTAATTTTGACTATGCGGAGCCTAGAGCGTTTGTATATATTCAGAACTTAGGCTTGACCTTACGGAACATAGATTTAGTCGAGGGGGTATTAGACCCGAACTTTCGTCGCATAGGTTGATCTTGGTTGATGGAGTAAGTGACTTCAGTAGAGTGACGTACCGTGTGTATGTTCCGCGGCATACTTATGATACGCTACTCCGCTTAAGGAACCTTAGGATGTACATTTCCTTGCATAGTATTATATTCATTCCTATGATCTATCCTCATCGATTTTGGTTATGATTTTGCTGCCACGATTACACGGGCAGGGAGAGCTACGGTTAAAGTTGCGGTCAGCACGAGCTCGTCACGGACGAGGACTGACCAGGGCGTGATGCCAGGGACATACGATTGCATAGAGGCATCGTTTTATTGTGTTTTCGCGCCATGAGCGTTTGACGGGTCGCTTGTACGAGATTTCTCCGACGTGAAGATCAGCACCAGAGGATTGAGCCACTGATAGAGGCCAGCTAGAATGTGATGACCCTTAAAGTATCGCTTACTCATGATGATTGAGGCACTGTTCAGCGTCCAGACTAATGAGCCAATTGTTGCTGCGAATGACGAGATATTGCACTAGATGTTAAAGCTATTGCAGTACGAATTGTACTTAGAGATATGATAGAAGTTCGCTAGTAACCCGAGGATGAATGACTAGGACATGTGGTACGTTCGCTTACCCCGATGCGAGGTCATCAGATAGATTGATTCTGTAGGGTTCCTAGGCACTCTCAAGAGGTCTCATAAGGCATCAACCATGCCAATTTTAAATTTTACAAGTGCCGAGAAACTCTAATACGGATCGTTAACTAGAATTTTAGGCGAAACATAAACCTAGTTAATAACTTAACTAAAAGTGAGAAGCTACAACCTTTGTAGATCCGGTTCTCCACTTCCTTAGCTCCACGTAGACGTCCTCTCGCTGTCCAAGTCGGATCTCGGACTCTAGCATCGGCTTCATCGGAGAAATGAGCGGACAAGTCGTCGGCTACAATGCCAAAGATGATCTACGTCGAGGTTGCACTAGATCAAGCTCCAACTTCACCAAGTTGTGAAACTTGTGAAGAAAACACCCTATACTACTTGGCAAAAGGTAGAGGGTGAAGAAATAGGAGGTGGGTTCACTTTAGAATTGGATTTCTCACACTTTTGCTCAAGTTTCCATTGATGGTGGCAAGTTTTCTTTCTTGAAGAAGAAGATGAAGAAGAAGATAGAATATCATAAGTCTATTAAAAAGAGTAATAAAATCAATACTTATCATCTTCTAACCATGGTCAAGTGTAGAGAGTTAACTATAGTTTAGATGAGTGGTTAGGGTTTGGAGAAGAAGACAAAGTGGTCACTTGGTCAAAGCTTCATGAAGCTTCAACAAGCTTCATGATAAAATAAACCATTTTGTTTTCTATTATCTTTTTCTCCAAAAAGAAGAGATAAATAATTAAGTGAAAATATGAAACCCTAACCATTCACTAAACATGGTTTAAGTCTTTACACAAATCCAAGTGAGAATGCATCATCAAACATGATACAAACATGTGCACAAAAGTATATCACATATACAACTTGCACATCAAGTGAGAAAATCCATTTAAAGTGAACCAATACTAGTTAATGAAAAGTAATATATCAAATATATAATTATACATTAAATCATTAAATCAACACTTGATTTAACGATCCGGTCATATCGCACATAACCGACTAGTATACAATGTATCGATTTATCGAATCAACGATTCGATAACAAGGTTATATCGTATACAACCAATCGAAACATTCATCGCGAGAATAAAATACGGTATCACATACTCGCATTATTCTCGGTCCCGCACATATCTCATATGCGCTCCTATTTCGTTTCGCTTGAGCCAGGAAACCCCTGTGTAGGACTCTAAAGACTCGTCAATACGCCGGTAGCAGATGATGATCATATCAAGCACCCACAAGCCGCAAGCGGTCTGCTAAACGTAACGGCCACCCGGGTATTGAGCGATCAAAAGATCGACGAGCTAGCCCGCTCACACTCCAGTGAATCCAACCAGTAACACTTACCGTACAGTCCGGTCTGTTCGTGTGATATCTCGCATATCAAGTCTAGGGGTGGTATACGTCAGACCCCAATAACCGATAAGTCGTGCCGATGTGAGGCTCATAACGGGTCGAGAAACTACTGGTAACACTTACCAGAAAATCTCTGATTAGCCCTGGCCAGGGACTGTAGAGTTCCTAGGCACTCTCAAGAGGTCTCACAAGGCATCAACCATGCCAATTTCAAATTTTACGGGTACCGAGAAACTCTAATACGGATCGTTGGCTAGATTTTTAGGCGACAAAGAAAACTTGTTAACACTTAACTACAAGAATACGAAAATACAACCTTTGTAGATCCGGTCCTCCACCTCCACGGCTCCGTGATGAAGTCCTCTCCGCTGTCCAAATCAAATCCCGGGCTCTAGCGTCGGCTTCATCGGAGAAAGAGTGGGCTAGGTCATCGACGACGTGCCGAAGATGATCTACGTCGAGACATCACTAGATCAAGCTCCACCTTCACCAAGCCATGAAAACTTATGAAGGAAACACCCTATACTACTTGGCAAGAGGTAGAGGATGAAGAAATAGGAAGTGGGTTCACTTTAGAATTGGATTTCTCACTCATTTTTCATCAATCACCATTGATGAAGAAAGGTTTTCTTCAACTTGAAGAAGAAGAAGAAGAAGATAGAATATTATGTTATGATAAGTTAATTTAAAAACCAAAAGAAAAATAATACTTATCATAATATGAACTAGGGTTAAGTGTAGAGAATTGACCAAGGTTAGATGAATGGTTAAGGTTAAGCATGAAGACAAAATGGTCACTTTGGTCAAAGCTTCATGAAGCTTCAACAAGCTTCATGTATTAAAGCAACCATTTTGTTTTTCTTTTCTCATTTTTTAATCCAAATAAAAAGATAAATGAATTAATAAATAAAAACCCTAACCATTTACTTAACCAAGGTTTAACTCTTTACACAAACCCTAGCAACCTTTGCATCATCAAACATGATACAAACAAGTGCACAAAATTATATCGCATATACAATGCGCACATCCGAGTGAGAAAATCCATTTTGAGTGAACCGATACTAGTTAATGCAAAGTGATATATCAAATATATAATTATACATTAAATCATTAAATCAACACTTGATTTAACGATCCGGTCATATCGCATATAACCGACTAGTATCAATAGTAACAACTTATCGAATCAACACTTGATCCGATAACTCGGCTATAACGCATATAACCGATCAATGTTACAAATCGGGAGAATCGAATACAGTATCACATACTTGTATCATTCTCGGTCCCGCACATATCTCATATGCGCTCCTATTTCGTTTTTCTTGAGCCAGGAAACCTCTGTGTAGGACTCTAAAGACTCGTCAATACGCCAGCAACAGGTGATGATCATATCAAACACCCACAAGCCGCAAGCGGTCTGCTAAACGTAACGGCCACCCGGGTATTGAGCGATCAGAAGATCGACGAGCAAGCCCGCTCACACTCCAGTGAATCCAACCAGTAACACTACCGTACAGTCCGGTCTGATCGTCTGATATGTCGCATATCTCGCCTAGGGGTGGAAAACGTCAGACCCCAATAGCTCGATAAGTCGTGTCGATATGAGGTCTATAACAGTTCGAGAAACTACTGGTAACACTTACCAGTAAATCTCAGCAACCCTGGCCAGGGATTTCCGGTTATAGCCAATCGAACACAGCGCAACATCAACTCCCTATACCGGGAGAGACGAATCCCCTCCTATCGCTCATTGCCTCCATGTGACTCGGGACTGTACCCAAAAACCACCGTTTTGTACGCCCTCTTGGACGTGGTAAGGTGGAAATCAAAGCACAGAGGGAACCACACAAGACTCTATGACGATCTCGGATCAACAGACTACTCTGTACCAGTGTCACCTGAGAACTGCCATCTGACGTAAGGTATAATACCATCTGGGAGTTCTCGGCGAGTCCGTCCAGTGTACCCAGTCTCTACTGAGCACCCGTATATCATCTCTGATGTCAAACACCAATGGATATGGGATCATCCATCGCCCATCTGTATGGGTCGAGAAGGTATACGCTAGTTTACTCTGGTATATCGATGCCCCGTCTCGATACACCCACGACTAGGGACTTTGAAGGATGTACTTATGGACTACCATGTCCCCACTAGTATGATCCGCATCATAGTCCAGGTAGTCAAGTACACATCCTAAGGGCTTTACCAACATGTAACAGAGAGACAATTAGTATACACGTTAAGGTAAAGTTCAACCAGATAGCATACTATCATGTCGAGCAAGAAAGTCCTCCCTATATATGTCCCAGCATCCACTACAATAAACATCCAATGTACAGTAATGGCCTCTAGGGCATACATATAACTAACAATCTCCCACTTGCACTAGGGCCATCTGATAGCAGTGGTTGTAGTATCTCATACTCAACCATCCCATAAAAATCTCTCTCTGGGAACAGGCCTTTGTGAGTGGATCCGCTGTGTTGTCCTCTGAGTCTACTCTCCTGACCTCGATCCCCTGGAGATCAACCATCTCCATGATCAGGTGATACTGCCTTAGAATATGTCTGGATCACTGATGGGACCGTCGTTCCTTGGCATAAGCCAAAACTCCATTGTCTCACAATGGTTGGAACATAGTTCATCTCATGAACCAATATACACCCAAACATCCTCTTTTGGTAGCATCTTAAGTAGCGATGTATCCTGCCTTTATCGTCTAGTATGTCACGGTATCTATCTTGGAACTCTTCCAACATACCGTCCCTCCACTGAGGGTAAAGACAATGCCTGTGACTGACATTCAGTCGTCTTTATCACCCTGGAACCATTCCAGTGATTCTCCCCATGGTCGATTGATACCATCTCACTACAACTAGTGAGAATCCTAATATCCAATTAGATCTATCTCATAGATCCAAAACCCAGGATTTAGTAGGTATCACTTTGATCCTATGTGGAGAATCATTGTGATAAGCGGAGATTGATCGAGCGTAGCATAGGAAACTCCTTCCCTATCAAGAGTATGTCATCCACGTACTCTACGAGGATCGTCACAATACTCCCTACTACCTTTTTGTTTATACAAGGTTCATCTACCATTTTGATGATGTCAACTTCTTTGACTTATCCATCAAAACAGATGATCCTACTCCGCGATGCCTGCTTTATCACATAAAACATCTTGCACACGTTTCCGCTGCTCCCACTGTCTACGAAGCCCTCTGGCTGCGTTCTTATAGACGTTCTCTTCTAAATCATTATTTAGAAAAGTAGTCATGGCACCCAACCGCCAGATATCGTAGTCATGGTATGTAGCCGTGGCAAGTAGGATCTGGATGGACTTAAGCATAGATCCTTAGAAAAAGTTTCATCATGATCCACACCTGGTCGATGACGAAAAGCTTTAACAAGTCTTTGCTTTGAAAGTCTCAACTTTTCCATCTACACCAAGTAATCTTCTCAAGATATACTTGCTCCTGATGGGGATTTAACCCTTCAGATATAGCAACCAAAGTCCATACTTTGTTGGTGTATAAGGATTCCATCTCAGATCGCTAAGCATCCAGCCATTCTTATAGAGTCTTACTCCTGATGGCCAGCTCGAAACTAGTCGGGTCATCATCTCATGACGCAATCCTCGCTCCCACTGTCATAGAGAAACAAAAGTATCTCTCAGATGGGTGAGGAACCCTACTAGATCGGCGGAGAGGCTGAGGTTCGTTGGTATCTACTGAATTCTTTGGTTGTACCAAATCATCTGCTGTAGTTTGTATAGCTGGAACCTTTCCAGTTCTACATTACAGACCTTGCCTCGAGCTTGTCCGGATTTTGCTTTTTAGACATAGGCCGGACAACCCCAAATCCTAACTAGCTTAAGACATGGGCTCTTCCCTTTCCATATCACATATGAAGTGGTAGGCACTGATTTGATTTGAACCCTTATTCAATAGGTATGCAACTTCTCAAGTGCATAACTCCCAAAAGGAAATAGGTAACTCAGTAATACTCATCATAGAGCACACCATATCATATAGGGTGTGATTGCTCCGCCCCGATATACCATTGTGCTATGGTGTATTCGGAGGAGTAATACTGAGAGAGAATCTCATTCTCCTTTAGAATAATCCAGGAATTCCGTGCTCAAGTATTCTCCTCCTTGATCACATCAAAGGACATAATACTTATACCCGTATTTTGGTTTTCTACTTCTAACTTATATTCTGTGAATATCTCAAAAGGTTCGGACTTGTGTTTCAACAGGAACATAGGTCTGAAACTCGAAAGATCATCAGAGAACGTAATGAAGTATAATGAACCAGTCCTGGCATGTGTAGACAGGGGACCTACATACATCAACATGTATCATCCAAAGAGTTCACTAACTCTTTCTCTGTTTCCAGTAAACGGAGCTATGGTCATCTTATCTTTGTGACATGACTGGCAAGTTTCATAAGATGTAAATTCAAACTGATTTAAATATGCATCTAAATGTAACTTCAGCCAGTCGGGTCGCATTGATATGACCTAGTCTACAATGCCTCAAGAAGGATTCGTTCATTTCTGAACTCTTCCTCTTGTGTGTGTTCCATATACTAAGAACTGTAGTTTGATTTAGAACAGCAATGCTTTTAGATAACGTGCCTGAACCGATCAACTTTTGATATAGGAAATGTTCAAAACATTATCCAACAATACAAAATTTTATCATTTCTTTACTAATAAAGAGACTGATATGATTTTGTATATCAGGTTCGGTATCTAATAACATTCGTTCAGAATCAATGTATTGTAATACAGGGTGACAGTGACCAACAGACTTGGCTGCAACTCTTGCCCCGTTTTCTGCCTCATGAAACTTATCACCCGTTATCTGTTCTCTACCTATCTGTAGCCTTATGTAACAGATTACATATCTAGGATCCTGATCTGGTATCACATACCCAGGACGTAGAGGATACAGAGAAACAGTTCTCTGTAATGAACACACCCGAAGATGATGCATCAGCATGCACTCTCTTCGTTTGGGCGGCACGGGAAATCTGGTATTCCCCAATTTCCTGCTCTGTCTTATAACAATTATAAGTTGGAGCGGGACCAACGTTCCCCAGCTCAGTATAACAAGCGGGTTCGGTCAATTATCCGTTTTATTATCTTGATTAAGGCATGACATGGTCGCTACCAGGAGAGAGAGAGAAGAAAACACTCAGCGTGCGCTCTTGCAAGAATAGATTGGTTATTATTTTATCTAATCAGGATGGCTCCCACTGCTTTTTATCAAATCTTCCTTCAAACCCTAAAAGGAAAGGCTAGCCGGGATTAATTACACACTACAAGTTCGCCAATCTTTTAGCCAGGCCAGTGTCGGTACTTTGAGGGAGGTCCCCCGTGCTTTCGCACGAACCTAATTAATGTAAACCTCGTTTTCCCAGAGGCGTAACCCCGTTGACACCTTTCTAGACACCTACATGATCGGCTAATTGTAATGTATAAAACTCTCCCAGGAGTAACACTTACTCGCCGCGGGTATCGGGATCCAACTATCTCATAGAAGGTATGCAATCTCATTGCAAATTTCAACACTTGAAATTCCCGATATTATTTTTCCCCTAACGTGCTATGACCTTGACGAAAGCCAACAAACCATAGCCCGCTAGTCAAGTTCAACCCGTACATTTCTTGATTGAATTAAACCCACCCGCACGACCCTTGACGAAAGCCAACAAAGCCGCACGACTACCCTAATCCAATCGCATCGTATGCTGGCAGATAAGCAGCATATAGCTACCGCACACTGCACCTTGACGAAAGCCAACAAATGCAGCACGAATACTATATACAACTTATCTGAAATGACGGAGGGCTACGACAGGTTTTTATGAAAACCTATTGCGTAATGAACTTGATATCGTTGTAGGATCGAATGATTTTAAAATGGAGTGTTTTTTAGGCTTTTTTTAGTTTTGCTAAAGGAGTCACTCCCGGTGAAGGGATCGTCGGTCCTTCCCTCGTCGAATGAGGTGCGGGATATATCATATATATCACTGTGCAAAGCAAAAACTCTTAAAAGCAATCAAAAGACAAACCGAGTGTGTAGCATCTGCCAGTTATTGCTAAAGGAGTCACTCCCGGTGAAGGGATCTCGGTCCTTTCCTTATCGAATAAGGTGCAGGATATATCATATACACCGCTGTGCCAAGCAAGAACTATAGCTACATGTTTTATTTTGAAATTCGATTCTACAACATCATTAGGTTTCTTTTATTTCATTAATCTCATTAATGAAGTCCCATCATTTAAATTAACTAAACATCACAGATAAATACGACGTACACTTATGCCATCCGCATTCGCCTCGATGTCCCCTCATGCACCGTTAGGTTAGGTAACTAACGGCAGAGCGGGGCAGGGCTAGCGCGGGTGTAAAACATAAGTAACGCCTATATAATATATCATATATAGTATATAAAGTATCTATCACAGAACATCATATGATCACATCACAGATATCGCAGCAGAAGAAACATATGAAATATTGGATATACTAGGACGTCCGTGTTTTCAATACGAGCCAGTATAAAACACGGATTCCACGGTCGTGATGAATAGCCAAACCCATACCCCTAGACCCCTACGAGAGCGGCAAGCAACCCTGCCAATTCTAGAGTTAGGAGACCCGGACTCGACTCCTCGAGTTGGTCTCCCACTGGACCCTAGAACCCGGTTACTTGTGCTCCCCTCCTTGGGTCTATCCTAGTGCGGAAAAGTAAATAATATACAAAGGGTGACATCTTCTGTAACCTGGAAGTGCCCCAATAAAAGAATATTACATACAAGTTTTTACATGAATGAAAATGAAAAACACTCATCTCACAAAAAACCCCCGGCTATTCAAATACGACGATCCAATATAACATATCCAGCAACACATAACATCACATGTCATCAACGTAAGTAAACATGCGTATCCCAATTGTCGTTGACATATAGCAACAAAACCGGCGATATCACATATTACACTTACGGTCACAGAAAAGAAAGTGTAAAACTACAACAGTTGGAATCCGCAATCACCTCAGACATCGCATGCCTGACCAAATGAATTCTTTAGACATCGCATGCCTAACAATTATAAACCCCGCATTTTAGTCTCAAAATCGAAAACTCTTATCAATATCAAGTGGGGCAATTCAACAAGATTCCCGACATCCTGATCGAATACTCGTCGCAAACTTTAGTAGGCGGCCGGACCCCTGATACGGTCGACGAAGTGCACCAAGGCGGAACACCGCTACCGCGAGCACCCGAACGGATGCTTTCGGCGACGGGGTTCTCCTACAGTCATTTGGTCGGGGCTATGGGGTGTAGCTGTCTATTAAGTTTACCCGGCGAGTATCCGCGTACGCTACGTGATTGCGAGGGACTTTTGATCACATCAAAATTCCGTGGCAACCGATCAAGTGAGACTAAACTGCTATGTTTATAACATTCATTCAGTTATCTCATAACTATTTGTGAATTCCAAGTATTGTATCACATTCCAGATAAACAGAAAATGTTAAACATTCCGATCGAACAGTCAAACACCCAAGTTTTCCCGAAACAGATCAACACATGAAACAGGTCTAAAAACATTCGGTTCGTGCCTCAGTACCAACAGTCCAGCCGTAGAAGGGTCAAGCCAACGCCTCACATGTGGCACGCCGTACTGCCCCAAACCCGAAGGTTCAAAGGGCAGTTCAAGACGGTCACATAATCGAGTTAAGGTTTGTTGTCTTCTAGAGGGTCCATCGAGTTACTTGCACTACTTAGAACGTCTTTAAACCACGGAAAAATCCAACACTTGGAAATTTCCCGACAGGGGAAAAATTGGGTATTTATATCCGGTCGAACTTTTTAACATATTCTAAAATTTATCCGGAAAGCCACATAGACAAAATCTGATACTCCGATCGAAACACCGAATCCCAAAAACGACCCCAGAAAATCCAACTCTTGAATAAATATTAAAAAATTCCCAGAAAACTCTGCACTGAAAACAATGAATTACTGTGCAAATTTTAATGGCTGACGTCATACTTTAGCCGCGGAACCGCCGCATAAGCTAGGCTTATGCCGCGGTTCCGCCGCGCATTAGAGGGATCATTAGAAAATTTTTGCGCCGTAATTCTTAGAATTCCCTGCTGAATTTTTTAGCAATTTTTAATTTGGAAAAATCCACGTTTTCAGAAAAAGTCCAGAGAGCGTGGAAAAAAGGGGTTTCGGGTTCGATCGGAATTCAAACTCCGTCTAGACTTCGCCTAAGGCTCTAGCTAGGCTCTGATACCACTGTAGGGTTCCTAGGCACTCTCAAGAGGTCTCACAAGGCATCAACCATGCCAATTTCAAATTTTACGGGTGCCGAGAAACCCTAATACGGATTGTTGGCTAGATTTTTAGGCGACAAAGCAAACTAGTTAACACTTTACTACAAGAATACGGAAATACAACCTTTGTAGATCCGGTCCTCCACCTCCACGGCTCCGTGATGAAGTCCTCTCCGCTGTCCAAATCAAATCCAGGGCTCTAGCGTCGGCTTCATCGGAGAAAGAGCGGGCTAGGTCATCGACGACGTGCCGAAGATGATCTACGTCGAGACATCACTAGATCAAGCTCCACCTTCACCAAGCCATGAAAACTTGTGAAGGAAACACCCTATACTACTTGGCAAGAGGTAGAGGATGAAGAAATAGGAAGTGGGTTCACTTTAGAATTGGATTTCTCACTCATTTTTCATCAATCACCATTGATGAAGAAAGGTTTTCTTCAACTTGAAGAAGAAGAAGAAGAAGATAGAATATTATGTTATGATAAGTTAATTTAAAAACCAAAAGAAAAAGAATACTTATCATAATATGAACTAGGGTTAAGTGTAGAGAATTGACCAAGGTTAGATGAATGGTTAAGGTTAAGCATGAAGACAAAATGGTCACTTTGGTCAAAGCTTCATGAAGCTTCAACAAGCTTCATGTATTAAAGCAACCATTTTGTTTTTCTTTTCTCATTTTTTAATCCAAATAAAAAGATAAATGAATTAATAAATAAAAACCCTAACCAATTACTTAACCAAGGTTTAACTCTTTACACAAACCCTAGCAACCTTTGCATCATCAAACATGATACAAACAAGTGCACAAAAATATATCGCATATACAATGCGCACATCCGAGTGAGAAAATCCATCTTGAGTGAACCGATAGTAGTTAATGCAAAGTGATATATCAAATATATAATTATACATTAAATCATTAAATCAACACTTGATTTAACGATCCGGTCATATCGCATATAACCGACTAGTATCAATAGTAACAACTTATCGAATCAACACTTGATCCGATAACTCGGCTATAACGCATATAACCGATCAATGTTACAAATCGCGAGAATCGAATACAGTATCACATACTTGTATCATTCTCGGTCCCGCACATATCTCATATGCGCTCCTATTTCGTTTTGCTTGAGCCAGGAAACCTCTGTGTAGGACTCTAAAGACTCGTCAATACGCCGGCAGCAGGTGATAATCATATCAAACACCCACAAGCCGCAAGCGGTCTGCTAAACGTAACGGCTACCCGGGTATCGAGCGATCAGAAGATCGACGAGCAAGCCCGTTCACACTCCAGTGAATCCAACCAGTAACACTAACGTACAGTCCGGTCTGATCGTCTGATATGTCGCATATCTCGCCTAGGGTTGGTAAACGTCAGACCCCAATAGCTCGATAAGTCGTGTCGATATGAGGTCTATAACAGTTCAAGAAACTACTGGTAACACTTACCAGTAAATCTCAGCAACCCTGGCCAGGGATTTCCGGTTATAGCCAATCGGACACAGCGCAACATCAACACCCTATACCGGGAGAGACGAATCCCCTCCTATCGCTCATTGCCTCCATGTGACTCGGGACTGTACCCAAAAACCACCGTTTTGCACGCCCTCTTGGACGTGGTAAGGTGGAAATCAAAGCACAGTGGGAACCACACAAGACTCTATGACGATCTCGGGTCAACAGACTACTCTGTACCAGTGTCACCTGAGAACTGCCATCTGACGTAAGGTATAATACCATCTGGGAGTTCTCGGCGAGTCCATCCAGTGTACCCAGTCTCCACTGAGCACCCGTATATCATCTCTGATGTCAAACACCAATGGATATGGGATCATCCATCGCCCATCTGTATGGGTCGAGAAGGTATACGCTAGTCTACTCTGGTATATCGATGCCCCGTCTCGATACACCCATGACTAGGGACTTTGAAGGATGTACTTATGGACTACCATGTCCCCACTAGTATGATCCGCATCATAGTCCAGGTAGTCAAGTACACATCCTAAGGGCTTTACCAACATGTAACAGAGAGACAATTAGTATACACGTTAAGGTAAAGTTCAACCAGATAGCATACTATCTTGTCGAGCAAGAAAGTCCTCCCTATATATGTCCCAGCATCCACTACAATATACATCCAATGTACAGTAATGGCCTCTAGGGCATACATATAACTAACAAGGACTTCCCTGTTACGGCCAATCGAGCACAGCGCAACATTAATCCCCAATACCGGGAGAGACGAAACCCCTCCTATCGCTCATTGCCTCCATGTAACTCGGGACTGTACCAAAAGACCACCGTTTTGCACGCCCTCATGGACGTGGTAAGGTGGAGATCAAAGCACAGTGGGAATCACACAAGACTCTATGACGATCTCGGGTCTACAGACTAACCTATACAAGTGTTACCTGAGAACTGCCATCTGACGTGAGGTATAATACCATCTGGGAGTTCTCGGCGAGTCCGTCCAGTGTACCCAGTCTCCACTGAGCACCCGTATACCATCTCTGATGTCAAACACCAATGGATATGGGATCATCCATCGCCCATCTCATGGGTCGAGAAGCATATACGCTAGTCTACACTGGTATATCGATGCCCCGTCTCGATACACCCACGACTAGGGACCTTGAAGGATGTACCTATGGACTACCATGTCCCCACTAGTATGATCTGCATCACAGTCCAGGTGGTCAAGTACACATACTAAGTGCTTTACCAACATGTAACTATAAGACAGTGCAAAGAGACAAGTGTACATGTTAAGATAAAGAGTAACCAGATAGCATACTAGCATATCGAGCAAGAAAGTCATCTCTATATATGTCCAAGCATCCAATATAAAATACATCATGTGTACAATACTGGCCTCTAGGGCATACATAAAACTAACAATCTCCCACTTGCACTAGGGCCAGCTGCTGTAGTATCGCATAACGAGCATCCCGAAGAGTCTCTCAAACTGTATCTGGGGAATAGCATTCGTGAGTGGATCCGCCGTGTTGTTCTTCGTGTCAACCCTCCTGACCTCGATCTCCCGGCGATCAACTATCTCCCGGATCAGGTGATACCGCCTCAGAATATGCCTGGATCGCTGATGGGACCTGGGTTCCTTGGCTAAAGCCACCGCTCCATTGTTATCGCAATACAAAGGTATTGGATGCTCAATGGATGGAACCACTCCAAGTTCAGCAATGAACTTCTTGATCCAGACAGCTTCTTTAGCAGCATCGTTGGCAGCGATGTATTCAGCCTCCATCGTCGAGTCTGCCACGGTTTCCTGCTTGGAACTCTTCCAGCTAACCGCCCCTCCGTAAAGGGTAAAGACAAATCCCGACTGCGACTTAGAGTCGTCCTTATCACTCTGGAAGCTCGAATCGATAAAGGACTCTACTTGGAGTTCTCCGTTACCATACACCAAGAGCATCTCTTTAGTCCTTCTTAAGTACTTGAGAATGCTCTTCACAGCTGTCCAGTGACTCTCTCCAGGATCAGCTTGATACCTGCTCACTACACTTAGTGAGTATGCTACATCGGGTCTGGTACATAGCATCGCGTACATGATAGAGCCTACAGCCGAAGCATAGGGTATCCCTTGCATGCGAGCTCTCTCCAAATCAGTCTTGGGAGACATCTCTTTGGAGAGAGTGACTCCAGAGATCGTGGGCAAGTTCCCACGCTTGGATTCTTCCATACTAAACCTCTTTAGTATGGTGTCAATGTACCTGGATTGGGACAATCCCAATATCCGTTTGGATCTATCTCTATAGATCCTAATTCCCAATATGCAGGAGGCATCACCAAGATCTTTCATCGAGAATCTTTGTGATAAGAAGAGCTTGACTGATTGCAGCATAGGAATATCATTTCCTATCAAGAGTATGTCTTACTCTCTTCTACCTTCTTGTAGATACAAGGTTCATCTGGGTTTTTGACGAAATCAAACTCTTTGATAACGACGTCAAAGCAGATGTTCCAACTCCGCGATGCTTGCTTTAATCCATAAATGGATTTAAGCAGCTTGCACACCTTCCCGCTGCTCCCACTGTCTACGAAGCCCTCTGGCTGAGTCATGTACACTCACTCTTCTAAATCACCATTTAGAAAGGCGGTCTTAACATCCATTTGCCAGATTTCGTAGTCATGATATGCAGCGATGGCAAGCAGGATCCGGATGGATTTAAGCATAGCTACTGGAGAAAAGGTTTCGTCATAGTCCACACCTGGTCTTTGACGAAAACCCTTTGCAACAAGTCTAGCTTTGAAAGTCTCCACTTTCCCATCTACACCAAGTTTTTTCTTGAAGATCCACTTGCTCCCAATGGGTTTTACCCCTTCAGGAGCAACTTCCAAAGTCCATACTTTGTTGGTGTACATGGATTCCATCTCGGACCGCATTGCATCCAGCCATTTCACTGAGTCCCTACTCGTGATGGCCTGCTCGAAGCTAGTTGGGTCATCATCCTCCATGATGCAATCCTCGCTCCCACCATCCATGAGAAAACCGTAGTATCTCTCAGGTTGGCGAGGAACCCTACTAGATCGGCGGAGAGGCTGAGGTTCATTGGGAGCTACTGAATCTTCTGGTTCCACTAAATCTTCAGTTACGGTTTGTGTATCTGGAACTTCTTCCAGCTCTACCACTTTGCCACTAATTTCTTTTTCAAGGAATTCCTTTTCTAAAAAGGTGGCATGTCGAGAAAAAAACACTTTTTGTTCCTCTGCATGGTAGAAAAGATATCCATGTGAATGTTTGGGATATCCCACAAAGTTGCATAGAACTGACCGTGCCTCGAGTTTGTCCGGATTTTGCCTTTTGACATAGGCCGGGCAACCCCATATCTTAACTCGTTTAAGACATGGTCTCTTCCCACTCTATATCTCATATGGTGTGGTAGGTATAGATTTAGTTGGAACTTGATTCAACAGGTATGTTGCTGTTTCCAGCGCATATCCCCAGAAGGAAATAGGTAACTCAGCTATGCTCATCATAGAGCACACCATATCTAATAGGGTGCGGTTCCTCCGTTCTGATACACCGTTGTGCTGTGGTGTATATGGAGGAGTCAGTTGAGAAAGAATCCCATTCTCTTTTAGGAAGTCCAGGAATTCATTGCTTAAGTATTCACCTCCTCGATCAGATCGTAGGATTTTAATACTTTTTCCGGTTTGGTTCTCAACTTCTTGCTTATATTCTCTAAATTTCTCAAAAGCTTCTGATTTGTGTTTAATCAGGAACACATACCCGAACCTAGAGAGATCGTCAGTGAATGTAATGAAGTATGAAGAACCATCCCTGGCATGTGTAGACATAGGACCGCATACATCACTATGTATCAGTCCTAAGAGTTCAGTAACTCTTTCTCCGTGTCCCGTAAACGGAGTTTTGGTCATCTTGCCTTTGAGACATGACTGGCAAGTGTCATAAGATGAAAATTCAAACGGATTTAAATATCCATCTTCATGCAACTTAGCTAGTCGTGTCGCATTGATGTGACCCAGTCTACAATGGCACAAGAAGGATTCGTTCAGTTCAGAACTCTTCCTCTTGTGTGTGTTTGTTATGCTCAGAATTGTTGATTGATTTAGAACATAAATGCCATTGCACAACGTGCCTGATCCAACCAACTTTTGGTTACGGAGAATATTCATAACATTATCCTGTAATACAAAATTATATCCCTCTTTACTCAATAAAGAAACCGATATAATGTTGCATATCAGGTTCGGCATGTAATAGCATTCGTTCAGAACCAATGTATTACCAGTTGGTAATGCAAGGTGATATTCCCCGACAGTCTTAGCTGCAACTATTGCACCATTTCCAACTCTAATGTCTTTATCACCTTCTCCAAGTTCTCTACCTTTCCTGAGCCCATGTAACTGATTACATATATGGGATCCTGATCCGGTATCTAATACCCAGGACGTAGAGCAAATGGAGAAACAGTTCTCTGTAACGAACACACCCGAAGAAAATGCATCAACATGTACTTTCTTCATTCGGGTGGCATGGGAATCCTGGTATTCCCCTATGTCCTGTTCATTCCCATAACTCTTATAAGAAAGAACGGAACCAATGTTCCCCAGCACAGTATAACATGCGGGTTCAGTCAATACATCCATATTATTATCTTTATTAGGGCATGACATGGTCGCTACCTGGAGAGAGAGAGAAGAAAACACTTTAGCGTATGCTCTTGCAAGATCAGATTGGTTATTATCTTATCTAATCAGGATGGCTCCCACTGGTTTTTATCAAATCTTCCTTCAAACCCTAAAAGGAAAGACTAGCCGGGATTAATTACACACTACAAGTTCGCCAATCTTTCAGCCAGGCCAGTGTCGGTACTTTGAGGGAGGTCCCCCGTGCTTTCACACGAACCTAATTAATGTAAACCTCGTTTTCCCATAGGCGTAGCCCCGTTGACACCTTTCTAGTCACCTACTTGATCGGCTAATTGTAATGCGTAAAACTCTCCCAGGAGTAACTCTTACTCGCAGCGGGTATCGGGATCCAACTATCTCATAGAAGGTATGCAATCTCATTGCAAATTTCAACACTTGAAATTCCCGATAATATTTTGCCCCTAGCGTCCTATGACCTTGACAAAGGCCAACAAATCATAGTCTGCTAGTCAAGTTCAACCCGTCATTTCTTGATTGAATCAAACCCACCCGCACGGCCCTTGACAAAGGCCAACAAGATCGTACGACTACCCTGAAACAATCTGCATCACATGCATAAGCAGATAAGTACTATTCAGCTACCGCACACTACGCCTTGACAAAGGCAAACAAACGCAGCACGAATACTAAACAGGACTTATCTGAAATGACGGAGGGCTACGACAGGTTTTTCTGAAAACCTATTGCGTAATGAACTTGATATCGTTGTAGAATCAAATGAAGTTTTGAAATGGAATGATTTTGAGGCTTTTCTAGTTTTTCTAAAGGGGTCACTCCCGGTGAAGGGATCGTCGGCCCTTTCCTCGTCGAATGAGGTGCGGGATATATCATATATATCACTGTGCAAAGCAGAAACTATAGAAGCAATCAAAAGCAGACCGAGTATGTAGCATCTGCCAGTTATTGCTAAAGGAGTCACTCCCGGTGAAGGGATCTCGGTCCTTTCCTCATCAAATAAGGTGCAGGGTATATCATATATACTGCTATGCAAAGCAAGAACTGTAGCTACCTGTTTTGTTTAAAATTTGATTCTACAACATCCTAGGTTTCTTTTCTTTCATTAATCACATTAATGAAGTCCCATCAATTAAGTCACATAAACATCACAGATAAATACGACGTACACTTATGCCATCCGCATTCGCCTGGATGTCCCCTCGTGCACCGTTAGGTTAGGTAACTAACGACAGAGCAGGGCAGGGCTAGTGCGGGTGAAAAACATAAGTAACGTCTATATAATATATCATATATACTATATACTGTATCTATCACAGAACATCACATGATCACATCACAGATATCGCAGCAGAAGAAACATATGAAACATTGGATATACTAGGACGTCCGTGTTTTCAATACGAGCCAGTATAAAACACGGATTCCACGGTCGTGATGAATAGCCAATCCCACACCCCTAGACCCCTACGAGAGCGGCAAGCAACCCTACCAATTCAAGGGTTAGGAGACCCGGACTCGACTCCTCGAGATGGTCTCCCACTGGACCCTAGAACCCGGTTACTTGTGCTCCCCTCCTTGGGTCTATCCTAATGCGGAAAAGTAAATAATATACAAAAGGTGACAACTTCCGCAAGCTGGAAGTGCCCCAAATAAAAGAATATTACATACAAGTATTTACATGAATTAAAATGAAAAACACTCATCTGACATATAAAAAAAACCCGGCTATTCAAACACGACAATCCAATATAACATATCCAGCAACACATAACATCATATGTCATCAACGTAAGTAAATATGCGCATCCCAATTGTCCTTGACATATAGCAACGAAACCGGCGATATCACATATGACACTTACGGTCACAGAAAAGAAAGTGTAAAACTACAACAGTTGGAATCCGCAACCTCCTTAGACATCGCATGCCTAATCAAATGAAATACTTAGACATCACATGCCTAACAATTATAAACCCCGCATTTTAGTCCCATTATCGAAAACTCTTTTCAATATCAAGTGAGACTAAACCGCTAGATTTATAACATTCATTCAGTTATCTCATAACTGTTTGTGAATTCCAATTATTGTATCCCATTCCGGATAAATAGAAAATATTAAACTTTACGATCGAACATTCGAACACCCAAGTTTTCCCGAGACCGTTCAACACATGAAATAAGTTCAAAGACATTCACTTCATGCCTCAGTACCAACGGTCCAGCCGTAGAAGGGTCAAGCCAACGCCTCACATGTGGCACGCCGTACTGCCCCAAACCCGAAGGTTCAAAGGGCAGTTCAAGACGGTCACATAATCGAGTTAAGGTTTGTTGTCTTCTAGAGGGACCATCGCGTTACTTGCACTACTCAGAACGTCCTTAAACCAAAGAAAAATCCAACACTTGGATATTTTCCGGCAGGGGAAAAGTTGGTTATTTATATCCGGTCGAACTTTTTAACATATTCGAAAATTATCCGGAAAAACACATAGACAAAGCTTGATAATCCGATCGAATCATCGATTTCCAATGCAACCCCAGAACACTCAACTCTTGAGTCAATTTAAAAATTCCCAGAAAACTCAGCATAATAAAATAGGAATTACTGTGCAAACAGGGAAGGATGACGTCATGATCAGGCCGCGGAACAGCGGCAGAAGCCAGGCTTCTGCCGCGATTCCGCCGCACTTTGGACTCTTCATTTTGAAAAATTTGCACCGTAATTCTTAGAATTCCCTGCTGAATTTTTTAAGCATTTTTAATCTGGAAAAAACCCAGTTTTTAGAAAAAGTCCAGAGAGCACTTAGGTTTTTAGGGTTTCGGTTCGATCGGGTTTCAAACGTCGTCTACATTTCTCCTAAGGCTCTAGCTAGGCTCTGATACCACTGTAGGGTTCCTAGGCACTCTCAAGAGGTCTCACAAGGCATCAACCATGCCAATTTTAAATTTTACAAGTGCCGAGAAACTCTAATACGGATCGTTAACTAGAATTTTAGGCGAAACATAAACCTAGTTAATAACTTAACTAAAAGTGAGAAGCTACAACCTTTGTAGATCCGGTTCTCCACTTCCTTAGCTCCACGTAGACGTCCTATCGCTGTCCAAGTCGGATCTCGGACTCTAGCATCGGCTTCATCGGAGAAATGAGCGGACAAGTCGTCGGCTACGATGCCAAAGATGATCTACATCGAGGTTGCACTAGATCAAGCTCCAACTTCACCAAGTTGTGAAACTTGTGAAGAAAATACCTTATACTACTTGGCAAGAGGTAGAGGGTGAAGAAATAGGAGGTGGGTTCACTTTAGAATTGGATTTCTCACACTTTTGCTCAAGTTGCCATTGATGGTGGCAAGTTTTCTTTCTTGAAGAAGAAGATGAAGAAGAAGATAGAATATCATAAGTCTATTAAAAAGAATAATAAAATCAATACTTATCATCTTCTAACCATGGTCAAGTGTAGAGAGTTAACTATAGTTTAGATGAGTGGTTAGGGTTTGGAGAAGAAGACAAAGTGGTCACTTGGTCAAAGCTTCATGAAGCTTCAACAAGCTTCATGATAAAAGAAACCATTTTGTTTTCTATTATCTTTTTCTCCAAAAAGAAAAGATAAATAATTAAGTGAAAATATGAAACGCTAACCATTCACTAAACTTGGTTTAAGTCTTTACACAAATCCAAGTGAGAATGCATCATCAAACATGATACAAACATGTGCACAAAAGTATATCACATATACAACTTGCACATCAAGTGAGAAAATCCATTTAAAGTGAACCAATACTAGTTAATGCAAAGTAATATATCAAATATATAATAATACATTAAATCATTAAATCAACACTTGATTTAACGATCCGGTCATGTCGCATATAACCGACTAGTATACAATGTATCGATTTATCGAATCAACGATTCGATAACTAGGTTATATCGCATACAACCAATCGAAACATTCATCGCGAGAATGAAATACGGCATCACATACTCGCATTATTCTCGGTCCCGCACATATCTCATATGCGCACCTATTTCGTTTCGCTTGAGCCAGGAAACCCCTGTGTAGGACTCTAAAGACTCGTCAATACGCCGGTAGCAGATGATGATCATATCAAGCACCCACAAGCCGCAAGCGGTCTGCTAAACGTAACGGCCACCCGGGTATTGAGCGATCAGAAGATCGACGAGCTAGCCCGCTCACACTCCTGTGAATCCAACCAGTAACACTTACCGTACAGTCCGGTCTGTTCGTCTGATATGTCGCATATCAAGTCTAGGGGTGGTATACGTCAGACCCCAATAACCGATAAGTCGTGCCGATGTGAGGCTCATAATGTTAGTTATATGTATGCCATAGAGGACATTACTATACATAGGATGTATATTGTAGTGGATGCTGGGACATATATAGGGAGGACTTTCTTGCTCGACATAATAGTATGCTATCTGGTTGCTCTTTACCTTAACGTGTACACTGATTGTCTCCCTGTTACATGTTGGTAAATCCCTTAGGATCTGTACTTGACTACCTGGACTATGATGCGGATCATACTAGTGGGGACATGGTAGTCCATAAGTACATCCTTCAAAGTCCCTAGTCGAGGGTGTATCGAGACGGGGCATCGATATACCAGAGTAGACTAGCGTGTACCTTCTCGACCCATACAGATGGGTGATGGATGATCCCATATCCATTGGTGTTTGACATCAGAGATGTTATATGGGTGCTCAGTGGAGACTGGGTACACTGGACGGACTCGCCGAGAACTCCCAGATGGTATTATACCTCACGTCAGATGGCAGTTCTCTGGTGACACTGGTACAGAGTAGTCTGTTGACCCGAGATCGTCATAGAGTCTTGTGTGGTTCCCACTGTGCTTTGATTTCCATCTTACCACGTCCAAGAGGGCGTGCAAAACGGTGGTTTTTGGGTACAGTCCCGAGTCATATGGAGGCAATGAGCGATAGGAGGGGATTCGTCTCTCCCGGTATAGGGGGTTGATGTTGCGCTGTATTCGATTGGCTATAACAGGAAATCCCTGGCCAGGGTTGCTGAGATTTACTGGTAAGTGTTACCAGCAGTATCTCGAATTGTTATAGACCTCATATCGACACGACTTATCGAGCTATTGGGGTCTGACGTTTACCACCCCTAGGCAAGATATGCGACATATCAGACGATCAGACCGGACTGTACGGTAGTGTTACTGGTTGGATTCACTGGAGTGTGAGCGGGCTTGCTCGTCGATCTTCTGATCGCTCAATACCCGGGTGGCCGTTACGTTTAGCAGACCGCTTGCGGCTTGTGGATGTTTGATATGATCATCATCTGCTGCCGGCGTATTGACGAGTCTTTAGAGTCCTACACAGAGGTTTCCTGGCTCAAGCGAAACGAATTAGGAGCGCATATGAGATATGTGCGGGACCGAGAATAATACCAGTATGTGATACTGTATTCGATTCTCGCGATGCGACATTGATCGGTTATATGCGATATAGCCGGGTTATCGGATCAAGTGTTGATTCGATAAGTTGTTATTATTGATACCAGTCGGTTATGTGCGACATGACCGGATCATTGAATCAAGTGTTGATTTAATGATTTAATGTATAATTATATATATTTGATATATTACTTTGCATTAACTAGTATCGGTTAACTTTGAATGGATTTTCTCACTCGGATGTGCACATTATATATGTGATATGATTTTGTGCACTTGCTTGTATCATGTTTGATGATACATGCTTTTTGGTTATGTGTAAAGTATTAAACCTTGGTTAATGAAATGGTTAGGGTTTATTATTTGTTATTCATTTATCTTATTTAATTATCCATTTATTTATGATAAATGAATAAAAGAAAATGAAATGAAATGGTGGCTTTCATTTGTTGTTTTCATGAAGCTTCATGAACACTTTGACTAAGTGACCATTTTGTCTCTAGCTTGACCCTAACCATTCCTTTAACCAACTTGTTATGGACAGCGAGGAGACTTCATTGCGGAGCTATGGAGGTGGAGAACCGGATCTACAAAGGTTGTATTTCCGTATCTCTTAGTTAAGTGTTAACTAGTTTGCTTTTTCGCCTAGAAATCTAGCCAACGATCCGTTCTAGGGTTTCTCGGCACCGTTAAAATTTGAAATTGGCATGGTTGATGCCTTGTGAGACCTCATTAGGGTGCCTAGGAACCCTACAGTGGTATCAGAGCCTAGCTAGAGCCTTAGGCGATGCGTAGACGGAGTTAGAAGTCCGATCGACCCGAAACCCCGACTTGAAAGTGCTCTCTGGACATTTTCTGTTTTCATGGATTTTTGAGAATTAAAAATATGCAGAAAAATCAGCAGGAAATTCTATGAATTACGGTGCAAAAAGTAACTAATGATCCCTCAAAAGTGCAGCGGAACCGCGGCATTAGCATGCTAATGCGGCGGTTCCGCGGCCGTTTTGTCTTATTAGGCATTCAATTTTGCACAGTAATTCCTATTTTGCAGTGCTGGTTTTCCTGGGAATTTTTTTTTATCTGAAATCAAGAGTTGAGTTTTTTGGGTTGTATTAGGAGTTCGTACATTCGATCGGATTGTCTAATTTTGTCTATGTGTTTTTCGGATATTTTAGAATATGTTAAAAATTTCGACCGGACATAAATACCCACTTTTTCCCCTGCCGGAAAATTTCCAAGTGTTGGATTTTTCCGTGGTTTAAGGACGTTCTGAGTAGTGCAGGTAACGCGATGGTCCGTCTAGAAGACAACAAACCTTAACTCGATTATGTGACCGTCTTGAACTGCCCTTTGAACCTTAGGGTTTGGGGCAGTACGGCGTGCCACATGTGAGGCGTTGGCTTGACCCTTCTACGGCTGGACCGTTGGTACTGAGGCATGAAGTGAATGTCTTTGAACTTGTTTCATTCGGTTGATCGGGAAAACTTGGGTGTTCGATTGTTCTATCGAAAAGTTTAACATTTTCTATCTTATCCGGAATATGATACAATAATTGGAATTCACAATAAGTTATGAGATAACTGAATGAATGTTATAAACATAGCACTTTAGTCTCACTTGATCGGTTGCCACGGAATTTTGATATGATCAAAAGTCCGTTGCAATCACGTTGTGAACGCGGATACTCGCCCGTAAACTTAATAGACAGCCTCACTCCATAGACCCGACCAAGTGACTGCAGGAGAACCCCGTCGCCGAAAGCATCCGTTCGGGTGCTCGCGGCAGCGGTGTTCCGCCTTGGTGCACTTCGTCGACGGCATCGGGGGTGCGGCCGCCTACTAAAGTTTGCGACGAGCATTCGATCAGGATGTCGGGAATCTTGTTGAATTGCCCGACTTGATACTGAAAAGAGTTTTCGATAATGAGACTAAAATGAGGGGTTTATAATTGTTAGGCATGCGATGTCTAAGGAATTCATTTGGTCAGGCATGCGATGTCTGAGGAGGTTGCGGATTCCAACTGTTGTAGTTTTACACTTTCTTTTCTGTGACCGTAAGTGTAATATGTGATATCGCCGGTTTCGTTGCTATATGTCAACGACAATTGGGATGCGCATATTTACTTACATTGATGACATGTGATGTTATGTGTTGCTGGATATGTTATATTGGATCGTCGTGTTTGAATAGCCGGGGTTTTTTATGTGAGATGAGTGTTTTTCATTTTCATTCATGTAAAAACTTGTATGTAATATTCTTTTATTGGGGCACTACCAGGTTGCGGAAGATGTCACCCTTTGTATATTATTTACTTTTCCGCACTAGGATAGACCCAAGGAGGGGAGCACAAGTAACCGGGTTCTGGAGTCCAGTGGGATACCAACTCGAGGAGTCGAGTCCGGGTCTCCTAACTCCAGAATTGGTAGGGTTGCTTGCCGCTCTCGTAGGGGTCTAGGGGTGTGGGTTTGGCTATTCATCACGACCGTGGAATCCGTGTTTTATACTGGCTCGTATTGAAAACACGGACGTCCTAGTATATCCAATATTTCATATAATTCTTCTGCTGCGATATCTGTGATGTGATCATGTGATGTTCTGTGATAGATACAGTATATAGTATATATGATATATTATATAGACGTTACTTATGTTTTACACCCGCGCTAGCCCTGCCCCGCTCTGCCGTTAGTTACCTAACCTAACGGTGCACGAGGGGACATCGAGGCGAATGCGGATGGTATACGTGTACGTCGTATTTATCTGTGATGTTTAGGTACTTAAATGATGGGACTTCATTAATATGATTAATGAAATAAAAGAAACCTAAGATGTTGTAGAATCGAATTTCAAAATAAAACAGGTAGCTACAGTTCTTGCTTTGCACAGCGGTATAGATGATATATCCTGCACCTTATTCGATGAGGAAAGGACCGAGATCCCTTCACCGGGAGTGACTCCTTTAGCAATAACTGGCAGATGCTACACACTCGGTTTGTCTTTTGATTGCTTTTAAAGAGTTTTTGCTTTGCACAGTGATATATGTGATATATCCCGCACCTCATTCGACGAGGAAAGGACCGACGATCCCTTCACCGGGAGTGACTCCTTTAGCAAAACTAGAAAAGCCTCAAAAGCACTCCATTTCAAAATTCATTCAATCCTACAACGATATCAAGTTCATTACGCAATAGGTTTTCATAAAAACCTGTCGTAGCCCTCCGTCATTTCAGATAAGTAGTAGTTAGTATTCGTGCTGCGTTTGTTGGCCTTTGTCAAGGCGCAGTGTGCGGTAGCTAACTGGTGCTTATCTGCTTATGCATATGATGCAGATTGAGTTAGGGTAGTCGTGCGACCTTGTTGGCCTTTGTCAAGGGCCGTGCGGGTGGGTTTAATTCAATCAGAAAATGACGGGTTGAACTTGACTAGCATCCTATGGTTTGTTGGCCTTTGTCAAGGTCATAGGAGGTTAGGGGCAAAATATTATCGGGAATTTCAAGTGTTGAAATTTGCAATGAGATTGCATACCTTCTATGAGATAGTTGGATCCCGATACCCGCTGCGAGTAAGTGTTACTCCTGGGAGAGTTTTATACATTACAATTAGCCGATCGAGTAGGTGTCTAGAAAGGTGTTAACGGGGTTACGCCTCTGGGAAAACGAGGTTTACATTAATTAGGTTCGTGCGAAAGCACGGGGGACCTCCCTCAAAGTACCGACACTGGTCTGGCTGAAAGATTAGCGAACTTGTAGTGTGTAATTAATCCCGGCTAGGCTTTCCTTTTAGGGTTTGAAGATAGATTTGATAAAAAGCAGTGGGAGCCATCCTGATTAGATAAAATAATAACCAATCTATTCTTGCAAGAGCGCACGCTGAGTGTTTTCTTCTCTCTCTCTCCAGGTAGCGACCATATCACGCCTTAATCAAGATAATAATACGGATTTTTGACCGAACCCGCTTGTTATACTAAGCTAGGGAACGTTGGTCCCGCTCCAACTTATAATTGTTATAAGACAGAGCAGGAAATTGGGGAATACCAGATTTCCCATGCCGCCCAAACGAGGAGAGTGCATGATGATGCATCATCTTCGGGTGTGTTCATTATATAGAACTGTTTCTCAGTGTCCTTTACGTCCTGGGTATGTGATACCAGATAAAGATCCCAGATATGTAATCTGTTACATAGGGCTACAGAAAGGTAGAGAACTGAGAACCGGTGATAAGTTTCATGAGGCAGAAAACGGGGCAAGTGTTGCAGCCAAGTCTGTTGGTCACTGTCACCCTGTATTACCAATACATTGATTCTGAACGAATGTTATTAGATACCGAACCTGATATACAAAATCATATCAGTCTCTTTATTAGTAAAGAAAGGATATAATTTTGTATTGTTGGATAATGTTTTGAACATTTCCTATATCAAAAGTTGATCGGTTCAGGCACGTTATCTAAAAGCGTTGATGTTCTAAATCAAACTACAGTTCTTAGTATATGGAACACACATAAGAGGAAGAGTTCAGAAATGAACGGATCCTTCTTAAGGTATTGTAGACTAGGTCAGATCAATGTGACCCGACTAGCTGAAGTTACATGTAGATGCATATTTAAATCAGTTTGAATCTACATCTTGTGAAACTTGCCAGTCATGTCACAAAGATATAATGACACTAGCTCTGTTTATTGGAAACAGAGAAAGAGTTAGTGAACTCTTGGGATGATACATGTTGATGTATGTAAGGTCCCCTGTCTACACATGCCAGGACTGGTTCTTTGTACTTCATTACATTCTCTGATAATCTCTCAAGATTCAGACATATGTTCCTGTTGAAACATGAGTCCGAGCCTTTTGAGATATTCATAGAATATAAGCGAGAAGTAGAGAACCAAAATACGGGTATAAGTATTATGTCCTATGATGAGATCAGGGAGGAGAATACTTGTGCATGGAATTCCTGGACTATTCTAAAGGAGAATGAGATTCTCTCTCAGCATTACTCCTCTGTATACACCATAGCACGATGGTATATCGGGGTGGAGCAATTACACCCTATGTGATAAGGTGTGCTCTATGATGAGTAATACTGAGTTACCTATTTCCTTTTGGGTGTTATGCGCTTGAGAAGCTGCATACCTATTGAACAGGGTTCAAATCAAATCAGTTGCCTACCACTTCATATGTGATATGGAAAAGGAAGAGCCCATTTCTTAAGTTAGTTAAGATTTGGGGTTGTCCGGCCTATGTTTGAAAAGCAAAATACGGACAAGCTCGAGACAAGGTCAGTCATGTAGAACTGGAAATGTTCCAGCTATACAAAACTGCAGCTGAAGATTTGACAGAACCAAAGGATTCAATAATTACCAATGAACCTCAGCCTCTCCGCCGATCTAGTAGGGTTACTCACCCACCTGAGAGATACTTCTGTTTCTCTATGACAGTGGGAGCGAGGATTGCGTCATGAGATGATGACCCAACTAGTTTCGAGCTGGCCATCAGGAGTGAGACTCTATAAGAATGGCTGGATGTTTAGTGATCTGAGATGGAATCCATGTACACCAACAAAGTATGGACTTTGGTTGCTATATCTGAAGGGTTAAATCCCCATCAGGAGCAAGTATATCTTGAGAAGATTACTTGGTGTAGATGGAAAAGTTGAGACTTTCAAAACTAGACTTGTTAAAGCTTTTCGTCATCGACCAGGCGTGGATGATGATGAAACCTTTTCAAGTGGCTATGCTTAAGTCCATCCAGATCCTACTTGCCACGGCTACATACCATGACTACGATATCTGGCAGTTGGGTGTCATGACTGCTTTTCTAAATGATGTTTTAGAAGAGTGCGTCTATAAGTACACAGCCAGAGGGCCTCGTAGACAGTGGGAGCAGCGGAAACGTGTGCAAGATGTTTTATATGATAAAGCAGGCATCGCGGAGTTGGAACGTCTGTTTTGATGTAATAGTCAAACAGTTTGACATCATCAAAATGGTAGATGAACCTTGTATATACAAAAAGGTAGTAGGGAGTATGGTAATGATCCTCGTAGAGTACGTGGATGACATACTCTTGATAGGGAAGGAGTTTCCTATGCTACGTTCGATCAATCTCCGCTTATCACTAGGATTCTCCATATAGGATCAAAGTGATACCTACTAAATCCTGGATTTTGGATCTATGAGATAGATCTAATTGGATGTTAGGATACTCACTAGTTGTAGTGAGATAGTATCAATTGATCCTAGGGAGAATCACTGGAAGTGTTCCAGGGTAATAAAGACGACTGAATGTCAGTCACAGGCATTGTCTTTACCCTCAGTAAAGGGACGGTATGTTGGAAGAGTTCCAAGCTAGATACCGTGACATACTAGACTATAAAGGCAGGATACATCGCTACTTAAGATGCTACCATAGAGGCAGTCTGGGTGTATAATAGTTCATGAGATGAACTTCGTTCCTACCATTGTGAGACAATGGAGTTGTGGCTTATGCCAAGGAACACCCGTCCCATCAGTGACCCAGGCGTATTCTGAGGCCGCATCACCTGATCATGGAGATAGTTGATCTCCAGGGTGATCGAGGTAAGGAGAATAGATTCTGAGGACAACACAGCGGATCCACTCACAAAGGCCTGTTCCCAAAGAGAGATTTTTTTATGGGATGGTTGAGTATGAGATACTGCAACCACTGCTACAGATGGCCCTAGTGCAAGTGGGAGATTGTTAGTTATATGTATGCCCTAGAGGCCATTACTATACATAGGATGTATATTGTAGTGGATGCTGGGACATATATAGGGAGGACTTTCTTGCTCGACATAATAGTATGCTATCTGGTTGCTCTTTACCTTAACGTGTACACTGATTGTCTCCCTGTTACATGTTGGTAAAGCCCTTAGGATCTGTACTTGACTACCTGGACTATGATGCGGATCATACTAGTGGGGACATGGTAGTCCATAAGTACATCCTTCAAAGTCCCTAGTCGAGGGTGTATCGAGACGGGGCATCGATATACCAGAGTAGACTAGCGTGTACCTTCTCGACCCATACAGATGGGCGATGGATGATCCCATATCCATTGGTGTTTGACATCAGAGATGTTATACGGGTGCTCAGTGGAGACTGGGTACACTGGACGGACTCGCCGAGAACTCCCAGATGGTATTATACCTCACGTCAGATGGCAGTTCTCTGGTGACACTGGTACAGAGTAGTCTGTTGACCCGAGATCGTCATAGAGTCTTGTGTGGTTCCCACTATGCTTTGATTTCCATCTTACCACGTCCAAGAGGGCGTGCAAAACGGTGGTTTTTGGGTACAGTCCCGAGTCATATGGAGGCAATAAGCGATAGGAGGGGATTCGTCTCTCCCGGTATAGGGGGTTGATGTTGCGCTGTGTTCGATTGGCTATAACAGGAAATCCCTGGCCAGGGTTGCTGAGATTTACTGGTAAGTGTTACCAGCAGTATCTCGAATTGTTATAGACCTCATATCGACACGACTTATCGAGCTATTGGGGTCTGACGTTTACCACCCGTAGGCAAGATATGCGACATATCAGACGATCAGACCGGACTGTACGGTAGTGTTACTGGTTGGATTCACTGGAGTGTGAGCGGGCTTGCTCGTCGATCTTCTGATCGCTCAATACCCGGGTGGCCGTTACGTTTAGCAGACCGCTTGCGGCTTGTGGATGTTTGATATGATCATCATCTACTGCCGGCGTATTGACGAGTCTTTAGAGTCCTACACAGAGGTTTCCTGGCTCAAGCGAAACGAAATAGGAGCGCATATGAGATATGTGCGGGACCGAGAATAATACCAGTATGTGATACTGTATTCGATTCTCGCGATGCGACATTGATCGGTTATATGCGATATAGCAGGGTTATTGGATCAAGTGTTGATTCGATAAGTTGTTATTATTGATACGAGTCGGTTATGTGCGACATGACCGGATCATTGAATCAAGTGTTGATTTAATGATTTAATGTATAATTATATATATTTGATATATTACTTTGCATTAACTAGTATCGGTTCACTTTGAATGGATTTTCTCACTCGGATGTGCGCATTATATATGTGATATGATTTTGTGCACTTGCTTGTATCATGTTTGATGATACATGCTTTTTGGTTAAGTGTAAAGTATTAAACCTTGGTTAATGAAATGGTTAGGGTTTATTATTTGTTATTCATTTATCTTATTTAATTATCCATTTATTTATGATAAATGAATAAAAGAAAATGAAATGAAATGGTGGCTTTCATTTGTTGTTTTCATGAAGCTTCATGAACACTTTGACTAAGTGACCATTTTGTCTCTAGCTTGACCCTAACCATTCCTTTAACCATGATTGATTCTCTACACATTACCATAGTTAAAGATTATGATAAGTATTCTTTTATTTTATATTTTCTAATAACTTATCATAACATTTTACCTTCTTCTTCATTTCTTCAAGTGAAGAAAGCTTGCCTCCATCAATGGCAAGTGATGAAAAAGAGTGTGAAATCCAAATCTAAAGTCTACCCACTTCCTATTTCTTCATCCTCTACCTCTTGCCAAGTAGTAGAGTGTGTTTTCTTCACAAGTTTCTTGACTTGGTGAAGTCGGAGCTTGATTTAGCGATGCCTCGACGTAGATCATCTTCGGCATGGACATCGATGACCTAGCCCGTCCATTCTCCGATGAAGCCGACGCTAGAGCCCGGGACTTGTTATGGACAGCGAGGAGACTTCATTGCGGAGCTATGGAGGTGGAGAACCGGATCTACAAAGGTTGTATTTCCGTATCTCTTAGTTAAGTGTTAACTAGTTTGCTTTTTCGCCTAGAAATCTAGCCAACGATCCGTTCTAGGGTTTCTCGGCACCGTTAAAATTTGAAATTGGCATGGTTGATGCCTTGTGAGACCTCATTAGGGTGCCTAGGAACCCTACACATAACGGGTCGAGAAACTACTGGTAACACTTACCAGCAAATCTCTGATTAGCCCTGGCCAGGGACTTCCCTGTTACGGCCAATCGAGCACAGCGCAACATCAACCCCCAATACTGGGAGAAACGAAACCCCTCCTATCGCTCATTGCCTCCATGTAACTCGGGACTGTACCCAAAGACCACCGTTTTGCACGCCCTCATGGACGTGGTAAGGTGGAGATCAAAGCACAGTGGGAATCACACAAGACTCTATGATGATCTCGGGTCTACAGACTAACCTGTACAAGTGTTACCTGAGAACTGCCATCTGACGTGAGGTATAATACCATCTGGGAGTTCTCGGCGAGTCCGTCCAGTGTACCCAGTCTCCACTGAGCACCCGTATACCATCTCTGATGTCAAACACCAATGGATATGGGATCATCCATCGCCCATCTCATGGGTCGAGAAGCATATACGCTAGTCTACACTGGTATATCGATGCCCCGTCTCGATACACCCACGACTAGGGACCTTGAAGGATGTACCTATGGACTACCATGTCCCCACTAGTATGATCTGCATCACAGTCCAGGTAGTCAAGTACACATCCTAAGGGCTTTACCAACATGTAACTATAAGACAGTGCAAAGAGACAAGTGTACATGTTAAGATAAAGAGTAACCAGATAGCATACTATCATATCGAGCAAGCAAGTCATCTCTATATATGTCCAAGCATCCAATATAAAATACATCATGTGTACAATACTGGCCTACTGGCCTCTAGGGCATACATACAACTAACAGATTCCAGCTGGAGACAACTTCACGCAGGTACGTTGAGAGTCGATGGAGACGATCGAATGTTAGGAGCCCATTTTCCAAGTTTAAAGTATTCAGAGACAAATGCAAGTAATGCTATGGACCCTCTAGAAGAATGAAACCCTAACTCGATGTAATGACCATGGAACGCCTTTGAACCTTAGGGTTTGCGGCAGTTCAGCGGTGCCATTTGTGAGGCTTGGGTTTGCCTTTCTACGGTTGGTCCACAGGTGCTGTGGCATGTACTAGAGTACTATTAAACTGTACCCAAGATATTTAGCTCTTTGGGGAATTATGGAACCTTGACGAATCGATCGAAAGTTTCGACATCTTTCGGATATCATGCGATGGGATGCATTGCTTGGGAGACTCCAAATACGAGTATAGCCATCGGAGCACAGTCCATGCAGCCATGAAGAGACGAGTCCGAAGCAGTCGACATTAGAGAAAAAGTGGAGTAAGGAGTTCGCACGAGATTTCGACGAGATGACGTTCCACTCCGCCGACATCAGAGATGTGATACGCATGCAGAGGCGTTGATTATTGATATATCATCCAGAAGGAGTCGCGATGAGAATGCAGCTATTCCGGAACAAGAAACATATATAGTAAAGGGTGGTAACTTCCGGGAAATTCGGCAGAAACGAGATTTGAGAGAGATCTCGACAGGACCTTTCTGGAATACTATACGAGAAGACTTGGACCCAGGAGCGGTCATATTGCGCACACCCAGCAGGCCACAGTTCGGCATCGTCGACGAGATAGTTGGCCAGAGATCTGTAGAGGATGTGCCAGAGCGGGACTGTTTCCGTCGTCATTCCATATTGGGCCGTTGAGCCGAGGAGCTATATATCTAGCAATGCACAGTGAGAGACAAGAGCCTAAAAGCACCAGGCGCCAGACCATGAACAGGAGGAAAGTAGATATCTTGCTCTGCTAGCATTGGATGCACCGACACCTTCTCGACTTTGAAAGAGGAAATATCGACGACGGTTTATGATATGTGATTTGGTGATTCGATTATCACGCATCCTTCACCTTGGATTTCAATATTTTGGGCGATCTATTCGCATGATTTAGTCTTAATGACTGAGTTTCATGATATTTGTTTCATGCACCATGGTTGCACCAACTGGGTATTTATATTTTGTGCTTTACCCTTGAGATATGCTTTATACGCCGTTGTGTTAATTTATGATTTGTGCATAGTGATTGCACTTAATATCGTTTTGTGCCTTGGTCGCACATGTTTATGATTTCATGGATTTCATACAATTGGGTTGATTTTGTGCACGTGGTATGCACACGATTTGATTTTTGCACTCGGTATAGCTTATATGTGCTTGTAGTGCATTGATATGTATTTGTGCACCACAGTTGCACCTGACTTCGGTTTGATGTCATTGGATATGTTGATTTTGATTTCATGCCTATGTTATGCATGTGATTTGATTTATTCTTTCGGCATAGTTTTCATGCACTTTTAGTGTTTTGATTTGATGTGTGCACGCTGATGCACATGGTTGTGAGATTATATACCGCGGTATACCTGATTTGGATTGAGGTTTATTGTATACCGTCGATTTCGATTATGATATTGATGTTGATTTCGTGCACTCTGTGCATTTGATTTGGATTTTTGCACATATTTGGCGCACTTGGACTGGATTTTGCGCATGTTCGGCGTTTGATATTGGATTTCGTGATTTCATGCATGATGGATGCAACTGATTTGGATTTTCGCGCATGTTGGGCGCATGTTATGAGATGCGATTTTGGTGCACACTAGATGCACTAAATCGGGATTCTTCGTGCATATCAGATGCACCTGATTTTGTTGTCAGGCACACCCGTTTCCTTTGACAGGTATTTCGTGCACACCCGTTGAACTTAGATTTTTGTTTCTGTGCACATGTAAAGCACATTTGTTGATTTCGATTTCCGTGCACACCAGACGCACAGGGTATTCTTATATATATTTTGAAATTGATTTCTTATGGAGCAGTACGTCTTTATGGTATTTACTACTTGTTTTCGTACTGAGCAGGACTAGTCAGAGAAAAGTACCTAGATATATTTTTCATGCATTGATAGTTTTCGAAGGGATTTCGAAAAATGGAGCTATAGTCTCAATATTTACCTACGTGTCTGAAATGACACAAAACGTTTAAAAAAAGGAAACCCTTCTAAATTATTTTCAAAACGGCGGAACGTGCATATTAAACAAAAGATATATAAATATATGGTTATTTTCTTACAATAGACATCCGCTACTGTGCAGTGTTGTGCGCATCGCACAGCGATTTAAAATGGTTTGGCATGCATTTCCTTCAGATATTTACCTGTAAAGTTTTGATGTATATCGTATTGGTTTCATTTTGGATCTGACATTTATGTCTTTATCATGACTCCGATGATTGCGGTATGCTTGAAGGAGTTTTGATTTTGAGTTATCTGCTCATTTTTCATGCGCATGCATTGCGCTATGATGCGTTTTATGTATTGATGATTTCGGAGCCCCGATGACTTGGACTTTTTACTGAAATGTTTTAGTATTGAGGGGTTTAAATTTAAATTCGGGGACTGAATTTCTTTAAGGGGGGAAGATTGTAAAATTTCAAAAAAATAAAATATTATTTTTGGTAATTTTTATAATTAAATAATAAAATATTGAATATTTTAATAAGGCGGTATAATTAAATACCGATAAATTGGAAAAAAAATTGGAAAATTATGGAAATTACTAAAAAGATGGTGTTTTATGTGAATTATGCAAATTATAAGTTTTTATGATTAATTATACGTTATTTAGTGCTAATCGCGATTAAATATCGCTAATCGCGCATTAAGCTTGTTTTGTGCAAAACATGCACATGTCTTTTTTTAGCACTTGTTACATTTTTCTTTCATGCTTTCTTCTTTTAATCATGCATGGTTATAAATTAAAGAGAAGAAAAGAAAAGGAAAAGAAAATAAAAGAAAATAGATATGAATAAAGAAGTAAGGTATGGGCAAGTGAGAGAGTGAGAGGTGAGGGGTCTCCCATTGACCAAGACCCTTGTTTTCTTTCTCATCTTCATCATTCTCTCTTCTCCTCTCACTTGGGCTGGTGCCCTCTTCCTCCCCCCATCTCAAAACCCCCACAACTCCATGAAAAATTCATCAAAACCTCATCTCCATTTCATAAAAAATGTGCATGAGCTCACTAGCTACACTTTGGACCAAGAAAGCCTGCATTTTGGACATTTGGGGCAACTCAAGAAAATTCTTGAGTTGACAAATGAGGTATTCTCTTAACCATTAACCTAGTATTTCCATTTCTTTTACATCCATGTTTGTTTATAACTGATTTGGTGTCGTTTAGTGAGATTTGGAAATTTCTAGTTAGGGTTTATGGAATTCTTGAGTTGTGATGTGTAATTGAGCATAGTAGAGACTATACAACCCCTATGGTGATTGATTGGAGACATAAACCAGAGACTAGAACCCCTATTAGAGAATTGAGAAACCCGATATCGGAAGAATTGTGGATTTTGTGAGTGTATATTGAAATCTGCTAACACCCGGGTGACCTGAAAATTATTTAGCAAACACAAAGAGATGTACAGGTGATTTAGACCATACACCAAAGACCCCAGCCCCTGACTCCACCATTTGGCCGCAAATAAAGTCATTCTGGCCGCAAATTGCTGCCAAACCTGGTTCAAATGGGTTCGTGTTTGGTCTGTAGCTCCATTTCCTATAAACTAGACCCTAGGCATATGCAAAATTGACCAATTTGACCTAGGGTAAAATCTGGGACCATTTTCAATAGTTGATGTTTTGATTCGGGGTTTCGTTTTACGTATTTTTAATTCTGGATTTTTGTGATTTGTGTTGTATTCGATCACTTGACGTTTGTACGTCGAAATCGAGTGTTATTTGGTGGTTTTGAAAGCGTAGTCCATAGGTTCTAACCTATAGGCTTTTAGCGTGTCGTTTTGGTTTTGAATTGAGTTTTAAAGCAACATGATACGTTATGATGTGTAGGTACCCCCACGAAGACTTTGAGACGACAAGCAAGCGCGTAGCGACGTCGGCAACGGAAAGCGAAAAGCAATGTGAGTAGATTATATCTACGGGGAAAGTCGGGTGGATGGCGTATAGCACCCCCGCAGTTCGTAGCATAATGTATAGTATTATATTTATATGGATATATTTATATAGTATTGTGGGGTTATGATTATCTTGATAGACTTTAGGAGTCATGGATAACTTTAGTGTAATTGGATGATGGTGTCACTAGTTAGTTTAGTCGCGAGCCCTAGAATAAGGTTCACACTCACACGCACACAAATGCTTACTTGTTATACTTATGCGTATATGGGACTATATATATATATATACACGTATACCTACACATGGATGATGAGGATTGTATATGGTATCTGGAGATGAGTCGATGAGATTGGGCATGGTACCATGAGATCGGTGATATGATGTGGTTCGTATTATGAGATACGACATGAGTTATAGCGGGCCTTTAGGCGTGTGTTTTCATACATGTACATATATATATAGATGGTATCAGTTTGTACTAGACTCAGATCAGTACCCCAGTTCATGAGATATGATGATAATGGATACCAGATGAATAATGAGATGAATGTGATATTTGACCCGTACCCAGATTTGGGATGCCGTACGATGGATTTACCTTACGAGCTTTTTATTGATGATAGATCCGCACTCTTGACTCGAGAATGTCATATGATATATTGTATTATACACGGTACTATTAAGGCAAGATCTCCGACTATTATATATGTATATATATATATATCGACTTAGATTTATGTTAGTGCATGTTGCATGCTCCCACAACTCTTGTGAGGCAGCGGAAGTGATAAACGAAAATTTTCTTTGCATACAACACGCACTTTCCATTAAATCTTGTCTAACCCACAACTAGAAAACCCTAACTACAGATCTTATCTACTATGTTAGGGGTTATACCTTGATGATCCGGTCTTTCGGGTCTTCTTTGATGATCCCCTTGCCTCCTTGGATGTTGTCGGTGTGCACGATCTCCGGCCACCCCAAGACCTAGATGATCCACGTGAGAGTTGTCATGCAAGCTAAAACCCTTCTCAAGAGCTAAACCTAGAGATCAAGTTTGCTAAAAATGGTCACTAGGATGATGTAGAGATTAGTGTATTGGATTATCTTTGATCCTTGGCTTTTGATTCACATCTCATATGAGTGTTAAAGCAAGGAAGAATAAGGAGGAGAGAAGAAGGAGAGAGAAAGAGTTTTGCATAATGAGAAAATTCAAGCATAAGAAAATGATAAATTCAAATGGAAATAATTAAAGCATGGAATATAAAATTAGCACCATACTTCAATAGTAACTCCAAAGAGATTAAAATATAAAACAACCCATTCTCACAACCATGCTTGGACTTTCTAATTTCCACCTCATTTATCTATTTTCATAAAATAAATAATGTATTATGAGGTGGCATCTTCTAGAAGGTATTCTTGTAACAATTACAAGAATACCCCTCCTCCGTATACCGCATCCCGTATACCGTATCCCGTATACCGTATACCCGTATCCGAATTCCAAAATAATACGAATACCAATAATATAATACCGGTATCCGGCTCAAACCAAAGTCTACCAGTATTATCATTCTGATTATTATTCATGTAACAATTACACAAACATAATCGAAACCCTGCCGTAACAACTTACGGCTGTCGTAACAACTTACGGCCTCTACATCTTTCGCCTGAACGAGGGAACCCTCTGTGTGGGACTCTAAAAACTCGACAGTACGCTGGCAGTGGGTTTAACCACAAGCACGTCAGCGGCACTAGCTGTGTGTAACGGCTACCCAGGTACATGACGAAAAGGTGGCCGACGAGCGAACTCATCACAACCCCAACGAGCCTACAAGCAACACTTACCGTACAGTCCGGTCTTTTCGTCTGATACGTCGCATATAAAGTCTAGGGGTGGTAAATGTCATACCCCAGTAACTTTATAAGTCATGCTGATTTACAGCTCATAACAGTTTGAGGAACTACTGATAACACTTACTAGTAAACCTCGAGAACCCTGGCCAGGGATTTAGGTGTTATAGCCGATCAAACATAGCGCGACATCAACTCCCTATACCGGGAGAGACGAAACCCCTCCTATCGCTCACTGTCTCCATGTGATTCGGGACTGTACCCATAGTCCACCTGTTTGCACGACTCAATAGAGCCGTGGTAGGGTGGAAATCAAAGTACAGTGGGAACCACACAAGACTCCATGACGATCTCGGGTCTACAGACTAACCTGTACAAGTGTCACCTGAGAACTGCTATCTGACAATTGGTATATATACCATCTAGGAGTTCTCGGCGAGTCCTGTTCGGTGTACCCATTCTCCAATGAGCACCTGTGTACAATCTTTGTTGTCAAACACTAATGGTTGTGGAATCAACCATCGCCCCCAGGGTCAGGAAACGTACACACTAGTCTAACTTGGTAATACCGATGCCCTGTCTCGATATATTCTTGACTAGGAAACATTAAATGATATGCTTATAGATTATCCAGGCCCTACTAGTATGATCTCATCATAATCCTGGTAGTCAAGCAAAATCCTAAGGGCTTCATCAACATGCATATAAAGATATAAAATATTACACAAGTTAAGATGAAGATAAACCAGATAGCATTCTATCATTTCAAGCAAAGATCGTTTCTGTACATATACATGCCTAGTATCCTATACAATACAGGCCTCTAGGGCATACATATCTAACAATCTCCCACTTGCACTAAGGCCTGTAGTTGATGCAATAAGTACCCACGGTCTGCACTAGAACCAGTTGCCGACGTACCGCATGCCCAACAGCTCGAACAGTTTCTCAAACTGGACTTGAGGGATGGCCTTAGTGAATGGATCTGCTGTGTTGTCTTTCGTGTCTACTCTCCGTACCTCGATATCCTGGCGATCCACTATCTCCCTGATGAGGTGATACCGCCTCAAGATATGTCTGGATATCTAATGGGACCTCGGTTCCTTTGCCAAAGCCATGGCTCCATTGTTATCGCAATACAAAGGTATTGGATTAGCAATGGATGGAACCACCTGAAGTTCAGAAATGAAGTTCCTCATCCAGACTGCCTCTTTTGCGGCATCATTAGCAGCAATATACTCAGCTTCCATCGTGGAGTCAGCGACGGTACCTTGCTTGGAACTTTTCCAACATACCGCCGCTCCATTTAGGATAAATACAAACCCTGAGATGGACTTACTATCATCCTTGTCGCTCTGGAAGCTGGAGTCGGTAAATCCCTCCATCTGGAGATCTCCATTACCATACACAAAGAACATTTCATTAGTTCTTCTCAAGTATTTCAGAATGTTCTTCACAGTAGTCCAGTGTTTCTCCCCTGGGTTAGATTAATACCTACTTACTGCACTTAGTGCATAAGATACATCTGGGCGAGTACATAACATCGCATACATTATATATCCTACAGCCGAAGCGTAGGGTATAATGCTCATGCGAGCCCTCTCCTCATCAGTCTTTGGAGACATCTATTTGGAGAGGGTGATCCCTGTAGGGTTCCTAGGCACACTAATGAGGTTCCATAAGGCATCAACCATGCCAAATTCTAATTTTTCATGTGCCAAAGAAACCCTATACTAGATCGTTACTAGAGGTAAAGGCGAAACATGCGAATAAACAACTTTATTGCTAAATGAATGGAAATAAAACCTTTGTAGATCCGGTCCTCCACTTCCTTGGCTCCTTGTTGAAGTCCCTCCGCTGCGATCATCGGATCCCGGACTCTAGCGATGGTTTCGTCGAAGAAATGATCGGGCTAGGTCGTCGACTTCGATGCCGAAGATGATCTACGTCGAGTCAACTCAAGCTCAAGCTCCAACTTCACCAAGTCATGAAACTTGTGAAGAAAACACCCTATACTACTTGGCAAGTGGTAGAGGATGAAGAAATAGGAAGTGGGTTCACTTTGGATTTAGATTTCTCACTTGATTTCATCACTTGACATTTTTCTAGAAAGCTTTTCTTTTCTTCACTTGAAGAAGAAGATGAAGAAGAAGAAAAAGAATTATGAATCAATTATTTCAAAAAGAAAATGAAGTGATGGTTATCATAATGCAACCATGGGTGAGGCTAACTCATGTAGAGAGCAAACCCTAGTTTAGGTAATGGTTAGGTTTAAAGGATAAAACAAAATGGTTACTTTTTCAAAGCTTCATGAAGCTTCAACAACAAAACAAAGCAAGCCACCATTTCATTTTAACTAAAATGAATAAAGAAAATATAAACCCTAAAACCCTAACCATTAACTAAACATGGTTAAAAGCAAACACACCCAAGTTTGCATGCATCATCAAACATGATACAAACTAGTGCACAAAACTATATCATATATACAATACGCACATTCAAGTGAGAAAATAATCTTAAGTGAACAAATAAAAGTTAATGTAAAATAATATATCAAATATATAATTATACATTAAATCATTAAATCAACACTTGATTTAATGATCCGGTCATATCGCATATAACCGACTAATATCAAGTGTATTAATGTAACGAATCAATACTTGATTCGGTAACCCATCTTTATCACATATAACCGTCCAATGATACAAATCGCGAGAATAGAATCTAGTATCACATACTGGTATTATTCTCGGTCCCGCACATATCTCATATGCGCTCCTATTTCGTTTCTCTTGAGCCAGGAAACCTCTGTGTAGGACTCTAAAGACTCGTCAATACGCCGGCAGCAGGTGATGATCATATCAAACACCCACAAGCCGCAAGCGGTCTGCTAAACGTAACGGCCTCCCGGGTATTGAGCGATCAGAAGATCAACGAGCAAGCCCGGTCACACTCCTGTGAATCCAACCAGCAACACTTACCGTACAGTCCGGTCTCGTCGACTGATATGTCGCATATCTCGCTTAGGTATGGTAAACGTCAGAACCCAATAGCTCGATAAGTCGTGTCGATATGAGGTCTATAATAGTTCGAGAAACTACTGGCAACACTTAGCAGTAAATCTCAGCAACCCTGGCCAGGGATTTCCGGTTATAGCCAATCGAACTCAGCGCAACATCAACTCCCTATACCGGGAGAGACGAATCCCATCCTATCGCTCATTGCCTCTATGTGATTCAGGACTGTACCCAAAAACCACCGTTTTGCACGCCCTCTTGGACGTGGTAAGGTGGAAATCAAAGCACAGTGGGAATCACACAAGACTCTATGACGATCTCGGGTCAACAGACTACTCTGTACCAGTGTCACCAGAGAACTGCCATCTGACGTAAGGTATAATACCATCTGGGAGTTCTCGGCGAGTCCGTCCAGTGTACCCAGTCTCCACTGAGCACCCGTATATCATCTCTGATGTCAAACACCAATGGATATGGGATCATCCATCGCCTATCTGTATGGGTCGAGAAGGTATAAGCTAGTCTACTCTGGTATATCGATGCCCCGTCTCGATACACCCACGACTAGGGACCTTGAAGGATATACTTATGGACTACCATGTCCCCACTAGTATGATCCGCATCATAGGACAGGTAGTCAAGTACACATCCTAAGGGCTTTACCAACATGTAACAGAGAGAAAATAAGTGTACACGTTAAGGTAAAGAGTAACCAGATAGCATACTATCATATCGAGCAAGAAAGTCATCCCTATATATGTCCAAGCATGCACTACAATATACATCCTATGTATAGTAATGGCCTCTAGGGCATACATATAACTAACAATCTCCCACTTGCACTAGGGCCATCTGATAGCAGTGGTTGTAGTATCTCATACTCAACCATCCCATAATAGTCTCTCTCTGGAAAAAGGCCTTTGTGAGTGGATCCGCCGTGTTGTCCTCTGAGTCTGCTCTCCTAACCTCGATCCCATGGAGATCAACCATCTCCATTATCAGGTGACACTGCCTTAGAATATGTCTGGATCACTGATGGGACGGACGTTCCTTGGCATAAGCCACAACTCCATTGTCATACAATGGGAGGAACTAAGTTCATCTCATGAACTAATATACACCCAGACTTCCTCTTTGGTAGCATCTTAAGTAGCGATGTATCTTGCCTTTAATCGTCTAGTATGTCACGGTATCTAGCTTGGAACTCTTCCAACATACCGTCCCTCCATTGAGGGTAAAGACAATGCCTGTGACTGACATGCAGTCGTCCCTATCACCGTGGAACACTTCCAGTGATTCTCCCCAGGATCGATTGATACCATCTAACTACATCTAGTGAGAAGCCTAACATCCGTTTAGATCTATCTCATAGATCCAAATCCCAGGATTTAGGAGGTATCACTTTGATCCTATATGGAGAATCATTGTGATAAGCGGAGATTGACCGAGCGTAGAATAGGAAACTCCTTTCTTATCAAGAGTATGTCATCCACGTACTCTACGAGGATCACTACCATACTCCCTACTACCTTTTTGTATATACAAGGTTCATCTACCATTTTGATGGAGTCAAACTATTTGACTACTACATAAAAACAGATGTTCCACCTCAGCGATGCCTGCTTTATCCTATAAAGCATCTTGTACACGTTTCCGCTGCTCCCACTGTCTACGAAGCCCTCTTACTGTGTAATTATAGGCTCTCTCTTTTAAAATATCATTTAGAAGAGCAGTCATGACACCCAACTGCCAGATATCGTAGTTATGGTATGTAGCCATGGCAAGTAGGATCCGGATGGACTTAAGCATAGCCACTGGAAAAGGTTTCATCATTATCCACGCCTGGTCGATGACGAAAACCTTTAACAAGTCTAGCTTTGAAAGTCTCAACTTTTCCATCTACACCAAGTAATCTTCTCAAGATATACTTGCTCCTGATGGGGATTTAACCCTTCAGATATTGCAACCAAAGTCCAGACTTTGTTGGTGTACATGGATTCCATCTCAGATCGCTAAGCATCCAGCCATTCTTACAGAGTCCCTACTCTCGATGGCCTGCTCGAAACTAGTTGGGTCATCATCTCATGATGCAATCCTCGCTCCCACTGTCATCGAGAAACCGAAGTATCTCTCAGGAGGATGAGGAACCCTACTAGATCGGCGGAGAGACTGAGGTTCGTTGGAATCTACTGAATCCTTTTGTTCTACCAAATCATCTGCTGTATGTATAGCTGGAACCTTTCCAGTTCTACATAACAGATCTTACCTTGATCTTGTTCGGATTTTTGCTTTTAGACATAGGTCGGACAACCCCAAATCTTAACGAACTTAAGATATGGGCTCTTCCCCTTCCATATCACATATAAAGTGGTAGGCAACTGATTTGATTTGAACCCTATTCAATAGGTATGCAGCTTCTCAAGTGCATAACTCCCAAAAGGAAATAGGTAACTCAGTAGTACTCATCATAGAGCACACCTTATCATATAGGGTATGATTGCTCCGCCCCGATATACCATCGTGCTATGGTGTATACAGAGGAGTAATGCTGAGAGAGAATCTCATTCTCCTTTAGAAAAGTCCAAGAATTCCTTGCTCAAGTATTCTCCTCTTTGATCACATCAAAGGACATAATACTTATACCCGTTTTGGTTCTCTACTTCTAACTTATATTATGTGAATATCTCAAAAGGTTCGGACTTGTGTTTCAACAGGAACATATGTCTGAATCTTGAGAGATTATCAGAGAATGTAATGAAATACAAAGAACCGGTCCTGGCATGTGCAGACAGGGGACCTTACATACATCATTATGTATCAGTCCCAAGTGTTTACTAACTCTTTCTCTGTTTCCAATAAACAGAGCTATGGTCATCTAATCTTTGTGACATGACTGGCAAAGTTTCACAAGATGTAAATTCAAACTGATTTAAAAATGCATCTATATGTAACTTTAGCCAGTCGGGTCGCATTGATAAGACCTAGTCTACAATACCTCAAGAAGGATTCGTTCAGTTCTGAACTCTTCCTCTTGTGTGTGTTCTGTATAATAAGAACTGTTGTTTGATTTAGAACATCAATGCTTATAGATAACTTGCCTGAACCGATCGACTTTTGATATAGGAAATGTTCAAAATATTATCCAACAATACAAAATTTTATCATTTCTTTACTAATAAAGAGACTGATATGATTTTGTATATCAGGTTCGGTATCTAATAACATTCGTTCAGATGTATTTGGAATACAGGGTGACAGTGACCAACAGACTTGGCTGCAACACTTGCACCGTTTTTTGTCTCATGAAACTTATCACCCGTTCTCAGTTCTCTACCTTTCTGTAGCCCTATGTAACAGATTACATATGCGGGATCCTGATATGGTATCTCATACCCAGGACGTAAAGGATACTGAGATACAGTACTCTGTAATGAACATACCCGAAGAAGATGCATCAGCATGCACTTTCTTCGTTTGGGCGGCACGGGAAATCTGGTATTCCCCAATTTCCTTCTCTGTCTTATAACAATTATAAGTTGGAGCGGGATCAACGTTCCCCAGCTCAGTATAACAAGCGGGGTCGGTCAATACTTCCGTATTATTATCTTCATTAAGGCGTGATATGGTCGCTACCTTAAGAGAGAGAGAAGAAATCACTCAGTGTGCGCTCTTGCAAGAATAGATTGGTTATAATTTTATCTAATCAGGATGGCTTCCACTGTTTTTTATCAAATCTTCCTTCGAACCATAAAAGGAAAGACTAGCCGGGATTAATTACACACTACAAGTTCTCCAATCTTTCAGCCAGGCCAGTGTCGGTACTTTGAGGGAGGTCCCCTGTGCTTTCGCACGAACCTAATCAATGTAAACCTCGTTTTCCCAGAGGCGTAACCTCATTAACACCTTTCTAGACACCTACTTGATCGGCTAATTGTAATGTGTAAAACTCTCCCAGGAGTAACAATTACTCGCAGTGGGTATCGGGATCCAACTATCTCATAGAAGGTATGCAATCTCATTGCAAATTTCAACACTTGAAATTCCCGATAATATTTTTCCCCTAACGTGCTATGACCTTGACGAAAGCCAACAAACCATAGCCCGCTAGTCAAGTTCAACCCATACATTTCTTGACTGAATTAAACCCACCCGCACGACCCTTGACGAAAGCCAACAAAGCCGTACGACTACCCTAATCCAATTGCATCGTATGCAGCAGATAAGCAGCATATAGCTACCGCACACTACACCTTGACGAAAGCCAACAAATGTAGCACGAATACTATATACAACTTATCTGAAATGACGGAGGGCTACGACAGGTTTTTCTGAAAACCTATTGCGTAATGAACTTGATATCGTTGTAGAATCAAATGATTTTAAAATGGAGTGTTTTTTAGGCTTTTCTAGGTTTGCTAAAGGGGTCACCTCCGGTGAAGGGATCGTCGGCCCTTTCCTCGTCGAATGAGGTGCGGGATATATCATATATATCACTGTGCAAAGCAGAAACTATAGAAGCTATCAAAAGACAAACCGAGTGTGTAGCATCTGCCAGTTATTGCTAAAAGGGTCACTCCCGGTGAAGGGATCGTCGGCCCTTTCCTCATCGAATAAGGTGCAGGATATATCATATATACCGCTGTGCAAAGCAAGAACTATAGCTACCTGTTTTATTTTTGAAATTCGATTCTACAACATCTTTAGGTTTCTTTTTCTTTCATTAATCACATTAATGAAGTCCCATCATTTAGAACACCTAAACATCACAGATAAATACGGCGTATACTTATGCCATCCGCATTCGCCTCGATGTCCCCTCGTGCACCGTTAGGTTAGGTAACCAACGACAGAGCGGGGCAGGGATAGCGCGAGTGCAAAACATAAGTAACGTCTATATAATATATCATATATACTATATACAGTATCTATCACAACATATCAAATGATCACATCACAGATATCGCAGCAGAAGAATCATATGAAACATTGCATATACTAAGACGTCCGTGTTTTCAATACGAGCCAGTATAAAACACGGATTCCACGGTCGCGATGAGTAGCCTAACCCACACCCCTAGACCCCTACGAGAGCGGCAAGCAACCCTACCAATTCTAGAGTTAGAAGACCCGTACTCGACTCCTCGAGTTGGTCTCCCACTGGACTCCAGAACCCGGTTACTTGTGCCCTCCTCCTTGGGTCTATCCTAGTGCAGAAAAGTAAATAATATACAAAAGGTGACATCTTCCGCAACCTGGTATTGCCCCAATAAAAGAATATTACATACAAGTTTTGACATGAATGAAAATGAAAAAACACTCATCTCACATAAAAAAAACCCCAGCTATTCAAACACGACGATCCAATATAACATATCCAGCAACACATAACATCACATGTCATCAACGTAAGTAAATATGCCCATCCAATTGTCGTTGACATATAGCAACGAAACCGGCGATATCACATATTACACCTACGGTCGCAGAAAAGAAAGTGTAAAACTACAACAGTTGGAATCCGCAAACACTTTAGACATCGCATGCCTAATCAAATGAATTCCTTAGACATCACATGCCTAATAATTATAAACCCCGCATTTTAGTCTCATTTATCGAAAACTCTTTTCAATATCTAGTCGGGCAATTCAACAAGATTCCCGGCATCCTGACCGAATGCTCGTCGCAAACTTTAGTAGAAGGCCGCACCCCCGATACCGTCGACGAAGTGCACCAAGGCGGAACACCGCTTCTCGAGCACCCGAACGGATGCTTTCGGCGACGGGGTTCTCCTACAGTCACTTGGTCGGGGCTATGGGGTGTGGCTGTCTATTAAGTTTACCCGGCGAGTATCCGCGTACGCTACGTGATTGCGACAGACTTTTGATCGCATTAAAATTCCGTGGCAACCGATCAAGTGAGACTAAAGTGCTATGTTTATAACATCCAAATCAGTTATCTCATAACTACTTGTGGATTCCAAATATTGTATCACATTCCTGATAAATAGAAAAAGTTAAACTTTTCGATGGAACAATCAAACACCCAAGTTTTCCCCAAAACATCTCAACACATGAAATAGGTTTTAAGAACATTCACTTCATGCCACAGTACCAACGGTGCAGCCGTAGAAGGGTCAAGCCAACGCCTCACATGTGGCACGCCGTACTGCCCCAAACCCTAAGGTTCAGAGGGCAGTTCAAGACGGTCACATAATCGAGTTAAGGTTTGTTGTCTTCTAGAGGGTCCATCGCGTTACTTGCACTACTTCGAACGTTCTTAAACTACGGAAAGATCCAACACTTGGAAATTTCCCGACGGGGGAAAAAGTGGATATTTATATCCGGTCGAACTTTTCAACATTTTCTAAAATTATCCGGAAAAACCCATAGACGAACTTAAAGATTCCGATCGAAACATCGAATCCCCAATACACCCCAGATAACACAACAGTGGAATATAAATTAAAAATATTCAGAAGAATCAGGAATGATAGAAGAATATTACTGTGCAAACAGAAATTAATGAAGCAACTACATGGCCGCGGAACCGCCGCACTAGCCATGCTATTGCCGCGGTTCCGCAGCGCTTTAATCGATTTATGCCAACGTGCTGCACAGTAACTCTTAGAAATCCCTGCTGATTTTTCTGCATATTTTTAATTCACAAAAATCCCAGTTTTGAAAAAATGTACAGAGAAGGTTTTGGGATTAGGGTTTCGGGTTTGATCGGGTTTCTAACATCGTCTACGCATCGGCTAAGGCTCTAGCTGGGCTCTGATAACACTGTAGGGTTCCTAGGTACACTAATAAGGTTTCACAAGGCATCAACCATGCCAAATTCTAATTTTTCATGTGCCAAAGAAACCCTATACTAGATCGTTACTAGAGGTAAAGGCGAAACATGCGAATAAACAACTTTATTGCTAAGTGAATGGAAATACAACCTTTATAGATCCGGTCCTCCACTTCCTTGGCTCCGTGTTGACGTCCCTCCGCTGCGATCATCGGATCCCAGACTCTAGCGATGGTTTCGTCGAAGAAATGATCGGTCTAGGTCGTCGACTTCGATGCCGAAGATGATCTACGTCGAGGCAACTCAAGCTCAAGCTCCAACTTCACCAAGTAATGAAACTTGTGAAGAAAACACCCTATACTACTTGGCAAGTGGTAGAGGATGAAGAAATAGGAAGTGGGTTCACTTTGGATTTGGATTTCTCACTTGATTTCTTCACTTGACATTTTTCTAGAAAGCTTTTCTTTTCTTCACTTGAAGAAGAAGATGAAGAAGAAGAAAAAGAATTATGAATCAATTATTTCAAAAAGAAAATGAAGTGATGGTTATCATAATGCAACCATGGGTGAGGCTAACTCATGTAGAGAGCAAACCCTAGTTTAGGTAATGGTTAGGTTTAAAGGATAAAACAAAATGGTTACTTTTTCAAAGCTTCATGAAACTTCAACAACAAAACAAAGCAAGCCACCATTTCATTTTAACTAAAATGAATAAAGAAAATATAAACCCTAAAACCCTAACCATTAACTAAACATGGTTAAAAGAAAACACACCCAAGTTTGCATGCATCATCAAACATGATACAAACTAGTGCACAAAACTATATCATATATACAATGTGCACATTCAAGTGAGAAAATAATCTTAAGTGAACAAAAACTAGTTAATGTAAAATAATATATCAAATATATATTTATACATTAAATCATTAAATCAACACTTGATTTAATGATCCGGTCATATCGCATATAACCGACTAATATCAAGTGTATCAATGTATCGAATAGACACTTGATTCGGTAACCCGGCTATATCATATATATCCGTCCAATGATACAAATCGTGAGAATAGAATCCAGTATCACATACTGGTATTATTCTCGGTCCCGCAAATATCTCATATGAGTTCCTATTTCGTCTCGCTTCAGCCAGGAAACCTCTGTGTAGGACTCTAAAGACTCGTCAATACGCAGGCAGCAGGTGATGATCATATCAAACACCCACAAGCCGCAAGCGGTCTGCTAAACGTAACGGCCACCCGGGTATTGAGCGATCAGAAGATCAACGAGCAAGCCCGCTCACACTCCTGTGAATCCAACCAGCAACACTTACCGTACAGTCCGGTCTCGTCGTCTGATATGTCGCATATCTCGCCTAGGTGTGGTAAACGTCAGACCCCAATAGCTCAATAAGTCGTGTCGATATGAGGTCTATAATAGTTCGAGAAACTACTGGCAACACTTACCAGTAAATCTCAGCAACCCTGGCCAGGGATTTCCGGTTATAGCCAATCGAACACAGCGCAACATCAACTCCCTATACCAGGAGAGACGAATCCCCTCCTATCGCTCATTGCCTCCATGTGATTCGGGACTGTACCCAAAACCACCATTTTTCATGCCCTCTTGGACATGGTAAGCTGGAAATCAAAGCACAGTGGGAATCACACAAGACTCTATGACGATCTCGGGTCAACAGACTACTCTGTACCAGTGTCACCAGAGAACTGCCATCTGACGAAAGGTATAATACCATCTGGGGGTTCTCGGCGAGTCCGTCCAGTGTACCCAGTCTCCACTGAGCACCCGTATATCATCTCTGATGTCAAACACCAATGGATATGGGATCATCCATCGCCCATCTGTATGGGTCGAGAATGTATACGCTAGTCTACTCTGGTTTATCGATGCCCCGTCTCGATACACCCACGACTAGGGACCTTGAAGGATGTACTTATGGACTACCATGTCCCCATTAGTATGATCCGCATCATAGTCCAGGTAGTCAAGTTCACATCCTAAGGGCTTTACCAACATGTAACAGAGAGACAATCAGTGTACACGTTAAGGTAAAGAGTAACCTGATAGCATACTATCATATCGAGCAAGAAAGTCATCCCTATATATGTCCAAGCATCCACTACAATATACATCCTATGTATAGTAATGGCCTCTAGGGCATACATATAACTAACAATCTCGTGACAAGCGGGTAAATTACCCCTCTTGGAATCTTCCAAACTAAACCTCTTTAGTATGGTGTCAATGTATCTCGATTGGGACAATCCTAATAATTTCTTAGATCTATATCTATAGGTCTTAATCCCCAGAATGTACGAGGCATCGCCCAGGTCTTTCATGGAGAACTTCTGCGATAAGAATAGTTTGACCGATTGTAGCAGAGGAATATCATTTCCTATCAAGAGAATGTCGTCCACGTACAATACGAGGAATGTAACAGTACTCTCTACAATCTTTTTATAAATACATGGTTCATCCATATTTTTGATAAAACCAAACTCTTTGATTGTATCTTCAAAGCAGATGTTCCAACTCCGTGATGCCTGCTTTAATCTATAGATGGATTTAAGCAACCTGCATGCTTTTCCGCTGCTCCCACTATCAATGAAGCCTTTTGGATGATCCATAAAACGCATTCTTCTAAATCACCATTTAGGAATGTCGTTTTAATATCCATTTGCCAGATCTCATTATCATAGTGAGCAGCTTTAGCAAGCAGGATCCGAATGGATTTGAGCATCACGGCTGGTGAAAAGGTTTCATCATAGTTCAGTCCTGGTCTTTGACGAAATCCTTTTGCTACCAGCCTAGCTTTATAGGTCTCCACCTGAACATCCACACTGATCTTTCTTTTAAAGATCCATTTTCACCCTATGGGTTTTACTCCAGAAGGTGCAACCTCCAAAGTCCATACTTTGTCGGTGTGCATGGATTCCATTTCGGATCTCATGGCATCCAGCCACTTCACTGAGTCACTACTCGTGATAGCTTGCTGAAAACTAGTAGGGTCATCATCATCCATGATGCAATCTTTCCTATCACCATCAATTAGAAAACCGTAGTATCTATCAGGTGGGCGAGAAGTCCTACTAGATCTACGGAGTGGCTGAGGCTCGTCGGGTTCTATTGAAACCTCATGTTCAACCAAATCATCGGTAATTGTTTGTGTATCTGGAATTTCTTCCAGTTCTACTGCATTGCCAACAGTATTATTTGTAAAAAATTCATTTTCTAAAAATGTGGCATACTGAGAAACAAATACCCTTTGTTCCTCCTTGTGGTAGAAAAAATATCCATATGAGTTTTTTGGATATCCCACAAATCTACACAAAACAGATCGTGTCTCAAGTTTGTCCGGATTCTGCTTTTTCACATACGCCGGACAACCCCATATCTTAATTCTTTTAAGAGATGGTCTCTTCCCATACCATATCTCATATAGAGTGGTAGACACGGTTTTGGTCGGAACCCTGTTCAATAGATAAATCGCTGTCTCCAATGCGTGCCCCCAGAATGATATTGGTAACTCAGCATCACTCATCATAGATCGTAACATATCTAATAGGGTATGATTCCTCCTTTCCGATACACCGTTGTGCTGTGGTGTGTACGGAGGAGTGAGCTGAGAGAGAATCCCATTCTCTTTTAGGAAATCTAGAAACTCTGAGCTCAGATACTCTCCTCCTCGATCTGATCGAAGTTTCTTGATACTTAAGCCTGTTTGTTTTTCTACTTCAGATTTATACTCCTTGAATTTTTCGAAAGCTTCGGACTTATGTTTCAACAAGAACACGTGCCCGAATCTCGATAAATCATCAGTGAAGGTTATGAAGTACGAAAAACCACCTCTTGCATGTGTAGACATTGGTCGACATACATCACTATGTATGAGGCCTAAGAGTTCGGTAGCTCTCTCTCCGTGTCCGTAAAACGGAGTTTTGGTCATTTTACCCTTGATACAAGACTGGCAAGTCGCATAAGATTTATATTCAAACGGGTTCAAATATCCATCTTTATGTTGCTTGGTTAGTCTTGTTTCGTTAATATGACCAAGTCTACAATGCCAAATGAATGCTTCATTTATGTCTGAAACCTTTCTTTTGTTTGTGTGTTGTACGTTAAAAACTGTATGTTGGTTTAGGATGTATATTCTGTTATTTAATGTACCAGACCCAATCAACTCTTGATGTAGGTTAATGTTCATAACATTAGATTGCAGTATAAAATTATATCCTGCATTGTCCAATACCGATACAGATATAATATTACATAACATAGAGGGTATAAAATAACACGGGTTCAAAACCAATAAACAACCCGACGGCAAACCAAGGTGATACTCTCCCACTGCTGTAGCATGTACTGAGGAACCATTCCCAACTCGGAGAGTGTAATCACCTTTCTTCAAAAACTTGCTATTTCTCAACCCCTGCATACAATTGCAGATGTGAGATCCTGACCCAGTATCCAATACCCAAGAAGCAGAGTTAATTGAAAAACATTTTTCTATTACAAACACACCTGAAGTAGAAGCTTCACCCTGCTTCTTCTTCTTGAGGTCGGCCAAGTATCCAACATAGTTTCTCTTCCAGTGCCCAGTCTGGTGGCAATGGAAACATTCCCCTCGTCCTGCCGCAGCAGCCCCTTTCTTGTCCTTTCCCGGTTCCTTTTTCACTCCGCCTCTCTGCTTGATGGGATTCTTCTTCTTCTTTCCCTTTCCCTTGAATTTGGCTTTTGGGACGGAGGAAGAAGATGGCCCAGCAATAAGAGCAGGAGTTTTTGCTACCTTTAGTGTGCTCTCTGCACTCCTTAACATATTGAGGAGTTCAGGCAAAGACTTCTCCATGTTGTGCATGTTGATGTTTACAATGAATTGAGCAAAGGTAGGGGTAAGGGACTGTAGAACAATATCAACATACTGCTCGTTCTCCATTGTCCAACCCAGGTCCTCAAGTTCTTCGATAAGTTCAATCATCTTCAATACATGGTCACTTAAAGACGTGCCAGCAGCCATTCGCATCTGAAACAACTTTCGAGATGCCTCGTATCGGAGAGTACGAGATTGCTCCCCATACAACTCCTTGTATGGAGAAAGATGGATTGAACATCCATTTTCTCGTGCTGCTTCTGATGTTCATTGTTCAGAGAAGCAAGCGTGAGGAACTTGGCCGTGGCCCAGTCTTTATCCCATGCCTTGCGGATTTCTTTATCCGCAACTGAAGAATCAGGGCCTGGGATAGGAGGGGCTGGAGTAGTCAGGACATATCCGACCTTATCATAGGTCAGGGCAATATTCACGTTCCTTAGCCAATCTTTGTAATTCGGTCCCGTGAGTTTATTTTTGTTTAATAAAAGTTTAAGTTCCGTCATAGGTATCTGCCATTAGGAGAGAGAAAAGAAGACACTCAGCGATTGCTCTTGCATAATTAGATAGGTTATTAATCTTATCTAACTGATGTCTCCCACTGCTTTTTATCAAATTTTCCTTCAAACCTTTAAAAGGAAAACTAGCGAGGATTAATTGCAATCTACAAGTTTGTTAACCGGTCGGCCAGGCCAGTGTCAGTACTCTGAGGGAGGTTCCCTGTGCTTTCGCACGGACCTAATTAAAGTAAACCTCGTTTTCCTAAAGGCGTAACCCCGTTGACACCTTTCTAGACACCTACTGGATTAGCTAACTGTAAAGTGTAAAACTCTCGCGGGAGTAACCTTTACTCACAGTGGGATCGGGATCCAACTATCATATAGAAGGTATGCAATCTCATTGCAAATTTCAACTCTTGAAATTCCCGATATGATTTTTTCCCCTAGTGTCTTATGACCCTAACTATGGTCAACAAATCATAAGCACTAGTCAAGTTCTACCCGCCATTTCGGGATTGATTTAGACCCACCCGCAAGACCCTTAACTATGGTCAACAAAGTCATGTGAATGTCCTAATCGATCGCATCAAATGCTTTGTAGGAAGACATCACTTAGCTACCGTACACCACGCCTTAACTATAGTCAACAAACGTGGCACGAATACTAAGTACTCTGCTTCCTAAAATGGCGGAGGGCAACGAATGGATTTTATGAAAACCCTTAACGTTTTGAACTTGATATCGTTGTAGAATCGAGTGAGAAGGAGTGATTTAGGCTCCATTTTTAAAAAATCAAATGGTTTTATAGCATCTTTCTAATTTTTCTAAAGAGGTCACTCCCGGTGAAGGGATCTCGGCTCTTTCCTTATCGAATAAGGTTCTGGATATGTAAATACCACGATGCAAAGCAAAAGTTAGATCAACTATAAAATCAAGTTGAGTACTTTGTAACATTTGCCAGTTTCGCTAAAGGGGTCACTCCCGGTGAAGGGATCTCGGCCCTTTCCTCATCGAATGAGGTGCAGGATATTCAAGAATAACACTATGCAAAGCAAAAGCTAGAGTTACCCATTTTAAAAAGTTTGATTCTACAACATCTTTAGGTTTCTTTTTCTTGACATTAATCACATTAATGTTCTCCCATCATTTACGTTTCCTAAACATCACAGAAAAGAAACGAAAATAGAACGTATGCTTATGCCATCCGCATTCGCCACGGGGTCCCGTCATGCACCGTTAGGTTACTTAACTAACGGCAGAGCGAGGGCTGGACTAGCGCGGGTGCAAAACATAAGCAACGTTTATTATATATCTCATATATAAATATAGCCATTATAGATCACAGATGAATACATTGGATATACTAGGAATTACGCATTTCATTCAAGCCTTAATGAAAGACGGGTTCCACGGTCGTGATGAATAGCCAAAACCCCACCCTAGACCCCTACGGGTGCGGCAAACTACCCTCCAAATTCCTGAAGTGGAGCAACCTCCCTCAATAAAGTGAGTAGGCCACTCGCCACTTCGAAAACCCGCTAGTTTGTGCACCCCACCATGGGTCTATCCTAGGAGAAAAAACAGTAAAAAGAAATTATACAACGGTGGCTACAACCTCATCCCGGATGTGCCCCGCAAAATAATATCGCATTGCTTTTTACAAATTATATTGAATGAAAGAAAAGAAAAGCGCTCTTCTCACACCCCCCGGCCATTCATCACGATGATCCAACACATTCATATACACATACCATCTCATGATATCATTACAGAAGTGTGCAACCCCGACTAATCGACTTATAGCAATTAGTTGACGTTTCAAACACACATATCGAAAACAGCAAACCCGATTAGCCAAACACTTAGAATTTCGATCGATAATTTTAAACCATGCCAACACTTGACATGTTCCAGTACACAAACAACTTTGTGAAAATTCCAGATATCCCAGAAACACTATTTCCTTAATCTAAGCACAGTGCTGAAAAATGAGTCAACTCGGCCACGAATCGGCCGCGGATCCGTGGCCAAACACTGAGTTTGGCCACGGATCCACGGCGTTCCTGACGAGTTGGGATCTCAAATTTCTACAGTGTGCTTAAAAAACCCTGCCTGTATTTTTAAGGCCACCGAAAATATTTTTTGAACAGTTTAAAAAATCGAAAGAAACAAAGCCAGAAAATGTGTTTTCGAGTGAAAAATGCGTCGATCGAAGTTCTAACTTTTGGCTAACAATCTAATTATGGTTTAGTTAGGCTCTGATACCATGTTAGTGCATGTTGCATGCTCCCACAACTCTTGTGAGGCAGCGGAAGTGATAAACGAAAATTTTCTTTGCATACAACACGCACTTTCCATTAAATCTTGTCTAAACCACAACTAGAAAACCCTAACTAGAGATCTTATCTACTTTGTTAGGGGTTATACCTTGATGATCCGGTCTTTCGGGTCTTTTTTGATGATCTCCTTGGCTCCTTGGATGTTGTCGGTGTGCACGATCTCCGGCCACCCCAAGACCTAGATGATCCACGTGAGAGTTGTCATGCAAGCTAAAACCCTTCTCAAGAGCTAAACCTAGAGATCAAGTTTGCTAAAAATGGTCACTAGGATGATATAGAGATTAGTGTATTGGATTATCTTTGATTCTTGGCATTTGATTCACATCTCGTGTGAGTGTCAAGCAAGGAAGAAGAAGGAGGAGAGAAGAAGGAGAGAGAAAGAGTTTTGCATAATGAGAAAATTCAAGCATGAGAAAATGATATATTCAAATGGAAATAATTGAAGCATGGAATATAAAATTAGCACCATACTTCAATAGTAACTCCAAAGAGAATAAAATATAAAACAACCCATTCTCACAACCATGCTTGGACTTTCTAATTTCCACCTCATTTATCTATTTTCATAAAATAAATAATGTATTATGAGGTGGTATCTTCTAGAAGGTATTCTTGTAACAATTACAAGAATACCCTTCCTCCGTATCCCGTATCCCGTATACCGTATACCCGTATCCGAATTCCGAAAAAATACGAATACCAATAATCCAATAATATAATACCGGTATCTGGCTTAAACCAAAGCCTACCGGTATTATCGTTCCGATTATTATTCCTGTAACAATTACACGAACATTATCGAAACCCTGCCGTAACACCTTACGGCTGTCGTAACAACTTATGGCCTCTACATCTTTCGAGGGAACCCTCTGTGTGGGACTCTAAAGACTCGACCGTACGCTGGCAGTGGGTTTAACCACAAGCACGTCAGCGGCACCAGCTGTGCGTAACGGCTACCCAGGTACATGACGAAAAGGTGGTCGACGAGCGAACTCATCACAACCCCAACGAGCCTGCAAGCAACACTTACCGTACAGTCCGGTCTCTCTGTCTGATATGTCGCATATGAAGTCTAGGGGTGGTAAATGTCATACCCCAGTAACTTTATAAGTCATGCTGATTTACAGCTCATAAAAGTTCGAGGAACTACTGATAACACTTACAAGTAAACCTCGAGAACCCAAGCCAGGGACTTAGGTGTTATAGCCGATCAAACATAGCGCGACATCAACTCCCTATACCGGGATAGACGAAACCCCTCTTATCGCTCACTATCTCCATGTGATTCGGGACTGTACCTAAAGTCCACCTATTTGCACGACTCAATAGAGCCGTGGTAGGGTGGAAATCAAAGTACAGTGGGAACCACACAAGACTCCATGGCGATCTCGGGTCTACAGACTAACCTATACAAGTGTCACCTGAGAACTGCTATCTGACAATTGGTATATATACCATCAAGGAGTTCTCGGCAAGTCCTGTTCGGTGTACTCATTCTCCAATGAGCACCTGTGTACAATCTTTGATGTCAAACACCAATGGTTATGGAATCAACCATCGCCCCCAGGGTCAGGAAAGGTACACACTAGTCTAACTTGGTAATACCGATGCCCTGTCTTGATATACTTTCGACTAGGAACCATTAAAGGATATGCTTATAGATTATCCAGGCCCCACTAGTATGATCTCATCATAATCCTGGTGGTCAAGCATAATCCTAAGGGCTTCATCAACATGCATATAAAGATATGAAATATTACACAAGTTAAGATGAAGATAAACCAAATAGCATACTATCATTTCGAGCAAAGATCGTTTCTGTACATATACATGCCTAGTATCCTATACAATACAGGCCTCTAGGGCATACATATCTAACAATTTAGGTGGTTTCCGTACCCTTTCGATTAGCTTGTTATTTAGATCTGCAGTTTACTTTGTAGATGTTAGACTAGACCCGCGTCATACCTATTTCAAAAACTAACGAATTGTAAGTATTTTAAAGACAGGTCAAAGGATTCTATGGATATTTTCAAAAGACGCATCTTTTCTTAAAAACACAGTAGCCCTTATTTTTCTAAACACCACGATTCGTGTTATTTCAAATGGCAAAACTATATATATATATATATAATATATTGATGTAGATTCTTCACTGTTATGGTTATTATTCATTTTCCGCATATTCTTGCTATTCGCATTGCATTGCATGTTTAAATGTGTTTATTATTATATTAAACCCATGTTGTCAGGACACCAGCACCATTATCGATGATGCGTATGTTCTACGTATACCTGCTTGCCGGCTCACACACTTCATCATTGATAATTGCCACACAGTAGAACTGTTGCATCAGGATATGACTCCTTGCCTGACATACTTGCATACACACGTATTGTACACCCATACTTGCATACATACGTAATTGCACATACATAGATGATTCTGGCTTGATTTTGGAGATTTGGGAACCGCAGGATATATTTTAAAACTGGATTTACATTAAAAGAGCGGTTTCCCTCGATATGTGCATATTACTGTTCCATGTTGCATGATATACGGATATTCTTACATTTCTGTTATCTGTCGCATACATCATGCTCTATGATTTTACGCATTGAGATATGTTGTTTTCAAGAGATTTCTGGATTTGAGAACCATGGCTATTTCAAAATAAAGCATGTACTGTTTTAAAAACCCGATTTCTCTTGATATGATATTTCAGTACGTCCACCATGCGTTTTCTCAGTTCTGAGACGTGTGACATGTGAAACCTGATTCGAGGAGCTGGATGAGGCCGATTGCGGGTACATGGTGGATCCGGTATGGTACCCCGGGGCGAGAACGGATTGCTGTGCTGCAGACGGTAAGCCTGGCAGTGGGACTACTACCTTCCGGTGATAGTATTTGGGCTCGGCGGATATGCGGAGGATACCGACCGGAGTCGAGAGATGATATGGGCCGATCCGGACTGACGGAGCCCGTGGGCCAATCCGGACAGATGGAGCCCTATATATATGAGGATTTACGTGCCGATACTGGGCACAGGTTTTATGATGTTTTCGAGTGTAGATGCTGGACACTCAGGTTCCATGATTTTGATGTGTCGCGACGGACACACGTTGATTTATATCCTCATACTTCCATGCATATGCTTTATGATATTTACATGCATGATGTTTTGTGTCATTGGTTGACGCGTGGACGAGATCCACATACATACAGACATTGATTACTTAGTTCGATGATATCCACATATTTAGACTTCATGACATAGTTGACACTGATTTCATGATGATTACATTGATGATACCTCATATTTATGATATGTTGCTACCAGAGGCACTGATACGAGCACTTGGTATTACACTGATGTATAGATGTTTACCCTTGCCACCTTATCAAGCTTCAGACTTTATCATATTGAGGATATATATTATTACTGATCGTTTGACCTAGGATTGAGTCATACATATGATTTCTGCTCTGTGATGTTTTCTACTCACGAGTTGGCAACTCACTCCCGTTGTGCACAGTTCTTGCAGGTTTTTGCCGTACAGGTTTCATTGCGGCTTTCTGGCACACTGGTTCATTCCGGGTGATTGTTTTGGTAGGTGGGTTCACTCGCATCGTGACCACCATTGTACTTATTTATTTTCAGTTGTATCTAGTAAAATTCCATCAACCAGATTTGTATATTTATTCAGACTTAGAAAACCAGTTGTGTATTTTTCGACCTTAGAGTCGCGCGTTGTAGTATTATGGTTTTCTTGATGATTTAAGTTTCCTTTTGAGTTTTGATCCTCGCCCTTCGGCGTTGTACATTATATTGCTTGCGTGGTTGTTACCGTCAATTTACGAAGAGCTAGCTCCCGCTTGGGGATGCCTTTTATCATTGATGTATATATTATTCATATTGTACCCCGTTCGGGGCCAGTATATACAAAAGAAACTCTGCCGAAATTTTCAGAAAAGACTTGGTATTTTTAAAATGCATATTCGGCTTATGTTATTTGAAAACACTTGTTTTAAAACTAGTTTTCTTTATTTCTTCCTTAAAATGGTTTTAGATTTCTGGGCTTTTGGCTTACTTGAATTAGATGAGGTCCTATAGACTTCATATGATTCAAGGGCCGTCACGTGCTATTTCGGGTCATGACATTCTGTCCCGGTATGCCGTTAGTTAAGTAACCTAATGGTGCATAACGGGACACTGTGGAGAATGCGGATGGCATAAGCGTACATTGTATTTTTGTTTCTTCTGTGATGCTTAGGAAGCATAATTGATGGGACTTCATTAATATGATTAATAAAAGAAAAGAAACCTAAAAGATGTTGTACAATCAAATTTTCAAAAAGGGTAGCTCTAGTTTTTTCTTTGCATAGCGGTATTCCTTGTAGAATATCCAGCATCTTATTCGATAAGGAAAGAGCCGAGATCGCTTCACCGGGAATGACCTCTTTAGCGAAACTAGCAGATGCTACAAACACACTCGGTTTAGTTTTTGATTGCTTCTATAGTTCTTGCTTTGTATAGTGGTATTTCTGAAATATCCTGCACCTTATTCGATAGGGAAAGAGCCCAAATCCCTTCACCAGGAGTGACCTCTTTAGCGGAACTAATAAAACCCTCAAAGACACTCCTTTTTCAAAAATCACTTGCTTCTACAACGATATCATGTTCATTACGCTCATGGTTTTCTTAAAAATCTGTGTATCCATACGACATTGCAGATAAGTAATATTTAGTATTCGTGCTATGTTTGTTGGCTTTCATCAAGGCGTAGTGCGCGGTAGCTACTTGCTGCTTATCTGCTGCATATGATGCGATTGGATTAGGGTAGTCATACGGCTTTGTTGGATTTCGTCAGGGGTCGTGCGGGTGGGTTTAATTCAATCATGAAATGTACGGGTTGAACTTGACTAGCGGACTATGGTTTGTTGGCTTTCGTCAAGGTCATAGGACGTTAGGGGCAAAAGTATTATCGGGAATTTCAAGTGTTGAAATTTGCAATGAGATTGCATACCTTCAATTAGATAGTTGGATCCCGATACCCACTGCGAGTAAGAGTTACTCCTGGGAGAGTTTTACACAGGACAAATTAGCCGATCAAGTAGGTGTCTAGAAAGGTGTCAACAGGGTTATGCCTCTGGGAAAACGAGGTTTATTTTAATTAGGTCCGTGCGAAAGCACGGGGAACATCCCTCAAAGTACCGACACTGGCCTGGTTGAAAGATTGGCGAACTTGTAAGGTGTAATTAATCTCGGCTAATCTTACCTTTTAGGGTTTGGAGGAAGATTTGATAAAAATAGTGGGAGCCATCCTTATTAGATAAGATAAATACCATTATAATCTTGCAAGAGCATACGCTAAGTATTTTCTTCTCTCTCTCTCTCTAGGTAGAGACCATGTCAGGCCTTAATCAAGATAATAATATGGATGTATTGATCGAACCTGCTTGTTATACTGAGAAGGGGAACGTTGGTTCCGTTTTTTTCTTATAAGTGTTTTAAGACTGAACAGGAAATAGGGGAATATCTGGATTCTCACGCCGCCCAAACGAAGATTAAGCATGTTGATGCATCTTCGGGTGTGTTAGTTATCGAGAACTGTTTCTCAATTCACTCTACGTCCTGAGCATTAGATACCGGATCAGGATCCCATATATGCAATATGTTGCATGGGCTAAGGAAAGGTAGAGAATTGGGAATGGTGATCATTCCGTAAGAGTAGGGAATGGTGCAAATGTTGCAGCCAAAGCAGTTGGCGAATATCTCCTTGTATTACCAAATGGTAATACATTGATTCTGAAAGAATGCTATTACATACCTACCCTGATATGCAATCTTATATCAGTTTTTTTATTAAGTAAAGAAGGATATAATTTTGTAGTACAGGATGATGTTATGAACATCTTCCTGAATCAAAAGTTGATTGGATCAGGCTCGTTAAATAATGGCATATACATTCTAAATCAAACTACAGCTCTTAATGTACAGAACAATCAGAAGAGGAAGAGTTCAGAAATAAACGAATCCTTCTTGTGGCATTGTAGACTAGGTCTTATCAATGCGACACGACTAGCTAAGTTTCATAAGGATGGATATTTGAATCCGTTCGAATATTCATCTTATGACACTTGCCAGTCTTGTCTCAAAGGGAAAATGACCAAAACTCCGTTTAGTGGACACGGAGAAAGAGTTACGGAACTCTTGGGACTAATTCATAGTGATGTATGCGGTCCCATGTCTACATATGCCAGGAATGGTTCCCCGTACTTTATTACATTCACCGACGATCTCTCAAGATACGGACATGTGTTCCTGATAAAACACAAGTCTGAATCTTTTGAGAAATTAGAGAATATAAGCACGAAGTCAAGAACCAAATGGGTAAAAGTATTAAGATCTTTCGATCTGATCGAAGAAGAGAATACTTGAGCAATGAGTTCCTGGACTGTCTAAAAGAGAATGGGATTCTCCCTCAGCTTACTCCTCCGTATACACCACAGCACAATGGTATATCAGAGCGGAAGAATCACACCCTATTAGATATGGTACGCACTATGATAAGCACCGCTGAGTTACCTATTTCTATCTGGGGGTATGCATTTGAAACATCCATACACCTATTGAATATGGTGCCTACAAAATCAGTGCCTACCACTCCATATGAGATATGGAAAGGGAAGAGACCGTGTCTTAATTATATTAAGATATGGGGTTGTCCGGCTTATGTTAAAAGGCACAATCCGAAAAACTCGAGGCAAGGTCTGTTCTGTGCAAGTTTGTAGGATATCCCAAGAACTCACAAGGGTATATCTTCTACCACACCGAGAAACAAAAGGTGTTTGTTTCACGACATGCCACCTTTTTCGTAAAGGAATTTCTTGCAAAGGAAATTAGTGTCAAGGAGGTAGAACTGGAAGAAGTTCCAGCGACGCAAACAATGATAGAATATTTAGTGGAACCAGAGGACTCGATAGTTCCCAACGAACCTCAGCCTCTCCGCCGATTTAGTAGGGTTCCTCATCCACCTGAGAGATACTACGGTTTTCTCATTGATGGTGGGAGCGAGGATTGCATCATAAAAGATGATGACCCGACTAGCTTCGAGCAGGCCATCACGAGTGGGGACTCTGTGAAATGGCTGCATGCAATATGATCTGAGATGGAATCCATGTACACCAACAAAGTATGGACTTTGGAAGATTCTCCTGAAGGGGTAAAACCCATCGGGAGCAAGTGGATCTTCAAGAAAAAACTTGGTGTAGATGGAAAAGTAGAGACTTTCAAAGCTAGACTTGTTGTAAAGGGTTTTCGTCAACGACCAGGTATGGATTATGATGAAACGTTTTCTCTAGTGGCTATGCTTAAGTCCATCTGGATCCTACTTGCCATTGCTTCATACCATGACTACGAAATTTGGTAAATGGATGTTAAGACCGCCTTTCTAAATGGTGATTTAGAAGAGTGCGTGTACATGACTCAGCCAGAGGGCTTTGTAGACAGTGGGAGCAGCAGAATGGTGTGCAAGCTGCTTAAATCAATCTGCGGGTTAAAGCAGGCATCGCGGAGTTGGAACATCTATTTTGATGTGGTAGTCAAAGAGTTTGACTTCATCAAGAACGTAGATGAACCTTGTATATACAAGAAGGTGGCAGAGGGTAAGATTGTCTTACTTGTATTGTACGTGGATGACATACTCTTCATAGGAAATGATGTTCCTATGATGTACTCGGTCAAGCTCTTCTTATCACACAGATTCTCAATGAAAGATCTAGGTGATGCCTCCTACATCTTGGGAATTAAGATCTATAGAAATAGATCGAAACGGATACTGGGATTGTCCCAATCGAGGTACATTGACACCATACTAGAAAGGTTTAGTATGGAAGAATCCAAGCGTGGGAATTTACCCACGATCTCTGGACTCACTCTCTCCAAAGAGATGTCTCCTAAGATTGATTTGGAAAGAGCTTGCGTGCAAGGGATACCCTATGCTTCGGTAGTAGGCTCTATCATGTACGTGATGCTATGTACCAGATCCGATGTAGCATACTCACTAAGTATAGTGAGTAAGAATCAAGCAGATCCAGGAGAGAGTCACTGGACAGCTGTGAAGAACATTCTCAAGTACTTGAGAAGGACTAAAGAGATGTTCTTGGTGTATGGTAACGGTCAACTCCAAGTGAAGTCCTTTAACGATTCGAGCTTCCAGAGTGATAAGGACGAATCTAAATCGCACTCGGGATTTGTCTTTACCCTCAATGGAGGGGCGTTGTGTTGGAAGAGTTCCAAACAGGAAACCATGGCAGACTCGACGATGGAGGCTGAATACATCGTTGCCAACGATGCTGCCAAAGAGGCTGTCTAGATGAAGAAGTTCATAACTGAAATTGGAGTGGTTCCGTCCATTGAGCATCCAATACCTTTGTATTGCAATAACAGTAGAGCTGTGGCTTTGGCCAAGGAACCCAAGTCCCATCAGAGATCTAGGCATATTCTGAGGTGGTATCACCTGATCCGGGAGATAGTTGATCACTGGAAGATCGAGGTCAGGAGAGTTGACACGAAGGACAACACAGCGGATCCATTCACGAAGGCCTTCCCCGAGATACAATTTGAGAGACTCTTCGGGATATTGGGTATGAGATACTACAACAACTGGCCTTAGTGCAAGTGGGAGATTGTTAGTTATGTGTATGCCCTTGAGGCCATTATTGTACATATGATGTATATTATAGTGGATGCTTGGACATATATAGAAAGGACTTTCTTGCTCGACATGATGGTATGCTATCTGGTTGCTCTTTGTCTTAACATGTTGACTTGTATTGTGATATTGTCTTGCTCTCACATGCTGACGAAGCCCTTAGGATGTTTACTTGATTACCAAGACTATGATGGAGATCATACTAGTGGGGCCAGGGTAGTCCACAAGTACATCCTATAATTGTTCCAAGTTGAGGGTGTATCGAGACAGGGCATCGATACTCCAGAGTAGACTAGCGTATACGCTTCTTGACCCATATGATAGGCGATGGATGATCCCATATCCATTGGTGTTTGACATAAAAGGAAGTATACGGGTGCTCAATGGAGACTGAGTACACTGAACGTATTCGCCGAGAACTCCTAGTTGGTATTATACCTATCGTCAGATAGCAGTTCTCTTGGGACACTGATACAGGTTAGTCTGTAGACCCGAGATCGTCATAGAGTCTTGTGTGATTCCCACTGTGCTTTGATTTCCACCTTACCACGTTCAAGAGAGCATGCAAAACGGTGCCTTTTGGGTACAGCCCCGAATCAAATGGAGCCAATGAGCGATAGGAGGGGTTTCGTCTCTCCCGGTATTGGGGGTTGATGTTGCGCTGTGCTCGATTGGCTATAACTGAAAGTCCCTGGTCAGGGCTGCTATGGAGATCTACTGGTAAGTGTTATCAGTAGTTTCTCGACCCGTTATGACCCTCACATCGATACGACTTATCAGTTACTAGGGTCTGACGTTTACCACCCCTAGACTGGATATGCAACATATTAGACGAAGAGACCGGACTGTACGTTAGTGTTACTTATTGGATTCACAGGAGTGTGTACAGGCTTGTTTGTTGATCTTTTGATCGCTCAAAACCCGGGTAGCTGTTAAATTTAGCTGACCGCTTGCAGCTTGTGGGTATTTGATATGATCATCACCTACTGCCGGCGTATTGACGAGTCTTTAGAGTCCTGCACAGAGGTTTCCTGGCTCAGGAGAAATGGAGTAGGTGCACATATGTGATATGTGCGGAACCGAGAATAATACTAGTATGTGATACTATATTCTATTCTCGTGATATGTGATATCGGCCGGTTATATGTGATATTGCCAGGTCATCGGATCATGTGTTGATTCGATGAAATGATTCATTTTATATTAGTCGGTTATATGTGATATAGCCGGATTATCGGATCAAGTATTGATTCGATAATTTAATGCATAATTATTTATTTGATATATTAAATTACATCAACTAATATATGCTCACTTAAGTATTTCTATTCCTCACTTTTGATATATTTAACATATATGTGAAATATGTTTATTGTATTATTTTCTTTTGTTACATAAATAATATATATGTGATATATATTATTGTGACATGCTAGGTTATATATGCAACATGGACGTATGAGAATTACACCATACAAAAGATAATGAAAAGGGTTTTTATTTATATAGGAAATTAAAAAATTTATTGATTTTTCCATGATTGTTTTGGATAACCATTGACTAGTCCACCATTTTTTTTTCTTAGATATTTATAAACCTAACCATTACCTTTAACTATGGTATATTCTCTACATGAGTTAAGCATGACATATACTCACCATGGTTGCATTTCTAACCTCACACACTCTCTCTCATTTTTCTTTTGCTTCATCTTCTTCAAGGTTGATCTCAAGTGATAGCTTTCTACGTTTTTTATAACGTGAGAAAAATAGTGAGAAACCAAATTTTAAAGTGAGCAAAGTTCCTACTTCATCATCCTCCTCTATACTGGTCATATAGTTTAGGGTGTTAGCTTCACTAGTTGCTTAAGTAGTGAAGAGATAGCTTGAGTTTAGTTTCCTCGAAGTAGATCATCTTGGATTTGGAAGACTTCTAGCAAGAATGGATCACTCACCTTGTGGAGCCTCTCAAGAGTCCGGGACTTGGATCGCAGCGAAGGGACCACTACTCGGAGCATATGAAGTGAAGGACCGGTCTACAAAGGTTGTATTCCGCAAACACTTAGATGTAAAGTTGTTTACATATTTCTTTTGTCTAAATCTTTAGTTAAGATTCTAGGGTTAGGGTTAACAAGCCTGGCAATTTTTTTTGAAAATGGTATGGACGATACCCCCCGAAACCTTGCTATTATGCTTAGTAACCCTACACAGGTTAGTCTGTCGACCCGAAATCATCATAAAGTCTTGTGTGATTCCTACTGTGCTTTGATTTCCACCATACCACGATCAAGGGATCAGGCAAAAAGGTGGTTTTTGGGTACAGTCCTGAGTCACATGGAGACAATAAGCAATAGGAGGGGATTCGTCTCTCCCGGTATTGGGAGTTGATGTTGCGCTATGCTCGATTGGCCATAACATGAAATCCATGGCCAGGGTTGCTGAGATTTACCGGTAAGTGTTATCAGTAGTTTCTCAAACCGTTATGGACCTTGCATCGGCATGACTTATCAGGCTATTGGGGTCTAACGTTTTACCACCTCCCAGGCTACGATATGCGACTTATCTGACGAAGAGACCGGACTGTACGGTAGTGTTACTGATTGGATTCGCAGGAGTATGAGTAGGCTTGCTTGTTGATCTTCTGATCGCTCAATACCCGGGTGGCCGTTACGTTTAGTAGACTGCTTGCGGCTTGTGGGTGTTTGATATGATCATCACGTACTGCCGGCAGATTGACGAGTCTTTAGAGTCCTACACAGAGGTTTCCTGGTTCATGCGAAACGAAGTAGGAGCACATATGTGATATGTGCGGGACCGAGATTGATGCACGTATGTCATACCGCATTCTATTCTCGTGATATGTTATATCGGTCGGTTATATGTGATATAGCCGGGTTATCCGATCAAGTGTTGATTCGATAGATTGTTACATTTGATATTAGCCGGTTGTTTATGATATAAAATCAAGTGTTGATTTAATAATTTAATGTATAATTATATATGATATATATTAATTTAGATTAACTAATATTTGCTCACTTAAACATTTCTTTTTCTCACTTGTATACACTTAGTATATAAGTGATATATATTAATGTACATTATTTTGTGTCATGCTAGATGCCACATGTGACATGGGTGTATGAGACTTACACCATGCTTAATATAATGTAAGGTTTTTATTTATTTAAAGTAAACCAAATTAGTAGAAATTAGTCACATGGTTGAAACTTGTAGAAGCTTGTGGAACCGTTGACTAAGTCCACTAATTTTGTTTTACTTGTAGATATTTATTAACCCAACCATTATACTAACCATAGTCAAGTCTCTACATGGGTTAGTGTATGATACTAACTCACCCATGGTTCATATTCTCACCTCACTTGAGTTTCATTCTCATTCTTGACTTCATCTTCTTCTCCATTGTGAAAGCTTGATAGCTTTTCTCAAGGTTAGAAAATATTGTTAGAAAATAAAATCTAAAGTGAGCCCACTTCCTACTTCATCATCCTCTACTATTAGCCATTTAGTTTAGGGTGTTTGCTTCACTAATCTACCATTAGTGAAGAGGCAGCATGAGCTTGAGTCTCCTCGACGTAGATCATCTTTGGCCTCGAAGACTTCGAGAAAGCTTGTTCATTTCTTCATGTGAACTCTTACTAGAGTTTGGCTGCTCACTACTTGGAGCGAAGGGACTACTTCACGGAGCTTTAGAAGTGAATGACCGGTCTATAAAGGTTGTATTTCTCATTCACTTAGATGTTAAGATGTTAACATTGCTAGTTTGTTTAAATCTCTAGTTAAAGATTCTAGGTTAGGGTTCTTTAGAACGATAAAAATTTGAAAAAGGCAAAGGCGAGGCCTCCCAAAACCTCACTGCCGACCTAAGGAACCCTGCAGTTGTTTCAGAGCCAAGCTAGAGATTTAAACGATATTTGTTAGATTATGAAACTAAAACAACTCCGAAACACCCAATATAAAATCTAGTTTTTGTCAAATTTTTTAAGGTGTCAATTTTTTTTAAAACAACTGCAGAATGTTATATATGATATAATATGAACACAGTATAAAATTTACCCCTCCTCGCCGAAATTTGGCCAGCCAGACACCTTGGAAAACCGGCCTGCTCGGCCCAATCATGATGAAATAGGTTGAATTTTGTAGTGTGTTCCTGTCTCTGGGTTTTGGTGTTTCAGGTGTTGCTTATTTTTTCTAAATTTGCATGTGATATTAGCTTTCTGCAAAGGCAATTCGGAGTTTTTTGTAGTCGTAATTCTAACATGTATTCGGGCTATTTAGACGACGTTAAAAAGCTCGAACGGATATCGATAACCCAATTTTTCACCGCTGGAAATTTTCCAAGAGTTTGATTTTTTCCGAGTTTAAAAACTTCAGAAAAACATGCAAGCGATTCTGTGGACACTCTAGAAGAACAATACCCAAACTCGAATTTTTGGATCGCGGAACAGCGATCATATCCTAGGGTTTGCCGCAGTTCCGTGGCGACATGAGTGAGGCTTGGGTCGGCCCTTCTAAGGATTGTTCATAAAAGCTGTGGCATGTTCTGGGTACTTTTTGAACTCCGCTCAAGTGCTTAGCTTTTAGGGAAATTTTGGGTGTTTGTTTATTCGATCGAAAAGTTTAACTTCGTCTAGCTATCTGTGATTGTGATACAATATTTGGAATCCACAATAATTAGTTATGTGATAACTAGTTTGAATTTTATAAATCTAGCAGTTTAGTCTCATTTGATCGGTTGCTACGGAATTTTGATATGGATCAAAAGTCAGTCGCAATTACGTAGTGTACGCGGATACCCACCGGGTAACCTTACTAGATAGCCACGCCCCATAGCCCTGACCAAGTGACTGTAGCAGAACCCCGTTGCCAAAAGTAACCGCTCGGATGCTCGCGGCCGCGATGTTCCGCTTTAGTGCACTTCGTCGACGGCATAGAGGGTGCGGCCGTTTACTAAAGTTTCCGACGAACATTCGATCAGGTTATCGGAAATCTTGTTGAATTAACCGACTAGTTATTGGAAATTGTTTTCAATATCGAGACTAAAATGCGAGGTTTATAATTGTTAGGCATCTGATGTCTGAGGAATTCATTTGGTTAGGCATGAAATCCAAAGTATGTGATACATTGGGTTTGTAATGTCTAAGATTGTTGCGGATTCCAATTGTTGTAGTTTTTCACTTTCTTTTTCTATGATCGTAAGTGTAATATGTGGTGTATCGCCGGTTTCGTTGCTATACGTCAACGACAATTGGGATACGCATATTTACTTACGTTGATAACATGTGATGTTATGTGTTGCTGTGATATGTTATATTGGATCGTCGTGTTTTGAATAGCCGGGGTTTTTTTATGTGAGATGAGAGTTTTTTTCATTTTCATTCATGTAAAAGCTTGTATGTAATATTCTTTTATTGGGGCACTTCCGGGTTGAGGATGATGTCACCATTGATGTATATTATTTACTTTTCCGTATTAGGATAAACCCAAGACGGGGAGCACAAGTAACCGGGTTCTAAGGTCCAGTGGGAGACCATTTCGAGGAGTCAAGACCAGGTCTCCTAACTCTAGAATTGGTAGGGTTTCTTGCTGCTCTCGTAGAGGTCTAGGGATGTGGGTTTGGCTATTCATCGCGACTGTGGAACTCGCGTTTTTTATTAGCTTAAATAAAACACGAAATTCCTAGTATATCCAATATTTCATATGTGTTCTTCTGCTGCTGATATTCTGTGATGTGATCACTTGTTATTCTGAGATGAATGCTTATATTATATATATATATATGATATATAATAAATATTAGGAAATATCACCTTATCTTCTTTCGCTGCTCTCTTAAGCTATCACTCGCTTTACTTTCGTTTCTTCTGTGATGCTTAGGAAGCATAATTTGATAGGATTTCATTAATGAGATTAATGAAAGAAAAAGAAACCTAGAGTTGTTGTAGAAACTTGTTTTAAAAACTGGTAGCTCTAGTTCTTGCTTTGCATAGCGGTATTCCTTGTAGAATATCCAGCACCTTATTCGATAAGGAAAGAGCCGAGATCCCTTCACCGGGAGTGACCTCTTTAGCGAAACTGGCAGATGCTACAACCCACTCGGTTTGTCTTTTAATTGCTTCTATAGTTTTTGCTTTGCATAGTGGTATTTGTGAAATATCATTCAGCTTATTCGATAAGGAAAGAGCCGAGATCTCTTCACAGGGAGTGACCTCTTTAGCAAAACTAGTAAAAGCCTCAAAAACACTTCTTTTAAAATTCATTCGATTCTACAACGATATCAAGTTCATTACGCAAAGGGTTTTCTTAAAAATCCGTCATAGCCCTCCGTCATTTGAGATAAGTAGTATTTAGTATTCGTGCTGCGTTTGTTGACATTTTCAAGGCTTAGTGTGAGATAGCTGATTAGTGCTTATCTGCTAGCATATGATGCGATTGGATTAAAGTAGTCGTACGACCTTGTTGACCTTGTCAAGGGTCATGCGTGTGGGTTTAATTCAATCAGGAAATGACGGGTTGACCTTGACTTGCGGTCTATGGTTTATTGACCTTGTCAAGGTCATAGATCACTTGGGGCAAAATATTATAGGGAATTTCAAGTGTTGAAATTTGCAATGAGATTGCATACCTTCTATGAGATAGTTGGATTCCGATACCCACTGCGAGTAAGAGTTACTCCTGGAAGAGTTTTACACATTACAATTAGTCGATCAAGTAGGTGTCTAGAAAAGTGTTAACGGGGTTACACCCCTGGGAAAACAAGGTTTATTTTAATTAGGTCCATGCGAAAGCACGGGGAACCTCCTTCAAACTACCGACACTGGCCTGGCCGAAAGATTGGCGAACTTGTAGGGTTTAATTAATCCCAGCTAGTCTTACCTTTTAGGGTTTGAAGGAAGATTTGATAAAAACATTAGGAGCCATCCTGATTAAATAAAATAAATAACCAATCTGATCTTACAAGAGCACACGCAGAGTGTTTTCTTCTCTCTCTCTCCTGGTAGCGACCATATCATGCCTTAATCAAGATAATAATATGGATGCATTGACCGAACCTGCTTATTATACTGAGCTGGGGAACGTTGGTTCCGCTCAATCTTATAATTGTTATAAGTCCGAGTAGGGAACAGGGGAATATCCAGATTCCTATGCCACCCATTCGAAGAAAGTGCATCTTGATGCATCTTCTTCGGGTGTGTTCGTTACCGAGAACCATTTCTCAGTATCCTCTACGTCCTGGGTATGTGATACCGGATCAGGATCCGGCATATGTAATATGTTACATGGGTTACAAAATGGTAGAGAACTGAGATCGGGTGATATGTCTCTAAGTGTAGAGAAGGATGCAATTGTTGCAGCCAAGTCAGTTGGCAGATATCTCCTTGTATTACTAAATGGTAAATACATTGATTCTGAACAAATGTTATTACATACCGAACATGATATACAACATTACATCGGTTTCTTTATTAAGTTAAAGAAGGATATAATTCTGTATTGGAGGATAATGTTGTGAACATTTTCTTGAATCAAGAGTTGATTCGATCAGGCACGTTATATAATAGCATATACGTTCTAAATCAAACCACGGTTCAAAGTATATAGAACACACACAAAAGGAGTAGTTCAGAAATGAACGAATCCTTCTTATGGTATTGTAGACTAAGTCATATCGATGAGACACGACCAGCTAAGTTATATAAGTATGAATATGAGAATCTGTTTGAATTTTCATCTTATGATACTTGCCAGTCTTGTCTCAAAGGTAAAATAACCAATACTCCGTTTACTGGAAACAGAGATAGTGTTGTTAAAGTCTTGGGACAGATACATAATGATGTATACGGTCCTATGTCTACACATTCCAAGGTTGGTTCTTTGAATTTCATTATATTCATCGACGATCTCTCAAGATTCGGACATGTGTTCCTGTTGAAACACAAGTCTGAAACTTTTGAGAAATTCAAGGAATATAAGCTTGGAGTTGAGAACCGGATGGGTAGAAGTATTAAAGTCCTACGATGTGATCGGGGAGACGAATACTTAGGCATGGAGTTCCCGGATTTTCTAAAAGGAGAATGGGATTCTCTCTCAGCTTACTCATTCGAAACACCATAACACAACGGTGTATCAGGGCGGAGGTATCGCACCTATGAGATATGGCGCGCTCTATGATGAGTATTACTGAGTTGCTTATTCCTTTTGGAGTTATGCACTTGAGAAGTTGCATACCTATTGAATTGGGTTCCATCCAAATCAGTGCCTAACACTCCATATGAGATATGGTATGGGAAGAGACCATGTCTTAAACGAGTTAAGATATGGGGTTGTCCGGCCTATGTTGAAACGAAAAATCCGGACAAGCTCGAGGCAAGGTCAGTTCTGTATAAGTTTGTCAGGATATCCTAAACATTTACGAGCGCATATCTTCTACCCGACTGAGGAGAAAAATGTGTTTTGTTTCTCAGCATGCCACCTTTTTAGAAAAGGAATTTCTTGTGAAGAAATTTATGGTCATGAGGTAGAACTGGAAGGCTTTCCGGCTAAACAAACTAACAGCTGATGATTTAGTAAAACCAAAGGATTCAGTAGTCTCCAACGAATCTCAGCCTCTCCGCGAATCTGGTAAGGTTTCTCATCCACTTGAGAGATACTACGGTCTTCTCGGTGACAATAGGAACGAGGATTGCATCATGGTAAATGATGGCCCAACTAGGTTCAGGAAGGCCATCACGTGTGGCGACTCTGTGAAAAGGCTGGATGCTATGCGATCAAAGATGGAATCCATGTACACCAACAAAGCATGACTTTGCATATTGCACCTGAAGGGGTAAAACCCATCGGGAGCAAATGGATCTTGAGAAGATTCTTGGTGTAAATAGAAAAGTTGAGACTTTCAAAGCTATGCTTAAGTCCATCAGGATCAATGCACGCATCTCAGAGCTGGAACATCTGTTTTGATGTGGCAGTCAAAGAGTTTGACTTATCAAAAAGGCAGATGAACCTTGTATATACAAGAAGGTTGTAGAGAGTGAGGTTGTCTTACACGTATAGTACGTAGAAGACATACTCTTGATAGGAAATGGTTTCCTATGCTACACTCGGTCAAGCTCCTCTTATCACGAGGATTCTCTATGAATGATCTGGATGATACCTACTACATCTTGTGGATTATGATCTATGGTTATAGTTCTATGTGGATGTTGGGAGTGTCCCAAATCTAGGTATTTTAACACCGTACTAAAGAGGTTTAGTATGGAGGATTCTAAGCGTGGTTGTTCACCCACTACCTTAAGAATCACTCTCTCCAAAAAGGATGTCTTCCAAGACAGATTTGGAGAGAGCTCGCGTGCAAAGGATAACCTATGCTTCGGCAGTAGGCTCTATCATGTGTGTGATGTTATGTAGAAGACCAGATGTACCTAACCCACTAGGTGTAGTGATCAGGAATCAATCGGATCTTGGGAGAATCACTGGAATGCTGTGGAGGACATTCTTAAGTACTTGAGAAGCACTAAAAGAATGTCCTTGGTTCGAGCTTCCAAAGTGATAAAGTCGACTGAGAGTCAGTCACAGGCATTGTCTTTACCATCAGTGGAGGAACGGTATACTGGAAGAGTTCCAAGCTAGATACCGTGGCATACTAGACGATAAAGGCTGAATACATTGCTACCAATGATGCTTCCAAAGTGGCTGTCTGGGCATTTCTTGTTCATGAGATGAACAAGGTTCCTACCATTGAGTATCCAATAAATGTTGTTGTGACAACAATGGAGTTATGGCTTTGTCCGAGGAATGCAGGTCCCATCATCGATCCAGACATATTCTGAGGATATCACCTGATCAGGGAGATGGTTGATCTCCAAGGGATCGAGGTTAGGAGAGTAGATTTTAAGGTTAACACAGCGGATCCACTCACCAAGGCCTCCTTCCCCAAACACTAATTGAGAGATTTTAGGATGGTTGGGTATGGGATATTACAACCACTGCTATATTGTTGGGTATTGGATACTAAAACATATGGCCTTAGTGCAAGTGGGAGATTGTTAGTTATATGTATGCCCTAGAGGCCATTATTGTACATCAGATGTATATTATAATGGATGCTTGGATATATATAGGGAGGACTTTCTTTCTCGACATGATAGTATGCTATCTGGTTGCTCTTTATCTTAACATGTTGACTTGTATAAGTGATGTTGTCTTGCTCTCACATGTTGATATAGCCCTTAGGATGTGTACTTGACTACTAGGACTATGATGGAGATCATACTGTAAGTACACCCTATAATTGTTCCTAGTTATGGGAGTATCGAGATAGGGCATCGATACTCCATATTAGACTAGCGTATACGCATCTTGACCCATATGATGGGCGATGGATGATCCTACATCCATTGGTGTTTGACATCAAAGATGGTATATGGATGCGCAGTGGAGACTGGGTACACTGAACAGACTCCCCGAGAACTCCTAAATGGTATTATACCTATCGTCAGATAGCAATTCTCTGTTGACACCGGTACAGGTTAGTCTGTCGACCCGAGATCATCATAGAGACTTGTGTGATTCCCACCGTGCTTTGATTTCCACCATACCACGGTGAAGAGATCGTGCAAAAATGTGGTTTTTGGGTACAGTCCCGAGTCATATGGAGGCAATGAGCGATAGGAGGGGATTCGTCTCTCCCGGTATTGGGAGTTGATGTTGCGCTATGCTCGATTGGCCATAACATGAAATCCCTGGCCATGCTTGCTGAGATTTACTCGTATGTGTTATCAGTGGCTTCACAAACCGTTATGGACCTTGCATCGGCATGACTTATCATGATATTAGGGTCTGACGTTTTACAACCCCCAGGCTACGATATGCGACATATCTGACGAAGAGACCGGACTGTACGATAGTGTTACTGATTGGATTCGCAGGAGTATGAGCCGGCTTGCTTGTTGATCTTCTGATCACTCAATACCTGGGTGGCCGTTACGTTTAGCAGACCGCTTGCGGCTTGTGGGTGTTTGATATGATTATCACCTATTGCCGGCGTATTGACGAGTCTTTAGAGTCCCACACAGAGGTTTCCTGGTTCATGCGAAACGAAGTAGGAGCACATATGTGATATGTGCGGGGCCGAGATTGATGCGCGTATGTGATACCACATTCTATTCTCGCGATATGTGATATCGGTCGGTTATATGTGATATAGCCGGTTTATCGGATCAAGTGTTGATTCGATAGATTGTTACATTTGATATTAGCCGGTTGTATATGATATAGCCGGATTATTAAATCAAGTGTTGATTTAATAATTTAATGTATAATTATATATGCGATATATTAATTTACATTAACTAATATTTTCTCACTTAAACATTTCTTTTTCTCACTTGTGTACACTTAGTATATATGTGACATATATTAATGTACATTATTTTGTGCCATGCAAGATGCCACATGTAACATAGGTGTATGAGACTTACACCATGCTTAATATAATGTAAGGTTCTTATTTATTTAAAGTAAACCAAATTAGTGGAAATTAGTCATATGGTTGAAGCTTGTGGAAGCTTGTGGAACCATTGACCAAGTCTACTAATTTTGTTTTACTTGTAGATATTTATTAACCCAACTATTATACTAACCATAGTCAAGTCTCTACATGGGGTAGTGTATGACACTAACTCACCCATGGTTCATATTCTCACCTCACTTGAGTTTCATTCTCATTCTTGATTTCTTCTTCTTCTTCATTGAGAAAGCTTGCTAGCTTTTCTCAAGGTAAGAAAATATTGTTAGAAAATAAAATCTAAAGTGAGCCCACTTCCTACATCATCATCCTCTATCATTAGCCATTTAGTTTAGGATGTTTGCTTCACTAATCTACCATTAGTGAAGAGGTAGCATAAGCTTGAGTCTTCTCGACGTAGATCTTCTTCGGCCTTGAAGACTTTGAGAAAGCTTGTTCATTTCTTCATGTGAACCCTTACTAAAGTTCGGTTGTTCACTACTTGGAGCAAAGAGACTACTACACGGAGCTTTAGAAATGAAGGACTGGTCTACAAAGATTGTATTTCTCATTCACATAGATGTTAAGATTTTAACATTGCTAGTTTTTTAAATCTCTAGTTAAAGATTCTAGGTTAGGGTTTTTTAGAACGGAAAAAATTTGAAAAAGACATAGACGGTGCCCCCCGAAACCTCGCTGCCGATCGAGGGAACCTTGCAGCGATGAATAGCCAAATCCACATCCCTAGACCCCTACGAGAGCGGCAAGCAACCCTGCCAATTCTAGAGTTAGGAGACCCGGTCTCGACTCCTCGAGATGGTCTCCAATTGGACCCTAGAACCTGGTTACTTGTGCTCCCCGCCTTGGGTATGTCCTAATATGGAAAAGTAAATAATATACATCAATGGTGACATCATCCTCAACCCGGAAGTGCCCCAATAAAAGAATATTACATACAAACTTTTACATAAATGAAAATAAAAAACTCTCATCTCACATAAAAAACCTCGGCCATTCAAAACACGACGATTCAATATAACATATGACAGCAACACATAACATCACATGTCATCAATGTAAGTAAATATATTTATCCCAATTGTCGTTGATGTATAGAAATGAAATCGGCGATACACAACATATTACACTTATGCTCGCAGAAAACAAAGTGAAAAACTACAACAATTGAATCCGCAACCACCTTAGACATCATAAACCCAATGTATCACATACTTTGGATTTCATGCCTAACAAATGAATTCCATAGACATCACATGCCTAACAATTATAAACCCCGCATTTTAGTCTCGATATTGAAAACACTTTCCAATAAACAGTCGGGTAATTCAACAAGATTCCCGATAACCTGATCAAATGCTCGTCGGAAACTTTAGTAGACAGCCGCACCCCCGACGCCGTCGACGAAGTGCACTAAGAAGGAACACCATGGCCGTGAGCACCTGAACGGATGCATTTTGCGACGGGGTTCTCCTACAGTCACTTTATGGGGCGTGGCTATCTAGTAAGGTTACCCGACGAGTATCCGCGTACAATACGTAATTGCGACGGACTTTTGATCCACATCAAAATTCCGTGGCAACCGATCAAATGAGACTAAAGTGTTAGATTTATAAAATTCAAACTAGTTATCACATAACTAATTTTTGTGGATTCCAAATATTGTATCACAATCACAGATAGCTAGACGATGTTAAACTTTTCGATCGAATAAACAAACACCCAAAATTTCCTAAAGAGCTCAACACTTGAGCGGAGTTCAAAAAGTACCCAGAACATGCCGCAGCACCTATGAATCATCCGTAGAAAGGCCGACCCATGCCTCTCTCATGTCGCCGCGGAACTGCCGCAAACCCTAGGGTATGGCCACGGTTCCACGATCCAAAAAGTCATGTTTGGGTATCATTCTTCTAGAGGGTCCGCAGAATCGTTTGCATGATTTTCTGAAGATTTCAAACTCGGAAAAATCTAACTCTTGGAAAATTTCCAGCAAGGGAAAAATTGGGTTATTGATATCCGTTCGAACTTTTTAACGTCGTCTAAATAACCTGAATATTTGTTAGAATTATGATTACGAAACACTCCGAATTGCCTTTACAGAAAGTTAACATCTCATGCAATTTCAGCAAAAACAAGCAACACCTGAAATACCAAAACCTAGAGACTGGAACACACTAAAAAATTCAACCCATAACAACACAACAAAATCTAGCAGGCCGGTTTTTCAAGGCATGCGGCCGGCCAAAATCCGACGATGGGGGTAGAATTTTCTACTGTGTTCATCTTACATCTCATATAACATTCTACAGTTTCTTAAAAAAAATTGACACTTTAAAAATTTCGACAGAAACTAGATTTTGATTTCGTGTGTTTCTGAGTTGTTTCGGTTCGTAATTCTGCAAATATCGTCTAATTCTCTAGCTTGGCTCTGATACCACTATTGGGTTCCCTAGGCCGACGGCAAGATTTCGGGAGGCATGGTCCATACCAATTTCAAATTTTTGCCGTACTAAAGAACCCTAACCTAGATTCTTAACTAGAGATTTAGACGAACTAGCAATGCATATAAATTTACATTTAAGTGAATGAGGAATACAACCTTTATAGACCAGTCCTTCACTTCTAAACCTCCGTGTAGTTGTCCCTTCGCTCCAAGTAGTGAACACCCGAACTCTAGTAAGGGTTCACATGAAGAAATGAACAAGCTTGCTCGAAGTCTTCGAGGCCAAAGATGATCTACGTCGAGGAGACTCAAGCTCATGCTATCTCTTCACTAATGGTAGATTAGTGAAGAAAACACCCTAAACTAAATGGATAATATTGTAGAGAATGATGAAGTAGGAATTGGGCTCACTTTAGATTTATTTTTCTCACAATATTTTATCACCTTGAGAAAAGCTATAAAGCTTTCTCATGAGGAAGAAGAAGATGAAGTGGAGATGAGAATGAAAACTCATGAGGTGAGAATAGCAACCATGGGTGAGTTAGTGTCATACACTAACTCATGTAGAGATTAAACCATGGCTAAAAATAATGGTTAGGTTAATAAATATCTATAAGTAAAACAAAATTAGTAGACTTAGTCAATGGTTCCACAAGCTTCAACCATGTGACTTAATTCCATCTAATTTTGATTAACATTAAATAAATAAAACCATTCATTATATCAAGCATGGTGTGAGTCTCATACACCCATGAAGCATGTAGCATCAAGCATGACACAAATAAAATGTACATTAATATATATCACATATATACTATATGCACACAAGTGAGAAAAAAAATATTTAAGTGAGATAATATTAGTTAATGTAATCCAATATATCAAATATGTAATTATACATTAAATTATTAAATCAACACTTGATTTCATAATCCGGCTATATCACATACAACCGGCTAATATCAAATGTAACAATCTATCGAATCAACACTTGATCCGAAAACCCGGCTATATCATGTATAACCGTCCGATATCACATATCGCGAGAATAGTGCAGGGTTACTAGGCACTCTCACAAGGGTCTATAAGGCATCAACCATGCCTGATTTAAAATTTAGACGTGCCGAACAACCCTAACCAAGATCTTTAAACTAGAGATTAGGCGAAACAAAGCATGTTAAACACTTTAACATCTAAGAGTTTGGGATTACAACCTTTATAGTCCGGTCCTTCACTTCTAAAGCTCCGTGTTGAGGTCCCTTCGCTGCGATCATCGAGTATCCGAACCCTAGAGAGGCTCCACGAAGATAAAGATGCAAGCTTGCTTCCGATCTTCGATAACAAAGATGATCTACCTTGAAGTTTCTTTAACACAAGCTCTCACTCACAAATGAAGTGAACATCCAAATCTAAATGGCTAGGATAGATTAGGATGATGAAGTAGGATTTTAGCTCTCATTTGTTTTCTATTTCTCACTCATTTTCATCGCCTTTGAAAAAACTAGAAAGCTTTTCCATGATAGAAGAAGAAGGAAGAAGAAGCTCTTATCCTTTGGTGATGAATAATGAAAAGTAGTGTGAGGTTAGAAATGCATCCAAGGGTTAAGAATAAAGTCTTAACCCATGTAGAGAGTTAACTATGGTGAAGGGTTGGGTTGGGTTAAGCAAATATCTACACAAAATATCCAACGTCAAAGTCAAAGCTTCAAGAAGCTTCTTGAAAGCATCATGCATGCTTAACCCTAATCCAAACCCTAACCACAATTAAACTCCATAAAACATGTTGCATTTATAACCCTAATATGTTACAATATTCTATATCACATATACAATATTTATTGTAACAAAATAAAATAATACAATTAACATATATCGCATATATATCAATGTATTACCCGAGTAAGAAAAAGAATCTTTTAGTGAGCTTATATTCGTTAATGCAATTTAATATATCAAATATATAATTATACATTAAATTATCGAATCAACACTTGATCCAATAATCGGGCTATTTCACAAATAACCGACTAATATAATCTGTATTAGTTCATCGAATCAACACTTGATCCGATGACCCGGCTATATAACATATACCCGGCCGATATCTCATATCGTGAGAATCTAATACGGTATCAAATACACGTATTGTTCTCGGTCCCGCACATATCATATATGTGCTCCTACTCCGTTTTGCCTGAGCCAAGAAACCTCTGTGTAGGACTCTAAAGAATCGTCAATACGCCGGCAGTAGATGATGATCATATCAAACACCCACAAGCAGCAAGTGGTCAGCTAAACGTAACAGCCACCCAGGTATTGAGCGATCAGAAGATCAACAAGCAAGCCTGTACTTTCTCCTGCGAATCAAATCAGTAACACTCCCGTACAGTCCGGTCTCTTCGTTTGATATGTCGCATATCTCACCTTGGGGTAATAAACTCCAGACCCCAGTAGCTTGATAAGTCGTGTCGATATGAGGTCTATAACAGTTCGAGAAACTACTGATAACACTTACCAATAAATCTCAGCAACCCTGGCAAGGGATTTCCAGTTATAGCCAATCGAACACAGCACAACATCAACTCCCTATAGCGGGAGAGACGAATCACCACCTATCGCTCATTGCCTCCATGTGATTTGGGACTGTACCCAAAAGCCACCTTTTTGCACGCCCTCTTGGACGTGGTATGATGGAAATCAAAGCACAGTGGGAATCACACAAGACTCTATGACGATCTCGGGTCTACAGACTAACCTGTACTAGTGTCACCAGAGAACTGCCATCTGACATGAGGTATAATACCATCTGAGAGTTCTCGGTGAGTCCGTCCAGTGTACCCAGTCTCTACTGAGCACCCATACACCATCCTCGATGTCAAACACTGATGGATATGGGATCATCCATCGCCCATCATATGAGTCAAGATGCGTATACGCTAGTCTACTCTGGTGTATTGATGCCCTGTCTCGATACACCCTCGACTAGGAATAGTTATAGGATGTACTCGTCGACTACCATGGCCCCACTAGTATGATCTCATCATAGTCCCAGTAGTCGAGTACATATCCTAAGGGCTTTATCAACATGTAACATAGAGACAATCAGAGTACATGTTAAGATAAAGAGTAACCAGATAGCATACTATCATGTCGAGCAAGAAAGTCATCCCTATATATGTCCAAGCATCCACTACAATATACATCGTATGTACAGTAATGGCCTCTAGGACATACATATAACTAACAATCTCCCACTTACATTAGGGCCATTTGTTGTGGTATCGCATACCCAACAATTAGCTGTGGTTGAAGTATCTCATACTCAACCATCCCAAATAAGTCTCTACTAGGAAAAAGGCCTTTGTGAGTGGATCCGCGCTGTTGTTCTTTGTGTCTACTCTCCTAACCTCGACCTCCCTGGAGATCAACCATCTCCATGATCAGGTGATACTGCCTAAGAATTATATCTGGATTTCTGATGGGACGGGGGTTCCTAGGCATAAGCCACAACTCCATTGTCACACAATGGTAGGAACGAAGTTCATCTCATGAACTTATATATATATCCAGACTGCCTCTTTGGTAGCATCCTTGGTAACGATGTATCTTGCCTTTAATCGTCTAGTAAGTCACGGTATCTAGATTGGAACTCTTCCAACATACCGTCCCTCCACTGAGGGTAAAGACAATGCCTGCTACTGACATTCAGTTGTCCTTATCACCCTGGAACTTTTCCAGTGATTCTTCCCAGGATCGTTTGATACCATCTCACTACAACTAGCGAGATTCCTAACATCTAATTAGATCTATCCCATAGATCAATAACCCAGGATTTAGGAGGTATCACCTTGATCCTATATGGAGAATCATTGTGATAAGAGGAGATTGATCGAGCGTAGCATAGGAAACTCCTTCCCCATCAAGAGTATGTCATCCACGTACACTACGAGGATCATCACCATACTCTCTACTACCTTTTTGTATATACTAGGTTCATCTACCATTTTTATGAAGTCAAACTCTTTGACTACCACATCAAAACAGACGTTCCAACTCCGCGATACCTGATTTATCACATAAAACAGCTTGCTCACGTTTCCGCTGCTCCCACTGTCTACGAAGCCCTCTGGCTGTGTACTTATAGACGCACTCTTCCAAATCAACATTTAGAAAAGTAGTAATAACACCCAACCGCCAGATATCGTAGTCATGGTATGTAGCCGTGGCAAGTAGGATCTGGATGGACTTAAGCATAGCTTTGAAAGTCTCAACTTTTCCATGTACACCAAGTAATCTTCTCAAGATATACATGCTCCGGATGGGGATTTAACCCTTCAGATAAAGCAACCAAAGTCTATACTTTGTTGGTGTATAAGGATTCCATCTCAGATCGCTAACATCCAGCCATTCTTACAAAGTCCCACTCCTGATGGCCTGCTCGAAACTAGTTGGGACATCATCTCATGATACAATCCTCCCTCCCACTGTCATAGAGAAACCGAAGTATCTCTCAAGTGGATGAGGAACCCTACTAGATCGGCGGAGATACTGAGGTTGGTTGGAAACTATTGAATCCTTTGGTTCTACCAAATCATCAGCTGCAGTTTGTATAGATAGAACTCTTTCCAGTTCTACATCATGACCAATAATTTCTTCACAAGAAATTCCCTTTCACAAAGGTGGCATGCTGAGAAACAAAACATCTTTTGTTCCTCGGTTTGGTAGAAGATATTCCCTTGCGGATGCTTGGGATATCCAACAAACTTCCACAGAACTAACTTTGCCTCGAGCTTGTCCGGATTATGCTTTTAGACATAGGCTAGACAACCCCAAATCTTAACATACTTAAGATATGGGCTCTTCCCATTCCATATCACATATGAAGTGGTAGGCAACTGATTTGATTTGAACCCTATCCAATAGGTATGCAGCTTCTCAAGTGCATAACTCCCAAAAGGAAATAGGAAACTCAGTAGCACTCATCATAGAGCGCACCATATCTAATAGGGTGTGATTGCTCCACCCCGATACACCGACGTGATGTGGTGTATACGGAGGAGTAATGCTGAGAGAGAATCTCATTCTCCTTTAGAATAGTCCAGGAATCCCGTGCTCAAGTATTCTCCTCCTTGATCTCATCAAAGGACATAATACTTATACCCGTTTTTAGTTCTCTACTTCTAACTTATATTCTGTGATTATCTCAAAAGTTTCGGACATGTATTTCAACAGGAATTTATGTCTGAATCTTGAGAGATCATCAGTGAATGTAATGAAGTACAAAGAACCGATCCTGGCATGTGTCGACAGGGGACCTTCATACATCAGCATGTATCAATCCCAAGAGTTCACTAACTATTTCTCTGTTTCCAATAAACGGAGCTGTGGCCATCTTATCTCTGTGACATAACCGGCAAGTTTCACAAGATGTAAATTCAAACTAATTTAAATATGCATCTATATGTAAGTTCAGCTAGTCGGGTCGCATTGATATGACCTAGTCTACAATGCCTCAAGAAGGATTCGTTCATTTCTGAACTCTTCCTCTTGTGTGTGTTCCGTATGTTAAGAACTGTGGTTTGATTTAGAACGTCTATGCTTTTAGATAACATGCCTGAACCGATCAACTCTTGATATAGGAAATGTTCAAAACATTATCCAACAATACAAAATTATATCCTTCTTTAATAATAAAGAGACTGATATGATGTTGTATATCAGGTTCGGTATCTAATAACATTCATTCAGAATCAATGTATTCTGGTAATACAGGATGATAACTTCCAACAGACTTGGCAGCAACTCTTGCACCGTTTCTATCTCATGAAATTCAACACCCGTTCTCAGTTCTCTACCTATCTGTAGCCCATGTAACAAATTACATTTGTGGAATCCTGATCCGGTATCTCATACCCAGGACGTAAAGGATACTGAGAAACAGTTCTCGGTAATGAACACACCCGAAGAAGATGCATCAGCATGCACTTTCTTCGTTTGGGCGGCACGGGAATTCTGGTAATCCCCTATTTTCCTGCTCTGTCTTATAACAATTATAAGTTGGAGCGGGACCAACGTTCCTTAGCGCAGTATAACAAGCGGGTTCGGTCAATTCATCCGTATTATTATCTTGATTAAAGCGTGACATAGTCACAACCATGAGAGAGAGAGAAGAAAACACTCAGCGTGCGCTTTTACAAGATTAGATTGGTTATCAATTTATCTAATCAGGATGGCTCCCACTGTTTTAGTCAAATCTTCCTTCAAACCTTAAAAGGAAAGACTAGCCGAAATTAATTACACCCTACATGTTCGCCAATCTTTCAGCCAGGCCAGTGCCGGTACTTTGAGGGAGGTTCCCCGTGCTTTCGCACAGACCTAATTAAAGTAAACCTCGTTTTCCCAGGGGCGTAACCCCATTGACACCTTTCTAGACACCTACTTGATCGGCTAATTGTAATGTGTAAAACTCTTCCAGGAGTAACTCTTACTCGCAGCGGGTATCGGGATCCAACTATCTCATAGAAGGTATGCAATCTCATTGCAAATTTCAACTCTTGAAATTCCCAATAATATTTTACCCCGAGCAATCTATGACCTTGACAAGGTCAACAAACCATAGACCGCAAGTAAAGTTCAACCCGTCATTTCCTGATATGAATTAAACTCACCCGCACGACCCTTGATAAGGTCAACAAAGCCGCATGACTACCCTAATCCAATCGCATCATATGCTTATGCAGATAAGCAGTAATCAGCTACCGCACACTACGCCTTGACAAGGTCAACAAACGCAGCACGAATACTAACTATTACTTATCTGAAATGACGGAGGGCTACGACAGGTTTTTAAGAAAACCCTTTGCGTAATGAACTTTATATCGTTGTAGTATCGAGTGATTTTTAAAAGGAATGTTTTTTTAGGCCTTTTCTAGTTTTGCTAAAGAAGTCACTCCCGGTGAAGGGATCGTCGGCTCTTTTCTCATCGAATAAGGTGCAGGATATTTCACAAATATCACTATGCAAAGCAATAACTATAAAAACAATCAAAAGACAAACCGAGTTTGTAGCATCTGCTAGTTTCGCTAAAGTGGTCACTCCCGGTGAAGGGATCTCGGCTCTTTCCTTATCGAATAAGGTGCTGGATGTTCTACAAGGAACACCGCTATACAAAGTAAGAACTAGAGCTACCTGTTTTTGAGACAAGTTTCTACAACATCTTTAGGTTTCTTTTATTTCATTAATCTCATTAATGAAGTCCCATTTTATTATGCTTCATAAGCATCACTTTTGAAACTAAATCTGCAATATAACATATATCTCATAGATATAATATAAGCATTCGTCTCAGGCAGTAATATGATCTCATCACAGAACATTTACAGCAGAAGAACATATATGAAATATTGGATATACTTGGATGTCCGTGTTTTAATACGAGCCTGTATAAAACACGGATTCCACGGTCGCGATGAATAGCCAAACCCACATACCTAGACCCCTACGAGAGCGGAAAGCAACACTGCCAATTCTAGGGTTAGGAGACCCGGTCTCGACTCCTCGAGATGGTCTCCTACTGGACCCTAGAACCCGGTTACTTGTGCTCCCCGCCTTAGGTCTACCTAATACGGAAAAGTAAATAATATACAATGGTGACATCATCCTCAGCCCGGAAGTGCCCCAATAAAAAAATATTACATACAAATGAATTTTACATGAATGAAAAAGAAAAAACTCTCATCTCATATAAAACCCCCGGCTATTCAGAACACGACTATCCAATATAACATATCACAGCAACACATAATATCTCATATCATCAATGTAAGCAAGTATGCGTATCCCGATTGTCGTTGATGTATAGCAACGAAGCCGGCGATACACCACATACTACGCTTACGGCCACAGAAAAGAAAGTGTAAAACTACAACAGTTGGAATCCGCAACCTCCTTAGACATCTCATGCCTAACCAAATGAATTCCTTAGACATCACATGCCCAACAATTATAAACCCCGTATTTTAGTCTCGATCTCAAAAGCACTTTTCAATATCAAGTCGGGCAATTCAACAAGATTCCCGACATCCTGATCGAATGCTCATCACAAACTTTAGTAGACGACCGCACCCCCAGATGCCGTCGACGAAATGCACTAAGGAGGAACACCGTTGCCGCGAGCACCCGAACGGATGCTTTTGGCGACGGGGTTCTCCTACAGTCACCTGGTCGGGGCTATGGGACGTGGCTATCTATTAAGTTTACCTGGCGAGTATTCGCGTACGCTACGTGATTGCGACGGACTTTTGATCGCATCAAAATCCCGTGGCAACCGATCATTTGAGACTAAACTGCTAGATTTATAACATTCAAATTAGTTATCTCATAACTACCTGTGGATTCCAAATATTGTATCACATTCCAGATAAAAAGAAAGTGTTAAACTTTCCGATCGAATAATCAAACACCCAAGATTTCCCAAATTGTTCTCAACACTTGAAATTAGTTTAAAAAACATCCATTACATGCCACAGTACCAATGGTCCAGCCGTAGAAGGGTCAAGCCAACGCCTCACATGTGGCAACGCCGTACTACCACAAACCCTAAGGTTTAGAGGCAGTTCAGACGGTCACATAATCGAGTTAAGGTTTGTGTTCTTCTAGAGGGTCCACCGCGTTACTTGCACGACTAAGAACGTTCTTAAACTACGGAAAAATCCAACACTCGGAAATTTTCCGGCAGGGGAAAAAATGAGTTATTGATATCCGTTCGAACTTTTTAACACGTTCTAAAAATTACCCGGAAAAAACTTAAACGAAGTTAAATTATCCGATCGAATCAACGAGTCCCCAATTCATCCCAGATAACTCAACACTTGAGTATAATTAAAAAATCCCAGAAGCATCAGGAAATTGGTACGAAAGTTACTGTGAAAAAGAAAACCCTAATCGCACTGTATGGCCGCGGAACCGCCGCGCAAGCAGAGGTATTGCCGCGGTTCCGCGGCGCGTTGAAGGAATTATGGGCTCGATTTTCACAGAAATTCTTATAATTCCCTGCTGATTTTTTTGAGTATTTTTAATATGAAAAATGTCAACTTTTGAAAAATTTCCATAGAAGGGGTTCGTGTCGGGGTTTCGGGGTTTGATCGAACTTTAAACTTCGCCTAAAACTCTAGCTTGGCTCTGATACCACTGCAGGGTTACTAGGCACTCTCACAAGGGTCTATAAGGCATCAACCATACCCGATTTAAAATTTAGACGTGCCGAACAACCCTAACCAAGATCTTTAAACTAGAGATTAGGCGAAACAAAGCATGTTAAACACTTTAACATCTAAGAGTTTGGGATTACAACCTTTGTAGTCCGGTCCTTCACTTCTAAAGCTCCGTGTTGAGGTCCATTCGCTGCGATCATCGAGTATCCGGACTCTAGAGAGGCTCCACGAAGAGAATGATGCAAGCTTGCTTCCGATCTTCGATAACAAAGATGATCTATCTTGAAGTTTCTTTAACACAAGCTCTCACTCACAAATGAAGTGAACACCCTAAACTAAATGGCTAGGATAGATTAGGATGATGAAGTAGGATTTTAGCTTTCATTTGTTTTCTATTTCTCACTCATTTTCATCAACTTTGAAAAAGTTATAAAGCTTTTCCATGAAAGAAGAAGAAGGAAGAAGAAGCTCTAATCCTATTGTGATGAATAATGAAAAGAAGTGTGAGGTTAGAAATGCAACCATGGGTTAAGAATGAAGTCTTAACCCATGTAGAGATTTAACTATGGTGAAGGGTTGGGTTGGGTTAAGCAAATATCCACACAAAAATATCCAAAGTCAAAGTGAAAGCTTCTTGAAAGCTTCATGCATGCTTAACCCTAATCCAAACCCTAACCACAATTAAACTCCATAAAACATGTTGCATTTATAACCCTAATATGTTACAATATTATATATCACATATACAATATTTATTGTAACAAAATAAAATAATACAATTAACATATATCGCAGTATTACCCGAGTGAGAAAAAGAATCTTTTAGTGAACTTATATTAGTTAATGCAATTTAATATATCAAATATATAATTATACATTAAATTATCGAATCAACACTTGATTCGATAATCTGGCTATTTCACAAATAACCGACTAATATAATCTGTATCAGTTCATCGAATCAACACTTGATCCGATGACCAGGCTATATCACATATACCCGGCCGATATCTCATATCGTGAGAATCTAATATGGTATCACATAAACGTATTATTCTCGGTCCAGCACATATCATATATGTGCTCCTACTCCGTTTTTCCTGAGCCAAGAAACCTCTGTGTAGGACTCTAAAGAATCGTCAATACGCCGGCAGTAGGTGATGATCATATCAAACACCCACAAGCTGCAAGCGGTCAGCTAAATGTAAGAGCCACCCAGGTATTGAGCGATCAGAAGATCAACAAGCAAGCCTGTACTTTCTCCCGCGAATCCAATCAGTAACACTCCCGTACAGTCCGGTCTCTTCATCTGATATGTCGCATATCTCGCCTAGGGGTGGTAAACGCCAGACCCCAGTAGCTTGATATGACATGTCTATATGAGGTCTATAACAGTTCGAGAAACTACTGATAACACTTACCAGTAAATCTCAGCAACCCTGGCCAGGGATTTCCAGTTATAGCCAATCGAACACAGCACAACATCAACTCCATATACCGGGAGAGACGAATCCCCTCCTATCGCTCATTGCCTCCATGTGATTCGGGACTGTACCAAAAAGCCACCTTTTTGCACGCCCTCTTGGACGTGGTATGATGGAAATCAAAACACAGTAGGAATCACACAAGACTCTATGACGATCTCAGGTCTATAGACTAACCTGTACCAGTATCACCAGAGAACTGCCATCTGACGTGAGGTATAATACCATCTGGGAGTTCTCGGCGAGTCCGTCCAGTATACCCGGTCTCTACCGAGCACCCGTACACCATTCTCGATGTCAAACACCGATGGATATGGGATCAGCTAATGGCAATCCTCCCGCACGCGCAGACGCGTATGTTTTGGAAATGTGTATGTTTTTATGGAAAAGGGGATGCACACACGAGATCCTTCTCGTTTTAAATATTTATAACCGCAAGTGCACGGCGCATTGTAGCGAGACGGCAAGCACGGGTCGATCCGCAGGGAATTGAGAATTAGGTATCGTTGTTTAAGATTAACAAATTAACGAAATTGTTGGTTGTCACAAATAATTAAAAAAAGTAAGAAAACAAGAAAAGCAAGGAAACAAGTGTAAGGAAAGAATGGTTGTGGCTTGGTTCGGAAGCTTGAATCGCGACGTTTACCTCTACGCTCACTTGGTTATGAGTTGTCCGGCCTTACCTTGATTCCGGCATCAAGTACGACTTGTCAACGCGGTTGCGGAGCACAAACCGTCGAAGTCCGACATTCGTCGCAAAGCACGAAACGAGTCCGTTTTGGTCACTTACCGTTTGTAAGTCCGCGCTTGGGGTATCAACACTAAACACGAGGTTTTGCAAGCATACCGCAACAATGAAAACACAAAGAGGTTAGTGAGAGCAAAAGATATTGGTGTTGAGTTTGCTAAGGGTTAGTGAAGGTATATAGTATATGAAACAAATAGTTTGTCAAGCTTTTTATCACAACATACCATATCCTAGCTTAGCAAACTTAACACCAAATGGAATTTAAGCACATTAAACATAATCAAGAGGTGGAGGAGGCAAAGTCTTTCATCTCACTTCCTCATGCACATCACAACCAAAATGAAGATTAGTTAAGCATGGTAATAAAAAGAAAGCAAGAAAAGAGAGCAAGTAAATAAAATAACAATGTATTAATCACTTGAGAACAAGATACAAGATTTGGTAACTTGTTCAACCTCCTTAATGAAGCACTCCAAAGAGAGCTTCAAGAGGGAAGAAGAAGAAGAAGAAACCAAGAAGAAGCACACTCACCCTCAAGCTAAACAAAAACAAAGAAAAACAAAATTATGAAATGGTATATACATGGTAGCCTCCTTCCTTTGCCCACTGATCTGTATTTATAGGCTCAAAAGAAAAATAAACAAACAATAAAAATGAGCTGACGTGGCATCAGGGAAGGGGCTGTGAGAAACTGTAAGTCTGTAGGGTTCCTAGGCACTCCCAAGAGGTCTCACAAGGCATCGAACATGCCAATTTCAAATTCTACGGTGCCTACAAACCCTAAACTACGGATCGTCGGCTAGATGTCTAGGCGAAAAACTAACTAGTTAACACTTAACTAAAAGTTTAACGGAAATACAACCTTTGTAGATCCGGTGCTCCACCTCCATAGCTCCGCAACGAGGTCCTCTCCGCTGTCCAAATCAAATCCGGGCTCTAGAGTCGGCTTCGTCGGAGAAAAAGCGAGCTAGGTCGTCGATGTCCATGCCGAAGATGATCTACGTCGAGGCATCGCTAAATCAAGCTCCACCTTCACCAAGCCCTAAAACTTGTGAAGGAAATACACTCTACTACTTGGCAAGAGGTAGAGGATGAAGAAATAGGAAGTGGGTAGACTTTAGAATTGGATTTCTCACTTGTTTGCTCAATTCACCATTGATGAAGAAAGCTTTTTCTTCTTGAGTTCAAGGAAGAAGAAGAAGAATTGTTATGATATGAATAAATGAATAAATAAATAGATATGAAAATGTAAACCCTAACCATTACATAACCATGGTTTAAACTTTACACAAAACACAAGTTAGCATGCATCATCAAACATGATACATACAAGTGCACAAAAATATATCACATATACAATGTGCACAATCCAAGTGAGAAAATCCGTTTAAAGTGAACCAATACTAGTTAGTGCAAAGTAACATATCAAATATATAATTATGCATTAAATCATTAAATCAACACTTGATTCAATGATCCGGTCATGTCGCACACAACCGACTAGTATTCAATGTATCGGCTTATCGAATCAACGCTAGAATCGATAACTAGGTTATATCGTATATAACCTTTCCGATACATTCATCGCGAGAATGTAATACGGTATCACATACACGTATTATTCTCGGTCCCGCACATATCTCATATGCGCTTCTATTTCGTTTCGCTTGAGCCAGGAAACCTCTGTGTAGGACTCTAAAGACTCGTCAATACGCCGGCAGCAGGTGATGATCATATCAAACACCCACAAGCCGCAAGCGGTCTGCTAAACGTAACGGCCACCCGGGTATTGAGCGATCTGAAGATCGACGAGCAAGCCCGCTCACACTCCAGTGAATCCGACCAGTAACACTACCGTACAGTCCGGTCTGATCGTCTGATATGTCGTATATCTCGCCTAGGGGTGGTAAACGTCAGACCCCAATAGCTCGATAAGTCGTGTCGATATGAGGCTCATAACGGGTCGAGAAACTACTGGTAACACTTACCATCAATTCTCTGAGCAGCCCTGGCCAGGGACTTCCTGTTATAGCCAATCGAACACGGCGCAACATCAACCCCCTATACCGGGAAAGACGAATCCCCTCCTATCGCTCATTGCCTCCATGTGACTCGGGACTGTACCCAAAAACCACCGTTTTGCACGCCCTCTTGGACGTGGTAAGATGGAAATCAAAGCACAGTGGGAACCACACAAGACTCTATGACGATCTCGGGTCAACAGACTACTCTGTACCAGTGTCACCAGAGAACTGCCATCTGACGTGAGGTATAATACCATCTGGGAGTTCTCGGCGAGTCCGTCCAGTGTACCCAGTCTCTACTGAGCACCCGTATATCTCCTCTGATGTCAAACACCGATGGATATGGGATCATCCATCGCCCATCTGTATGATTCGAGAAGGTATACGCTAGTCTACTCTGGTATATCGATGCCCCGTCTCGATACACCCACGACTAGGGAATTTCAAGGATGTACTTATGGACTACCATGTCCCCACTAGTATGATCCGCATCATAGTCCAGGTAGTCAAGCACACATCCTATAGGGCTTTACCAACATGTAACAGAAAGACAATCAGTATACACGTTAAGGTAAAGTTCAACCAGATAGCATACTATCATGTCGAGCAAGAAAGTCCTCCCTATATATGTCCCAGCATCCACTACAATATACATCCTATGTACAGTAATGGCCTCTAGGGCATACATATAACTAACAATCTCCCACTTGCACTAGGGCCATCTGATAGCAGTGGTTGCAGTATCTCATACTCAACCATCCCATAAAAGTCTCTCTCTGGGAACAGGCCTTTGTGAGTGGATCCGCTGTGTTGTCCTCTGAGTCTACTCTCCTAACCTCGATCTCCCTGGAGATCAACCATCTCCATGATCAAGTGATACTGCCTTAGAATATGTCTGGATCACTGATGGGACCGGCGTTCCTTGGCATGAGCCACAACTCCATTGTCACACAATGGGAGGAACATAGTTCATCTCATGAACCAATATACACCAAACAGCCTCTTTGGTAGCATCTTAAGTAGCGATGTATCCTGCCTTTATCGTCTAGTATGTCACGGTATCTATCTTAGAACTCTTCCAATATACCGTCCCTTTACTGAGGGTTAAGACAATGCCTGTGACTGACACTCAGTCGTCTTTATCACCCTGGAACCCTTCCAGCGATTCTCCCCAGGATCATGTGATACCATCTCACTTCGACAAGTAAGAATCCTAACATCCATTTAGATCTATCTCATAGATCCAAAATCCAGGAGTTAGTAGGTATCACTTTAATCCTATATGGAGAATCTTTGTGATAAGCGGAGATTGATCGAGCGTAGCATAAGAAACTCCTTCCCTATCAAGAGTATGTCATCCACGTACTCTACGAGGATCGTCACCATACTCCCTACTACCTTCTTGTTTATACAAGGTTCATCTACCATTTTGATGATGTCAACTTCTTTGACTAATTCATCAAAACAAATGTTCCAACTCCGCGATGCCTGCTTTATCATATAAAACATCTTGCATACGTTTCCGCTGCTCCCACTGTCTACGAAGCCCTCTGGCTGTGTACTTATAGACGTCCTCTTCTAAATCATCATTTAGAAAAGCAGTCATGGCACCCAACCGCCAGATATCGTAGTTATGGTATGTAGCCGTGGCAAGTAAGATCTGGATGGACTTAAGCATAGCCACTTGAAAATGTTTCATCATAATCCACGCTTGGTCAATGAAGCAAACCTTTAACAAGTCTAGCTTTGAAAGTCTCAACCTTTCCATGTACACCAAGTAATCTTCTCAAGATATACTTGCTCCTGATGGGGATTTAACCCTTCAGATACAGCAACCAAAGTCCATACTTTGTTGGTGTATAAGGATTCCATCTCAGATCACTAAGCATCCAGCCATTCTTATAGAGTCTTACTCCTGATGGCCAGCTCGAAACTAGTTGGGTCATCATCTCATGATGCAATCCTCGCTCCCACTGTCATAGAGAAACCGAAGTATCTCTCAGGTGGGTGAGGAACCCTACTAGATCGGCGGAGAGGCTGAGGTTCGTTGGCATCTACTGAATCCTTTGGTTCTACCAAATCATCTTCTGTTGTTTGTATAGTTGGAACTTTTCCAGTTGTACATAACAGATCTTGCCTCGAGCTTGTCCGGATTTTTCTTTTAGACATAGGCCGGACAACCCCAAATCTTAACTATCTTAAGATATGGGCTCTTCCCTTTCCATATCACATATGAAATGGTAGGCAATTGATTTGATTGGAACCCTATTCAATAGGTATGCAGCTTCTGTAAGTGCACGGCGGCGCCCCGGCCGTCAAACCGACGCCGGAATGCGGAAGCGGTGAAAAACTTAAATTTTTGCGGACTTAGCAAACCGGCACCACCGCGCACTAAACACCCGGGTCGTAACCATTAACAAGTCTAAGCTTACTAGAAGATGGGTTAGAGATATACCGACGATCCAAGTCCTCCGGTCTTCTCGTCATCGTCCCGATCTCCTGCGGAATGTCCCGTCTCCTCCTCGTCGCCGGAAGTGCACCACATCGCCTACTTTGTTTACGGGCTCCCACCTCAATGCCGAGGCAACTCGGGCACGAAGCCGGCTACTCGACGTGCCCAAGATATACTGTAGAATGTTTGGTAGAGCTTGTGTCTCACTTTTGGGGTATTGGAGATGCCATTGTGGTGGAGGGATGATGCAAGGAGTTTTGTGGAGGAACTTGGAGAATTTTGGTGTATCAAAATGAACAACATTTTTCCCACCTCAATTTTGGACAGCCCATTCAAGGGGGAGGCCGGCCATGCTCTAGTGAGGGAGGGAGAGAATGAGAGGTCTTGCAAAAGGAATGAGAAGCCACCATGACAATAATGCAAAGAGGGCATCATGAAAGAATATGATGACAATACCAAAACCACACTCAACACCACCATCATCACCTCACAAAGTCCAACCATGATGAGAAAGGAAAAGTCAAGCCATGATGATAGCTAGAAGTCAAGGTCAATGAGAGACTATCATGATACAAATATATGCAAAGACCCCCTCCACAAATGCCTATTTGCAACAATGCAAATAAACCCTCCTCCACCAATCTTCGGCCAATGAACGGAATAAAGGAAATCGGCAGAAACGGAAAGCAAACTGGCAACTCCAGAAAACTGGTCCCGTAATAAATTACAGGAAAACCCCGATACTGTGCATACACACCTGCATCTGTATTTCGACCGAAATACAAATGCAATGAGACAAACTCTACACTGTACTATACTAGGATCCGGCTTATACCAAAGCCGGCCAGTAATATCCGTTCGATCCTGATCCGTGCAATACCGCACGTATCTGATCGAACTCTGCCATATAACCATACGGCCTATAGTACAGACTGTCCGATCCTGATCCGTGCAATACCGCACGTATCTGATCGGACCTTGCCATATCTCCATACGGCCTCTACAACCTTTCGCCCGAAAGCTGAGTAACTGAATGTGGGGGACTCTAAAGACTCGTCAACACCTTGGTTGTGGATTTAACCACTAGCACGTCAGAGGTATAAGCCAATACGTAACGGGCTACCAGGTATTGACTAAAAAGGACGTCGATGAGCGAACTCATCCTGACACCCTACTGAGCCTGTCAGTGACAATATCCGTACAGTCCGGTCCGTTCGTCTATGAGTATCGCATGGCGGGCCTAGGGGGTTGGTAAAAGTCAGACCCCCAAAAGCGGTACAAGTCGTGTCGGAGTGTAGCCCAGAACACCCTGAGATACTACTGGAATACCTACCAGTAAATCTCCTTGCCTTGGCCAAGGACTTTGTGTAATGGCTCTCCTAGACACAGCACGACCTCACCCCCAATACCGGGAGAGACGAACCCCTGAAGATACGCTCACTGCCTCCATGTGGCTCGGGACTGTACCCAACTAAAACCTGTTTGCACGACTCCTTTGAGCCGTGGTAGGGTAGTAATCAAAGTACAGTGGGAACTCACACGAGACAAATGACGATCCCCAGGTCGATGAACTAACCTGTACACATGTCACCAGGGAACTGCCATCTGACGTCTGGTATATGACCAACTAGCATGTTCCCGACGAGTCATGTCCGGTGTACTCATAACCCAATGAGCACCTGTATACATCTTAGGTGATCCAACTGACACCAGTGGCTTGTGAGACCGGCCACCGCCCCTCGTCGGGGTCTCGACTGTATACACTAGTCTACTAATGGAGTATCGATGCCCGGTCTCGAAACTCCCACGACTAGGGACCTTTTAAGGATATGCTTGTAGACCCCCAGCTCCCACTTATATGATCGCCCTCATACTGCTGGTGGTCAAGCAAGAATCCTAGGGGCTCTATCAACGTGTAATAGCGACGTGTCAGGTCACCTAAAGCAGTACACGATGATAAAGGTAAACCAGATAGCATACTATCATCTCGAGTAAGACTGTCCTACCGGGATAGGTCCTCCCTCAATCATTACAATCACGTACCTGTGACCTAATAATTGACTCTGAGGGCACTATCTCCAACAATCTCCCACTTGCACTCAAGGCTAATTATTGCGATGTCGCATACTCACAGCCCGTGTGATACCGAACACCCAACTCCTCTACTAGTCAATCTCACAAAGCTCGTTTGCGAAACTATTGCGTTCGAGGAATAGCCTCAGTGAGTGGATCCGCTTAGTTGTTTCTTTCTATGTCTCTCTATATCTCAAGTTCGCGGAGAAAGCCATCTCCCGAAAAGAGCAATACCTGTCTCAGAATATGTCTGGATGTCTGATGGGACCTAGCTCATAAATGAACTCCAAATCCAAACTTCTTAGACTGTATCGTCAACTGAACTTAATCAGTATCCTGCGCGCCATGCCTCCCTCAGTATTGCCTTGGACCACCTGTCCAAAATACTGCCCCTCATCAGAAGGAAAACTATAACTCTAACAACCTCCTTGTCGTCCATGTCACCTTGGAAGCCTGGAATGATAACTGTCTCCTGAATGAGGCTGTCGTTATCATATCCCTAGAACATCCACTTATGTTCTAAAACTGCTTCCGTCTGTTTCTCCAGGATTGAATTAATATCAACTTATTGCATCTAGTGCAAGAACAACATCTGGTGTGGTACTTGACATCTCACGATTGACTCAATTGCCTGAGCAAGTGATCTGCCAATCATGCACGTCCCTCTCCCCTTTAGTCTGTAAGACACCTTTGGAGAGGGTGACTCCATTACCTGCAGGTACACTACCGTGCCAGGAGTCGTCCATCCTAAATACTCTTAGAATGCTGTCAAGTACCCTGATTGGGAAACCACCCAAATCTAGATCTAAAACCATAGATCCAGTAACCAGTATGTCAGATACAAAATCCATTTGCTTTGTGGAGAAACCTCTGTGTGACGACCAAAGTATAACCGATCGTAGTGTAGGAGTTTCTTTTCCTACTCTGTGTATATCATCCAAATACCAGGATATCACACCCTACTACCTTCTCAACAGATCCATCCCCTGTTCTGATGAAGTCAAACCCATGACTATCACGTCAGAAATAGATGATCTATCTCCGCTACATCTGCTCTAGTCTATAAATAGACATAAGCAACCTGTCCACCAATGCTTCCGCTGCTCCCACTGACTACGACAACCCTCTGGCAGAGTCATATAGACGTACACTTCTAAAGCTAGTTTAGAACGACGCTATACTCATCCTCCCGCCGGGTCTCGCAACCTGGAACAACAGCAATGGCAATTGTGGGAAAACAAGAACTTCCCTGTCACCGTCCTTGAGGCTACCGTAGTACCTCTCGGGTGCCTGAAGTTACCCACCTTATCTGCGGAGTGGCCAGTGGAATGTCAATCCAGATTGAATCTTTAGGTTCCTTATCAAATCTTCAGTAATCGTTTGTGGTTCTGGAATCACTTCCAGTTCTACCATACTCCCACTACTGTTTTCCTGAAAAAATCCATTTTTAATTTAAAACTGTGGCGAGTCAAGAACAATATTGCTATTGATCTTCCAGATGGTAGAAAGTCAACCCGCGTCATAGCCTGGGTCAACCCACAAACAGCCATTACAGAAACGTGCCTCGAGTTGTCCAGTGTCTGGTTTTAAGCATAAGCCGGACAACTCCCCGTACCTTAACATCGTTAAGATATGAACTGTTCTATATCCCATATAGGACCAGAGGCACTGATTTAATTGAACCAGATCCAAATCATGCAACTGTCTCCAGTGCATGTCAACTAAATGGAAGGAGGCCGATCAGCGTTACTCAACTTAGGAATACTTCCAATTATGAGTAACCTGAAAGAGAAGCAAGATCTCTTTATCATTACTATCAACTGAATACCATACACAAGTATCTACATCTTCGATCTCTTTGAAGAATCCCGATACTTGCTATACCTGGTTCTCTACTCTATTCAAATACCTATAACTTCTCAATATTGGACCCTGTGTTTCCGCGAAACACTTGTCTAAAAACTAGAGAAGTCATAAGTAAACCGAATATAGTACGAGGACCAACCCTTCTGTCCTGATGGACCCTGGACAACATACAATCCTTTGTATAAGTCCCTTGAGTCTGATAACTCATTCATTGTGTGTCGTAGGTTGAAAACTGTACTTATGGCTAAGAAGAATTACACCGCTGTTTAATGCTCCTTACCTAACCATCCACTGATATAGGTAAATGTCGTAGACATAATTTCAGAAAGGTATATCTCACTCTATGAAAATAGACGTACAGATATATCAATTTGAAATTGGTGCATAACAGCGGATATTCAAAACCAAATATTTGCCGACCGGCAAACAGCCCAGGTGATTTCCTCAAATATCACCGATTACAACGAATCCCGATATAATGAGGATAATCACCCAATTCCCAATAACTTACTCCCATTCATCATCTGTAAAACCATACAGATGTGAGAATCGTACCTGATAAATACATACCCTGGAGTAAGTATCTAATCGGGAAATCAGTTTTCCTTTAACATTACACAGTGAAACTGAAACATTGAAATGTTCCGATGGGGTATTCTGGTATTCCTAGTAATGCCTCTTCCAGATTCACGACTGTAACCGTATAGTTCTTTGCCACCTCTCCAAATCCCTTCATATGTCTTTAGTCTTTACCTTCTGCACACCCTTTTTAGGCCAAATGGTTTTCTTCCTTCCCTACCGTTCGGCACCAGCCAATGGTTTGGAAGAAGACTATCCAATAAGCATAATGGGTGTACTGTCCCAATCCTAGGAACACTCGCAATGAGAGAGGGTGAAGATAAAAGACAACCGAATAAACCTTATTCCTATTTCTCCTGAACCAGAATCCATCCCCGAACTGGAACAAGTTCCATTCGAGTTCGTATATAACCATACGATGGAGTATCCAAATAAACTGTGGATCTTCGTAGTGATACGGAGTGTCCTGGAGAAATACAAAGGTGATGTGGGAGTGGTAACGAAATATTTGGTTTGGTCGTGAATATCTGTTGCAATTTACTTTGCCCTCTTACTAATCCCTTTCTTTGTCTGAACTTATTACCTTCTGCACACCATCGTTATGCTAATTGGTTTTCTTCATTCCCTACCGGTCGGCACCAGCCTAAGGTTTGGAAGAAGACAATCCAATTTGCGTAATAGGTGTACTACCCCTAAACCAAGGAGTACTCGTAACCTGAGAGAGGGTAAAAGGAAAAGAAAACTGAATAATCCTATCCGTTTTCTCCAGAACCGGAAACCATCCTCGAATAAATTCTTTCGAGTTCGTATCTAACCATACGATGGTTTTGTCCAATGGAAGTGGACGTTCGTAGTAATACGGGGTGTCCTGGAGAAAAGGGTAAAAGTAGGAGTGGCAATGAGGTTCGCAACTCTGACAATCCAAAAGCCAGTGTTTAAGAAGGTTCGGTCAACTTGGTCACTGAGTCAAAGTCTTAGGGTCGGGTCAATGGTCGCTGCCAAAAAGAGAGAGAAAAGAAACACTCAGCGTGCACTCTAACCTAGATCAGAATGGTCACCAATTTATCTAATCTGGAATCCTCCCACTGTACCTCAAATTCTCCTCCAAACCTGAAAGAAGAATTAGTCGGGGTTACCCGAGGAGTAAACTAACTCATCAGTGGGAATCGGGATCCAACTATCATTGCATGATAACGTGACGGAATCCGCTCACGCTATCACACTCCAGAAGGTATGCGCATATCTGGCAAGTTTCAGTTCTTTTGAAACTCCCGATGTGATTTCTGCCCCATGCTCTTATGACCTTGACTTTGGCCAACATATCATAAGTCACATGTCAAGTTCTACCCGTCATTTTCCAGGTTAATTTGAATCCACCCGTACATACCCTTGACTTTGGCCAAAATGGCAGTACGACTGTCCCAAACCAACGCATCTATCTATGCTGCATATGAATGTTCCAATAGCTACCAATCACTGTGCCTTGACTTTGGCCAACATACACAGCTTGAATACTATTGACCACCCATATGAAACGACGGAGGGCTACGAATGGTTTCTGGCGAAAACCTTTAACGTAAAGAACTTGATATCGTCGAAGGAACTGATAGCTTTTTGAAAATATAGTGACGAAAACCGTTGCTAAAGAGGTCACTCCCGGTGAAGGGATCTCGGCTCTTTCCCCGTAGAATGGGGTGCAGGATATTCCAACTGAATACCACGATGCAAAGCAAAAGTAATCGGCTATAGTGAAGTTAATGCCCTGACGCAAACTTTTTGTCCAAGGGGTCACTCCCGGTGAAGGGATCTCGGCCCTTGCCTCGTCGACTGAGGAGCAGGATATTCCGACTGAATACCACGATGCAAAACAAAAGTGAACGTCCTTGCAATAACAGCTTTTTGAAAAGTGTTCCAACAACATCAGATTAGGTTTGTTTTTAACTTGCATTGATCCGAATCAATGCAGTCCCATCAATTGATCACACCACAAAGAACGAAAATATACTGATGTACGTATATGCCATCCGCATTTGCCACTGGGTCCCGTCATTACCCGTTAGGTTAGCTTACTAACGACAGAGCGGGGACTGGACTAGCGCGGATGCAAAACATATACGACATCTACTAATATATATACCAATATATAGTATTTCGCTCAAGGCGTGAATAAAATGCAACATCACAGAAATGTACAGCATCACAGAAACAATACAGATATCTGGGATCCCCGGGTTTCACAGAGCCACTACTGAAACCCGACGTTCCCCTGGTCGTGTGGATAGCCTGTGCAATGAAATCCTAGACCCCTACGGGTGCGGCAAGTCACCCGCCAAAACCTGAAGCGAGGCAGCCCCCTTCAGCGACGTGAATGGACCACCCGGCACTCCACGGAATCCGGCAACTTGGGCACCCCTCCTGGGTCAACCTGTACCCCCTACGAGTGCGGCGAATAGCCCGCCAATCCTAGAGTGAAGCCCCCTCCGTCTCAATGCCATGAGATGCGGGCTTGTTGCCCTCCAGAACCCGGCTATCCGTGCACCCCTCCGCGGGGCAATCCTAGTACAGAAAGTAAAATATACATACACCGGGTACATCGACCGCAACCAGGTCGTGCCCCAAAATAATAATACAAACAGGCAGTGACGGCAGTCCACATGTCGGACGCTCGCCCCGCAATATCAAATGTACATAATACAACAAAACTGTACTAGCATTGCATCCAGGCTATCCCCCACGACCGATCCGCAACATCACAGCAAAAACAAAACATCAACGTGAAAGTCACGTTCACAAATCCGTCTAACCGAGCTATAGCAGTTAGACCGGATTTACCGATCAAGTGACATTCACGGTCGCAGATATAATGTAAATACAGTGAAAAATGTGTTTAAAATATCCGATCGATCAAAAATTAACAAGTGGGCCCCCAAACAAAACTGTAGCACTCACAGAAATCCTGGGCCCAATTTTAATATTCCAAAACCCATATTTTAAGCCCAGAAGGCCTCTGTAAAAAATTGGTGAAGTGATCTCCACAGTGCGCGGCGGAAGGGCGGCGGGAAGGTGATTTTCGCGGCGGTTCCGCGCTCCCACTGTGGAGTTACTTCGTCGAATTTTTACAGAGCTCTTAGATTTTCCAGTACATCAATATTTTACAACCTGAAAAAATTTTCGACACCAAAAATTTCCAACAGAAAACTGATGCTAACAAAAATGTAGTTTTGGAACATTCGATCGATCGAAACAGAAAAACACACTACACCAAGCTAGACTAAGTTAATGGCGAGGCTCTGATACCACTGTAAGTGCACGGCGGCGCCCCGGCCGTCAAACCGACGCCGGAATGCGGAAGCGGTGAAAAACTTAAATTTTTGCGGACTTAGCAAACCGGCACCACCGCGCACTAAACACCCGGGTCGTAACCATTAACAAGTCTAAGCTTACTAGAAGATGGGTTAGAGATATACCGACGATCCAAGTCCTCCGGTCTTCTCGTCATCGTCCCGATCTCCTGCGGAATGTCCCGTCTCCTCCTCGTCGCCGGAAGTGCACCACATCGCCTACTTTGTTTACGGGCTCCCACCTCAATGCCGAGGCAACTCGGGCACGAAGCCGGCTACTCGACGTGCCCAAGATATACTGTAGAATGTTTGGTAGAGCTTGTGTCTCACTTTTGGGGTATTGGAGATGCCATTGTGGTGGAGGGATGATGCAAGGAGTTTTGTGGAGGAACTTGGAGAATTTTGGTGTATCAAAATGAACAACATTTTTCCCACCTCAATTTTGGACAGCCCATTCAAGGGGGAGGCCGGCCATGCTCTAGTGAGGGAGGGAGAGAATGAGAGGTCTTGCAAAAGGAATGAGAAGCCACCATGACAATAATGCAAAGAGGGCATCATGAAAGAATATGATGACAATACCAAAACCACACTCAACACCACCATCATCACCTCACAAAGTCCAACCATGATGAGAAAGGAAAAGTCAAGCCATCATGATAGCTAGAAGTCAAGGTCAATGAGAGACTATCATGATACAAATATATGCAAAGACCCCCTCCACAAATGCCTATTTGCAACAATGCAAATAAACCCTCCTCCACCAATCTTCGGCCAATGAACGGAATAAAGGAAATCGGCCGAAACGGAAAGCAAACTGGCAACTCCAGAAAACTGGTCCCGTAATAAATTACAGGAAAACCCCGATACTGTGCATACACACCTGCATCTGTATTTCGACCGAAATACAAATGCAATGAGACAAACTCTACACTGTACTATACTAGGATCCGGCTTATACCAAAGCCGGCCAGTAATATCCGTTCGATCCTGATCCGTGCAATACCGCACGTATCTGATCGAACTCTGCCATATAACCATACGGCCTATAGTACAGACTGTCCGATCCTGATCCGTGCAATACCGCACGTATCTGATCGGACCTTGCCATATCTCCATACGGCCTCTACAACCTTTCGCCCGAAAGCTGAGTAACTGAATGTGGGGGACTCTAAAGACTCGTCAACACCTTGGTTGTGGATTTAACCACTAGCACGTCAGAGGTATAAGCCAATATGTAACGGGCTACCAGGTATTGACTAAAAAGGACGTCGATGAGCGAACTCATCCTGACACCCTACTGAGCCTGTCAGTGACAATATCCGTACAGTCCGGTCCGTTCGTCTATGAGTATCGCATGGCGGGCCTAGGGGGTTGGTAAAAGTCAGACCCCTAAAAGCGGTACAAGTCGTGTCGGAGTGTAGCCCAGAACACCCTGAGATACTACTGGAATACCTACCAGTAAATCTCCTTGCCTTGGCCAAGGACTTTGTGTAATGGCTCTCCTAGACACAGCACGACCTCACCCCCAATACCGGGAGAGACGAACCCCTGAAGATACGCTCACTGCCTCCATGTGGCTCGGGACTGTACCCAACTAAAACCTGTTTGCACGACTCCTTTGAGCCGTGGTAGGGTAGTAATCAAAGTACAGTGGGAACTCACACGAGACAAATGACGATCCCCAGGTCGATGAACTAACCTGTACACATGTCACCAGGGAACTGCCATCTGACGTCTGGTATATGACCAACTAGCATGTTCCCGGCGAGTCCTGTCCGGTGTACTCATAACCCAATGAGCACCTGTATACATCTTAGGTGATCCAACTGACACCAGTGGCTTGTGAGACCGGCCACCGCCCCTCGTCGGGGTCTCGACTGTATACACTAGTCTACTAATGGAGTATCGATGCCCGGTCTCGAAACTCCCACGACTAGGGACCTTTTAAGGATATGCTTGTAGACCCCCAGCTCCCACTTATATGATCGCCCTCATACTGCTGGTGGTCAAGCAAGAATCCTAGGGGCTCTATCAACGTGTAATAGCGACGTGTCAGGTCACCTAAAGCAGTACACGATGATAAAGGTAAACCAGATAGCATACTATCATCTCGAGTAAGACTGTCCTACCGGGATAGGTCCTCCCTCAATCATTACAATCACGTACCTGTGACCTAATAATTGACTCTGAGGGCACTATCTCCAACAGCTTCTCAAGTGCATAACTTCCAAAAAGGAAAAAGGTAACTCAGTAGTAGTCATCATAGAGCACACCTTATCATATAGGGTGTGATTGATCCGCCCTGATATACCATCGTGCTATGGTGTATACAGAGGAGTAATGCTGAGAGAGAATCTCATTCTCCTTTAGTATAATCCAGGATTTCCGTGCACAAGTATTCTCCTCCTTGATCTCATCATAGGACATAATACTTATACCCGTATTGGTTCTCTACTTCTAACTTATATTCTGTGAATATCTCAAAAGGTTCGGACTTGTGTTTCAACAGGAACATATGTCTGAATCTTGAGAGATTATCAGAGAATGTAATGAAGTACAAAGAACCAGTCCTGGCATATGTAGACAGGGGACCTTACATACATCAACATGTAACATATCCCAAGAGTTCTCTAACTCTTTCTCTGTTTCCAGTAAACGGAGCTATGGTCATCTTATCATTGTGACATGACTGGCGAGTTTCACAAGATGTAAATTCAAACTGATTTAAATATGCATCTAAATGTAACTCCAGCCAGTCGGGTTACATTGATATGACCTAGTCTACAATGCCTCAAGAAGGATTCGTTCATTTCTGAACTCTTCCTCTTGTGTGTGTTCCGTATACTAAGAACTGTAGTTTGATTTAGAACATCAATGCTTTTAGATAACGTGCCTGAACCGATCAACTTTTGATATAGGAAATGTTCAAAACATTATCCAACAATACAAAATTTTATCGTTTCTTTACTAATAAAGAGACAGATATGATTTTGTATATCAGGTTCGGTATCTAATAACATTCGTTCAGAATCAATGTATTTGTAATACAGGGTGACAGTGACCAACAGACTTGGCTGCAACACTTGCCCCATTTTCTGTCTCATGAAACTTATCACCCGTTCTCAGTTCTCTACCTTTCTGTAGCCCTATGTAACAGATTACATATCTGGGATCCTGATCTGGTATCACATACCCAGGACGTTGAGGATACTGAGAAACAGTTCTTTGTAACGAACACACCCGAAGATGATGCATCAGCATGCTCTCTCTTTGTTTGGGCGGCACGGGAATTCTGGTAATCCCCAATTTCCTGCTCTGTCTTATAACAATTATAAGTAGGAGCGGGACCAACGTTCCCCAGCTCAGTATTACAAGCGGGTTCGGTCAATATTCCGTATTATTATCTTGATTAAGGCGTGATATGGTCGCTACCAGGAGAGAGAGAGAAGAAAACACTCAGCGTGCGCTCTTGCAAGAATAGATTGGTTATTATTTTATCTAATCAGGATGGCTCCCACTGCTTTTTATCAAATCTTCCTTCAAACCCTAAAAGGAAAGACTAGCCGGGATTAATTACACACTACAAGTTCGCCAATCTTTCAGCCAGGCCAGTGTCGGTACTTTGAGGGAGGTCCCCCGTGCTTTCGCACGAACCTAATTAATGTAAACCTCGTTTTCCCAGAGGCGTAACCCCGTTAACACCTTTCTAGACACCTACTCGATCGGCTAATTGTAATGTATAAAACTCTCCCAGGAGTAACACTTACTCGCAGCGGGTATCGGGATCCAACTATCTCATAGAAGGTATGCAATCTCATTGCAAATCTCAACACTTGAAATTCCCGATAATATTTTGCCCCTAGCACCCTATGACCTTGACGGAGGTTAACAAACCATAGGCTACTAGTCAAGTTCAACCCGTCATTTCTTGATCGAATTAAACCCACCCGTACGACCCTTGACGGAGGTCAACAAGGCCGCACGACTACCCTAACTCAATCTGCATCATATGCATAAGCAGATAAATACTGGTTAGGTACCGCACACTGCGCCTTGACGGAGGTCAACAAACGCAGCACGAATACTAAACAGCACTTATCTGAAATGAAGGAGGGCTACGACAGGTTTTTCTGAAAACCTATTGCGTAATGAACTTGATATCGTTGTAGAATCAAATAATTTTAAAAATGGAGTGTTTTTGAGGCTTTTCTAGTTTTGCTAAAGGAGTCACTCCCGGTGAAGGGATCGTCGGTCCTTTCCTCGTTGAATGAGGTGCGGGATATATCATATATATCACTGTGCAAAGCAAAAACACTTAAAAGCAATCAAAAGACAAACCGAGTGTGTAGGATCTGCCAGTTATTGCTAAAGGAGTCACTCCCGGTGAAGGGATCTCGGTCCTTTCCTCATCGAATAAGGTGCAGGATATATCGCATATACCGCTGTGCAAAGCAAAAACTGTAGCTACCTGTTTTATTTTGGTATTCGATTCTACAACATCTTAGGTTTCTTTTATTTCATTAATCACATTAATGAAGTCCCATCAATTATGTACCTAAACATCACAGATAAATACGACGTACACTTATGCCATCCGCATTCGCCTCGATGTCCCCTCGTGCACCGTTAGGTTAGGTAACTAACGGCAGAGCGGGGCAGGGCTAGCGCGGGTGTAAAACATAAGTAACGTCTATATAATATATCATATATACTATATACTGTATTTATCACAGAACATCACATGATCACATCACAGATATCGCAGCAGAAGAATCATATGAAATATTGGATATACTAGGACGTCCGTGTTTTCAATACGAGCCAGTATAAAACACGGATTCCACGGTTGTGATGAATAGCCAAACCCACACCCCTAGACCCCTACGAGAGCGGCAAGCAACCCTACCAATTCTGGAGTTAGGAGACCCGGACCCGACTCCTCGAGTTGGTCTCCCACTGGACTCCAGAACCCGGTTACTTGTGCCCTCCTCCTTGGGTCTATCCTAGTGCGGAAAAGTAAATAATATACAAACGGTGACTACTTCCGCTACCTTGAAGTGCCCCAATAAAAGAATATTACATACAAGTTTTTACATGAATGAAAATGAAAAACACTCATCTCACATAAAAACCCCCGGCTATTCAAACACGACGATCCAATATAACATATCCAGCAACACATAACATCACATGTCATCAACGTAAGTAAATATGTCCATCCCAATTGTCGTTGACATATAGCAACGAAACCGGCGATATCACATATTACACTTACGGTCACAGAAAAGAAAGTGTAAAACTACAACAGTTGGAATCCGCAACCACCTCAAACATCGCATGCCTGACCAAATGAATTTCTTAGACATCGCATGCCTAACAATTATAAACCCCGCATTTTAGTCTATTTATCGAAAACACTTTTCAATACCAAGTCGGGCAATTCAACAGGATTCCCGACATTTTGATCGAATGCTCGTCGCAAACTTCAGTAGACGGCTGCACCCCCGATACCGTCGACGAAGTGCACCAAGGCGGAACACCGCTACCGCGAGCACCCGGAGGGATGCTTTCGGCGACGGGGTTCTCCTACAGTCACTTCGTCGGGGCTATGGAGTGAGGCTGTCTATTAAGTTTACCCGGCGAGTATCCGCGTACGCTACGTGATTGCCACGGACTTTTGATCACATCAAAATTCCGTGGCAACCGATCAAGTGAGACTAAACTGCTATGTTTATAACATTCATTTAGTTATCTCATAACTATTTGTGAATTCCAATTATTGTATCCCATTCTAGATAAATAGAAAATGTTAAACTTTCCGATCGAACATTCTAACACCCAAGTTTTCCCGATACAGATCAACACATGAAACTAGTCTAACAACATTCAGTTCGTACCTCAGTACCAACGGTCCAGCCGTAGAAGGGTCAAGCCAACGCCTCACATGTGGCACGCCGTACTGCCCCAAACCCGAAGGTTCAAAGGGCAGTTCAAGACGGTCACATAATCGAGTTAAGGTTTGTTGTCTTCTAGAGGGACCATCGCGTTACTTGCACTACTTAGAACGTCGTTAAACTACGGAAATATCCAACACTTGGAAATTTCCCGACAGGGGAAAAATTGGGTATTTATATCCGGTCGAACTTTTTAACATATTCAAAAATTATCCGGAACGACACATAGACAAAGTTTGATAATCCGATCGAATGTATGAACTCCCAATACAACCCAAAATACTCAACTCTTGATTTCAGATTAAAAATTCCCAGGAAAACCAGCACTGAAAAATAGGAGTTACTGTGCAAAATTCAATGGCAGATAAGACAAAAGTGCGGCAGAAGGGCCGCATTAGCACGCTAATGCCGCGGTTCCGCCGCACTTTAGAAAGATCATTAGGTAATTTTTGCATCGTAATTCTTAGATTTATCTGCTTGTTTTTCTGCATATTTTTAATTTGCAAAAATCCACATTTTACAAAAATGTCCAGAGAGCATTTTAAAGTCGGGGTTTCGAGTCGATCGGACTTCTAACTCCGTCTACGCATCGCCTAAGGCTCTAGCTAGGCTCTGATACCACTGTAGGGTTCCTAGGCACTCCCAAGAGGTCTCACAAGGCATCGAACATGCCAATTTCAAATTCTACGGTGCCTACAAACCCTAAACTACGGATCGTCGGCTAGATGTCTAGGCGAAAAACTAACTAGTTAACACTTAACTAAAAGTTTAACGGAAATACAACCTTTGTAGATCCGGTGCTCCACCTCCATAGCTCCGCAACGAGGTCCTCTCCGCTGTCCAAATCAAATCCGGGCTCTAGAGTCGGCTTCGTCGGAGAAAAAGCGAGCTAGGTCGTCGATGTCCATGCCGAAGATGATCTACGTCGAGGCATCGCTAAATCAAGCTCCACCTTCACCAAGCCCTAAAACTTGTGAAGGAAACACACTCTACTACTTGGCAAGAGGTAGAGGATGAAGAAATAGGAAGTGGGTAGACTTTAGAATTGGATTTCTCACTTGTTTGCTCAATTCACCATTGATGAAGAAAGCTTTTTCTTCTTGAGTTCAAGGAAGAAGAAGAAGAATTGTTATGATATGAATAAATGAATAAATAAATAGATATGAAAATGTAAACCCTAACCATTACATAACCATGGTTTAAACTTTACACAAAACACAAGTTAGCATGCATCATCAAACATGATACATACAAGTGCACAAAAATATATCACATATACAATGTGCACAATCCAAGTGAGAAAATCCGTTTAAAGTGAACCAATACTGGTTAGTGCAAAGTAACATATCAAATATATAATTATGCATTAAATCATTAAATCAACACTTGATTCAATGATCCGGTCATGTCGCACACAACCGACTAGTATTCAATGTATCGGCTTATCGAATCAACGCTTGAATCGATAACTAGGTTATATCGCATACAACCTTTCCGATACATTCATCGCGAGAATGTAATACGTTATCACATACACGTATTATTCTCGGTCCCGCACATATCTCATATGCGCTCCTATTTCGTTTCGCTTGAGCCAGGAAACCTCTGTGTTGGACTCTAAAGACTCGTCAATACGCCGGCAGCAGGTGATGATCATATCAAACACCCACAAGCCGCAAGCGGTCTGCTAAACGTAACGGCCACCCGGGTATTGAGCGATCTGAAGATCGACGAGCAAGCCCGCTCACACTCCAGTGAATCCGACCAGTAACACTACCGTACAGTCCGGTCTGATCGTCTGATATGTCGCATATCTCGCCTAGGGGTGGTAAACGTCAGACCCCAATAGCTCGATAAGTCGTGTCGATATGAGGCTCATAACGGGTCGAGAAACTACTGGTAACACTTACCAGCAATTCTCTGAGCAGCCCTGGCCAGGGACTTCCTGTTATAGCCAATCGAACACGGCGCAACATCAACCCCCTATACTGGGAGAGACGAATCCCCTCCTATCGCTCATTGCCTCCATGTGACTCGGGACTGTACCCAAAAACCACCGTTTTGCACGCCCTCTTGGACGTGGTAAGATGGAAATCAAAGCACAGTGGGAACCACACAAGACTCTATGACGATCTCGGGTCAACAGACTACTCTGTACCAGTGTCACCAGAGAACTGCCATCTGACGTGAGGTATAATACCATCTGGGAGTTCTCGGCGAGTCCGTCCAGTGTACCCAGTCTCTACTGAGAACCCGTATATCTCCTCTGATGTCAAACACCGATGGATATGGGATCATCCATCGCCCATCTGTATGAGTCGAGAAGGTATACGCTAGTCTACTCTGGTATATCGATGCCCCGTCTCGATACACCCACGACTAGGGACTTTCAAGGATGTACTTATGGACTACCATGTCCCCACTAGTATGATCCGCATCATAGTCCAGGTAGTCAAGCACACATCCTATAGGGCTTTACCAACATGTAACAGAAAGACAATCAGTATACACGTTAAGGTAAAGTTCAACCAGATAGCATACTATCATGTCGAGCAAGAAAGTCCTCCCTATATATGTCCCAGCATCCACTACAATATACATCCTATGTACAGTAATGGCCTCTAGGGCATACATATAACTAACAAAGTCGATGTACAGCACCCCACGAGTTGCGAGGAGGCGGAAATAAGAAAAACAATCTTGTTCTTTGGATTAACATCGACTAACCGAAGAATCTTTGCTAAACTATAACTAACAAATACATAGGAGTTGTTAACTACTATGAGAAGAGATTATACGTAGTGAACCTAGTCCTTCATCTTTTCGCTATCCACCTCCTCGTCGGCCTCCTCTATGTAATAGACGATCCACCACGACAGCTTCTATTCCAAGCTTTTCCTCTAATCTTGAGGTAACTAGGTTTCTTTAGTTGCTAATCAAAGTCACCTAGATGATATAGAGTATGGTTATGGATTAATTAGTCTATCTAATTCTTGATCTCAACACATGAGAGGGGAGGATTAGGGTTTGAAGAGAGAGAGCTTGAGGAGAGAGAAGGTGAGCATAAGAATGAGAATGAGATAATGATCTCTCTTGAATATATGAAGCATAATGATTTATCAAATAAATAAAAAAAATGATTAATCATCATGCTTCATTAATTCAATATGTGTGATTCACCACATGAGTCATTAACCATTTAATGATGCATTAATGACATGGATGAATCACACAAATGAGTCACTAAAGCAATAAATGCTTATGCCACCTAAACCCTCAAGTCACCATTCTTCTAGAAGCTTCCCGCCAAATTACGAGAATGCCCCTCCTATCCGTGAAAACACGAAAAAACTTTAGACTGTATAAATCCAATAACCCGATTCTAGAATCTGGCTTAAACCAAAGCCGGCTAGTAAAAACTGTCCGAATGTCGTACGTGTGTTGAAACACGTATGCGTCCGAACCCTTGTCGTAAAACCATACGACCTCTATATCGTTTTTCCTGGAGCAGGGAAACTCTCTGTGTGGGACTCTAAAGACTCGACTACTACACTGGCAGTGGGTTTAACCACAGACCGCAAGCGGCACTAGCTGTACGTAACGGTCCCCAGATAGATGTCGGTAAGAAGGCCGATGAGGAAACCTATCCGAACTCCTACTGAGCCTGATGTGACAATGTCCGTACAGTCCGGTCTGTTCGTCTAAGACTATCGCATATCGGGCCTAGGGGGGCGGCAAGCGTCAGTCCCCTAAAAGCGGTATAAGTCGTGTCGGAGTGAAGCCCATTACACCTTGAGAAACTACTGGAACCTACCTGTAAATCTCGCTTGCACTGGCCAGGGACTTTGCGTAATGGCTCTCTGACACAGCGCGATATCAACTCCCAATACCGAGAGAGACGAATCCTGTCTAACCGCCACTGCCTCCAAGTGCTCGGGACTGCACCCAACTGCTACCTGTTTGCACGACTCCTTTTAGCCGTGGTAGGGTAGCAATCTAAGAACAGTGGGACACACTCGAGGCGAAGCAGCAGTGTCAAGTCTGCGGACTATGTTGTACTCATGTCACCTGGGAACTGTTAACTGACGATGGGTATAATACCAATCAAAAGTTCTCTGCGAGTCATGTCCGGTGTACCCGTAACCCAACAAGCACCTGTATACTATCTCCAGTAGGACGTACTGATGGCTGTGGGACAGACCATCTCCCCAACTGGGATGAGAAGCGTACACACTAGTCTACTCCGGAGTATCGATGCCCTGTCTCGATAATCCTATGACTAGGGACCTGAGAAAGGATGTGCTTGTAGACTACCCAGCCCCCACTAGTGTGACTGCCATCACAACGCTGGTAGTCAAGCAAGATCCTAAGGGCTCTATCAATACGTACACACATATTAAGATAGATAAAACCAAGTAGCATACTACCATGTTTAGCAAGACTGTTATATAACTGTGAATATCCCAAGCTTCCATTAAGTAATATACAAGCTAGTATGATACAATATTGGCCCCTTGGGCATATACAATAACAATCTCTTACTTTCACTAGGGACATGTTCTGGCATATCGAAGACCGATGATCTCGAGTAGCCTCTCGAACTGAATCTGAGGTAAGGCCTTTGTGAATGGATCAGCAATGTTCTCCTCTGTAGCAACTCTTCGGACCTCGATCTCCCGGTGATCTACGATCTCTCTGATCAGGTGATACCGCCTTAAGATGCGTCTGGACTTCTGATGGGACCTTGATTCCATTGCTAAAGCTATAGCTCCGTTGTTGTCACAATACAAAGGTATTGGATCAACAATGGTAGGAACCACCTGAAGTTATGTGAGGAACTTCTTCATCCAGACCGCTTCTTTTGCGGCATCGCAAGCAGCAATATACTCCGGTTCCATCATCGAGTCTGCAACGGTGTCCTGCTTGGAGCTCTTCCAGCACACCGCCCCTCCATTGAGGGTAAAGACATAACCCGATATGGACTTGGAGTCATCCTTATCACTCTGGAAGCTGGAATCAGCAAAGGCCTCGATCTTGGGGTCTTTTCCGCCTTAAACCAATAACATCTCCTTAGTCCTTCTCAGGTACTTGAGAATGTTCTTCACTGCTATCCAGTGATTCTCCCCTGGGTCTGACTGATACTGGCTTACCACGCTCAGTGCGTAAGCTACATCTGGTCTGGTGCACAACATCGCATACATTATAGAGCCTACCGCAGAAGCGTAGGGTATAATAGACATGCGTTCCCTTTCCTAATCAGTCTTGGAAGACATCTCTTTGGAGAGGGTGATTCCGTGACAAGCCGGTAAATTACCGCACTTTGAATCTTCCATACTGAATCTTTTTAGTATAGTTTTGATATACCTGGACTGCGAAAGTCCCAACATCCTCTTGGATCTTGTTAGTGTATATGCCCCAGGGGCCATTATTGTATCATACTAGTTTTTATATTACTTAATGGAAGCTTGGGATATTCACAGTTATATAACAGTCTTGCTAAACATGGTAGTATGCTACTCGGTTTTATCTATCTTAATATGTGAGTATACGTATTGATAGAGCTCTTAGGATCTTTCTTGACTACCAGCGTTGTGATGGCAGTCACACTAGTGGGGGCTGGGTAGTCTACAAGCACATCCTTTTTCAGGTCCCTAGTCGTGGGATGATCGAGAGAGAGCATCGATATTCCGGAGTAGACTAGTGTGTGTAGGGTTACTAGGCACACTCAAGAGGTTCCACAAGGCATCAACCATGCCAAATTAAAATTTTCCGGTGGCGAGAAACCCTAAACTAGATCGTTAACTAGAGATTAGGCGAAAAGCGAGCAAGTAAACAACTTTATTGCTAAGTGAAAGGGATTACAACCTTTGTAGATCCGGTCCTCCACTTCTTTAGCTCCGTGTTGACGTCCCTCCGCTGAGATCATCGGGATCCCGGACTCTAGCAATGGTTTCGTCGGAGAAATGATCGGGCTAGGTCATTGACTTCGAGACCGAAGATGATCTACGTCGGGGAGACTCAAACTCAAGCTATTCCTTCACTTGGTCAAAAACATTGTGAAGAGAACACCCTATACTACATAGCAAGTGGTAGAGGATGAAGAAATAGGATGTGGGTTCACTTTAGAATTGGATTTCTCACTCTTTTTCTCATGGCACCATTGGAGCTCTCAAGCTTTTGTGAGCTTGATGAAGATGAAGAAGAAGAAAAGAAGCATATCAATTAAAAGAATAATATCAATACTTATCCTTTTAATCATGGCACAATGGTTGAGTTAAGCCCTCATGCTTAACTCATGTAGAGATTTAACCAAACCATTAGGTTAAAGGTTGGGTTAACTAATATCTTTAAACATATGACAAAAGAGTTGACTTTGTCAATGTTTATCAAGCTTCATGAAGCTTGATAACTTTGACCAAAGTCACACACTTTTGTTAAATGCTTAGGAAAATAGTAAACCCTAATCTAACCTTGATTTGGTTCAAGTCTCATACACACAACTTGTTTGTATCATCAAGCATGATACAAACATGTACACTTGCATATATCACATATAAACAATGTGCACATTCAAGTGAGAAAATCAATCTTAAGTGAACCAATACTAGTTAATGTAAAGTAATATATCAAATATATAATTATACATTAAATCATTAAATCAACACTTGATTTGACAATCCGGTCATATCGCATATAACCGACTAATATCAAGTGTATCAATGTATCGAATCAACACTTAATTCGGTAACCCGGATATATCACATATACCCGACCGATGATACAGCTCACGAGAATAGAATACAATATCACATACTGTTATTATTCTCGGTCCCGCACATATCTCATATGCGCTCCTATTTTGTTTCGCTTGAGCCAGGAAACCCCTATGTAGGACTCTAAAGACTCGTCAATACGCCGGCAGCAGGTGATGATCATATCAAACACCCACAAGCCGCAAGCGGTCTGCTAAACGTAACGGCCACCCGGGTATTGAGCGATCAGAAGATCAATGAGCAAGCCCACTCACACTCCTGTGAATCCAACGAGTAACACTACCGTACAGTCCGGTCTGTTCGTCTGATATGTCGCATATCTCGTCTAAGGGTGGTAAACGTCAGACCCCAATAACTCGATAAGTCGTGTCGATATGAGGCTCATAACGGGTCGAGAAACTACTGATAACGCTTACCAGTAAATCCCTAAAGCAGCCTTGGCCAAGGACTTCCTGTTATAGCCAATCGAGCACAGTGCAACATCAACTCCCTATACCGGGAGAGACGAAACCCCTCCAATCGCTCATTGCCTCCATGTGACTCGGGACTGTACCCAAAAACCACCGTTTTGCACGCCCTCTTGGACGTGGTAAGGTGGAAATCAAAGCATAGTGGGAATCACACAAGACTCTATGACGATCTCGGGTCTACAGACTAACCAGCACCAGTGTCACCAGAGAACTGCCATCTGACGTAAGGTATAATACCATCTGGGAGTTCTCGGCGAGTCCGTCCAGTGTACCCAGTCTCCACTGAGCACCCGTATATCATCTCTGATGTCAAACACCAATGGATATAGGATCATCCATCGCCCATCTGTATGGGTCGAGAAGGTATACACTAGTCTACTCTGGTATATCGATGCCCCGTCTCGATACACCAACGAATAAGGACTTTGAAGGATGTACTTATGGACTACCACGTCCTCACTAGTATGATCCGCATCATAGTCCAAGTAGTCAAGTACACATCCTAAGGGCTTTACCAACATGTAACGGAGAGACAATCAGTGTACACGTTAAGATAAAGAGTAACCAGATAGCATACTATCATATCGAGCAAGAAAGTCATCCCTATATATGTCCAAGCATCCACTACAATATACATCCTATGTATAGTAATGGCCTCTAGGGCATACATATAACTAACAATCTCCCACTTGCACTAGGGCCATCTGATAGCAGTGGTTTTAGTATCTCATACTCAACCATCCCATAAAAGTCTCTCTCTGGGAAAAAGGCCTTTGTGAGTGGATCCGCCGTGTTGTCCTTTGAGTCTACTCTCCTAACCTCGATCTCCTGGAGATCAACCATCTCCACGATCAGGTGACACTGCCTTAGAATATGTCTGGATCACTGATGGGACGGGCGTTCCTAGGCATAAGCCACAATTCCATTGTCACACAATGGGAGGAACGAAGTTCATCTCATGAACTAATATACACCCAGACTTTCTCTTTGGTAGCATATTTGGTAACGATGTATCTTGCCTTTAATCATCTAGTATGCCACGGTATCTAGCTTGGAACTCTTCCAACATACCGTCCCTTTACAGAGGGTAAAGACAATGCCTGTGACTGACATTTAGTCATCCTTATCACCCTGGAACCTTTCCAGTGATTCTCCCCAGGATCAATTGATACCATGTCACTACAACTAGTGAGTATCCTAACATCCAATTAGATCTATCTCATAGATCCAAAACCTAGGATTTAGTAGGTATCACTTTGATCCTATATGGAGAATCCTTGTGATAAGCGGAGATTGACCGAGTGTAGCATAGGAAACTCCTTCCCTATCAAGAGTATGTCATCCACGTACTCTACGAGGATCACCAGTATACTCCCTACTACCTTTTTGTATATACAAGGTTCATCTACCATTTTGATGATGTCAAACTCTTTGACTAACTCATCAAAACAGATGTTCCAACTCAGCGATGCCTGCTTTATCACATAAAACATCTTGCATACGTTTCCGCTGCCCCCACTGTCTATGAAGCCCTCTGGCTGTGTACTTATTGACGCTTTCTTCCAAATCATCCTTTAGAAAAGCAGTCAAGACACCCAACCGCCAGATATCGTAGTCATGGTATGTTGCCGTAGCAAGTAGGATCTGGATGGACTTAAGCATAGTTTCTTAGAAAAGGTTTCATTATAATCCATACCTGGTCAATGATGCAAACCTTTAACAAGTCTAGCTTTGAAAGTCTTTACTTTTCTATGTACACCAAGTAATCTTCTCAAGATATACTTGCTCCTGATGGGGATTTAACCCTTCAGATAAAGCAACCAAAGTCCATACTTTGTTGGTGTATAAGGATTCCATCTCAGATCGATAAGCATCCAGCCATTCTTACAGAGTCTCACTCCTGATGGCCAGCTCGAAACTAGTTAGGTCATCATCTCATGATGCAATCCTCGCTCCCACTGTCATAGAGAAACCGGAGTATCTCTCAGGTAGGTGAGGAAACCTACTAGATCGGCGGAGAGGCTGAGGTTCGTTGGTTGCTACTGAATCCTTTGGTTCTACTAAATCATCAGCTGCAGTTTGTATAGCTGGAACTGTTTCCAGTTCTACCTCATAACCAATAATTTCATCATAAGAAATTCCCTTTCACAAAGGTGGCATGTTGAGTAACAAAACATTTTTGTTGCTCGGTTAGGTAAAAGATATTCCCTTGCGTATGCTTGGGATATCAAACAAACTTCTACAGATCTTACTTTGCCTCGAGCTTGTCCAGATTTTGCTTTTAGACATAGGCCGGACAACCCCAAATCTTAACTGACTTAAGAGATGGGCTCTTCCCTTTCCATATCTCATATGAAATGGTTGGCATCTGATTTGATCGGAACCCTATTCAATAGGTATGCAACTTCATAAGTGCATAACTCCCTAAAAGGAAATAGGAAACTCAGTAGTACTCATCATAGAGCACACCATATCTAATAGGGTGTGATTGCTCCGCCCCGATACACCGATGTGCTGTGGTGTATACGAAGGAGTAATGCTGAGAGAGAATCTCATTCTCCTTTCGAATAATCCAGGAATTCCGTGCTTAAGTATTCTCCTCCTTGATCACATCAAAGGACATAATACTTTTACCCGTATTTTGGTTCTCTACTTCTAACCTATATTCTATGAATATCTCAAAAAGTTCGGACTTGTGTTTCAACAGGAACATATGTCTGAATCTTGAAAGATTATCAGAGAATGTAATGAAGTACAAAGAACCGGTCTTGGCATGTATAGACAGGGGACCTTCATACATCAATATGTATCATCCCAAGAGTTCACTAACTCTTTCTTTGTTTCCTATAAACAGAGCTATGGTCATCTTATCTTTGTGACATGACTGGCAAATTTCACAAGATGTAAATTCAAACTAATTTAAATATGCATCTTAATGTAACTTATGTTAGTCGGGTCGCATTGATATGACCTAGTCTACAATACCTCAAGAAGGATTCGTTCATTTCTGAACTATTCCTCTTGTGTGTATTTCGTATACTAAGAACTGTAGTTTGATTTAGAACGTCAATGCTTTTAGATAACGTGCCTGAACCGATCAACTCTTGATTTAGGAAATGTTCAAAACATTATCCAACAATACAAAATTATATCCTTCTTTATCTAAATAAAGAGACTGATATGATTTTGTATATCAGGTTCGGTATCTAATAACATTTATTCAAAATCAATGTATTCTGGTAATACAGGGTGACAGTGAACAACAGACTTGGCTGCAACACTTGCACCAGTTTCTGCCTCATGAAACTTATCATCCGTTCTCAGTTCTCTACCTTTCTGTAGCCCATGTAATATATTACATATGTGGGATCCTGATCCGGTATCATATACCCAGGACGTAAGAGACATTGAGAAACAGTTCTCTGTAATGAACATACCTGAAGATGATGCATCGGTATGCACTTTCTTCGTTTGGGCGGCACGGGAATTCTGGTAATCCCCAATTTCCTGCTTTGTCTTATAACAATTATAAGTTAGAGCGGGACCAACGTTCCCAGCTCAGTATAACAAGCGGATTCGATCAATGTATCCATATTATTATCTTGATTAAGGCGTGACATGGTCGCTACCTGGAGAGAGAGAGAAGAAAACACTCTGCGTGCGCTCTTGCAAGATCAGATTGGTTATTATTTTATCTAATCAGGATGGCTCCTACTGTTTTTATCAAATCTTCCTTCAAACCCTAAAAGGAAAGACTAGCCGGGATTAATTACACTCTACAAGTTCGCCAATCTTTCAGCCAGGCCAGTGTCGGTACTTTGAGGGAGGTTCCCCGTGCTTTCGCACGGACCTAATTACAGTAAACCTCGTTTTCCCAGAGGCGTAACCCCGTTGACACCTTTCTAGACACCTACTTGATCGGCTAATTGTAATGTGTAAAACTCTCCCAGGAGTAACAATTACTCGCAGTGGGTATCGGGATCCAACTATCTTATAGAAGGTATGCAATCTCATTGCAAATTTCAACACTTGAAATTCCTCATAATATTTTGCCCCTAGCAGCTATATGACCTTAACAAAGTCAACAAATCATAAGTGCTATTCAAGTTCAACCCGTCATTTCCCGATTGAATTAAACCCACCCGCACGACCCTTAACATAGTCAAAAAAGTCGCACGACTACCCTAATCCAATCGCATCATATGCTTATACAGATAAGCACTAATCAGCTACCGCACACTACGCCTTAACATAGTCAACAAACGTAGCACGAATACTAATTAGTACTTATATGAAATGACGGAGGGCTACGACAGGTTTTTCTGAAAACCTATTGCGTAATGAACTTGATATCGTTGTAGAATCAAATGATTTTAAAATAGAGTGCTTTTGAGGCTTTTCTAGTTTTGTTAAAGGGGTCACTCCCGGTGAAGGGATCGTCGGCCCTTTCCACATCGAATAAGGTGCAGGATATATCATATATACCGCTGTGCAAAGCAAAAACTATATAAGCAATCAAAATACAAACCGAGGGTTGTAGCATCTGCCAGTTATTGCTAAAGGAGTCACTCCCGGTGAAGGGATCTCGGTCCTTTTCTTATCGAATAAGGTGCAGGATGTTCTACAAGGAACACCGCGATTCAAAGCAAGAACTGTAGCTACCTGTTTTTGAAAATTCGATTCCACAACATCTTAGGTTTATTTTCTTTCATTAATCACATTAATGAAGTCCCATCATTTAAATCACCTAAACATCACAGATAAATACGACGTACACTTATGCCATCCGCATTCGCCTCGATGTCCCCTCGTGCACAATTAGGTTAGGTAACTAACGGCAGATCGGGGCAGGGCTAGCACGGGTGTAAAACATAAGTAACGCCTCTATAATATATCATATATACTATATACAGTATTTATCACAGAACATCAAATGATCACATCACAGATATCGCAGCAGAAGAAACATATGAAATATTGGATATACTAGGACATCCGTGTTTTCAATACGAGCCAGTATAAAACACGGATTCCACGGTCGCGATGAATAGCCAAACCCACACCCCTAGACCCCTACGAGAGCGGCAAGCAACCCTACCAATTCTAGAGTTAGGAGACTCGGACTCGACTCCTCGAGTTGGTCTCCCACTGGACTCCAGAACCCGGTTACTTGTGCTCTCCTCCTTGGGTCTATCCTAGTGCGGAAAAGTAAATAATATACAATGGTTGACATCTTCCGCAACCTGGAAGTGTCCCAATAAAAGAATATTACATACAATTAATTTTACATGAATGAAAATGAAAAACACTCATCTCACATAAAACCCCCGGCTATTCAAAATGCGACGATCCAATATAACATATCCAGCAACACATAACATCACATGTCATCAACGTAAGTAAATATGCGCATCCCAATTGTCGTTGACATATAGCAACGAAACCGGCGATATCACATATTACACTTACGGTAGCAGAAAAGAATGTGTAAAACTACAACAGTTGGAATCCGCAAACTCTTTAGACATCGCATGCCTAACATTCTGAATTCCTTAGACATCACATGCCTAACAATTATAAACCTCGAATTTTAGTCTCTATATCGAAAACACTTTTCAATATCTGGTCGGGCAATTCAACAAGGTTCCCGAAAAACTGATTGAATGCTCGTCGCAAACTTTAGTAGGCGGCCGCACCCCCGATACCGTCAACGAAGTGCACCAAGGCGGAACACCGCTGCCACGAGCACCCGAACGGATGCTTTTGGCTACGGGGTTCTCCTATAGTCACTTGGTCGGGGCTATGGAGCATGGCTGTCTATTAAGTTTACCCGGCGAGTATCCGCGTACGCTACGTGATTGCGACGGACTTTTGATCACATCAAAATTCCGTGGCAACCGATCAATCGAGACTAAACTGCTACGTTTATAACATTCAAATTAGTTATCTCATAACTACTTGTAGATTCCAAATATTGTATCACATTCCAAATAAATAGAAAATGTTAAACTTTTCGATCGAACAAACAAACACCCAAGTTTCCCGAAACAGCTCAACTCTTGAAATAAGTTCAAAAACATCCATTTCATGCCACAGTACCAACGGTCCAGCCGTAGATGGGTCAAGCCAACGCCTCACATGTGGCACGCCGTACTGCCCCAAACCCTAAGGTTCAAAGGGCAATTCAAGACGGTCACATAATCGAGTTAAGGTTTGTTGTCTTCTAGAGGGTCCATCGCGTTACTTGCACTACTTAGAATGTTTTCAAACTACGGAAAGATCCAACACTTGGAAATTTCCCGGCAGGGGAAAAGTGGGTATTTATATCCGGTCGAACTTTTTAACATATTCTAAAAATATCCGGAAAACATAACAAAATTAAATTCTCCGATCGAATCGACGATTACAAAATAAACCCCGAGAAAACTCAACACTTGAGTCAGTTTAAAAATACCCATAAAATAGAACTTTAATATATAAGAATTAATATGCAAACAAAATGACCCAATCCCTCTGTACGGCCGCGGATCCACGGCCCAAGCATGGTATAGCCACGGTTCCGCGGCGGTTTGGAAGCATTAGGAGCTCGTTTTTCACCAAAATTCTTATATTTCCCTGCTTAATTTTTTTAAGTATTTTTAATTCAGAAAATACACAGTTTTGAAAAAATGTACAGAGAGGGGGTAAATTTGGACGTATCGGGTTCGTTCGGAGTTTTAACTTCGTTAACACATCGCCTAAAGCTCTAGTTAGGCTCTGATACCACTGTAGGGTTACTAGGCATACTCAAGAGGTTCCACAAGGCATCAACCATGCCAAATTAAAATTTTCCGGTGCCGAGAAACCCTAAACTAGATCGTTAACTAGAGATTAGGCGAAAAGCGAGCAAGTAAACAACTTTATTGCTAAGTGAAAGGGATTACAACCTTTGTAGATCCGGTCCTCCACTTCTTTAGCTCCGTGTTGACGTCCCTCCACTGCGATCATCGGGATCCCGGACTCTAGCAATGGTTTCGTCGGAGAAATGATCGGGCTAGGTCATTGACTTCGAGGTCGAAGATGATCTACGTCGGGGAGACTCAAACTCAAGCTATTCCTTCACTTGGTCAAAAAATTTGTGAAGAGAACACCCTATACTACATAGAAAGTGGTAGAGGATGAAGAAATAGGAAGTGGGTTCACTTTAGAATTAGATTTCTCACTCTTTTTCTCATGGCACCATTGGAGCTCTCAAGCTTTTGTGGGCTTGATGAAGATGAAGAAGAAGAAAAGAAGCATATCAATTAAAAGAATAATATCAATACTTATCCTTTTAATCATGGCACCATGGTTGAGTTAAGCCCTCATGCTTAACTCATGTAGAGATTTAACCAAACCATTAGGTTAAAGGTTGGGTTAACTAATATCTTTAAACATATGACAAAAGAGTTGACTTTGTCAATGTTTATCAAGCTTCATGAAGCTTGATAACTTTGACCAAAGTCACACTCCTTTGTTAAATGCTTAGGAAAATAGTAAACCCTAATCTAACCTTGATTTGGTTCAAGTCTCATACACACAACTTGTTTGTATCATCAAGCATGATACAAACATGTACACTTGCATATATCACATATAAACAATGTGCACATTCAAGTGAGAAAATCAATCTTAAGTGAACCAATACTAGTTAATGTAAAGTAATATATCAAATATATAATTATACATTAAATCATTAAATCAACACTTGATTTAACGATCCGGTCATATCGCATATAACCGACTAATATCAAGTGTATAAATGTATCGAATCAACACTTGATTCGGTAACCCGGCTATATCACATATACCCGACCGATGATACAGCTCACGAGAATAGAATAAAGTATCACATACTATTATTATTCTCGGTCCCGCACATATCTCATATGCGCTCCTATTTCGTTTCGTTTGAGCCAGGAAACCCCTGTGTAGGACTCTGAAGACTCGTCAATACGCCGGTACCAGGTGATGATCATATCAAACACCCACAAGCCGCAAGCGGTCTGCTAAACGTAACGTCCGCCCGGGTATTGAGCGATCAGAAGATCAACGTGCAAGCCCGCTCACACTCCTGTGAATCCATCGAGTAACACTACCGTACAGTTCGGTCTGTTCGTCTGATATGTCGCATATCTCATCTAGTGGTGGTAAACGTCAGACCCCAATAACTCGATAAGTCGTGTCGATATGAGGCTCATAACGGGTCGAGAAACTACTGGTAACGCTTACCAGTAAATCCCTAAAGCAGCCTTGGCCAAGGACTTCCTGTTATAGCCAATCGAGCATAGTGCAACATCAACTCCCTATACCGGGAGAGACGAAACCCCTCCTATCGCTCATTGCCTCCATGTGACTCGGGACTGTACCCAAAAACCACCGTTTTGCACCCCCTCTTGGACGTGGTAAGGTGGAAATCAAAGCACAGTGGGAATCACACAAGACTCTATGACGATCTCGGGTCTACAGACTATCCTGCACCAGTGTCACCAGAGAACTGCCATCTGACATAAGGTATAATACCATCTGGGAGTTCTTGGTGAGTCCGTCCAGTGTACCCAGTCTCCACTGAGCACCCGTATATCATCTCTGATGTCAAACACCAATGGATATGGGATCATCCATCGCCCATCTGTATGGGTCGAGAAGGTATACGCTAGTCTACTCTGGTATATCGATGCCCTGTCTCGATACACCAACGACTAGGGACTTTGAAGGATGTACTTATGGACTACCACATCCCCACTAGTATGATCCGCATCATAGTCCAGGTAGTCAAGTACACATCCTAAGGGCTTTACCAACATGTAACAGAGAGACAATCAGTGTACACATTAAGGTAAAGAGTAACCAGATAGCATACTATCATATCGAGTAAGAAAGTCATCCCTATATATGTCCAAGCATCCACTACAATATACATCCTATGTATACTAATGGCCTCTAGGGCATACATATAACTAATAGTGTGTATGCTTCTCATCCCAGTTGGGGAGATGGTCTGTCCCACAGCCATCAGTACGTCGTACTGGAGATAGTATACAGGTGCTCGTTAGGTTACGAGTACACCGGACAGGACTCACGGGGAATTGTTGGTTGATATTATACCTGTCGTCTGTTAGCAGTTCCCAGGTGACATGAGTACAGCATAGTCCGCAGACTTGACACTGCTACTTCGTCTCGAGTGTGTCCCACTGTTCTTAGATTGCTACCCTACCACGGCTCAAGGGAGTCGTGCAAACAGGTAGCAGTTGGGTGCAGTCCCGAGCACTTGGAGGCAGTGGCGGTTAGACAGGATTCGTCTCCCCCGGTATTGGGGGTTGATATCGCGCTGTGTCAGAGAGCCATTACGCAAAGTCCCTGGCCAGGGCAAACGAGATTTACTGGTAGGTTCCAGTAGTTTCTCAAGGTGTAATGGGCTACGCTCCGACACGACTTATACCGCTATTAGGGGACTGACGCTTGCCGCCCCCTAAGCCCGATATGCGATAGTCTTAGAAGAACAGACCGGACTGTACGGAGATTGTCGCATCAGGCTCAGTAGGAGTTCGGATGGGTTTCCTCATCGGCCTTCTTATCGACATCTACCTGGGGACCGTTACGTACAGCTAGTGCTACTTGCGGTCTGTGGTTAAAACCACTGCCAGCGTAGTGTCGAGTCTTTAGAGTCCCACACAGAGAGTTTCCCTGCTCCAGGCGAAACGATATAGAGGTCGTATGGTTTTACGACAAGGGTTCGGACGCATACGTGTTTAAACGCACGTACGACGTTCGGACAGTTTTTACTAGCTGGCTTTGGTTTAAGCCAGATTCTAGTATGATGTTATTGGATTTATACAGTCTAAAGTTTTTCCGTGTTTCCACGGATTGGAGGGGCATTGTCGTAATTTTCAGGGAAGCTTCTAGAAGCATGGTGACTTGGGGGTTAAGGTGGCATAAGCATTTATTGCTTATTGACTCATTTGTGTGATTCATCCTTAGAGTTAATGCTTCATTTATTGAGCTTATGACTCATGTGATGAATCACACAAGGTGAATGCATCAACCATGATGATTAATAATTTATATTATTTATTTGATAAATTGTTATGGTTGTTCTATTCTAATGAGTTGATTTTTCAATATCATTCTTATCATCACCTTCTCTCTCCTCAAGCTCTCTCATTCTTGAAACCCTAACCCTAACCTCTCATGTGTTGAGATCAAGGGTTAGCTAGACTAATACATCCATAACCTCACTCTATATCCCTTAGGTAGCTTGGATTAGCACTTTGAGCAACCTATTTATCTCAAGTTAGAGATCAAGCTTGTAGTAGGAGCTCTCGGGTGGATCGTCTTTGACTCGAAGAGGCCGTTGAGGTGCCGATGTTCCAAGGAGCCTACGAAGAGTGGAGGACCGCGATGAAGACCCGAAGGACAAGTAACGTGAGGTATAGCTTCGAATCCGAGTAGTTAAACCTTTCGTAGTTTGCTAGTAACGGTTTAGAAATGATTCATGCGCTCAAGTCCGTATTACGAAGCTTTGTTAATTGTTTTTCATAAATTCCGCCTCCCCGCAAGATCGTGGGGTGCGTGACATGGACTTACAGATCTATCATGATAGATCCGGATCCCCAGAATGTAAGAGGCATCACCCAGGTCTTTCATGGAGAACCTGTGTGACAAGAATCCTTTGACAGATTGTAGCATAGGAATGTCATTTTCTATCAATAGAATGTCATCCACGTACAAGACGAGGAATACGACAGTTCATGCTACAATTTTACTATATCTACATGGTTCATCTGGATTTTTGATAAAGTCATATTCTTTGACCGTTTCATCAAAACAGATGTTCCAACTCCTCGATGCCTGCTTTGGTCCATAAATGGACTTAAGCAACTTGCATACTTTCCCGCTGCTCCCACTCTGATTGAAGCCTTCTGGCTGATCCATATAGACGCACTCTTCCAAATTACCATTTAGAAAAGCCGTATTTACGTCCATCTGCCAGATCTCATAATCATGGAAGGCGGCAATAGCAAGGACCCGAATGGATTTGATCATAGCCACTGGAGAAAAAGTCTCGTCATAGTCCAAACCAGGTCTTTGAAGAAAAACCCTTTGCAACAAGTCTAGCCTTATAGGTTTCTACCTGTCCATCTACACCAATCTTTTTCTTGAAGATCCATTTGCATCCTATGGGTGTTACCCCATCTGGAGCATAGTCCAAAGTCCATACTTTGTTGGTGTACATGGACTCCATTTCGGTCCGCATTGCATCTAGCCATCGTACCGAGTCGCCGCTCTGGATGTCCTGCTGGAAGCTAGTAGGTCAATCATCATCAACGACGCAATCCTCTCTATCCCCATCTATGAGAAAACCGTAGTATCTCTCAGGCGGATGAGACAGCCTACTACTCCTACGGAGGGGTGTGGGAATGTCCTGTTTTTCTTGAACTACTGGTTCTACCAAACTTTCAGTAGTAGTTTGTGGTTCTGGAATTTCTTCCAGTTCTATTTCGCTCCTACTTTTTTCCTTTTCTAAAAACTGATGTTCTAGAAAATGGGCATTACGAGAAACAAAAACCTTTTGTTCCTCTGCGTAATAGAAATAATACCCCTTGGAGTCCTTTGGATATCCCACAAACTTACACTGTACTGATCGTGCCTCGGGTTTGTCTGCATGCTTCTTTTAAACAAAAGCTGGACATCCCCATCTCTTCAGATACTAAAGATAGGGTTTCTTCCCACTCCACATCTGATATGGCGTGGTAGGCACAGTTTTGGTAAGAACCATGTTCAAAACATATGCCGCTGATTCTAGCGCATAACCCCAGAAAGATCGTGGTAACTCAGCATTACTCATCATAGAACGTACCATATCTAATAGGGTTCGATTCCTTCTCTCTGATACACCGTTATGCTGTGGAGTGTATGGAGGAGTAAGCTGAGAGAGAATTCCTTTCTCTTTTAGGTAACCTAGGAACTCGGCACTTAAGTATTCACCACCTTGATCAGATCTTAGTGTCTTGATACTTTTGCCGGTTTGGTTTTCTACTTCATTCTTATACTCATGGAATTTCTCAAAAGCCTCGGATTTATGTTTCATCAGAAAAATGAATCCGTACCTAGAGTAATCATCCGTAAAAGTAATGAAATAGGAAAAACCACCTCTTGCATGTGTAGACATAGGATCACATACATCGCTGTGTATGAGTCCTAAGAGCTCGCTCGCTCTTACTCCATGTCCAGTGAATGGAGTCTTTGTCATCTTTCCTTTGAGACATGATTGACAAGTGGCATAAGTTTGATATTCGAACGAGTCCAAATATCCTTCTCTATGTAACTTAGTTAACCTTGTCTCATTGTTGTGACCCAGTCTACAATGCCATAAGAAAGCCTTATTTATATCTGGAGACTTTCTTTTTAGTGTGTTCTGGACATTGAAAATCTGTAATTGGTTTAAGACATATATACCGTTATCCAGTGTACCGGACCCAATCAAACCATGATTAAGGTGGATGTTAACAACATCGCTTACAAACTTGAAATCATAACCTTTATTTGATAACAAGGAAACTGATATGATATTACACGTTAAACTGGGTACACAAAAACAGTTATGTAAAACCAAAATATCTCCACTCGTCAATCCCAAGTGATAATCCCCTACGGACACAGCTCCCACGCTAGCTCCGTTAGCAACCATCAGGGTCATATCACCAACCTTCAACACTCTACGGTTTCTCAGTGCCTGCAATGAATTGCATATATGAGATCATGATCCGGTATGCAATACCCAGGAAGTAGAGTTGATTGACAGACAATTCTCAATTACAAACACACCTGAAGTCGAAGCCACAGCTTGCTTCGGTTCATGGTTCTTGGCGTTCCACGCCTTGCAATCTTTACTCCAGTGCCCTTTCATATGACAATGGAAGCACTCATCCTTGGCCACTACTGGCACCGCAATCTTTTTCTTTCCCTTCGCTCCCACCTTACTAACACCTCCTCTAGGTTTGGTGGCGGCCTTATTCTTCCTTCCTTTGGCCTTAGCCTTAGACCCGGAAGAAGAAGCACCGCGAACAAACATAGTGTGTGTTTTCCTTGCCTTCTGCAAGGTGCCCTCTGCATTCCTCAACATGTTAAGGAGTTCTGAAAGTTCAACTTCTTTTCTTTGAATGTTGAAATTCAGAATAAACTCGGCGTAGGTGGAAGGGAGGGACTGGAGAATCAGGTCTGTATAGAGCTCATTATCCAAAGTCGTCCCAAGGTCTGCGAGCTCTTCTATATAGCCAATCATCTTTAGGACATGTTCTCCTACTGATGATCCGACGGCCAACCTCGCTTGAAACAAGTTCTTTGAGGTCTCGTATCTTGCTATACGAGATTGCACTCCATAAAGTTCCTTTGTATGGAGAAATATGGCATCTATTTCCATATCCTCGTGCCTCATCTGATGTTCATTATTCATCGATGCAAGCACGATGCACTTGGCCTTCGCGCAATCTAACTCCCATGTTTTGCGGATTTCCTTATCCGCATTACTGGATTTGGGACCTGGGACTGCAGGTGCCTTAGCGGTGAGGACATACCCAAATCTGTCATAGGTCAAAGCCATTTTGACATTCCGCAGCCAATCTTTATAGTTTGGCCCTGTCAATATATTTTTCTCTAATAGTAACTTAAGTCCTGTCATGTTTTGGGTCGCTGCAATGAGAGAGAGGGAACACTTTAGCATGATGCTCTTGCAAGTTTAGAGTGGTTTTTTGTTTATCTAAACTGGATGGCTCCTACTGTTTCTCGAATCCCTCCTCAAACCAAAAAGGAAGAACTAGCCAGGACTATTCTCACTGTACAATACTTGCTTAACCGTTCAGCCAGGCCGGTATCGATACTTCGAGGGAGGTTTTCCAACGCTTTCGCGAAGTTCCTTAATTAAATAACCACTTTTCTCTGGGGCGTAACCCCGCTGACACCTACTTGGTTTATAGCATTGATCGTTAAGTGACGAATCTCCTGATGAGTAGCATATACTCACAGTAGGATCCGGATCCAAATATCATCGTATGATAATGCTGATGGAATCCTACCAACATTCATCAAACTCCAAATGGTATGCATCTCTTTGCAAATTTCAGTTTCTTTAGAAATTCCCGATATAAATTTCTGCCCCATGCTCTTATGACCTTGGCGTTGGTCAAAATGTCATAAGTCACATGTCAAGTTCTACCCATCATTATCTTGTTAATTTGAACCCATCCGTACATACCCCTGACATTGGCCAAATGATAATATGACTGTCCCAAACTAACTCATTTATCTATGCAACAAATGAATACCCAGCAGCTACCAAACACTATGCCTTGGCGTTGGTCAAAATACATAGCTTGAACACTACTTAATACCCAAATGAAATGACGGAGGTCTACAAATGGTTTTGGCGAAACCGTGAACGTAGTGAACTTGATATGATCGAAGGAACCTGATAGCTTTTAAAAGGAGTGGTTAAAGCTCCGCAATTTAAAAATATCTTCTGTTTTAAAAATAACCGAGTGGTTTCTTTTAAACTGTTCCAACGATTCAACTTTGGTTTATTTTTCTTTGCATTAATAATAATGCGTCCTATCAATTAACCTATCATTGCAGAAAACAACGAAAATACAACGTCCTCTTATGCTATCCGCATTCGCCACTGGGTCCCGTCAACACCCGTTAGGTTACTTAACTAACGACAGAGCGGGGGCTGGGTTGGCGCGGGTGTAAAACATAAGTGACGTCTAAATAGCTATCATATATAGATATTGTACATTCGTCAGACGCAATAATAAGCATTCCAGATCATAGATGAACATTATTGGATATGCAAGCAATCCGCGTTTCTTTTGAGCCTGCAACGAAAGACGGATTACACAGTTGTGATGAATAGCCATTACCCTACCCTAGACCCCTACGGGTACGGCAAACTATCCGCCAACTATACGAAGTGAAGCGGTCTCCCTCAACAACGTGAGTAGGCCACTAAACACTTCAAAGTACCCGGTAGTTTGTGCACGCCACCTTGGGTCTATCCTAGGAGCATAAACAGTAAAATGAAATAATACAACGGTGGCTACAACCGCAACCTAGATGTGACCCGCAAAATAATATTACAACATATTACAATTACATCGAATGAATGAATATAGAAACCCATCCTAAACCCCGGATAATCATCACAACAATCCAATCAAGTTCATAATCACAAACAGTAAAATCATTACAGAAATGTGCAACCCTCTGCCAACCGACATACTAGCAGTTAGGGGAGGTTTACGAACACATTATACAGTTCACAGATATAATCTAATTAGCAAACATCGTATAATTTCGATCGAGCAAACACTTTAGATTCTACTCCAAAACTTCTCTGTGCACCTGAGACTTGAGCAGAAAATAAACATTCCAGAAAAGACAAAATATTCACAGAAGAGTTACTGGGTAAAATTGGGCTGAATCGGCTTCAACTCAGCCGCGGATCCGCGGCGGATTGGTGGGATCGGTCGCGGATCCGCGGCGGATCGGTTGGATCGGCCGTGGTACCGCGGCTGTTTGGCCGATTCATGCACCAAATTTTTCCAGTATTCTTATATTTCCCTGCTTGTATTTTTAGAGGTCCTTGAAAAATTTTTAGACCTCGATTTTAATTCGACAGAAACTTGGTGAATACGATATTTTTTCCGGTTCGTTTTGCATTCGAAATTGTAACGACTTTGCTAATAAGTTAATTATTGTTTAGCGAGGCTCTGATACCACTGTAAGTCGATGTACAACACCCCACAAGTTGCGGGGAGGCGGAAATATGAAAAACAATCTTGTTCTTTGGATTAACATCGACTAACCGGAGAATCTTTGCTAAACTTTAACTAACAAATACATAGGAGTTGTTAACTACTATGAGAAGAGATTATACATAGTGAACCTAGTCCTTCGTCTTTTTGTTATCCACCTCCTCGTCGGCCTCCTCTATGTAATAGACGATCCACCACGAGAGCTTCTATTCCAAGCTTTGCCTCTAATCTTGAGGTAACTAGGTTTCTTTAGTTGCTAATCAAAGTCACCTAGATGATATAGAGTATGGTTATGGATTAATTAGTCTATCTAATCCTTGATCTCAACACATGAGAAGGGAGGATTAGGGTTTGAAGAGAGAGAGCTTGAGGAGAGAGAAGGTGAGCATAAGAATGAGAATGAGATAATGATCTCCCTTGAATATATGAAGCATAATGATTTATCAAATAAATAAATAAAATGATTAATCATCATGCTTCATTAATTCAATATGTGTGATTCACTACATGAGTCATTAACCATTTAATGATGCATTAATGACATGGATGAATAACACAAATGAGTCACTAAAGCAATAAATGCTTATGCCACCTAAACCCTCAAGTCACCATACTTCTAGAAGCTTCACGCCAAATTACGAGAACGCCCTTCCTATCCGTGAAAACACGGAAAAACTTTAGACTGTATAAATCCAATAACCCAATACTAGAATCTGGCTTAAACCAAAACTGGCTAGTAAAAACTGTCTGAACGTCGTACGTGCGTTTAAACACGTATGCGTCCGAACCCTTGTCGTAAAACCATACGACCTCTATATCGTTTCGTCTGGAGAAGGGAAACTCTCTGTGTGGGACTCTAAAGACTCGACTACTACGCTGGCAGTGGGTTTAACCACAGACCGCAAGCGGCACTAGCTGTACGTAATGGTCCCCAGGTAGATGTCGATAAGAAGGCCGATGAGGAAACCCATCCGAACTCCTACTGAGCCTACTGTGACAATCTCCGTACAGTCCGGTCTGTTCTTCTAAGACTATCTCATATCGGGCCTAGGGGGGCGGCAAGCGTCAGTCCCCTAAAAGCGGTATAAGTCGTGTCGGAGTGAAGCCCATTACACCTTGAGAAACTACTGGAACCTACCAGTAAATCTCGCTTTCCCTGGCCAGGGACTTTGCGTACTGGCTTTCTGACACAGCGCGATATCAACTCCCAATACCGGGAGAGACGAATCCTGTCTAACCACCACTGCCTCCAAGTGCTCGGGACTGCACCCAACAGCTACTTGTTTGCACGACTCCTTTGAGCCATGGTAGGGTAGCAATTTAAGAACAGTGGGACACACTCGAGGCGAAGCAGCAGTGTCAAGTCTGCGAACTATGCTGTACTCATGTCACCTGGGAACTGTTAACTAACGACGTGTATAATACCAACCAACAGTTCCCCGCGAGTCCTGTCCGGTGTACCCGTAACCCAACGAGCACCTGTATACTATCCCCAGTACGACATACTGATGGCTGTGGGACAGACCATCTCCCCAACTGGGATGAGAAGCGTACACACTAGTCTACTCCGGAGTATCGATGTCCTGTCTCGATAATCCTACAACTAGGGACCTGAAAAAGGATGTGATTGTAGACTACCTAGCCCCTACTAGTGTGACTGCCATCACAACGCTGGTAGTCAAGCAAGATCCTAAGGGCTCTATCAATACGTACACACATATTAAGATAGATAAAACCAAGTAGCATACTACCATGTTTAGCAAGACTGTTATAAAACTGTGAATATCCCAAGCTTCCATTAAGTAATATACATGCTAGTATGATACAATAATGCCCCCTAGGGCATATACACTAACAGAAACTGGGGGCAATTGGGGTAGGTGGGGCCGGCCACACATGTATTGATATCGGCCCAATTCCGAGCTCCAAAGCTCGTTTTTTGTGTGTTGGCTTGTTTTGTCCCCCACATCACTCTGATGTTTTTTGTTTGGTCAGTAAAGGCTTAGGGTGCACTCAGGGCTTGGAGGGAAACTTGTAGAATCACATCAACACTTTATGCATTGAATGCACCATTAATGCACATCACACCATGCCCACTTGTGCCATGATTCATAGCTGCCCCATCATGGTCCTAGCCTAAGAGTTTGGTGTGTACACTTGCCTTGTGTTGGACCATTTATACAAAAAGTGTGTACACATCAATTTATTGCAAACAAACTCTTAGGATATCGGTCGGTTTTCAGTTCCGGTTGCAGTGTCGACTCACATACGATATATCCGTGATTTTGATTGTGTTTCCAGTATTTTATCATGAATACCTGTAAACTGTAATTACAGAGCAGACACTGATTAATAGCACCGATATATAACAAAAGAGATAACGAATGAGTGGTATTAAAATGCAGTTTTCAGTGATGATCATCATCCATCGCCCATCATATGGGTCAAGATGCGTATACGCTAGTCTACTCTGGTGTTTTGATGCCCTGTCTTGATGCACCCTCGACTAGGAACAGTTATAGGATGTACTCGTCGACTACCGTGGCCCCACTAGTATGATCTCATCATAGTCCCAGTAGTCGAGTACATATCCTAAGAGCTTTATCAACATGTAACATAGAGACAATCAGAGTACATGTTAAGATAAAGAGTAACCAGATAGCATACTATCATGTCGAGCAAGAAAGTCCTCCCTATATATGTCCAAGCATCCACTACAATATACATCGTATGTACAGTAATGGGCTCTAGGGCATACATATAACTAACAAATAGAATGCGCTATCCCATACGCACATTAATATCGGTCCTGCACGTATCACATATGTGCTCCTACATCATTTCGCATGAACTAGGAAACTTCTATGTAGGACTCTAAAGACTTGTCAATACGCCGACAGTAGGTGATAATCATATCAAACACCCACAAGCCACAAGCGGTCTGCTAAACGTAACGGCCACCCAGGTATTGAGCGATTGCTCATACTCCTGTGAATCCAATCAGTAACACTACCGTACAGTCCGGTCTCTTCGTCAGATATGTCGCATATCGCAGCCTGGGGGAGGTATAACGTCAGACCCCAATAGCCTGATAAGTCATGCCGATGCAAGGTCCATAACGGTTCGAGAAACTACTGATAACACTTACCAGTAGATCTCAGCAACCCTGGCCAGGGATTTCCTGTTATGGCCAATCGAGCAAAGCGCAACATCAACCCCCAATACCGGAAGAGACGAATCCCCTCCTATCGCTCATTGCCTCCATGTGACTCGGGACTGTACCCAAAAACCACCATTTTGCACGATCTCTTGAATGTGGTAAGGTGGAAATCAAAGCATTGGGGGAATCACACAAGACTCTATGAAGATCTCGAGTCGACAGACTAACCTATACTAGTGTCACCAGAGAACTGCTATCTGACGATAGGTATAATACCATCTAGGAGTTCTCGGGGGGTCCGTTCAGTGTACCCAGTCTCCACTGAGCACCCATATACCTTCTCTGATGTCAAACACCAATGGATGTAGGATCATCCATCGCCCATCATATGGGTCGAGAAGCGTATACGCTAGTCTACTCTGGAGTATCGATGCCCTGTCTCGATACTCCCACTATTAGGAACTTTTGAAGGATGTACTTGCCGACTACCTCTACCCTACTAGTATGATCTACATCATAATCCTGGTAGTCAAGTACTCATCCTAAGAGCTTTTATCAACATGTAATAGAGAGACTATAAGTGTACATGTTAAGATAAAGTGCAACCAGGTATCATACTATCATATCGAGCAAGAAAGTCCTCACTATATATGCCCAAGCATACACTACAATATACATCACATGTACAGTAATGACCTCTAGGGCATACATATAACTAACAGAAGCATCAAATAAATCATAATTCTTTTATTGAACAATGCTTCAATAGTGAAGGATGGCAAATAAAATAATGATCACGCCATACTATACCCATTCCTCAAAAAGTCTTCCCATTTTCCCCCACTTTTTATATTTTCTCAAAATAGAAAATATATGCCATGCTTCTTTTAATATATATATATACATATATATATATATGTATGTATGTATGTATGTATATATACACACACATATATATACATATATCAAATATATATTAATATATATATATATATATATATTGAGAAAATAATTATTGAGCTAATAATATTAGTTAATATATATAATTATATCAAATATAAATATATATATATATATATAATTATATCAAATATAAATATATATATATATATAATATTATTAAATCAACACTTGATGCAACAATCCGGCTATATCACATATAACCGACTAATATCATTTATCTGTATATCACAGTAACAAATCAACCCTTGATTCGATAATCCGGTTATATCACATATAACCTAATTGATATAAAATAACCACTAGATTAGAATACGGTATCACATACTCGTATTTAATCAGCCCCCCTGTAAGGTTTGCCTAGCACCCTATGAGGAGTTTTGAAGCATCACACGCCATAATGTTTTAATTTTGATGGTGCAAAACAAGCAAGCAAAGGAATCGATCCTAGAAAATTAGGGTTTCGAAACTTAAGACTTATAAAGTTAGGGTTTCGAGACTACAACCTTTGTAGCTCCTTATTGCTGGACTCCTTGGTGTCTTGGGTGTTGAGTGGAGGTCCTCTTGAAGTCCTCTTGCGTCTACGACGATCCACCCGGAGTTCCCCGTCCAAGCTCGCAACTTCGCAAAACCGAAAAGAACACTCTAAACAAGTTGGCTAAACTTGCATAGAATGATGTTGTGGTTTAGAATCTCACTTCAAGAACCTTTCTTTAAGTGTGTTTTACTCACTAGAAAAACCTAGAGAGCAAATGGTGAAGGAGGATAAAGATGGTGGCTTTTCTTTTTAGCAAGTGTAAAAGATAAAAGATGACCATAGAAAAAGAAATGAAATATAACCTTTTATATTTTATTCCTTCTTACATCCAACCATGGTTAAGTGATGGAGAGTTTATTTAACTTGTGTTTTAAATGATAAAGAGAAGGATAACCCAAGGTTAGGGGTAGGTGAGCTTGGTTAGGTTAGAAGAAGAATGTAGAAGCTAGTAAAGATTATCCTTTTCTTTTCAATTTTGTTTCAAATACAAAATCAAATAAAAAACCATTACTTAATCCATGGTGTGAGTCTTATATTGCCACCATTTCCATGTGCTAACAACCATGATAGATGGGTGTATGTATGTATGCATGTATGCACATCCACATGTGCATGAAACTAGAATGAAAGAAAGAAACACATGCATGCATGCATACATCCATCATATACTAGAAAGGTTTTAAGTGAGAAAACTAATGGTTAAATGATAAATCAACACTTGATTCATCAATCCGGCCATATCACATATGACCCCACCAAAAGCAAGCCGCCCGATCAATGTTCGGTATCCTATACGCGCAATTTAATCGGGTGCATGCGCATATCGCATACGCGCACCACAACGTTTCGTCTGGACTGGGTAACTCCTTTGTGGGACTCTAAGACTCGTCAATACGCCGGCAGAGGGTGACGATCATATCAGGTACCCTCAAGCCGCAAGCGGTCAGCTAAACGTAACGGCCACCCGGGTATTGAGCGATCAGAAGAAAACAAGCGAACCTCCTACAACTCCCGTCGAGCCAACCGGCAACACTACCGTACAGTCCGGTCTCTTCATCAGATATGCTGCATATCGAGCCTAGGGATGGTCACGTCGACCTTAATAACTCAATAAGTCGTGCCGGTGAATGGTCTATAACTTTCACGACCCGAAAGTACGGAACGTAACTGGCACTTAGATTACGAGACGTCTAAAGACGTACCGTAACCTAAGTCAGCCAAAGCCCAGAAAATCTAAACCAGAATCAAAAGAGAGTGAAGGAAAACCTTTAATGAAAACGGTTTTAAAATCATTTAAGTTGCATAGAATCCCTTTTTAAAACATCAAAAATTTCCGAAAATTTCGGCAGAGTCTCCCCTGTATTTTCTATCCCCCAAAATGGGTACAACAAGATAATACATATGAAATCATAAAAATGGCATCCCCAAGCGGGAGCTAGCTCTTCGCCCAAGGCGGATCACAACCACATGCAATATATAAGCAATACCAAGAAAAGAGCATAGAAGAAACCCAAAATATCAGAAAACGCAACGCCGGCTCAAGTGAGCTCGACCCAAAAGAAACCACCAATATACAAATCTCTCAGTCTCATCACTACGTCTCATATACAATATATAAAGTGGTAGATGGAGAATACTAGATACAATGATAAAGCAAAAGATATAAAATATGCTCGCAACCCACCTACGGGCGATGTCGCGAGTCTGCACAAAAGGAGCTGATGATAAGATAGCCGCCGCTACAAGAGTGACGGGTCCGACCTGCAAGACACTGTGGCACGACGGGGGTGAGTTGCCAGCTCGTGAGTAAATATAACATCTAGTAAGGCAATCGTAAGAATGCACGCAATGCGGAACAACCCGTATGTCCATATGTGATATAATATCTCTAGTATGCATGAACATGTATGCAATGTCTTTTCTAACTCTTTAAGTGTTTTAAATGTTAAGGTTACTGCATTCTTAACTTTTAGAAAATGAATATCTGTACAATAGCTAAGTATCATCAAGAAATCATCTGAAAACCCGTGTCAAGCATCGACACCAAATAGGAATCATATCTGTCTCAATATCGGGCTCCGTCAGTCCGGATCGGCTCATATCATAAATCTCACGACAACGGTCGGTATCCTCCGGATATCCGCCGCGCCAAACATCACCGGTAGGTAGTCTTCCCCTGCCAGGCTCATCGTCTACAACTCGATCTTCTTGCCTCGGGGTACCATACCGGGCCCACCATGTACCTGAGACGGTTCATCCACTCCTCGAATCGGGTCTCGAAATCCAACAGAAAACATGAAAACTCATGGTGGACGACACATACATCACGAGAAAACCGCAACTTTGTTTTAAAAACGATAAATATAAGCTTTTGTTAAATTCTTATGGTTTTCCCCAAAAATCCAGAAATCACAGAAATACTGAAATCCTCGAAAAAATCATAATGTTCACATGTTATATATGATAAATGTCTATGATATCAATGTATATGATGTGAGTTTTGGCTAGAAATCTATGTAGATATGATGGTAATGCGAGGTATATGCATGCTATGCAACTCCATATATCATGTATGAATGCAATGACGTTATTAAGTTAAACAGGTTCTATAGTGCACGTGGCATGGCAATTACCAAAGGCGTGTGTGTCACATGATTAGTGCGTGTTCAACAGATGCCAATGGTAATGGTGTTCGTGCCCTACGAAGTGATATCGCATAAGTATAGATGAATGTCCATGCAATGTAATATACTGTTCGCTATAAGGGTATGCAGTGTACATGAATGGATAAGTTAGCTAATATATAAATCTTGCAAAAGTAGGGTAATCCTAACTAGGGGGGCGCCTCGCGCCATCCAGAAGATTCCCCCATAGATGAATATATCTACTCACCAGAAATCCCCGCTAATCTGATCCGGCCACCGCTTTGCCTTTACGCGCCGTGTCCGATGTTTCTCCGACCGATCCTATATTGCACAACACCAAGTATAAGATTACATAACCTAAAACAATGCAAGTCACAATATACAATTATCGACGCTCTCAAATTAATCATAGCATGCACTCAGTGCGCGGAAAAACGCACGAAAATCGCTAACCTTTAACTAAAATCGTCATTTCGGGGAAATCGACAAAACTACAACCCGACTAGACGAAACCCCGCGTTCGCGGATTCTAATAATCCTATACGAAGCTAATAATATTGCTAACCTAACGCAAATTGAACGCATTCTATTTTTTGTAAAAATCTAGCAAGCAAATTCAACGCCGATTCAATGCAAACATCGAAATTTAACGATTTAGCGAGCATATAAATACACCATTAACCACTACAACCAATTAGAAACCCAAAGCCCTAATTTAATCCTAACAACTATGCTTCAAACCCTAGTTTTAAAATCAATCCTTCTCTTGATTTTTCCTAAACAACATTTACCACTAAACTAATATTTAGAATTTCAATTCTAGCATAATTAAACCACAAGTTAACAAAAAGATTAGAATTTTCACCTCTCAAGCTTGAACCCTAGCTTGATCAAGTCACCAAGAAGCCTCCTTTCATCTAGTTTTTGAACCAATTTGGGTAGAAGAGAGAGTGGTTTAGGGTTTGGGTTTGAATGGAGATGGAAATTTATGAATTTAAATGGATTTTTAGCAAAGAAAAAGAAGCAAAATGAAGTGATGAAGTGGGGAATTCCGCAGGAAGAGGGGTCGGCCAGCAGCAAGGGTGAAGAGGTGGGGAAAATTTGAGAAGATTCTAGGTCAAATAACACACCATATTATTATTTAATGCTTTCATGTCAACCTTTTTGCAAAAAAACCCATTTTTACTTCATTTTTTCACAAATTTTCCCACCCTAAAACCAAAAGTTTGAAAGACATGATATAATTTTATTAACACCATACTTTAGCTTATAAGACTCCTAATTAAGAAATTTACCTAATTAAATTTGTATTTATCCCTAATTAAATGTATTTTAAAAAGCTTAAAATAATAAAAAAATTAATTAATTACGAAATTTTTTTTATTTAACTAGAAAATTATAAGTGACATTTTAGTGACAAAATTATAGTAATATCTTATCTAAATTTTGTATAATTAGATCTACAAAGAAAAATACCTATTTCGACTTTTTACGGAAAAAGCCGAAAAATTAGCCGATTACCGAAAAACTGCCTAAACGATTTTCGAAGGGTTACAATCTTCCCCCCTTAAAGAAATTCGGTCCCCGAATATAAAATTTAACTACGCGTACCTTCAAAAAGATGGGGATATCTCTTCCTCATCTCGACCTCGGTCTCCCAGGTGACCTCCTCGCTGTTTGGGCCACGCCAAAGGACCTTGACGGACGGTATAACCTTCGACCTTAATTTCTTCACCTGCCGATCCAAAATGACCACCGGCTGCTCGGTGAAAGAAAGATCACGCTCTAGCTGGATCGTCTGGTGCTGAATCGCCTGGGAAGGATCGTGAAGGTACTTGCGGAGCATCGAGACATGGAATACGGGGTGAACATCGGGGAAGCAGGGCGGAAGAGCTAACCGATAAGCGACTGGACCAACACGCTCTAGGATTTCGAAAGGACCAACATATCTAGGACTCAGTTTCCCTTTCCGCCCAAATCTCATCACACCTTTCATCGGAGAGACCTTCAGGAAAACATGATCGCCAATAGCGAACTCGAGTCGGCGCCGGCGCCTGTCAACATATGATTTCTGCCTGCTCTGTGCCGCTCTCATCCTGTCCCGAATCAGCTGTATCTTCTCGGTCTTCTCCTGTACAATCTGCGGCCCCAAAATACTGCTCTCCCTGAGCTCTGTCCAACATACAGGCGATCGGCATCTCCTCCCATATAAAGCCTCAAAAGGTGCCATCTGAATCGTCTCCTGGAAGCTATTATTGTAGGAAAACTCGATCAAAGGAAAATGACGATCCCAGCTACCACCGAAATCTAAAACACAAGCTCTGAGCATGTCCTCAAGAGTCTGAATCGTACGCTCCGACTGACCGTCAGTCTGAGGATGAAAGGCTGTGCTAAAACTCAATCGGGTGCCCAAAGCTTCCTGGAGTTTCTGCCACAATCGGCTGGTAAACTGGGTGCCACGGTCGGACACGATGCAAGTTGGAACGCCATGCAGTCGCACTATCTCATCAATATAAACCTGGGCATACTGAGAAAATCCAAAAGTGGTCTTCACTGGCAGGAAGTGAGCCGCTTTCGTCAGTCGATCCACAATCACCCAAATAGAGTCATACCCTCGACTGGTCCTGGGTAGACCCACAATGAAGTCCATGGAGACCTGCTCCCACTTCCACTCAGGGATGGGCAAAGGCTGTAACTCGCCGGCTGGCCTCTGATGCTCGGCCTTGACTTGCTGACAAGTCAGGCATCTGGACACAAAGTCTGCAATATCCTTCTTCATCCCGTCCCACCAGTAAACCTCTCTCAAATCACGGTACATTTTGGTAGAACCCGGATGCACACTGTATACTGATCTATGTGCCTCCTCGAGAATATCACGCCTCAGTCCCTCTGAATCTGGCACGCACAGTCGAGTCCCAAATCGAAGTATCCCCTGAGCATCAATCATGAACTCGGAAACTCTGCCCTGCCGAATCTGCTCAATAATCTCTAAGATACGGGCGTCGCCGGACTGTGCCTCGCGGATACGGTCAAGTAACTGTGGGCGTGCTCTGAAATGGGCCAGCTGTCCCCCTGAAGAAGTAAACTCGAACTGCACTTTGCTGTCACATAACACCTTCCAATCCGCCGTCGACTGCATCTGTACTGCGCTCAAACAAGATAGGCTACCTCCGGGCCTCCTACTCAAAGCATCTGCCACCACATTCGCCTTGCCCGGATGGTATAGAATCTCGCAGTCATAATCCTTCACCAACTCCATCCAACGGCGCTGTCTCAGGTTCAGATCTCGCTGCTGGAAGATATACTTCAAACTCTTGTGGTCAGTGAATATCTGGCACGACTCACCGTATAGGTAATGTCTCCAGATCTTGAGTGCAAATACCACTGCAGCCATCTCTAAATCATGGGTGGGGTAGTTCTGCTCGTGTTTCCTCAGCTGCCGAGAAGCATATGCGATAACTCTGTCGTGCTGCATCAATACACAGCCCAGCCCCACTCTAGAAGCATCACAATATACCACGAACCCGCCTGATCCTGAAGGCAATGCTAACACTGGTGCAGTAGTCAGACGAGTCTTCAACTGCTGGAAGCTATCCTCACATGCCTGGGTCCAATCAAAAGGAACCCCCTTCCGGGTCAACCCGGTCAAAGGTGCAGCAATGCGGGAGAAATCCTGGACGAAACGTCGATAATAGCCGGCAAGACCTAGAAAGCTGCGAATCTCTGTAACTGATACTGGTCTAGGCCAACGCTGAACTGCCTCGATCTTCTTCGGGTCCACACAAATACCATCTCTCGTCACCACATGACCCAAGAAGTCTACACTGTCTAACCAGAATGCGCACTTGGAGAATTTGGCGAACAGCTGATGCTCCCTCAAAGTCTGCAATGTGACACGTAAGTGCTGCTCATGCTCCTCCCGGCTCCGAGAATAAACCAAGATGTCGTCAATGAACACAATGATGAACTGATCGAGATACGGCCTGAATACGCGGTTCATCAAATCCATAAACGCTGCCGGGGCATTGGTGAGCCCGAACGACATCACCAAGAACTCATAATGATCATATCGAGTACGGAAAGCTGTCTTCGGAATATCCTCCTTCCGAACCCGCAACTGGTGATAACCTGACCGTAAATCAACCTTCGAGAAAAAAAACCCCGCACCCTGGAGCTGATCAAATAAGTCATCAATGCGGGGTAGGGGATACCTGTTCCGCACAGTAACCCGGTTCAGCTGACGATAATCAATGCATAAGCGCATACTTCCGTCCTTCTTCTTAACAAACAAGACGGGAGCACCCCAAGGTGACACACTCGGTCGAATAAGCCCTTTGTCCAGCAAGTCCTGTAACTGATCCTTTAGCTCTCTCAGCTCCACCGGGGCCATCCGATAAGGCGGTATAGAGATAGGCCCCGTGCCGGGGATCAAGTCAATACAGAACTCAATCTCGCGCTCTGGTGGCAGACCAGGCAGCTCGTCAGGAAATACATCAGGAAACTCTCTCACAACAGGGACCTGGTCCAACGGAACCTCTGTGGAGCTAGTATCACAAACATAAGCTAAGAATCCCTGACACCCTTTCCTTAAGAGCTGACCAGCGCGAAGAGAAGAAATCAAGCTGGGAAGGGTAGCGCTACGATCTCCCTGAATAATAAGTACCGGCTCACCAGGAAAACTGAATCTGACTGCTTTTTCACGGCAGTCCACGGATGCATAACAGGTGGCTAGCCAGTCCATACCAAGAAGAACGTCAAAGTCTAGCATATCGAGGAGAATCAAATCAACTGAAGAATCTCTCTCCCCGATACGAACGGAACATGATCGGTATACGAAACGGGCAACAAAAGACTCGCCTACCGGGGTAATAACGACAAGCGGCTGATCTAACGGAGAAGACTCTCGGCCCAACCTCGGTGCAAAGTACGTGGATACATAGGAATGTGTGGAGCCTGGATCAAATAATACCCGTGCATCAAAAGAACATACTGGCAGAGTACCTGTCACGACGGCATTGGATGCCTGTGCATCCTGAGGATTCAATGCGAACACTCGGGCCTGTCCACCACTAATAGCTGGCTGTCCTCTGCCTCTACCTCGGCCTCTGCCTCTGCCTCTGTCGCCTCGTCCTCTCTGGACTGGACCGCCACGCCCACGGCCTCTAGAAGCATCTGACTGGCGTGGAGCATCGTCAGGAGTAGGAAGTAAAGCTCTCTGAGAAGGTGGTGAGGGTGGTAAAGTCACATGCGGGACTGTCGCCGCGCCCTGGCGTCCCATGGTACAGTCTCTGATACGGTGGTACTGACTCCCACACCGAAAACATCCAGGAGACGACTGCTGGGTCTGTGGATATGAACCAAATAACTGACCTCGTCTCAATCCTCTGCTTCCACCATCTCCCGGAAATAATCTATCACGATGTCTGCCCATCTGCCGCTGAGCTGGCGTATCAGTACGGATCCTCTTCGGCCCAGAAACGACCGGAGTCTCAGAAATACGCTCCTCCAAAAGTAAGGCTGCGTCCATCGCGGCTGCGTATGTATCAAAGTGCTGGGTGCCGATGGCAAGGAATAGCTGTGTATCAAGCCCTCGCACGAACCTCTTTATTCTCTTCTCTTCTGTGTCGACTAGGTACGGAGCATATCGAGACAACTGGGTAAACTGTATATCATACTCCGACACCGTCATCCCAGGAGTCTTGCGCAAAGACTCAAAACTACGGGCGCGAGCATCTCGGACACTCTCCGGAAGAAAACGGGCAAGAAATCCAGATGTAAACTCATCCCAGGTCATAGAAGGCAGACCTGCAGCTCGGCCTCTCTCCACTAAATCGTACCATGTCTGGGCAAGACCCTCCAGACGAAAACTCGCAAACTCCACCAATCTATCATCAGAACACCTCAACGAACGGCAAATCCGAGCCATCCTATCCAGAAATGCCTGTGGATCCTCTGTCGCATCTGTACCGGTAAAAGCTGGAGGTCTCAATCTCATGAACTCCTGTAGTGAAACAGGGATAGTCTCCGTAGTAGCAGCAGGAGTGACCATCTGTGCAGTAGGTACGATCGTGGTCTGTCCGGTGGAAGGAACGTCCTCGGATCTCTGTGCCCGGCTGGACTCAACTAAAGATCCCATCATCTGCCGCAACTCTTGCATGCCGGCCTCTAGTCTGGCAATACGGTCAGGATAAGGTGGATCAGTATGACCCTGAGGGGTAGGCGTATCCTCCCGCTCGATCCTCGCCTCAGACGGGCCCGCCCGAATCTCATCCCTAGCGGCAGCCCGCTGAGCTCTCGTAGTCTTTGGCGGCATCGAAGCTAGAATAAGAAAAAGGACTAATAAGATCATTGCAATTGAATCAAGGAATGCAAGGAATCAAGAAAGGAAATACAAGCAATTATGTCCTAAGGTCACTTAGGCGGAGTACCGTATCGTAAGTATGCCGCGGACCATACCCACGCTACGCCACTCTGCTTAAGTCACCTACTCCATCTACCAAGGCCGTCCTACACTCAGAAAGGTAAAACCTACGCTCTGATACCAACTTTGTCACGACCCGAAAGTACGGAACGTAACTGGCACTTAGATTACGAGACGTCTAAAGGCGTACCGTAACCTAAGTCAGCCAAAGCCCAGAAAATCTAAACCAGAATCAAAAGAGAGTGAAGGAAAACCTTTAATGAAAACGGTTTTAAAATCATTTAAGTTGCATAGAATCCCTTTTTAAAACATCAAAAATTTCCGAAAATTTCGGCAGAGTCTCCCCTGTATTTTCTATCCCCCAAAATGGGTACAACAAGATAATACATATGAAATCATAAAAATGGCATCCCCAAGCGGGAGCTAGCTCTTCGCCCAAGGCGGATCACAACCACATGCAATATATAAGCAATACCAAGAAAAGAGCATAGAAGAAACCCAAAATATCAGAAAACGCAACGCCGGCTCAAGTGAGCTCAACCCAAAAGAAACCACCAATATACAAATCTCTCAGTCTCATCACTATGTCGCATATACAATATATAAAGTGGTAGATGGAGAATACTAGATACAATGATAAAGCAAAAGATATAAAATATGCTCGCAACCCACCTACGGGCGATGTCGCGAGTCTGCACAAAAGGAGCTGATGATAAGATAGCCGCCGCTACAAGAGTGACGGGTCCGACCTGCAAGACACTGTGGCACGACGGGGGTGAGTTGCCAGCTCGTGAGTAAATATAACATCTAGTAAGGCAATCGTAAGAATGCACGCAATGCGGAACAACCCGTATGTCCATATGTGATATAATATCTCTAGTATGCATGAACATGTATGCAATGTCTTTTCTAACTCTTTAAGTGTTTTAAATGTTAAGGTTACTGCATTCTTAACTTTTAGAAAATGAATATCTGTACAATAGCTAAGTATCATCAAGAAATCATCTGAAAACCCGTGTCAAGCATCGACACCAAATAGGAATCATATCTGTCTCAATATCGGGCTCCGTCAGTCCGGATCGGCCCATATCATAAATCTCACGACAACGGTCGGTATCCTCCGGATATCCGCCGCACCAGACATCACCGGTAGGTAGTCTTCCCCTGCCAGGCTCATCGTCTATAACTCGATCTTCTTGCCCCGGGGTACCATACCGGGCCCACCATGTACCCGAGACGGTTCATCCACTCCTCGAATCGGGTCTCGAAATCCAACAGAAAACATGAAAACTCATGGTGGACGACACATACATCACGAGAAAACCGCAACTTTTTTTTAAAAACGATAAATATAAGCTTTTGTTAAATTCTTGCGGTTTAACCCAAAAATCCAGAAATCACAGAAATACTGAAATCCTCGAGAAAATCATAATGTTCACATGTTATATATGATAAATGTCTATGATATCAATGTATATGATGTCAGTTTTGGCTAGAAATCTATGTAGATATGATGGTAATGCGAGGTATATGCATGCTATGCAACTCCATATATCATGTATGAATGCAATGACGTTATTAAGTTAAACAGGTTCTATAGTGCACGTGGCATGGCAATTACCAAAAGCGTGTGTGTCACATGATTAGTGCGCGTGCAACAGATGCCAATGGTAATGGTGTTCGTGCCCTACGAAGTGATATCGCAAAAGTATAGATGAATGTCCATGCAATGTAATATACTGTTCGCTATAAGGGTATGCAGTGTACATGAATGGATAAGTTAGCTAATATATAAATCTTGCAAAAGTAGGGTAATCCTAACTAGGGGGGCTCCTCGCGCCATCCAGAAGATTCCCCCATAGATGAATATATCTACTCACCAGAAATCCCCGCTAATCTGATCCGGCCACCGCTTTGCCTTTACGCGCCGTGTCCGATGTTTCTCCGACCGATCCTATATTTCACAACACCAAGTATAAGATTACATAACCTAAAACGATGCAAGTCACAATATACAATTATCGACGCTCTCAAATTAATCATAGCATGCACTCAGTGCGCGGAAAAACGCACGAAAATCGCTAACCTTTAACTAAAATCGTCATTTCGGGGAAATCGACAAAACTACAACTCGACTAGACGAAACACCGCGTTCGCGCATTCTAATAATCCTTTACGAAGCTAATAATATTGCTAACCTAACGCAAATTGAACGCATTCTATTTTTTGTAAAAATCTAGCAAGCAAATTCAACGCCGATTTAATGCAAACATCGAAATTTAACGATTTAGCGAGCATATAAATACACCATTAACCAATACAACCAATTAGAAACCCAAAGCCCTAATTTAATCCTAACAGCTATGCTTCAAACCCTAGTTTTAAAATCAATCCTTCTCTTGATTTTTCCTAAACAACATTTACCACTAAACTAATATTTAGAATTTCAATTCTAGCATAATTAAACCACAAGTTAACAAAAAGATTAGAATTTTCACCTCTCAAGCTTGAACCCTAGCTTGATCAAGTCACCAAGAAGCCTCCTTTCATCTAGTTTTTGAACCAATTTGGGTAGAAGAGAGCGTGGTTTAGGGTTTGGGTTTGAATGGAGATGGAAATTTACGAATTTAAATGGATTTTTAGCAAAGAAAAAGAAGCAAAATGAAGTGATGAAGTGGGGAATTCTGCAGGAAGAGGGGTCGGCCAGCAGCAAGGGTGAAGAGGTGGGGAAAATTTGAGAAGATTCTAGGTCAAATAACACACCATATTATCATTTAATGCTTTCATGTCAACCTTTTTGCAAAAAAACCCACTTTTACTTCATTTTTTCACAAATTTTCCCACCCTAAAACCAAAAGTTTGCAAGACATGATATAATTTTATTAACACCATATTTTAGCTTATAAAGACTCCTAATTAAGAAATTTACCTAATTAAATTTGTATTTATCCCTAATTAAATGTATTTTAAAAAGCTTAAAATAATAAAAAAATTAATTAATTACGAAATTTTTTTTATTTAACTAGAAAATTATAAGTGACATTTTAGTGACAAAATTATAGTAATATCTTATCTAAATTTTGTACAATTAGATCTACAAAGAAAAATACCTATTTCGACTTTTTACGGAAAAAGCCGAAAAATTAGCCGATTACCGAAAAACTGCCTAAACGATTTTCGAAGGGTTACAATAACAGATCGAGAAACTACTGATAACACTTATCAGCAATTCTCAGCAGCCCTGGCCAGGGACTTACTGATATAACCAGTCGGGCACAGTACAGCATCAACTCCCAATACCGGGAGAGACGAAACCCCTCCTATCGCTCATTGCCTTCGTGTGTCTCGGGATTGTACCCAACGGCCATCTGTTTGCACGACTCAGTAGAGCCGTGGTAGGGTGGCAATCAAAGTATAGTGGGAGAACACACAAGACTCCATGACGATCTCGGGTCTAGAGACTAACCTGTACCAGTGTCACCTGAGAACTGCTATCCGACGATAGATATAATTCCCTATAGGAGTTCTTGGTGAGTCCGTCCAGTGTACCCAGTCACCACTGAGCACCCGTATATGATCTTGATGTCAAACATCGATGAATGTGGGAACATTCATCGCCCATCGTATGGGTCTAGTATTATATACGCTTGTCTACTCTGGTATATCAATGCCCCGTCTCGATATACCTACGACTAGGGACTTTCCAGGATATGCTTATAGACTACAGATGTCCCACTAGTATGATTTCCATCATAATCCGAGTAGTCAAGCCAATATCCTCAGGGCTTTATCAGCATGTATGAATGAATAGAAGCATGATCAAATCAACATGCCAGATAAAGAGGAACCAGATAGCATACTATCATGTCGAGCAAGAATGCATACTGAATATATATATATATACATGTATAGCTACATCCACTATCACATAATGGCCTCTAGGGCATACATATATCCAACAATCTCCCACTTGCACTAAGGACAGTTATTGGCGTATCTCATACCCAACATCTCAAAAAGTCGCTCATGCTGCGGCTGAGGGAGGGCCTTGGTGAATGGATCCGCGGCGTTATTCTTTGTGTCTACCCTCTTAATCTCGATCTCGCGGCGATCTACAATCTCCCGGATCAAATGAAAACGCCTCAGGATGTGTCTGGACCGCTGATGGGATCTGGGCTCCTTGGCTAACGCCATAGCCCCATTATTGTCACAATACAAAGGTATTGGATCAATAATGATTGGAACTACTCCTAGCTCCGAGACGAACTTCTTCATCCAGACGGCTTCCTTGGCGGCATCATTTGCAGCAATGTACTCATCTTCCATCGTAGAGTCTGCAACGGTATCTTGTTTGGAACTCTTCCAACTCACCGCCCCTCCATTAAGGGTAAATACAAACCCAGAGATTGATTTGCTGTCGTCCTTATCGCTCTGGAAGCTCGAATCGGTAAAGGCCTCCATTTGGAGATCTCCATTACCATACACCAAGAACAATTCTTTAATCCTTCGCAAGTAATTAAGAATGTTCTTCACAGCTGTCCAGTGATTCTCCCCTGGGTTGGATTGATACCTGCTTACAACACTAAGTGCATAAGCTATATCTGGGCGTGTACATAACATCGCATACATTATAGATCCTACTGCCGAAGCATAGGGTATAATACTCATGCGAGCTCTCTCTTCATCGGTCTTTGGGAAAGAATCCTTGGAGAGAGTGACCCCATGGCAAGCGGGTAAGGCACCCCGTTTGGAGTCTTCCATACTAAACCTTTTTAGGATGGTGTCAATGTACCTGGTTTGGGACAATCCCAATAACCTTTTGGATCTATCCCTATAGATCCTTATGCCCAGGATGTATGTAGCATCACCCAGGTCCTTCATAGAGAACCTTAGTGATAAGAAAGATTTGACCGACTGTAGCATAGGAATATCATTTCCTATCAGAAGAATGTCATCCACGTACAATACGAGGAATGTGACAGCTCTTCCTACAGCCTTTTTATAAACACAAGGTTCATCTGGATTTTTGATGAAATGAAACTCTTTGATAACATCATCGAAACAGATGTTCCAACTCCGAGATGCCTGCTTTAACCCATATATGGATTTAAGCAATTTACAAGCTTTCCCGCTGCTCCCACTATCAATGAAGCCCTCTGGCTGATCTATATAAACGCATTCTTCTAAATTTCCATTTAGAAATGCGGTTTTAACGTCCATCTGCCAGATTTCATAGTCGCAGTGAGCAGCAATAGCAAGTAGGATCCGAATGGATTTAAGCATGGCTACGGGAGAAAAAGTCTCGTCATAGTCCAAACCTGGTCTTTGACGAAAACCCTTCGCCACAAGTCTTGCCTTATAGGTCTCTACCTGGCCATCTACACCAATCTTTCTTTTAAAGATCCATTTGCACCCCACAGGTTTTACCCCAGGGGGCACAACGTCCAAAGTCCATACTTTGTTGGTGTACATAGACTCTATTTCGGATCTCATGGCATCCAGCCACTTCACAGAGTCTTTACTTGTGATAGCTTGCTGAAAACTGGTAGGATCATCATCATCCATGATGCAATCTTCTCCGTTACCATCAATGAGGAAACCGTAGTACCTCTTCGGTGGGCGAGAAGTCCTACCAGACCTACGGAGTGGCCGAGGTTCTTCAGTTTCTGCTGCAACAGCCGGTTCAACCAAATCGTCATTTGTAGTTTGTGTCCCTAGAACCTCTTCTAGATCTACCACCTTGCCATCATCTTTATCTGTGAAAAACTCTTTTTCTAAGAATGTGGCATACTGAGTAACGAACACTTTTTGTTCCTCTTTGTGGTAGAATAGATATCCATAAGAATTCTTTGGATATCCAACAAAGTTACACATGACTGACCGTGTCTCGAGTTTTTCCGGATTCTGCTTTTTAACATAGGCTGGGCAACCCCAAATCTTAATTCTTTTAAGAGATGGTCTCTTCCCATGCCATATCTCATATGGTGTGGTGGACACGGTTTTGGTTGTAACCCTGTTTAGCAGAAATGCTGCAGTCTCCAATGCATGCCCCCAAAACGAGACGGGTAACTCAGCGTCACTCATCATGGACCGGACCATATCTAATAGGGTCCTATTCCTTCGTTCTGACACACCGTTGTGCTGTGGTGTGTAAGGAGGAGTGAGCTAAGAGAGAATCCCATTCTCTTTTAAGAAGTTTGCAAATTCTGCACTGAGATACTCACCACCTCGATCTGATCGAAGCATCTTGATACTCAAGCCGGTTTGTTTTTCTACTTCTTGTTTATATTCAATGAATTTCTCGAAAGCTTCGGACTTGTGTTTTAATAAAAATACATGACCGAATCTTGAGAAATCGTCAGTGAATGTAATGAAGTATGAAAAACCGCCTCTAGCCTGTGTAGACATAGGCCCACATACATCACTATGTATGAGGCCCAGGAGCTGAGTAGCTCTTTCTCCGTGTCCGGTAAGCGGAGTTTTGGTCATTTTACCCTTGATACAAGACTGGCAAGTCGCATAAGATTTATTTTCAAAAGAATTTAAATATCCATCTTTGTGTAACTTGTTTAGTCTTGTTTCGTTAATATGATCAAGTCTACAGTGCCAAAGAAAAGCTTCATTTAATTCTGAAAGTTTTCTTTTATTAGTGTGTTGTATACTGAAAACTGTGTGTTGATTTAGGACATATATTCCGTTGTTAAGCGTACCATACCCAACCAACATTTGATTCAGGTCAATGTTCATAACATTGTTCTGTAATACAAAATTATATCCTTCATTGTCCAACAAAGAAACGGATATTATATTACAAAGCATACTTGGTACAAAATAACATGGATTCAAAACCAAAATACATCCAGATGGCAACCCCAAGTGATACTCTCCCACTGCGACTGTATGTACATTGGAACCATTTCCAACGCGGAGAGTATGGTCACCTGTCTTCAAAACCTTGCTATTTCTCAGCCCCTGCATAGAATTGCAAATGTGAGAACCTGAACCGGTATCCAATACCCAGGAAGCAGAGTTTATAGAAAAACAGTTTTCAGTCACAAACGCACCTGAAGCAGAAGCATCCCCATGCTTCTTCTTGAGACTTAAGTACTCCGTGCAGTTGCGCTTCCATTGTCCTGTCTTGTGGCAGTGAAAACATTCGCCCTTCCCCGAGTCTCCAGCCTTGGACTTTTCCTTTCCCTTCACCTTTTTAACTCCGCCCTTAGGATTAGTGGGTTTCTTCTTTTTCTTTCCCTTGGCCTTGGCTTTCGGGCGAGAAGAGGAAGACTGTCCAATAGTCATAACGGGAGTTTTTGCTAACTTCATAGTGCTCTCTGCACTCCTTAACATATTAAGGAGTTCAGGGAGGTCCTTCTCCATGCCATGCATGTTGAAGTTCACTATGAACTGAGCAAAGGTGGAGGGGAGGGACTGTAGAATAATATCTATATATTGTTCATTGTCCATCGTCCATCCAAGGTCCTCAAGCTCTTCTATAAGAGCTATCATCTTCAGAACATGGTCTCCTACTGGTGTGCCAGGGGCCATTCGCATCTGAAACAATTTCTTTGATGCTTCGTATCGTAATACGCGGGATTGCTCCCCATACAACTCCTTTGTATGGAGCAATATACTGTGAATGTCCATGTCCTCGTGCTGCTTTTGATGTGTGTTATCCATCGATGCAAGCGCGAGGCATGTGGCCGTGGCACAGTCAGCGTCCCATGTCTTGCGGACTTCAATGTCCGCAACTGAGGATTTTGGACCAGGGACGGGCGAGGCTGAAGTCAAGGCGATTTTCAGATTCCTCAGCCAGTCTTTATAGTTGGTCCCATTCAGTTTGTTTTTATCTAGTAAAAGCTTGAGTCCAGTCATGGGTATCTGCCATTAAGAGAGAGAAAAGAATACACTCAGCGAAAACTCTTGCATAGATCAGATTGGTTATTATCTTGTCTAATCGATGTTTCCCACTGCTTTTATCGAGTTTTTCTTTCAAACCTTAAAAAGAAAAACTAGCCAGGATTAATTACAGTCTACAACTTCGCTAACCGTTCAGCCAGGCCAGTGTCGGTACTTGAGGGAGGTTCCCCGTGCTTTCGCACGGACCTAATTAGAGTAAACCTCATTTTCCCAGAGGCGGAGCCCCGTTAACACCTTTCTAGACACCTAATGAGTTAGCTAATTGTAAATTGTAAAACTCTCCTAGGAGCAACTATTGCCCACAGTGGGATCGGGATCCAACCATCACATGGAAGGTATGCAATCTCATTGCAAATTTCATCTATTGAAATTCCCGATGTGGCTTTTACCCCTGGCACTTATGACCTTAACTAAGGTCAACAAATCATAAGTACCAGTCAAGTTCTACCCGTCATTTCTTGATTAATTAGACCCACTCATATGACCCTTAACTAAGGTCAACAAAGTCATAAGAATGTCCTAATTAATCTGCATCATATGCAATGTAGGAAGACATCACTTAGCTACCGTACACTACGCCTTAACTATAGTCAACAAACGTAGCACGAATACTAAGTACTCTACTTCCTAAAATGATGGAGGGTTGCGGATGATTTTTAAGAAAATCTTTAACGCTTTGAACTTGATATCGTTGTAGATTCAAATGGTTTTCAAAAGGAGTGGCTTAAGCTCCGCAGTTTTGAAATATAGCTTTTTCATAAAAAAGCCGAGTGGTTTTTTAAATCCGATTCTACAACATCTTTTTAGGTTTATTTTTCTTTACATTAATCACATTAATGTAATCCCATCATTTAAGTCCTTAAGCCAATCACAGAAAAGAAACGAAAATAACACGTACGCTTATGCCATCCGCATTCGCCGCAATGTTCCGTTATGCACCGTTAGGTTACTTAACTAACGGCATACCGGGACGGGACTAGTGCGGATGTAAAACATAAGCAACGTCTACTATATATCATATATATAATATGTCATTCGTCTCAGATATCACAGAACACAGGCAGCAGAAATATAGATATAACGTGGGATATACTAGGACGTCCGTATTTAGTATTTAGCCAGAATAGAAAATACGGATTCCACAGTCGCGATGAATAGCCAAGCCCACACCCTGGACCCCTACGAGAGCAGCAAGTGACCCTACCAATTCTGGAGTTTAGGAGACCCGGTCTCGACTCCTCAAGATGGCCTCCCACTGAACCCCAGAACCCGGTCACCTGTGCTCCCCTCCTTGGGTCCATCCTAATGCGGAAAAGTAAATAATATACAACACTGGTGACACAACCTCAACCCGGGAGTGCCCCAAAAAAAAAGAATATTACATTACATTTGAATTTACATGAATGAAAATATAAAACTCTCATCTCACATAAAAACCCCCGGCTATTCAATCGTGACAATCCTGCACATCATATCTCAGCAACACATAATATCTCATATCATCAACGTAAGTAAGTATGCATACCCCAATTGTCGTTGATGTATAGCAACGAAACCGGCGATATCGTACATACTACACTTACGGTCACAGAAAAGAAAGTGTAAAACTACAATATTTGGAATCCACATTCTCTTTAGACATCATAAATGCGAAATATCACATATTTCGTATTTCATGCCTAAACTATATGAATTCCACATATTGTATCACATTCCAGATAAACAGAAAGTATTAAAGTTTTTCGAACGAACGATCAAGTACTCAAGATTCACTAAAGCTCAACACTTGAGCAGGGTTCAAAAATCTGGAGTGTGACACAGTAGTAGCGGTCCAGCCGTAGAAGGGTCAAGCCAACGCCTCACATGTGGCACGCCGTACTGCCCCAAACCCTAAGGTTCAAAGGGTAGTTCAAGACGGTCACATAATCGAGTTAAGGTTTGTTGTCTTCTAGAGGGACCACCACAAAAAGACTTGCACATATCTCCAAAGTATTTAAACCCCGTGAATAGTGAGCAAATGATACTCGTTCAAACACTTCAATACTTTCTACTTTACCCCGAAAAACTACGAAATGAAAATACCGATCGAATCTATGCGTCCAAAACCATCTCCAGAAAGTACAGTACTATATTCAGATTAAACATACCTAAAACAGTATACAAGCAGACCTAGGAATTATGGTGCAATTTTCATAGCATGATTCCACTGTACGGCCGCGGATCCGCGGCCTAAGCAAGGCATTGCCGCGGTTCCGCGGCCATATGAACAGTACACTGCATCGTTTTTCACCATTATTCTTAGTTTTCCCTGCTGTATTTTTTAAGTATTTTTAATTCTGAAAAAAGTCAGATTTTAAAATTTGTCCAGAGAGGGTCCAAGAAATCGTATTTTTTGTCCGATCGGAATTTTTACATCGTAAAAGCATCGCCTAATGTTCTAGGTCGGCTCTGATACCAATGTAAGGTTTGCCTAGCACCCTATGAGGAGTTTTGAAGCATCACACGCCATAAAGTTTTAATTTTGATGGTGCTAAACAAGCAAGCAAAGGAATCGATCCTAGAAAATTAGGGTTTCGAAACTTAAGACTTATAAAGTTAGGGTTTCGAGACTACAACCTTTGTAGCTCCCTATTGCTGGACTCCTTGGTGTCTTAGGTGTTGAGTGGAGGTCTTCTTGAAGTCCTCTTGCGTCTACGACGATCCACCCGGAGTTCCCCGTCCAAGCTCGCAACTTCGCAAAACCGAAGAGAACACTCTAAACAAGTTGGCTAAACTTGCATAGAATGATGTTGTGGTTTAGAATCTCACTTCAAAAACCTTTGTTTAAGTGTGTTTTACTCACTAGAAAAACCTAGAGAGCAAATGGTGAAGGAGGATGAAGATGGTGGCTTTTCTTTTTAGCAAGTGTAAAAGATAAAAGATGACCATAGAAAAAGAAATGAAATATAACCTTTTATATTTTATTCCTTCTTACATCCAACCATGGTTAAGTGATGGAGAGTTTATTTAACTTGAGTTTTAAATGATAAAGAGAAGGATAACCCAAGGTTAGGGGTAGGTGAGCTTGGTTAGGTTAGAAGAAGAATGTAGAAGCTAGTAAAGATTATCCTTTTCTTTTCAATTTTGTTTCAAATACAAAATCAAATAAAAAACCATTACTTAATCCATGGTGTGAGTCTTATATTGCCACCATTTCCATGTGCTAACAACCATGATAGATGGGTGTATGTATGTATGCATGTATGCACATCCACATGTGCATGAAACTAGAATGAAAGAAAGAAACACATGCATGCACGCATACATCCATCATATACTAGAAAGGTTTTAAGTGAGAAAACTAATGGTTAAATGATAAATCAACACTTGATTCATCAATCCGGCCATATCACATATGACCCCACCAAAAGCAAGCCGCCCGATCAATGTTCGGTATCCTATACGCGCAATTTAATCGGGTGCATGCGCATATCGCATACGCGCACCACAACGTTTCGTCTGGACTGGGTAACTCCTTTGTGGGACTCTAAGACTCGTCAATACGCCGGCAGAGGGTGACGATCATATCAGGTACCCTCAAGCCGCAAGCGGTCAGCTAAACGTAACGGCCACCCGGGTATTGAGCGATCAGAAGAAAACAAGCGAACCTCCTACTACTCCCGTCGAGCCAACCGGCAACACTACCGTACAGTCCGGTCTCTTCGTCAGATATGCTGCATATCGAGCCTAGGGATGGTCACATCGACCCTAATAACTCAATAAGTCGTGCCGGTGAATGGTCTATAACAGATCGAGAAACTACTGATAACACTTATCAGCAATTCTCAGCAGCCCTGGCCAGGGACTTACTGATATAACCAGTCGGGCACAGTACAGCATCAACTCCCAATACCTGGAGAAACGAAACCCCTCCTATCGCTCATTGCCTTCATGTGTCTCGGGACTGTACCCAACGGCCACCTGTTTGCACGACTCAGTAGAGCCGTGGTAGGGTGGCAATCAAAGTACAGTAGGAGAACACACAAGACTCCATGACGATCTCGGGTCTAGAGACTAACCTGTACCAGTGTCACCTGAGAACTGCTATCCGACGATAGATATAATTCCATATAAGAGTTCTTGGTGAGTCCGTCCAGTGTACCCAGTCACCACTGAGCACCCGTATATGATCTTGATGTCAAACATCGATGAATGTGGGAACATTCATTGCCCATCGTATGGGTCTAGTATCATATACGCTAGTCTACTCTGGTATATCAATGCCCCATCTCGATATACCTACGACTAGGGACTTTCCAGGATATGCTTATAAACTACAGATGTCCCACTAGTATGATCTCCATCATAATCAGAGTAGTCAAGCCAATATCCTCAGGGCTTTATCAGCATGTATGAATGAATAGAAGCATGATCAAATCAACATGCCAGATAAAGAAGAACCAGATAGCATACTATCATGTCGAGCAAGAATGCATACTGAATATATATATATATACATGTATAGATACATCCACTATCACATAATGGCCTCTAGGGCATACATATATCCAACACCCCCCCCCCCGCACATATCAACAAATGTGCGCTACTTCGTTTCGCTTAAACTAGGAAAGCTCTGTGTGGGACTCTAAAGAATCATCAATATGCCAGCAGTAGGTGATGATCACATCAGTCACCCACAAGCCGTCGGCGGTACTAGCTGGACGTAACGGCTACCCAGGTATTGAGCGAATAGAAGATCAACAAGCAAGCTTGTCCAAACTCCCATGAAGCCTATAGGTAACACGTACCGTACAGTCCGGTCTCTTTGCCTGATATGTCGCATATCAAGTCTAGGGGTGGAATCTTCAGACCCCAGTAACTTGATAAATCATGCCGATGTATGGCTCATAACGGTTCGAGAAACTACTGATAACTCTTACCAGTAAATCTCATCATCCCTAGCAGGGACTTACTGTTATAACCAATCGAACATAGCGCAACATCAACTCCCAATACCGGGAGAGAAGAAACATATCCTATCGCTCACTGCCTCCATGTGACTCGGGACTGTACCCAAAATCCACTTGTTTGCATGACTCCTTTGAGCCGTGGTAGGGAGGAAATGAAAGCGCAGTGGGAGCCATACAAGACACTATGAAGATCTCAGGTCTACAGACTAACCTGTACCAGTGTCACCAGAGAACTGCTATCTAATGATAGGTATATTACCATCTAGGATTTCTCGGCGAGTTTTGTTCGGTGTACCGATTCTTTAATAAGCACCTGTGTACAATCTTTGATGTCAAACACCAATGGTTATGGGATCAACCATCGCCCCATACACGGTCAAGAAACGTACATACTAGTCTACTCTGGAATATCGATGTCATGTCTCGATACTCTCTCGACTAGGAACATTTAAGGGATGTGCTTGTAGACCACACAAGTCCCAGTAATATGATCCGCATCATAGTTCTGGTAGTCAAACAAACATCCTAAGGGCTTTATCAACATATATCAGAAAGACGGTACAATAATACAAGTGTAGATGTTAGGATAAAGAGCAACCAAATAGTATACTATCATGTCGAGCAACAAAGTCCTCTATATATATATCTAAGCATCCATTACATCATACAATAATGGCTTCTAGGGAATACATATTCCTAACAAGATCTGGGTTATGCCTTCTACATCCTGAGGATTAAGATCTATATATATAGATCTAAAAAGATGTTGGGATTGTTCCAATCCAGGTACATTGACACCATACTTAAGAGGTTTAGTGTGGAAGATTCTAAGCATGGAAATTTACCCTCTTGCTCAGGAATCACTCTCTCTAAAGAGATGTCTCCCAAGACTGATTTGGAGAGGGCTCGCATGCAAAAGATACCCTATGCTTCGGCAGTCAGGTCAATCATGAATGCGATGTTGTGTACCAGACCGGATGTAGCTTACTCCCTTGGTGTAGTGAGTAGGTATCAATCAGATTCTGGGGAGAAACACTGGACAACTGTGAAGAACATTCTTAAGTACTTGAGAAGGACTAAAGAAATGTTCTTGGTGTATGGTAACGGTGAACTCCAGGTGGAGTCCTTTACTGATTTGAGCTTCCAGAGTGATAAGGATGACAGTAAGTCAGTCTCGGATTTTGCCTTCATCATCAATGGAGGTGCGGTATGTTGGAAGAGTTCCAAGCAAGATACCGTAGCAGACTCAACGATGGAGGATGAATATATTGCTGCCAATGATGCTGCCAAAGAGGCTATCTAAATGAAGATGTTCATAGCTGAACTTGGTTCCAACAATTGAGCATCCAATACCTGTGTATTGTGATAACAATGGAGCTGTGGCTTTGGCCAAGGAACCCCGGTCCCATCAGCGATCCAGACATATTCTTAGGCGGTATCACCTGATCTGAGAGATAGTAGATCGACTGGAGATCGAGGTCAGGTTAGTTGACACGAAGGACAACGTAAAGGATCTACTCATGAAGGCCCTCCCCCAGACGCAGTTTGAGAGACTTTTTAGGATGTTGGGTATGAGATACTACAACACATGGCCTTAGTGCAAGTGAGAGATTGTTAGGAATATGTATGCCCTAAAGGCTATTATTGTATGTTATAGTGGATGCTTGGACATATATATAGAGGACTTTCTTACTAGACATGATAGTATGCTATCTGGTTGCTCTTTATCTTAACATGTACACTTGTATTATTATACTGTCTCTCTGATACATGTTGATAAAGCCCTTAGGATGTTTGCTTGACTACCAGGACTATGATGCGGATCATACTACTGGGACTTGTGTGGTCCATAAGCACATCCTTCAATTGTTCCTAGTCAAGAGAGTATCGAGATAGGGCATTGATATTCCAGAGTAAACTAGTGTGTACGTTTCTTGACCCTGTATGGGGCAATGGTTGATCTCATAACCATTGATGTTTGACATCAAAGATTGTGCACAGGTGCTCATTAGAGAATGGGTACACCGACAGGACTTGCCGAGAACTCCTATAAGGTACCATACCTATCGTCAGATAGCAGTTCTCTGGTCACACTGGTACAGGTTAGTCTGTAGACCCGAGATCGTCTTAGTGTCTTGTGTGGTTCCCACCGTGCTTTGATTTCCTTCCTACCATGGCTCAAAGGATTCATGCAAACAGGTGGATTTTGGGTACAGTCCCGAGTAACATGGAGGCAGTGAGAGATATGATGGGTTTCGTCTCTCCCGGTATTGGGAGTTGATGTTGCACTATGCTCGATTGGCTATAACAGTAAGTCCCTGGCTAGGGTTGATGAGATTTACTAGTAAGAGTTATCAGCAGTTTCTCAAACCGTTATGAGCCATACATCGGCATGACTTATCAAGTTACTGGGGTCTGACGATTCGACGTCTAGATTTGATATGCGACATATCAAACAAAGAGACCGGACTGTACGGTAAGTGTTACCTATAGGCTTCATAGGAGTTTGGACAAGCTTGCTTGTTGATCTTCTATTCGCTCAATACCTGGGTAGTCGTTACGTCCAGCTAGTACTGCTGACGGCTTGTGGGTGACTGATGTGATCATCACCTACTGCTAGCATATTGACGAGTCTTTAGAGTCCCACACAGAGCTTTCCTAGTTCAAGCGAAACGAAGTAGGGCACATATGTTGATATGTGTGGGGGGCCTCATTAAATACGAGTATGTGATACCGTATTCTAATCTGGCGGTTATTTGATATCAGTTAGGTTATATGTGATATAACTGGATTATCGAATCAAGTGTTGATTTGATAATGTGATATACAGATAAATAATATTAGTCGGTTATATATGATATAGCCGGATTATTGAATCAAGTGTTGATTTAATAATTTGATTGGTATTTATATTTGATGTAATTATACATTAACTAATATTATATCTCACTAATTATTTTGTTTTCTTAATATAAATATATATATATATATATATATATATATATGATGTGTGTGTATTTTATGAAGTATGGCATGCATTTTCTATTTTTGGAAAATAGAAAAAGAGGTCGAAAATGGGGAGACTTTTGAGGAATGGGTGAAGTATGGCATTTATCATTTGCTTATTTGTTTGCTTACACTATTGATGTAGGGTTCCTAGGCACACTAATGAGGTCTCACATGGCATCAACCATGCCAATTTCAAATTTTACAAGTGCCGAGAGACCCTAATACGGATCGTTAACTAGAGATTAGGCGAAAAATAAAACTAGTAAACTACTTTACTAATAAGTGAACGGAAATACAACCTTTGTCGATCTGGTCCTCCATCTCCATAGCTCCGCGATGAAGTCCCCTCGCTGCGATCATCGGATCCCGGGCTCTAGCGTCGGCTTCATCGGAGAAATGGGTGTTGGATATAGTGCCCTCTAAGTCAATTATTGGATCGCAGGTACTTGATTGCAATGATTGAGGTAGGACCTATACCGATAAAACAGTCTTACTCGAGATGATAGTATGCTATCTGGTTTGTCTTTATCATCATGATAAAGCCCATAGGATTCTTGTTTGACTACCAGCAGTATGATGGCGATCATATATGTGGGAGCTGGGGTCTATAAGCACATCCTTAAAGTGTCCCTAGTCGTGGGAGTTTCGAGATAGGGCATCGATACTCCAGAGTAGACTAGTGTATACAGTCGAGACCCCGATGAGGGGCGGTGGCCGGTCTCACAAGCCATTGGTGTTAGTTGATTCACCTAAGATGTATACAGGTGCTCATTGGGTTATGAGTACACCGGACTGGACTCGCCGGGAACATGCTAGTTGGTATTATACATATCGTCAGATAGCAGTTCCCTGGTGACATGTGTACAGGTTAGTTCATCGACCTGAGGTCGTCATTTGTCTCGTGTGAGTTCCCACTGTGCTTTGATTTATACCCTACCACGCTCAAAGGAGTTGTGCAAACAGGTATATTTTGGGTACAGTCCCGAGCCACATTGGAGGCAAGTGAGCGGATCTTCGGGGATTCGTCTCTCCCTGTATTGGGGGTGAGATCGCGCTGTGTTTAGGAGAGCCATTACACGAAATCCCTGGCCAGGGTAATCGAGATATACTGGTAGGTATACCAGTAGTTTCTCATGGTGTTCTGGGCTGCTCTCTGACACGACTTATACAGCTATTGGGGTCTGACGTTTACCGACCCCATAGGCCTAATATGCGATACTCATAGACGAATGTTCCGGACTGTACGGATATTGTCACTGATAGGCTCAGTAGGGTTTATAGATGAGTTCGCTCGTCAACTTCCCTTCCAATCAATACATAGGCAAAACGTTACGTACAGCTTGTACCTCTGACGTGCTAGTGGTTATACCCAGTGCCAGTGTACTGATGCGTCATTAGAGTCCCCCATCGACACTTTCCCAAGTTCGGGCGAAACGTTGTAGATGCCGTATGGGTTTATGGCAAGGTTCGGAAAATGCACGTGCATTTTCGCACGTGTCAGTTTTCGGGCAGATAATACTGGTAGGCTTTGGTTTAAGCCGGAACCCAGTATTATACTGTGTAGATATAATATCTTTGTCTCAGTTGCATTTGTATTCGGTCGTAATACAAATACGGGTATGTTTATACCAATACGGGGTTATCCTGAAATTCGTTTCGGGATGAATTTTGGAAGTTGCCAGTTTCCAGTTTTCTATCAGCCGTATTTGACATTCGGTTAAATGCGGATTTATCCTTTCGTCTTTTGGGTGAGTCATGGTTCTAGAAGATTCTAGAAATGGTGACTAGGATTAGTGACTCATCATTTGCATTAATTGTGAGGTGAGGTGTTAAGTGAGGTGGATTAATTCATTTAATGTGTTCATACCACTCATTCTTTGCATATGATAAATATCCTTGATATTTTTCCTTACACTCACTCTCCTTTCTCCTACACTCACTCTCCCTCTTCTTTATATATATGGCCGGCCCCTCTTGTGAGAGGATGATGGTTTTTCATTTGCTTGAGAGAAAAGATTATGATAGTTTAGGGTATGGAAATCTCATACAGTTCAATTTCCATTTACCCGATTCCAATTGGCAACTTCTTTTAACCGTTCGTCCATAGCCTTGGACGTAACGAGACAAACTATTCTACTCATTCTCTACTTCATCTTGGTCGTCTCTTTTAGCAAACTTGACGATCGAGTTACCTCGGTTCAGAGGCGGGAGCCCGTTTAAAGATCCGTCGACGTGGTGCCACCTGGACGACGAGACCGGAGATCGAGCAAGTTCGGATCAGTTGCAACATAGCGTGGGATGATGGTTGAAGACCAAAGGACTCGGATCATTCAGTATAACAATTCTACACTCTTTACAATTTGTTAGTTTAGCTTTAATGGACGATCCGGGATAAAGTACGCGATAGCGCCAGTCGTAAAAGTTTTGTTCCGCATATTGGCGTCTGTTAGACGGCCGGGGCGCTGCCGCGGACCTACAATGGGCGGGCTAGGTCGTCGACTTCGATGCCGAAGATGATCTACGTCGAGGCAACACAAGATCAAGCTCCAACTTCACCAAGCCATGAAACTTATGAAGAAAACACCCTATACTACTTGGCAAGTGGTAGAGGATGAAGAAATAGGAAGTGGGTTCACTTTAGAATTGGATTTCTCACTCTTTTTCTCAAGTTGCCATTATTGGTAGCAAGCTTTTTCTTCAAGTTGAAGAAGAAGAAGAAGAAAAAGAATATGATGAGTATATTTCAAAATAGAAAATAACATGATACTTATCATATTGGCAACCATGATTAAGTGTAGAGAGTAAACTATAGTTAGGTGAATGGTTAGGTTTAGGAAAGGAACAAAAATGGTCAAAGCTTCTTGAAGCTTCAACAAAAGAACAAAAGAAGCAACCATTTTTGTTTCTTTCCCTAAAGTAAATAAATAAATAAATAAATAAGAATAGATAACAAAACCCAAACCATTCACTTAAATATGGTTTAAGGAAACATACACACAAGTTTGCTTGGATCATCAAACATGATACAATCAAGTGCACAAAAATATATCACATATACAATGTGCACATCAAGTGAGAAAATCCATTTAAAGTGAACCAATACTAGTTAATGCAAAGTAATATATCAAATATATAATTATGCATTAAATCATTAAATCAACACTTGATTTAACGATCCGGTCATATCGCATATGACCGACTAATATCCAATGTATCGGCTTATCGAATCAATCCTTGATTCGATAACTAGGTTATATCGCATACAACTATTCGATACATTCTTCGCGAGAATAGAATACGATATCACATACACGCATTATTCTCGGTCCCGCACATATCTCATATGCGCTCCTATTTCATTTCGCTTGAGCCAGGAAACCTCTGTGTAGGACTCTAAAGACTCGTCAATACGCCGGCAGCAGGTGATGATCATATCAAACACCCACAAGCCGCAAGCGGTCTGCTAAACGTAACGGCCACCCGGGTATTGAGCGATCAGAAGATCGACGAGCAAGCCCGCTCATACTCCTGTGAATCCAACCAGTAACACTTACCGTACAGTCCGATCTCGTCGTCTGATATGTCGCATATCTCGCCTAGGGGTGGTAAACGTCAGACCCCAATAGCTCGATAAGTCGTGTCGATATGAGGTCTCTAACTATTCGAGAAACTACTGGTAACACTTACCAGTAAATCTCAGCAACCCTGGCCAGGGATTTCCGGTTATAGCCAATCGAACATAGCGCAACATCAACTCCCTATACCGGGAGAGACGAATCCCCTCCTATCGCTCATTGCCTCCATGTGATTCGGGACTGTACCCAAAAACCACCGTTTTGCACGCCTTCTTAGACGTGGTAAGGTGGAAATCAAAGCACAGTGGGAATCACACAAGACTCTATGACGATCTCGGGTCAACAGACTACTCTGTACCAGTGTCACCAGAGAACTGCCATCTGACGTAAGGTATAATACCATCTGGGAGTTCTCGGCGAGTCCGTCCAGTGTACCCAGTCTCCACTGAGCACCCGTATATCATCTCTGATGTTAAACACCAATGGATATGGGATCATCCATCGCCCATCTGTATGGGTCGAGAAGGTATACGCTAGTCTACTCTGGTATATCGATGCCCTGTCTCGATTCACCCACGACTAGGGACCTTGAAGGATGTACTTATGGACTACCATGTCCCCACTAGTATGATCCGCATCACAGTCCAGGTAGTCAAGTACACATCCTAAGGGCTTTACCAACATGTAACAGAGAGACAATCAGTGTACACGTTAAGGTAAAGAGCAACCAGATAGCATAGTATCATGTCGAGCAAGAAAGTCCTCCCTATATATGTCCAAGCATCCACTACAATATACATCCTATGTATAGTAATGGCCTCTAGGGCATACATATAACTAACAATCTCCCACTTGCACTAGGGCCATCTGATAGCAGTGGTTGTAGTATCTCATACTCAACCATCCCATGATAGTCTCTCTCTGGGAAACGGCCTTTGTGAGTGGATCCGCCGTGTTGTCCTCTGAGTCTACTCTCCTAACCTCGATCTGCTTGGAGATCAACCATCTCCATGATCAGGTGATGCTGTCTCAGAATATGTCTGGATCACTGATAGGACGGACATTCCTTGGCATAAGCCACAACTCCATTGTCACACAATGGGAGAACTAAGTTCATCTCATGAACAAATATACATCCAGACTGCCTCTTTGGTAGCATCTTATGTAGCGATGTACCCAGCCGTTATCGTCTAGTATGCCACGGTATCTAGCTTGGAACTCTTCCAACATACCGTCCCTTTACTGAGGGTAAAGACTGTTAGTTATATGTATGTCCTAGAGGCCATTACTGTACATTGGATGTATATTGTAGTGGATGCTGGGACATATATAGGGAGGACTTTCTTGCTCGACATGATAGTATGCTATCTGGTTGCTCTTTACCTTAACGTGTACACAGATTGTCTCTCTATTACATGTTGGTAAAGCCCTTAGGATGTGTACTTGACTACCTGGACTATGATGCGGATCATACTAGTGGGGACATGGTAGTCCATAAGTACATCCTTCAAAGTCCCTAGTCGTGGGTGTATCGAGACGGGGCATCGATATACCAGTGTAGACTAGCGCATACCTTCTCGACCCATACAGATGGGCGATGGATGATCCCATATCCATTGGTGTTTTACATCAGAGATGATATACGGGTGCTCAGTGAAGACTGGGTACACTGGACGGACTCGCCGAGAACTCCCAGATGGTATTATACCTTACGTCAGATGGCAGTTCTCTGGTGACACTGGTACAGAGTAGTCTGTTGACCCGAGATCGTCATAGAGTCTTGTGTGGTTCCCACTGTTCTTTGATTTCCATCTTACCACGTCCAAGAGGGCGTGCAAAACGGTGGTTTTTGGGTACAGTCCCGAGTCACATGGAGGCAATGAGCGATAGGAGGGGATTCGTCTCTCCCGGTATAGGGAGTTGATGTTGCGCTGTGTTCGATTGGCTATAACCGGAAATCCCTGGCCAGGGTTGCTGAGATTTACTGGTAAGTGTTACCAGTAGTTTCTCGAAATGTTATAGACCTCATATCGACACGACTTATCGAGCTATTGGGGTCTGACGTTTACCACCCCTAGGCAAGATATGCGACATATCAGACGACGAGACCGGACTGTACGGTAAGTGTTACTGGTTGGATTCACAGGAGTGTGAGCGGGCTTGCTCGTCGATCTTCTGATCGCTCAATACCCGGGTGGCCGTTACGTTTAGCAGACCGCTTGCGGCTTGTGGGTGTTTGATATGATCATCACCTGCTGCCGGCGTATTGACGAGTCTTTAGAGTCCTACACAGAGGTTTCCTGGTTCAAGCGAAACGAAATAGGAGCGCATATGAGATATGTGCGGGACCGAGAATAATGCGTGTATGTGATACCGTATTTCATTCTCACGATGAATGTATCGATTGGTTGTATGCGATATAACCTAGTTATCGAATCAAGGATTGATTCGATAAATCGATACATTGGATACTAGTCGGTTATGTGCGACATGACCGGATCATTGAATCAAGTGTTGATTTAATGATTTAATGTATAATTATATATTTGATATATTACTTTGCATTAACTAGTATCGGTTCACTTTAAATGGATTTTCTCACTTGATTTGTGCACATTGTATATGTGATATATTTTTGTACACTAGTTTGTATCATGTTTGATGATACTTGCTCACTTGGGTTTGTGTAAAGATTAAACCATGGTTATATGAATGGTTAGGGTTTTGATTATTTACTTAGTTATTTGTTTATATATTCATTTTGGAAATTTTTAAGGATGGTGGCTTATTTTGTTTTTAGGTTGAAGCTTCTTGAAGCTTTGATCAAGTCAACCATTCTTATCTCATCCTTAACCCTAACCATTCCAACTAACCTTGGTTTAATCTCTACACTTGACCATGGTTTACATTATGATAAGTCTTCATTTTCTTTTCATTTTAAATAACTTATCATAATATTAGCTTCTTCTTCTTCATCTTCTTTCATGAAGAAAGCTTCACTTCATCAATGGTGATTGATGAAAATGAGTGAGAAATCCAATTCTAAAGTGAACCCACTTCCTATTTCTTCATCCTCTACCTCTTGCTAAGTAGTAGAGTGTGTTTCCTTCACAAGTTTTCAAGGCTTGATGAAGGTGGAGCTTGATCTAGTGATGCCTCGACGTAGATCATCTTCGGCACGTCGTCGATGACCTAGCCCGCTCTTTCTCCGATGAAGCCGACGCTAGAGCCCGGGATTTAATTTGGACAGCGAGGAGACTTCATTGCGGAGCTATGGAGGTGGAGGACCGGATCTACAAAGGTTGTATTTCCGTACTCTTAGTTAATGTAGTTAACTAGTTGCTTTGTCGCCTAAACTTCTAGCCAACGATCCGTATTAGGATTTCTCGGCACCCGTAAAATTTGAAATTGGCATGGTTGATGCCTTGTGAGACCTCATTAGAGTGCCTAGGAACCCTACAAAGACAATGCCTGTGACTGACATTCAGTCGTCTTTATCACCCTGGAACACTTCCAGTGATTCTCCTCAGGACCAATTGATACCATCTCACTACAACTAGTGAGAATCTTAACATCCAATTAGATCTATCTCATAAATCCAAAACCCAGGATTTAGCAGGTATCACTTTGATCCTATGTGGAGAATCATTGTGATAAGCGGAGATTGACCGAGCGTAGCATAGGAAACTCCTTTCTTATCAAGAGTATGTCATCCACGTACTCTACGAGGATCACCACCATACTCCCTACTACCTTTTTGTATATACAAGGTTCATCTACCATTTTGATGATGTCAAAGTCTTTGACTATCTCATCAAAACAGATGTTCCAACTCCGCAATGCCTGCTTTAATCTTATAAAGCATCTTGTACACGTTTCCGCAGCTCCCACTGTCTACGAAGCCCTCTGGCTGTGTACTTACAGACGCTCTCTTCTAAAACATCATTTTAGAAAAGCAGTCATGAAACCCAACCGCCAGATATCGTAGTCATGGTATGTAGCCGTGGAAAGTAGGATCTGGATGGACTTAAGCATAGCTACTTGAAAAGGTTTCATCATTGTCCACGCCTGGTTGATGATGAAAACCTTTAACAAGTCTAGCTTTGAAAGTCTCAACTTTTCCATCTACACCAAGTAATCTTCTCAAGATATACTTGCTCCTGATGGGGATTTAACCCTTCAGATATAGCAACCAAAGTCCATACTTTGTTGGTGTATAAGGATTCCATCTCAGATCGCTAAGCATCCAGCCATTCTTATAGAGTCCCACTCCTGTTGGCCAGCTCGAAACTAGTTGGGTCATCATCTCATGATGCAATCCTCGCTCCCACTGTCATAGAGAAACCGAAGTTACTCTCAGGTGGGTGAGGAACCCTACTAGATCGGCGGAGAGGCTGAGGTTCGTTGGTAACTATTGAATCCTTTGGTTTTATCAAATCATCTGCTGCAATTTGTATAGCTGGAACCTTTCCAGTTCTACATAACAGACCTTGCCTCAAGCTTGTCCGGATTTTGCTTTTAGACATAGCCCGGACAACCCCAAATCATAACTAACTTAAGATATGGGCTCTTCCCTTTCCATACCACATATGAAGTGGTAGGCAACTGATTTGATTTGAACCCTATTCAATAGGTATGCAGCTTCTCAAGTGCATAACCCCCAAAAGGAAACATGTAACTCAGTAGTACTCATCATAGAGCACACCATACTACATAGGGTGCTATTGCTCCACCCCGATATACCATCGTGCTATGGTGTATACGGAGGAGTAATGCTGAGAGAGAATCTCATTCTCCTTTAGAATAGTCCAGGAATTCTGTGCTCAAGTATTCTCCTCCCTGATCGCATCAAAGGACATAATACTTATACCCGTATTGGTTCTCTACTTCTAACTTATATTCTGTGAATATCTCAAAAGGTTCGGACTTGTGTTTCAACAGGAACACATGACTGAATCTTGAGAGATCATCAGAGAATGTAATGAAGTACAAAGAACCGGTCTTGGCAAGTGTAGACAGGGGACCTACATACATCAACATGTATCATCCCAAGAGTTCACTAACTCTTTCTCTGTTTCCAGTAAACGGAGCTATGGTCATCTTATCTCTGTGACATGACTGACAAGTTTCACAAGATGTAAATTCAAACTAATTTAAATATGCATCTAAATGTAACTTCAGCCAGTCGGGTCGCATTGATATGACCTAGTCGACAATGCCTCAAGAAGGATTCGTTCATTTCTGAACTCTTCCTCTTGTGTGTGTTCTATATACTAAGAACTGTAGTTTGATTTAGAACATCAATGCTTTTAGATCACGAGCCTGAACCGATCAACTTTTGATATAGGAAATGTTCAAAACATTATCCAACAATACAAAATTTTATCATTTCTTTACTAATAAAGAGACTGATATGATTTTGTATATCAGGTTCGGTATCTAATAACATTCGTTCAGAATCAATGTATTTGTAATACAGGGTGACAGTGACCAACAGACTTGGCTGCAACTCTTGCCCCGTTTTCTGCCTCATGAAACTTATCACCCGTTCTCAGTTCTCTACCTTTCTGTAGCCCTATGTAACTGATTACATATCTGGGATCCTGATCCGGTATCAAATACCCAGGACGCAGAGGATGCAGAGAAACAGTTCTTTGTAATGAACACACCCGAAGGAGATGCATTAGCATGCACTTTCTTCGTTTGGGTGGCACGGGAAATCTGGTATTCCCCAATTTCCTGCTCTGTCTTATAACAATTATAAGTTGGAGCGGGACCAACGTTCCCCAGCTCAGTATAACAAGCGGGTTCGGTCAATAATCCGTATTATTATCTTGATTAAGGCGTGATATGGTCGCTACCTGGAGAGAGAGAGAAGAAAACACTCAGCGTGCGCTCTTGCAAGAATAGATTGGTTATTATTTTATCTAATCAGGATGGCTCCCACTGTTTTTAACAAATCTTCTTTCAAACCTTAAAAGGAAAGACTAGCCGGGATTAATTACACACTACAAGTTCGCAAATCTTTCAGCCAGGCCAGTGTCGGTATTTTGAGGGAGGTCCCCCGTGCGTTCGCACGAACATAATTAATGTAAACCACATTTTCCCTGAGGCGTAACCTCGTTAACACCTTTCTAGACACCTACTTGATCGGCTAATTGTAATGTGTAAAACTCTCCCAGGAGTAACTCTTACTCGCAGCGGGTATCGGGATCCAACTATCTCATAGAAGGTATGCAATCTCATTGCAAATTTCAACACTTGAAATTCCCGATAATATTTTGCCCCTACCGTGCTATGACCTTGACGCATGCCAAACAACCCATAGTCCGCTAGTCAAGTTCAACCCGTACATTTCTTGATTGAATTAAACCCACCCACACGACCCTTGACGCATGCCAAACAACGCCGTACGAATACCCTAATCCAATCGCATCGTATGCTAGCAGATAAGCACTAGTTAGCTACCGTACACTACGCCTTGACGCATGCCAAACAACTGCAGCACGAATACTAACTAGTACTTATCTGAAATGACGGAGGGCTGGGACAGGTTTTTCTGAAAACCTATTGCGTAATGAACTTGATATCGTTGTAGAATCAAATGATTTTAAAATGGAGTGTTTTTGAGGCTTTTCTAGTTTTGCTAAAGGAGTCACTCCCGGTGAAGGGATCGTCGGTCCTTTCCTCGTCGAATGAGGTGCAGGATATATCATATATATCACTGTGCAAAGCAGAAACTATAGAAGCAAACAAAAGACAAACCGAGAGTTGTAGCATCTGCCATTTATTGCTAAAGGTGTCACTCCCGGTGAAGGGATCTCGGTCCTTTCCTCATCGAATAAGGTGCAGGATATATCACATATACCTCTGTGCAAAGCAAGAACTGTAGCTACCTGTTTTATTTTTGAAATTCGATTCCACAACATCTTTAGGTTTCTTTTTCTTTTATTAAACACATTAATGAAGTCCCATCATTTAAATACCTAAACATCACAGATAAATACGACGTACACTTATGCCATCTGCATTCGCCTAGATGTCCTCTCATGCAACGTTAGGTTAGGTAACTAACGGCAGAGCGGGGCAGGGCTAGCGCGGGTGTAAAACATAAGTAACGCCTATATAATATATCATATATACTATATACAGTATACATCATAGAACATATCACATGATCACATCACAGATATCGCAGCAGAAGAAACATATGAAATATTGGATATATTAGGACGTCCGTGTTTTCAATACGAGCCAGTAGAAAACACGGATTCCACGGTCGTGATGAATAGCCAATCCCACACCCAAAGACCCCTACGAGAGCGGCAAGCAACCCTACCAATTCTAGAGTTAGGAGACCCGGACTCGACTCCTCGAGTTGGTCTCCCACTGGACTCCAGAACCCGGTTACTTATGCCCTCCTCCTTGGGTCTATCCTTGTGCGGAAAAGTAAATAATATACAAAGGGTGACATCTTCCGCAACCTGGAAGTGCCCCAATAAAAGAATATTACATACAATTTTTTACATGAATGAAAATGTAAAACACTCATCTTACATAAAAACCCCTCGGCTATTCAAACACGACGATCCAATATAACATATCCAGCAACACATAACATCACATGTCATCAACGTAAGTAAATATGCGCATCCCAATTGTCGTTGACATATAGCAACGAAAACGGTGATATCACATATTACACTTACGGTCGCAGAAAAGAAAGTGTAAAACTACAACAGTTGGAATCCGCAACTGCTTTAGACATCGCATGCCTTATCAAATGAATTCCTTAGACATCGCATGCCTAACAATTATAAACCCCGCATTTTAGTCTCATTATCGAAAACACTTTTCAATACCAAGTCGGGCAATTCAACAAGATTCCCGACATCCTGATCGAATGCTCGTCGCAAACTTCAGTAGACGGCCGCACCCCCGATACCGTCAACGAAGTGCACCAAGGCGGAACACCGCTGCCGCGAGCACCCGAACAGATGCTTTCGATGATGGGGTTTTCCTACAGTCACTTGGTCGCGGCTATGGGGTGTAGCTGTCTATTAAGTTTACCCGGCGAGTATCCGCGTACGCTACGTGATTGCGACGAACTTTTGATCGCATCAAAATTCCATGGCAACCGATCAAGTGAGACTAAAGTGCTATGTTTATAACATTCAAATCAGTTATCTCATAACTCCTTATGGATTTCAAATATTGTATCACATTCCAGATAAACAAAAAATGTTAAACTTTCTGATCGAACAGTCAAACACCCAAGTTTTCCCGAAACAGCTCAACACATGAAACAAGTTTAAAAACATTCACTTCATGCCTCAGTACCAACGGTCCAGCCGTAGAAGGGTCAAGCCAACGCCTCACATGTGGCACGCCGTACTGCCCCAAACCCTAAGGTTCAAAGGGCAGTTCAAGACGGTCACATAATCGAGTTAAGGTTTGTTGTCTTCTAGAGGGACCATCGCGTTACTTGCACTACTTAGAACGTCATTAAACCACGGAAAGATCCAACACTTGGAAATTTCCCGACAGGGGAAAAAGTGGGTATTTATATTCGGTCGAACTTTTTAACATATTCAATAATTATCCGGAAAACACATAGACAAGATTAGACAATCCGATCGAATCCACGAGTTCCCAAAACAACCCCAGAAAACTCAACTGTAGAGTAAATATTAAAATATCCCAGAAAATACAGCACTAAAATAGAGGAATTACTCTGAAACTTTTATTGGAAGAACCAACCGTACGGCCGCGGAACCGCCGCACAAGCAGCCTCCTGCCGCGGTTCCACGGCGATTTAATCGATTTAGGTCCATGAAATTTACAGTAATTCCTACAAAACCCTGCTTAATTTTCTGCATATTTTTAATATGTAAAAATCTACATTTTCAAAAATTGGACAGAGAGTGGTCTCGGATTAGGGTTTCGGGTTCGATCGTATTTCTAACATCGTCTATACGTCGCCTAAGGCTCTAGCTAGGCTCTGATACCACTGTAGGGTTCCTAGGCACACTAATGAGGTCTCACAAGGCATCAACCATGCCAATTTTAAATTTTACAAGTGCCGAGAGACCCCAATACGGATCGTTAACTAGAGATTAGGCGAAAACTATAACTAGTAAACTACTTTACTAATAAGTGAACAGAAATACAACCTTTGTAGATCCGGTCCTCCACCTCCATAGCTCCGCGATGAAGTCCCCTCGCTGCGATCATCGGATCCCGGGCTCTAGCGTCGGCTTCATCGGAGAAACGGGCGGGCTAGGTCGTCGACTTCGATGCCGAAGATGATCTACGTCGAGGCAACACAAGATCAAGCTCCAACTTCACCAAGCCATGAAACTTGTGAAGAAAACACCCTATACTACTTGGCAAGTGGTAGAGGATGAAGAAATAGGAAGTGGGTTCACTTTAGAATTGGATTTCTCACTCTTTTTCTCAAGTTGCCATTGTTGGTAGCAAGCTTTTTCTTCATGTTGAAGAAGAAGAAGAAGAAAAAGAATATGATGAGTATATTTCAAAATAGAAAATAATATGATACTTATCATATTGGCAACCATGATTAATTCTAGAGAGTAAACTATAGTTAGGTGAATGGTTAGGTTTAGGAAAGGAACAAAAATGGTCAAAGCTTCTTGAAGCTTCAACAAAAGAACAAAAGAAGCAACCATTTTTGTTTCTTGCCCTAAAGTAAATAAATAAATAAGAATAGATAAGAATAGATAACAAAACCCAAACCATTCACTTAAATATGGTTTAAAGGAAACATACACACAAGTTTGCTTGTATCATCAAACATGATACAATCAAGTGCACAAAAAGATATCACATATACAATGTGCACATCAAGTGAGAAAGTCCATTTAAAGTGAACCAATACTAGTTAATGCAAAGTAATATATCAAATATATAATTATGCATTAAATCATTAAATCAACACTTGATTTAACGATCCGGTCATATCGCATATGACCGACTATTATCCAATGTATCGGCTTATCGAATCAATCCTTGATTCGATAACTAGGTTATATCGTATACAACCAATCGATACATTCTTCGCGAGAATAGAATACGGTATCACATACACGCATTATTCTCGGTCCCGCACATATCTCATATGCGCTTCTATTTCGTTTCGCTTGAGCCAGGAAACCTCTGTGTAGGACTCTAAAGACTCGTCAATACGCCGGCAGCAGGTGATGATCATATCGAACACCCACAAGCCGCAAGCGGTCTGCTAAATGTAACGGCCACCCGGGTATTGAGCGATCAGAAGATCGACGAGCAAGCCCGCTCATACTCCTGTGAATCCAACCAGTAACACTTACCGTAAAGTCCGGTCTCGTCGTCTGATATGTCGCATATCTCGCCTAGGGGTGGTAAACGTCAGACCCCAATAGCTCGATAAGTCGTGTCGATATGAGGTCTATAACTATTCAAGAAACTACTGGTAACACTTACCAGTAAATCTCAGCAACCCTGGCCAGGGATTTCCGGTTATAGCCAATCGAACACAGCGCAACATCAACTCCCTATACCGGGAGAGACGAATCCCCTCCTATCGCTCATTGCCTCCATGTGATTCGGGACTGTACCCAAAAACCACCGTTTTGCACGCCCTCTTGGACGTGGTAAGGTGGAAATCAAACCACAGTGGGAATCACACAATACTCTATGATGATCTCGGGTCAACAGACTACTCTGTACCAGTGTCACCAGAGAACTGCCATCTGACGTAAGGTATAATACCATCTGGGAGTTCTCGGCGAGTCCGTCCAGTGTACCCAGTCTCCACTGAGCACCCGTATATCATTTCTGATGTCAAACACCAATGGATATGGGATCATCCATCGCCCATCTGTATGGGTCGAGAAGGTATACGCTAGTCTACTCTGGTATATCGATGCCCTGTCTCGATTCACCCACGACTAGGGACTATGAAGGATGTACTTATGGACTACCATGTCCCCACTAGTATGATCTGCATCAAAGTCCAGGTAGTCAAGTACACATCCTAAGGGATTTACCAACATATAACAGAGAGACAATCAGTGTACACGTTAAGATAAAGAGTAACCAGATAGCATACTATCATGTCGAGTAAGAAAGTCCTCCCTATATATGTCCAAGCATCCACTACAATATACATCCTATGTATAGTAATGGCCTCTAGGGCATACATATAACTAACAATTGAAACATGGTTCAATATTTGTATTGATTTATATTCATGCTTCAATAAGTTAGCAAAAGAGAGCTAAGCCATTCTACACTTGTTGATATTTGTGCTTGAGCTCATTTTCACTCTTTAGCTCTCTCTATCTTCTTCTTCCTCCATCTCAAAGCCCTATCTCTCACATGTAATGTGAATCATAGGGCTTTGCATCAACCGAGTGAGCTTACAACCCCTACTTCATTATCCTACACTTGATTAGCACTTAAGTTTAGAGCGTTTCCTTCACTAAAGAGAGTTCAGTGAAGAGGTGGCATGGATTAGAGGAAATTCAGGTGGATCATCTTTGAAAGTCGACCTTAGCACCACGAAGAGATTCTAGAGGCATGAAGAATGCCAAATTATAAATTTTATTAGGTGCTAAGTTAGACTAACAAGATCTTTACTAGAATATTAAGGTTTGCTTTCGTGATGTGATGAACTAAAGATTTGAAAAGAGCGTACAACAATTGTAGTTCGAGTCCTTCTCTTCAATAGCTCCGGGTTGAAGTCCACGTGTCACGACCCGAAGGTACGGAACGTGACTGACACTTAAATTACGAAACGTCTCAAGGCGTACGTAATCTAAATATGCCAAAGCCCAGAAATAAAAACCATGTAAAAAAATAGTGTGAAGGAAAACTTATTTAAGGAAAGCGATTTTAACCAAATAAGTCGCATTAAACATTTAAAAGCAACATCAGAATTTCCCGAAAATTTCGGCAGAGTCTCCTTTGTAAATATTGGCCCCCAAACGGATACAACACATGAAAATACATATAAATGATGAATATAGGTATCCCCAAGCGGGAGCTAGCTCTTCGCCCATGGCGGAATCACAACCACATGCAATATGTATATTAAAAGTGCATAATAAGCATCTGAAAGCAAGAAATAAGCAAATACCGCGTCGGCTCAAGTGAACATCGACACCAACATCACAAATACAAGTCCCACGAGTATCACCGTCTAGTCAAATATACAAGGGTAAATGGAGTATACTAGATACAAATAATATACATGATGGAATAACATAACCTCGCAACCTACCTATGAGCAAAGCTGCAAATCGATGCAATGAAGCAAAAGGAGAAAGTACGCCCGCCGCTACAGTGCTGACGGGGTGAACCTGCAAGGTACTGTGGCACAACGGGGGTGAGTTGTCAACTCGTGAGTAGTAAGTAACATCTAATAAGGCTATCGCAAGCATGCATGCAAATGCGTCTCAACTTACGCATATCGATATAATACGATGTACTAACATGCATGCAACATGAATGCATAATCAAATTGTTGGCTATAGTGCCCTCAAAGTCAATTATTGGATCACAGGCACGTAATTGCAATGATTGAGGGAGGACCTATACCGGTAGGACAGTCTTACTCGAGATGATAGTATGCTATCTGGTTTGTCTTTATCATCGTGTATATACTTTAGGTGACATTACAGATCACTATTACACGTTGATAGAGCCCATAGGATTCTTACTTGACTACGAGCAGTATGATGGCAATCATATATGTTCGGCACGATTTGTTACATTTTAATACCGCCCATTTTATATCATTTTATCAATAAACAGTGTTATTTAATCCATGTCTGCTCATTTATACAGAGTACAGGTACGCATACGAGAACATGGATTTTTGTACACAACATGCACAAGAAGACGGATTTTTAGCTGGAACTGCAAACAGGACATTATACAGATCAAGATTTGAAAAGAGTTTGCAACAAATATGTGTGTGTACAAAGTTTAATTGTGAAATGGTCCAACACATACATGTGTAAACACTTTTGGAGATGCATGTACCTTGTGTGCTGCCATGGCACACAACAATGATGTGTTGTGCAAGTGGTCTTGATGTGCATTAAATGCATAAAGTAGTGATGTGATATGAAGCTTTTGCACTTGATCTCTTCTCTGTGATATTGCTCCAGATTGCACATATATGTTGATTAAAAAAATTTGCAATTATAGAGATATACCCATAAGACCAGAAGACTACTGAAGCAAGGTGGGCCCCAGACTCCTCAACTTAGCCACAATTTTATACATTTTGGCCGCACATTACGGCCAAGTTGGCTACAATTTGGCTCGTTTTCTTTGTGTGGGTCCTTGGTGGTCATGTTAGTCTATTGTCACCAGCAACTTTTGCTTTTGATTTCTCTATAAATAGCAGATCAATACATGAGGCCAGGGGAGAACCTTTTGCATACTTGTAAACTCTTGTGTTAAATTTCTTGGAGCTCTTGGGATTAAGTTGAGTTCTTTGCCTTCCTATGGTCTTGCAACTTCTCTTTTTGAGCTTGCAAGATTAGAATTTGGTAGTTGAACTCATTTACTTGTATTTTGAACCATTGCAATAAATATTCATTACGTTCAAGTTTGATCCTTATATCTCTTTTCTATTTTGTCATTTCTTTTCATTATTGGGTTGTGTTATTTCTATGATGATGTGTGAGTAGTTGTTCTTGGGCTATGGTGAGGTAAGTTGTGAAATGACTTTACTTCCAACCCCTTCCTTTTGATTCATGCACTTTTTCACTTCTTTTCTTAGTATTGCAAGTTTATTATGTTTTGCTTGATAGGATATATCGTTTTGAATGGTTGCAAATCAACCTTTAACATATATCATATTCCTTCTTTACATTTTATCGTTGCTATGTTACGATTTGAAGTAGGCGTGAATACGGAATTACGTTACGTGTCGCAACTAGCTAGATAGGATATATAGCATTCTTGCATATATTCTATACTTGCTACTTCACTTAACTAATTCCATATTCACTCTATTCTCTATCTCATTCTTTTTAGTTTCCATTTTTCTTAACCTTGATATCGTATTTTATCACGATACATATTTTCGGATAAATACGGCATACTTTCGCAATTCAAATGGAAACTAAAAGGAATGAATCTTGAATCAAAACGGAGAGTTAGGGGTAAATGTCGTATTTTACTCTTACTGAACCTTAACCTAAGTTTTCGTATTCCAAAACTTTGCTTCTTTTAAGTATTATACTAAAACATGACAAAACACCATTTTCCAACCGATTGATCCATAACTCAATTTGATGTCGTGATATCCACTCCTTATGGTTCGACCCATGCTTGCCGGATTGCTTCAACTCACCGTGCACTTGCGGTATTTTTAAACTCGATACTCACGTCGTGCACTACTTTTCCGACAAAAAACCGACATATCCGATATTGACCATATTCTTCAAAGGCACGTCGCCGTGGGTTTCGAACAAGTTTTTGGCACCATTGCCAGGGAGTGGCAACACCATGAAGATTATTTTGAGTTATCTCTGTATATACTTTGTATAAAACAAACAAAATAAAAACGCCAAAAACACCTCAAATATTCGACTTTTTGCTCTCTGTGTTTTCTGTTCTGCAGTTGATATTATTGTTCTAAAAATATTTTGCATATAGAAAGGGTACACTAACAGAAATAGAAGAAGACACAAAGAAATTGGAGCAATAACACCAGGATCTGGCCACAAATTTAACCATATTTGCCGCAATTTGCGGCCTAACCTTAGCATTTTGCCCCAATTTTTCTGTTACATCTCTACTTTTATGTTATTAGTCCGTTTTTATATGCAAAATTTTATAATTATATATCTACAGAACTTTGGCCATAAATATCGTATTGTGCACTAAATATCGTTATTTTTTCTTAAATTCCAGATTGCAACAGAAATACAAAATACGATCGTGCGGAGCTAAGAACAAAATTCTGGAGAAAGGCGTTAAGAAGTTAACAGTGCCAAAAATCCGGGTAGATCGAACCGTACAAGCGAACACTCAAGCAATCACGGATAAGTCAACGGGAGTTTCTAAACTCAAAATTCAAGGTACGCACATTTCCTAACACCTTCTCTTCAAACTCGACGCTCCAATACTTCAATTTTGTGCAGGATTTCTTTCGCAAACTCCGCTGCACAAGTGCCAAAAGAAACTAACCGTATTTTTTGCAGCGCACCGCTTATAACATAAAAAACAATTGATTGATGATTTGAATAATTTTTATTGGTTGCGCATTGCATAAATTTAATACGGACTTAAGGGCAAAGAACCCCAACAAGATACGGTAAGGGATTTCATCACCCTTCTCTGTGGCCCACAAACTAAAAAGAACAAGCATTGTCACACCCTCATTAACTTTAAAAGAAATTAGACTTTCGGCCTCTAAGGACTTCGCGCTCACTAGGGTAAGTTAAGTGTATTTCGAACACCGCCCATAGGTACATTGTTCAAGAAGTGTCTAGGAAAATTTGGAAGGCGCAGCTGCCGAAAGAGAGAAGGTTATTCTAATTAAGGAACCTCGCGAAAATGAGGGAAAACCTCCCTTCCTCTCTGCACTTACCTGGCTTCTCGATCAGTCTATCTTGGGCCCGTTTCGCAGTACATTTTTACTTCAAAAAGCAAGTTTTTTGAGCAGGTCTAGTTGACCTAGGTGACCCTAGACTGTTTAGGTGTGTACAGTGTGTGTTGTTTGTGCTCTTGTTGTACCTTTTGTGTGATATTTGTGGTTGTGAATATTTTGGTTGAAAAACGTTTTTTTTTTCATTTTCTCAGTCTTTCCAACCACATCCGGATAGTGCATGTCAGCTTGGACTAGAGATTCATAATCTCGATTAGTCCGATTTGTGCCTGTATTTTCCGACTCTTCTAAACTTTCTGATTCCTCAGAACCTTCTGAGACCTTCTTACCTTCTGCCTCATCGGAGCCGTCTGATTCTACACCTTCACTTTCTTCTCCTACACCACTAACAATGACGGAGCAAACAATTGTTGAGCAACAAGAGGCCGCATTACAGGACAGATGTTACCCACACCGATCATCCCTTCCTTCATGCATAGTGTTGCCCACCATTGCGGCAAATAACTATGAGATCAAACCGTACCACTACTCCCAAATTCCACGGACTCGAGTCCGAAGATGCTTACCTGTTAATCAGTGAATTTGAAGGAGTATGTGCGATGATGAAGATTCACGGAGTGGGAGAGGATGTCGTTAAGCTCAAATTAATTCCCTTTGCGCTTAGGGATAATGCAAAAAGCTGGTTAAACTGTTTACCAGCTAGATCAATCACGACATGGGATGACTTTGTAAAGGTTTTTCTTAAAAAAAATTACCCGATTCATAAAACCGTGCGAATTCACAATGAACTCCACAATTTTAAACAAAGGAGGGTGAAATTTTTTGGAAATTCTTAGAAAGATTTAAAAACATCTTAATCAAATGTCCCCATCACGGGTTAGAACAGTGGAGATTGTGTCGGATTGTCTATGAAGATTTAGACTCCAGTTCACGCATGATGTTAGAATCCATGTGTCAGTGCAAATTCCTGAGCTATTGTGCTAAGGACGCATGGAACTTTTTGGAAGAACTGGCTGACAAGACTATCCAGTGGGAGAGTGTGAGTGAGAAACCATCTGTGACTAGGAGCGGTGCACACATAGTTGACACCTCTATAGCTGCCGAAGCCAAAATCATCGCCCTTGTACGGCGAGTGGAAGCTTTAGAGGGCAAAAATTCACCGCTACCAGTCAATCAAATTTCTTCGACTTTGTGCGCTAACTGTCATCATCCTAGCCACATAACGGAAGAATGTCCGTTTCTCGTTGGGTCCCAGGGACCTGAATACGTTAATGCGCTGTATCAAAACCAGCGTCCCGGGAACGACCCTTTTGCACCGACGTACAACCCTGGTTGGAAGAATCATCCCAATTTTGCTTGGAATCAGGCCCCTTTTCAAAACAACAATTCAAACCCGGCGTTCAAACAATTTCAAAATTCAAATTTTCAAAACCAAAAATTAGGATACTCAACCAACCCGCCCCAACAACCCCAACAGCCGAATCAGCACAACCCAACCTTTCCACCCCCTGGGTTCGCCCAAGACGACAAGAGGATGTCATCCATTGAAAAAGAGTTAGAAGTTTTGATTAAAACTTCTGCGCAGACTTCATCTAGTCTGGCTACTTTTATACAAACATCCGGTCAGTTGCATAGCGCTAACACTCAAGCAATAGCCAGATTAGAAATCCAAATCAGTCAACTGGCTGCAGCAGTTAATGAACGTGAGAAGGGAACATTTCCCTCTCAACCCGTGATGAATCCAAGAGAGCAGAGAAATAACAACGCTCATTTTGTTCAAACAAAAAATATTGAGAATATGAACGCCGTCACCGTCCTCAGATCAGGACGAACGTTTGACAACAAGGTTATCAACCCCAATGACTCATCCAGGAGTGCGGTTGTCAGTTTACCAGCACGTAGTTCATCTTCTGCTCCTCCTTGTGAACCAGTTACTTTTCTGTTGCATAGATAGATGCGTTGGTTTGGGACAGTCGCATTACCATTTTGGCATTCGTTAAAGGTATGTACGGGTGGGTTCAAATTAACCTGAATGATGATGGGTAGATCTTGACATGTGACTTATGATATGTTGGCCTTTGTCAAGGTCATAAGAGCATAGGATAAAAATCACATCAGGAGTTTCTAAAGAAACTGAAACTTGTGAGGCCTGCGCATACCTTCTGGAGTGTGATAACGTGAGTGGATTCCATCACGTTATCATGCGATGATAGTTGGATCCCGATCCCACTAATGAGTTGGTTTACTCCTCGGGTGATCCTGACTAATTGTTCTTTCAGGTTTGAAGGAGAATTTGAGGTTACAGTGGGAGAATCCTGATTAGATATAGTGATTAACCATTCTGATCTAGGTTAAACTGCATGTTAAGTGTTTCTTTCTCTCTCTCTCTCTCTCTAGCAGCGACCATGGCCCGACCCTTGACTATAACTCAGTGACCAAGTTAACCGAACATTCTTAAAACACTGGCTTTTAGATTGTCTGAGTTGCATACAACATTGCCACTCTTTCTTTTACCCTTTGATTTTCTCCGGAACACTCTGTATCACTACGCAGATCCTATTTTTATTGGATATGACCATCGTATAGTTACATACGAACTCGAAGAAACTTGTTTCAGATTCGAGAATGGTTTCCGGTTCTGGAGAAAATGAATAGGATTTTTCAGTTGTCATTTCTTTTTACCTTCTCTCAGGTTATGAGGGCTCCTAGGATTAGGAGAGGGTACACCTATTACGCTTATTGGATAGTCTTCTTTCAAACAATAGGCAAGTGCCGAAAGTTAGGGAATGAAGAAAACCAATTAGCCTAAGTGTGGTGTACAGAAAGTAATAAGTAAAGACAAATAAAGGGATTAAAAAGAGGGCAGAGTAAATTGCGACTGCTATCATTCACGACCAAACCACGTATTTCATCGCCACTCCTACTCCACCTTTGTATTTCTCCAAAACACCCCGTATCACTACGAATATCCACAGATATTGGATAATCCATCGTTTGGTTATATACGAACTCGATGGAACGTTTTCCAGTTCGAGGATGGATTCTGGTTCACGAGAAATAGAATAAGGTTTATTCAGTTGTCTTTTATCTTTACCTTCTCTCAGGTTGCGAGGGGTCCAAGGTTTAGGAGAGTAGACCTATTACACTTATTGGATAGTCTTCTTCCAAACTATAGGCTGGTGCCGAACGGTAGGGAAGGAAGAAAATCAATTAGCCTAAGTGTGGTGTATAGAAGGTAATGAGTAAAGACAAATAAAGAGATTTGGAGAGACGGCAAAGAAATATACGGTCACAGTCATGAATCTGATAATGGAAGAGCCATTACTAGGAATACTCGGATACCCCTTCGAAAAAATTTCATGTTTCAGTTTCACTATACGTTGTTAATTGAAAATTGATTTCCCAATTAGATCCTTACTCCAGGGTATGTATTTACCAGATTTGATTCTCACATCTGTATGGTTTTACAGATGATGAGTGGGAGTAAGTTATTAGGAATTAGGTAATCATCCTCATTATATCGGAATTCGTTGTAATTGGTGATATTTGAGGAAATCGCCTGGGTTTTTGCCGGACGGTAACTATTTGGTTTTGAATACCCGTTGTTATGCTCCAATTTCAAACTAATATATCTGTACTTTTATTTTATAAAGTGAGATATAACTTTTTAAAATTATGTCCATGTCATTTACCTATATCAGTTGATGGTTAGGTAAGGAGTATTCAACAGCGGTGTAATTCTTCATAACCATGGTACAGTTTTCAACCTACGACGCACAGGGTTTGAGTTATTTAACTCACGGGACTTATACAAAGTATTGTATATTGTCCAGTGTCCATTATGATAGAGGGGTTGGTCCTCGTACTATTGTTGGATATATGTATGCCCTAGAGGCTATTATATGATAGTGTATGTACCGGTATGTGTGTGTGTATATATATATTCAGAGGACAGTCTTGCTCGACAAGATAGTATGATATCTAGTTACTCTTTATCTTGACATGTTCACTTGATCATGCTTTTACTCATTTGGTACATTTTGATAAAGCCCTTAGGATATTTGCTTGACTACTGGGATTATGATGTGGATCATACTAGTGGGACATCTGTAGTTTATAAGCATATCCTTGAAATGTTCCTAATCATGGGTGTATCGAGACAGGGCATCGATATTCTAGAGTAGACTAGCATATACCATGCTTCTCCCATATGATGGGCGATGGATGATCCCATATCCATCTGGTGTGGTGATACCAAAGACTGTATACGGGTGCTCAGTGGAGACAGGGTACACTGAACGGACTCGTCGAGAACTCCTATGTTGTATTATATCTATCGTCGGATAGCAGTTCTCAGGTGACACTGATACAGGTTAGTCTGTAGACCCGAGATCGTCATAGAGTCTTGTATGTCCTCCCACTGTACTTTGATCTCCACCCTACCACGACTCTACTGAGTCGTGAAAACAGGTGGATTTTGGGTATAGTCCCGAGGCACATGGAGGCAATGAGCGATAGGAAGGGTTTCATCTCTCCCGGTATTAGGAGTTAATGATGCGCCATGCTCGATTGGCTATAACAGGAAGTCCCTGGCCAGGGCTGCTGAGATTAACTGAGAAGTGTTATCAGTAGTTTCTCGATCTATTATGAGCCATATACCGACATGACTCATTGAGTAATTGGGGTCGACGATACCATCCCTAGATTCGATATACAGCATATCTGACGAAGAGACCGGACTCTACGGTAAGTGTTGCCAGTTGGCTCGATGGGAGTTCTGACAGGTTTGCTTGTTTTTCTTCTGATCGCTCAATACCCGGATGGCCGTTACGTTTAGTTGACCGCTTGCGGCATGTGGGTGTTTGATGTGATGATCACCTACTGTCGGCGTATTGACGAGTCTTAGAGTCCCACAAAGGAGTTTCCTTGTTCAGGTGAAACGATGTGGTGTGCATATGAGATATGCGCGGAAGCTTGATTAAATACGTGTATATGATACCGTATTTTAATCAGGCATTTTTCTATTGGTCGGGTCGTATGAGATATGATCGGTTTATTAAATCAAGTGTTGATTTAATATTGACTTTTATCTCATTTATATAAACATTTTCTTTATAATGTATGCATGGATATATGTACATGTTGATGTGCATGCACATATACATACATACATTTGTATCATGGTTGTTGATACATAGAAGATGGCAATGCAAGACTCACATGGTATATAAATATCTTTATATTTATTAGATATTGAGAAAAAGAAAAATGATTTAAATCATGGTTGACTATTCTTTTCTTGACCTAAGTTGAACCATGGTTTGATTTCATTTGTTCTTTAACTCGCATACAAAAATATCTAGATATTTATTAACCATAGTTTGGCATGAGATATTTATCTTTGATATTTATTTTTCTATGCTTTGAATTATCATTATCTTTTGAGCTCAAGCTTGCCATCTTCTTCTTCCTCTTCTCTCATGGTCTCTTGAGATTTCTAATGAGTGAGTGAGATAAAAAGAAATGGTTTTGAAGTGAGAAAACAAACCACATCATCATTCTATACTAGTTTAGCCCATTAGTTTAGAGTGTTACCTCCACTTCCTCATTGATCAAGTGAAGTAAGGAGCTTTGAGCAAAGGGATTTCGGGTGGATCATCGTAGACTTGGAAGGTCTCTAGCGAGCCGGTTCAAACTCTCAAGGATCTAAGGAATCAAGAGAAGAGGCCTACAAAGGTTGTATTCTCTTCACATAGTGTTAGACACTAGTTTGTATGTGATACAATTAGTTGTTACCCTAAATTTCTAGTTCGATTCCTAGGTTAGTTTGTTTAGCACCTCCTAAATTTTTAATATGGCATTGTGATGCTTGTGAAACCCTAGGCAAGGTGCTAAGGAAACCCTACAGTGGTATCAGAGCCAAGCTAGAAACTTAGACGATGTTAAATATTATGAAACCGAAACAACTACGAAAAATACGGTTTTCTGGAAACCCAGAATCTACTCTCTGTTGATTTTTAAATGATCTATAATTATTTAAACAACTGTAGAAGACTGTAAGTGATACATATAGAACGCAGATGAAAAATGAGGGCATTCCACCAGTTTTTAACCGAGCACCAAGCTCCAAAAGCCAGCGAGGCCGGCAAAACATGCTCCAAAATGCCTCGTTTTTCTTCTGTGCTCTGGTGTGTAGGTTTTGGGGTTTCAGGTATTGTTTGTTTAGCCCAAATTTTCATGTGATGACAATTGTGCTTATGGGCTAATTCGTAGTGTTTCGTATTCGTAATTTTAACATTATATTTGTAACCTAGACGACGTTTAACAGTTCGAACGAATATCACACGCCACCTAATTACTCTTGCCGGAAATTTTCAAGTGTTGGAATTTCCCAAGTTGAATATATTCGGAAGATCGTGCAAGTATCCCTATGGACCCTCTAGAAGAACATAACCCTAACTCGATCCAATGACCATGGAACCGTGGCTAAACCTTAGGGTTTTCCGTAGTCCTGTGGCGCCTTAGGTGAGGCATAGGTTGACCCTTCTACGGCTGGTCCATAGACACAGTGGCACGTTTTTGGGTATTTTAATTTTGCTCAAGTGTTGAGCTCGCGGGATAATTAGTGGGTGTTTGTTAATTCGATCGAAATATTTAACATCGTTTTGATATATGTGAAAGTGATAATTCCAATTGTTGTTATTTTTCACTTTCTTTTCTGCGACCGTAAGTGTAGTATGTGGTGTATCGCCGGTTTCGTTGCTATACATCAACGACAAATGGGATATGCATACTTGCTTACGTTGATGACATGTGATGTTATGTGTTGCCGAGATATGTTGTACAGGATCGTCGTGAATGAATGGCCGGGGGTTTTATATGAGATGCGATTTTTTATTTTCATTCATGCCCTTGAAGTTCTCGGTCTCTCCTGTCGAATGACGAGAATTATAGAATGGTAACAAAACATGGCACTAAATGCTTGGAAGCGATCATCCTGGAAAGGTTTGATTCAAAGAGATGGGTATCCGTTCCGAACAGCTTGTTCCCCCTTCCCCTATGGTCTTGGTCCTTTCCATAGGTACTGCTCCACCAGATGTGAGTGAAAGAAGGGCTTTGCTCTAGATCTATCTGCTCCAGATAAAAGAGATATGTAAAATTAATTGTATGTAATATTCTTTTATTTGGGGCACTTCCGGATTGAGGTTGATGTCACCATTATTGTATATTATTTACTTTTCTGCATTAGGATAGACCCAAGGAGGGGAGCATAAGTGACCGGGTTCTAGTGTTCAGTGGGAGTACATCTCGAGGAGTCGAGACCGGGTCTCCTAAACTCTAGAACTTGTAGGGTCACTTGCCGCTCTCGTAGGGGTCTAGGGGTGTGGGCTTGGCTATTCATCGCGACCATGGAATCCGTATTTTCTATTGATGGCTAAATACAAAATACGGACCTACTAGATGTCCTATATTTTCATATGTGCTTCTGTTGATGATATTCTGTGATATGATCACTTTATATGATGAGACGAATGGTATTATATATATGATATATAATACACGTTGCTTATATTTTACATCCGCGCTAGTCCCGCTCCGCTATGTTGTTAGTTAAGTAACCTAATGGTGCATAACGGGACACCGTGGCGAATGCGAATGGCATAAGCGTACGTTCTATTTTTGTTTCTTTTCTGTGATGGCTTAAGAACTTAAATGACGGGACTACATTAATGAGATTAATGTAAAGAAAAATGAACCTAAAAGATGTTGTAGAATCGGATTTGAAACGACACTCGGCTTTTTTTTTATGAAAAAGAAAGTTTTCAAAAGTGTGGAGCTTAATCCACTCCTTTTAAAACCATTAGATTCTACAACGATATCAAGTTTAAAGCGTTAAAGGTTTTCTTAAAAACTATTCGCAGCCCTCCGTCATTTTAGAAAATAGAGTGCTTAGTATTAGTGCTACGTATATTAACTTTAGCCAAGACGTAGTGTACGGTAGTTAAGAGATGTCTTCCTACACAACATATGATGAGATTAATTAAGACAAACACATGATTATGTTGGCTATATCCAAGGGTCATGTGAGTGGGTCTAATTAATCATGAAATGACGGGTAGAACTTGACTAGTGCTATGATATGTTGACCATAGCCAAGGTCATAAGTGCTAGGGGTAAAAACAATATCGGAAGTTTCAAGAGTTGAAATTTGCAATGAGATTGCATACCTTCTATGTGATAGTAGGATCCCGATCCCACTGTGAGCAAGAGTTGCTCCAAGGAGAGTTTTGCACTTTACAATTAGCTAACCCATTAGATGTCTAGAAAGGTGTTAACAGGGCTATGTCTCTGGGAAAATGAGGTTTATTCTAATTAGGTCCGTGCGAAAGCACGGGGAACCTCCCTCAAAGTACCAGCACTGGCCAGGCTGAACGGTTTGCGAAGTTGTAGAATGTAATTAATTCTGGCTAGTTTTCCTTTTAAAGGTTTTAAGGAAAATTTGATAAAAGCAGTGGAAGACATCAATTAGACAAGAAAATTAACAAATCTGGTCTTTGCAAGAGCTTTCGCTGAGTGTATCTTTTCTTACTCTTAATGGCAGATATCAATGATAGGCCTTAAGCTTTTACTAGATAAAAACAAGCTGACTGGATCAAACTATAAAGACTAGCTGAGGAACATTAACATTGCTTTCACATATGATAATGTATCATATGTCCGCACTGCCAAAGCCCCGCCCAACCCAGGCCCTGAATCTTCTGTTGCAGATAGGGAAATCTGCAAAACATGGGATATTGACGGTGCCACTGCCAAATGCCTCGCGCTTGCATCGATGGACAATACACATAAAAAGCAGTACGAGCAGATGGATGTTCAATCCATCTTTCTCCATACAAAAGAGTTGTATGGGGAGCAATCTCGGACCCTGAGATATGAAGCATCTAGAAAGTTGTTTCAGATGCGGATGGCTTCTAGCACACCAGTAGGAGATCACGTTTTGAAGATTATTACTTTTATAGAAGAGCTTTAGGATCTCGGATGGACAATGGATAATGAATAGTATACTGATATTGTTAGTGTATATGCCCTAGAGGCCATTACTGTATCATACTAGTTTGTATATTACTTAATGGAAGCTTGGGATATTCACCTTGTATATACAATCTTGCTCAAAATAGTAGTATGCTACTTGGTTTGTTTCTACTTAAATGTGTACTTGTGTTTATTTTAGTATATCACCTATACACAATAGTGGAGCCCTTAGGATCTTTGCTTGATTAGCAACGTTGTGATGGCAGTCACACTAGTGGGGGCTGGGTAATCTATAAGCACATCCTTATGCAGGTCCCTAGTCGCAGGACTATCGAGACAGGGCATCGATACTCCGGAGTAGACTAGCGCATGCGCTTCTCATCCCAGTGTGGGAGACGGTCTGTCCCACAGCCGTTAGTACGTCGTACTGCAGATAGTATGCGGGTGCTCGTTAGGTTACGAGTACACTGGACAGGACTTGTCGGGAACTGACCGGTTGGTATTATACCTATCGTCAGTTATCAGTTCCCAGGTGACATGAGTACAGCTTAGTCCGCTGACTTGACACTGTCACTTCGCCTCGAGTGTGTTCCTACTGTACTTTGATTACTACCCTCCCACGGCTCAAAGGAGTCATGCAAACAGGTAGTAGTTGGGTGCAGTCCCGAAGCACTTGGAGGCAGTGACGGTTAGACAGGATTCGTCTCTCCCGGTATTGGGGGTTGACATCGCGCTGAGTTTAGGAGAGCCATTACACGAGTAGTCCCTGACCAGGGCAAGCGAGATATACTGGTAGGCTTCCAGTGTTATCTCAGGGTGTATTGGGCTTCACTCCGACACGACTTGTACCGCTATTAGGGGACTGACGTTTACCTCCCCCCTAGGCCCGCCATGCGATGTATCAGACGAACAGACCGGACTGTACGGAGATTGTCACATTCAGGCTCAGTAGGAGTTCAGATGGGTTTCACCTCATCAGTCTTCTTATCGGCATCTACCTGGGGACCGTTACGCACAGCTGGTGCCGCTTGCGGTCTGTGGTTAAACCCACTGCCAGCGTAGTGTCGAGTCTTTAGAGTCCCACACAGAAATCTATTCGCCTTTAGGCAAAAGAGTAGAGGTCGCATGGTTTTGCGACAGGGTCCGGTCACATCCATGCACTTGTGCACGTACAGTGTCCGGACAGTTAACACTAGCGGGCTTTGGTTTAAGCCAGATCCTAGTGTACGTTTTGGGATTGGTTTTATCCAGTATGTATTCGTGTTCCTCGGAACGCGAATGCGGGTGTGTATGCACAGTTGACGGAGAGACAGAGGCAGAGGATTCTCATTAGGATTGTTGACCGTTGACTGTTGACTATTGACTTTTTGCTCAACCCTAACCCTAATGAGAATATGATATGTAATTAACAATAATATTAATTAAGTATTGTGGTGACATGGTTGTTGAGGGGTTGACTTTGTTGACTTGTTGACTTTGTTGACCGGTTGACTAGGTTGGACTAGTTGACCATCATGAAGACAATGGCTATCATTTCATGGCAAAGACTTTTTACTTGCTTGTTCTCTTGTGCAATATGAGTGCATGAAATGATATAGCCATTTTGACTTAAACCATTTACAGAATACTTGATTACTATTTTTGTGATGATGGTTTTGGATTATGAGAGCCAAGTGAGAAAAGTCTTGCTCATTCTATCATTTTCATTCTCTCTCTTGTGTTCTTGAGCTCTCATCTTCTTCCTCTTGCTCTCCCTCTCTTTAGTCTATGGTTCACTTGTCTCATGTGTTGAGAACCAAGAACCATAGAGAAAATCCCTACACATTCTTCTCTACTCACTCTAGTTCATAAGGTTTAGCAAACCAAGTGAACTAGTTTTCTTCAAAGACCGAAGAAGAAGCCAAAGGTAGAAGCTTTCAGGTGGATCGATCTTCGGCGCAAGGAGACGACGGGGTGAAGCCGATCCGGACAACCATCGAGGCTTGAAGACGAAGGAGTTCAAGAAAGAAAGGTATAACCCCCTAACCGAGTAGTTAACAACTCCTAGTTAGGTTGTTATTTAGATGTTTAACAAAGATCCGGTTTTGAGTCCATGTTACCACCTCTAGAAAATTGTTTTTCACCAAATTCCGCATGCCCGAAAGTACCGGGAGAGGTAGCATGGACTTACAGTGGTATCAGAGCCTAGTTAAACACTACCTAACATGTTAGCATAGTAACTAGAAATTCGATCGGAGAAAAAGTCGCGAAATACACCCGGATTTCAAACTTTCTGTCGATTTTCAAAGTGCTGCAAAAATTATTTGAGATATACCAAAAATCGACTCAGGGTTTTTAGAAGAAACTGCAAAAATTCGACCCACTGAATCGATCAACGCGCCGCGTTTCCGCGGCGGGAGCTTGCTCCCGCCGCGGAACCGCGGCCGAGTTGACTCTGTCGTGGGATTTTATTTTTGCAGTTTGTTCATAGGGGTATTTTGGGATTTTTGGAATATGTATTTTCTGCCCAGATTTTCCAGAACGAAAATTTTGTGTTTGGGGCCTGAAAATCCGTATTTTTGATCGAACTTCTAAAAGACTTAAGCTGACGGGTTTTTCTGTGATGTGATATTTGTATTGAACGTCTGCTAATCGCTATATGTCGATTAGTGGGGGTTATACAAATCTGTGATCTGTAATGTTATTGGAATGTGTATATGAATTCATTGGATTGTCGCGGGTGAATAGCCGGGGGGTTGTGAGACGAGTGTTTTCTTTTCTTTCAATTCATGTAAATTTGTAAATTGATGTAATAATTATTTGTATGGCCGCACAACCGGGTCGGGGTTGTAGCCGTCATTGTATAATTTCTTTTTACTGTTTTTGCTCCTAGGATAGACCCATGGAGGGGATGCACAAACTACCGAGTATGCCGTAGTGTCGAGTGGCCTACTCACGGAGATAAGGGAGGTTGCTTCGCTTCGGGTACTTGGCGGGTAGTTTGCCGCACCCGTAGGGGTCTTGGGTGGGGTATTGGCTATTCACCGCGACCGTGTAATCTGCTTTTCGTTACAGGATCGTACGAATTGCGGATTCCTAGTATATCCAATGTGTTCATCTGTGATCTGAAATGGCTATCATTGCAGTATATCTATATATGATATTATTTAGCCGTTGCTTATGTTTTACAGCCGCGCTAGCCCAGCCCCCGCTCTGTCGTTAGTTAAGTAACCTAACGGGTAATGACGGGGCCCCGTGGCGAATGCGAATGGCATAAGCATACGTCATATTTTGGTTGTTTTCTGCAATGGTAGGATTAAATGATGGGACGCATTAAAAGAACTAATGCAAGAATATCACGCATTAAAAGAACTAATGCAAGAAAAATAAACTAAGTAAAAGTCGTTGGAACACTTTCGAAAAACCACTCGGTTCTTTTCAAAACTAACTTTTAAATGCGGAGCTTGAGCCACTCCTTTTGAAAGCTATCTCGTTCCATCGATTATATCAAGTTCACTACGTTCACGGTTTAGCCAAAACAATTCGTAGCCCTCCGTCGTTTCACATGGATGGTCAATAGTATTCAAGCTATGTTTGTTGGCCAAAGTCAAGGCATAGTGATTGGTAGCTATTGGGTATTCATGTGCAGCATAGATAGATGCGTTAGTTTGGAACGGTCGTACTGCCTTGTTGGCCAAAGTCAAGGGTAGGTGCGGGTGGATTCAAATTAACCTGGAGAACGACGGGTAGAACTTGACATGTGACTTATGATTTGTTGGCCAAAGTCAAGGTCATAAGAGCATGGGGCAAAAATCCACATCGGGAGTTTCAAAAGAACTGAAACTTGCTAGTGTTGCATACCATTTGGAGTGTGATGATTCTGGTAGGATTCCTTCAGTCTCATCACACGATGATATTTGGATCCCGATCCTACTGTGAGTATATGCTACTCCTCGGGAAATTTCTCACTTAACGATCAATGATATAAACCAAGTAGGTGTCTAGAAAGGTGTTAGCGGGGCTACGCCCCCAGGAAAAAGAGGTTATTTAATTAAGGAACTTCGCGAAAGCGTTGGAAAACCTCCCTCGAAGTACCAACACTGGCCTGGCTGAACGGTTAAGCAAGTATTGTACGGTGAGATTGATCCTGACTAATTCTTCCTTTTTGGTTTGAGGAGGGATTCGAGAAACAGTGGGAGCCATCCTGTTTAGACAAACTAAAAACCATTCTGAACTTGCAAGAGCATCATGCTGAGAGTTTCTTCTCTCTCCTAAATGCAGCTGTAGGGTGTTTTTCGTCACCCCATTGAGATGGGAATACGCGCGCGCTTGTCAGGCGTACTACAGATTCCCCCGGCCTAGGGTAGGCTGGGGTTTAATGATTGTGGGGATCCGAATCTCCGGCAGCCGCGGACTAAGCTGCCGTTAATTACCCATCGCCTTTGGGGCGAGGGAACCTCCGATTAACGGGTTAAACTGGTCATGCGAACTCAATGTGCAGTATACGTGTGTTCAGTTCTGAAAGGGGGGTTTGGATATATCGGGAGCCACGCAGAGTTTTTACGGGGGTCCCGCTACCCGGATAGCGGGCTGGGGGTCAAGGGGGCTAGCAGCCCCCTTGCGGGGTGCGGGGCAGCGCCCCGTTAGAAATTTTTTTCTAACAGGGACAGTGTCGTGGAGTACGTGTATATATAAATTTGTATACATATGTATATGTGTATATATGTACACAAAAGAGGGGGAAAAGACATCCAAGGGATGCGCAGGTGCGCAAGCGCGCGCGCCACGTGTCGGCACGCGGGCGACTTGCGCACTTGCGCAGTTGCGCAAGCGCGCGCGCCACGTGTCGGCACGCGGGCGACTTGCGCACTTGCGCAGTTGCGCAAGCGCGCGCGCCACGTGTCGGCACGCGGGCGACTTGCGCACACAACAGGCTTTTAGCCTAAAAAGATTTCTCTGAAGAGAAATCAAAGAGGAGTTAGACTCCTGAGTGTGTTTTTTTTTTTTTTTTTTTTTTTTATTGGGTTAATGGAAGGGTTCTTCTTCTTCCTCCTGTTGCTTGCTGGATCTTGAAGATCAAGAGATGTAAAATCTCAAAATCTCTCCTTTTTAAGATCTGATGGCAGATCCAAGTTCCCCTTTGTGGGTTTTGTGGTGGAAAACTATTTAGTTTTGAAAAAGGAGAGTAGAACTCTTGATTTAATTCAAGAGAAAGAAGAAGGTTTTGGAACCTTGAAGAAGGAGAAAGAGATCTCAGATCTAGAAATTTCTGGAGAGAGAAAAAGTTATGAGATATTTTCATTATCTTTTGCCTTTATAGGCTATACATTTTACACATAGCCCCTTGGGCTTCACAAAATGGCATTTTACCTATCCCATGGCTCATGTGCCATTTCTTTTTGCACATAAGCCATGGGCTTTACAAAAATTTGGCTTTATGCCCATTTTCTTACATTTATCCATAAAATAAAATAAAAGAAAATGCAACAAAATTATTTATTACAAAATTTTTATCTTGGCATGGGGGAGGCCGGCCGCTTCATGTTCGGGCTCGACCCGGGCATGGGCCCACTGGGTCTGGGCTTGGGCCCACTTGGCTTGGGGTTGACTTGGATTTTGACTTGGTCAACCGGGGTGTAAATTTTTACCCCAACAGCAGCGACCAATCGACATGACTGGACTTAAGTTACTCCTAGATAAAAACATACTGACAGGGCCAAACTATAAAGATTGGCTCAGGAATGTCAAGATGGCAATCACTTACGACAAGCTGGGGTATCTTCTTACCACCAAAGCTCCCCCTGTCCCAGGTGCCAAAACCAGCATCGCGGATAAGGAAATCCGTAAGACCTGGGAACTAGACTGCGCGAAGGCCAAGTGCCTCGTGCTTGCCTCTATGGACAATGAACATCAGAGGAGGCACGAGAATATGGACCTGGAATCCATATTTCTTCATACAAAAGAACTGTATGGAGAGCAATCTCGTATCGCAAGATACGAAGTGTCGAAGAAGTTATTTTCGGCAAGATTGGCCGTCGGATCATCGGTAGCGGAACACGTGCTTAAGATGATTGGCTACATAGAAGAGCTCGCGGACCTTGGGACCACGTTGGAGAATGAGCTCTATACGGACTTGATTCTCCAGTCCCTTCCTTCCACTTACGCCCAGTTCATACTGAACTTCAACTTACAAGAAAAGGAAGTTGAACTTTCAGAACTCCTCAACATGCTGAGGAGCGCAGAGGGCACCCTACAGAAAGGTAGGGAAACATCCAATTTGTTTGTAGGAGGATCTTCTTCTTCTAGGTCCAAGGCGAAAGCCAAGGGAAAGAAGAAGAAAGCCCCCGCCAAACCAAGGGGCGGTGTCAGTAAAGTGGATACGAAGGGAAAGGCAAAAGCAACAAAGAAAGTGGGAAAGCTTGTGGATAAGGAAGAATGCTTCTATTGTCATAAGAAGGGACACTGGAAGAATGATTGCTGGGCTTGGAAAGCCAGAACATAGGATCTGAAGCAGGTTACGGCTTCAGCTTCAGGTGTGTATGTTATTGAAAACTGTCTTTCAATAAACTCTACTTCCTGGGTATTGGATACCGGATCAGGATCTCATATCCGTAATTCTTTGCAGGCGTTGAGAAACCGTAGGGTTTTAAAGGCAGGTGACATGACCCTCAAAGTTGCAAACGGAGCTAGCATGGATGCTAAGGCCGTGGGGGACTATCACCTGGGGTTGTCGGATGGACACGTTTTGGTTTTGCGTAATTGCTATTTTGTACCCAACGCAACTTGTAATATCATTTCTGTATCTTTGACTTCTAAAGAAGGTTATGAATTTGAGTTTGTAAGTAATGTTGTAAACATTCACCTTAATCAAGTTCTGATTGGGTAAGGTACATTGAGCAATGGTATATACGTATTAAACCAACCACAGATTTTCAATGTCCAGAATACACACAAAAGAAAGTCTCCGGAAATCAATCAGACTTTCTTGTGGCATTGTAGACTGGGTCACATCAATGAGAGAAGGTTGACGAAGTTACATACAGAAGGATATTTGAATGCGTTCGAATATCAATCGTATGCAACTTGTCAATCCTGTCTCAAAGGAAAGATGACAAAGACTCTGTTCACTGGACACGGAGTAAGGGCGAGCGAGCTCTTGGGACTCGTACACAGCCACGTGTGCGGTCCAATGTCTACACATGCGCGAAGCGGTTATTCTTACTTCATTACTTTTACGGATGACTTTTCAAGGTACGGTTATGTCTTCTTAATGAAACATAAGTCCGAAGCCTTTGGAAAATTCCAGGAATAAAAGAATGAAGTAGAAAAACAAACCGGCAAAATTATCAAGATCCTAAGATCGGATCGAGGTGGTGAATACTTAAGTGCCGAGTTCCTGGACTATTTAAAAGAGAACGGAATTCTCTCTCAGCTTACTCCTCCATACACTCCGCAACATAATGGTGTATCGGAGAGACGGAACCGAACCCTATTAGATATGGTACGGTCCATGATGAGTAACGCTGAGTTACCGCGATCATTCTGGGGGTATGCGCTAGAATCAGCTGCATACCTTTTGAACCGAGTTCCTACTAAGACTGTGCCTACTACACCATATGAGATGTGGTGTGGGAAGAGACCCTATCTTAATCACATTAAGACATGGGGAAGTCCAGCTTTTGTCAAAAAGCAGCATGCGGACAAGCTCGAGGCACGCTCAGTACAGTGCAAGTTCGTGGGATATCCAAAGAACTCCAAGGGATATTTCTTCTACTGCGAAGAGGAACAAAAGGTTTTTGTTTCTCGTCATGCCTACTTCTTGGAAACTGAGTTTTTGGAAAACCAGATAAGTGGGAGCACAGTAGAACTGGAAGAAATTCCAGAACCACGAGCTATTACTGAAAGCTTAGTGGAACTAGAGGGTTCAAAAGAACAGGACATTCCTACGCCGCTCCGCAAGAGTAGTAGGCAGTCTCATCCGCCCGAGAGATACTACAGTTTTCTCATAGACGGGGATAGAGAGGATTGCATCATAGATTATGATGAGCCTACTAGCTTCCAGCAGGCCGTTCAGAGCGTTGACTCGGTAAAATGGCTGGATGCAATGCGGACCGAAATGGAGTCCATGTACACCAACAAAGTATGGACGTTGGACATTGCTCCAGACGGGGTAAAACCCGTAGGATGCAAGTGGATCTTCAAAAGGAAGATTGGTGTAGATGGACAGGTTGAGACCTATAAAGCTAGACTTGTTGCAAAGGGTTTTCCTCAAAGACCTGGTTTGGACTATGACGAAACCTTTTCTCCAGTGGCTATGCTGAAATCCATTCGGATCCTTCTTGCCATTGCCGCCTTCCACGATTATGAAATCTGGAAAATGGACGTAAAGAACGCTTTTCTAAATGGAAATTTAGAGGAGTGTGTCTATATGGACCAGCCAGAAGGTTTCATTCAGAGTGGGAGCAGCGGAAAGGTGTGCAAGTTGCTTAAGTCTATCTATGGACTAAAGCAGGCATCGCGGAGTTGGAACATCTGTTTTGATGAGACGGTCAAGGAATTTGGATTTATCAAAAATCCAGATGAACCATGCATCTGCAGTAGATTTGTAGCGAGAACTGTAGTATTCCTCGTTTTATACGTGGATGACATTCTCTTGATAGGAAATGACATTTCTATGCTACAATCTGTCAAGGGGTTCTTGTCACACAGGTTCTCCATGAAAGACCTGGGTGATGCTTCATACATCCTGGGGATCCGGATCCATCGTGATAGATCCAAGAGGATATTAGGACTTTCACAGTCTAGGTACATCGACACCATACTGAAGAGATTCAGTATGGAAGATTCCAAGCGCGGTAACCTACCGGCTTGTCACAGGATCACCCTCTCTAAAGAGATGTCTCCCAAGACTGATTTGGAGAGGGATCGCATGTCTATTATACCCTATGCTTCTGCGGTAGGCTCTATAATGTATGCGATGTTGTGTACCAAACCGGATGTAGCTTATGCACTGAGTGTGGTAAGCCGGTATCAGTCAAACCCTGGGGAGAAACACTGGATAGCGGTAAAGAACATTCTCAAGTACCTGAGAAGGACTAAGGAGATGCTCTTGGTGTATGGCGGAAAAGACCTCCAGATCGAGGCCTTTGCTGACTCCAGCTTCCAGAGTGACAAGGATGATTCCAAGTCCATGTCGGGTTTTTTCTTTACTCTCAATGGAGGGGCGGTGTGTTGGAAGAGTTCCAAACTGGAAACCGTTGCTGACTCGACGATGGAAGCGGAATACATCGCTGCATCTGATGCCGCAAAAGAAGCTGTCTGGATGAGGAAGTTCTTGAAAGAACTTCAGGTGGTTCCGTCCATTGTTGATCCAATACCTCTGTATTGCGACAACAACGGGGCTATAGCTTTAGCGAAGGAACCCAGGTCCCATCAGAGATCCAGACACATCTTGAGGCGGTATCACCTGATCTGGGAGATCGTGGATCGCCAGGAGATCGAGGTTCGGAGGGTTGCTTCAGAAGATAACACTGCAGATCCATTCACCAAGGCCATGCCCCAGACTCAGTTCGAGCGGCTGATCGAGATGATAGGTCTTCGATACACCAGTACATGGCCTTAGTGCAAGTGGGAGATTGTTAGTGTATATGCCCTAGAGGCCATTACTGTATCATACTAGTTTGTATATTACTTAATGGAAGCTTGGGATATTCACCTTGTATATACAATCTTGCTCAAAATAGTAGTATGCTACTTGGTTTGTTTCTACTTAAATGTGTACTTGTGTTTATTTTAGTATATCACCTATACACAATAGTGGAGCCCTTAGGATCTTTGCTTGATTACCAGCGTTGTGATGGCAGTCACACTAGTGGGGGCTGGGTAATCTATAAGCACATCCTTATGCAGGTCCCTAGTCACAGGACTATCGAGATAGGGCATCGATACTCCGGAGTAGACTAGCGCATGCGCTTCTCATCCCAGTGTGGGAGACGGTCTGTCCCACAGCCGTTAGTACGTCGTACTGGAGATAGTATGCGGGTGCTCATTAGGTTACGAGTACACTGGACATGACTCGTCGGGAACTGACCGGTTGGTATTATACCTATCGTCAGTTATCAGTTCCCAGGTGACATGAGTACAGCTTAGTTCGCTGACTTGACACTGTCACTTCGCCTCGAGTGTGTTCCCACTGTACTTTGATTACTACCCTACCACGGCTCAAAGGAGTCGTGCAAACAGGTAGTAGTTGGGTGCAGTCCCGAAGCACTTGGAGGCAGTGACGGTTAGACAGGATTCGTCTCTCCCGGTATTGGGGGTTGACATCGCGCTGTGTCTAGGAGAGCCATTACACGAGTAGTCCCTGGCCAGGGCAAGCGAGATATACTGGTAGGCTTCCAGTGTTATCTCAGGGTGTATTGGGCTTCACTCCGACACGACTTGTACCGCTGTTCGGGGACTGACGTTTACCGCCCCCTAGGCCCGCCATGCGATGTATCAGACGAACAGACCGGACTGTACGGAGATTGTCACATTCAGGCTCAGTAGGAGTTCAGATGGGTTTCACCTCGTCAGTCTTCTTGTCGGCATCTACCTGGGGACCGTTACGCGTGCCGCTTGCGGTCTGTGGTTAAACCCACTGCCAGCGTAGTGTCGAGTCTTTAGAGTCCCACACCGAAAGCTATTCGCCTTTAGGAAAAAGAGTAGAGGTCGCATGGTTTTGCGACAGGTCGCATGGTTTTGCGACAGGGTCCGGTCATATCCGTGCACTTGTGCACGTACAGTGTCCGGACAGTTAACACTAGCGGGCTTTGGTTTAAGCCAGATCCTAGTGTACGTTTTGGGATTGGTTTTATCCAGTATGTATTCGTGTTCCTCGGAACGCGAATGCGGGTGTGTATGCACAGTTGACGGAGAGACAGAGGCAGAGGATTCTCATTAGGGTTGTTGACCGTTGACTGTTGACTATTGACTTTTTGCTCAACCCTAACCCTAATGAGAATATGATATGTAATTAACAATAATATTAATTAAGTATTGTGGTGACATGGTTGTTGAGGGTTGACTTTGTTGACTTGTTGACTTTGTTGACCGGTTGACTAGGTTGGACTAGTTGACCATCATGATGACAATGGCTATCATTTCATGGCAAAGACTTTTTACTTGCTTGTTCTCTTGTGCAATATGAGTGCATGAAATGATATAGCCATTTTGACTTAAACCATTTACACAATACTTGATTACTATTTTTGTGATGATGGTTTTGGATTATGAGAGCCAAGTGAGAAAAGTCTTGCTCATTCTATCATTTTCATTCTCTCTCTTGTGTTCTTGAGATCTCATCTTCTTCCTCTTGCTCTCCCTCTCTTTAGTCTACGGTTCACTTGTCTCATGTGTTGAGAACCAAGAACCATAGAGAAAATCCCTACACACTCTTTTCTACTCACTCTAGTTCATAAGGTTTAGCAAACCAAGTGAACTAGTTTTCTTCAAAGACCGAAGAAGAAGCCAAAGGTAGAAGCTTTCAGGTGGATCGATCTTCGGCGCAAGGAGACGACGGGGTGAAGCCGATCCGGACAACCATCGAGGCTTGAAGACGAAGGAGTTCAAGAAAGAAAGGTATAACCCCCTAACCGAGTAGTTAACAACTCCTACTTAGGTTGTTAGTTAGATGTTTAACAAAGATCCGGTTTTGAGTCCATGTTACCACCTCTAGAAAATTGGTTTTCACCAAATTCCGCATGCCCGAAAGTACCGGGAGAGGTAGCATTGACTTACAGATATTATTCTACAGTCTCTTCCCTCCACCTTTGCTCCATTCGTAGTAAACTTCAACATGCATGACATGGAGAAGTCACTACCCGAACTTCTCATTATGTTGAGAAGTGCGGAGAGCACGCTAAAGGTGAAGTCTCCCTCTCTACTTGTTGGACAATCTTCCTCTTCAGTACCCAAAGCCAAGGCCAAGGGAAAGAATAAGAAGAAATCCACCAAACCGAGAGGTGGAATCAAGAAGGCGAAGGTGAAAGACAAATCTAAAGCTGCGGAGTCGGGGAAAGGAGAATGTCTCTACTGCAAGAAGACATGACACTGGAAGCAGAACATTACTGAGTATCTTGATCTCAAGAAAAAGAAGTATGGTGATGCTTCAGCTTCAGGTGTGTTCATAACTGAAAACCGTTTTTCTATAAACTCTGCTTCCTGGGTATTAGATACCGGTTCAGGTTCTCATATTTGCAATTCTGTGCAGGCATTGAAAATAGCAGAGTTTTGAAGACCGGTGATCATACTCTCCGAGTTGGAAATTGCCACGCCCCGCTTCCCAAAATACGGAAAACGAGGGATGACTAGGCCAGCCATGTTCCTACGGTCAGGGAATAATCCCGCCGTAGTCATACTTCGGCTTCTAGCATTACATGGTAATTAGTAAACAAAGCACAGAAGGAGAAGAAATACATCACTAAATTATTACATCAACTTTCATGTTCACAATTTGCAAATAAACAAGAAAAGAATTTACTAACCAAGTTCGAATACAAGGTCTCTTTTAGCGAAAGCAGAAAAGAAGAAAAGGTACTCCAGACTAAATCTCCGCTAGCTCGAAAGGTAAGTCCGACTCCTGCGCTGGTTCTTCCTCGAGGTCTGAGCATGCATACTCAGGTCATCAGAGAGACATAATAGCAATATTATAATGATGACATGAAACAGGCAAATAAGGTAATAACAGTGGAAGTAAAATGCAGATAATCACTATGTCACTAAATGATGCAAAGTATGATCTGTGTCCCTATCAGTCTCTAAGTCATGTTTGAAATCGAGTTGTGGAAAGGAGGATCATGTTTAATGAGGGTCTCGTACATACCTGAGACAACGGCCCACACGTCCGGGACATAACCCTGTCAGCCGGATCGCTAGATCCTATCTAATATATATAAGAGTCGCTGTTCGAATGATCGTCCTCTAAAACACGGCCCTCGCTAAATACGATGCTCTTTCCACTTCGATTTCCCCTTTTTCCCCAGGTTTACACTATTGATGATTATGATTTAGTCGTGTACAAGTATGCACCAATAACACGGTTTTGTCACTGTTCACTGTATTAATCACTATCACGAATCATTCACTTTTCCATTGGCGTACTTGACACTCCTAAACCAATATCATTCACGCATGATAATGCATTGTACACTGAATAATAACGCGCACTATCACTATGTGTATGGCAGTTGGGTAAGTTATGTACATCTATGCAGTTAACAAGTCATGTGTAATATGAACTATTATGCCCCTTATAAGCTTACAAAAATTGCAGTAAATCATATGTTCAGAATTCAGTGAAACGATACAAATAAGGTAACAAGTATACTCTGTCTTAAGTTCATAGAAATTTGTTTCAGTGCAATCGGATTTCGGTTTTGCAAGTTACAGCCGTTTCAATTTAAGTGCTCGCTGCAGGAAATTCAGTTTCTGAACTGAACGTCCGTTTCGCGGCACAATTATCACCCTGTTGAGATCACAATTTAGCGACACTACAGTTGAATGAAATTTAGGATTTTTAATAGGGTTTCCAACACACCATACGGATTCTCAATCGCATCTCTACGTCAAAAGTTATGCACTGTTCAACACTAGGGTATCAGTTCTGTTTCTGTTTGGGACTGCTATACGTCCTGTTCTTTTAAATTGCAGTTTAAATAGTAAACGAAGATAAAAAGGGGTAAAATCACTTGCGTTATTTATCTAACAGTTTCATCTTCAATAAAGTATAGGGTTCCGCAACATAAAAGTTCAGGCAGCAAAGTAGTATGCATTACGAGATAGAAATCAACAGCCAGAGCTGCTCTGGATTGCAGTCCAGAGCTGCTCTCCGAATCAATTCTTGTCATATATTCAGTACAGAAAGAATTAAAAACTTTTATAGGGTTTCAGGTCATTGAGTCGGCTTCGATTTGAGCCCTCGAACACATCATTTCAATGTGTACACAATTAATTATGATTTTAACAAGTTTCAGACACGGGAAATATTCAGTTTTAGCGGGTGTAATTGGGGGTGAACGTTCAAGCCAGTAACGATCATAATTTTCAGTCAAATTTTAACATAATGTTCGAAACCACACGGGCCAGCATATAAGTTCAAGTTCCGTCAGTTTAATGGAGGGTTTTCAATCGGGTTTTGCATCAAGCACTTATGTCAAATAAGTTTTCACGAATTATAAACACGGAATTAATAGGTTTTAGAAATATAACGGTAATAACTAGCATGTAGCAAGTAGGGTACTTGCCTGGAGACGCTTTGGCGACGCACGGCAGCGGAAACGGCACGAACGCCCGGTGAATGGCACGGTTTGGATTCACGGCCTCGGCTCGTGTTTCGGGTTCGTAGTCGGAGTTGCCCGGGGATGGCTCGCGATCACTGGAAACGGAGTGGGGGTTCTGTGGATCTCCTGAGGTGTGCTGGGGTCGACGATGGTCGACGGTGGTCGCTCCGGCGATGGGCACAGCGGGGGTCCGAGGTTCGTGGAGAGGAGTTTGGTGTGGGTTTTGGAGTGAGGGAGTGAGGTAGTGGGGGCTCGGGTTTGGTGGTAATGGTGATGATGCTGAGGATGTAGAGGTCAACGGGGCAGTGGGGAGCTCGTCGGCGATGCGGTGCAGGGGAGCTCGGTGGCGAGGACGGCATGCAGGGGGCTCTGCGGTGGCTGGAGATGGTGAGGAGAGGGTGTGTAGGCGAGGGGGTGAAGTGGAGAGGGATGTGATGGAGGAAGGACGAGGTGATTCCAATCGTCGTCGTCGTCGTCGGGATGCAGTGGGTTGTGGGAGAGAGGAGAAGGGGTTTGAGAGAGATCGAGAGTGAGCAGGGAGGGAGTTGGAAAGACGAGGAGGGGTTTGAGGAGCTCGAGGGGCGCACGCGAACGTGGGTCATGGGTTCGCGGGGGCAGTGAAGGCGAGGCATCGGCGACGTGGGGACGTGTGTACGTGGGTTCGCACAGAGGAAGAAAGCAAAAGGAGCGGGAAAATTAGTAGAGTGGGGAAGAGGAGTGGAGCGGGTCGGGTCGGGTAAGGCGCGGGCGCGGTTAGGAGGTTAGGGAATGGGCTGAGCCAGCAAAAAAAAAGGAATTAATTCATTTGTTTTCTCTGTTGGGCTTTAGGGAAAAAGGGCCGGGGGAAAAAGAATTTAAGGTTTTAATTTAATTTAAATTTTTCTTTTGGGCTGGGGAGTGCTGGGCTGAGGAAATTATTATATGGTTTGTGTTTAATTTATATTATGTTGGGCTGGGGTTTTAGTATATATATTTTGTTGTGGAAAAATTTAAATATTGAAACCTAAGAAACTAATATCCACACAAAATAATACGAGAAAGATAGGATAACACTCGGAGAGCTAGGAAAAAAATATAGGAAGATTTTATTAAAGGAAACGGGGATTTACAGAAATGGTTCCAATGTACATGCAATTTCAGTGGGAGAGTATCACCTAAGGTTGCCGTCCGGTTGTATATTGGTTTTGAACCCATGTTATTTTGTACAAAGCATGCTTTGTAATATTATATCTGTTTCTTTGTTAGAATATGAAGGATATCATTTTGTTGTGCAGCACAATGTTATGAACATTAAACTAAATCATGAGTTGATTGGTTGTGGTACACTTAATAACGAGATATACGTCCTTAATCAACATACAGTTTTCAACATACAACACACAAGTAAAAGAAAATATTCAGATATAAATGAAGCTTTTCTTTTGCATTGTAGACTTGGTCATATTAATGAAACAAGACTAAACAAGCTTCATAAAGATGGATATTTAAATACTTTTGAGTATAAATCTTATGCGACTTGTCAGTCTTGTATCAAAGGTAAAATGACCAAAACTCCGTTTACTGGACATGGAGAAAGAGCTACCGAGCTCTTGGGCCTCATACATAGTGATGTATGTGGGCCAATGTATATACATGCAAGAGGCGGTTTTTCTAACTTCATAACTTTTACTGATGATTTCTCAAGATTCGGTCATGTGTTTTGTTAAAGCATAAGTCTTAAGCTTTCGAGAAATTCAAGGAGTACAAACTTGAAGTAGAAAAATAAACAGGTATGAGCATCAAGATACTTTGATCAGATCGAGGTGGAGAGTATCTTAGTACTGAGTTCTTGAACTTCCTAAAAGAGAATGGGATTCTCTCTCAGCTCACTCCCCCTTACACACCACAGCACAACGGTGTGTTAGAGCGGTGGAATCATAACCTATTAGATATGGTACGATCCATGATGAGTGATGCTGAGTTACCTCTCTCCTTTTGGGGGCAAGCATTAGAGACCGCAGCTTTTCTGTTGAAAAAAGTTCCAACCAAGACCGTGCCTACTACTCCATATGAGATATGGTATGGGAAGAGACCATCTCTTAAATGAGCTAAGATTTGGGGTTGTCAGGCTTTTGTCAAAAAGCATAATCCAGACAAACTCGAGACACGATCGGTCAAATGTAAATTTGTGGGATAACATTCGTTTGGATATCTTTTCTACCAGGTGGAACAAAAGCTGTTTGTTTCTCACCATGCCACATTTCTAGAAAATGATATTTTTCCAAATGATACTAATGGCAATGTGATAGATCTAGAAGAGCTTCTAGAGACACAAGTTACAAATGACGACTTGGTTGAACCTGATGTTGCATCAGAATCTTATGAACCTTAGCCACTCCGTAGATCTGGTAGGATTTCTCGCCCACCGGAGAGATACTACGGTTTTCTCATTGATGGTGATAAAGAAGATTGCATCATGGATGATGATAACCCTGCCAGTTTTCAGCAAGCTATCACGATTGGTGACTCTGTGAAGTGGGTGGATGCCATAAGATTCAAAATGGAGTCTATATACACCAACAAAGTATGGACTTTGTAGGATGTACCCTGTGGAGTAAAACCGGTAGGGTGCAAATGGATCTTTAAAAGAAAGAACGGTGTAAATGGGCATGTGGAGACCTATAAAGCAAGGTTGGTAGCGAAAGGTTCTCGTCAAAGACCAGGACTGGACTATGACGAGACTTTCTCTTCGGTAGCCATGCTTAAATCCATTCGGATCCTACTTGCTATTGCTGCTCACTACGACTATGAAATCTGGCAGATGGATGTTAAAACTGCATTTTTAAATGGTGATTTAGAAGAATGCGTTTATATGGATCAGCCAGAGGGCTTCATTGACAGTGGGAGCAGCGGGAAAGCATTTAGGTTGCTTAAATCCATTTATGGATTAAAGAACCCATCACGGAGTTGGAACATATGTTTTAATGATGTTATCAAAGAGATCGATTTCGTCAAAAATCCAGATGAACCTTGTGTTTATAAAAGACTGTAGGGTAAGCTGTCGCATTTCTCGTATTGTACGTGGATGACATTATTCTAATAGAAAATGACATTCCTATGCTACAGTCAGTCAAATAATTTTTATCACAAAGATTCTTCATGAAGGACCTGGGTGATGCCACGTACATATTGGGCATTCGGATATATAGGGATAGATTTAAACGGTTATTGGGATTGTCCCAAACCAAGTACATTAACACCATCCTAAAGTAGTTTAGTATGGAAGACTCCAAGCAAGGTGCCTTACCCGCTTCCCATGGACTCTCTCTAAGGAATCTTGCCCAAAGTCTGATGAAGAGAAAGCTCGCATTAGCTTTATTCCCTACGCTTCAGCTGTAGGATTAATAATGTATGCGATATTGTGTACACACCCTGATGTAGTTTATGCACTAGGTGTAGTAAGCAGCTATCAGTCAAACCCAGGAGAGAATCACTGGACTGCTGTGAAGAATATTCTTAAGTACTTGCGAAGGACTAAAGAATTGTTCTTGGTGTATGGTAACGGGGATCTCCAAATGGAGGCATTTACCTGTTGGATATAGTGCCCTCAAAGTCAATTATTGGATCACAGGTACGTGATTGCAATGATTGAGGAGGACCTATACCGGTAGGACAGTCTTACTCGAGATGATAGTATGCTATCTGGTTTGCCTTTATCAGTCGTGTACAGGTTCAGGTGACTGATCACTGGTACACGTTGATAGAGCCCTTAGGATCTTGCTTGACTACCAACAGTATGAGGGCGATCATATACGTGAGAGTTGGGTAGTCTATAAGCTCATCCTTAATAGTGGTCCCTAGTCGTGGGAGTTTCGAGATAGGGTATCGATACTCCGGAGTAGACTAGTGTATACAGTCGAGACCCCGACGAGGGGCGGTGGCTGGTCTCACAAGCCACTGGTGTCAGTTGGATCACCTAAGATGTATACAGGTGCTCATTGGGTTATGAGTACACCGGACAGGACTCGCCGGGAACCTGCTAGTTAGTATTATACATATCGTCAGATAGCAGTTCCCTGGTGACATGTGTACAGGTTAGTTCATCGACCTGAAGTCGTCATTTGTCTCGTGTGAGTTCCCACTGTGCTTTGATTTCTACCCTACCACGGCTCAAAGGAGTCGTGCAAACAGGTAATTTTTGGGTACAGTCCCGAGCCACATGGAGGCACGTGAGCAGATCGGCAGGGGATTCGTCTCTCCCGGTATTGGGGGTGGAGATCGTGCTGTGTCTAGGAAAGCCATTACACCAAGTCCTTGGCCAAGGCAGGTGAGATTTACTGGTAGGTACTCCAGTAGTATCTCAGGCTGTTCAGGGCTTGTCTTCGATACGACTTATACCGCTATTGGGGGTCTGACGTTACTAGCCCCCTAGGCAGGATATGCGATACTCATAGACGAACAGACCGGACTGTATATACATTGTCACTGTTAGGCTCTGTAGGGTTTCCGGATGAGTTCGCTCATCGGCCTCCCTTGAGGTCAGTCCATGGGCAACCGTTATGCACAGCTAGTGCCGCTGACAGCTTGTGGTTAAATCCACTGCCAGGGTACTAACGAGTCATTAGAGTCCCCCACAGATAGTTTCCCAAGTTCGGGCGAAACGTTGTAGAGGCCGTATGGTTTTATAGCAGGGTTCGGAAAATGCACATGCGTTTACGCACGTGTTATTTTTCGGGCAGATAATACTGGTGGGCTTTGGTTTAAGCCGGATCCATGTATTATACAGAGTAGATATAAATATCTTTGTCTCAGTTTCATTTTTATTCGGTCGTAATACAAATGCGGGTATATTTATACAGTTACGGGGTTATCCTGAAATTCGTTTCAGAATCACTTTTGGAAGTTGCCAGTTTCCAGTTTTCTATGAGCCGTATTTAACATTCGGTTAAATACGGATTTATCTTTTCTTGAGATGAGTGTGGATGCTTCTAGAAGGTTCAAGAAGTGGTGAGGTGTTTTGTGACTCATGGTTGCATTTAATGATTCCATTAATGCATGATGACTTGGTTAATGATTCATCATTTTCATTAATTGTGTTCACACTTTGTGTTCACACTAGATATTTATCTTATTGTCACCTCCCCCTCTCCTACCATCACCCCCCACCTCTATATGATGGCCGGGCCCTCCCCTCCCCTCTAGAGACACTCACTTGATTCATTTTAGTTAAAAAGATTATGATAGTTTCGGTGTATGGAATTTCATAGCTCATTTCATTCCATCACCCGATTCCAATGGCAACTTCATTAACCATTCGTCCATGGCTTTGGACGAAGCGAGACAAAGTCTTCTACTCATTCTCTACATCATTCTTGGTCATCTCTTCTAGCAAACTTGATGACCGAGTTGCCTCGAGTCAGAGGCGGGAGCCCGTTTAAAGATCCGATGACGTGGTGCCACCTGGACGAGGAGATCGGAGATCGACGAGATCGGAGCAGCCGCAACGGAGCGTGGGATGATGGTTAAAGAATGAAGGACTCGGATCGTTTGTTATAACCTTTCTACCCTCTTTGTAGTTTGTTGGTTTAGCGTTAATGGCAGATCCGGGTTATAGTATGCAATTGCGCCAGTTATAAAAGTTTTTGTTCCGCATTTAGCGTCAGATTGGCGGCCGGTGTGCTACCGTAGACTTACATGGTATCAGAGCCACGCCATTAAGCTTTACTAACTTGTGCTAACGCGTTTAAAAGATCAATCGAACGGATTTTCGAAAATCGCAATTTCTAGTATTAAAGTTTCTGTTAATTTTCAAAGTGGTCTAAAAATCATTTTGACCATACCAGAAAATCAAGCAGGGTTTTTTAGAAATATTGGAGAAATTCGACGAAGTGATTCCACTGTTCCGCCGCGGATCCGCGGCCCAAGCTAGGGTTTGGCCGCGGATCCACCGCAGGAAAGTGAGATCAATTGGTCAATTTTCTACAGTGGATTCTATGTTGGAAATTGTGGTTTCTGGAACTGTTCTTTTGGGCCCAGTGTTTTTTACTGTACAGCAGATTTGCGTGGGGCCCACTTCGGGAAATTTTGTCGATCGAAATTTAAACGTGTTAGTTTACAGTACTTATATTATATCTCCGACCGTGAATGTCATTTGATCGGTAAACCGCGTCTGATTGCTACAGTTATTTTAGATGGGTTTGCAAACGTGACATTCGCGTTGATGTTCTGTGTTGCGCTGTGATGTTGCGGATTTGTCGTGGTGGATAGCAGTGTGCAATGGTAGTGCAGTTTGGATTTATTTATACATTTGATATTGCGGGGCGAGCGTCCAACATGTGGACTGCCGTCACTGCCTGTTGTATAATATTCTTTTGGGGCACGACCGGGTCGAGGTCGATGTACCCGTTGTACATATTTTTCATTTCTGTACTAGGTTTTACCCCACGACGGAGTGCACGGATAGCCGGGTTCTGGAGGTCAACGGGTCCGCATCTCATGGTTTTGAGAGGCACAGGGGCCTCACTCTATTATTGGCAGACTATTCGCCGCACTCGTAGGGGGTACAGGTTGACCCAAGGAGGGGTGCTCAAGCTACCGGATTCCGTGAAGTGCAGGGTGGTCCATTCACTTTGCTGTAGGGGGCTGCCTCGCTTCAGGTTTTGGCGGGTAACTTGCCGCACCCGTAGGGGTCTAGGTTTCATTACACATGCTATCCACACGACCTGGGGAACGTCGGGTTTCAGCAGCGGCTCTGTGAAACTCGGGGATCCCAGATTATCTGTATTGTTCTGTGATGCTTATTACTTTTCTGTAATGTTGCATATTATCACGCCTGGAGCAATTATTGTATATTTGTATATATACTAGTAGATGTTGTATATGTTTTGCACCCGCGCTAGTTCAGTCCCCGCTCTGTCGTTAGTTAAGTAACCTAACGGGTGATGACGGGACCCAGAGACGAATGCGGATGGCATATACGTACATTTTATTTTCGTTCTTTTCTGGTGTGATTAATTGATAGGACTGCATTGATTCTGATCAATGCAAAGGAAAACAAACCTGTTTGGATGTTGTTGGAACAAATTTAAAAAGTGTTATTACAAGGATGTTTCCTTTTGTTATGCATAGCGGTATTCAGTGGAATATCCTGTACCTCATTCGACGGGGCAAGGGCCGATATCCCTTCACCGGGACTGATTCCTTGGGCAGAAGTTTGCGTCAGGGTAATAACTTCACTATAGTCGATTGCATGTTTCTTTGCATAGTGGTATTCAGTGGAATATCCTGCACCTCATTCCACGAGGAAAGAGCCGAGATCCCTTCGCCGGGAGTGACCTCTTTAGCAAAAGGTTTTCGCCACTATATTTTTATAAAAAGCCATCAGGTTCCTTCAACGAGATCAAGTTCATTACCTTAATGGTTTTTCGCCAAAAACCAGCCGTAGCCCTCCGTCATTTCATATGGATGGTCAGTAGTATTCAAGCTATGTTGGTCTGGCCCTTAGCCAGGACATAATGATTGGTAGCTGCTGGGGTATTCATTTGTTGCATAGATAGATGTGTTGGTTTGGGACAGTCGTACAGCCTTGTTGGCCCTTAGTCAAGGGCGAGTACGGGTGGGTTCAAATTAACAAGATAATGATGGGTAGAACTTGGCATGTGACTTATGATGGGTTGGCCCTTAGTCATGTTCATAAGAACATGGGGTAAAAATCACATCGGGAGTTTCTAAAGAAACTGAAACTTGCCAGGCATGCGCATACCTTCTGGAGTGTGATAACGTGAGTGGATTCCGTCACGTTATCATGCGATGAGAGTTGGATCTCGATTCCCACTGATGAGTTGGTTTACTCTTCGGGTGATCCCGATTGATTCTTCTTTTAGGTTTCGACGAGAATTTGATAGTACAGTGGGAGGTTTTCGGATTAGATAAAATGATAACCATTCTGATCTAGATTAGAGTGCACGCAGAGTGTTTCTTTTCTCTCTCTCTCTTTGGCAACGACCTTTGACCGACCCTAGACTATGACTCAGTGACCAAGTTGACCGAACCTTCTTAAAATACTGGCTTTTGGATTGTCTGAGTTGCATAAGCCATTGCCACTCCTTCTTTTACCCTTTGAATTTCTCAGAACACTCCGTATTACTATGGACATCCACTTCCATTGGATAGATCCATCGTATAGTTATATACGAACTCGAAGGGACTTCTTCGAGGATGGATCAAGGTTCAGGAGAAATAGAATTGGTTTATTCAGTTGTCTTTTAATATCACATTCTCTTAGGTTGCGAGGGCTCCTTGGTTTAGGAGAGTACACCTATTACGCTTATTGGATAGTCTTCTTCCAAACCATAGGCAGGTGCCGAAAGGTAGGGAATGAAGAAAACCAATTAGCCTAAGTAGGGTGTACAGAAGGTAATATGTAAAGACAAAATAAAGAGATTTGAAAGAGGGCAAAGTAAATTGCGACTGTTATCATTCACGACCAAACCGCGTACTTCACCGCCACTCCTATTTCACCTTTAAAAGAATAAGGTATTATTCAGTTGTCTTTTATCATCACCTTCTCTCAAGTTACGAGTACTCCTTGGTTTAGGAGGGTACACCTATTATGCTTACTGGATAATCCTCTTCCAAACCATAGGCTGGTGCCGAACGGTAGGGAAGGAAGAAAACCATTTTGCCTAATGATGGTATACAGAAGGTAACGACTAAAGACAAATAAAGGGATTTGGAGAGATGGCAAAGAAATATACGGTTAAAGTCATGAATTGGATTATGGAAGAGACATTACTATGAATACCATGATACCCCTACGAAACATTTTCATGTTTCAGTGCATTGTTAATGGAAAACTGATTTCCCGATTTGATACTTACTCCAGGGTATGTATTTACCAGGTTTCATTCTCACATCTGTATAGTTTTACAGATGATGAGTGGGAGGAAGTTATTGGGAATTAGGTGATCATCCTCATTATATCGGAATTCGTTGTAATTGGTGATATTTGAGGAAGTCGCCTGGGTTATTACCGGCAGGCATGTATTTGGTTTTGAGTATCCGTTGTTGTGCACCAATTTCAAAATGATATATCTGTACGTTTATTTTTATAAAGTGAGATATAACTTTTTGATATTATGTCGATGACATTTACCTACATCAGTTGACGATTGGGTAAGGAGCATTGAACAACGGAGTAGTTCTTAACCATAAGTACAGTTTTCAACCTACGATGCACAGGTTTTGAGTTATTCAACTCAGCGGACTTATACAGAGTATTGTATGTTGTCCAGTGTCCATCAGGACAAAAGGGTAGGTCCTCGTACTATGTTCTGTTTACTTATGACTTCTCTAGTTTTTAAACAAGTGTTTAGTAGAAATACAAGGTCTAAGTTTTGAGAAGTTGTGGGTATAAGAATAAAGTAAAGAACCAGATAGCGCAAGTATCAGGATTCTTCAAAGAGATCGAAGATGTAGATACTTGTGATTGGTATTCAGTTGATAGTGATGGTTTTGAGAAACTTGTTTCTTTTTTAGGTTACTCATAATTGGATGCATTCCTAAGTTGAGTAATGCTGATTAGCCTCTCTCCATTAAATTGATATGCACTGGGGACAGCTGAATGTTTTCAATCTGATTCCAATTAATAAGTGCCAAAGTTTCTATATTGGATATAGGTGAGTTGTCCGGCTTATGCTTAAAACCAGACTCTTGATAACTCAGGTTACGTTTCTGTAATGGCAGTTTGTGGGTTGGCCCGGACTATGTCGAGGGTTGACTTTCTACCATCTGGAAGATCAATAGTGATATTGTTCTTGACTCGCCACAGTTTTAGTAAAATGGATTTTTTCAGAAAACAGCAGTGGGAGTATGGTAGAACTGGAAGTGATTCCAGAACCGCAAACGATTACGGAAAATTTAATAGGACCTATAGATTCATTCAGGTTTGACATTCCATTAGCCACTCCGCAGATATGGTGGGTAACCTCAGACACCCGAGAGGTACTCCAGTAGCCTCAAGGACAGTGACAGGGAGGTTCTTATCTACCCAGACTTGACACTACTATTGTTCCAGGCTATGAGACCCGGTAGGAGGGTTGTTGTGGTCAGTGGGAGCAGCGGAAGCATAGTGGGCAAGTAGCTTATGTCTATTTATAGACTTGAGCAGTTATAGCGGAGAATGATCATCTAATTTTGATGTGACAGTCATGGGTTTGACTTCATCAGAATAGGGGATGGATCTGTTAAGAAGGTAGTAAGGTGTGATGTCCTGGTATTTGGATGACATACACAGAGTAGGAAGTAAAATTCCTATACTGCGATCGGTTGTACTGTGGTCGTCACACAGTTGTTTCTCCAGACAGGATATGGATATAATATCTGACATTTTGGTTTCTAGATCTATGGTTTTAGATCTGGATTTGGGTAGTTTCCCAATGTGGGTACTTTGACAGTATTCTAATGGTTTTTAGAATAGATGACTCCTGGCATGGTGGTGTACCTGCAGGTGATGGAGTCACCCTCTCTAAAAGGTGTCTTACAGACTAAAGGGGAGAGTGATGTGCATGATTGGCAGATCACTTGCTTAGGCAACTGAGTCAATCATGAGATGTCAAGTACCACACCAGATATTGTTTTTGCACTAGATGCAAAAAGTTTGTATTAATCCAATCCTGGAGAAACATAAGGAAGCAGTTCTAGAACATAAGTGCATGTTCTACGGAATAGATGACGGCAGCCTCCTTCGGGAGATGGTTATCATTCCAGGCTTCAAAGGTGACATGGATGACAGAGTGATTGTCAGAGTTATAGTTTTCCCTCTGACGAGGGACAGTATTATGGACAGGTGGTCCATGAGGATACTGTGGGAGGCATGGTGCAGGATACTGATTAGATTCAGTGATCGATACTGTCTAAGAAGTTTGGATTTGGAGTTCATTTATGAACTAGGTCCCATCAGATATCCAGACATATTCTAAGATAGGTATTACTCAATTCGGGAGATGGTAATCTCCGCGAACTTGAGATTAAGAGAGACATTGAATGAAACATCAGGGCGGATCCACTCACTGAGGCTATTTCTCGAACACAATAGTTTTACAAACGGGCTTTGTGAAACTGATTGTAGAGGAGTTGGGTGTTGGTTTCACACGAGCTGTGAGTACGCGACATCGCAATAATTAGCCTTAAGTGCAAGTGGGAGATTGTTGGATATAGTACCCTCAAAGTCAATTATTGGATCGCAGGTACGTGATTGCAATGATTAAGGAGGACCTATACCGGTAGGACAGTCTTACTCGAGATGATAGTATGCTATCTGGTTTGCCTTTATCAGTCGTGTACAGGTTCAGGTGACTGATCATTGGTACACGTTGATAGAGCCCTTAGGATCTTGCTTGACTACCAACAGTATGAGGGCGATCATATACGTGAGAGTTGGGTAGCTATAAGCTCATCCTTAATAGTGGTCCCTAGTCGTGAGAGTTTCGAGACAGGGCATCGATACTCTGGAGTAGACTAGTGTATACAGTCGAGACCCCGACGAGGGGCGGTGGCCGGTCTCATAAGCCACTGGTGTCAGTTGGATCACCTAAGATGTATACAGGTGCTCATTGGGTTATGAGTACACCGGACAGGACTCGCCGGGAACCTGCTAGTTGGTATTATACATATCGTCAGATAGCAGTTCCCTGGTGACATGTGTACAGGTTAGTTCATCGACCTGAGGTCATCATTTGTCTCGTGTGAGTTCCCACTGTGCTTTGATTTCTACCCTACCACGGCTCAAAGGAGTCGTGCAAACAGGTAGTTTTTGGGTACAGTCCCGAGCCACAAGGAGGCACGTGAGCGGATCGGCAGGGGATTCGTCTCTCCCGGTATTGGGGGTGGAGATCGTGCTGTGTCTAGGAAAGCCATTACACAAAGTCCTTGGCTAAGGCAGGTGAGATTTACTGGTAGGTACTCCAGTAGTATCTCAGGGTGTTCAAGGCTTGCCTCCGACACGACTTATACCGCTATTGGGGGTCTGACGTTACTAGCCCCCTACGCAGGATATGCGATACTCATAGACGAACGGACCGGACTGTATATACATTGTCACTGTTAGGCTCAGTAGGGTTTCCGGATGAGTTCGCTCATCGGCCTCCCTTGAGGTCAGTCCATGGGCGGCCGTTACGCACAGCTAGTGCCGCTGACGGCTTATGGTTAAACCCACTGCCAGGGTACTGACGAGTCATTAGAGTCCCCCACAGATAGTTACCCAAGTTCGGGCGAAACGTTGTAGAGGCCGTATGGTTTTCTGGCAGGGTTCGGAAAATGCAAGTGCGTTTACGCACGTGTTATTTTTCGGGCAGATAATACTGGTGGGCTTTGGTTTAAGCCAAATCCATGTATTATACAGAGTAGATATAAATATCTTTGGCTCAGTTGCATTTGTATTCGGTCGTAACACAAATGCGGGTATATTTATACAGTTACGGGGTTATCCTGAAATTCGTTTCAAGATCACTTCTGGAAGTTGCCAGTTTCCAGTTTTCTATCAGCCGTATTTAACATTCAGTTAAATACGGATTTATCTTTTCTTGAGATGAGTGTGGATGCTTCTAGAAGGTTCTAGAAGTGGTGAGGTATTTTGTGACTCATGGTTGCATTTAATGATTCCATTAATGCATGATGACTTGGTTAATGATTCATCATTTTCATTAATTGTGTTCACACTAGATATTTCTTTTATTGTCACCTCCCCCTCTCCTACCATCACCCCCCCACCTCTATATGATGGCCGGCCCCTCCCCTCCTCTCTAGAGACACTCACTTGATTCATTTTGGTTAAAAAGATTATGATAGTTTCGGTGTATGGAATTTCATAGCTCATTTCATTCCATCACCCGATTCGAATGGCAACTTCATTAACCGTTCGTCCATGGCTTTGGACGAAACGAGACAAAGTCTTCTACTCATTCTCTACAAAATTCTTGGTCATCTCTTCTAGCAAACTTGATGACCGAGTTGCCTCGAGTCAGAGGCGGGAGCCCATTTAAAGATTCGATGACGTGGTGCCACCTGGACGAGGAGATCGGAGATCGAAAAGATCCGAGCAGCTGCAACGGAGCGTGGGATAATGGTTAAAGAACGAAGGACTCGGATCGTTCGGTATAACCTTTCTACCCTCTTTGTAGTTTGTTAGTTTAGCGTTAATGGGAGATCCGGGTTATAGTATGCGATAGCGCCAGTTATAAAAGTTTTTGTTCCGCATTTGGCGTCAGATTGACGGTCGGGGCGCTACCGTAGACTTACATTACCGATTCGAGCTTCCAGAGTGATAAGGATGGCAACAAGTCTATCTCAGGATTTGGATTTACCCTCAATGGAAGGACAGTGAGTTGGAAGAGTTCCAAACTGGATACCATTGCAGACTCTACGATGGAAGCTGAGTACATTGCTGCAAATGATGCTGCCAAGAAAGCCGTCTGGATGATGAAGTTCATCTCGGAGCTAGGAGTAGTTCCAACCATTATTAATCCAATACCTTTGTATTGTGACAAGAATGGGGATATGGCGTTGGCCAAAGAGCCCAGGTCCCATAAGAAGTCCAGACACATCCTGAGGTGATATCATTTGATCCGGGAGATAGTTGATCGCCACGAGATCGAGATTAGGAAAGTAGATACAAAGGATAACACTGCCGATCCACTCACCAAGGCCCTCTCTCAGCCGCAGCATGAGCGACTTTTTGAGATGTTGGGTATGAGATACGCCAATAATTGGCCTTAGTGCAAGTAGGAGATTGTTGGATATATGTGTAGGGTTCCTAGGCACACTAATGAGGTCTCACAAGGCATCAACCATGCCAATTTCAAAAACTACAAGTGCCGAGAAACCCTAATACGGATCGTTAACTAGATTTTAGGCGAAACATGAAACTAGTCAACAACTTAACTATAAGAAAGAGGCTACAACCTTTGTAGATCCGGTTCTCTACCTCCATTGCTCCGTGATGAAGTCCCCTCGCTGTCCATATCGAATCCCGGACTCTAGCGTCGGCTTCATCGGAGAAATGGGCGGGCTAGGTCGTCGACTTCGATGCCGAAGATGATCTACGTCGAGGCATCACAAGATCAAGCTCCCACTTCACCAAGTCATGAAACTTGTGAAGAAAACACCCTATACTACTTAGCAAGAGGTAGAGGATGAAGAAATAGGAAGTGGGTTCACTTTAGAATTGGATTTCTCACTCTTTTTCATAAGTTGCCATTGATGGAGGCAAGCTTTCTTCTTGAAGAATAAGAAGAAGAAGATGATAGAATATCATAAGTATATGAAAATAGAAAAGAAAATGAATATTTATCATATACCAACCATGGTTAAGTATAGAGACTAAACAAGGGTTAAGTTGAATGGTTAGGTTAAGACATGAAGACAAAATGGTCACTTTAGTCAAACCTTCATGAAGTTTCAACAAGCTTCATCTTTGAAAGCAACCATTTTGTTTTCCTTTTATCTTTTCACAAAAAAAAATGAATAAATAAATAAATAAGTGAAATGAAACCCTAACCATTCACTAATCATGGTTTAAGTCTTTACACAAATCCAAGTTAGCATGCATCATCAAACATGATACAAACAAGTGCACAAAAGTATATCACATATACAACTTGTGAACTTCAAGTGAGAAAATCCATTTAAAGTGAACCAATACTAGTTAATGCAAAGTAATATATCAAATATATAATTATGCATTATATCATTAAATCATTACTTGATTTAACGATCCGGTCATATCGCATATAACCGACTAATATCCAATGTATCGGCTTATCAAATCAATCCTTGATTCGATAACTAGGTTATATCACATACAACCATTCGACACATTCATTGCAAGAATGAAATACGGTATCACATACACGCATTATTCTCGGTCCCGCACATATCTCATATGCGCTCCTATTTCGTTTCGCTTGAGCCAGGAAACCTCTGTGTAGGACTCTAAAGACTCGTCAATACGCCGGCAGCAGGTGATGATCATATCAAACACCCACAAGCCGCAAGCGGTCTGCTAAACATAACGGCCACCCGGGTATTGAGCGATCAGAAGATCAACGAGCAAGCCCGCTTACACTCCTGTGAATCCAACCAGTAACACTCACCGTACAGTCCGGTCTGTCCGTCTGATATGTCGCATATCTCGCCTAGGGGTGGTGAACGTCAGACCCCAATAGCTCGATAAGTCGTGTCGATATGAGGTCTATAACAGTCCGAGAAACTACAGGTAACACTTACCAATAATTCTCAGCAACCCTGGCCAGGGATTTCCGGTTATAGCCAATCGAACACAGCGCAACATGAACTCCCTATACCGGGAGAGACGAATCCCCTCCTATCGCTCATTGCCTCCATGTGATTCGGGACTGTACCCAAAAACCACCGTTTTGCACGCCCTCTTAGACGTGGTAAGGTGGAAATCAAAGCACAGTGGAAACCACACAAGACTCTATGACGATCTCGGGTCAACAGACTACTCTATACCAGTGTCACCAGAGAACTGCCATCTGACGTAAGGTATAATACCATCTGGGAGTTCTCGACGAGTCCGTCCAGTGTACCCAGTTTCCACTGAGCACCCGTATATCATCTCTGATGTCAAACACCAATGGATATGGGATCATCCAGCACCCATCTGTATGGGTCGAGAAGGTATACTCTAGTCTACTCTGGTATATCGATGCCTCGTCTCGATACACCCACGACTAGGGACCTTGAAGGATGTACTTATGGACTACCATGTCCCCACTAGTATGATCCGCATCATAGTCCAGGTAGTCAAGTACATATCCTAAGGGCTTTACCAACATGTATTAGAGAGACAATCAGCGTACACGTTAAGGTAAAGAGCAACCAGATAGCATACTATCATATCGAGCAAGAAAGTCCTCTCTATATATGTCCAAGCACCCAATACAATATACATCCTATGTATAGTAATGGCCTCTAGGGCATACATATAACTAACAATCTCCCACTTGCACTAAGGCCATCTGATAGCAGTGGTTGTAGTATCTCATACTCAACCATCCCATAATAGTCTCTCTCTGGGAAAAGGCCTTTGTGAGTGGATCCGCCGTGTTGTCCTCTGAGTCTACTCTCCTAACCCTGATCACCCTGGAGATCAACCATCTCCATGATCAGGTGATACTGCCTTAGAATATGTCTGGATCACTGATGGGACGGACGTTCCTTGGCATAAGCCACAACTCCATTGTCACACAATGGGAGGAACTAAGTTCATCTCATGAACAAATATACACCCAGACAGCCACTTTGGTAGCATCTTAAGTAGCGATGTATCCAGCCTTTATCGTCTAGTATGCCACGGTATCTAGCTTGGAACTCTTCCAACATACCGTCCCTTTACTAAGGGTAAAGACAATGCCTGTAACTGACTTTCAGTCGTCCTTATCACTCTGGAACCCTTCCAGTGATTCTCCCCAGGATCGATTGATACCATCTCACTACAACTAGTGAGAATCCTAACATCCAATTAGATCTATCTCATAGATCCAAAACCCAGGATTTAGGAGGTATCACTTTGATCCTATATGGAGAATCATTGTGATAAGCGGAAATTGATCGAGCGTAGCATAGGAAACTCCTTCCCTATCAAGAGTATGTCATCCACGTACTCTACGAGGATCGTCACCATACTCCCTACTTTCTTTTTGTTTATACAAGGTTCATCTACCATTTTGATGATGTCAAACTCTTTGACTACTTCATCAAAACAGACGTTTCAACTCCGCGATGCCTGCTTTATCCTATAAAGCATCTTGTACACGTTTCCGCTGCTCCCACTGTCTACGAAGCCCTCTGGCTGTGTACTTATAGACGCTCACTTCTAAAACATCATTTTAGAAAAGCAGTCATGACACCCAACCGCCAGATATCGTAGTCAAGGTATGTAGCCATGGCAAGTAGTATCCGGATGGACTTAAGCATAGGCACTGAAAAAGGTTTCATCACTATCCACGCCTGGTCGATGACGAAAAACTTTAACAAGTCTAGCTTTGAAAGTCTCAACTTTTCCATCTACACCAAATAATCTTCTCAAGATATACTTCCTCCTGATGGGGATTTAACCCTTCAGATATAGCAACCAAAGTCCATACTTTGTTGGTGTATAAGGATTCCATCTCAGATCGCTAAGCATCCAGCCATTCTTACAGAGTCCCACTCCTGATGGCCAGCTCGAAACTAGTTGGGTCATCATCTCATGATGCAATCCTCGCTCCCACTGTCATAGAGAAACCAAATTATCTCTCAGGTGGGTGAGGAACCCTACTAGATCGGCGGAGAGGCTGAGGTTCGTTGGAATCTACTGAATCCTTTGGTTCTACTAAATCATCTGCTGTTGTTTGTATAGGTGGAACCTTTCCAGTTGTACATAACAGACCTTGCCTCGAGCTTATCCGGATTATGCTTTTAGACATAGCCCGGACAACCCCAAATCTTAACCAACTTAAGATATGGGCTCTTCCCTTTCCATATCACATATGAAGCGGTAGGCAACTGATTTGATTGGAACCCAATTCAATTGGTATGCAGCTTCTCAAGTGCATAATTCCCAAAAGGAAATAGGAAACACAGTAGTACTCATCATAGAGCACACCATATCACATAGGGTGCTATTGCTCCGCCCCGATATACCATCGTGCTATGGTGTATACGGAGGAGTAATGCTGAGAGGGAATCTCATTCTCCTTTAAAATAATCCAGGATTTCCGTGCTCAAGTATTCTCCTCCTCGATCTCATCAAAGGACATAATACTTATACCCGTGTTTTGGTTTTCTACTTCTAAATCATATTCTGTGAATATCTCAAAAGGTTCGGACTTGTGTTTCAACAGGAACATATGTCTGAATCTTGAGAGATTATTAGAGAATGTAACGAAGTACAAAGAACCAGTCCTGGCATATGTAGACATGGGACCTTACATACATCAACATGTATCATCCCAAGAGTTTACTAACTCTTTCTCTGTTTCCAGTAAACAGAGCTATGGTCATCGTATCTTTATGACATGACTGGCAAGTTTCATAAAATGTAAATTCAAACAGATTTAAAAATGCATCTAAATATAACTTCAGCTAGTCAGGTCGTATTGATATGACCTAGTCTACAATACCTCAAGAAAAATTCGTTCATTTCTGAACTCATCCTCTTGTGTGTGTTCTGTATACTAAGAACTGTAGTTTGATTTAGAACATCAACGCTTTTAGATAATGTGCCTGATCCGATCAACTTTTGATATAGGAAATGTTCAAAACATTATCCAACAATACAAAATTTTATCATTTCTTTACTAATAAAGAGACTGATACGGTTTTGTATATCAGGTTCGGTATCTAATAGTATTTGTTCAGAATCAATGTATCTGTAATACAAGGTGACAGTGACCAACAGACTTGGCTGCAACACTAGCCCCGTTTTCTGCCACATGAAACTTATCACCCGTTCTCAGTTCTCTACCTTTCTGTAGCCCTATGTAACAGATTACATATCTGGGATCCTGATCTGGTATCACATACCCAGGACGTAAAGGATACTGAGAAACAGTTCTCTGTAATGAACACACCCGAAGATGATGCATCAACATGTACTCTCTTCGTTTGGGCGGCACGGGAAATCTGGTATTCCCCAATTTCCTGCTCTGTCTTATAACAATTATAAGTTGGAGCGGGACCAACGTTCCCCAGCTCAGTATAACAAGCGGGTTCGGTCAATATTCCGTATTATTATCTTGATTAAGGCGTGATATGGTCGCTACCTAGAGAGAGAGAGAAGAAAACACTCAGCGTGCGCTCTGGCAAGAATAGATTGGCTATTTATTTTATCTAATCAGGATGGCTCCCACTGTTTTTATCGAATCTTCCTTCAAACCATAAAAGGAAAGACTAGCCGGGATTAATTACACACTACAAGTTCGCCAATCTTTCAGCCAGGCCAGTGTCGGTACTTTGAGGGAGGTCCCCCGTGCTTTCGCACGAACCTAATTAATGTAAACCTCGTTTTCCCAGAGGCGTAACCTCGTTAACACCTTTCTAGACACCTACTTGATCGGCTAATTGTAATGTGTAAAACTCTTCCAGGAGTAACAATTACTCGCAGCGGGTATCGGGATCCAACTATCTCATAGAAGATATGCAATCTCGTTGCAAATTTCAACACTTGAAATTCCCGATAATATTTTGCCCCGAACGATCTATGACCTTGACAAGGTCAACAAACCATAGACCGCAAGTCAAATTCAACCCGTCATTTCTTGATTGAATCAAACCCACCCGCACGACCCTTGACAAGGTCAACAAGGCCGCACGACTACCCTAACCCAATCTGCATCATATGCATAAGCAGATAAATACTGGTTAGCTACCGCACACTGCGCCTTGATAAGGTCAACAAACGCAGCACGAATACTAAACAGGTCTTATCTGAAATGACGGAGGGCTACGACAGGTTTTTCTGAAAACCTATTGCGTAATGAACTTGATATCGTTGTAGAATCAAATGTTTTTGAAATGGAGTGTTTTTTAGGCTTTTCTAGTTTTGCTAAAGGGGTCACTCCCGGTGAAGGGATCGTCGGCCCTTTCCTCGTCGAATGAGGTGCGGGATATATCATATATATCACTGTGCAAAGCAAAAACTCTTAAAAGCAATCAAAAGACAAACCGAGTGTGTAGCATCTGCCAGTTATTGCTAAAGGAGTCACTCCCGGTGAAGGGATCTCGGTCCTTTCCTTATCGAATAAGGTGCAGGATATATCACATATACCTCTGTGCAAAGCAAGAACTGTAGCTACCTGTTTTATTTTTGAAATTCGATTCTACAACATCTTTAGGTTTCTTTTACTTTCATTAATCACATTAATGAAGTCCCATCATTTAAATTTACCTAAACATCACAGATAAATACGACGTACACTTATGCCATCCGCATTCGCCTCGATGTCCCCTCGTGCACCGTTAGGTTAGGTAACTAACGACAGAGCAGGGCAGGGCTAGCACGGGTGTAAAACATAAGTAACGCCTATATAATATATCATATATACTATATACTGTATCCATCACAGAACATATCACATGATCACATCACAGATATCGCAGCAGAAGAATTATATGAAATATTGGATATACTTGGACGTCCGTGTTTTCAATACGAGCCAGTATAAAACATGGATTCCACGGTCGTGATGAATAGCCAATCCCACACCCCTAGACCCCTACGAGAGCGGCAAACAACCCTACCAATTCTAGGGTTAGGAGACCCGGACTCGACTTCTCGAGATGGTCTCCCATTGGACCCCAGAACCCGGTTACTTGTGCTCCCCTCCTTGGGTCTATCCTAATGCGGAAAAGTAAATAATATACAAATGGTGACATCATCCGCAACCTGGAAGTGCCCCAATAAAAGAATATTAAATACAAGTTTTTACATGAATGAAAATGAAAAACACTCATCTCAGATAAAAACCCCCGGCTATTCAAACATGACGATCCAATATAACATATCCAGCAACACATAACATCACATGTCATTAACGTAAGTAAACATGCGTATCCCAATTGTCGTTGACATGTAGCAACGAAACCGGTGATATCACATATTACACTTACGGTCACAAAAAAGAAAGTGTAAAACTACAACAGTTGGAATCCGCAACTTGCATAGACATCGCATGCCTAATCAAATGAACTCCTTAGACATCGCATGCCTAACAATTATAAACCCCGCATTTTAGTCTCATTATCGAAAACTCTTTTCAATATCAAGTCGGGCAATTCAATAAGATTCCCGACATTCTGATCGAATACTCGTCGCAAACTTCATTAGGCGGCCGCACCCCCGACGCCGTCGACAAAGTGCACCAAGGCGGAACACCGCTGCCGCGAGCACCCGAACGGATGCTTTCGGCGACAGGGTTCTCCTACAGTCACTTGGTCGGGGCTATGGAGTGAGGCTGTCTATTAATTTTACCCGGCGAGTATCCGCGTACACTACGTGATTGCGACGGACTTTTGATCGCATCAAAATTCCGTGGCAACCGATCAAGTGAGACTAAACCGCTAGATTTATAACATTCATTCAGTTATCTCATAACTACTTGTGAATTCCAAATGTTGTATCACATTCCGGATAAATAGAAAATGTTAAACTTTCCGATCGAACAATCGAACACCCAGGTTTTCCCAATACAGCTCAACACATGAAATAAGTCTAAAAACATTCAGTTCATGCCTCAGTACCAACGGTCCAGCCGTAGAAGGGTCAAGCCAACGCCTCACATGTGGCACGCCGTACTGCCCCAAACCCGAAGGTTCAAAGGGCAGTTCAAGATGGTCACATAATCGAGTTAAGGTTTGTTGTCTTCTAGAGGGACCATCGCGTTACTTGCACTACTTAGAACGTGATTAAACTACAGAAAAATCCAACAATTGGAAATTTCCCGGCAGGGGAAAAAGTGGGTATTTATATCCGGTCGAACTTTTTAACATATTCTAAAATTACCCGGAAAAACACACTGACAAAATTAGACAATCGGATCGATACACCGAGTCCCCAATACAACCCAGAAAACTCAACTCTTGAGTAAATATTAAAAATTCCCAGAAAACTCAGCACTGCAAAATAGGAATTACTGTGCAAAATCCAATGCAAGAGGAGACTAAAGGGCCGCGGAACCGCCGCATTAACATGCTAATGCCGCGGTTCCGCCGCGCTTTGATGGACTTAGGAGTACGGTCTTCTCAGTAATTCTTAGAATCTCCTGCTGGGTTTTCTGCATATTTTTAATTCTCAAAAATCCACGATTTCAGAAAATGTACAGAGAGCAAGTTTGAATTAGGGTTTCAGTTCGATCGAACTTCTAACTCCGTCTACGCATCGCCTAAGGCTCTAGCTAGGCTCTGATACCACTGTAGGGTTCCTAGGCACACTAATGAGGTCTCACAAGGCATCAACCATGCCAATTTCAAAAACTACAAGTGCCGAGAAACCCTAATACGGATCGTTAACTAGATTTTAGGCGAAACATGAAACTAGTTAACAACTTAACTATAAGAAAGAGGATACAACCTTTGTAGATCCGGTTCTCTACCTCCATTGCTCCGTGATGAAGTCCCCTCGCTGTCCATATCGAATCCCGGACTCTAGCATCGGCTTCATCGGAGAAATGGGCGGGCTAGGTCGTCGACTTCAATGCCGAAGATGATCTACGTCGAGGCATCACAAGATCAAGCTCCCACTTCACCAAGTCATGAAACTTGTGAAGAAAACACCCTATACTACTTGGAAAGAGGTAGAGGATGAAGAAATAGGAAGTGGGTTCACTTTAGAATTGGATTTCTCACTCTTTTTCATAAGTTGCCATTGATGGAGGCAAGCTTTCTTCTTGAAGAATAAGAAGAAGAAGATGATAGAATATCATAAGTATATGAAAATAGAAAAGAAAATGAATACTTATCATATACCAACCATGGTTAAGTGTAGAGACTAAACAAGGGTTAAGTTGAATGGTTCGGTTAAGACATGAAGACAAAATGGTCACTTTAGTCAAACCTTCATGAAGCTTCAACAAGCTTCATCTTTGAAAGCAACCATTTTGTTTTCCTTTTATCTTTTCACAAAAAAAATTGAATAAATAAATAAATAAGTGAAATGAAACCCTAACCATTCACTAATCATGGTTTAAGTCTTTACACAAATCCAAGTTAGCATGCATCATCAAACATGATACAAACAAGTGCACAAAAGTATATCACATATACAACTTGTGAACTTCAAGTGAGAAAATCCATTTAAAGTGAACCAATACTAGTTAATGCAAAGTAATATATCAAATATATAATTATGAATTATATCATTAAATCATTACTTGATTTAACGATCCGGTCATATCGCATATAACCGACTAATATCCAATGTATCGGCTTATCGAATCAACCTTGATTCGATAACTAGGTTATATCACATACAACCATTCGACACATTCATTGCAAGAATGAAATACGGTATCACATACACGCATTATTCTCGGTCCCGCACATATCTCATATGCGCTCCTATTTCGTTTCGCTTGAGCCAGGAAACCTCTGTGTAGGACTCTAAAGACTCGTCAATACGCCGGCAGCAGGTGATGATCATATCAAACACCCACAAGCCGCAAGCGGTCTGCTAAACGTAACGGCCACCCGGGTATTGAGCGATCTGAAGATCGACGAGCAAGCCCGCTCACACTCCTGTGAATCCAACCAGTAACACTCACCGTACAGTCCGGTCTGTCCGTCTGATATGTCGCATATCTCGCCTAGGGGTGGTGAGCGTCAGACCCCAATAGCTCGATAAGTCGTGTCGATATGAGGTCTACAACAGTCCAAGAAACTACAGGTAACACTTACCAGTAATTCTCAGCAACCCTGGCCAGGGATTTCCGGTTATAGCCAATCGAACACAGCGCAACATCAACTCCCTATACCGGGAGAGACGAATCCCCTCCTATCGCTCATTGCCTCCATGTGATTCGGTACTGTACCCAAAAACCACTGTTTTGCACGCCCTCTTGGACGTGGTAAGGTGGAAATCAAAGCACAGTGGGAACCACACAAGACTCTATGACGATCTCGGGTCAACAGACTACTCTGTACCAGTGTCACCAGAGAACTGCCATCTGACGTAAGGTATAATACCATCTGGGAGTTCTCGGTGAGTCCGTCCAGTGTACCCAGTTTTCACTGAGCACCCATATATCATCTCTGATGTCAAACACCAATGGATATGGGATCATCCATCGCCCATCTGTATGGGTCGAGAAGGTATACGCTAGTCTACTCTGGTATATCGATGCCCCGTCTCGATACACCCACGACTAGGGACCTTGAAGGATGTACTTATGGACTACCATGTCCCCACTAGTATGATCCGCATCATAGTCCAGGTAGTCAAGTACATATCCTAAGGGCTTTACCAACATGTATCAGAGAGACAATCAGCGTACACGTTAAGGTAAAGAGCAACCTGATAGCATACTATCATGTCGAGCAAGAAAGTCCTCTCTATATATGTCCAAGCACCCAATACAATATACATCCTATGTATAGTAATGGCCTCTAGGGCATACATATAACTAACAATATGTATGCCCTAGAGGCCATTATATGATAGTGTATGTACTGGTATGTGTGTGTGTGTATTCAGAGGACAGTCTTTCTCGACATGATAGTATGCTATCTGGTAACTCTTTATCTTGACATGTTCACTTGATCATACTTTTACTCATTTGGTAAAGCCCTTAGGATATTTTCTTGACTACTGGGATTATGATGTGGATCATACTAGTGGGACATCTGTAGTTTATAAGCATATCCTTGAAATGTTCCTATTCATGGGTGTATCGAGACAGGGTATCGATATTCCAGAGTAGACTAGCATATACCATTGTTGTCTCATATGATGGGCGATGGATGATCCCATATCCATCTGGTGTGGTGACACCAAAGACTGTATACGGGTGCTCAGTGGAGACTGGGTACACTGAACGGACTCACCGAGAACTCCTATGTGGTATTATATCTATCGCCAGATAGCAGTTCTCAGGCGACACTGGTACAGGTTAGTCTGTAGACCCAAGATCGTCATAGAATCTTGTGTGTCCTCCCAATGTACTTTGATTTCCACCCTACCATGGCTCTACTGAGTCGTGCAAACAGGTGGATTTTGGGTACAGTCCCGAGGCACATGGAAGCAATGAGCGATAGGAGGGGTTTCGTCTCTCTGGGCATTAGGAGTTAATGTTGCGCCATGCTCGATTGGCTATAACAGGAATTTCCTAGCCAGGGCTACTGAGATTTACTGATAAGTGTTATCAGTAGTTTCTTGATCTGTTATGAGCCATATACCGACATGACTTATTGAGTTATTATGGTCGACGATACCATCCCTAGACTCGATATACAGCATATCTGATGAAGAGACCGGACTGTACGGTAAGTGTTGCCAGTTGGCTCGACGGGAGTTTTGACAGGTTTGCTTGTTTTTCTTATGATCGCTCAATACCCGGGTGGCCGTTACGTTTAGCTGACCGCTTGCGGCATGTGGGTGTTTGATGTGATCATCACCAACTGCCGGCGTATTTACGAGTCTTAGAGTCCCACACAGGAGTTTCCTTGTTCAGGTGAAACGATGTGGTGTGCATATGAGATATGCGCGGGAGCTCGATTAAATACGTGTATAAGATACCATATTTTAATCGGGCGTTTTTTCTATTGGTCGGGTCGTATGAGATATGACCAGTTTATTAAATTAAGTGTTGATTTAATATTGACTTTTATCTTATTTATATAAACCTTCTCTTTATGATGTATGCATGGATATATGTACATGTTGATGTGCATGCACACATACATACATTTGTATCATGGTTGTTGATACATTGAAGATGGCAATGCAAGACTCACATGGTATATAAATATCTTTATATTTATTAGATATTGAGTAAAAAAAATGATTTAAATCATGGTTGATTATTCTTTTCTTGACCTAAGTTGAACCATGGTTTGATTTCATTTGTTCTTTAACTCACTTACAAAAATATCTAGATATTTATTAACCATAGTTTGGCATGAGATATTTATCTTTGATATTTATTTTTCTTTGCTTTGAATTATCATTATCTTTTGAGCTCAAGCTTGCCATCTTCTTCTTCCTCATCTCTCATGCTCTCTTGAGATTTCTAGTGAGTGAGTGAGATAAAAAGAAAGGGTTTTGAAGTGAGAAAACAAACCACATCATCATTCTATACTAGTTTAGCCTATTAGTTTAGAGTGTTAGCTCCACTTCCTCATTGATCAAGTGAAGCAAGGAGCTTTGAGCAAAGGGACTTCGGGTGGATCATCATGGATTTGGAAGGTCTCTAGCGAGCCGGTTGAAACTCTCGAGGATCCAAGGAGTCAAGAGAAGAGGTCTACAAAGGTTGTATTCTCTTCACTTAGTGTTAGACACTAGTTTGTATGTGATACAATTAGTTGTTACCCTAACTTTCTAGTTCGATTCCTAGGTTAGTTTGTTTAACACCTCTTAAATTTTTAATATGGAATGTGTAATGCTTGTGAAACCCTAGGCAAGGTGCTAAGGAAACCCTACAACTATATTCTGTTTACTTGTGACTTCTCAAGTTTTAGACACGAGTTTCGTAGAAATACAAAGTCTAAGTTTTGAGAAGTTATAGGTACAAGAATAAAGTAGACAACCATGTCTTGCAAGTATCAGGATTCTTCAAGGTAATTGAAAATGTAGATACTTGTATTTGGTATTCAGTTGATAGTAATGGTGTTGAGAACTAGCTACTCTTTCAGGTTACTCATGTTTGGATGCACTCCTAAGTTGAGTAATGTTGATCGACCTCTCTCCATTTAGTTGACATGCACTGGAGACAGCTACATGATTTGAATCTGGTTCCAATTAAATCAGTGCCTCTGTTTCTATATTGTATATAGAATGGCTCATATCTTAACGATGTTAAGGTATATGGAGTTGTCTGGCATATGCTAAAAACCAGACTCTGGATAACTCAAGGCACGTTTCAGTAATGGCAGTTTGTGGGTTAACCCGGGCTTTGACGAGGGTTAACTTTCTACCATCTGGAAGATCAATAGTGATAATGTTCTTGACTCGCCACAGTTTTAGCAAAATGGATTTTTTTTCATAAAACAGTAGTGGGAGTATGGTAGAACTTGAAGTGATTCCAGAACAACAGACGATTACTGAAAATTTCATAGTATCAAAAGATTCAATCAGGTTTGACATTCCATTAGCCACTCCGCAGATATAGTGGGTTACCTCAGACACCCAAGAAGTACTTCGGTATTCTCAAAAAATGTGACAGGGAGGTTCTTGTTTACCCAGACTTGACACTACTGTTGTTCCAGACTATGAGACCCGGCAGGAGGATGAGTATAGCTTCGTTCTAAACTAGCTTTAGAAGTGCATGTGTATATAACTCTACCAGAGGGTTGCTGTAGTCAGTGGGAGCAGCGGAAGCATAGTGAACAAGTAGCTTATATCTATTTATAGACTAGAGCAGATATAGCGGACATAGATCATCTATTTTTTATATGACAGTCATAGGCTTTGACTTCATCAAAATAGGAGATGGATCTGTAAAGAAGGTAGTATGGGGTGATGTCCTAGTATTTGGATGACATGCACATTGTAGGAAGTAAAATTCCTGTTCTACGATCGGTTATACTGTGGTTGTCACACAGTGGTTTCTCCACATAGGATATGGATGTTATATCAAGCATTCTGGTTACTAGATCTATGGTTTTAGATCTAGATTTGAGAAGTGTCCCAATCTGGGTACTTAGACAGTATTCTAAAGGTATTTTAGAATGGACGACTCCTGGCATGGTAGTTTACCTGCAGGTGATGGAGTCACCCTCTCTGAAGGTGTCTTACAGACTAAAGGGGAGAGGGATGTGCATGATTGGCATATCACTTGCTTAGGCAATTGAGTCAATCATAAGATATCAAGTACCACAATAGATATTGTTTTTGCACTAGTTGAAATAAGTTGATATTAATTCAGTCCTGGAGAAACATTCGGAAGCAGTTTTAGAACATAAGTGGATGTTCTAGGGATTTGATAACGACAGCTTCCTTCGGGAGACGGCTATCATTCCAGGGTTCTAAGGTGACTTGGATGACAGAGTGATTGTCAGAGTTATATTTTTCCCACTGACGAGGGGCAGTAGTTTGGACAGGTGGTCCAAGCGGATACTGAGGTAGGCGTGGTGCAGGATACTGATTAAATTCAGTTAACGATACAGTTTAAGAAGTTTGCTGGATTGGGAGTTCATTTGTGAACTGGGTCCCATCAGATATCCAGACATATTCTAAGACAGGTATTGCTCATTTCGGGATATGGCTTTCTCCGCGAACTTGAGATAAAGAGAGACATAGAAAAAACATCAGGGAGGTCCACTCACTGAGGGTATTTCTCGAACGCAATAGTTTTACAAACGAGCTTTGTGAAACTGTTTAGTAGAGGAGTTGGGTGTTCGGTATCACACGGGCTGTGAGTATGCGACATCGCAATAATTAGCCTTAAGTGCAAGTGGGAGATTGTTGGCTATAGTGCCCTCAAAGTCAATTATTGGATCGCAGGCACATGATTGCAATGATTGAGGAAGGACCTATACCAGTAGGACAGTCTTACTCGAGATGATAGTATGATATCTGGTTTGTCATTATCATCGTGTACATGCTTTAGGTGACATTATAGATCACTATTACATATTGATAGAGCCCATAGGATTCTTGCTTAACTACCAGTAGTATGATGGCGATCATATACGTGAGAGTTGGGTGGTCTATAAGCACATCCTTAAAGTGTCCCTAGTCGAGGGAGTTTCGAGACAGGGCATCGATACTCCAAAGTAGACTAGTGTATACAGATCGAGACCCCGACGAAGGGCGGTGGACGGTCTCATAAGCCATTGGTGTCAGTTGGTTCACATAAGATGTATGCAGGTGCTCATTAGTTTATGAGTACACCGGACGGACTCGCTGGGAACATACTGGTTGGTATTATACCTGTCGTCAGATAGCAGTTCCCTGGTGACATGTATACAGGTTAGTCTATCGACTTAAGATCGTCATTTGTCTCATGTGAGTTCCCACTGTGCTTTGACTACTACCCTACCACGACTCAAAGGAGTCGTGCAAACAGGTTTTAGTTGGGTACTGTCCCGAGCCACATTGAGGCAGTGAGCGGATCGGTAGGGGATTCGTCTCTCCCGGTATTGGGGGTGATATCGCGTTGTGTCTGGAGAGCTATTACACAAAGTCCTTGACCAAGGAAAGTGAGATTTACTGGTAGATATTCTAGTAGTTTCTCAGTGTGTTCTGGGCTACACTCCAACACAACTTATACCGCTATTAGGGGTCTGATGTTTACCATCCCCCTAGGCCCGATATGCGATACTCATAGACGAACGGACCGGACTGTACGAATATTGTCACTGTCAGGCTCAGTAGGGTTTCAGGATGAGTTCGCTCGTCGGCCTCCCTTTAGCTCAATACCTGGGTAGCCGTTACGTACAGCTAGTGCCACTGACGTGCTTGTAGTTAAACCCACTGCCAGCGTATTGACGGGTCTTTAGAGTCCCACATAGAGGGTTTCCCTAGTTCGGGCGAAACGTTGTAAAGGTCGTATGGTTTTATGGCAGGGTTCGATCATATATGTGCACTTGTGCACGGATCATAATCGGACGAATCATACTATTGGGCTTTGGTTTAAGCCGGATCCTAGTATTAGATTGTTGGATTACTTTCGTCCAGTAGTACTCGTATTCGGTAGAAATACGGATGCGGGTATGTATATACGGATGAAGGGTATCCTTGTAATTCGTTACAAGTTTACATTTGAATTGCCATTTTCATTTTCCATAAAACATTTAGGTTAATGTTTTAGTGAGGTGGAAAGTGGAGCATGGGTTTTTGACTTGGTTTTTAGTGAGCATTTATTGAGGCATGGACCTTGCTTGTTTGATTTATTAATTGTGACATGAGGTGGGTGTTGATTTATGTGTGAGGTGGCAATTTCGTGGCGGCCATTCTTTGGAGTGTGCTGGGTTTTTTTTTGTTGTGGTTTTTATTTTTCATGTGTTGCTTGGATTAATTAATATACCACTACAACACTAAAGAAAAACCATAGAGAGCTATATTCATGGCCGAGCCCATTTTTCCTCCATGCCACAACAATTCCACTTAAGCCAAAAACCTATGCTCACATCTTCACATCCTTGGCAACTTCATTCACCACCACCCATCTCCCTGGGTGCCTTAGGACAAAATATTCACACACTATCTCTACTTCGCCATGGGTATCTAGGCTAGCAAACTGGATACCCGAATTGCCTCGGTTTTAAGACGGGAGCCCGTATTACTAATCCTCGACGTGGATCGTTTTCGACGAGGGAGACCGGAGACCGAACTTGATTAGGAAATCCGTGAGGAGCTTGGGATAGAGATTGAAGACCGAAGGACATGGATCGATCTGTATAATGTCTTAAACTCCATTTTACAGTTTACTAATATAGGGTTAATGGCACGATCCGGGTTTTATGGTTACGTTAGCGCCAGTTTATAAAAGTTTTTGTTCTGCTTTTGGCCTCGGATTGACGGCCGGGGTGCTGCCGTAGCCTTACACAAACACGAAACCTGAACTAGTCTTGTATAAGAAAATCTTTGTTCTTATCTTAGAAAAACCTCTGTGCAATAAACTGAAGTATCATCAATGAAATCAACATAAAATGCGTGTCAAGCATCGACACAGTATATATATATATATATATATATATATATATATATTATCCCAATATCTCAATGTCTCAATGTCTCAATATCTCAATATCTCGGGCTCCGTCAGTCCGGTTCAACCCATATCATCAAATCTCACGACTACGTCCGTATCCTCTGGATATCCGTCGCATCAAAATAACTAGTCGGTAGTACTCCCCTGCTGGGCTCAACGCCATCTGTGCGATCTTCTTGTCCCGAGGTACCACACCGGGTCCACCATATACCCGCAGATGGTGCATCCCCCTCCTCGAATCGGGTATATGATACCACTCAAGAATCGAGAAAACACATGTTGTACGCCGCGCACATCATATCATGAGAAAACCGCAATTTATACTTTAAAATGATAATAGGTTTATAAAATCCTTGCGGTTTCCCCAAAATCCATAAATCTCATAAATTCTGAAATCCTCGAGAAGAATCACAATATGTATACATGTCGGTGATGATGGATGTTGATTGAAACGATATTCTTGATGTGTATGTTTTTAGAAAATGAATAGAAATCACAACCAAAAATTATTTGACCGCAATCAATAACAGTGTCGAATGCAGCGTGTTAGTAAGTGCGGATCGTCCGCAGGGAAAGTGTAATCGTTCGTGTTTCGAATTAGATGAATTGAAACTTTAAGGAAAAGAAAAGAAAACAATTCATGATTTATAAAATTGCATTTCAAGAAAGAGAAAATATCTAGATCTAAGAAAGCATTAAAAATCAAGAAGTGATAATTTGGGATGATTTCCAACCAGCAATCAAGATTCGAAGTGTAGCTCGTAGGAGTAGATCGGATTTATAGATGTGATGAGATCTAATGATTTCATGTTCTTATCCTTTAACTAATTGATACTAGATCGATGATCATTCATCGAAGATTAAGGATCTTGCGAAGAAGCTAGGGTTTCCTCGTCTTATCCTTTATCCTTTCAATGAATCTCATTCAAATTCTAGCTTCTAGTTAATCAAATGATCAATCGTTATTCCCTAGTTTCGAGTGAACACAATCAAGAAAGGATCATCCCGAAACTAGGTCATCGATCATTTGATTCATAAGAATTTACAATCATTATAGGATTTAAGAATTGTAAAAGAATCTAAATCATCATCATTCTATTCATCGTCACAACTCCTATATGAGCGGAGTTTACTCAAACATCATAATAACAAACGCAATCACAAATTGAGATCGAATCATAATGTTGAATCAAAAGATAAGCAAGATATAGAAATTTCACCTTTATTTATCGACAAATTTCGTTACAACTCTTTTGAAATTTACAAAAGGAAGGAACTAGATCGTCGATTTCGGCTTCGCTCGGCTCCTTGAGTCGCGGATCGGCTTAGATCTCTTGCTCCGATGGAATCCGGCGTTGCTCTCTAAAGGTTGAAGGCTCTCTTGCTTGAATGGTACTCGGGATCTTGATCTTGATTTTGAATTGGAATTAGGGTTAGGGTTTCGCACATGTCGTGTCACTCAACTTGTGGATGGAAAATAGGGGAGATTAGAGAGCAACCTCAACCCTAGATCTAGGCTCCTTTTTATAGAACTCCAAAACCCTAGATCTAGGATTTGAATTTTGAATTTTCCCTCCAAAAGTTTGTTAAGAGAGCCTTCTAGAAATAGTTTGTTAGCCGAACCTTCTAGATGAGCCACGTGGCAAATCGGGAGTCTTCTGGAAGCTTGGGTAGTTATATAAGCCACGTGTAAGAAATCTGCGCACCTGAAGCCATCAAGCCGCCGCGGTTCCGCGGCTTAAGCCAGCTCCCGCCGCGGAACCGCGGCGGTTTTGAAGCTTTGGGGCTTGGAATTTCAGCTACTTGTTTGGGCTGATATTTGTGGGCTTTTCTGATATGTTGATTTTCCAAATGAGTCCTTGACCATTGCCAGTTCTCTGGCCTTTGAGTTGGCGTATTTTTCAGCACTGTTTTCATAATTTTTGCTCGGTTTCTGGACTTTCCTGCACAATTTCATCGAAACAAGAGTTGCGCAATACAAGGATGATGCGATGCCATGATAAACACACAATTTCCCTAAAAGTGCCGGTTTTAAAGTCTAACACATGCAATCTGGTATTTCAGAGATGTTTTGCTAATATGTGTAATATGAATACCGAACACTTCTAGATGAGTGCAAATGATAAGGAAATTGCCGTGTTAAAAATGCATTTCGATCGATCAAATTCCCCCAAACTTATTTTCGATCGTCTCGATCGAACGATTTTATTAAAAAGAGAAGGAGAAAATAAAGAAAGTGAAAAACTAACTAGCACACTTTCGTAGGCAACACGATTGCACTGAGCACGTGCAACAAGCCTTTAAACCTCTAGGTTTCCCTAATACGAGGAGTGTTGTCTCCTGAGGGTTTTCAGCGGATTGCACCCACAAAATCCAATAATAAAAGAAAGATCATGAATATTACATTTAAAGACAAGAATTGTAAAAGAAAAGCCTTGAAAATTATGGTTTCCAACTAAGCTAGCTTTTCGGTTGTAATGAGCCCTATCTTAATGGTCATGAAAAGATGTCAGAAATCACGTCCTCCCTCAATAAAACATCGTCTTATTCTTCATTCCTATCTTTCTTCCAAACATCGATCATATCACCCTGCGTGTGTGTAAAGGACATCCCTACACCCAGAGAATTCAATTCAAGCTATCATACTCTTGCCCATCAGCCTCAGTACTTTTTTAATTAATGAATATTTAGATGTGCTCACACACTTTCATGCGACCGTTAATACTTCTTGAGATACTAACCGACCGATTACTCATGTGCTTGCTTATTTGGTGTATTTTTCTCGTCTTGCACCACCTCAGGCATAGCAGTGACTCCCAGACCAGTTAGCCTTAGGGTACTAGGTGAAGAGGCACCCTCGCTATATATTTTTTATTGCCCTCGGTGATAACAAAACCAGTGTCCATTTTTCTCACCACTTTATAGATATTTTTTTATTTCCTTCATACATCGGCTTTAAGATAAGAGCATTTCAAGGTATCCTCTACTATCCCGGGCTTCAAGACGTGTGTAAGTGCGAATAGCAGGGTATCAACGTTCAAAATGTTTGGCTTCCCAGAATAGAAACTATTTTTCAGACATATTTTTATCCTCAGATTAGTGACTTCTTTCATCTTACTAACCCTTGGGAACAGCTCATAACTACTTATTACTAGTTCGTATAAGAAAACTTCTAATTTTCTTGGTTTTCTTAAATTTTTCTAATCATTTGAATTCAATTTTTCACTATCTAATCTTTTATTATCTTATTTATGTACAATTTTTTTTTTTGTTTTTTATATTTTGAAATTTTTTAAATTTTATAGATTTTCAAAAATGTTTTGTGCTTATGCAAAGTATGATGCAAATGATGCGAAAATAAGCACAAACCTCCCCCAAACTTGTTTTCAACAGTGTCCTCACTGTTGCCATCAGCTAAATCTCGAAAAACCTGTAAGCTTGGGAGGAAATTTATTAATGGGGGCAAAATATTTAAGTGAAGATCCTCCCCCAAACTTATTTTTGGCTCAAAATTTTGTAAAAAATTTCTTTTCAAGAGCCCGATTATACCCCCCCCCCCCCAAACTTGTGTTAAGCATTGTTAATCTGTGAAAATCACATGAGGGGGTCAAAAATCATTGGTCGATGCCAAGCTTTGCAATGACCGAAAGTTAACACCAACCATTCGAAAATTTTATCAATGCAGTGCTCTGGTTGGTGGAAGAAGAAGGGGGGAAAAGGTAAGTGGTGGAATAGAATGTGTGTGCGTCTCATTTTGGAGAGACGATACTGTGAATGTGATGGATTGCTCGCATTCTTTTTACAGTTTAGAAGAAGGGGTGGAGGTTCAATTTCATTGATTGGGAGATGATTCATCTCAACACCCGTGTCATTTAAAAATGCGAGTTCATCAGCGAAGGTCTCTTCAAAAGTTCCATCAATACCCCGGAGAATAATGTCATCACAAAGTGCGGGGTAATCTTCAGACTCTAAGAACGGTTCATAATCAGTGTTAGTTGTTGACCCGGACATCTCGGTGGAAGAGTCCGTATGTGTATGATACATAGTAGGGTCAAACAACATCGTATGAAAAGAGTCAAGATCAGTATCATGAGGATCATCAAATTCGCTGCTGTCGACATCCATTAAGTTGACAGAACAGACCTGAGCAGTAGGTTCGGAGGGTACACTTCCCAACTTGTAAATGTTCAGCTCAATTGACCTATTCCCGAAGGATAGGGTTATAGAACCATTACGACAGTTGATGATAGCGTTGGAAGTGGCCAAAAAGAGGCGACCTAAAATCACCGGAATTTGATTCCGTGGGTTCGCTACAGGCTGTGTATTAAGTACAATAAAGTCTACAGGGAATACAAATTCCCTGATTTTTATTAACACATCCTCCAGTTCATCCCTAGATTTGGTGATTGATCGGTCAGCCATCTGGAGAGTGCAATGGGTTGGCTTTAACTCTCCGATACCTAACTGCTCATAGACTGAGAAAGGAAGCAAGTTAACACTAGCGCCAAGGTCTAGTAGAGCACGGTTGATGTGTTTTTCCCCAATAGAAATGGAAATCGTAAGATATCCAGGATCCTTACGTTTCCTCGGTAATTGCTGGGGGAAAGCCGTGTCTACAGTCTTTGCCATGAATATCTTCTTGGGCACTTGAGTCTTCCTCTTCCTAGTGCACAAGTTCTTAAGAGTTTTCGCATAGGACGGAACTTGTTGGATGGCATCTAGGAGAGGGATGTTGATGTTAACTTGCTTAAAAATGTCCATAATCTTCTCCATATGTGGACTCGATGTGTTAGCCCTTAACCGATTAGGATAAGGTGCTTTAGCAATAAGCGCTGGGTCCATCATGGGAGAAGGAAATGTGTGTGGACCTGATCCCAAAATAGAAGTGGGGATCGTCGGTGGTAGACTAGAAGATGTGGGCTGAGGTGGCGAGCCTTTTGGGAAACGAAGAATAGGCTCAGAAGAAGGTGGTGGGGTAGAAGAACTGGGGTCAGAAGTAGAAGTAGAAGTGGAAGGAAAGGTCTCAGCCGGGGTGTTATTGATTGATTTATCAGTATCATCAAACTCTTCCCCAACGTGGTTGTCAAGCACTCTCCCAGATCTCAACGTGATTGCATCCACATGATGTGAATAGCCAGGATTGGGTAAAGATTGAGCTGGAAGTTTCCCTTTTTCTCTCGCACTCATTTCGGCTTTTAGTTGTGCAATTTGTATTTCCATCGATTTGATATTCTCATTTTGAGAGACAATGATCTTCATCACATTCTCGACAGAAGATTGCAAACTTGCCGTCCCTTGGATGGATTGTTTCATGAAAGTATCCAAGGTTTGTGCTAGTGCAGAGGTATTGTCTGTACCGGTCAATTGCAAAGAGTTTTCATGTTGTGCAAAAGTGTTGGCCGGATTTTGGAAGTTTTGTGATTGGTAGGGGTGCTGACTCAATTGAAGTGGTGGTTGCTGTTGTAGTGGAGGGACCTTTTGAAAATTGTTTTGGGTTGGAACCGTGTTTTGAGATTGTGATTGGTTCCAAGTAAATTTAGGGTGATTCCTCTAACCCTGATTATATGTGGAAGAAGATGGATCGTTTCTAGGTCTTTGTTGGAAAGCAGAATTGGTATGCTCGTGACCTAGAAACGGAGAATTTAGTGGACATTCTTCCGTGAGATGTGATGGATCGGAACAGCATCCACATACAGTTTTGGAGAGTGACATTTGATTTAGAGCGGAAGCTAAAAATTGGTTTTCCATAGTCTCGAGTTTCTTTTGTATAGCTGCAATGTCAGCTCTAACTCCTATGGAAACATCTGATTGGTTATTGCCACCCCTAAACGATGGACTCGCACCCTCCCACTGTAACGATTTTTCAGCAAAATCTTCTAGGAATTTCCAGGCTTCCCCATCGTCTTTAGTAATGAAGTTGCCGTGACACTTGGATTCAAGGGTCTGTCTTGTGGGATTAATGCCCTCATAAATGATTCGGCACAGTTCCCATCTCGGGATGCCGTGATGTGGACATTGGACTAACAGATCCTTGAAGCGTTCAAGACATTTTGAAAATGGTTCATTTGGAAGTTGGGTGAATTGATTTATTTCGCTGCGGACTCGAGCTATTTTGTGATGTGGGTAAAATTTCTTAAGGAATGCTTTGACGAATTCTTCCCAATTTGAAATGGAATGTGCGGTAGTGTTATATAGCCACTTCTCGGCTAAATCGCACAAAGCGAATGGGAGAAGACGAAGACGCAAAGCATCCACAGACAGCTGTGAGGTACCCATCATTGAGCATACATTTTCAAATTTCGTGATAAACACGTATGCGTCCTCAGACTCGAGACCGTGAAATTTTGGTAGAAGGTTGATATATTGGGGTTTTATTTGAAAATTGTCCCCGTTGGCTGGTGGAATAGAAAGACAGGTGGAGAGGGGACCTCGTGTAGGATAGCACTTCTCTTGGAGAGAGATGCGAGGTGGATTCTGCGCACCAACGGACGGCGGCAGGGTAGTGGAAAAGAAGTTCGATGGAGACGGATCCATCTATGTGGGTGTGGTGGTGGGTAAAGAAAAGGTAAATGTAGAAATACCGACTTTTAGGTCGATCAGGGAGACATGGACTTAACGGGCACTAGAATCCCGTTGTCCAGCCTATCTTGCACTAAAAAGGGTTAGTACAAGTGGCAGCGTGAATTATAATTAGGGGAATGAATGAATGTGATTGGTGTTTGTTTTGAAAAATGGACGGATTTTTGAAAATATGATGTGATCACAACAAATGCAACAAGCAATACCCTAAAATCTAGTGGTCACCTAGGTCAGGCTCTAGACCGCTCCTAACTGCCAAAAGACAAGTCACAAGATAAATCCTCCACTGCCTCTGTGTCTCTCCTGTGGCCAGGTAAGTGGGAGGTTCTCCACTACGTAAGTAGTGGGCCTAATTAAGTAACCACTAGCCTTCGACACACTTGCCTTAGACACCACAAAAGAAACGCGGATAAACAATGAATTACCCACGGCCTTCTCTTGTCCTAAGTGAGCGCGACGGTCCTTAGAGTCAACTCTAGATATTTTTTAGTTAATGAGAGTAATGCGGATGCAAGTTTGTGATTTTTGGGGCTTAGAAAGGGTAATGAACTCCCCACCTAATCTGGATTTGGTCGTGCCTCTTAATTTCCGTATTAATATGCAAACAACCACAAAATCAAAAACAAGCACAATTTATTTTGCTTTTTGCGGCGCTGCGACTTATTTGCAAAGAAACCTGCACAAAATTGTTAATGGAGCAGATTGAGAGAGAGATAAGAAAGATGGAGACTCACCTGAGAATTTCCTGAACCGCCGCGGAAACGCGGTGGGAGTCAACAAATGCCGCGGAACCGCGATATGATGAATAGATCACTGTATGAAAATTTTTGGTACGGTTACTGTTCTCCTCAAGAGCTCTCTGGACTTCTCTGAAAAAAATTTCTCCAGCTCCACGAATTCCAGATTTCCTCGCAATCAAATCACAACAACACATATTAGGGTTTGTGAAAATTTTGATCTAAAACGTTAGATGGAATAAACTTTTCAACTCAAATTTCAAAATACGAACAATTAGCGCACTATCCCCGTTAACGGCGCCATTTGATTGAAACGATATTCTTGATGTGTATGTTTTTAGAAAATGAATAGAAATCACAACCAAAAATTATTTGACCGCAATCAATAACGGTGTCGAATGTAGCGCGTTAGTAAATGTGGATCGTCCACAGGAAAAGTGTAATCGTTCGTGTTTCGAATTAGATGAATTGAAACTTTAAGGAAAAGAAAAGAAAACAATTCATGATTTATAAAATTGCATTTCAAGAAAGAGAAAATATCTAGATCTAAGAAAGCATTAAAAATCAAGAAGTGATAATTTGGGATGATTTCCAACCAACAATCAAGATTCGAAGTGTAGCTCGTAGGAGTAGATCGGATCTATAGATGTGATGAGATCTAATGATTTCATGTTCTTATCCTTTAACTAATTGATACTAGATCGATGATCATTCATCGAGGATTAAGGATCTTGCGAAGAAGCTAGGGTTTCCTCGTCTTATCCTTTATCCTTTCAATGAATCTCATTCAAATTCTAGCTTCTAGTTAATCAAATGATCAATCGTTGTTCCCTAGTTTTGAGTGAACACAATCAAGAAAAGATCATCCCGATACTAGGTCTTCGATCATTTGATTCATAAGAATTTACAATCATTATAGGATTTAAGAATTGTAAAAGAATCTAAATCATCATCATTCTATTGATCGTCACAACTCCTATACGAGCGGAGTTTACTCAAACATCATAATAACAAACGCAATAACAAATTGAGATCGATTCATAATGTTGAATCAAAAGATAAGAAAGATATAGAAATTTCACCTTTATTTATCGACAAATTTCGTTACAACTCTTTTGAAATTTACAAAAGGAAGGAACTAGATCGTCGATTTCGGCTCCGCTCGGCTCCTTGAGTCGCGGATCGGCTTAGATCTCTTGCTCTGATGGAATCCGGCATTGCTCTCTAAAGGTTGAAGGCTCTCTTGCTTGAATGGTACTCGGGATCTTGATCTTGATTTTGAATTGGAATTAGGGTTAGGGTTTCGCACAAGTCGTGTCACTCAACTTGTGGATGAAAAATGGGGGAGATTAGAGAGCAACCTCAACCCTTGATCTAGGCTCCTTTTATAGAACTCCAAAACCCTAGATCTAGGATTTGAATTTTGAATTTTCCCTCAAAAAGTTTGTTAAGAGAGCCTTCTAGAAATAGGTTGTTAGCCGAGCCATCTAGATGAGCCACATGGCAAATCGGGAGTCTTCTGGAAGCTTGGGTAGTTATATAAGCCACGTGTAAGAAATCTGCGCTCCTGAAGCCATCAAGCCGCCGCGGTTGCGCGGCTTAAGCCAGCTCCCGCCGCGGAACCGCTGCGGGTTTGAAGCTTGGAATTTCAGCTACTTGTTTGGGCTGATATTTGTGGGCTTTTCTGATATGTTGATTTTCCAAATGAGTCCTTGACCATTGCCAGATCTCTGGCCTTTGAGTTGGCGTATTTTTCAGCACTGTTTTCATAATTTTGGCTCGGTTTCTGGACTTTCCTGCACAATTTCATCGAGACAAGAGTTGCGCAATACAAGAATGATGCGATGGCATGATAAACACACAATTTCCCTAAAAGTGCCGGTTTTAAAGTCTAACACATGCAATCTGGTATTTCAGAGATGTTTTGCTAATATGTGTAATATGAATACCGAACACTTCTAGATGAGTGCAAATGATAAGGAAATTGCCGTGATAAAAATGCATTTTTTTCGACTGATCAGATGTCTATAATACGATAGTATATTTCATGCAAAGTACGGCCAGAAACTATGCATGAATCCTGATGCAATGAGGTATGTATATATGACTAACAATCCTGCGTATGCATCCTGATGAAATGACTATACAAGTACAAGTCTACAGATCATATATAATGCAATGCACAGATACCGATTCTAAGCAAGTTCTATAGTGTTTGTGACATAGCAATTACCAAAGGCGTGTGTGTATGCATGAATAGTGCACATGCGGCATGAACTAATGGTAATAGTGCAAGTGTCCTATGAGATAATATCATATATATCTATGATGATGCAATGCAATGAGATGGCTAACTAGGAGACTACGCATATAAATACGAGCACTACTAGAAATCCTGACTATCGGGCACCTCGAGCCATCCAGACGATTTCCCCGTGGATGTGTACATCTACTCACCGGGACGCCTCGGCTAATCTAATCCGATTTCGGCTCTGCCATTTCCGCACCACATCCGACGCCTCTGCACCCGATCCTAGAAATGTACACAAATAAATAAGAGAATAAATATATAAATAGTCACGGACACAAACAATACAAGTCAACCACGCACACTAACTAAACGCGCACGCACTTGGTGCACAAAACACGCTCGCGACAATGCCACAAACCACAACTAAGATCGCTAAACGTGACAATCACCAAGCCTAAAATCCAATCGCACCAATCGCGCATTCACAACACACTAAATATTATATGAAATAGGTTGTATATCATCAAAACCTAAAACTTAATTAAAATTTATTCCAAAAACCTAGTAAGCACATCGATAGGGTTTTAGCGTAAAAACTTCACAGATTAGCGATCTAGTGGCCACAATCACAATTAACCATCTTAATAAGCCTCATAAACCTTTACTACAATTTTAATCTCACCCATTTTAGATTAATCAAAAATATAGTTTGCAAAAAACTTAATTAGGAAATTTTCAGAGTAACAATTTACAAATTAACAACTTTGACTAGATTTTGCATGTCATAACATGTTAAACTACTCATCACAACCATAATCAAATGATCAAAACCCTAACTTGATCCAAACCCTTTTCTTTACAAACTAATTCCTATAATTAGAACCACATTTAAACTTAATTAAATTAGATTAAAGTAATTATCTAACCAATCAACCATAGGGTTAAAATTTTATACCTCACAATTTGTAGATCTCACTTGCAAACTTAGCCTCCAAAATGGTTCTCTTGCTCTTAGATCCATGCTAGATTGGCCAAGGAAAAATGGGTAAGGATTAAATTAGGAAATTAGTGAGGTTTTATATTGATTTTTTTATGGAAAAAGAAGAATTTTTGAAGTGAAAGAGAGTGGTGAAATGTGGGGGCTGCAGCAGGGAAGGCTCGGCATTGAGGAAGGGGAGAGAGAGTGAAGTGTGTGGGTGTGTGGAAAAGAAAGTCCAAGTCAAGAAAACCCCATTCCTCATTTATTATACCCCATAACTCTTTCAATATTCTATTAATTTAGTTTCTATTTTTGATGAGATGAGAAAGTGAGTTGAAGGAGAGGGAGGCTGTGCTCGGCCAGCAAAGGGGGTGTGGGTGTGGGTGGGTGTTTGTGTGTGTGGAAATTTCTAAGTCAAAAACAACCCCACACCGCAAGTATTTAAACACCATAATTCATTGTTTATTATTTTCTTATTTATTTTCATTTTAGAATTAATTAGAACCTTGAAGACAAGTGTAGAAAAGAGAACACATAATAAACTTGTTATGATGTTGTCACGGTTCACAATCATGTAATTAACCCATTCTCATTTATAATTATCGCCAATTAGATGTATAAGTGAAAGCTGGAAATAATAATTAAAATAATTAATTAAGAAAAATATTTAAGTAAACTTGAAATTTACAAGTGACCCATTGAATACCAAATGCTAGCAATTACATAGCTAGAATAGGTATATTTAGGTCTATGTTGAAAAATAATTATATCTTGATTTTTACGGAAAACACCAGTTATTTTACCGATTATCGGAAATTTCACCTAAACGATTTTCAAAACGTTACAGTCTTCCCCCTTAAAGAAATTCGGTCCCCAAATGTAAAATTTAACTACGCGTACCCTCGAAGAGATGGGAATATTTCTTCCGCATCTTGTTCTCGGTTTCCCACATGACCTTTTTCGCAGTTCGGACCACGTCAGAGAACCTATACGGACAGTATGACCTCGGACTTCGGTTTATTCACCTGCCGATCTAGAATGACTATCGGCTGCTCAGTGAAAGAAAGATCGCGCTCTACCTGGATCGTCTAACGCTGTATCGCGTGAGAGGGGTCATGAAGGTACTTGCGGAGCATTGATACATGAAACACGGGGTGAATATCTGGAAAGCTGGGTGAAAGAGCCAAACGATAAGCAAATGGGCTGACACGCTCGAGAATCCCGAAAGGGACCCACATATCTGGAACTAAGCCTTCATTTCTTTCCAAATCTCGACACGCCCTTCATCGGAGAAACCTTCAAGAAAACATAATCATCTACTGTAAACTCAAGTCTGCGCCGACTTCGGTCTGCATAAGATTTCTTCCTGCACTGGGCCGCTCTCATCCTATCCCAAATCATCTGAATCTTTTCGGTCATCTCCTGCACAATCTGTGGTCCCAAAATGCTGCACTCACTGAGCTCTGTCCAACAAACGAGTGATCGACATCTCCTCCCATATAATATCTCGAAGGGTGCCATTTGAATCGTCTCCTGGAAGCTGTTATTATAGGAAAACTCTATCAAGGTTAAGTGGCGATCCCAACTACCATGAAATCTAGAATGCAAGCTCGGAGCATATCCTCAAGAATCTGAATGGTCCGCTCTGATTGACTATCGGTCAACGGGTAAAAAGCTGTACTGAAACTCAATCGGGTGTCCAAAGTCTCTTAATGTTTCTACAATAGTCGGCTGGTGAACTGGGTGCTTTTGTCGGACACAATACAAGTCGGAACTCCATGTAATCGCACAATCTCATCAACATATATCTGAGCATACTAAACGAATCCAAAAGTGGTATTACTGGTAGAAAGTGAGCTGCTTTCGTCAATCGGTCTTCGATCACCCAAAAAAGTCACTCTCGACTGGTCCTAGGTAGACCCACAAAAAATTCCATAGAAATTTGCTCCTATTTCTACTCCGGAATGGGTAAAGGTTGTAACTCTCCAGCTGGCCTCTGATGCTCGGCCTTGACTTGCTGACAAGTCAGCATCCCGAAACAAAATCTATGACATCTCTCTTCATCCCTTCACACTAGTAGACTTCTCTCAAATCACAATTCATATATGCTGACTGATGCGCCTCCTCTAAGATCTCATGTCTCGGTCCCTCGGAATCTAGTGCACATAGTCGAATCCCAAATCTTAGTACTCCCTGATCATCAATCACGAACTCTGAATCTCTGTCTTATCGAACCTGCACCATGATCTCTGACACACTAACGTCATCAGACTGTGCCTCACGGATATAATCATATAACCGTGGATGTGCACGAACACGGACAAGTTGTCCCCCGGTCGACCTAAACTCGAACTGTACTCGGCTATCACATAGTATCTGCCAATCTGCCGTCGACTTCCTCTGAACTGCGCTTAAACAAGACAAGCTACCTCCGGGCCTCCGACTCAAATCGTCTGCCACAACATTCGCCTTGCCCGGATGACAAAGAATCTTGCAGTCATAGTCTTTCACTAGCTCCATCCATCTGTGCTGTCCCAAATTTAGATCTCGTTGCTGAAAGATATACTTTAAGCTTCTTGCGGTCCATGAATATCTGATACGATTCGCCGTATATGTAGTGTCTCCCGATCTTAAGTGAAAAGACCACCGCAACCATCTCTAAGTCATGAGTGGAATAATTCTGCTTGTGCTTCTTCAACTGCCGAGAAGCATAGAAATAACCAACAAAACCACCTAATCCTAAAGGCAAAGATAATACTGGCGCCATAATCAAACGAGTCTTCAACTGCTGAAAGCTCAGCTCGCATACCTTAGCCCAATGAAAAGAAACGCCCTTCCGGGTCACCTGGTCAACGTTGCGGCTATATGCAAAAAATCCTGTACGAAATATCAATAGTATCCGCCCAAAATCCAAAATGCTGCGAACCTGCGTCGCTAATACAGGTGGTCTTCTTCGGTTACATACTTACCATCTCTCGTAACTACGTGTCCCAAGAAGTCCACACTATCCAACATGAAAACACACATAGATAATTTAGCGAATAGCTGGTGCTCCCTCAAGGTCTGCAACGAAATCCTCAATTACTGCCCAGGCTCCTCTCGGTTCCAAAAGTATACTAAAATGTCATCAATGAACACGATAAAGACTGATTAAGAAACGACTTCAATATGCGGTTCATCAAGTCCATAAACGCTGCTGGGGCATTGGTGTGCTCGAACGACATCACCAAGAACTCATAATGCCCACAACACGTGCGAAAAGCAGTCTTCGGAATATTATCCTTTCAAACCCGCAACTAATGGTAGCCTAATCGTAATTCAATCTTTGAGAAATGTCTCGCACCTTGGAGCTAATCAAATAAATCGTCGACGCGAGATAAAAGGTATCTAATTTGAACAATAACTCGATTCAACTGACGATCATCGATGCACCAACACAACTGTCGTCTTTCTTCTTGACGAACAAAATATGAGCTCCCCGAAGTGACGCATTCGGACGAATAAGCCTTTTATCCAACATATCTTGCAACTGATCCTTCAGTTCCTTAAGCTCCGCCGGGTCCATCCGATATGGCGATATAGAAAAAGGCTCTGTGTCGGGAACCAAGTCAAAGCAGAACCCAATATCGTGCTCTGGAGACAACATAAGAAACTTATCAGGAAAGACATCTAGAAACTTTCTCACAATCGGGACCTGGTCCAACGGGACCTCTGCGGCTCTAATATCACAAATATACTGTCACGACCCGAAAGTACGGAACATGACCGGCACTTAGACTGCGAAACGTCTCGAGGCGTACGTAATCTAAGTAAGCCGAAGACCCAGAAATCCAAACCAAGGAAAGTAGTGGAGTGAAGGAAAAACCAATTTGAATCAAATGCTTGCAACATGCGCCGAAATATACATTTTAAAATCACAAATCTTTTCTAAAAATTTCGGCAGAGTTTCCTTTGTAAAAACTGACCCCATACGGGTACAAAACCTGATAAAGCATATATAATGAAAAATGCTTCCCCAAGCGGGAGCTAGCTCTTCGTCAATCGACGGTCACAACCATGCAAGCAATAATATACAACGCCGAAAGGCGAGGATCACAACAGAAAAGGAAACTCAAAACAGCATGAAATCCACAGAATACAACGCGCGACTCTAAGGTCGAATGAATAAACAACACTGGTCTCTATCTCAAATAAATATATGTTTGGTTGATTGAATTTACTAGATACAACAGAATAATAATATACAAGATATAATGATGGTCACGATACTGTAAGTCCATGCTACCTCTCCCGGTACTTTCGGGCATGCGGAATTTGGTGAAAAACAATTTTCTAGAGGTGGTAACATGGACTCAAAACCGGATATTTGTTAAACATCTAACTAACAACCTAACTAGGAGTTGTTAACTACTCGGTTAGGGGGTTATACCTTTCTTTCTTGAACTCCTTCGTCTTCAAGCCTCGATGGTTGTCCGGATCGGCTTCACCCCGTCGTCTCCTTGCGCCGAAGATCGATCCACCTGAAAGCTTCTACCTTTGGCTTCTTCTTCGGTCTTTGAAGAAACTAGTTCACTCGGTTTGCTAAACCTTGTGAACTAGAGTGAGTAGAGGAGAGTGTGTTGGGATTTTCTCTATGGTTCTTGGTTCTCAACACATGAGACAAGTGAACCATAGACTAAATAGAGGGAGAGCAAGAGGAAGGAGATGAGAGCTCAAGAACACAAGAGAGAGAATGAAAATGATAGAATGAGTAAGACTTTTCTCACTTGGCTCTCATAATCCAAAACCATCATCACAAAAATAGTAATCAAGGATTGTGTAAAATGGTTTAAGTCAAAATGGCTATATCATTTCATGCACTCATATTGCACAAGAGAACAAGCAAGTAAAAAGTCTTTGCCATGAAATGATAGCCATTGTCATCATGATGGTCAACTAGTCCAACCTAGTCAACCGGTCAACAAAGTCAACAAGTCAACAAAGTCAACCCCTCAACAACCATGTCACCAAAATACTTAATTAATATTATTGTTAATTACATATTATATTCTCATTAGGGTTGAGCAAAAAGTCAATAGTCAACAGTCAACGGTCAACAACCCTAATGAGAATCCTCTGCCTCTGTCTCTCCGTCAACTGTGCATACACACCCGCATTCGCGTTCCGAAGAACACGAATACATACTGGATAAAACCAATCCCAAAACGTATACTAGGATCTGGCTTAAACCAAAGCCCGCTAGTGTTAACTGTCCGGACACTGTACGTGCACAAGTGCACGGATGTGACCGGACCCTGTCGCAAAACCATGCGACCTGTCGCAAAACCATGCGACCTCTACTCTTTTGCCTAAAGGCGAATAGCTTTCTGTGTGGGACTCTAAAGACTCGACACTACGCTGGCAGTGGGTTTAACCACAGACCGCAAGCGGCACTAGCTGTGCGTAACGGTCCCCAGGTAGATGCCGACAAGAAGACTGACGAGGTGAAACCCATCTGAACTCCTACTGAGCCTGAATGTGACAGTCTCCGTACAGTCTGGTCTGTTCGTCTGATACATCGCATGGCGGGCCTAGGGGGGCGGTAAACGTCAGTCCCCTAATAGCGGTACAAGTCGTGTCAGAGTGAAGCCCAATACACCCTGAGATAACACTGGAAGCCTACCAGTATATCCCGCTTGCCCTGGCCAGGGACTACTCGTGTAGTGGCTCTCCTAGACACAGCGCGATGTCAACCCCAAATACCGGGAGAGACGAATCCTGTCTAACCGTCACTGCCTCCAAGTGCTTCAGGACTGCACCCAACTACTACCTGTTTGCACGACTCCTTTGAGCCGTGGTAGGGTAGTAATCAAAGTACAGTGGGAACACACTCGAGGCGAAGTGACAGTGTCAAGTCAGCGGACTAAGCTGTACTCATGTCACCTGGGAACTGATAACTGACGATAGGTATAATACCAACCGGTCAGTTCCCGACGAGTCCTGTCCAGTGTACTCGTAACCCAACGAGCACCCGCATACTATCTCCAGTACGACGTACTGATGGCTGTGGGACAGACCATCTCCCACTCTGGGATGAGAAGCGCATGCGCTAGTCTACTCCGGAGTATCGATGCCCTGTCTCAATAGTCCTGCGACTAGGGACCTGCATAAGGATGTGCTTATAGATTACCCAGCCCCCACTAGTGTGACTGCCATCACAACGCTGGTAATCAAGCAAAGATCCTAAGGGCTCCACTAATGTGTATAGGCGATATACTAAAATAAACACATGTACACATTGAAGTAGAAACAAACCAAGTAGCATACTACTATTTTGAGCAAGATTGTATATATAAGGTGAATATCCCAAGCTTCCAATAAGTAATATACAAACTAGTATGATACAGTAATGGCCTCTAGGGCATATACACTAACAATCTCCCACTTGCACTAAGGCCATGTACTGGCGTATCGAAGACCTATCATCTCGATCAGCCGCTCGAACTGAGTCTGGGGCAAGGCCTTGGTGAATGGATCTGCAGTGTTATCTTCTGAAGCAACCCTCCGAACCTCGATCTCCTGGCGATCCACGATCTCCCTGATCAGGTGATACCGCCTTAAGATGTGTCTGGATCTCTGATGGGACCTGGGCTCCTTCGCTAAAGCTATAGCCCCGTTGTTGTCGCAATACAGAGGTATTGGATCAACATTGGACGGAACCACCTGAAGTTCTTTTAAGAACTTCCATATCCAGAAAGCTTCTTTTGCGGCATCAGATGCAGCGATGTATTCCGCTTCCATCGTCGAGTCTGCAACGGTTTCCTGTTTGGAACTCTTCCAACACACCGCCCCTCCATTGAGGGTAAAGACAAAACCCGACATGGACTTGGAATCATCCTTGTCACTCTGGAAGCTGGAGTCAGCAAAGGCCTCGATCTGGAGGTCTTTTCCGCCATACACCAAGAACATCTCCTTAGTCCTTCTCAGGTACTTGAGAATGTTCTTTACCGCTATCCAGTGTTTCTCCCCAGGGTTTGACTGATACCGGCTTACCACACTAAGTGCAGAAGCTACATCCGGTCTGGTACACAACATCGCATACATTATAGAGCCTACCGCAGAAGCGTAGGGTATAATAGACATGCGATCCCTCTCCAAATCAGTCTTGGGAGACATCTCTTTAGAGAGGGTGATCCCGTGACAAGCCGGTAGGTACCGCGCTTGGAATCTTCCATACTGAATCTCTTCAGTATGGTGTCGATGTACTTGGACGGTGAAAGTCCTAATATCCTCTTGGATCTATCACGATGGATCCGGATCCCCAGGATGTATGAGGCATCACCCAGGTCTTTCATGGAGAACCTGTGTGACAAGAACCCCTTGACAGATTGTAGCATAGGAATGTCATTTCCTATTAAGAGAATATCATCCACGTATAAAACGAGGAATGCTACAGTTCTCGCTACAAATCTACTGTAGATGCATGGTTCATCTGGATTTTTGATAAAGCCAAATTCCTTGACCGTCTCATCAAAACAGATGTTCCAACTCCGTGATGCCTGCTTTAGTCCATAGATGGATTAAGCAACTTGCACACCTTTCCGCTGCTCCCACTCTGAATGAAACCTTCTGGCTGGTCCATATAGACACACTCCTCTAAATTTCCATTTAGAAAAGCGGTCTTTACGTCCATTTGCCAGATCTCATAATCGTGGAAGGCAGCAATGGCAAGAAGGATCCGAATGGATTTCAGCATAGCCACTGGAGAAAAGGTTTCGTCATAGTCCAAACCAGGTCTTTGACGAAAACCCTTTGCAACAAGTCTAGCTTTATAGGTCTCAACCTGTCCATCTACACCAATCTTCCTTTTGAAGATCCACTTGCATCCTACGGGTTTTACCTCGTCTGGAGCAATGTCCAACGTCCATACCTTGTTGGTGTACATGGACTCCATTTCGGTCCGCATTGCATCCAGCCATTTTACCGAGTCAACGCTCTGAACGGCCTGCTGGAAGCTAGTAGGCTCATCATAATCTATGATGCAATCCTCTCTATCCCCGTCTATGAGAAAACCGCAGTATCTCTCGGGCGGATGAGACTGCCTACTACTCCTGCGGAGCGGCATGGGAATGTCTTGTTCTTTTGAACCCCCTGGTTCCACTAAGGTTTCAGTAATAGCTCGTGGTTCTGGAATTTCTTTTAGTTCTACTGTGCTCCCACTTATCTGGTTTTCCAAAAACTCAGTTTCCAAGAAGTAGGCATGACGAGAAACAATAACCTTTTGTTCCTCTTCGCAGTAGAAGAAATATCCCTTGGAGTTCTTTGGATATCCCACGAACTTGCACTGTACTGAGCGTGCCTCGAGCTTGTCCGCATGCTGCTTTTTGACAAAAGATGGACTACCCCATGTCTTAATGTGATTAAGATAGGGTCTCTTCCCACACCACATCTCATATGGTGTAGTAGGCACAGTCTTAGTGGGAACTCGGTTCAAAAGGTATGCAGCTGATTCTAGCGCATACCCCCAGAATGATCGCGGTAACTCAGCGTTACTCATCATGGACCGTACCATATCCAATAGGGTTCGGTTCCGTCTCTCCGATACACCGTTATGTTGCGGAGTGTATGGAGGAGTAAGCTGAGAGAGAATTCCATTCTCTTTTAAATAGTCCAGGAACTCAGCACTTAAGTATTCACCACCTCGATCCGATCTTAGGATCTTGGTACTTTTGCCGGTTTGTTTTTCTACTTCATTCTTATATTCCTGGAATTTTCCAAAGGCTTCGGACTTATGTTTCATTAAGAAGACATAACCGTACCTTGAAAAGTCATCCGTAAAAGTAATGAAGTAAGAATAACCGCTTCGCGCATGTGTAGACATTGGACCGCACACGTCGCTGTGTACGAGTCCCAAGAGCTCGCTCGCTCTTACTCCGTGTCCAGTGAACGGAGTCTTTGTCATCTTTCCTTTGAGACAGGATTGACAAATGGCATACGATTGATATTCGAACGCATTCAAATATCCTTCTGTATGTAACTTCGTCAACCTTCTCTCATTGATGTGACCCAGTCTACAATGCCACAAGAAAGTCTGATTTATTTCCGGAGACTTTCTTTTGTGTGTATTCTGGACATTGAAAATCTGTGGTTGGTTTAATACGTATATACCATTGCTTAATGTACCTGACCCAATCAGAACTTGATTAAGGTGAATGTTTACAACATTACTTACAAACGCAAATTCATAACCTTCTTTAGAAGTCAAAGATACAGAAATGATATTACAAGTTGCGTTGGGTAAAAAATAGCAATTACACAAAACCAAAACGTGTCCATCTGACAACCCCAGGTGATAGTCCCCCACGGCCTTAACATCCATGCTAGCTCCGTTTGCAACTTTGAGGGTCATGTTACCTGCCTTCAAAACCCTACGGTTTCTCAACGCCTGCAAAGAATTACAGATATGAGATCCTGATCCGGTATCCAATACCCAGGAAGTAGAGTTTATTGAAAGACAGTTTTCAATAACATACACACCTGAAGCTGAAGCCGCAACCTGCTTCAGATCCTGTGTTCTGGGTTTCCAAGCCCTGCAATCATTCTTCCAGTGTCCCTTCTTATGACAATAGAAGCATTCTTCCTTATCCACAAGGTTTCCCACTTTCTTTGTTGCTTTTGCCTTTCCCTTCGTATCCACTTTACTAACACCGCCCCTTTGTTTGGCGGGGGCTTTCTTCTTCTTTCCCTTGGCTTTCGCCTTGGACCTAGAAGAGGAAGATCCTCCTATAAACAAAGTGGATGTTTCCCTACCTTTCTGTAGAATGCCCTCTACGCTCCTCAGCATGTTGAGGAGTTCTGAAAGTTCAACTTCTTTTTCTTGTAAGTTGAAGTTCACGATAAACTGGGCGTAAGTGGAAGGAAGGGACTGGAGAATCAAGTCCGTATAGAGCTCATTCTCCAACGTGGTCCCAAGGTCCGCGAGCTCCTCAATGTAGCCAATCATCTTAAGCACGTGTTCCGCTACCGATGATCCGACGGCCAATCTTGCTGAAAATAACTTCTTCGACACTTCGTATCTTGCGATACGAGATTGCTCTCCATACAGTTCTTTTGTATAAAGAAATATGGATTCCAGGTCCATATTCTCGTGCCTCCTCTGATGTTCATTGTCCATAGAGGCAAGCACGAGGCACTTAGCCTTCGCGCAGTCTAGTTCCCAGGTCTTACGGATTTCCTTATCCGCGACGCTGGTTTTGGGACCTGGGACAGGGGGAGCTTTGGTGGTAAGAAGATACCCCAGCTTGTCGTAAGTGATTGCCATCTTGACATTCCTGAGCCAATCTTTGTAGTTTGGCCCTGTCAGTATGTTTTTATTTAGGAGTAACTTAAGTCCAGTCATGTCGATTGGTCGCTGCAATTAGGAGAGAGAAGAAACACTCAGCATGATGCTCTTGCAAGTTTAGAATGGTTTTTAGTTTGTCTAAACAGGATGGCTCCCACTGTTTCTCGAATCCCTCCTCAAACCAAAAAGGAAGAATTAGTCAGGATCAATCTCACCGTACAATACTTGCTTAACCATTCAGCCAGGCCAGTGTCGGTACTTCGAGGGAGGTTTTCCAACGCTTTCGTGAAGTTCCTTAATTAAATAACCTCTTTTCCGTGGGGGCGTAGCCCTGCTAACACCTTTCTAGACACCTACTTGGTTTATAGCATTGATCGTTAAGTGAGAAATTTCCCGGGGAGTAGCATATACTCACAGTAGGATTGGGATCCAAATATCATTGCGTGACAAAACTGAAGGAATCCTACCAGATTCATCACACTCCAAATGGTATGCAACGCTAGCAAGTTTCAGTTCTTTTGAAACTCTCGATGTGGATTTTTGCCCCATGCTCTTATGACCTTGACTTTGGCCAACAAATCATAAGTCACATGTCAAGTTCTACCCGTCGTTCTCCAGGTTAATTTGAATCCACCCGCACCTACCCTTGACTTTGGCCAACAAGGCAGTACGACTGTTCCAAACTAACGCATCTATCTATGCTGCACATGAATATCCAATAGCTACCAATCACTATGCCTTGACTTTGGCCAACAAACATAGCTTGAATACTATTGACCATCCATGTGAAACGACGGAGGGTTACGAATGGTTTTGGCTAAACCGTGAACGTAGTGAACTTGATATAATCGATGGAACGAGATAGCTTTTAAAAGGAGTAGCTCAAGCTCCGCATTTAAAAGTTAGTTTTGAAAAGAACCGAGTGGTTTTTCGAAAGTGTTCCAACGACTTTTACTTGGTTTATTTTTCTTGCATTAGTTCTTTTAATGCGTGATATTCTTGCATTAGTTCTTTTAATGCGTCCCATCATTTAATCCTACCATTGCAGAAAACAACCAAAATATGACGTACGCTTATGCCATTCGCATTCGCCACGGGGCCCCGTCATTACCCGTTAGGTTACTTAACTAACGACAGAGCGGGGGCTGGGCTAGCGTGGCTGTAAAACATAAGCAACGCCTAAATAATATCATATATAGATATATCGCAATGATAGCCATTTCAGATCACAGATGAACACATTGGATATACTAGGAATCCGCAATTCGTACGAGCCTGTAACGAAAAGCAGATTACACGGTCGCGGTGAATATCCAATACCCCACCCAAGACCCCTACGGGTGCGGCAAACTACCCGCCAAGTACCCGAAGCGAAGCAACCTCCCTCAACTCCGTGAGTAGGCCACTCGGCACTTCGGCATACCCGGTAATTTGTGCACCCCCTCCATGGGTCTATCTTAGGAGCAAAAACAGTAAAAAGAAATTATACAATGACGGCTACAACCCCGACCCGGTTGTGCGGCCATACAAATAATTATTACATCAATTTACAAATTTACATGAATTGAAAGAAAAGAAAACTCTCGTCTCACAACCCCCGGCTATTCACCCACGACAATCCAATGAATTCATATACACGTTCCAATAACATTACAGATCACAGATTTGTATAACCCCCACTAATCGACATATAGCGATTAGCAGATGTTCAATACAAATATCACATCACAGAAAAACCCGTCAGCTTAAGTCATAAGAAATTCGATCAAAATACGGTTTTTCAGGCCCCAAACACAAAATTTTCGTTCTGGAAAATCTGGGCAGAAAATACATATTCCAAAAATCCCACAATACCCCTATGAACAAACTGCAAAAATAAAGCCCCATGACCGAGTCAACTCGGCCGCGGTTCCGCGGCGGGAGCAAGCTCCCGCCGCGGAAACGCCGCACGTTGATCGATTCAGTGGGTCGAATTTTTGCAGTTTCTTCTAAAAACCCTGAGTCGATTTTTGGTGTATCTCAAATAATTTTTGCAGCACTTTGAAAATCGACAGAAAGTTTGAATTTCGGATTTATTTCGGGACTTTTTCTCCTATCGAATTTCTAGCTACTATGCTAACATGTTAGATAGAGTTTAACTAGGCTCTGATACCACTGTAAGTCCATGCTACCTCTCCCGGTACTTTTGGGCATGCGGAATTTGGTGAAAAACAATTTTCTAGAGGTGGTAACATGGATTCAAAACCGGATCTTTGTTAAACATCTAACTAACAACCTAACTAGGAGTTGTTAACTACTCGGTTAGGGGGTTATACCTTTCTTTCTTGAACTCCTTCGTCTTCAAGCCTCGATGGTTGTCCGGGTCGGCTTCACCCCGTCGTCTCCTTGCGCCGAAGATCGATCCACCTGAAAGCTTCTACCTTTGGCTTCTTCTTCGGTCTTTGAAGAAACTAGTTCACTCGGTTTGCTAAACCTTGTGAACTAGAGTGAGTAGAGGAGAGTGTGTTGGGATTTTCTCTATGGTTCTTGGTTCTCAACACATGAGACAAGTGAACCATAGACTAAAGAGAGGGAGAGCAAGAGGAAGGAGATGAGAGCTCAAGAACACAAGAGAGAGAATGAAAATGATAGAATGAGCAAGACTTTTCTCACTTGGCTCTCATAATCCAAAACCATCATCACAAAAATAGTAATCAAGGATTGTGTAAAATGGTTTAAGTCAAAATGGCTATATCATTTCATGCACTCATATTGCACAAGAGAACAAGCAAGTAAAAAGTCTTTGCCATGAAATGAGAGCCATTGTCATCATGATGGTCAACTAGTCCAACCTAGTCAACCGGTCAACAAAGTCAACAAGTCAACAAAGTCAACCCCTCAACAACCATGTCACCACAATACTTAATTAATATTATTGTTAATTACATATTATATTCTCATTAGGGTTGAGCAAAAAGTCAATAGTCAACAGTCAACGGTCAACAACCCTAATGAGAATCCTCTGCCTCTGTCTCTCCGTCAACTGTGCATACACACCCGCATTCGCGTTCCGAGGAACACGAATACATACTGGATAAAACCATTCCCAAAACGTACACTAGGATCTGGCTTAAACCAAAGCCCGCTAGTGTTAACTGTCCGGACACTGTACGTGCACAAGTGCACGGATGTGACCGGACCCTGTCGCAAAACCATGCAACCGGTCGCAAAACCATGCGACCTCTACTCTTTTGCCTAAAGGCGAATAGCTTTCTGTGTGGGACTCTAAAGACTCGACACTACGTTGGAAGTGGGTTTAACCACAGACCGCAAGCGGCACTAGCTGTGCGTAACGGTCCCCAGGTAGATGCCGACAAGAAGACTGACGAGGTGAAACCCATCTGAACTCCTACTGAGCCTAAATGTGACAGTCTCCGTACAGTCCGGTCTGTTCGTCTGATATATCGTATGGTGGGCCTAGGGGGGCGGTAAACGTCAGTCCCCTAATAGCGGTACAAGTCGTGTCAGAGTGAAGCCCAATACACCCTGAGATAACACTGGAAGCCTACCAGTATATCCCGCTTGCCCTGGCCAGGGACTACTCGTGTAATGGCTCTCCTAGACACAGCGCGATGTCAACCCCCAATACCGGGAGAGACGAATCCTGTCTAACCGTCACTGCCTCTAAGTGCTTCGGGACTGCACCCAACTACTACCGGTTTGCACGACTCCTTTGAGCCGTGGTAGGGTAGTAATCAAAGTACAGTGGGAACACACTCGAGGCGAAGTTACAGTGTCAAGTCAGCGGACTAAGCTGTGCTCATGTCACCTGGGAACTGATAACTGACGATAGGTATAATACCAACCGGTCAGTTCCCGACGAGTCCTGTCCAGTGTACTCGTAACCCAACGAGCACCCGCATACTATCTCCAGTACGACGTACTGATGGCTGTGGGACAGACCATCTCCCACTCTGGGATGAGAAGCGCTTGCGCTAGTCTACTCCGGAGTATCGATGCCCTGTCTCGATAGTCCTGCGACTAAGGACCTGCATAAGGATGTGCTTATAGATTACCCAGCCCCTACTAGTGTGACTGCCATCACAACGCTGGTAATCAAGCAAAGATCCTAAGGGCTCCACTAATGTGTATAGGCGATATACTAAAATAAACACATGTACACATTGAAGTAGAAACAAACCAAGTAGCATACTACTATTTTGAGCAAGATTGTATATACAAGGTGAATATCCCAAGCTTCCATTAAGTAATATACAAACTAGTATGATACAGTAATGGCCTCTAGGGCATATACACTAACAGATACAAGTGAACCCACCTACAAGCAAATCACCCGGAAAAGGAAGTAGTGCCAGCAAAGCCGTAATGAAACCTGTATGGCAAAACCTACAAGAAACTGTGGCACAACGGGGGTGAGTTGCCAACTCGTGAATAGAAGACATCTACGAACAGGAATTGCATGTATGACGCAATCCTAGGTCATACGATTAAAATATATATCCTCAAATATAACCAGCAGTCTATAACAATGGCTAGGGTAAATATCTAACCCAAGCGTAATCCCATATGCCTGTGTCAGTGCCTCAGGTAACAATATATCATATGGATGATGTATGAATGCATGAAAACATAATACATGTACTAAAGAGACTGCTTTCATAATGGTGAGATTTCCTTTGTATTTTTAAAAATGAGGTATCATAAGGAAATCAGTATAAACCGTGTCTAACATCGACACAAAAACATAAATCCACATATCTCAATATCTCAGGCTCCGGCTACCCGGACTGACCTGGATCATCAAATCTCAGTACCTCAATATCTCGAAATCTCAATGTCTCAAATCTTAATATCTAGGACGCCGTCAGTCCAGACCGGCCCCTACCATCCATCTCAAGACTACGACGGTATCCTCCGGATATCCGACGCGTCGGGTAAAATGACCGGTCGGTAGTGCTCCCCTGCCAGGCTCAACACCATCATCTGCGATCCTCTTGTCCTGGGGTACCGCACCGGGCCCACCATGTACCCGAAACGGTTCCTCCACTCCTCGAACTCGGGTCTCACATGTCGCTCTCAGCATCGAGAAAACACATGGTGGACGCACTGAAATATCATATCAAGGGTAACCGGGTTACATATTCTCTTTTGAAATACCCACGGTTCCCAAATCCAGAAATCTCATGGAAGTCCGAATCCAAATCATCAATAGCACGTAAAACCATGAATATAGGCATGAGAATCCATGAATGCGGCATAATAATGAATAACAGCATGCATGAAGTGACAAGTAATAACTACAATATCTAAGTTGGCATATAAGGCAAGTACACTAATAACATGTCAAAACTACTAGCTAACAAGCTAAATCAAGCAATAATATTCTCTAAGTGTACGTGACATAGCAATTACCGATGAAGATGTGTGTGAGCCGGCAGGTAAGTGTACGTGGTACAAACGCATCATCGGTAATGGTGCCGGTGTCCTGACAGCATGATCTCAATAATGGAATATGAATCATAATAAGTATGCGATGCGGAGCAACAGCAATAATATGCGGGAGATGAATACTAGACACAACGATAACTAATCTGCATTACCCTAATATAAGTCCTACAATAGTGCCTTTTGAAATAACACGAATCGCACTGTTTTGAAAATAAGGGCTACGGTGTTTTTAAGAAAAGATACGTCTTTAAAATACCCACGATCCGTTAGCTTTGAAATAGGTAGGAGTCTAATCTAGTCTAACAACTACACTAAACTATACGGCTGAACTAACAAGCTGAACTACAGTTAAGGAAACCGCCTAACATCTGAGTCGATACATATACATACCTGTATATATAATAGTCGGTGATCCCGCCTCGATAATATCATATCCGATACCATATCTTTAATCAGACATCCCAAGTCAAGAGTGCGGATCAATCATCAATATATAGCTCGTACGTATATCCATCGTACGGCATCCCAAATCTGGGTACGGGTCAGTATCACATTCATCAAATTAATCATTTGGAATCTTCTTTACCAAAGATCATAATCCAGGGTACTGACCTACGTCTAGTACAATACTAATATCATCAATAAGATCATGACCTAACTGCTGATCTACAGCCTCAAACAAACCGATATCATCGTCATATATCACAAAGAGGTATACATCGCCCAAAGCGACCCATTATAATTATCTTATCATATCATATCCTATCTCATATCATGATCACATGTCAACCATTTTATATATATATATATCACTATTTGCATGGCATCGTCATCCAAAGATCCGCTATAACATCAGGACGTATCTCAAGTACGAATCCTGCCATATCACCGATCTCACGGTCTCAAATCACATCTCATCGACTCACCTCAAATCCACAAATACTATCCTCAAATCCAGTATATGATCACATCGTCCCATACCCATGTGAACACAAAACCATATAAGCACATATGAAAAAAAGATGTATGCAAGTATGGGTGTGTGTGTGTATATGGTGCAACTGCTACTCTAGGTTTTCGCAACACTAAACCAATCCAAACACACCAAATATCCATCTATGTCATCAATAATTCCCAATAATATAATCAATATATGTGTGTATAAATATTCGTATATATCACCACGAACTGCAGGGGTGCTATACGCCATCCACCCGACTTCTCCCCGTAGATATAAATCTACTCATCATGCTTCTTGTGTGCCGATGCCGATGTCGCCATCTTTATCTTCAACGCCTCGATGTCACGTGGGGTATCTACAAGGATATCACAACGCTAAAGCACATGAAAATCACATCGGAAACCATAACGGCATACGCTACGCCCATAGGTAAAAACATATAGCCTCGCATGCAAACATGACCAATAACCCTTTGCCGTTGACGTTCAAACGCCACCCGACAGAAACGAATCACCAAAATACCAAAATACATGCTTAAACAAGTCGTAAATCATGCGCCAACACATAAAAACTAACCTAGATTTTACCCTAAATGGAATCATACAAAATTGCACATGCCAGGGGTCAAGTTTACAGAGTATAAGGCTACAGAACAAAAACGAACACTAGAACCCCTGCTTTGGCTGCAAATTGCGGCCAGAGGGATTAAATCTACGTCCAGTTTGAAGGGTTAGGGGCTAGGGCTTTGGGTGGTAGTTCCAGAGTGCCTGCACATCTCTCTGTCCAATCAATTTTATTTTCAGGTGTCTCGGGTGATAGCAGATCTCCAAAAACAGTCCCAGATTTACAGTTTTTCCCGATATCGATTCATTAAATCCGTATTCTGGGTTCTAACCTCTAGTTTGGTCCAATGTAACATCACACCATGGGTTATAGTCTCTAATTACAGCTCAATTCATCTTTGATTTCAGATCAAACCCTAAACCCTAACTTGAAATTTCAAAAGTCCATCAAACGACACCATATCGACATGAAACTAATATGGATGCAATAAGAATTGAAATACTATACTAGGGGTGCAGAAATTACCTCCTTTGGCAACTCAAGAAAATTCTTGAGTTGCACAAAGTCCTCCAAATCCATTCTTTCTAGGATCAATGTGTAGCTGGTGAGCTCGGAGACAAGTTTTGTGAAGTCGAAATGGGGTTTCGGGGTTGTATTCAGGGTAGATCTAGGGTTGAAGAGGGGGAGGAAGAAGAGGGAGAGGATGCAGCAGCAAGGGGAGAGGGAGAGGAGAGAGAATGAGAAGGGGAAAATGATGGGGGAGCATGGGTCAAACAAGTCAAAAGTAACCCTCTCTCTCTCTCTCATCATCATACTTTACTTTTTCTTTTCCTTTTCTTTTCCTTTATTCTCCTCACACAATGGTTACCCTAGGCCACCATCTATCCACAACTTGTAAGAAAATGTAACAAGTGTGGAAAAATGATATGTGCACATTTTTGCACAAAAAGGCTACAAACCCGATTAGCGATTTTTAATCGCGATTAGTACTAAATTAGCATATAACTAGCCATAAAAACTTAAAAATACTATAATCCCATAAAATACCCTATTTTAGAATTTTCCATAATTTTTCCATAAGTTTCCCCATTTATCGGCATTTAATTATAACGAAATATTAAAATATTCATTAAAATTTAATATTAAATTATAAAAATTCCCAAAAATAATATTTTATTTTTTTTGAAATGTTACAATCTTCCCTCATTAAAGAAATTCGGTCCCCGAATTTAAATTTAAACCCCCCAATTCTAAAACATTTCAATAAAATGTCCAAGTCGTTGGGGCTCCGAAATCATCAATACGTAAAACGCATCATAGCGCAATGTATGCGCATGAGTAATGAGCAGATAACTCGAAAATCAAAACTCCATCCAGCATCCCGCAATCATCGGAGTCATGGTGAAGACACAATGTCTAAATCCAAAATGAAAATCAATATGATATACATCATTAAAACATCTGGAAGCAATGCATGCCATATCTTCTTCAAATCGTTGTACGATGCTCGTAGCACTGCACAGTGGCGGACGTCTATTGTAAGAAAATAACTAGATATATATATCCTTTGTTTAATATGTACGTTCCACCGTTTTGGAAACAATTTAGAAAGGTCTCCTTGTTTTAAACATTTCGTGTCATGTCAGACACGTAGGTAAATACTGAGACTATAGCTCACTTTTTTGGAAATCCCTTCAATAACTATCAATGCATACAAAATATATTCAGGTACTGTCCTCTGACTAGTCCTGCTCAGTACAAAAACTCGTAGCGATCATCATAAAAACGTACTGCTCCATAAGAAATCAATTCCCAAAATATGCATATAAATACTATGTGCGTCTGGTGCGCACGGAAATCAAAATCCATATATGTGCCATACATGCGCACAGAAACAACATCTAAGTGCATCGGGTGTGCACACAACATCTGTCATAGGCAACGTGTGTGCCTAACAGTAAGGACAGGTGCATCTGACACGCACGAAGAATCTTGATTTAGTGCATCTGGTATACACCAAAAACGCTTCTCAAAACATGCGCTCAACATGCGCGAAAATCCAAACCAGGTGCATCCATCATGCACGAAATCATGAAATCCAATATCAAGCGTCGAACATGCGCAAAATCAAATCAGGTGCACAAGGTACACAAAACAAACATCGAGTATCACAATCGAAATCGAAGTCCAGTGCATCTAAGTGCACAAAATGCGTATCACTGCACTGCAAGCATATGTGAATCATACCGAGTGCAAAAACCAAATCGTGTGCGTATATACGTACAAAATCAACTCAACTGTATGGAACCCATAAAATCATAAACGTGAGAAACTAAGGCACGAAAACGAGATCAAGTGCAACAACTGTGCAAAAATCGCAAATACTCAGCAAGTGCAACCATGGTCCATGAAAACAAATATCATGAAATTCAATCATCAAAATCAATCATGCGAATAAATCGCCCAAAATACCGAAATCAAATATGGCGGAATAGTCCCGCTCAAGCACATCCTCCACGAATCTCTGGCCAACTGTCGTGGTCACTCATAGCATGTCTCGTCGACGATTCTGAACTCTGGCCTGCCGGTGTGCGTAACATGACCACTCCTGGGTCCAAGTCTTCCCGTAATTTATTCCAGAAAGGTCCTGTCGAGGTCTCTCCCAAATCTCGTCTCTGCCGAACTGTCCGGAAGTCATCGTCCTTTACTATCTCTGTTTCTTGTTCCGGAATGGCTGCGTACTCATCACGACTCCTTCTAGAAGGTATATCCAAGTACAATGCCTCGACATGCGTATCGCATCTTTGATGTCGGCGGAGTGGAACGTCATCTTATCCAGATTTTGTACGAACCTCTTACTCTACTTTTCTCTAATGTCGACTGCTTCGGACTCGTCTCGTCGTGGCTGCATGGACTGAGCTCCAACGGCTATCCTCGTATCTGGAGTCTCCCAAGAATGCATCTCACCACCTAACATCTGAATGAAGTCGAACCATCCGATCGATTTGTCAAAACCTCATAATCCCCAAGAGCTCAACATCTTGGGTACAGTTTAACAGTATCGAGTACGTACCACAGCATCGATGGTCCAACCGTAGAAGGGCAAACCCAAGCCTCACTAATGGCGCAGAGGAACTGCCGCAAACCCTAAGGTTCAACGGCTTTCACACGGTCATTATGTCGAGTTAGGGTTTCATTCTTTTAGAGGGTCCATAGAATTGCCTGCATGTCATTCCGAATACTTTAAACTTGGAATAATAGGTTTTTGACATTCGATCGTCTCTGGCGACTCTCAACATCTCCGCGTGAAGTCGTATCTAGCTGGAATCAATCTATCTGATGGCCTCGCATTGGGGTAGGCAAACGATCCATATGTCCTAGTCATTTATCCTTGGTGACTAGCGACCTTCTATCAGCTCTTAGTACAACTCGTACCGCAATAGCTCTAACATCTGGGGCGATATCTCGTCGTTCGCAGCAATAACTGGCTCGCTCGTCTGCACGCTGAACAGTGCCTCAATCAACATGAATAAGCAATACGCCAACGGTCATCAAAATCTGGCTGGCCTCTGTCAGTGGCTCAATCCTCTGGTGCAAATCTGCACGTCCGAGTAATCTCATACAGCGATCCATCAACGCTCGTGGCGCAAAACACCATAAAAGGACACATCTCTAGAATCGTGTGTCGCCGGAATCACGCCCTGGTCAATCCTCGTTCGTGACGAGCTCATACTGACCGCAACTCTAGCCGCAGCTCTCTCTGCACGTGATCGTGGCAGCAAAACCATAACTGGTACCGATGAGGCTAGATCAGGAATGAATATAATAATGTGCAAAGAAATGTACATCCTAAGGCTTCTTAAGTGGAGTAGCGTATCGTAAATATGCCGCGGAACATACGTACGGTACGTCACTCTACTCAAGCTACCTATTCCATCAACCAAGGGTCATCCTACGCTCCGAAGGTAAAAACCTAACGCTATGATACCAACTTTGTCACGACCCGAAAGTACGGAACATGACCGGCACTTAGACTATGAAACGTCTCGAGGCGTACGTAATCTAAGTAAGCCGAAGACCCAGAAATCCAAACCAAGGAAAGTAGTAGAATGAAGGAAAAACCAATTTGAATCAAATGCTTGCAACATGCGCCGAAATATACATTTTAAAATCACAAATCTTTTCTAAAAATTTTTGCAGAGTTTCCTTTGTAAAAACTGACCCCAAATGGGTACAAAACCTGATAAAGCATATATAATGAAAAATGCATCCCCAAGCGGGAGCTAGCTCTTCATCAATCGACGGTCACAACCACACAAGCAATAATATACAACGCCGAAAGGCGAGGATCACAACAGAAAAAGAAACTCAAAACAGCATGAAATCCATAGAATACAACGCGCGACTCTAAGGTCGAATGAATAAACAACACTGGTCTCTATCTCAAATAAATATATGTTTGGTTGATGGAATTTACTAGATACAGCTGAATAATAATATACAAGATATAATGATGGTCACGATACAAGTGAACCCATCTACTAGCAAATCACCCAGAAAAGGAAGTAGTGCCAGCAAAGCCGTAATGAAACCTGTACGGCAAAACCTGCAAGAAACTGTGGCACAACGGGGGTGAGCTGCCAACTCGTGAATAGAATACATCTACGAACAGGAATCGCATGTATGACGCAATCCTAGGTCATACAATCAAAATATATATCCTCAAATATAACCAGCAGCCTATAACAATGGCTAGGGTAAATATCTAACCCAAGCGTAATCCTATATGCCCGTGTCAGTGCCTCAGGTAACAATATATCATATGGATGATGTATGAATGCATAAAAACATAATACATGTACTAAAGAGACTGCTTTCATAATGGTGAGATTTCCATTGTATTTTTAAAAATGAGGTATCATAACGAAATCAGTATAAACCGTGTCTAGCATCGACACAAAAACATAAATCCATATATCTCAATATCTCAGGCTCCAGCTACCCGGACTGACATGGATCATCAAATCTCAATACCTCAATATCTCGAAATCTCAATGTCTCAAATCTCAATATCTATGGCGCCGTCAGTCCAGACCGGCCCCTACCATCCATCTCAAGACTACGACGGTATCCTCCGGATATCCGACGCGTCGGGTAAAATCACCAGTCGGTAGTTCTCCCCTGCCAGGCTCAACGCCAACATCTGCGATCCTCTTGCCCCGGGGTACCGCACCGGGCCCACCATGTACCCAAAACGGTTCCTCCACTCCTCGAACTCTGGTCTCACATGCCGCTCTCAGCATCGAGAAAACACATGGTGGACGCACTGAAATATCATATCAAGGGTAACTGGGTTTTTAAAACAGTTACATATTCTCTTTGGTAATACCCACGGTTCCCAAATCCAGAAATCTTATGGAAGTCCGAATCCAAATCATCAATAGCATGTAAAACCATGAATATAGGCATGAGAATCCATGAATGCGGCATAATAATGAATAACAGTATGCATGAAGTGACAAGTAATAACTACAATATCTAAGCTGGCATATAAGGCAAGTACACTAATAACATGCCAAAACTACTAGCTAACAAGCTAAATCAAGCAATAATATTCTCTAGGTGTACGTGACATAGCAATTACCGATGAAGATGTGTGTGAGCCGGCAAGTAAGTGTACGTGGTACATACGCATCATCGGTAATGGTGCTGGTATCCTAACAGCATGATCTCAATAATGGAATATGAATCACAATAAGTATGCGATGCGGAGAAACAACAATAATTTGCGGGAGCTGAATACTAGACACAATGATAACTAATCTGCATTACCCTAGTATAAGTCCTACAATAGTGCCTTTTGAAATAACACGAATCGCAGTGTTTTGAAAATAAGGGCTACAGTGTTTTTAAGAAAAGATACGTCTTTGAAATATCCGTAGAATCCCTTGACCTGTCTTTTAAAATACCCACGATCCGTTAGTTTTGAAATAGGTTGGAGTCTAATCTAGTCTAACAACTACACTAAACTATACGGCTGAACTAACAGGCTGAACTACAGGTAAGGAAACCGCCTAACATCTGAGTCGATACATACACATACCTGTATGTATATTAGTTGGTGATCCCGCCTCGATAATATCATATCCGATACCATATCTATAATCAGACATCCCAAGTCAAGAGTGCGGATCAATCATCAATATATAGCTCGTACGTAAATCCGTCGTACGGCATCCCAAATCTGGGTACGGGTCAGTATCACATTCATCAAATTAATCATTTGGTATCCTCTTTATCAAAGATCATAATCCAGGATACTGACCTACGTCTAGTACAATACTAATATCATCAATAAGATCATGACCTAACTGCTGATTTACAGCCTCAAACAAACCGATATCATCGTCATATATCACAAAGAGGTATACATCGCCCAAAGCGACCCATTATAATTATCTTATCATATCATATCCTATCTCATATCACGATCACATGTCAACCATTATATATATATATATCACTATTTACATGGCATCATCATCCAAAGATCCGTTATAACATCAGGACGTATCTCAAGTACAAATCCTGCCATATCACCGATCTCACGGTCTCGACTCACATCTCATCGACTCACGTTAAATCCCTAAATACTATCCTCAAATCTAGTATATGATCACATAGTCCCATACCCATGTGAACACATAACCATATAAGCACATATGAAAGAAGGAAGTATGCAAGTATAGGTGTGTGTGTGTGTGTGGTGGAACCGCTACTCTAGGGTTTCGCAACACTAAACCAACCCAAACACACCAAATATCCATCTATGTCATCAATAATTTATAATAATATAATCAATATATATGTGTATACGTATTCGTATACATCACTACGAACTGCGGGGGTGCTATACGCCATCCACCCGACTTCTTCCCGTAGATATAAATCTACTCACCTTGCTTCTTGTGTGTCGATGCCGATGTCGCCATCTTTATCTTCAACGCCTCGACGTCACGTGGGGTACCTACAAGGATATCACAACGCTAAAGCACATGAAAATCACATCGGAAACCATAACGGCATACGCTACGCCCATAGGTAAAAACCTATAGCTTCGCGTGCAGACACGACCAATAACCCTTTGCCGTTGACGTTCAAACGCCACCCGACAGAACGAATCACCAAAATACTAAAATCCATGCTTAAACAAGTCGTAAATCATGCGCCAACACATAGAAACTAACCCAGATTTTACCCTAAATGGAATCAGACAAAATTGCACATGCCAGGGGTCAAGTTTACAGGGTATAAGGCTACAGAACAAAAACGAACACCAGAACACCTGCTCTGGCCGCAAATTGCGGCCAGAGGGATTAAATCTGTGGCCAGTTTGAAGGGTTAGGGGCTAGGGCTTTGGGTGGTGGTTCCAGGGTGCCTGCACATCTCTCTGTCCAATCAATTTTATTTTCAGGTGTCTCGGGTGATTGCAGATCTCCAAAAACAGTCCCAGATTTACAGTTTTTCCCGATATCGATTCACTAAATCCGTATTCTGGGTTCTAACCTCTAGTTTGGTCCAATGTAACATCACACCAGGGATTATAGTATCTAATTACAGCTCAATTCATCTTTGATTTCATATCAAACCCTAAACCCTAACTTGAAATTTCAAAAGTCCATCAAACGACACCATATCGACATGAAACTAGTATGGATGCAATAAGAATTGAAATACTATACTAGTGGTGCAGAAATTACCTCCTTTGGCAACTCAAGAAAATTCTTAAGTTGCACAAATTCCTCCAAATCCATTCTTTCTAGGTTCAATGTGTAGCTAGTGAGCTCGGGAACAAGTTTTGTGAAGTCGAAATGGGGTTTCGGGGTTGTATTCATGGTAGATCTAGGGTTGAATAGGGGGAGGAAGAAGAGGGAGAGGCTGCAGCAGCAAGGGGAGAGGGAGAGGAGAAAGAATGAGAAGGGGAAAATGATGGGGGAGCATGGGTCAAACAAGTCAAAAGTAACCCTATCTCTCTCTCTCATCATCATACTTTACTTTTTCTTTTCCTTTTCTTTTCGTTTATTCTCCTCACACAATGGTTACCCTAGGCCACCATCTACCCACAACATGTAAGAAAATGTAACAAGTGTGGAAAAATGATATGTGCACATTTTTGCACAAAAAGGGTACAAACCCGATTAGCGATTTTTAATCGCGATTAGCACTAAATTAGCATATAACTAGCCATAAAAACTTAAAAATTGCATAATCTCATAGAATACCCTATTTTAGAATTTTCCATAATTTTTCCAAAATTTTCCCCATTTATCGGCATTTAATTATACCGAAATATTAAAATATTCATTAAAATTTAATATTAAATTATAAAAATTCCCAAAAATAATATTTTATTTTTTTGAAATGTTACATATACGCCAAGAATTCTTAACATCCTTTTCTCTAAAGCTAACTAGCGTGAAGAGAAGAAATCAAACTGGGAAAGGTGATGCTACGGTCTCCCCAAAAACAACCAAGAACTGGCTTACCCGGAAAACTTAATCTGACTGCCTTCTTACGGTAGTCTCCGAATGCATAACACGTGGCTAACCGATCTATGCTCAGAATAACGTCAAGTTCTAACATATCGAGAGAAAAAAACATATTGACAGAAGAATCCCTATCTCCGATGCGAACAAAACAGACACGAACGAAAAAAATTCGAGCGACAAAAGACTCGCCTACTGGAATAATAACAACCAGCGGCAAATAAAACAAGGACGACTCTTGGTCCAATCTCGGTACAAAGTGCGTAGATACAAGTTCAACAAAAGAAATACGCACATCAGAAGAAAACACTGAAATAACACCCAAAAGAAGTACGCATCGGAAGAAACACTGAAAGAATAACTGTCACAACAGCGTCTATCTAACCGCCTTTGAGCTGGCATACCGGTACGAATCCGCTTCGGTCCAGAAATGACTGAAGTCTCAAAAATGCGCTCCTCTAGCAGTAAGGCTGCATCCATCATGGCTGCATAAGTGTCAAAATGCTGGGCACGAATAGCAAGAAATAACTGCATGTACAATCTCCACACGAACCTCTTTATCCATTTCTCTTCAGTGTCCACCAGGTAAGGAATATCGAACCACAAAGTAAACTGAATGTCGTACTCGGACACTGTCATCCCTGGAGTCTTGCGCAAAGACTCAAAACTACGGGTTCGGGCATCTTGAACGCTCTCCGGAAGGAAACGAGTAAGAAGTACAGCTGTGAACTCATCGCAAGTCATAGGAAGTAGGTCTGCAGCTCGGCCTCTCTCAACTGACTCGCACCAGGTCTGAGCAAGACCTCTCTAGACGAAAACTCGCAAGCTCAATTCATATCTCGTCATAACATCTCTGTGAACGATAATTCTAGCCATCCGGTCAAGGATTATCTACGGATCCTCCGCTACATCTATTCCTGTAAAAACTAGAGGCTTCAGCCTCAAAAACTCCATTAAGGATACAGAAATAATCTTGGTAACAACAGAAACAGCTGCGTAAGCAGCAGGTACAATCACAGTCCCCGCAGTAGGAGGGACATCATCGGCTCTCGGAGCTTGGCTAGCCTCAACTAACAATCCAACCATCTGTCGCAAGTCCTGAATACTCAACTACAGCCTAGCTATCCATCCTAGAGAAGGAGGATCACTCTGTCCCTGAGGGGTAGGTGTACAGCCTCGATCGGTCCTCGTCTCAAATGAGTCAACTCTAATCTCATCACCGGCGGCAACCTTATGGCCCTCATAGTCTCCGGCGGCATAGTGTCTGGAGCAAGAATAGAATTGATAGGAACATTGCGATCAAATCAAAGGATTTCCGGAATCATGGAAGGAAGTACGAGCAATCATATATCCTAAGGTCACTTAGGCGGAGTACCGTATCGTAAGTATCCCGCGGAACATACACACACTACGTCACTCAGCTTAAGTCACCTACTCTATCTACCAAAGGTCATCCTACACTCAGAAAGATAAAACATATCGCTCTGATACCAACTTTGTCATGATCCGAAGTTACGGAACGTGACTGGCACTTAAATTACGAAACGTCTCAAGGCGTACGTAATCTAAGTAAGCCATAGCCAAGAAATCAAAACGAAATAGAGTGAAGGAAAACTTATTTAAAGAAACTGATTTTAACCAAATAAGTCGCACTAAACATTTAAAAGCAACATCAGAATTTCGCAAAATTTTCGGCAGTCTCATTTGTAAATACTGGCACCCAAACGGGTACAACACATGAAAATACATATAAATGATGAATATAGGCATCCACAAGCGGGAGCTAGCTCTTCGCCCATGGCGGAATCACAACCACATGTAATATGTATATCGAAAGTGCACAATAAGCATCTGAAAGCAAGAAATAAGCAAATACCACGTCGGCTCAAGTGAGCATCGACACCAACTTCACAAATACAAGTCCCACGAGTCACATCATCTAGTCAAATATACAAGGGTAGATGGAGTATACTAGATACAAATAATATACATGATGTAATAACATATCCTCGCAACCCACCTATGAGCAAAGCTGCAAATCTATGCAATGAAGCAAAAGGAGAAAGTACGCCCGCCGCTATTGTGCTGATGGGTCGAACCTGCAAGATACTGTGGCACAACATGGTTGAGTTGCCAACTCGTGAGTAGTAAGTAACATCTAAAAAGACTATCGTAAGCATGCACGCAAATGCGTCTCAACCTACACATATCGATATAATATGATGTACTAACATGCATGCAACATGAATGCATAATCAAACACGAAACCTGAACAGGTCTGTTATGAGAAAATCTTTGTTCTTATCTTAGAAAAACCTCTGTGCAATAAACTGAAGTATCATCAATGAAATCAACAGAAAATCTGTGTCAAGCATCGACGCAATATATATATATATATATATATATATCCTAATATCTCAATGTCTCAATATCTCAATGTCTCAATGTCTCAATATCTCGGGCTCTGTCATTCCGGATCGACCCATATCATCAAATCTCACAACTACGTCGATATCCTCCGGATATCCGCCGTGTAAAAATAACATGTCGGTAGTGCACCCCTGCCGGGCTTAACGCCATCTATGCGATCTTCTTTTCCCGAGGTACCGCATCGGGTCCACAATGTACCCGCATACGGTACATCCCCCTCCTCAAATCGGGTATATGATACCGCTCAAGAACCGAGAAAACACATGGTGGACACCGCGCACATCATATCATGAGAAAACCACAATTTCTACTTTAAAATGATAATAGGTTTATAAAATCCTTGCGGTTTTCCCCAAAATCCATAAATCTCATAAATACTGAAATTCTCAAGAAGAATCACAATATGTAAACATATCGGTGATGATGGATGTCTATAATACGATAGTATATATCATGCGAAGTACGGCCAGAAGCTATGCATGAATCCTGATGCAATGAGGTATGTATATATGACTAACAATCCTGTGTATGCATCCTGATGAAATGACTATACAAGTACAAGTCTATAGATCATATATAATGCAATGCACAGATACCGATTCTAAGCAAGTTCTATAGTGTTCGTGACATAGCAATTACCAAAGGCGTGTGTGTATGCATGAAAAGTGCACATGCGGCATGAACCAATGGTAATAGTGCAAGTGTCCTATGAGATAATATCATATATATCTATGATGATTCAATGCAATGAGATGACTAACTAGGAGACTATGCATATAAATACGAGCACTACTAGAAATCCTGACTATCGGGCGCCTCGCACAATCCAGACGATTTCCCCATAGATGTGTACATCTACTCACTGGGACGCCTCGGCTAATCTGATCCGATTTCAGCTCTGCCATTTCCGTGCCACATCCGACGCCTTTGCACCCGATCCTAGAAACGTACACAAGTAAATAAGAGAATAAATATATAAATAGTCGCGGACATAAACAAAACGAGTCAAACATGGGCACTAACAAAACGTGCACGCACTTGGGGCACAAAACACGCTCGCGACGACGCCACAAAGCACAACTAGGGTCGCTAAACGTGACAACCACTAAGCTTAAAACCCAATCGCACCAATCGTGCATTCACAACACACTAAATATTATATGAAATAAGTTATATATCATCAAAACCGAGAACTTAATAAAAATCGATTTATTCCAAAAACCTAGCAAGCACATCGATAGGGTTTGTAGGGTTCTTAAGCACAACCACAAGGTTTTGTAAGGCATCAAACATGCCGTATTTAAAAATTTTAGTGTGCCAAACAACCTAACTAAGGATCTAACTAGAGTTTTAGGAGCTAAACTAGAAAGTAAACATCTTTACTTCTAAGTGATAACGGAATACAACTTTTGTAGACCGGTCCTTCACTTCAATGGCACCTTGTAGTGGTCCCTTCGCTGCAATCATGGAACTCCCGGACTCTTGCATGGCTTCTCAAGGTGAAAGGAACGATCTTGCTTGATGTCTTCGAGGCCGAAGATGATCAGCGTCGAGGAGACACTAACTCAAGCTACTACTTCACTAATGAGATATTAGTGAAGCTAACACCCTATACTAAAGTGATAATCTAGTAGAGGATGACGAAGTAGGAAGTGGGCTCACTTTAGTTTTATTTTTCTAACAATATTTTCTCACTTTTGAAAAAGCTAGAAAGCTTTTTTCTCAAGGATGAAGAAGAAGAAGCAAAGAGATGAGAATGAACTAATGAGGTGAGAGAATCAACCATGGGTGAGTTTCTATCATATAGCTAACTCATGTAGATACATAACCATGGCTAAATTATAATGGTTAGGTTAATAAATATCTTAAGTAAAACAAAATTAGTGGACCAAGTCAATGCATCCACAAGCTTCTACAAGTTTCATACATGTGACCATTTATCCACTAATTTGGATTTACTTTAAATAATTAAACCACGCATTATAATTAGTATGGTGTAAGTCTCATACACCCATATAGTGTGTATCAACAACCATGACACAAAAATAACACAATTAATATATATCACATATATATTAAGTGTGCACATGTGAGAAAAATAAATGCTTAAGTGAGCTAATATTAATTAATGTAAACTAGTATATCAAATATGCAATTATACACTAAATTATCAAATCAACACTTGATTTAATAATCCGGCTATATCTTATATGACCGACTAATATTATGTGTACCAACTTATCGAATCAACACTTGATTCGATAACCAGGCTTTATCATATATAACCGACCGATATAAATATTGCGAGAATAGAATACGGTATCGCATACTCGTATTGTTCTCGGTCCCACACATATCATATATATGCTCCTATTTCGTTTCGCCTGAGCCAGTAAAACCTTTATGTATGACTCTAAGGACTAGTCAATACACCGGCAGTAGGTGATGATCACATCAAACACCCATAAGCCGTCAGCGGTACTAGCTGGACGTAACGGCTACCCGGATATTGAGCGATCAGAAGATCAACATGCAAGCCCGCTCTACCTCCTGTAAAGTCTGTCAGTAACACTATCATACAGTCCGGTCTCTTCGTCTAAGATGTCGCATATCAAGTCTAGGGGTGGTAAACGTCAGACCCCAATAACTCGATAAGTCATGCCGATACGAGGCTCATAACGGGTCAAGAAACTACTGATAACACTTACCAGTAAATCTCTAAATCAGCCCAGGCCAGAACCTTCCAGTTATAGCCAATTGAGCATTGCACGACATCTACCCCCAATACTGGGAGAGACGAAATCCCCTCCTATCGCTCATACCTCCATGTGACTCGGGACTGTACCCAAAAACCACTGTTTTGTGCGTCCTCTTGAACGTGGTAAGGAAGAAATCAAAGCATACTGGGAATCACACAAGACACTCTGACGATCTCGGGTCTACAGACTAACCTGTACCAGTGTCACCAGAGAACTGCTATCTGACGTCAGGTATAATACCATCTAGGAGTTGTCGGCGAGTCCGTCCAGTGTACCCAGTCTCCACTGAGCACCCGTATACCATCTCTGATGTCAAACACCAATGGATATAGGATCATCCATCGCCCATCATATGGGTCGAGAAGCGTATACGCTAGTCTACTCTGGTATATCGATGCCCTGTCTCGATACACCCACGACTAGGAACATTAAAGAATGAACTTATGGACTACCATGGCCCCACTAATATGATCTACGTCATAATCCTGGTGGTCAAGTACACATACTAAGGGCTTTATCAACATGTAACCATAAGACAGTATCAAGAGACAAGTATACATGTTAAGATAAAGAGCAACCAGATAGCATACTATCATGTCGAGCAAGAAAGTCCTCTCTATATATGTCCAAGCATCCAATATAATATACATCATATGTACAATAATGGCCTCTAGAGCATGCATACAACAAACAATCTCCCACTTGCACTAGGGCCAGCTACTGTAGTATCGCATACCTAATATACCGAAGAGTCTCTCGAACTGTATCTGGGGAATGACCTTCGTGAGTGGATCCACTGTGTTGTTCTTCGTGTCAACTCTCTTGACCTCGATCTCCCGGCGATCAACTATCTCCTGGATCATGTGATACGACCTCAGAATATGTTTGGATCGCTGATGGGACCTGGGTTCCTTGGCCAAATCCTTCGCTCCATTGTTATCACAATACATTGGATACTCAATGGATGGAACCACTCCAAGTTCAGTTATAAACTTCTTCATCCAGACAGCCTCTTTGGAAGCATCGTTGGCAGCGATGTATTCAGCCTCCATCGTTGAGTCTACCACGGTTTCCTGCTTGGAACTCTTCCAGCATACCGCCCCTCCATTGAGGTAATGACAAATCCCGAGTACGACTTAGAGTCGTCCTTATCACTCTGGAAGCTCGAATCGGTAAAGGACTCCACTTGGAGTTCTCCGTTACCATACACCAAGAGCATCTCTTTAGTCCTTCTCAAGTACTTGAGAATGCTCTTCACGGCTGTCCAGTGACTCTCTTCAGCATCTGCTTGATATCTACTGTCACATCCCGAAAGTACGGAACAAGACCGGCACTTAAACTACGAACGTCTCGAGGCGTACGTAATCTAAGTAAACCGAAAACCCAGAAATCCAAACCAAGAAAAGTAGTAGAGTGAAGGAAAACAAATTTAAAACAAGAAGTTTTAATAGCATAAGCCGAATTATGCGGGTTTTAAAAAAACATTAAAAATTTCCTGAAAATTTCGGCAGAGTCTCCTTTGTAAATACTGGCCCCCAAACGGGATACAACATGAATAGTATAAGAAATCAATAAAAAGGCATCCCCAAACGGGAGCTAGCTCTTCGTCAATCGACGGTCACAACCACACAAGCAATATAATATACAACGCCAACGGCGAGGATCAAAATTCAAAAGGAAACTCAAAACCACAAGAAAAACACAGAAATATAACGCGCGACTCTAAGGTCGAAAGAATAACATCACTGGTCTCTATCTCAAAATAAATACATGTTTGGTTGATGGAACTTCTAGATACAACAGAATAATGATATACAAGATATATAATGGGGGGTACGATACAAGTAAACCCACCTACTAGCAAATCACCCGAAGGAAACTATGCCCGCAAGCCGTAATGAAACCTGTACGGCAAACCTGCAAGAAACTGGGGCACAACGGGGGTGAGTTGCAAACTCGTGAATAGAAAAATATCTACGAATAGAAATCGCATAAATAACGCAAACCTAGGTCAATGATCATAATATAACCTCAAATATATGTGTAACATGCAGCCTATAACAATGGCTAGGGTAATATCTAACCCGAGTGTAATCTCATGTGCCCGTGTCAGTGCCTCAGGTAGCAATATATCATATGAATGAGCTATGAATGCATGAAAACAGAATATATGTAAATGAAGAAACTGTTTTCATAATTTAGTAAGATTTCCTTTGTATTTTAAAATGAGGTATCATAATGAAATCAACATCAACAGTGTCTAGCATCGACAAAAAACATAAATCTCAATGTCTCAAAATCTCAGGCTCCGGCTATCCGGACTAGCCTGTATCATCAAATCTCAGTACCTCAATATCTCGAAATCTCAATGTCTCAATCTCAATATCTAGGGCGCCGTCAGTCCAGACCAGCCCCTACCATCCATCTCAAGACCACGACGGTATCCTCCGGATATCCGACGCGTCGGGTAATATCACCGGTAGGTAGTCTCCCCCTGCCAGGCTCATCGTCATCACCACGAGCTTCTTGCCCCGGGATACCTTACCGGGTCCACCATGTACCCGAAACGGTTCCTCCACTCCTCGAATCGGGTCTCGAAATCCATCAGCAAACTCATGGTGGACGACTCATACATCATGGGAAAACCGCACTTTTATTTAAAAGAGAGGGAAGAAGCTTATACAAGTTTTGCGGTTTTCCCCCAAATCCAGAAAATCTCATAGAAATCCGAATCATCAAAAGCATGTAAAACCATGAATATAAGCATGAGCATCCATGAATACGGCATATAATGAATAACAGTATGCACGAAGTGACAAGTAACAACTACAATGTTTAAACTAGCATATAATGCAAGCAACTAATCATCATGTCAAAACTACTAGTTAACAAGCTACATTAGGCGATAATATTTTCTAAGGTGTTCGTGACATGGCAATTACCGATGAAGATGTGTGTGAGCCGGCAAGCAAGTGTACGTGGTACATACGCATCATCGGTAATGGTGCTGGTGTCCTAACAATATGATATCAACAATGCAATAAAAAATTATAATATAAGTATGCGATGCGGAGCGAACAGTATTAACGAGCGGGAGCTAAATACTAAACACAACGATAACTAATCTGCATTACCCTAATATAAATCCTACAAATGGTGCCTTTTGAAATAACACGAATCATGGGGTTTTGAAAATAGGGGCTACGGTGTTTTTATGAAAAGATACGTCATTTTGAAATATCCGTAGGATCCCTTGGGCTGTCTTTTAAAATACCCACGATTCGTTAGTTTTTGAAATAGGTAAGAATCGAATCTAATCTAACAACTAAACTAAACTAAAGGACAAAGTTAACAAGCTGGACCGCAGGTAAGGAACCCGCCTAACATCTGAGTCGATACATATACATACCTGTATATATATATTAGTCGGTGATCCCGCCTCAATAATATCATACCCGATACCATATCTATAACCAGACATCCCAAGTCAAAAGTGCGGATCAATCATCAAAATATAGCTCGTACGTAAATCCGTCGTACGGCAGCCCCAAATCTGGGTACGGGTCAATATCACATTCATCATACTATTCACCTGGTATCCTCTTTATCAAATATCATGATCGGGGTACTGATCTACGTCTAGTACAATACTGATACCGCCTAAGTATGCATGGACGTGTGTGAAACACTACGTCAAGGACCCGCTACAACGTCATGTCATATCTCAAATACGAACCCTGCTATATCACCGATCTCACAGCCTCAATTCAAATCTCATCGACTCATCTTAAATCCCAAGTACTATCCTCATTATCCATGCATGCGTATATGAATGTATATATGCATAGTCCCATACCCACGCATATATACATATATACACATCCCAATCTGTGCACAAGAAAGTAAAGTATGCAAGTCTGAGTGTGCGTATGTGGGTATAACAACTACTCTAGGGTTTCGCAACTAACCCAAAGGTACTCCATGAACTCATAACCATAACATGAATGAACATTCTCGTATCATAAAACACCTATATAAACATATATATATGAGCTACACTACGGACTGCGGGGGTGCTATATGCCATCCACCCGACTTCTCCCCGTAGATATAAATCTACTCACCTGGTCCTCGCTCGCCGGTGCCGACGTCGCCACGCGCTTGCTTGTCGTCTCGAAGTACACATGGGGTACCTACAAATCATAACACACCGTATCGCATTAAAACCAAATTCGAAATCGAAATGGCATACGAAAATCAAATCGGCACGCGTATCACGCATAGGTCAAAACCTATCGCCTACGCATGCAAGAACAGCCAAACCAACTCTCGATGTCGATGTACAAACGTCAGACCATCGAGAAAAACCCAAATACACTCATTTGCACATTCACGAACACTAATTTTAATATAAAATAGGTTAAAACTCACAAAAACCCCAATTTCACTTAAAAAGTCATTTTTCCGAAAATCTAGCAAGCACAATTCGCCGTTTTTGTACAAAACATGATGTTTAAACAAATGTAGCGGCTATAATACTTATTAAATATCTTAAATAGGTTATACAAACAATTTCCACATTTTTAATCCCAATTATTTAACCAATTTCAAATGCCTAGTTAGCAAATTAGCATAATTAACACAATTTTTTTTAAACTAACCATTAACAACTAACTACTAATCTTGTTTTAACAATTTTAGTGGCCACAATATTCACCAAATAACTTAATTAGGTCACAAAAATATTAACTAGATTTTTCACTCATATATATTCAAAATTCCTAAAAACCTAGTTTGCACAATCATGCAATTTTAACAATTTTTCATGTAACAATTTGCAATCTAACTACTAGTTTACATTCTTCAAATCTTAAGATGGTAAGCTACCCATTACAACCATAATCTATAGATCAAAATGCTAACATTAAATCAAAACCTTTCTTGATTTCCAAGCTTGCAATCAAAACTTAATTAAACACTTAATTAAGTTGATTCAAAGAAATTAACCTACAACTAAACACTAGGGTTAGGATTTACCTCCACAATTTTAGAGATCTCCCATGCAAACAAGGCCTCCAAACTTGCTCTCTAGCTCCAAGATCCATGTTAGCTAAGGCAAAGAAATAATGGGTAAGAGTTGGATTTGGATTTTGCTTTGAAATTTTGTGGATTTTTAAGCATTTTTGTGGATTTTTTGAAGAGAATTTGAGATGAAGAAGTGAAGGGGCTGTTCTAAATGGGGGGCTCGGCCAAATGCAGGTGGGGAGAGGAGAGAGAGGGTGTGGGGAGTTTGACCAAGTCAAGAACCATACATTAAGTATATAAACCCATACCTCAATTACTATATAATAATCTACACTTCAATTCTTTTTATTTCTTTGTTTTGTGAGATATGAAGTGGGCCAAAAGGGGTTTGGGGCAGCAAGGCTCGGCCAAGATGGAAAGTGGGTGTGTGTGAGTGTGTGGGGTGAGGGAAAATGATAAATATTATACCCCAAACAACCATTTACACTAAATTCACTAAAAAAGCCTTTTTTCTTCAATAATTTCTAAACCGTTTTGGCAAATGATTTCGTTTCAGAAACAATATTTTACAAGTCACTTTAGTGTGTCATGAATTATAAAATTTGTATCAACCCATTCCAATTTGTAATTTTCCCTAATTAAATTTATTAGTGACGGCTTAAAATAATATTAAAATAATTTTTTTTTCAGAAAATTTGAAATTTCACCAGTGGCTCAATAAACACCAAATACTAGCAATTACATAGCTAGAATATGTATATTTAACTTTATAATAAAGATATTTGTATTTTGAATTTTTACAGAAAACCCCCTTATTTTACCGATTTTCCGAAATTTCACCGAAACGATTTTCAAAACGTTAAAATCTTCCCCCTTAAAGAAATTCGGTCCCCGAATTTAAATTAAAACTCCCCCCCCCCCAAATACTAAAACATCTAAGCAAAACCATCAAGTCGTCGGGGCTCTGAAATCATAAATACATAAAATAAATCGTAGCGCAATGCGGGCGCATGAAAAATGAGCATATAACTCAAAATCAAAACTCCGTCAAGCATCCCGCAATCATTGGAGTCATGGTGAAGACACAATGTCTAAATCCAAAATGAAAATCAATCCCAAAATACGCGTATGAATACTACGTGCGTCTGGTGCGCACGACAATCAAAATCCATATACGTGCCATATAAGTGCACAGAAATAAGATCTAAGTGCATCGGGTGTGCACAAAGCATCTGTCGTAGGCAACGTGTGTGCCTGACAGCAAAATCAGGTGCATCTGACATGCACGAAAAAATCTCGATTTAGTGCATCTGGTGTGCACCAAAATCGCATCTCAAGACATGCGCTCAACATGCGCGAAAACCCAAAACCAGGGGCATCCATCATGCACGAAATCATGAAATCCAATATCAAGCGCCGAACATGCGCAAAATCAAATCAGGTGCATAAGGTGCACAAAACAAATATCGAGTATCACAATCGAAATCGAAGTCCAGTGCATCTAAGTGCACAAAAGGCGTATCACTGCACTGCAAGCATATATAAACTATACAGAATGCAGAAACCAAATCGTGTGCGTGCTTACGCACAAAATCAACTCAAATGTCTAAAACCGTAAAATCACAAACATGTGAAACCAAAGCATGAAAACGATATCAAGTGCAACACTGTGCAAAGATCGTAAATCCTCAATCATCAAAATCAAATCATGCGAATAAATCACCCAAAACATCGAAATCAATAATGGCGGAATAGTACCGCTCAAGTGCATCCTCTAAGAATCTCGGGCCAACTGTCGTGGTTACTAGTGGGACGTCTCGTCGATGATCATGAACTCTGGCCTGCTGGTGTGCGTAACAATGACCACTCCTGGGTCAAGGTCTTCACTGTGAATTACCAATCTCTCGGTCCATCGGCTCATCGGCCCTGTCAGGTGTGCTAACGGGGATGATTCCGTTCTGGCACTTCTCTGGTCATCTCTCGGTCAATCATCGCGACCACTCGTAAGACAGCATATCACTGGCGTCGGCCTCTGGCTCTCTGAATGTACGTAACACATCTGATCCTGGGTGCAAGTATCATTGCAGCAGTGTCCTGGAAGGAATCCTGCTCACGGTCTCTTCCATGTCTCGTCTCTGTCAACTGTCCGGAAGTCATCGTCCTTTCCTATATCTGCATCTTGCTCTGGAACGACTGCATACTCATCGCGACTCCTTCTGGAAGGTAAATCCAAGTACCATGCCTCGGCATGCGCATCGCATCTCTGATGTCGGCGGAGTGGACCGTCATCTCATCTAGATCTGGTACGAACCTCTTACTTCACTTTTCTCTAATGTCGTCGGCTTTGGACTCATCTCGTCGCGGCTGCATGGACTGAGCTCCAACGGCTATCCTCGTATCGGGAGTCTCCCAAGAAATGCATCTCACCACCTAGCATCCGAATTAAGTCGAGCCATCCGATCGAGTCGTCAAAACCTCATAATCCCCCAAGAGCTCAACATCTTGGGCACAGTTTAATAGTATCGAGTACATACCACAGCATCGGTGGTCCAGCCGTAGAAGGGCAAACCCAAGCCTCACTAATGGCGCCGTAGAACTGCCGCAAACCCGAAGGTTCAAAGGCTTTCACACGGTCATTAAGTCGAGTTAGGGTTTCATTCTTCTAGAGGGTCCATAGAATTGCCTGCATGCCCTTCCGAATACTTTAAACTTGGAATAATAGGTTTCTGACATTCGATCGTCTCTGTCGACTCTCAACGTCTCCGCGTGAAGTCGTCTCTTGCTGGAATCAATCTATCTGATGACCTCGCATCGGGGTAGGCGAACGATCCACATGTCCTAGTCATTCATCCTCGATGACTAGCGACCTTCTATCATCTCTTAGTACAACTCGTTCTGCACTAACTCCAGCATCTGGGGCGATATCTCGTCGCTCGCAGCAACAACTGGCTCACTCGTCTGCACGCTGAACAGTGCCTCAATCATCATGAGTAAGCAATACACGAACGGTCATCAAAATCTGGCTGGCCTCTATCATTGGCTCAATCCTCTAGTGTCGATCAGCACATCCGAGTAACCTCATAAAGGCGATCCGCCAAACGCTCGTGGCGCGGAAACACAGTAAAAAGACACATCTCCGCAATCTTGTGTCGCCGGAATTTCGCCCTGGTCAGTCCTCGTTCGTGACGAGCTCGTGCTGACCGCAACTCTAGCTGTAGCTCTCCCTGCCCGTAATCGTGGCAGCAAAACCATAACTGGTACCGATGAGGCTAGATCGGAATGAATGTAATACTGAGCAAAGAAATGTACATCCTAAGGCTTCTTAAGTGGAGTAGCGTATCGTAAATATGCCGCAGAACATACCTACGGTACGTCACTCTACTTTAGTCACCTATTCCATCAACCAAGGGTCATCCTACGCTCCGAATGTAAAACCTAACGCTCTGATACCAACTTTGTCACATCCCGAAAGTACGGAACAAGACCGGCACTTAAACTACGAACGTCTCGAGGCGTACGTAATCTAAGTAAACCGAAAACCCAGAAATCCAAACCAAGAAAAGTAGTAGAGTGAAGGAAAAAAAATTTAAAACAAGAAGTTTTAATAGCATAAGCCGAATTATGCGGGTTTTAAAAAAAACATTAAAAATTTCCTGAAAATTTCGGCAGAGTCTCCTTTTTAAATACTGGCCCCCAAACGGGATACAACATGAATAGTATAAGAAATCAATAAAAAGGCATCCCCAAGCGGGAGCTAGCTCTTCGTCAATCGACGGTCACAACCACACAAGCAATATAATATACAACGCCAACGGCGAGGATCAAAATTCAAAAGGAAACTCAAAACCACAAGAAAAACACAGAAATATAACGCGCGACTCTAAGGTCGAAAGAATAACATCACTGGTCTCTATCTCAAAATAAATACATGTTTGGTTGATGGAACTTCTAGATACAACAGAATAATGATATACAAGATATATAATGGGGGGTACGATACAAGTAAACCCACCTACTAGCAAATCACCCGAAGGAAACTATGCCCGCAAGCCGTAATGAAACCTGTATGGCAAACCTGCAAGAAACTGGGGCACAACGGGGGTGAGTTGCGAACTCGTGAATAGAAAAATATCTACGAATAGAAATCGCATAAATAACGCAATCCTAGGTCAATGATCATAATATAACCTCAAATATATGTGTAACATGCAGCCTATAACAATGGCTAGGGTAATATCTAACCCGAGTGTAATCTCATGTGCCCGTGTCAGTGCCTCAGGTAGCAATATATCATATGAATGAGCTATGAATGCATGAAAACAGAATATATGTAAATGAAGAAACTGTTTTCATAATTTAGTAAGATTTCCTTTGTATTTTTAAAATGAGGTATCATAATGAAATCAACATCAACAGTGTCTAGCATCGACACAAAACATAAATCTCAATGTCTCAAAATCTCAGGTTCCGGCTATCCGGACTAGCCTGTATCATCAAATCTCAGTACCTCAATATCTCAAAATCTCAATGTCTCAATCTCAATATCTAGGGCGCCGTCAGTCCAGACCGGCCCCTACCATCCATCTCAAGACCACGACGGTATCCTCCGGATATCCGACGCGTCGGGTAATATCACCGGTAGGTAGTCTCCCCCTGCCAGGCTCATCGTCATCACCACGAGCTTCTTGCCCCGGGATACCTTACCGGGTCCACCATGTACCCGAAACGGTTCCTCCACTCCTCGAATCGGGTCTCGAAATCCATCAGCAAACTCATGGTGGACGACTCATACATCATGGGAAAACCGCACTTTTTATTTAAAAGAGAGGGAAGAAGCTTATACAAGTTTTGCGGTTTTCCCCCAAATCCAGAAAATCTCATAGAAATCCGAATCATCAAAAGCATGTAAAACCATGAATATAAGCATGAGCATCCATGAATACGGCATATAATGAATAACAGTATGCACGAAGTGACAAGTAACAACTACAATGTTTAAACTAGCATATAATGCAAGCAACTAATCATCATGTCAAAACTACTAGTTAACAAGCTACATTAGGCGATAATATTTTCTAAGGTGTGCGTGACATGGCAATTACCGATGAAGATGTGTGTGAGCCGGCAAGCAAGTGTACGTGGTACATACGCATCATCGGTAATGGTGCTGGTGTCCTAACAGTATGATATCAACAATGCAATAAGAAATTATAAAATAAGTATGCGATGCGGAGCGAACAGTAATAATGAGCGGGAGCTAAATACTAAACACAACGATAACTAATCTGAATTACCCTAATATAAATCCTACAAATGGTGCCTTTTGAAATAACACGAATCATGGGGTTTTGAAAATAGGGGCTACGGTGTTTTTATGAAAAGATACGTCATTTTGAAATATCCGTAGGATCCCTTGGGCTGTCTTTTAAAATACCCACGATTCGTTAGTTTTTGAAATAGGTAAGAATCGAATCTAATCTAACAACTAAACTAAACTAAAGGACAAAGTTAACAAGCTGGACCGCAGGTAAGGAACCCGCCTAACATCTGAGTCGATACATATACATACTTGTATATATATATTAGTCGGTGATCCCGCCTCAATAATATCATACCCGATACCATATCTATAACCAGACATCCCAAGTCAAGGGTGCAGATCAATCATCAAAATATAGCTCGTACGTAAATCCGTCGTACGGCATCCCCAAATCTGGGTACGGGTCAATATCACATTCATCATACTATTCACCTGGTATCCTCTTTATCAAATATCATGATCGGGGTACTGATCTACGTATAGCACAATACTGATACCGCCTAAGTATGCATGGACATGTGTGAGACACTACGTCAAGGACCCGCTACAACGTCATGTCGTATCTCAAATACGAACCCTGCTATATCACCGATCTCACAGCCTCAATTCAAATCTCATCGACTCATCTTAAATCCCAAGTACTATCCTCATTATCCATGCATGCGTATATGAATGTACATATGCATAGTCCCATACCCATGCATATATACATATATACACATCCCAATCTGTGCACAAGAAAGTAAAGTATGCAAGTCTGTGTGTGCGTATATGGGTATAACAACTACTCTAGGGTTTCGCAACTAACCCAAAGGTACTCCATGAACTCATAATCATAACATGAATGAACATTCTCGTATCATAAAACACCTATATAAACATATATATATGAGCTACACTACGGACTGCGGGGGTGCTATACGCCATCCACCCGACTTCTCCCCGTAGATATAAATCTACTCACCTGGTCCTCGCTCGCCGGTGCCGACGTCGCCACGCGGTTGCTTGTCGTCTCGAAGTACACATGGGGTACCTACAAATCATAATGCACCGTATCGCATTAAAACCAAATTCGAAATCGAAATGGCATACGAAAATCAAATCGGCACGCGTATCACGCATAGGTCAAAACCTATCGCCTACGCATGCAAGAACAGCCAAACCAACTCTCGATGTCGATGTACAAACGTCAGACCATCGAGAAAAACCCAAATACACTCATTTGCACATTCATGAACACTAATTTTAATATAAAATAGGTTAAAACTCACAAAAACCCCAATTTCACTTAAAAAGTCATTTTTCCGAAAATCTAGCAAGCACAATTCGCCGTTTTTGTACAAAACATGATGTTTAAACAAATGTAGCGGCCATAATACTTATTAAATATCTTAAATAGGTTATACAAACAATTTCCATATTTTTAATCCCAATTATTTAACCAATTTCAAAAGCCTAGTTAGCAAATTAGCATAATTAACACAATTTTTTTTAAACTAACCATTAACAACTAACTACTAATCTTGTTTTAACAATTTTAGTGGCCACAATATTGACCAAATAACTTAATTAGGTCACAAAAATATTAACTAGATTTTTCACTCAAATATATTCAAAATTCCTAAAAACCTAGTTTGCACAATCATGCAATTTTAACAATTTTTCATGTAACAATTTGCAATCTAACTACTAGTTTACATTCTTCAAATCCTAAGATGGTAAGCTACCCATTACAACCATAATCTATAGATCAAAATGCTAACATTAAATCAAAACCTTTCTTGATTTCCAAGCTTGCAATCAAAACTTAATTAAACCCTTAATTAAATTGATTCAAAGAAATTAACCTACAACTAAACGCTAGGGTTAGGATTTACCTCCACAATTTTAGAGATCTCCCATGCAAACATGGCCTCCCAACTTGCTCTCTAGCTCCAAGATCCATGTTAGCTAAGGCAAAGAAATAATGGGTAAGAGTTGGATTTGGATTTTGCTTTGAAATTTTGTGGATTTTAAAGCATTTTTGTGGATTTTTTGAAGAGAATTTGAGATGAAGAAGTGAAGGGGCTGTTCTAAATGGTGGGCTCGGCCAAATGCAGGTGTGGAGAGGAGAGAGAGGGTGTGGGGAGTTTGACCAAGTCAAGAACCATACATTAAGTATATAAACCCATACCTCAATTACTATATAATAATCTACACTTCAATTCTTTTTATTTCTTTGTTTTGTGAGATATGAAGTGGGCCAAAAGGGGTTTGGGGCAGTAAGGCTCGGCCAAGATGGCAAGTGGGTGTGTGTGAGTGTGTGGGGTGAGGGAAAATGATAAATATTATACCCCAAACAACCATTTACACTAAATTCACTAAAAAAGCCTTTTTTCTTCAATAATTTCTAAACCGTTTTGGCAAATGATTTCGTTTCAGAAATAATATTTTACAAGTCACTTTAGTGTGTCATGAATTATAAAATTTGTATCAACCCATTCCAATTTGTAATTTTCCCTAATTAAATGTATTAGTGACGGCTTAAAATAATATTAAAATAATTTTTTTTTCAGAAAATTTGAAATTTCACCAGTGGCTCAATAAACACCAAATACTAGCAATTAGATCGCTAGAATATGTATATTTAATTTTATAATAAAGATATTTGTATTTTGACTTTTTACAGAAAACCCCCTTATTTTACCGATTTTCCGAAATTTCACCGAAACGATTTTCAAAACGTTAAATCTACTCACTACACTTAGTGAGTATGCTACATCGGGTCTGGTACATAGCATCGCATATATGATAGAGCCTACTGCCGAAGCATAGGGTATCTCTTGCATGCGAGCTCTCTCTAAATCAGTCTTGGGAGACATCTTTTTGGAGAGTGAGTCCTGAGATCGTGGGTAAAAACCCACGCTTGGATTCTTCCATACTAAACCTCTTTAGTATGGTGTCAATGTACCTGGATTGGGACAATCCTAGTATCCGTTTAGATCTATCTCAATAGATCTTAATCCCTAAGATGTAGGAGGCATCATCTAGATCTTTCATTGAGAATCTTTATGATAAGAAGAGCTTGACCGAGTGCAGCATAGAAATGTCATTTCTTATCAAGAGTATGTCATCCACGTACAATACGAGGAAGACAACCTTACTCTCTTCCACCTTCTTTTATATACAAGGTTCATCAGTGTTTTTGACGCAATCAAACTCTTTGATAACGACATCAAAACAGATGTTCCAACTCTGCGATGCTTGTTTTAACCCGTAGATGGATTTAAGCAGCTTGCACACCTTTCCGCTGCTCCCACTGTCTATAAATCCCTATGGCTGAGTCATGTACACACACTCTTCTAAATCACCATTTAGAAAGGCGGTCTTAACATCCATTTGCCAGATTTCGTAGTCATGGTATGCAGCAATGGCAAGCATGATCCGGATGGATTTAAGCATAGCCACTGGAGAAAAGGTTTCATCATAATCCACACCTGGTCACGAAAACCCTTTGTAACAAGTCTAGCTTTGAAAGTCTCCACTTTCTCATCTACACCAAGTTTCTTCTTAAAGATCCATTTGCTCCCAATGGATTTTACCCCTTCAGGAGCAACCTCGAAAGTCCATACTTTGTTGGTGTATATGGATTCCATCTCAGATCGTATTGCATCCAGCCATCTCACTGAGTCCCCACTCGTGATGGCCTGCTCGAAGCTAGTTGGATCATCATCCTCCATGATGCAATCCTCGCTTCCACCATCAATGAGAAAACCGTAGTATCTCTTAGGTGGACGAGGAATCCTACTAGATCGGCGGAGAGACTGGGGTTCGTTGGGCACTATCGAATTCTCTGGTTCCACTAAATCTTCTGTTATAGTTCTTGCAGCTGGAACGTCTTCCAGTTCTACCTCATGGCCACTAATCTCTTTTGCAAGAAATTCCTTTTCTAAAAAGGTGGCATGCCGAGAAACAAACACCCTTTGTTCCTCGGTGTGGTAGAAGATATACCCTTGTGAATTTTTGGGATATCCTACAAATTTGCACAGAACAGACCGTGCCTCGAGTTTGTCCGGATTTTGCCGTTTGACATAGGCCGGACAACCCCATATCTTAACATAATTAAGACGTGGTCTCTTCCCCTTCCATATCTCATATGGAGTGGGAAGCACTTATTTGTTGGGGACCATATTCAATAGATGTATTGCTGTCTCCAGCGCATACCCCTAGAAGAAAATAAGTAACTCAGCTATGCTCATCATAGAGCGCACCATATCTAATAGGGTGCGGTTCCTCCGTTCCGATACACCGTTATGCTGTGGTGTAAATAGAGGAGTTAGCTGAGAGAGAATCCCATTCTCTTTTAGGAAGTCCAGGAATTCATTGCTCAAGTATTCACCTCTTCGATCAGATCGAAGGACTTTAATACTTTTTCCCGTTTGGTTCTTGACTTCTTGTTTATATTCTCTAAATTTCTTAAAATCTTCAGACTTGTGTTTCATCAGGGACACATGTCCGTACCTTGAGAGATCGTCAGTGAATGTAATGAAGTATGAGGAACCATCCCTGGCATGTGTAGATATGGGACCGCATACATCACTATGTATTAGTCCCAAGAGTTCACTAACTCTTTCTCCGTGTCTTGTAAACGGAGTTTTGGTCATCTTGCCTTTGAGACATGACTGGCAAGTGTCATAAGATGAAAATTCGAACGGATTCAAATATCTATCCTTATGCAACTTAGCTAGTCGTGTCGCATTGATATGACCTAGTCTACAATGCCACAAGAAGGATTCGTTCATTTCTGAACTCTTCCTCTTGTGTGTATTTGCTATGCTCAGAACTGTTAATTGATTTAGAACATAAATGCCATTGCACAACGTGCCTGATCCAACCAACTTTTGGTTCAGGAAAATGTTCATAATATTATCCTGTAATACAAAATTATATCCCTCTTTACTTAATAAAGAAACTGATATAATGTTGCATATCAGGTTCGGCATGTAATAGCATTCGTTCAGAATCAACGTATTACCACTTGGCAATACAAGGTGATATTCCCCGATGGATTTTAATGCAACAATTGCACCATTTCCAACCCTTATGTCTTTATCACCTTCTCCCAGTTCTCTACTTTTCCTTAGCCCATGTAACAGATTGCATATATGGGATCCTGACCCAGTATCCAATACCCAGAACGTGGAGCAAAGGGAGAAACGGTTCTTTGTAACGAACACACCCGAAGAAAATGCATCAACATGTACTTTCTTCAATCGGGTGGCATAGGAATCCTGGCATTCCCCTATATCCTGTTCAGTCTTATAACTCTTATAAGAAAGAACGGAACCAATGTTCCCCTGCACAGTATAACATGCGGGTTTGGTCAATACATCCATATTATTATCTTGATTAAGACGTGACATGGTCGCTACCTGGAGAGAGAGAAGAAAAACACTTTATCGTATGCTCTTGCAAGATCAGATTGGTTATTATTTTATATAAATTAGGATGGCCCAACTGCTTTTTATCAAGTCCTCCTCCGAACCCTAAAAGATAAGACTAGCCGGGATTAATTACAACCTACAACTTCGCTAAACGTTCAGCCAGGCCAGTGCCGGTACTTGAGGGAGGTTCCCCGTGCTTTCGCACGGACCTAATTAATATAAACCTCGTCTTCCCTAGAGACGTAGCCCCGTTAACACCTTTCTAGACACCTAATGGGTTAGCTAATTGTAAAATGTAAAACTCTTCCAGGAGCAACTCTTGCTCGCAGCGCGATCGGGATCCAACTATCTCATAGAAGGTATGCAATCTCATTGCAAGTTTCAACACTTGAAACTCCCGATATATTTTTCCCCTAGCGTGCTATGACCTTGATGAAAGCCAACAAACCATAGTGCACTAGTCAAGTTCAACCCATACATTTCATGATTGAATTAAACCCACCCGCACGACCCTTGACGAAAGCCAACAAAGTCGTACGACTACCCTAATCCAATCGCATCATACGCAGCAGATAAGCAGTAAGTAGCTACCGTACACTACACCCTGACGAAAGCCAAGAAATGTAGCACGAATACTAGATACTACTTATCTGAAATGACGGATGGCTACGACAGGTTTTTCTGAAATCCTTTTGCGTAATGAACTTAATATCGTTGCGGAATCGAGTGATTTTGAAAAGGAGTGTTTTTTAGGTTTTTCCTAGTTTCACTAAAGTGGTCACTCCCGATGAAGGGATATCGGCTCTTCCTTATCGAATAAGGTGCAGGATATATCACATATATCACTATGCAAAGCAAATACTCCAAAAGCAATAAAAAGACAAACCATGTGTTGTAGCATCTGCCAGTTATTGCTAAAGAGGTCACTCCCGGTGAAGGGATCTCTGCTCTTTCTTTATCGAATAAGATGCAGGATATATCACATATATCACTATGCTAAGCAAATACTGTAGCTACCCATTTTGAAAATTTGATTCCACAACATATTTTAGGTTTCTTTTCTTTCATTAATCTCATTAATGAATTCCCATCATTTAAGCTTCCTAAGCATCACAGAAGAAACGAAAATACAACGTACGCTTATGCCATCCACATTCGCCACAATGTCCCGTTATGCACCGTTAGGTTACTTAACTAACGGCATACCAGGACGGGACTAGCGCGGGTGCAAAACATAAGCAACGTCTACTATATATCTCATATATAGTTTATATCCATTCGTTTCAGAATCCACAGTGATCACATCACAGAGCAGCAGAAGAAACATATGAAATATTGGATATACTAGGGGGTCCGTATTTTATTTTGAGCCTGTATAAAACACGGATTCCACGGTCGCGATGAATAGCCAAACCCACATCCCTAGACCCCTACGAGAGCGGGAAGCAACCCTACTAATTCTAGAGTTAGGAGACCCGGACTCGACTCCTCGAGTTGGTCTTCCACTGGACTCTAGAACCCGGTTACTTGTGCTCCCCTCCTTGGGTCTATCCTAATGCGGAAAAGTAAATAATATACAACAATGGTGACATTCTCCTCAACCCGGAGGTGCCCCAATAAAAGAATATTACATACATTGAATTTTACATGAATGAAAATAAAAACTCTCATCTCACATAAAACCCCCGGCTACTCAAAAATGCGACGATCCAATATAACATATACAGTAACACATAACATCACATGTCATTAACGTAGGTAAATATGCGTATCCCAATTGTCGTTGACATATAGCAACGAAACCGGCGATACACCACATAATACACTTATGGTCGCAGAAAAGAATATGTCAAACTACAACATTTGGAATTCATAATAACCTTAGACATCATAAACCCGAAATATCACATATTACGGATTTCATGCCTAACTATATGAATTCCACATATTGTATCACATTCCACAAATAGCTAGACGATGTTAAACCTTTCGGTCGAATCAACGAACTCCCAAAATTTCCTAGAAAGCTCAACACTTGAGCGGTATTAAAAATACCCAGAAGTATGCCCCAGTACCAATGGACCAACCGTTGAAGTGTCGTCCCTTGCCTCCTTAGTGGCGCCGCGGAACCGCCACCAAAACCATGTTTCGGCCGCGGTTCCACGGTCACGAAAGCGAGTTAGGGACTCATTCTTCAAGAGGGTCCATAAAATTACCTACATGATTTTCTGAGGATTTTTAAAGTGAAAAATTTCAACATTTTGAAAAATTTTCAGAAAGCGGGCGATATCGGGTTTTCGGAGTTCGTTCGAACTTCTAATTTCGCCTAGACAACTCCTAATGATCTAGTAAGGCTCTAATACCACTGTAAAGTTCTTAGGCACAACCACATGGTTTTGCAAGGCATCAAACATGCCGTATTTAAAATTTTTAGTGTGCCAAACAACCCTTACCAAGGATCTAACTAGAGTTTTAGGAGCTAAACTAGAAAGTAAACATCTTTACTTCTAAGTGATAACGGAATACAACCTTTGTAGGCCGGTCCTTCACTTCAATAGCTCTTTGTAGTGGTCCCTTCACTGCGATCATGGAACTCCCGGACTCTTGCATGACTTCTCAAGGTGAAAGGAACGATCTTGCTTGAAGTCTTCGAAGCCGAAGATGATCTACGTCGAGGAGACACTAACTCAAGCTACTACTTCACTAATGAGAGATTAGTGAAGCCAACACCCTATACTAAAGTGCTAATCTAGTAGAGGATGATGAAGTAGTAAGTGGGCTCACTTTAGTTTTATTTTTCTCACAATATTTTCTCAATTTTGAAAAAGCTAGCAAGCTTTTTTCTCAAGGATGAAGAAGAAGAAGCAAAGAGATGAGAATGAACTAATGAGGTGAGAGAATCAACCATGGGTGAGTTTCTATCATATAGCTAACTCACGTAGAGATATAACCATGGCTAAATTATAATGGTTAGGTTAATAAATATTTTAAGTAAAACAAAATTAGTGGACCAAGTCAATGCATCCACAAGCTTCTACAAGCTTCATGCATGTGACCATTTATCCACTAATTTGGATTTACTTTAAATAATTAAACCCCACATTATAATAAGTATGGTGTAAGTCTCATACACCCATGTAGTGTGTATCAACAACCATGACACAAAAATAACATAATTAATATATATCACATATATATTAAGTGTGCACAAGTGAGCTAATATTTGTTAATGTAAACTAGTATATCAAATATACAATTATACACTAAATTATCAAATCAACACTTGATTTAATAATCTGGCTATATCTCATATGACCGACTTATCGAATCAACACTTGATTCGATAACCCGGCTATATCACATATAACCGACCGATACAAATATCGCGAGAATAGAATACGGTATCGCATACTCGTATTATTCTCGGTCCCGCACATATCACATATGTGCTCCTACTTCATTTCGCCTGAGCCAATAAAACCTCTATGTAGAACTCTAAAGTCTCGTCAATAAACTGGCAGTAGGTGATGATCAAATCAAACACCCACAAGCCATCAGCGGTACTAGCTGGACGTAACGGCTACCCGGGTATTGAGCGATCAAAAGATCAACAAGCAAGCCCACTCTAGCTCCTGTAAAGCCTATCAGTAACACTACCGTACAGTCCGGTCTATTCGTCTAAGATGTCGCATATCAAGTCTAGGGTTGGTAAACGTCAGACCCCAATAACTCGATAAGTCATGCTAATACGAGGCTCATAACGGGTCGAGAAACTACTGATAACACTTACCAGTAAATCTCTAAATCAGCCCTGGCCAGGGACTTCCAGTTATAGCTAATCGAGCACTGCACGACATCTACCCCCAATACTGGTAGAGACGAAATCCTCTCCTATCACTCATTGCCTCCATGTGACTCGGGACTGTACCCAAAAATCACTGTTTTGCACGTCCTCTTGAACGTGGTAAGGTGGAAATCAAAGCACAGTGGGAATCACACAAGTCTCTATGATGATCTCGGCTCTACAGACTAACATGTACCAGTGTCACCAGAGAACTGCTATCTGACGTCAGGTATAATACCATCTAGGAGTTCTCGGCGTGTCCGTCCAGTGTACCCAGTCTCCACTGAGCACCTGTATACTATCTCTGATGTCAAACACCAATGGATATGGGATCATCCATCGCCCATCACATGGGTCAAGAAGCGTATACGCTAGTCTACTCTGGTATATCAATGCCCCGTCTCGATACACCCACGACTAGGAACATTAAAGGATGAACTTATAGACTACCATGGCCCTACTAGTATGATCTACATCATAATCCTGGTAGTCAAGTACACATCCTAAGGGCTTTATCAACATGTAACCATAAGACAGTATCAAGAAACAAGTATACATGTTAAGATAAAGAGCAACCAGATAGCATACTATCATGTCGAGCAAGAAAGTCCTCTCTATATATGTCCAAGCATCCAATATAATATACATCATTTGTACAATAATGGCCTCTAGGGCATACATACAACTAACAGGGTTTTAGCGTCACAACATCACGGATTAGCGATCTAGTGGCCACAATCACAATTAACCATCTTAATAATCCTCACAAACCTTTACTACAATTTTAATCTCACCCATTTTAAATTAATCAAAAAGTTAGTTTGCAAAAAGCTTAATTAGGACAATTTATGAGTAACAATTTACAAATTAACAACTTGGACTAGATTTTACATATCATTACATGTTAAACTACTCATCACAACCATAATTAAATGATCAAAATCCTAACTTGATCCAAACCCTTTTCTTTACAAACTAATTCCTACAATTAGAACCATATTTAAACTTTATTAAATTAGATTAAAATAATTATCCAACCAATCAACCATAGAGTTAAGATTTTATATCTCACAATTTGTAGATCTCACTTGCAAACATAGCCTCCAAAATGGTTCTCTTGCTCCTTGATCCATGTTAGATTGGCCAAGGAAAAATGGGAAAGGATTAAATTAGGAAATTAGTGAGGTTTTATATTGATTTTTTATGGTAAAAGAAGAATTTTTGAAGTGAAAGAGAGTGGAGATATGGTGGGGCTGCAGCTGGGAAGGCTCGGCATTGAGGAAGGGGAGAGAGTGTGAAGTGTGTGAGTGTGTGGAAAAGAAAGTCCAAGTCAAGAAAACCCCATTCCTCATTTATTATACCCCATACCTCTTTCAATATTCTATTGATTTAGTTTCTTTTTTTGATGAGATGAGAAAGTGAGTTGAAGGAGAGGGGGGCTGTGCTCGGCCAGCAAAGGGTGTGTGTGTGTGTGTGTGTATGTGTGGAAATTTCTAAGTCAAAAACAACCCCATACCACAAGTATTTAAACACCATACTTCATTGTTTATTATTTTCTTATTTATTTTCATTTTAGAATTAATTAGAACCTTGAAGACAAGTGTAGAAAAGAGAACACATAATAAACTTCTTATGATGTTGTCATGGTTCACAATCATATAATTAACCCATTCTCATTTGTAATTATCACTAATTAGATGTATAAGTGAAAGCTTGAAATAATAATTAAAATAATTAATTAAGAAAAATATTTAAGTAAACTAAAAATTTACAAGTGACCCATTGAATACCAAATACTAGCAATTACATAGCCAGAATAGGTATATTTAGGTCTATGTTGAAAAATAATTATATCTTGGTTTTTACGGAAAACACCAGTTTTTTTACCGATTATCGGAAATTTCACCTAAACGATTTTCAAAACGTTACACCACGCGACTCTACTAGGCTCCTCTTCGACTTGAACGAACCTCCTTCGTGATCTTCGCATCAAATACGATCCACCCGAAGTCCACAAGCCCAAACTAACCCTTCACTAATTTCATTAGTGAAGGAAACACTCCACATCAAATTGCTAATCCAATGTGTGATGGTGAAGTAGGGGTTTAATTTGCTCGCTAGGGTTTTCACAAGTTCAATGATTCACATCACATGTGAGGGTTTGAACTTAAAAGTGAGGTGAAGAAAATTGTAGAGAGCAAGAGGAAGCAAGAGCTCAAGAAAATGGCTAATGCATGAAGAATGAAAATGATGAAAGTAAACTTAAAATGTCTCTCTCTCTCTCCTCACTCATTCAAGCATGCAATAAAATTGCAATTCTAAATTGCAACCATGCTTGAATAGTGAGTCAAGACTAATATACAAATAATAAAACCCATGCCTTGCCTATTCCACAAATATCTTCACAATTTACACCTCATTTTTCCATTTTCTAAAAATAGAAAAACATTCCATGCTTCATATAATAATATATATATTTATATATATCAAATATACATTAATATATATATAAAGCAATTAGTGAGCTAATGATATTAGTTAAGATATAATTATATCACATATAATATATATAACATTATTAAATCAACACTTGATCTAATAATCTGGTTATATCGCATATAACCGACTAATATCATTAATCTGAATATCACATTATCAAACCAACACTTGATTCGATAATCCGGTTATATCACATATAACCTGACCGATATCAAATAACTGCCAGATTATTAATACGGTATCACATACTCATATTTAATCAGGCTCATGCACATATCAACATATATGCCCTGCTTCGTTTCGCTCGAACCAGGAAACTTCTGTGTGGGCCTCTAAGACTTGTCAATACGCCAGCACTAGGTGATGATCACATCAATCACCTATAAGCCGTCAGCGGTACTAGCTGGACGTAACGGCTACCCGGGTATTAAGCGATATGAAGATCAACAAGCTAGCTCGTTCATACTCTCCATGAAGCCTATCAGTAACACTACCGTACAGTCCGGTCTCTTCGTCTGATATGTCACATATCATGTCAAAGGGTGGTAAACATCAGTCCCCAGTAACGTGATAAGTCATAGCGATGTCTGGCCTATAACGGTTTGAGAAACTACTGATAACTCTTATCAGTAAATCTCAGCAGCAGCCCTGGTCATAGACTTCCAGTTATAGCCAATCGAGCATAGTGCAACATCAACCCCAATACCGGGAGAGATGAAACCCCTCCTATCGCTCATTGCCTCCATGTGAATCGGGACTGAACCTTAAATCCACATGTTTGCACCATTCCTTTGAGTCGTGGTAGGGAGGAAATCAAAGCTCAGTGGGAGCCACACAAGTCTCTATGATGATCTCGGGTCTACAGACTAACCTGTACCAGTGTCACTAGAGGACTTCTATCTGACGATAGGTATAATACCACATAGGAGTCCTCGGCGAGTCTTATTCGATGTACCCATTCACCAATGAGCACCTGTGTACAATCTTTGATGTCACACACCAATGGTTGTGGGATCAACCATTGCCCTTTAAGGGACAAGAAACTTACACACTAGTCTACACTGGAATATCGATGCCCTGGTCTCGATATTCCCACGACTAGGAACTGATTAAAGGATGTACTTGTGGACCACCCTGGCCCTACTAGCATGATCTCATCATAATCCTGGTTGTCAAGTACATATCCTAAGGGCTTTATCAACATGTGAGAGCAAGACAGTATAGAAGACCAATCAAAATATTAAGATAAAGAGTAACCAGATAGCATACAATCATGTCGAGCAAGAAAATCCTCTTTATATATGTCCAAGCATCCACTATAATATACATCACATGTACACTAATGGCCTCTAGGGCATACATATTCCTAACAATCTCCCACTTGCACTAAGGCCATGTGTTGTAGTATCTCATACCCAACAGCCTAAAAAGTCTCAACTGTATGTGGGGAAGGGCATTGTCACGACCCAAAATGGCACGTGACTGGCACTTGAATTATATGAAGTCTATAGGACCCCATCTAATTTAAGTAAGCCAAAATTCCCAGAAATCTAAACCAATTAAAAGAAGAAGTGAAGAAAACTTATTTTAAGGTTGCATATAATCACTTTGAAAAGTCGTTGTAAACATTTTTAAAATATCATATCTTTTCCGAAAATTTCGGCAGAGTCTCCTTTGTAAAAACTAGCCCCAAAAGGAGTACAACATGAATAATATGAATAAAGGCATCCCCAAACGGGAGCTAGCTCTTCATCAATTGACGGTCACAACCACGCAAGCAATATAGTATACAACACCAAGAGCAAGGTTCAAAACTCAAAGGAAACTCAAAATCATCAAGAAAACCATAATAATACAACGCGTGACTCTAAGGTCGGAAGAATATACACTGGTCTTCTAAGTCTAATAAAATATACAAGTCTGGTTGATGGAGTTTCTAGATACAACTGAATATAAATAAAGTACAATAGTGGTCACGATGCGAGTGCACCCACCTACCAAAGCAATCACCCGAAAAGGAGCAGTGTGCCAGCAAAGCAGCAACGAAACCTGCATGGCAAAACCTGCCAGAAACTGTGGCACAACGGGGGTGAGTTGCCAACTCGCGAGTAGAAAACATCACCGAGCAGAAATCGTATGTATGACTCAATCCTAGGTCAATACGATCAAATATATCCTCAAATAATATGGCCTGAAGCATGATAAAATGGCTAGGTAAACATCTATACAAAGTGTAGTACCAAGTGCTCGTGTCAGTGGCTCAGGTAGTAACATATCATAAATATGAGGTATGAATGCAATATAATGAAAACAGAATACATCATAAATGAAAAAACAGTTTTCTTAATTTAGTGAGATTTCTGTATATTTAAATCGAGGTATCATCGATGAAATCAACATAGAATCAGTGTCAAGTATCGATACAAAATATAAATCTCAATATCTCAATATCTCAGGCTCCGGCTATCCGGACTGGCCTATATCATCAAATATCAATATCTAGGGCTCCGGCTATCCGGATTGGCCTAAATCCTCAAATAAAAGACCACGTCGGTATCCTCCGGATATCCGGCACGTCACAATAAAATCACCGGTCAATAGTGCTCCCCTGTCTCAGGCCCAACGCCATCATCTGCGACCTTCTCGTCCGGGGGTACCGCACCGGGTCCACCATGCACCCACAGACGGTTCCTCGTCCTCCTCGAATCGGGTGTATGATATCACTCAAGAGCCAAGAAAACTCATGGTGGACATATCTCAAATCATATCAGGAGAAAACCGCACTTTTGTATCTTTAAAAAAATGATAATACGTTTTATAAATTCTTACGGTTTCTCCAAGTATAGAAATCTCATGAAAATTCGAAATAACAATCTCTAGTGTAAATAATAGTGAATACTAGGCTCCGGCAATCTGGACTGGCCCATAATATTGCATGACAAATGAATATAAAATGCATGGGTATTTAAATAAGGAATGCAATATCCAAACTAGCACATGAAAGCAATAATATATAGGAACTATCAGCTAGCAAGTTATGTCAATGAAATAATATTCTCTAAAGTGTACGTGACATAGCAATTACCGATGAAGATGTGTGTGAGCCGGAAAGTAAGTGTACGTGGAGCATACGCATCATCGGTAATGGTGCGTGTGTCCTAACAACAGGTTTCATCATTCCTCACGAAAATATATATAGGCATGCAATGCAATGTGAACAACAGAATAAATGGCAATGAATAGTAAATACAGCAATAATGAAATATGCATTCCTATATGCGAGTCATACAATTTTTGATATCTGAAATCGCACGAATCGTGGTGTTTAGAAAATAGGGCTACGGTGTTTTTGTTAGTTATATGTATGCCCTAGAGGCCATTACTATACATAGGATGTATATTGTAGTGGATGTTTGGACATATATAGGGAGGACTTTCTTGCGCGACATGATATTATGCTATCTGGTTGCTCTTTACCTTAACGTGTACACTGATTGTCTCTCTGTTACATGTTGGTAAAGCCCTTAGGATGTGTACTTGACTACCTGGACTATGATGCGGATCATACTAGTGGGGACATGGTAGTCCATAAGTACATCCTTCAAGGTCCCTAGTCGTGGGTGTATCGAGACAGGGCATCGATATACCAGAGTAGACTAGCGTATACCTTCTTGACCCATACAGATGGGCGATGGATAATCCCATATCCATTGGTGTTTGACATTAGAGATGATATACGGGTGCTCAGTGGAGACTGGGTACACTGGACGGACTCTCCGAGAACTCCAAGATGGTATTATACCTTACGTCAGATGGCAGTTCTATGGTGACACTGGTACAGAGTAGTCTGTTGACCCGAGATCGTCATAGAGTCTTGTGTGATTCCTACTGTGCTCTGATTTCCACCTTACCACATCAAAGAGGGCGTGCAAAACGGTGGTTTTTGGGTACAGTCCCGAATCACATGGAGGCAATGAGCGATAGGAGGGGATTCGTCTCTCCCGGTATAGGGAGTTGATGTTGCGCTGTGTTCGATTGGCTATAACCGGAAATCCCTGGCCAGGGTTGCTGAGATTTACTGGTAAGTATTACCAGTAGTTTCTCGAACTGTTATAGACCTCATATCGACACGACTTATTGAGCTACTGGGGTCTGACGTTTACCACCCCTAGGCTGTTAGTATATATGCCCTAGAGGCCATTACTGTATCATACTAGTTTGTATATTACTTGATGGAAGCTTGGGATATTCACCTTGTATAAACAATCTTGCACAATATAGTAGTATGCTACTTGGTTTGTTTCTACTTCAATGTGTACTTGTGTTTATTTCAGTATATCACTTATACGCATTAGTGGAGCCCTTAGGATCTTTGCTTGATTACCAGCGTTGTGATGGCAGTCACACTAGTGGGGGCTGGGTAATCTATAAGCACATCCTTATACAGGTCCCTAGTCGTAGGACTATCGAGACAGGGCATCGATACTCCGGAGTAGACTAGCGTATGCGCTTCTCATCCCAGTGTGGGAGATGGTCTGTCCCACAGCCATCAGTACGTCGTACTGGAGATAGTATACGGGTGCTCGTTGGGTTACGAGTACACTGGACAGGACTCGTCGGGAACTGACAGGTTGGTATTATACCTATCGTCAGTTATCAGTTCCCAGGTGACATGAGTACAGCTTAGTCCGCTGACTTGACACTGGCACTTCGCCTCGAGTGTGTTCCCACTGCACTTTGATCACTACCCTACCACGGCTCAAAGGAGTCGTGCAAACAGGTGGTGGTTGGGTGCAGTCCCGAAGCACTTGGAGGCAGTGACGGTTAGACAGGATTCGTCTCTCCCGGTATTGAGGGTTGACATCGCGCTGTGTCTAGGAGAGCCATTACACGAGTAGTCCCTGGCCAGGGCAAGCGAGATATACTGGTAGGTTCCAGTGTTATCTCAGGGTGTTTTGGGCTTCACTCCGACACGACTTGTACCGCTATTGGGGGACTGACGTTTTACCGCCCCCTAGGCCCGACATGCGATGTATCAGACGAACAGACCGGACTGTACGGAGACTGTCACATTCAGACTCGGTAGGAGTACAGATGGGGTTTCACCTCGTCAGCCTTCTTGTCGACATCTACCTGGGGACCGTTACGCACAGCTAGTGCCGCTTGCGGTCTGTGGTTAAACCCACTGCCAGCGTAGTGTCGAGTCTTTAGAGTCCCACACAGAGGGTATTCGCCTCTGGGCAAAACAGAGTAGAGGTCGCATGGTTTTGCGACAGGGTTCGTTCTCATCCGCGCACTTGTGCACGTTTGGAGTCCGGACGGATATTACTGGCTGGCTCTGGTTTGAGTCGGATGCTGGTATATGTTTTGGGGTTGCTTTTATCTCTCAGTATTCATGTTCCTCGGAACAAGGATGCAGGTGTGTATGCACAGTTATTTGAGGAAGAGGAAGAGGACTTTCATTAGGGTTTCGGAACGGGTGCGTATGCACAGTTGACAGTCGTCTTTTTCCAAACCCTAATGGATTTTTGTTTTATCAATTAATAATATATAATAAAATGAAATTATGTCATGGTTGGTTTTTTTGTTGACTTGTTGACCATGGTTGACTTGTTGACCATGGTTGAAGTTTTGACCATCATCATTACAAAAGAAAGATGCTCTTTGATTCTAGTAAATTCATTTAATGTTTGAAATGATAATGGTCATTCTTAAACTTTCCATCAACCTTTTCATTTTCATTATTATTATTATTAATTTAGATAATTCTTTTTCTTTTGGCATTATGGTTGCAAGAAAGAAAAAGAGAGCTTATTATCTCATTTAGGTTCTCTCTCCTCACTTCATCTTCTTCTTCCTCTAGCAAAAGAGAACCCTTCTCATGTGTTGAGAATCCCTCTCTTTAAAAAGAAAAGCACCCCTTAGACACTCTCTACTCACTCTAGGATCAAGGGTTTAGCAAGCCGGAGATTCTAGTTCACTCCAAGTTCGAGAAAGAGCCCAAAGGTTGAACCCTCGAGGTGGATCCATCTTCGACGGAAGAAGGCGACAAGAAGAGAACCATCAACCTCTACAAAAGTTTGAAGAAGAAGGAGTTCAAGTTTAGGTATAACCATCTTCATCCGAGTAGCTAACTCTCTTTAGCAAGTTTGCTAGTTTTAGTTTAGGAAAAGATCCCGACTTTGTTTAGTCCATGTTGCCCCTTGCGCTAAAAATTTGATTTTTATACCGTTTCCGCCTCCCCGTAAGAACCGGGGGTCGCAACGTGGACTTACAGTGGTATCAGAGACTAACTAAACTTAAACTAGCTTGGTAGCGAAGTGTTTGGAAGTTCGAAACCTAAAAATCGCAAAACCGAAAAAAAACTAAAACCCTAAGTTTCTGTTGAAATTTTTTCTGCTCTAAATGAAAAACTTTATACTTCTAAATTTGGCTCAGGGTTTTGTGTGAACACCCATGAAAGACGATCCATTGATTCATCTAAACCGCCGCGGTTCCGCGGCATGAGGTAGGAATTTGCCGCGGAACCGCCGCCGTTTGTTGTCCTCTCTGCATCGTTTTTCGTGCAGTGTGTCTCTGTGTTGGTTTTGGGATTTTTAAGATATATTATATGTGCCCAGATTTTCCAGAACAGAAATTTACTTTTGGGGTCCTATAATTCCGTTTTTTTTTTCGAACTTCGCTACACTTTGGCTATGTTGGTTATATCTATGATGTTTGCATGTATTGAACGTCGGCTAATCGCTATAAGCCGATTGGTCGGGGTTATACATGATCTGTGTTTGATATTGGAATGTGTATATGAATGTGTTGGACTGTCGCGGGTGAATAGCCGGGGTGGATGTGAGATGAGCTTTTGTTTTTCTTTCATTCATTGTAAATGTAAATTGATGTAATAATATTATTTGTTTGGCCGCACAACCGGGTCGGGGTTGTAGCCGTCATTGTATAATTCTTTTTACTATTTTTGCTCCTAGATTAGACCCATGGAAGGGGTGCACAAACTGCCGAGTACTTGGCGGGTAGTTTGCCGCACCCGCAGGGGTCTTGGGTAGGGTATTTGGCTATTCACCGCGACCGTGTAATCCGCTTTTCGTTGCAGGCTCGAAAGGATTGCGGATTGCTAGTATATCCAATGTATTCATCTGTGATCTGTAATGTCTATCATTGCTTTCTATTTAGGCGTTGCTTATGTTTTACAGCCGCACTAGCCCAGCCCCCGCTCTGTCGTTAGTTAAGTAACCTAACGAGTGATGACGGGACCCCGTGGCGAATGCGAATGGCATAAGCGTACGTCATATTTTGGTTGTTTTCTGCAATGGTAGGATTAAATGATGGGACGCATTAAAAGAACTAATGCAAGAATATCACGCATTAAAAGAACTAATGCAAGATAATAAACCAAGTTAAAATCGTTGGAACACTTTCGAAAAACCACTCGGTTCTTTTCAAAACTAACTTTTAAATATGGAGCTTGAGCCACTCCTTCTAAAAGCTATCTCGTTCCATCGATTATATCAAGTTCACTACGTTCACGGTTTCGCCAAAACCATTCGTAGCCCTCCGTCGTTTCGTATAAATATTCAATAGTATTCAAGCTATGTTTGTTGACCTTCGTCAAGACATAGAGATTGGTAGCTATTGGGTGTTCATATGTAGCATAGATAGATGCGTTGGTTTGGGACAGTCGTATTGCCTTGTTGACCTTCGTCAAGGGTATATACGGGTGGGTTCAAATTAACCTGGATAATGACGGGCAGAACTTGACATGTGACTTATGATTTGTTGACCTTCGTCAAGGTCATAAGAGCATGGGGCAAAAATCCACATCGGGAGTTTCATAAGTACTGAAACTTGCTAGATTTGCATACCATTTGGAGTGTGATGATTATGGTAGGATTCCTTCATTTTTCGTCACGCGATGATATTTGGATCCCGATCCTACTGTGAGTATATGCTACTCCTCGGGAAATTTCTCACTAAACGATCAATGCTATAAACCTAGTAGGTGCCTAGAAAGGTGTTAGCGGGGCTACGCCCCCAGGGAAAAGAGGTTCTTAAATTAAGGAACTTCGCGAAATTGTTGGAAAACCTCCCTCGAAGTACCGACACTGGCCTGGCTGAACGGTTAAGCAAGTATTGTGCGGTGGGATTGATCCCGGCTAATTCTTCCTTTGTGGTTTGAGGAGGGATTCGAGAGACAGTGGGAGCCATCCTGTTTAGACAAATTAAAAACCATTCTAAACTTGCAAGAGCATCGTGCTAAAGTGTTTCTTCTCTCCCCCCTGCAGCGACCAAATTCGAAATGACTGGACTTAAGTTACTTCTAGATAAAAACATACTGACAGGGCCAAACTACAAAGATTGGCTCAGGAATGTTAAATTGGCAATCGCTTACGACAAGCTGGGGTATCTTCTTACCACCAAAGCTCCCCCCGTCCCAGGTCCCACCTCCAGCGTCGCGGATAAGGAAATCCGTAAGACTTGGGAGATTGATTGCGCGAAGGCCAGGTGCCTCGTGCTTGCCTCTATGGACAACGAACATCAGAGGAGGCATGAGAATATGGACCTCGAGTCCATATTTCTCCATACAAAAGAACTGTATGGAGAGCAGTCTCGTATCGCAAGATACGAAGTGTCGAAGAAGTTATTTTCGACTAAGTTGGCCGTCGGATCATCGGTAGCGGACCACGTGCTTAAGATGATTGGCTACACTGAGGAGCTCGCGGAACTTGGGACCACGTTGGACAGTGAACTCTATACGGATTTAATTCTCCAGTCCTTTCCATCCACTTACGCCCAGTTTATACTGAACTTCAACTTACAAGAAAAGGAAGTTGAACTTTCAGAACTCCTCAACCTGCTGAGGAGCGCAGAGGGCACCCTACAGAAGGGTAGGGAAACACCCGCTTTGTTTGTAGGAGGATCTTCTTCCTCTAGGTCCAAGGCGAAAGCCAAGGGAAAGAGGAAGAAAGCCCCCGCCAAACCAAGAGGCGGTGTTAGTAAAGTGGGTACGAAGGGAAAGGAAAAGGCAACAAAGATTGCGGGGAAGCTTGTTGGAAAGGAAGAATGCTTCTATTGTCATAAGAGTGGACACTGGAAGAAAGATTGCAGGGCTTGGAAGGCCAGGACACAGGAACTGAAGCAGGTTGCGGCTTCAGCTTCAGGTGTGTATGTTATTGAAAACTGTCTTTCTATAAACTCTACTTCCTGGGTATTGGATACCGGATCAGGATCTCATATCTGTAATTCTTTGCAGGCGTTGAGAAACCGTAGGTTTTTGAAGGAAGGTGACATGACCCTCAGAGTTGCGAACGGAGCTAGCATGGATGCTAAAGCCGTAGGGGACTATCACCTGGGAATGTCAGATGGGCATGTTTTGGTTTTGCGTAATTGCTTTTTTGTACCCAACGCAACTTGTAATATCATTTCTGTATCTTTGGTTTCTAAAGAAGGTTATGAATTTGCGTTTGTAAGTAATGTTGTAAACATTCGCCTTAATCAAGTTCTGATTGGGTCAGGTATATTGAGCAATGGTATATACGTATTAAACCAACCACAGATTTTCAATGTCCAGAATACACACAAAAGAAAGTCTCCAGATATCAATCAGGCTTTCTTATGGCATTGTAGACTGGGTCACATCAATGAGACACGGTTGACTAAGTTACATAAAGAAGGATACTTGGATCCGTTCGAGTATCAATCTTATGCCACTTGTGAATCTTGTCTCATGGGAAAGATGACAAAGACTCCGTTCACTGGACACGGAGAAAGAGCGAGCGAGCTCTTGGGACTCATACACAGTGACGTGTGTGGTCCAATGTCTACACATGCGCGAAGCGGTTATTCATACTTCGTTACTTTCACAGACGATTTCTCTAGGTATGGACATGTCTTCTTAATGAAGCACAAATCCGAGGCCTTTGAGAAATTTCGGGATTATAAGAATGAAGTTGAAAAACAAACAGGCAAAAGTATTAAGATTCTAAGATCGGATCGAGGTGGTGAATACTTGAGTGCCGAGTTCCTGGATTATTTAAAAGAGAATGGAATTCTCTCTCAGCGTACTCCTCCATACACTCCGCAACATAACGGTGTATCGGAAAGGAGGAATCGAACCCTATTAGATATGGTTCGTTCCATGATGAGTAAGGCTGAGTTACCGCGATCTTTCTGGGGCTATGCACTAGAAGCAGCTTCATATCTCTTGAACAAGGCTCCTACCAAGACTGTGCCTACCACTCCATATCAGATGTGGGTTGGGAAGAAACCCTGTCTTAAGTACCTTAAGATATGGGGATGTCCAGCTTTTGTAAAAAAGCAGCATGCGGACAAGCTCGAGGCACGTTCAGTACAATGTAAGTTTGTGGGATACCCAAAGAACTCCAGGGGGTATCTGTTCTATTCCGCTGAGGAACAAAAAGTTTTTGTTTCTCAACATGCCCGCTTCTTGGAAACTGAGTTTTTGGAAACCCAGATAAGTGGGAACGCAATAGAACTGGAAGAGATTCCAGAACCACAAGCTATTACTGAAGACTTGGAAGAGCCAGTAAGTTCAAAAGAACAGGACATTCCTATGCCGCTCCGCAGGAGTAGTAGGCAGTCTCATCCGCCCGAGAGATACTGCGGTTTTCTCATAGACGGGGATAGAGAGGATTGCATCATAGACTATGATGAGCCTACTAGCTTCCAGCAGGCCGTTCAGAGCATTGACTCGGTAAAATGGATGGATGCAATGCGGACCGAAATGGAGTCCATGTACACCAACAAAGTATGGACGTTGGACATTGCTCCAGACGGGGTAAAACCCGTAGGATGCAAGTGGATCTTCAAAAGGAAGATTGGTGTAGATGGACAGGTTGAGACCTATAAAGCTAGACTTGTAACAAAGGGTTTCCGTCAAAGACCTGGCTTGGACTATGACGAAACCTTTTCTCCAGTGGCTATGCTGAAATCCATTCGGATCCTTCTTGCCATTGCTGCCTTCCACGATTATGAGATTTGGCAGATGGACGTAAAGACCGCTTTTCTAAATGGAAATTTAGAGGAGTGTGTCTATATGGATCAGCCAGAGGGTTTCATTCAGAGTGGGAGCAGCGGAAAGGTGTGCAAGTTGCTTAAGTCCATCTATGGACTAAAGCAGGCATCGCGGAGTTGGAACATCTGTTTTGATGAGACGGTCAAGGAATTTGACTTTATCAAAAATCCAGATGAACCATGCATCTATAGTAGATTTGTAGCGAGAACTGTAGTGTTCCTTGTTTTATACGTGGATGACATTCTCTTAATAGGAAATGACATTCCTATGCTACAATCTGTCAAGGGTTCTTGTCACACAGGTTCTCCATGAAAGACCTGGGTGATGCCTCTTACATCCTGGGGATCCGGATCCATCGTGATAGATCCAAGAGGATATTAGGACTTTCACAGTCCAGGTACATCGACACCGTACTGAAAAGATTCAGTATGGAAGATTCCAAGCGCGGTAACCTACCGGCTTGTCACGGGATCACCCTCTCTAAAGAGATGTCTCCCAAGACTGATTTGGAGAGGGATCACATGTCTATTATACCCTACGCTTCTGCGGTAGGCTCTATAATGTATGCGATGTTGTGTACCAGACCGGATGTAGCTTATGCACTGTGTGTGGTAAGCCGGTATCAGTCAAACCCTGGGGAGAAACACTGGATAGCAGTAAAGAACATTCTCAAGTACCTAAGGAGGACTAAGGAGATGTTCTTGGTCTATGGCGGAAAAGACCTCCAGATCGAGGCCTTTGCTGACTCCAGCTTCCAGAGTGACAAGGATGATTCCAAGTCCATGTCGGGTTTTGTCTTTACCCTCAATGGAGGGGCGGTGTGTTGGAAGAGTTCCAAACAGGAAACCGTTGCAGACTCGACTATGGAAGCGGAATACATCGCTGCATCTGATGCCGCAAAAGAAGCTGTCTGGATGAGGAAGTTCTTGAAAGAACTTCAGGTGGTTCCGTCCATTGTTGATCCAATACCTCTGTATTGCGACAACAACGGGGCTATAGCTTTAGCGAAGGAACCCAGGTCCCATCAGAGATCCAGGCACATCTTAAGGCGGTATCACCTGATCAGGGAGATCGTGGATCGCAAGGAGATCGAGGTTCGGAGGGTTGCTTCAGAAGAGAACACTGCAGATCCATTCACCAAGGCCTTACCCCAGACTCAGTTTGAGCGGCTGATCGAGATGATAGGTCTTCGGTACGCCAGTTCATGGCCTTAGTGCAACTGGGAGATTGTTAGTATATATGCCCTAGAAGCCATTACTGTATCATACTAGTTTGTATATTACTTGATGGAAGCTTGGGATATTCACCTTGTATAAACAATCTTGCTCAATATAGTAGTATGCTACTTGGTTTGTTTCTACTTCAATGTGTACTTGTGTTTATTTCAGTATATCACTTATACGCATTAGTGGAGCCCTTAGGATCTTTGCTTGATTACCAGCGTTGTGATGGCAGTCACACTAGTGGGGGCTGGGTAATCTATAACCACATCCTTATACAGGTCCCTAGTCGTAGGACTATCGAGACAGGGCATCGATACTCCGGAGTAGACTAGCGTATGCGCTTCTCATCCCAGTGTGGGAGATGGTCTGTCCCACAGCCATCAGTACGTCGTACTGGAGATAGTATACGGGTGCTCGTTGGGTTACGAGTACACTGGACAGGACTCGTCGGGAACTGACAGGTTGGTATTATACCTATCGTCAGTTATCAGTTCCCAGGTGACATGAGTACAGCTTAGTCCGCTGACTTGACACTGGCACTTCGCCTCGAGTGTGTTCCCACTGCACTTTGATCACTACCCTACCACGGCTCAAAGGAGTCGTGCAAACAGGTGGTGGTTGGGTGCAGTCCCGAAGCACTTGGAGGCAGTGACGGTTAGACAGGATTCGTCTCTCCCGGTATTGGGGGTTGACATCGCGCTGTGTCTAGGAGAGCCATTACACGAGTAGTCCCTGGCCAGGGCAAGCGAGATATACTGGTAGGTTCCAGTGTTATCTCAGGGTGTTTTGGGCTTCACTCCGACACGACTTGTACCGCTATTGGGGGACTGACGTTTTACCGCCCCCTAGGCCCGACATGCGATGTATCAGACGAACAGACCGGACTGTACGGAGACTGTCACATTCAGACTCAGTAGGAGTACAGATGGGGTTTCACCTCGTCAGCCTTCTTGTCGACATCTACCTGGGGACCGTTACGCACAGCTAGTGCCGCTTGCGGTCTGTGGTTAAACCCACTGCCAGCGTAGTGTCGAGTCTTTAGAGTCCCACACAGAGGGTATTCGCCTCTGGGCAAAACAGAGTAGAGGTCGCATGGTTTTGCGACAGGGTTCGTTCTCATCCGCGCACTTGTGCACGTTTGGAGTCCGGACGGATATTACTGGCTGGCTCTGGTTTAAGTCAGATGCTGGTATATGTTTTGGGGTTGCTTTTATCTCTCAGTATTCATGTTCCTCGGAACAAGGATGCAGGTGTGTATGCACAGTTATTTGAGGAAGAGGAAGAGGACTTTCATTAGGGTTTCGGAACGGGTGCGTATGCACAGTTGATAGTCGTCTTTTTCCAAACCCTAATGGATTTTTGTTTTATCAATTAATAATATATAATAAAATGAAATTGTGTCATGGTTGGTTTTTTTGTTGACTTGTTGACCATGGTTGACTTGTTGACCATGGTTGAAGTTTTGACCATCATCATTACAAAAGAAAGATGCTCTTTGATTCTAGCAATTTCATTTAATGTTTGAAATGATAATGGTCATTCCTAAACTTTCCATCAACCTTTTCATTTTCATTATTATTATTATTAATTTAGATAATTATTTTTCTTTTGGCATTATGGTTGCAAGAAAGAAAAAGAGAGCTTATTATCTCATTTAGCTTCTCTCTCCTCACTTCATCTTCTTCTTCCTCTAGCAAAAGAGAACCCTTCTCATGTGTTGAGAATCCCTCTCTTTAAAAAGAAAAGCACCCCTTAGACACTCTCTACTCACTCTAGGATCAAGGGTTTAGCAAGCCGGAGATTCTAGTTCACTCCAAGTTCGAGAAAGAGCCCAAAGGTTGAACCCTCGAGGTGGATCCATCTTCGACGGAAGAAGGCGACAAGAAGAGAACCATCAACCTCTACAAAAGTTTGAAGAAGAAGGAGTTCAAGTTTAGGTATAACCATCTTCATCCGAGTAGCTAACTCTCTTTAGCAAGTTTGCTAGTTTTAGTTTAGGAAAAGATCCCGACTTTGTTTAGTCCATGTTGCCCCTTGCGCTAAAAATTTGATTTTTATACCGTTTCCGCCTCCCCGTAAGAACCGGGGGTCGCAACGTGGACTTACATAGGCGAGATATGCGACATATTAGACGACGAGACCGGACTGTACGGTAAGTGTTACTTGTTGGATTCACAGGAGTGTGAGCGGGCTTGCTCGTTGATCTTCTGATCGCTCAATACCCGGGTGGCCGTTACGTTTAGCAGACCGCTTGCGGCTTGTGGGTGTTTGATATGATCATCACCTGCTGCCGGCGTATTGACGAGTCTTTAGAGTCCTACACAGAGGTTTCCTGGCTCAAGCTAAACGAAATAGGAGCGCATATGAGATATGTGCGGAACAGAGAATAATGCGTGTATGTGATACCGTATTCTATTCTCGTGATGAATGTATCGATTGGTTGTATGCGATATAACCTAGTTATCGAATCAAGGATTGATTCGATAAGTCGATACATTGGATATTAGTCGGTCATATGCGATGTGACCGGATCGTTAAATCAAGTGTTGATTTAATGATTTAATGTATAATTATATATTTGATATATTACTTTACATTAACTAGTATTTGTTCACTTAAGATGGATTTTCTCACTTGATGTGCACATTGTATATGTGATATATGTTTGTGCACTAGTTTGTATCAAGTTTGATGATACATGCAAACTTGGGTATGTATTTACTTTAAACCATATTTAGTTAATGGTTAGGGTTTCCATTACCTTATTTATTTATTTACTTATTTATTTTGGCAAGAATAAAATAGTGGCTAACTTTGTTTCATTCTTGAAACTTCATGAAGCTTTGACCATTTTGTTTCTTTCCTTAACCTAACCATTTAACTAAACCCTAGTTTATTCTCTACACTTGTTACACTAACCCATGGTTGCATTATGATAAGATCACTTGATTTATTATTATTCATCAATTGATTTTATGATATATATCATATTCTTTCTTCTTCTTCTTCTTCTTCAAGAAGAAGAAACCTTGCTACCTTCAATGGTGCCATGAGAAAGAGAGTGAGAAATCCAAATCCAAAGTGAACCCACTTCCTATTTCTTCATCCTCTACCACTTGCCATGTAGTAGAGTGTGTTATCTTCACAAGTTCTATGACCAAGTGAAGATGGAGCTTGATCTTGAGTTTCCTCGACGTAGATCATCTTCGGCATCGAAGTCGATGACCTAGCCCGGCCATTTCTCCGATGAAACCGACGCTAGAGTCCAGGATCTGATGATCGCAGTGAAGGGACATCGTCACGGACCTAAGGAAGTAGAGGACCGGATCTACAAAGGTTGTATCCCCTTTCACTTAGTACTAAAGCAGTTTAGTAGCTTGTAGTTTCTCCTAATCTCTAGTTAACGATCTATCTTAGGGTTTCTCGGCACCTAAATTTTTGAATTTGGCATGGTTGATGCCTTGTGGAACCTTTTGAGTGTGCCTAGGAACCCTACAGTGGTATCAAAGCCTAGCTAGAGCCTTAGGCGAAGTGTATACGATGTTAGAAGTCCGATCGAACCTGAAACCCTAATCCAAAACCCGTCTCTGTACATTTTTTTCAAAACTGGGAATTTTGTGAATTAAAAATATGCAGAAAAATCAGCAGGGATTTCTAAGAAATACTATGCCGCACGTGCACCTGAATCCACTAAAGCGCCGCGGAAGCGCGGCACGAGCATGGCTCGTGCGGCGGTTCCGCGGCCATACAGTCAAGTTAGCTTTTGAAAATTGCACAGTAATTCCTATCTGTTAGTGCTGTATTTTCTGGGAATTTTTAACTTCTACTCAAGAGTTGAGTTTTTTGGGTTGTATTGGGAGTTCGTAGATTCGATCGGATTGTCAAACTTTGTCTATGTGTTTTTCCGGGTAATTTTAGAATATGTTAAAAAGTTCGACCGGATATAAATACCCACTTTTTCCCCTACCGGGAAATTTCCAATTGTTGGATTTTTCCGTAGTTTAATGACGTTCTAAGTAGTGCAAGTAACGCGATGGTCCCTCTAGAAGACAACAAAGCTTAACTCGATTATGTGACCGTCTTGAACTGCCCTTTGAACCTTAGGGTTTGGGGCAGTACGGCGTGCCACATGTGAGGCGTTGGCTTGACCCTTCTATGGCTGGACCATTGATACTGAGGCATGAAGTGAATGTTTTTAAACTTATTTCATGTGTTGAGCTATTTCGGGAAAACTTGGGTGTTTGATTGTTCGATCGGAAAGTTTAACATTTTCTATTTATCTGGAATGTGATACAATATTTGGAATCCACAAGTAGTTATGAGATAACTGATTTGGATGTTATAAACATAGCACTTTAGTCTCACTTGATCGGTTGCCACGGAATTTTGATGTGATCAAAAGTCCGTCGCAATCACGTAGCATACGCGAATACTCGCCGTGTAAACTTAATAGGCAGCTACACCCCATAGCCCCGACCAAGTGACTGTAGGAGAACCCCGTCGCCGAAAGCATCCGTTAGGGTGCTCACGGCAGCGGTGTTCCGCCTTAGTGCACTTCGTCGACGGTATCGGGGGTGCGGCTATCTACTAAAGTTTGCGACGAGCATTCGATCAGGATGTCGGGAATCTTGTTGAATTGTCCGACTTGATATTGAAAAGAGTTTTCGATAATGAGACTAAAATGCGGGGTTTATAATTGTTAGGCATGCGATATCTAAGGAATTCATTTGATTAGGCATGCGATGTCTAAGCAGGTTGCGGATTCCAACTATTGTAGTTTTACACTTTCTTTTCTGCGACCGTAAGTGTAATATGTGATATCGCCGGTTTCGTTGCTATATGTCAAAGACAATTGGGATGCGCATATTTACTTACGTTGATGACATGTGATGTTATGTGTTGCTGGATATGTTATATTGGATCGTCGTGTTTGAATAGCCGGGGGGTTTTTATGTGAGATGAGTGTTTTTCATTTTCATTCATGTAAAAACTTGTATGTAATATTCTTTTATTGGGGCACTTCCAGGTTGAGAATGTTGTGACCATTTGTATATTTTTTACTTTTCCGCACTAGGATAGACCCAAGGAGGAGAGCACAAGTAACCGGGTTCTAGGGTCCAGTAGGAGACCAACTCGAGGAGTCGAGTCTGGGTCTCCTAACTCTAGAATTGGTAGGGTTTCTTGTCGCTCTCATAGGGGTCTAGGGGTGTGGGTTTGGCTATTTATCACGACCGTGGAATCCGTGTTTTATACAGGCTCGTATTAAAAACACGGACGTCCTAGTATATCCAATATTTCATATATGTTTCTTCTGCTGCGTTATCTGTGATGTGATCATTTGATATGCTGTGATGGATACTGTATATAGTATATATGATATATTATATAGACGTTACTTATGTTTTACACCTGTGCTAGCCCTGCCCCGCTCTGCCGTTAGTCACCTAACCTAACGGTGCACGAGGGGACATCGAGGCGAATGCGGATGGCATAAGTGTACGTCGTATTTATCTGTGATGTTTAGGTGAATTAAATGATGGGACTTCATTAATATGATTAATGAAAGTAAAAGAAACCTAAAAGATGTTGTGGAATCGAATTTTCAAAAACAGGTAGCTACAGTTCTTGCTTTGCATCGCGGTGTTCCTTGTAGAACATCCTGCACCTTATTCGATAAGGAAAGGGCCGAGATCCCTTCACCGGGAGTGGCCCCTTTAGCGATAACTGGCAGATGCTACAACCCTCGGTTTGTCTTTTGATTGCTTCTATAGTTTTTGCTTTGCACAGAGGTATATATGATATATCCTGCACCTTATTCGATGAGGAAAGGGCCGACGATCCCTTCACCGGGAGTGACCCCTTTAGCAAAACTAGAAAAGCCTCAAAAACAATCCATTTAAAAACCATTCGATTCTACAACGATATCAAGTTCATTACGCAATAGGTTTTCAGAAAAACCTGTCGTAGCCCTCCGTCATTTCAGATAAGTTGTATATAGTATTCGTGCTACATTTGTTGGCTTTCGTCAAAGTGTAGTGTGCGGTAGCTATATGCTACTTATCTGCTGCATATGATGCGATTGGATTAGGGTAGTCGTGTGGCTTTGTTGGCTTTCGTCAAGGGTCGTGTGAGTGGGTTTAATTCAATCAAGAAATGACGGATTGAACTTGACTAGTACCCTATGGTTTGTTGGCTTTCGTCAAGGTCATAGGATGCTAGGGGAAAAAATTATCGGGAATTTCAAGTGTTGAAATTTGCAATGAGATTGCATACCTTCTATGAGATAGTTGGATCCCGATACCCGCTGCGAGTAATTGTTACTCCTGGGAGAGTTTTACACATTACAATTAGCCGATCAAGTAGGTGTCTAGAAAGGTGTCAACGGGGTTACGCCTCTGGGAAAACGAGGTTTACATTAATTAGGTTCGTGCGAAAGCACGGGGGACCTCCCTCAAAGTACCGACACTGGCCTGGCTGAAAGATTGGCGAACTTGTAGCGTGTAATTAATCCCGGCTAGTCTTTCCTTTTAGGGTTTGAAGGAAGATTTGATAAAAATAGTGGGAGCCATCCTGATTAGATAAAATTATAACCAATCTATTCTTGCAAGAGCGCACGCAGAGTGTTTTCTTCTCTCTCTCTCCAGGCAGCGACCATATCACGCCTTAATCAAGATAATAATACGGATATATTGACCGAACCCGCTTGTTATACTGAGCTGGGGAACGTTGCTCCCGCTCCAACTTATAATTGTTATAAGACAGAGCAGGAAATTGGGGATTACCAGAATTCCCGTGCCGCCCAAATGAAGAAAGTGCATATTGATGCATCATCTTCGGGTGTGTTCATTACAGAGAACTGTTTCATAATGTCCTCTGCATCCTGGGTATTTGATACCGGATCAGGATCCCAGATATGTAATCAGTTACATGGGCTACAGAAAGGTAGAAAACTGAGAACGGGTGATAAGTTTCATGAGACAGAAAACGGGGCAAGTGTTGCAGCCAAGTCTGTTGGTCACTGTCACCCTGTATTCCAAATACATTGATTCTGAACGAATGTTATTAGATACCGAACTTGATATACAAAATCATATCAGTCTCTTTATTAGTAAAGAAATGATAAAATTTTGTATTGTTGGATAATGTTTTGAACATTTCCTATATCAAAAGTTGATCGGTTCAGGCACGTTATCTAAAAGCATTAATGTTCTAAATCAAACTACAGTTCTTAGTATACAGAACACACAAAAGAGGAAGAGTTCAGAAATGAACGGACCCTTCTTGAGGTGTTGTAGACTAGGTCATATCAATGCGACCCGACTAGCTAAGTTGCACATAGATGCATATTTAAATCAGTTTGAATTTACATCTTGTGAAACTTGCCAGTCATGTAACAAAGATAAGATGACCATAGCTCTGTTTATTGAAAGCAGAGAAAGAGTTAGTGTACTCTTGGGACTGATACATGATGATGCATGAAGGTCCCCTGTCTACACATGCCAAACCCGGTTCTTTGTACTTCATTACATTCTCTAATGATCTCTTTAGATTCAGACATATGTTCCTGTTGAAACACAAGTCCGAAACTTTTGAGATATTCACAGAATATAAGTTAGAAGTAGAGAACCAAAACGGGTATAAGTATTATGTCCTTTGATGTGATCAAGGAGGAGAATACTTGAGCACGGAATTCTTGGACTTTTCTAAAGGAGAATGAGATTCTCTCTCAGCATTACTCCTCCGTATACACCACAGCACGTCGGTGTATCGGGGCGGAGCAATCACACCCTATATGATAAGGTGTGCTCTATGATGAGTACTACTGAGTTACCTATTTCCTTTTGGGAGTTATGCGCTTGAGAAGCTGCATACCTATTGAATAGGGTTCCAATCAAATCAATTGCCTACCACTTCATATGTGATATGAAAAGGGAAGAGTCCATATCTTAAGTTTGTTAAGATTTAGGGTTGTCCGGCCTATGTCTAAAAGCAAAATCCGGACAAGCTCGAGGCAAGGTCAGTTATGTAGAACTGGAAAGGTTCCAGCTATACAAACTACAGCAGATGATTTGATAGAACCAAAGGATTCAATAGTAACCAACGAACCTCAGCCTCTCCGCAGATCTAGCAGGGTTCCTCACCCACCTGAGAGATACTTCGGTTTCTCTATGACAGTGGGAGCGAGGATTGCATCATGAGATGATGACCCAACTAGTTTCGAACTGGCCATCAGGAGTGGGACTCTATAAGAATGGCTGGATGCTTAGCGATCTGAGATGGAATCCTTATACACCAACAAAGTATAGACTTTAGTTGCTTTATCTGAAGGGTTAAATCTCCATCAGGAGCAAGTATATCTTGAGAAGATTACTTGGTGTACATGGAAAGGTTGAGACTTTCAAAGCTAGACTTGTTAAAGGTTTGCATCATTGACCAGGTATGGATTTTGTTGAAACCTTTTCTAAGTACCTATGCTTAAGTCCATCCAGATCCTACTTGCCACGGCTACATACCATGACTACGATATCTGGCGGTTGGGTGCCATGACTGCTTTTCTAAATAATGTTTTAGAAGAGTGAGTCTATAAGTACACAGGCAGATGGCTTCGTAGACAGTGGGAGCAGCGGAAACGTGTGCAAGATGATTTATGTGATAAAGCAGGCATCGCGGAGTTGGAATATCTGTTTTTGATGAGTTAGTCAAAGAGTTTGACATCATCAAAATGGTAGATGAACCTTGTATAAACAAAAGGGGGTAGGGAGTATGGTGGTGATCCTCGTAGAGTACGTGGATGATATACTCTTGATAAGAAAGGAGTTTCCTATGCTACGCTCGGTCAATCTCCGTTTATCACAATGATTCTCCATATAGGATCAAAGTGATACCTCCTAAATCCTGGGTTTTGGATCTATGAGATAGATCTAATTGGATGTTAGGATACTCACTAGTTGTAGTGAGATGGTATCAGTTGATCCTGGGTAGAATCACTGGAAAGGTTCCAGAGTGATAAGGACGACTGAAAGTCAGTCACAGGCATTGTCTTTACCCTCAGTAAAGGGACGGTATGTTGGAAGAGTTCCAAGATAGATACCGTGGCAAACTAGACGATAAAGGCTGGATACATCGCTACTTAAGATGCTACCAAAGAGGAAGTCTGGGTGTATATTAGTTCATGAGATGAACTTCGTTCCTACCATTGTGAGACAATGGAGTTGTGGCTTATGCCAAGGAACGTCCGTCCCATCAGAGATCCAAACATATTCTAAGGCAGTGTCACCTGATCATGGAGATGGTTGATCTCCAGGGTGATCGAGGTAAGGAGAGTAGACTCATAGGACAACACGGCGGATCGACTGACAAAGGCCTTTTCCCAGAAAGAGACTTTAATGAGATGGTTGAGTAAGAGATACTACAACCACTGCTATCAGATGGCCCTAGTGCAAGTGGGAGATTGTTAGTTATATGTATGCCCTAGAGGCCATTACTATACATAGGATGTATACTGTAGTGGATGCTTGGACATATATAGGGAGGACTTTCTTGCTCGACATGATAGTATGCTATCTGGTTGCTCTTTACCTTAACGTGTACACTGATTGTCTCTCTGTTACATGTTGGTAAAGCCCTTAGGATGTGTACTTGACTACCTGGACTATGATGCGGATCATACTAGTGGGGACATGGTAGTCCATAAGTACATCCTTCAAGGTCCCTAGTCGTGGGTGTATCGAGACGGGGCATCGATATACCAGAGTAGACTAGCGTATACCTTCTCGACCCATACAGATGGGCGATGGATGATCCCATATCCATTGGTGTTTGATATCAGAGATGATATACGGGTGCTCAGTGGAGACTGGGTACACTGGACGGACTCGCCGAGAACTCCCAGATGGTATTATACCATACGTCAGATGGCAGTTCTCTGGTGACACTGGTACAGAGTAGTCTGTTGACCCGAGATCGTCATAGAGTCTTGTGTGATTCCCACTGTGCTTTGATTTCCACCTTACCACGTCCAAGAGGGCATGCAAAACGGTGGTTTTTGGGTACAGTCCTGAATCACATAGAGGCAATGAGCCATAGGAGGGGATTCGTCTCTCCCGGTATAGGGAGTTGATGTTGCGCTGTGTTCAATTGGCTATAACCGGAAATCCCTGGCCAGGGTTGCTAAGATTTACTGGTAAGTGTTACCAGTAGTTTCTCGAACTGTTATAGACCTTATATCGACACGACTTATCGAGCTACTGGGGTCTGACGTTTACCACCCCTAGGCGAGATATGCGACATATCAGACAACGAGACCGGACTGTACGGTAAATATTACTGGTTGGATTAACAGGAGTGTGAGTGGGCTTGCTCGTTGATCTTCTGATCGCTCAATACCCGGGTGGCCGTTACGTTTAGCAGACCGCTTGCGGCTTGTGGGTGTTTGATATGATCATCACCTGCTGCCGGCGTATTGACGAGTCTTTAGAGTCCTACACAGAGGTTTCCTGGCTCAAGCGAAACGAAATAGGAGCGCATATGAGATATGTGCGGCACCGAGAATAATGCGTGTATGTGATACCGTATTCTATTCACTCGATGAATGTATCGATTGGTTGTATGCGATATAACCTAGTTATCGAATCGAGGATTGATTCGATAAGTCGATACATTGGATATTAGTCGGTCATATGCGATGTGACCGGATCGTTAAATCAAGTGTTGATTTAATGATTTAATGTATAATTATATATTTGATATATTACTTTACATTAACTAGTATTTGTTCACTTAAGATGGATTTCTCACTTGATGTGCACATTGTATATATGATATATGTTTGTGCATTAGTTTGTATCATGTTTGATGATACATGCAAACTTGGGTATGTGTTTACTTTAAACCATGTTTAGTTAATGGTTAGGGTTTCCATTACCTTATTTATTTATTTACTTATTTATTTTGGCAAGAATAAAATGGTGGCTAACTTTGTTTCATTCTTGAAACTTCATGAAGCTTTGACCATTTTGTTTCTTTCCTTAACCTAACCATTTAACTAAACCCTAGTTTATTCTCTACACTTGTTACACTAACCCATGGTTGCATTATGATAAGATCACTTGATTTATTATTATTCATCAATTGATTTTATGATATATATCATATTCTTTCTTCTTCTTCTTCTTCAAGAAGAAGAAACCTTGCTATCTTCAATGGTGCCATGAGAAAGAGAGTGAGAAATCCAAATCCAAAGTGAACCCACTTCCTATTTCTTCATCCTCTACCACTTGCCATGTAGTATAGTGTGTTATCTTCACAAGTTCTATGACCAAGTGAAGATGGAGCTTGATCTTGAGTTGTCTCGACGTACATCATCTTCGGCATCGAAGTCGACGACCTAGCCCGCCCATTTCTCTGATGAAACCGACGCTAGAGTCCGGGATTCGATGATCGCAGCGAAGGGACATCGTCACGGAGCTAAAGAAGTGGAGGACCGGATCTACAAAGGTTGTATCCCCTTTCCCTTAGTACTAAAGCAGTTTAGTAGCTTGTAGTTTCGCCTAATCTCTAGTTAACGATCTATCTTAGGGTTTCTCGGCACCTAAATTTTTGAATTTGGCATGGTTGATGCCTTGTGGAACCTCTTGAGTGTGCCTAGGAACCCTACAGTTTTTATGAAAAAGTACATCCTTTGAAATTTCTATAGTATCCCTGGACTAGTCTTTAAAATACTCACGATTCGTTAGTTTTAATTATATCTCGTACGGTAAATCCATCGTACGGCATCCCAAATCAGGTTATGGTTCAATATCACATTTATCTCATTTTTCCACTGGTATCCTTATCATCATATATCATGAGTTGGGTACTGATCTACGTCTAGTTAATACTGATACCATCAATAATATATATGCATGTGTCTGAAAACACATCGCCTAAAGATCCTCTATAATATCATGTCGTATCTCATAATACGAAACAAATCATAACATCAATCTCGTGGCACCATACCCAATCTCATCGACTCATCTCCAAATACCATATACTATCCTCAATATCCACGTATATGTATACGTATATATATACGTAGTCCTATACCTATGTGTGTGTGTGTATATATATATATATGCATATCCCCATATACCCATAAGTAAAATAAAATGTATGCATGTGTGTGTATGCAATTCACTACTCTAGGGTTCGCGACTAAGAACTAACTAAGTCACTATTTTACGAATACGCTAACACTAACCCAAAGTCATCTAAGCATTTCTTACTAAGTATACACATCTTAGAACACATAAGTATATATATATATAATATATATCATAACGCAATCGCGTTCTGTACGACGAAACTGCGGGGATGCTATACGCCATCCACCCGACTTCCCCCGTAGATATAATCTACTCACCTTGATCCTTGCTTGCCGAAGTTGATGATGCCACGCTTGTCCTTGTCGTCCCGAAGTTCACACGGGGGTACCTACATATGTACATATATAGCATCGTAAACAGAAATCACGCACGAAAACCTAAACGGCACACGGATCGTACATAGGTTAAAACCTATGACCCGCTCATGTAAAAGAACCAATTAACCCTCGACATCGGCGTACAAACGCCAATTGATCGAGAGAAACCCAAACGTACCAATCGTGGTTTCACAACTTACTAAATATAATATGAAAGAAGTTGTAACTCGTCAAAATCTCAAAATAAATCAAATCAATTTATTTCCGAAAACCTAGAAAACATTCATTTACCGTTTTAGTACAAAACTTGATATTTAAACAAATCTAGCGGCCACAATATTCACTAAATATCATAACTAGATCATACAAACCATTACTATAATTTAATCTCATCAATTTTCATTAACCCCAAAATTCTAGTTTGCAAAATTATCCAATTTTAACAATTTTCAAAGTAACAATAAACAAATCAACAACTAGACTAGGTTTTGCATGATCTAAGGTGGCAAACTACAAATTATGATTTTAATAATGTCATGAAAACCCTAACTATATTTTAATCTCACATTTTTAATTAATTTCTAAAAACATAGTTTGCTTAAAAAGCTTAATTTGGACATTTTAAATGTTACAATTAGCAATAAGCAACAAGATTAAGTTTTGCATAGCATTAACATATTAATCTACTCATTAGAACCATAATCAAATGGTAGAAACCCTAATTTGCATTCAAAACTCTTTCTTGAATTTTCAAATCTTGAAATTGGAACCAATTAATTAGCTAATTACATTAATTTAAAGTGGTTTATCAATAATTAAACACTTGGGTTAAGATTATACCTCCAAACCATGAGATCAAACATGGAACTTGACCTCCAAATTGCTAACTTTGCACCAAGATCCATGCTAGATAGGTCAAGAAGAAATGGGTAGATATTGGATTTTGATTTTGTGAGGTTTTTGTGTTGCTTTTTGAAGAATTTTGTAAGGGTTTTGAAGTGAAAATGAGGTCAAGAAATTGGGGGCTGCTTGAGAGAGGGCTCGGCTGTAATGGGGAGAGGGAGGGAGAGAGAGTGTTGTGTGGGTGTATTTGGAATTGTCAAAGTCAACTAAACCCATTCCTCTTAATTAAACCCCAAGCTTTCTTCTCTTTTCTTTTCTTTTCATTTGTGAGGATAAGATGTGGGGCAAATGGGGATTGGGGGCAGCCCAAGTTCGGCCAGATTTTGGTGTGTGTGTGTGTGTGTGGGTGTGTGGAATTCCAAGTCAAAAACAACCCCATACCACAGGTAATTAAACACCATACTACCATGTAAGTCTACGGTAGCGCCCCGGTCGTCTGTCCGAAGCCAAAATGCGGAAACGAAAACTTTTTCTAAACTAGAAACCGGCGCTATCGCAGACTTTAATCCCAGATCGAACCATTAACCTACAACTAGCAACTAGAGAAGGGATAGAAAGGCTATACCGATCGATCCGTATCCTTCGGTCTTTGGCCACCATCCCAAGCTCCCCGCGGCATCTCCGATCTCGATCTCCTCGTCGGAAAGGGCACCACATCATCGAGTCTTTTTACGAGCTCCCGCTTCATCCGAAGCAACTCGGGCATGAAGTTCGCTAGCCGACGTGTCCAAGGCGATGTAAAGAATGTGTATGATAACTTCGTCTTAAGCATCCATTGATTCGCATCACATGAGAGTGTATGGATTGAGGTTAGAGATGATGCCATTAATAGAGGTTGTGAGCTAGAGGAAGAAGAAGAATAAGAAGCATTTTCTTTCTTTTGTTATCTATCATAAAATGAGAGAGTCCTAGCAAAATAATACAAGAGCAAACATTATCTGTCATGACCCGAACGTACGGAATGTGACCGGCACTCAAATTACGAAGCGTCTACAGGAGCAACGTAATCTAAGTAAGCCGAAGCCCAGAAATCTAAACCATATAAAAGAAGGAGTTAAGGAAAACATGTAGAAAAACAAGTTTAAAAGCAAGATCAAATTTTCTCAAAAATTTCGGCAGTCTCTTTTGTAAAAACTGGCCCCAAACAGGTACAAACAAGTATAATATATACAAACAATAAAAAAGCATCCCCAAGCGGGAGCTAGCTCTATGCCAACAGGCGGAAACAACCACACAATGCACAATGATAAACATTGCCAAAGGGCGAGGCTCAAAACTCAAAAGAAAACAAATCCACCAGATACTATAATAATACAAGCGTGACTCTAAGGTCAAAATAAACAACTGGTCCTCTATATTATCAAGTAATACAAGTCTGGTTGATGGAGCTTACTAGATACCAATGAAATAATAAAAATACAACAGCGGTCCTGATACAAGTGAACCAACCTACCAAGCAAATCACCCAGAATGAAATGATGTGCCAGCAAACCGCCAAGGAAACCTGTACATCGAACCTGTAATAAAATTTGGCACAACGGGGGTGAGTTGCCAACTCGTGAGTAGAAGATATCTGCAAAAAGAAATCGAATGCACGACGCTGTCCTAGGTCATAATAATATACTAATATATCACTAATCATCTAGTAGTGCAGGGAAACAAACTAAGCGTAAGTGCAAATGCTCTGTGCTCGTGTCAGTACCTCGAATAGTAATATGTCATGTGAATGAGTATACATGCACCATGAATGTAAAACAATCAATCCTGAAATCTGGATATATCTTTATAAGAATTCTTTAACTTTTTTCATGATAAAATTTGTATAGAAATCTAAAAAATTCATCGATGAAATCTATGGAAATCCGTGTCATGTATCGACACAAAACATGTAAATCTCAAGTCTCAATACCTCATAGTCTCAATATCTCGGGCTCCGTCAGTCCAGATCGGCCCATCTCATCAAATCTCACGACAACGGTCGGTATCCTCCGGATATCCGCCGCGCCAGACATCACCGGTAGGTAGTCTTCCCCTGCCAGGCTCATCGTCTACAACTCGATCTTCTTACCCTGGGGTACCATACCGGGCCCACCATGTACCCGAGACGGTTCATCCACTCCTCGAATCGGGTCTCGAAATCCAACAGAAAACAAGAAATCTCATGGTGGACGATACATACATCACGAGAAAACCGCAACTTATATTTTAAAAAGAGAGGAGGAGAGAGAGAAGTTTTTATATGTATTCTTGCAGTTTTCCCCAAAATCCAGAAATCTCATAGAAATCCCAAAATCCCAAAATCATGAGTAAGTAAATGATAAGTGTCGGCATAAGCTCCACAATACTGCATGATATCATGAAATTGTGAATGCATGAAATGTCTAAGTAATAAATGCAATGTCTAAACTAACACCTGAGAGTAATCACAATATTATATTGATCTAGCCTTTAGCTGATTCTATCATAAAAGATAATATGTTCTAAAGTGTACGTGACATAGCAATTACCGATGATGTGTGTGTGAGCCAGCAAATAAGTGTACGTGGGACATGCGCATCATCGGTAATGGTGCTGGTGTCCTAACAGGCAGAGTTTCATATTAACTACAGAAACATATGTATGAACATATAACGTGATGATTACAATCTGAAAATAAAGGTAAAATATGTACTAACCACTCATTTGGAATATACATATCTAACTATATCTATATGACTCGAGCCTAAACTGGTATCTATTTAACCCCCTAAGAACTAAACTAAAGAAACTAGTCGATCAGCAATAAGAATCTACCTAGGGTCTGAGTCCATATCTCTAATAGTCGGCGATCCAGACTCAATAGCGTCACGTACGAAGTACGACTTCCTCGAATCAAGAGTGCGGATCAAACATCACATCTATGCCTCGTACGGTAAATCCATCGTACGGCATCCTAATATCGGGGTACGGGTCAAGTATCACCTACGTACATCATCATTCGTTTAATATCATCGTCAAATATGTCATGATCAAAGGTACTGTACTATAATCGCACACATCCCAATATCATCAATCATATATCATTGCCAACATAAATATACATCGTCAATTTGTCCTCAGAAATATCATGCCCCATATATCATATCGTGATTAAGTCATACTTATATGATATCGTAATCAAGTCACACCTATATGATATCGTGATTCAGTCATAGGTTACAGTCCGGGTTCTATTTTAGAGTCTCATGTACCTCAATATCATCACCACCTATTATTGTTTATGTATACATATCCATTATCTCATTTTCTAATGATCCGCTAACATCATAACACGACTGCATAGCCAAGAGATCACGGCATCAAGCCCAGTTATATTGTTTCATCCCCATATATCATATCACATCCTTATATCACATATACATGTTGTGTATATATATACCTATACATAGTCCTATATATATACACATACACATATACACCAAGTCAAGTTTCTGGGTGTGCGTGTGTGTGTGTCTACCTGAAACCTACGAATCTCCTCCAAGATATTCATCCTCTGGTATGGTCTTTCTAAATCAGTCTAGTCCAACCTAAGGTCATTACTAGGGTCCTACTCACCAAGAATCTAAGGTCACGTCTGGGTTCCTAATGACAATAAGTAATATTCCTATTCTACGTTTGCGGGGGTGCTAAACGCCATCCACCCGACTTCCCCCGTAGATATACATCTACTCACCTGGTCCTTGTCTGCCGAAGACGATGTCGCCCTCCTCTTCTTCCTCGTCCGAAGTCCATGAGAGGGATACCTATACGCAAACATATATAATATCGTAAACTGAATCACGGACAAAACCAAAACGACGCACGAAACGCGCATAGGTTAGAACCTATGACCCGCTCATGCAAAAGAACTAAATATCGCTCGATATCGGCGTACAAACGCCGATTGATCGAGATAAAACACCAACAAACAACTCGTAGTTTTAAAACTCATTACTTATAATATAAAACAAGATTTAATTCATCGAAACCCTAAAATCGATCAAATCGTCCAATTCCGCAAAAACATGAAAATGTCAATTTACCGTTTTACTTCAAAACTTGATGTTTAAAAGAAACTAATTGTCATAATATTCATTAAATAACATAACTAGATTATAGAAACCATTATCATATTTTTATCACACTAATTTGTATTAAATTGGAAATTCTAGTTTGCAATTTAATCAATTTTAACACCTTGCAAGCAAAACTTTCACAATATCACAACTAAACTTGATTTTGCATGAATTAACTTATTAAACTACAATTCATGATAATAATAATATAATGAAACCATAATTAGATTATAAATCTCATTTATTTAAGAATTTCTAAAATCTAGTTAGCAAAATAGCATTTTTATCACAATTTTCTATTATCAACATCAAATTAGTAACTAAATTAGGTTTTTCATTCCACTAACATGTTAATATTCTCATTAAAACCACAATCTAGTGATAAAAATATTAATTAGAATTTTATCTCACCAATATATATAATATATAAGAATCTAGTTTGCAAAAATTGCTTAATTTAAACAATTTTCAACCAACAATTTACAATATATCAACCATGCAAGATTTTCCAATTCTAAAAATATTAACCTACATAATATAACCCTACTCAATTAATAGAAACCCAAACTTCATTTTGAAACCCTCTCTTGAATTTTTCATCTAGCAATAGAACCAAATTAAAAACTACTTAAACACTTAATTAAGTTAAATTAAGTAATTTACAAGTATTCAAACCAAAAGCTTAGAATTATACCTCACATGTGAGATCCAAACATGAAAATTTGCCTCCCAAAAGAATGGTTTCCAACTCCAAGATCCATGTAAAAATGAGCAAAGAATAGTGAGTAGGAATTAAATTAGGAATTTATGGGGTTTTATTTGGATTTTTGTTGGATTTTTGATGATTTTTAATGCAAGAATGATGGGGGGGGATTTGGGGCTGCCCATGGAGGAGGCCGGCCATAACATGAGAGGAAAAGAGAGAGAGTGAAATGAGTGGTGAATGGTGTAGAAGCTTCATGAAAAAAAAACCTCACTTTAAGTCTTTTCATTAAAAGATTATTTTGTTTACTTCCTTTACTCAATTTAACCTAGAATGGTCTAGAACCATGGCAAATTTTGAAAATAAATTTTGCATGAATCACACATGATTCCAATATGTAATGGTTCACTTTCGCAAATTTAACCCATTCAAATTTGTAATTTACACTAATTTAATGTATAAATAAAGCTTATGTTAATATTTAAAATAATTACTTTAAGAAAAATATTTAATTAAACTAAAATTTATAAGTGACTAAATAAACACCATTTCCTAGTAATTACATAATTAAAATAGGTCTTTTTAAATTTATGATGAAAATTATTTATAGTTAAGTTTTACGGAAAATACAGTTTATTTTTTCCGAAAAACAGAAAATTCACTTAAATTTTTTTATTTATTTAATTATTTTTAAAACGTTACAATCTTCCCCCCTTTAAGAAATTCGGTCCCTGAATTTAAATTAAAATTCCCCCCACTTACTAAAACATTCCGCCAAAATACTCAAATCATCGGGGCTCCGAAATCATCAATACATAACTAAAATCAACTCCATCAAGCATAACGCAATCATCGAAGTGATTGTGAAAATAAAATATCAAAGCCCAATATGAAAACCAACATAATATACATCAAAACTATAACTTATATATATAGTGCGCATCGTAGTAAAATCGTTCAAACATCTGAATAAAGAAGCATGCAAAAACCCCTTTTGAAAATCGCCGTGCGATGCATGTGTCACGGCATAAGTAGCGGGCGTTTATTATTATTATTTTTTTTTAAAAAAAGCTATACATATATATCTTTTATTTAACATACACGTCCCGCCTGGTTACTAAATCAAATAGTGATGATTATAAAAACATACTACTCAAAATGAAATCAATCCCAATCACATTATAAAAATATCATGTGCGTTCGGTGCGCACTGAAATCGAAACAAAATACAGATGCCATGAATACGCACAGAAACAAAACTGAGTGCAACGGGTGTGCACCAAAAACATCTGAAAAGTGCAACGGGCGTGCACGACACTAATATCAGGTGCATCTAATATGCACAAACCCCGATTTAGTGCATCTGGTGTGCACAAAATCGCATCAAGTACGCCAAGTGTGCGCAAGAATCTCCATCAAGTGCACAAGGTATACAAAAAAAACATACACCAAATATCAAAATCCAAATCACGGTACGAAAAATGCATGAAAACTATGTCGAAGTATATGTCAAAATCATGTGCAACCCATATGCACGAAATCAAATCAATATCTCAAAAGGTATAAAACCAAATCGAGTGCACTGGGTATGTACAAAACAACATCAATACAACTGATATATGAAACACGAATAGAGTGTAATGAATGTACACATAAGAAATACCAATCGTAGAACAAAATCCTCAAAATACCAAAATCCAAACAACGGAAATATGAAATTCAAATCACCAAATCACAATCGTAAACACTATCGTCAATGTGCGCTTCTTTCCTCTGATGTCGACTGATTCGAACCCGTCTCTTCGTAGCTATGCTGGCTGCACTACAAACGGCAATACTCATATCTAGAGTCTCCCACGTAATCTATCCTTTCACCTGATATCCGGACTACATTAAACTTTTCGATCGATTTATCAAAATCCCAAAATTCCTCGAGAGCTCAACACTCAAGTACAGTTTAAAAATATCCAGTACATGCTCCAGCATCTGCGGACCAGCCGTAGAAGGGCAAACCCAAGCCTCACTAATGGCACCGCGAAACTGCCGTAAACCCTAAGGTTCAAAGGCATTCTCATGGTTATTATGTCGAGTTAGGGTTTCATTCTTCTAGAGGGTCCATAGAAATACCTGCATGTTCTTCCGAATACCTTAAACTTGGGAAAATGGGTTTCTGACAATCGTTAGAAACTTTTTAACTTCGTCTGAATGGCATGTGAACATCCTTCGTCCGCACGCTAAACAATGCTTCAATCCTCAAGAATTAAACGATACCCTAAGGGTTATCGCATTCGAGCCGTAGCTCCCTCTGCCCGTGCGACCGTGGTAACAGAAACATCATCTGATATCGACGAAGATAGATCAAAGGAACGAATGAAATACGGTGCAAAGAAATGTACATCCTAAGGCTTCTTAAGCAGAGTAGCGTATCGTAAGTATGTCACGGATCATACCCACGGTACGTCACTCTACCAAAGTCACCTACTCCATCAACTAAGGGTCACCCTAGACTCATAAAAAGGTTAAACCTAGCACTCTGATACCAATTTTGTCACGACCCGAAGGTACGGAACATGACCGACACTCAAATTACGAAGCGTATAGAAGTGCATCGTAATCTAAGTAAGCCGAAGCCCAGAAATCTAAACCATATAAAAGAAGAAGTAAAGGAAAACATGTAGAAAAACAAGTTTAAAAGCAAGATCAATTTTTCTCAAAAATTTCGGCAGAGTCTCCTTTGTAAAAACTGGCCCCAAACGGGTACAAACAAGTATAATATATACAAACAATAAAAAGGCATCCCCAAGCGGGAGCTAGCTCTACGCCAACAGGCAGAAACAACCACACAATGCACAATGATAAACATCGCCAAAGGGCGAGGCTCAAAACTCAAAAGAAAACAAATCCACCAGATACTATAATAATACAAGCGCGACTCTAAGGTCGAAATAAATAACTGGTCCTCTACATCATCAAGTAATACAAGTGTGGTTGATGGAGCTTACTAGATACCAATGAAATAATAAAACTACAACGGCGGTCCTGATACAAGTGAACCAACCTACCAAGCAAATCACCCAGAATGAAATGATGTGCCAGCAAACTGCCAAGGAAACCTGTACATCGAACCTGTAATAAAATTTGGCACAACGGGGGTGAGTTGCCAACTCGTGAATAGAAGACATCTGCGAAAAGAAATCGAATGCACGACGCTGTCCTAGGTCATAATAATATACTAATATATCACCAATCATCTAGTAGTGCAAGGTAAAAAACTAAGCGTAAGTGCAAATGCTCTGTGCTCGTGTCAGTGCCTCAAATAGTAATATGTCATGTGAATGAGTATACATGCACCATGAATATAAAACAATCAATCCTGAAATCTGGATATATCTTTATAAGAATTCTTTAACTTCTTTCATGATAAAATTTGTATAGAAATCTGAAAAATTCATCGATGAAATCTATGGAAATCCGTGTCAAGCATCGACAAAAAACATGTAAATCTCAAGTCTCAATACCTCATAGTCTCAATATCTCGGGCTCCGTCAGTCCGGATCGGCCCATCTCATCAAATCTCACGACAACGGTCGGTATCCTCCGGATATCCGCCGCGCCAGACATCACCGGTATGTAGTCTTCCCCTGCCAGGCTCATCGTCTACAACTCGATCTTCTTACCCCGGGGTACCATACCGGGCCCACCATGTACCCGAGACGGTTCATCCACTCCTCGAATCGGGTCTCGAAATCCAACAGAAAACATGAAATCTCATGGTGGACGACACATACATCACGAGAAAACCGCAACTTATATTTTAAAAAGAGAGAAGGAGAGAGAAGTTTTAATATATATTCTTGCGGTTTTCCCCAAAATCCAGAAATCTCATAGAAATCCCAAAATCCCAAAATCATGAGTAAGTAAATGATAAGTGTTGGCATAAGCCCCACAATACTGCATGATATCATGAAATTGTGAATGCATGAAATGTCTAAGTAATAAATGCAATGTCTCGACTAACACCTGAGAGTAATCACAATATTATATTGATCTAGCCTTTAGCTGATTCTATCATAAAAGATAATATGTTCTAAAGTGTACGTGACATAGCAATTACCGATGATGTGTGTGTGAGCCGGCAAATAAGTGTACGTGGGACATGCGCATCATCGGTAATGGTGCTGGTGTCCTAACAGGCAGAGTTTCATATTAACTACAGAAACATATGTATGAACATGTAACGTGATGATTACAATCTGAAAATAAAGGTAAAATGTGTACTAACCACTCATTTGGAATATACATATCTAACTATATTTATATGACTCGAGCCTAAACTGGTATCTATTTAACCCCCTAAGAACTAAACTAAAGAAACTAGTCGATCAGCAATAAGAATCTACCTAGGGTCTGAGTCCATATCTCTAATAGTCGGCGATCCAGACTCAATAGCGTCACGTACGAAGTCCGACTTCCTCGAATCAAGAGTGCGGATCAAACATCACATCTATGCCTCGTACGGTAAATCCATCGTGCGGCATCCTAATATCGGGGTACGGGTCAAGTATCACCTACGTACATCATCATTCGTTTAATATCATTGTCAAATATGTCATGATAAAAGGTACTGTACTGTAATTGCACACATCCCAATATCATCAATCATATATCATTGCCAGCATAAATATACATCGTCAATTTGTCCTCAGAAATATCATGCCCCATATTTCATATCGTGATTAAGTCACACTTATATCATATCGTAATCAAGTCACACGTATATGATATCGTAATCAAGTCACACATATATCATATTGTGATTCAGTCACAGGTTACAGTCCGGGTTCTATTTTAGAGTCTCATGTACCTCAATATCATCACCACCTATTATTGTTTATGTATACATATCCATTATCTCATTTTCTAATGATCCGCTAACATCATAACACGACTGCATAGCCAAGAGATCACGGCATCAAGCCCAGTTATATTGTTTCATCCCCATGCATCATATCACATCCTTATATCACATATACATGTTGTGTATATATATACCTACACATAGTCCTATATATATACACATACACATATACACCAAGTCAAGTTTCTGTGTGTGCGTGTGTGTGTCTACCTGAAACCTACGAATCTCCTCCATGATATTGTAACAACTCCAATTTTGTATACCAAAAATTTGCTTTAAAAATAGTGTACAATTGGAGCATTGTTGTTGCTGGAAACAACTTAAATATTTAATTCCTTACAATAATTACAAGAAGGAGCTTGTAGCTCATTGGTAATACCTTGCATTGCTGAACCAAGCCACCAGAGTTCGAATCCCATACCCCACATTATTTTTAATATGGATTTTTTAAAAAACCTTTAGAATACCAAGAGTTTACACGTGCATACCTCACAAAAACCCCACTACACCCAAAGATGTAACACTTGCAGAGGGTAGATGAACCGTCGGGGGAGATCCAGGTCACCGGAATCGGTCGGGAATCGGCCAACTCGGCCTTGACTCGGCCGACTCAGTGATCCGACCGAGTCACGGCCGAGTCACCCCCGATTCGGCCGATTCCGGCGAGGGTCACAACATGAAAGTTGTGTCTTTTGGTATTCCCTACGCACCTGCAAAGTTTCAGCCTCATACCACTTCCAGAGCTCTTTAAAACCCCCAATTACTCCACTTTTAATACATTTTTATTACATTTTATCATATTTTTTATTTTTAACTTTTCATCTACCCTTCATCTACCCTAACCCTATAAATACCAACCCTACACACTACCCTCTCACCCCCCAAAATCTTGAGCCACTCTCTCAAAAGTTTCCACAAGAAGTGTGCTTCGAAATCGAGTTCCCGGCGAAGCTCTGACGGAATTCCGACGACGCGTTTTGGAGCAACCGGCGACGTAATCACCCCTCGGCCTTCCTCCCTAGTTCTCTTTACTCTTTAGAAGAGTTTAAACCTGTAAGTCCCACCTCTTCTACCTTCTTTTTCTTTAATGTAAAAATATGAATTTCTGGAACCCGACGGAAATCGGACAAACCGATTTCCGATTCGATTTTTCTTTAAAATTCCACTTGTCACCTAATACATATTATCTACCCATATGCATGTTGACTATTAATCACCCTTAACCAAATTTAATCAAACTTTTCCACATGAAATGATAAGTTCTTTACAAAACCGTATTTCTTTCATTAAAATACCATGAAGTTCATTTTTCTTATTGTAATCAAGTACCTCACTCCTAAACATGTTTATTGTGATAACTAAACTTGTTTCAATCAATTTGAATGAAATTTCACATATGAAATGATAACGTTTACGAATACCGTATTCTTGCACTTTAATACCTTTAGGTTTAACATAGCTTATTTCACCTTTAAACTTCACCAAAACCTAATATAAGTCACGGGGTAATGACCTACCCTTACACACACTCAATATAACCCTAAATGATAAATATCAAAAATACAGAATACGAAATTACAGGACTTTTCACTAAAATACCATAACCTTTATAACCTTTAGTTAAATCTTTAAATTGTAAACTTTTCTAAATAAAATCTTATATAAAATGAAAGCACGATTGGTCATGGACATCGATCGTTTATCTAAACTGTCTTGTGGGTCTAGGAAAGTGTGTCTAAGGCTAGTGGTTTTTAATTAGGCCCACGACTGTGGTTCCTTCCCACTTACCTGGCACTTATCTGGCCGCAATTGACGGTGAAGAGGCGATTTGAGGCTTCTAATGACTCATCGTTTAGACCATAGAAATAGGCTAGTTGGCTTAGGAAACCCTAATAACTAAAATACGGAAACTATACTCTTTTGCAAATAAACACCCTATATTTATAAAACCGTTTTTCCTAAATGAAAAGTATTTATAAAACCTAAGCAAAGTGCCGCTACAACCCATCTTTGGGGAACCTGTTAGGGATAGTACGGTTCATCGTGCACCCGCAGGCTAGTAGTGCGAGATTCAGACCTCCGCAAGGAGCATTCGGTCTCGAAAGGTTTAAAATACGATATTTAAGGAACGTGAGACTTTTTTGTAAATAAAATATTCATATAAAAGAAAATTATTTATGTGTTTAATTATATATAATTATCATTTAAACACCTATTTTGTTATAATATAAAGTTTCCACTTTTTCCTAAAATTCAAGATTAAAAGTTACATTAAAATACCACGAATTTCAAATAAACAATTAATTCTTCTATTAGGATATATTCACTAGAATAACACAAATAAAATTCACATTCATTATAATAATAAAGATGATTATTAAATACTTGAGGTATATTTTGAAAACTATACAAAAGTACTTTTTACATAAAACCCCCTCAAGTTTCACAAATTACAATAAGGCCCCTAACTAATATTGAACTTCAAATTATCTTTCTTTTAGTCTGACTCGGGTTAGAGTCTGACTAATTCTGACTTGAATATAATTCAAGTCAACCTATATTCAATCATATTCCAATACAAATTTGAATACAAGAATCCCTGAATCCAGTTAACAATATATTCATTTTGACTGAATCAAACCATGGATATTCATCCATTATCCTGATATTCCATTTTCCTGATTATACAGTTACAACATGTTTACTGATATCATGGTTTTGGTCAGTCATCCAGTTTACATATTCCAATACTACAAAACTGTTAAAACACTACAGGGTTTAAAGGGGTAGATTGGTACGGAAGGTGTTAAAGGTGGCACGAGGTGGTCAGATTAAGACACCTAACATGAATACTGTTGCTGTTGTACCGTGGCATAACGGTTCCTTGTACTCTCCATTTTCCCTGATCTCTAGCATATAGAGATCCCCCTCGTATACACTGGCATCCTTCTGTACCAAGCTACAAACAACGGCGTTAAACAATATTCCATAATATTCAACAACATAATACTTTAGAAAATACTGCTACTCTGCCATTCTCATTCTTCTTTTCTTTGGGACTTACCGAGCGACCTGTTCGCTTACGACATTCTATTTCTTTCTTCTTTGAATGTCGTCAGGTGCGTTGGACCAAGTTGAGACCGAGCCCACAAGTGAAGATTTGGAGCAGTTCCAAGAAGACCCAGAGCTCTAGATAATTGTACTTTGTTCTTTCCAGTATTTCCTTTTATTATTATGCCACTGTTTAGGCATTGCTTTTCCATTCCAGTTGCATTTTCATTTCATGCATTGTACAAAGAATGATATTAATAAAAGTTGCTGTTATTTCAATATCATTTGTCTCTTGTGATTATTTTATATTGCTTAGTTACGCTTAGCGTATGTACTTCTGAGTACATACGTAGCGGGCCTCGTCACGTCCACTTCGCCGTACACTGGGAAGCAGGGCGTGACAGATATTCATCCTCTGGTAAGGTCTTTCTAAATCAGTCTAGTCCAACCTAAGGTCATTACTAGGGTCCTACTCACCAAGAATCTAAGGTCACGTCTGGCTTCCTAATGACAATAAGTAATATTCCTATTCTACGTTTGCGGGAGTGCTAAATGCCATCCACCCGACTTCCCCCGTAGATATACATCTACTCACCTGGTCCTTGTCTGCCGAAGAAGATGTCGCCCTCCTCTTCTTTCTCGTCCGAAGTCCATGTGAGGGGTACCTATACGCAAACATATATAATATCGTAAACTTAATCACGGACAAAACCAAAACGACGCACGAACGCGCATAGGTTAAAACCTATGACCCGCTCATGCAAAAGAACCAAATATCGCTCGATATCGGCGTACAAACGCCGATTGATCGAGATAAAACACCAACAAACAACTCGTAGTTTTAAAACTCATTACATATAATATAAAACACGATTTAATTCATCGAAACCCTAAAATCGATCAAATCGTCCAATTCCGCAAAACCTTGAAAATGTCAATTTACCGTTTTACTTCAAAACTTGATGTTTAAAAGAAACTAATGGTCATAATATTCATTAAATAACATAACTAGATTATAGAAACCATTACCATATTTTTATCACACTAATTTGTATTAAATTGGAAATTCTAGTTTGCAATTTAATCAATTTTAACACCGTGCAAGCAAAAATTTCACAATATCACAACTAAACTTGATTTTGCATGAATTAACTTATTAAACTATAATTCATGATGATAATAATATAATGAAACCATAATTAGATTTTAAATCTCATTTATTTAAGAATTTCTAAAATCTAGTTAGCAAAATAGCATTTTTATCACAATTTTCTATTATCAACTTCAAATTAGTAACTAAATTAGGTTTTTCTTTCCACTAACATGTTAATATTCTCATTAAAACCACAATCTAGTGATAAAAATATTAATTAGAATTTTATCTCACCAATATATATAATATATAAGAATCTAGTTTGCAAAAATTGCTTAATTTAAACAATTTTAAACCATCAATTTACAATATATCAACCACGGAAGATTTTCCAATTCTAAAAATATTAACCTACATAATAAAACCCTACTCAATTAATAGAAACCCAAACTTCATTTTGAAACCCTCTCTTAAATTTTTCATCTAGCAATAGAACCAAATTAAAAACTACTTAAACACTTAATTAAGTTAAATTAAGTAATTTACAAGTATTCGAACCAAAAGCTTAGAATTATACCACACATGTGAGATCCAAACATGAAAATTTGCTTCCCAAAAGAATGGTTTCCAACTCCAAGATCCATGTAAAAATGAGCAAAGAATTGTGGGTAGGAATTAAATTAGGAATTTGTGGGTTTTTATTTGGATTTTTGTAGGATTTTTGATGATTTTTAATGCAAGAATGATGAGGGGGAAAATTTGGGGCTGCCCATGGAGGAGGCCAGCCATAACATGAGAGGAAAAGAGAGAGAGTGAAATGAGTGGTGAATGGTGTAGAAGCTTCATGAAAAAAAACTCACTTTAAGTCTTTTCATTAAAAGATTATTTTGTTTACTTCCTTTACTCAATTTAACCTAGAATGGTCTAGAACCATGGCAAATTTTGAAAATAAATTTTGCATGAAACACACATGATTCCAATATGTAATGGTTCACTTTTGCAAATTTAACCCATTCAAATTTGTAATTTACACTAATTTAATGTATAAATAAAACTTATGTTAATATTTAAAATAATTACTTTAGGAAAAATATTTAATTAAACTAAAATTTATAAGTGACTAAATAAACACCATTTCCTAGTAATTACATAATTAAAATAGGTCTTTTTAAATTTATGATAAAAATTATTTATAGTTAAGTTTTACGGAAAATACAGTTTATTTTTTCCGAAAATCAGAAAATTCACTTAAAATTTTTTATTTATTTAATTATTTATTTATTTATTTTTAAAAAGTTACATTATCATGGCTGCCCTTCTCTCTCTTCCCCTCATTTCAAACCACAAATCAATCACATAATGTGACATTAGCACAAGAAAAGAGACCATGAGTCACTAATGAAGTCTATGTCACATTAAATGCTTAAAATGGTGATTTAAGCTCACAATTTCCATTTGTAAACATTAATCCAAATGTTTACAACAACAAAAAGATACGGCAACATCTAAAGTAAACTCATGACGGATCACAAGGATACCCCTCACCTGTATATACATACTTGCATCCGCATTCCTACTAAACGCGAATGCGATGAGACTAAAGTAATCCAACAAATCTAATACTAAGATCCGGCTTAAACCAAAGCCCACTAGTATGATCCGTCCGATCATGATCCGTGCACTACTGCACGTATATGATCGAAACCTACCATAATACCATACGGCCTCTACAACGTTTTGCTCGAAACTTAAGAAACTGTCCGTGGGGGATTCTAAAGACCCGTCAATACTTTGGCTGTGGATTTAACCACTAGCACGTCAGAGGTACTAGCCGTACGTAACGGGCTACCAGGTATTGACCAAAAGGGAGGTCGATGAGCGAACTCATCCTGACACCCTACTGAGCCAGTCAGTGACAATATCCGTACAGTCCGGTCCGTTCATCTATGAGCATCGCATGGCGGGCCTAGGGGGTTGGTAAAAGTCAGACCACCAAAAGCGGTACAAGTCGTGTCGGAGTGTAGACCAGAACACCCTGAGATACTACTGGAATACCTACCAGTAAATCTCCTGCCTTGGCCAAGGACTTCATGTAATGGCTCTCCTAGACACAGCGCGATCTCACCCCCAATACCGGGAGAGACGAAACCCCTGTTGATCCGCTCACTGCCTCTATGTGGCTCAGGACTGTACCCAACTAAAACCTGTTTGCACGACTCCTTTGAGCCGTGGTAGGGTAGTAATCAAAGCACAGTGGGAACTCACACGAGAAAAATGACGATCTCAGGTCGATGAACTAACCTGTACACATGTCACAAGGGAACTGCTATCTGACGTCAGGTATAATACCAACTAGCATGTTCCCGGCGAGTCCTGTCCGGTGTACTCATAACCCAATGAGCACCTGTATACATCTTAGGTGAACCAACTGACACCAATGGCTTGTGAGACTGGCCACCGCCCCTCGTCGGGGTCTCGACTGTATGCACAAGTCTACTAATAGAGTATCGATGCCCAGTCTCGAAACTCCCACGACTAGGGACCACTTTGAGGATGTGCTTATAGACCCCAGCTCCCACGTATATGATCGCCATCATACTACTGGCCGTCAAGCAAGAATCCTATGGTCTTTATTAACATGTAATAGTGATCTGTAAGGTCACCTAAAGCAGTATACGATGAAAAAGATAAACCAGATAGCATACTATCATCTTGAGTAAGACTATCCTACCGGCATAGGTCCTCCCTTAATCATTGCAATCACGTGTCTGTGATCCAATAATTGACACTGAGGGCACTATATCCAACAATCTCCCACTTGCAGTCAAGGCTAATTATTGCGATGTCGCATACTCACAGCCCGTGTAATACCGAACACCCAACTCCTTTACTAATCAGTTTCACAAAGACCGTTTGCGAAACTATTGCGTTCGAGGAATAGCCTCAGTGAATGGATCCGCCCTCATGTTTCTTTCTATGTCTCTCTTTTTCTCAAGTTCGCGGAGAAAGCCATCTCCCGAAATGAGCAATACCTGTCTTAGAATATGTCTGGATATCTGATGGAACCGAGTTCATAAATGAACTCTAAATCCAAACTTCTTAGACTGTATCGTCAACTGAAATTAATCAGTATTCTGCGCCAGGCCTCCCTCATTATCCGCTTGGATCACCTGTCCAAACCACTGCCCCTCGTTAGAGGGAAAACTACAACTCTGACAGTCACTCTGTCATCCAGGTCACCTTGGAAGCCTGGAATGATAAATGTCTCCTAAAAGAGGCTGTTGTTATCATATCTCTAGAACATCCACTTATGTTCTGAAACTGCTTCCGAACGTTTCTCCAGGATAGGATTAATATCAACTTATTGCATCTCATACAAAAACAAAATCTGGTGTGGTGCTTGACATCTCATGATTGACTCAATTGCCTAAGCAAGTGATCTGCCAATCATGCACATCCCTCTCCCCTTTAGTCTGTAAGACACCTTTAGAGAGGGTGACTCCATCACTTGCAGGTACACTACCGTGCCAGGAGTCGTCCATTCTAAAACGCCTTTAGAATGCTGTCTAAGCACCCAGATTGGGAAACTACCCAAATCTAGATCTAAAACAATAGATCTGTTAGTTATGTATATGCCCTAGAGGCCATTGTTATACATATGATGTATATTATAATGGATGCTTGGATATATATAGAGAGGACTTTCTTGCTCGACATGATAGTATGCTATTTGGTTTCACTTTATCTTAACATGTTGACTTGTATTGGTTTACTGTCATTCTCTCACATGTTGTTAAAGCCCTTAGGATCTGTACTCGACTACTGGGACTATGATGAGATCATAGTAGTGGGGCCATGGTAGTCGATGAGTACATCCTATAACTGTTCCTAGTCGAGGGTATATCGAGACAGGGCATCGATACACCAGAGTAGACTAGCGTATACGCATCTTGACCCATATGATGGGCGATGGATGATCCCATATCCATCGGTGTTTGACATCAGAGATGGTGTACGGGTGCTCAGTGGAGACTGGGTACACTGGAGGGACTCGCCGAGAACTCCCAGATGGTGATATACCACACGTCAGATGGCAGTTCTCCGATGACACTGGTATAGGGTAGTCTGTAGACCCGAGATCGTCATAGAGTCTTGTGTGATTCCCATTGTGCTTTGATTTCCACCTTACCACGTCCAAGAGGGTATGCAAAACGGTGGCTTTTGGGTGCAGTCCATAATCACATGGAGGCAATGAGCGATAGGAGGGGATTCGTCTCTCCCGGTATAGGGATTTGATGTTGTGCTGTGTTCGATTTGCTATAACTGGAAGTCCCTGGCCAGGGATGATATAGAGATTTACTGGTAAATGTTACCAGTAGTTTCTCGACCTGTTATGAGCCACACATCGACACGACTTATCGGTTACTGGAGTCTAACGTATACCACCCTTAGACTTGATATGCGACATATCAGACGAACAGACCGGACTGTACGGGAGTATTACAGATTGGATTCACAGGAGAACGTACAGGCTAGCTTGTTGATCTTCTGATCGCTCAATACCTGGGTGGCTGTTACGTTTAGCTGACCGCTTGCAGCTTGTGGGTGTTTGATATGATCATCACCTGCTACCGGCGTATTGACGATTCTTTAAAGTCCTACATAGAGGTTTCTTGGCTCAGACAAAACGGAGTAGAGGCACATATGTGATATGTGCAGGACCGAGGATAATGCGATATGAGATACCGTATTATATTCTCGCGATATTTAGATATGAACCGGGTCATCGGATCAAGTGTTGATTCGATGAATCGGTACATGATATATTAGTCGGTTATATTAGATATGGCCGGATTGTCGGATCAAGTGTTGATTCGATGATTTAATGTATAATAATATATATGATATATTGTATTACATTATCTAATATTGGCTCGCTTTATTATTTCATTTTCTCACCGGATAATACATTGATATATATGCGATATATGTTAATTGTATTATTTTCTTTTGTTGTAAATATATAATATATATGTGATATATATTATTGTGACATGATATGATTAATAATGGAACATGTTTAGTGAAAATTAAACAAGGTTAGGGTTTGATTAGGGTTAGCTCCTTCTTGCATATTCTAGAAGGAATTCCTTTTGTCTTGGTTAAGATATCATGGTTGATATTTTTCCATGACTCATTCTTTAACCTAACCAAACCCTAGCTCTAGTTTATTCTCTACAAGGGTTATCCTTGTCATACTAAACTAAGGTTACATTATTAATTCATATATACTTTTCATTATTCATCACAAAAGGTGGAACTCTTTTTCCATCATCATCTTCTCTCTTAAGCTTTGAGAAAGCTTACTTGTTTTTCCTTTTGTGATGATTTCTTGTGAGAATTTGATATAAAAAGAAAGCATAAATACTACTCCATCATCCTCATCTAATCTAGCCCATTAGATTAGGGTGTTCACCTCATTAGAGTGAGAAAGCTTGAGTTATAGAAACTTCGACGTAGATCATCAGAGAAACGGAACACTTCAAGCTAGCATGGATCGTTCGAGTCGTGGAGCCTCTCTTGAGTCTGGGAGATAGTGGATCGCGGCGAAGGGACTTCTACTCGGAGCTTATGAAGCGAATGAGCAGACTACAAAGGTTGTAATCCCTCACACTTAGTAGTAAAGATGTTTACTTGCATGTTAAACCCTAATAATCTAGCAAAGATCCCGGCTTTGGGTTGTTCGGCACGTCTAAAATTTTATTCGGGCATGTTTGATGCCTTATGAACCCTCACAAAAGTGCCTAGGAACCCTTACAGTGGTATCAGAGCCAGGTTAGAGCATTAGGCGACATGTATACGAAGTTAAAACTCCGATCGAACACCGAAACGCAATTTTAGACCCCTCTCTGGATATTTTTCAAAAACTGTGATTTTTCAGAATTAAAAATACGTAAAAAATTCAGCAGGTAAATATAAATATAACTGTGAAAAACGAGGCAGCAATACATCCATACCGTCGCGGAACCGCGGCCGTACCTCGCTCGGGCCGCGGATCCGCGGTGGGAATGTTGAATTGGGCATTCATTTTTCAACAGTAATATCCGTATCTGTATGTTATATTTTCTGGGTATTTTTAATCTGACTCAAGTGTTGAGTGTTCTGGGGTTTATTTTGTAATCGTTGATTCGATCGGAAAATTTAAATTCGTTTTTATTTCGGGATATTTAGAAACTGTTAAAATGTTCGAGCGGATATCATTAACTCACTTTTTCCCGACACGAAAAACTTTCAAGTGTTGAATTTTTATCGGGTTTAAATCTTTCGGAAAAATGTGCAAGTAACGCGGTGGACCCTCTAGAAGACAACAAACCTTAACTCGATTATGTGACCGTCTTGAATTGCCTCTAAACCTTAGGGTTTGGGGCAGTACGGCGTGCCACATGTGAGGCGTTGGCTTGACCCTTCTACGGCTGGATCATCGGTACTATGACATATTCTGGGATTATTTGAACTCCGCTCAAGTGTTGAGCTATTCAGAAAATTTTGGGTATTAGATTATCTGTTCGGAAAGTTTAATACTGTCTATTTATCTGGAATGTGATACAATATGTGGAATTCATATAGTTAGGAATGAAATGCGAAGTATGTGATATTTCGGATTTACGATGTCTAAAGTGATTGTGGATTCCAAATATTGTAGTTTTACAATTTCTTTTCTGTGGCCGTAAGTGTAGTATGTAGTTGTATTGCCGGTTTTTGTTGCAATACATCAACGACGATCGGTGTATGCATACTTACTTCTGTTGATGATATGTGATATTATGTGTTGCTGTGATATGTTATATTGGATCGTCGTGTTCTGAATAGCTGGGGGTTTTATGTGAGATGAGGGTTTTTATTTTCATTCATGTAAAATTCGTTTGTATGTAATATTCTTTTATTGGGGCACTTCCAGGATGAGGTTGATGTCACCAGGGTATATTGTTTACTTTTCCGCATTAGGTAGACCCAAGGAGGGGAGCACAAGTAACCGGGTTCTAGGGTCCAGTGGGAGGCCATCTCGAGGAGTCGAGACCGGGTCTCCTAACCCTAGAATTGGCAGTGTTACTTGCCGCTCTCGTAGGGGTCTTGGGATGTGGGTTTGGCTATTCGTCGCGACCGTGGAATCCGTGTTTTATACAGGCTCGTATTGAAAACACGGACGTCCTAGTATATCCAATATTTCATATATGTTCTGCTGCTGCAATGTTCTGTGATGAGATCATATTACTGCCTGAGACGAATGCTTATACTATATATATATATATATATATGCTGATATATAAATATTACTGATTTCGTTTCTTCTGTGATGCTTAGGAAGCATAAGCTGATGGGATTTTATTAATGAGATTAATAAAAAGAAAAGAAACCTAAAAGATGTTGTAGAATCAAAACTTTATAAAAAGGGTAGCTACAGTTCTGCTTTGCATAGCGGTATATATGATATACCCTGCACCTTATTCGATAAGGAAAGAGCCGAGATCCCTTCACCGGGAGTGACCTCTTTAGCAAAACTGGCAGATGCTACAAACTCACGGTTTTGTTTCTGACAGCTTATATAGTTCTTGCTTTGCACAGCGGTATATATGATATATCCTGCACCTTATTCGATGGGGAAAGAGCCGAGATCCCTTCACCGGGAGTGACCTCTTTAGCGAAACTAGAAAAGCCTCAAAAACACTCCTTTTTCAAAAACCACATGATTCTACAACGATATCAAGTTCATTACGCTCATGGTTTTTCTTAAAAACCTGCGTAGCCCTCCGTCATTTCAGATAAGTGCTACTTAGTATTCGTGCTGCGATAGTTTGGCCTCCGTCAAGGCGTAGTGTACGGTAGCTAACTAGTGCTTATCTGCTAGCATACGATGCGATTGGATTAGGGTATTCATACGGCGTAGATTGGCCTCCGTCAAGGGTCGTACGGGTGGGTTTAATTCAATCAAGCAATGACGGGTTGAACTTGACTAGCGCCCTATGGGTAGTTTGGCCTCCGTCAAGATCATGGGACGCTAGGGGTAAAAGCATTATCGGGAATTTCAAGTGTTGAAATTTGCAATGAGATTGCATACCTCCTATGAGATAGTTGGATTCCGATACCCACTGCGAGTAAGAGTTACTCCTGGGAGAGTTTTACACAGGACAATTAGCCGATCAAGTAGGTGTCTAGAAAAGTGTTAACGGGGTTACGCCTCTGGGAAAATGAGGTTTACTTTAATTAGGTCCGTGCGAAAGCACGGGGAACCTCCTTCAAGTACCGACACTGATCTGGCTGAAAGATTGACGAAATTGTAGGGTGTAATTAATCCCGGCTAATCTTACCTTTTAGGGTTTAAAGGAAGATTTGATAAAAACAGTGGGAGACATCCTGATTAGATAAGATAATAACCAATCTAATCTTGCAAGAGCGTACGCTAAAGTGTTTTCTTCTCTCTCTCTCTCCAGGTAGCGACCATGTCAGGCCATAATCAAGATAATAATATGGATGTATTGACTGAACCCGCTTATTATACTGAGCAGGGGAACGTTGGACCCGTTCTTTCTTATAAGAGTTATAAGACTGAACAGGGAATATGAGAATATCTGGATTCTCAAGCTGCCCAAAAGAACATGCATGTTGATGCATTTTCTTCGGGTGTGTTAGTTATTGAGAACTGTTTCTCAGTTCACCCTACGTCCTGGGAATTAGATACCGGATCAGGATCCCACATATGTAAATTGTTACATGGGCTACGTAAAGGTAGAGAACTGGGAAAAGGTGATCATTCCGTTCAAGTAGGGAATGGGGCAAATATTGCAGCCAAAGCAATTGGCGAATATCACCTAGTATTACCAAGTGGTAATACGCTGATTCTGAATGAGTGCTATTATATACCGAATATGATGTGCAACATTATATCAGTTTCTTTATTAAGTAAAGAAGGATATAATTTTGTAGTAAAGGATAATGTTATGAACATATTCCTAGATCAAAAGTTGATTGCATCAGGCTCGTTACATAATGGCATATTCATTCTAAATCAAAATACAGTCCTCAATATACAAAACACACACAAGAGGAAGAGTTCAGAAATGAACGAATCCTTCTTGTGGCATTGTAGACTTGGTCATATCAATGCGACACGACTGGCTAAGTTACATAAGGATGGATATTTGAATCCGTTCGAATTATCATCTTATGATACTTGCCAATCATGTCTCAAAGGAAAAATGACCAAAGCTCCGTTTAGTAGACACGGAGAAAGAGTTACGGAACTCTTAGGACTGGTACATAGTGATGTATGCGGTCCTATGTCTACGCATGCCAGGAACGGTTATTCCTACTTCATTACATTCACTGACGATCTCTCTAGATTCGGACGTGTGTTCCTGATGAAACACAAGTCTGAAGCTTTTGAGAAATTCAGAGAATATAAGCACGAAGTAGAGAACCAAACGGGCAAAAGTATTAAGATTCTTCGATCTGATCGAGGAGGTGAATACTTAAGCAATGAGTTCCTAGATTATCTAAAAGAGAATGGGATTCTCTCTCAGCTTACTCCTCCTTATACACCACAGCACAACTGTGTATCGGAACGGAGGAATCGCACTCTATTAGATATGGTGCGCTCTATGATGAGCACTGCTGAGTTACCTATTTCCTTCTGGGGATATGCACTGGAGACAGCTGCATACCTATTGAATAGAGTTCCAACCAAATCAGTGCCTACCACTCCATATGAGATATGGAATGGTAAGAGACCATGTCTTAATTTTATTCAGATATGGGGTTGTCCGGCCTATGTTAAAACACAAAATCCGGACAGACTCGAGGCAAGGTCTGTTCTATGTAAGTTTATTGGATATCCCAAACATTCGCGAGGGTATATCTTCTACCACTCCGAGGAACAAAAGGTGTTTGTTTCTCGACATGCCACTTTCTTAGAAAAAAGTTTTCTTATGAAACAGATTAGTGGCATTGAGGAAGAACTGGAAGAAGTTCCAGCAGAACAAACTACAACAGATGATTTAGTTGAACCAGAGGATTCGGTAGTACCCAACGAACCCCAGCCTTTCCGCCGATCTAGCAGGGTTTCTCATCCACCTAAGAGATACTACGGTTTTCTCATTGATGATGGAAGTGAGGATTGCATCATGGAAGATGATGACCCGACTAGTTTCGAGCAGGCCATCACGAGTGGTGACTCTGTGAAATGGCTGGATGCAATGCGATCTGAGATGGAATCCATGTACACCAACAAAGTATGGACTTTGGAAAATGCTCCTGAAGGGGTAAAACACATTAAGAGCAAGTGGATCTTTAAAAAGAAATTTGGTGTAGATGGAAAAGTTGAGACTTTCAAAGCTAGACTTGTTGCAAAGGGTTTTCGTCAACGACCAAGTGTGGATTATGACGAAACCTTTTCTCCATTGGCTATGCTTAAGTCCATCCGGATCTTACTTGCCATTACTCCATACCATGACTACAAAATCTGGCAAATGGATGTTAAGACCGTCTTTCTAAATGGTGATTTAGAAGAGTGCGTGTACATGACTCAGCCGGAGGGCTTCGTAGATAGTGGGAGCAGCGGAAAGGTGTGTAAGCTGCTTAAATCCATTTATGGGTTAAAGCAAGCATCGTGGAGTTGGAACATCTGTTTTGATGTTGTAGTCAAAGAGTTTGACTTCATCAAAAATATAGATGAACTTTGTATCTATAAAAAGGTAGCAGAGAGTAAGGTTGTCTTCCCCGTATTGTACGTGAATGACATACTCTTGATAGGAAATGATATTCCTATGCTGTAATCAATCAAGCTCTTCTTATCACAAAGATTCTCGATGAAAGATCTAGGCGATGCCTCCTACATATTGGGGATTAGGATCTATAGAAATATATCCAAGAGGATACTGGGATTGTCCCAATCCAGGTACATTGACACCATACTAAAGAGGTTTAGTATGGAAGAATCCAAGCGTGGGAACCAACCCACGATCTCTGGACTCACTCTCTCCAAAGAGATGTCTCCCAAGACTGTTTTGGAGAGAGCTCGCATGCAAGGGATACCCTATGCTTTGGCAGTATGCTCTATCATGTATGCGATGCTATGTACCAGACCCGATGTAGCATACTCACAAAGTGTAGTGAGTCGGTATCAAGCAGATCCTGGAGAGAGTCTCTGGACAGCTGTGAAGAAAATTCTCAAGTACTTGCAAAGGACTAGAGACATGTTCTTGGTGTATGGTAACGGAGAACTCCGGGTGGAGTCCTTTACCGATTCCAGCTTCCAAAGTGATAAGGACGACTCTAAGTCGCACTCGGGATTTGTCTTTACCCTCAATAGAGGGACGGTATGTTGGAAGAGTTCCAAACAGGATACCGTTGCAGACTCGACGATGGAGGCTGAATACATCGCTGCCAACGATGCTGCCAAAGAGGCTGTCTGGATGAAGAAGTTAATCACTAAACTTGGTGTGGTTCCATCCATTGAGCATCCAATACCTCTGTATTGAGATAATAATGGAGCTGTGGCTTTGGCCAAGGAACTCAGGTCCCATCAAAAGTCCAAACATATTCTGAGGCGGTATCACCTGATCAAGGAGATAGTTGATCGTCGGGAGATTGAGGTCAGGAGAGTAGATACGAAGGATAACACTGCGGATTCACTCACGAAGGCCATTCCCCAGATACAGTTTGAGAGATTATTTGGGATGCTAGGTATGAGATACTACAGCAGCTGGCCTTAGTGCAAGTGGGAGATTGTTAGTTATGTATATGCCTTAGAAGCCATTGTTGTATATATGATGTATATTATAATGGATGCTTGAATATATATAGAGAGGACTTTCTTGCTCGACATGGTAGTATGCTATTTGGTTTCACTTTATCTTAACATGTTGACTTGTATTGGTTTACTGTCATTCTCTCACAAGTTGTTAAAGCCCTTAGGATCTGTACTCGACTACTGGGACTATGATTAGATCATACTAGTGGGGCCACGGTAGTCGATGAGTACATCCTATAACTGTTCCTAGTCGAGGGTATATCGAGACAGGGCATCGATACACCATAGTAGATTAGCGTATACGCATATTGACCCATATGATGGGCGATGGATGATCCCATATCCATCGGTGTTTGACATCAGAGATGGTGTACGGGTGCTCAGTGGAGACTCGATACACTGGACGGACTCGCCGAGAACTCCCAGATGGTGATATACCACACGTCAGATGGCAGTTCTTCGGTGACACTGATACAGGGTAGTATGTAGACCCGAGATCGTCATAGAGTCTTGTGTGATTCCCACTGTGCTTTGATTTCCACCTTACCACGTCCAAGAGGGCGTGCAAAACGGTAGCTTTTGGGTGCAGTCCCGAATCACATGGAGGCAATGAGCGATAGGAGGGGATTCGTCTCTCCCGGTATAGGGAGTTGATGTTGTGCTGTGTTCGATTGGCTATAACTGGAAGTCCCTGTCCAGGGCTGATATAGAGATTTACTGGTAAATGTTACCAGTAGTTTCTCGACCTGTTATGAGCCACACATCGACACGACTTATCGGTTACTGGGGTCTGACGTATACCATCCCTAGACTTGATATGCGACATATCAGACGAACAGACCGGACTGTACGGGAGTGTTACCGATTGGATTCACAGGAGAACGTACAGGCTAGCTTGTTGATCTTCTGATCGCTCAATACCTGGGTGGCTGTTACGTTTAGCTGACCGCTTGCAGCTTGTGCGTGTTTGATATGATCATCACCTGCTACCGGCGTATTGACGATTCATTAGAGTCCTACACAGAGGTTTCTTGGCTCAGGCAAAACGGAGTAGAGGCACATATGTGATATGTGCAGGACCGAGGATAATGCGATATGAGATACCGTATTATATTCTCGCGATATTTAGATATGAACCGGGTCATCGGATCAAGTGTTGATTCGATGAATCGGTACATGATATATTAGTCGGTTATATTAGATATGGCCGGATTGTCGGATCAAGTGTTGATTCGATGATTTAATGTATAATAATATATATGATATATTGTATTACATTATCTAATATTGGCTCGCTTTATTATTTCATTTTCTCACCGGATAATACATTGATATATATGCGATATATGTTAATTGTATTATTTTCTTTGGTTGCAAATATATAATATATATGTGATATATATTATTGTGACATGATATGATTAATAATGGAACATGTTTAGTGAAGATTAAACAAGGTTAGGGTTTGATTAGGGTTAGCTCCTTCTTGCACATTCTAGAAGGAATTCCTTTTGTCTTGGTTAAGATATTATGGTTGATATTTATCCATGACTCATTCTTTAATCTAACCAAACCCTAGCTCTAGTTTATTCTCTACAAGGGTTATCCTTGTCTACTAAACTATGGTTACATTATTAATTCATATATAGTTTTCATTATTCATCACAAAAGGTAGAACTCTTTTTCCATCATCATCTTCTCTCTTAAGCTTTGAGAAAGCGTACTTGTTTTTCCTTTTGTGATGATTTCATGTGAGAATTTGATATAAAAAGAAAGCATAAATACTACTTCATCATCCTTATCTAATCTAGCCCATTAGATTAGGGTGTTCACCTCATTAGAGTGAGAAAGCTTGAGTTATAGCAACTTCGACGTAGATCATCGGAGAAACGGAACACTTCAAGCTAGCATGGATCGTTCGAGTCGTGGAGCCTCTCTTGAGTTCGGGAGATCGTGGATCGCGGTGAAGGGACTTCTACTCGGAGCTTATGAAGCGAATGAGCGGACTACAAAGGTTGTAATCCCTCACACTTAGTAGTAAAGATGTTTACTTGCATGTTAAACCCTAATAATCTAGCAAAGATCCCGGCTTTGGGTTGTTCGGCATGTCTAAAATTTTATTCGGGCATGTTTGATGCCTTATGAACCCTCACAAGAGTGCCTAGGAACCCTTACAAGATCTAGTAACCAGAATATCCGATATAATATCCATATCTTATGTGGAGAAACCACTGTGTGACAACCAAAGTATAACCGATCGTAGTATAGGAATTTCACTTCCTACTCTGTGTATGTCATCCAAATACCAGGACATCACACCCTATTACCTTCTTAACAGATCCATCCCCTATTCTGATGAAGTCAAACCTATGACTGTCACATCAGAAAATAGATGATCTATCTCCGCTATATCTGCTTTTGTCCATAAATAGACATAAGCTACTTGTCTACTATGCTTCCGCTGCTCCCACTGACTACGAAGACCCTCTGGCAGTGTCATATACACGTAGACTTCTAAAGCTAGTTTAGAACGACGCTATACTCATCCTCCTGCCGGGTCTCACAGTCTGGAACAACAACAATGGCAAGTCTGGATAAACAAGAACCTCCCTGTCACTGTCCTTGAGGCTACCGGAGTACCTCTCAGGTGCCTGAGGTTACCCACCATATCTGCAAAGTGGCTAATGTAGTGTCAAACCAGATTGAATCTTATGGTTCTTATCAAATTTTCAGTAATTGTTTGCGGTTCTGGAATCACTTCCAGTTCTACCATACTCCCACTACCGTTTTCTGAAAAAATCCATTTTACTAAAACTGTGGCGAGTCAAGAACAATATCACTATTGATCTTCCAGATGGTAGAAAGTCAACCCTCGTCATAGCCCGGGTCAACCCACAAACAGCCATTACAGAAATGTGCCTTGAGTTATCCAGAGTCTGGTTTTAAGCATAAGCTGGACAACTCCCCGTACCTTAACATTGTTAAGATATGAACTATTCTATATCCAATATAGAAACAGAGGCACTGATTTAATTAGAACCAGATTCAAATCATGCAGCTGTTTCCAGTGCATGTCAACTAAATGGAAAGAGGCCGATCAGCATTACTCAACTTAGGAGTACATCCAGATACCTGAAAGAGAAGCAAGTTCTCTTAATCATTACTATTAACTGAATACCATACACAAGTATCTATATCTTCGATCACCTTGAAGAATCCTGATACTTGCAACGCCTAGTTCTCTACTTTATTCTTATACCTATAACTTCTCAAAACTTGGACCTTGCATTTCTACGAAACATATGTCTAAGAACTAGAGAATTCATAAGTAAACAGAATATAGTACGAGTACCAACCACTCTGTCCTAATAGACACTGGACAACATACAATACGCTGTATAAGTCCCCTGAGTCTTATAACTCATTCTCTGTGTGTCGTAGGTTGAAAACTGTACTTATGGTTAAGAAGAATTACACCGCTGTTTAATACTCCTTACCTAACCATCCACTGATATAGGTAAATGTCATGGACATAATTTCAAAAAGTTATATCTCACTTTATAAAAATAAATATACAGATATATCAATTTGAAATTGATGCATAACAACGGATATTCAAAACTAAATATTTGCCGTCCGGCAAACAACCCAGGCGATTTCCTCAAATATCACCAATTACAACGAATCCCGATATAATGAGGATGATCACCCAATTCCCAATAACTTACTCCCACTCATCATCTGTAAAACCATACAGATGTGAGAATCAAACCTGATAAATACATACCCTGGAGCAAGAACTAATTGGGAAATCAGTTTCTTTTAACAGTACACAGTGAAACAGAAACATGTAAATGTTTCGAAGGGGTATCCGGGTATTCTTAGTAATGCCTCTTCCATTATCAGATTCACAACTGTAACCGTATATTTCTTTGCCATCTCTCCAAATCCCTTTATATGTCTTTAGTCATTACCTTCTGTACACCCCTTGAGGCTAAATGGTTTTCTTCCTTCCCTACCGTTCGGCACTAGCCTATGGTTTGGAAGAAGACTATCCAATAAGCATAATGGGTGTACTCTCCTAATCCTAGGAGTACTCGTAACCTGAGAGAAGGTGAAGATAAAAGACAACTGAATAAAACCTTATTCCTATTTCTCCTGAACCAGAATCCATCCCCGAACTGGAACAAGTTCCTTCGAGTTCGTATATAACCATACGATGGAGTATCCAAGTAACTGTGGATCTTCGTAGTGATATGGGGTGTTTCGGAGAAATACAAAGGTGAACTAGGAGTGGCGATGAAATACTTGGTTTGGTCGTGACTAGTAGTCACAGTTTACTTTGCTCTCTTTCTAATCCCTTTATTTGTCTTAACTTATTACGTTCTGTACACCATCGTTAGGCTAATTGGTTTTCTTCATTCCCCACCGTTCGGCACCTGCCTATGGTTTGGAAGAAGACTATCCAATTAGCATAATAGGTGTATCGTCCTAATCCAAGGAGCACTCGCAACCTGAGAGAAGGTAAAAGGAAAGGACAACTGAATAGTCCTATTCATTTTCTCCAGAACCGGAAACCATCCTCGAATCTGGAACAAGTTCCTTCGAGTTCGTATATAACCATACGATGGTTTTATCCAATGGTAGTGGATGTTCGTAGTAATACGGGGTGTTCTGGAGAAAAGGGTAAAAATAGGAGTGGCAATGAGGTATGCAACTCAGACAATCCAAAAGCCAGTGTTTTAAGAAAGTTCGGTTAACTTGGTCAATGAGTTATAGTCTAGGGTCGGGTCATGGTCGCTGCCAAAGAGAGAGAGAAAAGAAACACTCTGCGTGCACTCTAACCTAAATCAGAATGGTTATCAATTTATCTAATCAGGAAACCTCCCACTGTAACCTCAAATTCTCCTCCAAACCTGAATGAAGAATTAGTCGGGATCACCCGAGGAGTAAACCAACTCATCAGTGGGAATCGGGATCCAACTATCATCACATGATAACGTGATGGAATCCACTCAAGTCATCACACTCCAGAAGGTATGCGCATGCCTGGCAAGTTTCAGTTTCTTTTGAAACTCCCGATGTGTGTTTTTACCCCTAGGACCCAAGTGACCTTGACACAGTCAACAAATCAAAGAGTCCTAGTCAAGTTCAACCCGTCATTATCCTGGATTTCATTACACCCACCCATACGAGCCCTTGACACAGTCAACAAGGCCGCACGACTGTCCTAACCAATCGCATTAATATGCCATAAACAAACACTACTTAGCTACCGCACACTACGCCTTGACACAGTCAACAAACGCAGCACGAATACTAAGTAATACTTGTAAGAAATGACGGAGGGCTACGGCTGGGTTTTTTTTTGGCGAAAAACCTTTAACGTAATGAACTTGATATCATTGAAGGAACTGCATAAATTTTTATAAAAATATAGTGGCGAAAACCTTTGCTAAAAGAGGTCACTCCCGGTGAATGGATCTCGGCTCTTTCCCCGTAGAATGAGGTGCAGGATATTCTAGCTGAATACCACGATGCAAAGCAAAAAGCAATCGGCTATAGTGAAGTTATTACCCTGACGCCAACTTCTGTCCAAGGGGTCACTCCCGGTGAAGGGATCTCGGCCCTTGCCTCGTCGACTGAGGTGCTGGATATTCATAACCGAATACCACTGTGCAAAACAAAAGAGAACGTCCTCGTAATAACAACATTTTGAAAAATGTTCCAACAACATCAGAATAGGTTTGTTTAGCTTGCATTGATCCGAATCAATACAGTCCCATCAATTAATCACACCACAAAAGAACGAAAATATGATGTACGTATATGCCATCCGCATTCGCCACTGGGTCCCGTCATCACCCGATAGGTTACTTAACTAACGACAGAGCGGGGACCGGACTAGTGCAGGTGTAAAACATATACAACATCTACTAGTATATATATCAATATATAATAATCGCTCAAGGCGTGATAAAATGCAACATCACAGAAATGTATTAAGCATCACAGAACAATACAGATAATCTAGGATCCCCGAATTTCATAGAGCCGCTACTGAAACCCGACGTTTCCCTGGTCGTGTGGATAGCCTGTGCAATGAAATCTTAGACCCCTACGGGTGCGGCAAGTCGCCCGCCAAAACGTGAAGCGAGGCATCCCCCTTCAACAAAGTGAATGGACCACCCAGCACTTCACGGAATATGGTAACTTGAGCACCCCTCCTTGGGTCAACCTGTACCCACTACAAGTGCGGCGAATAGCCCGCCAATTCTAGAGTAAAGCCACCTCTGTCTCAAAGCCATGAGATGCGGGCTCGTTGCCCTCTAGAACCCGGCTATCCGTGCACCCCACCTTGGAGTAATCCTAGTACAGAAAGTAAAAATATACAACGGGTACATCGACCTCAGCCCGGTCGTGCCCTAAAAGAATAATATACAAACAGGCAGTGACGGCAGTCCACATGTCGGATGCTCGCCCCGCAATATCAAATGTACAAATACAACCAAACTGTACTACCATTGCATCCAGGCTATCCACCACGACAAATCCGCAACATCACAGCACAACACAGAACATCAACGTGAATGTCACGTTCACAAATCCATCTAAAAGGGCTATAGCAATTAGACAAGATTTACCGATCAAATGGCATTCACGGTCGCAGATATAATGTAAATACTGTGAACTAACATGTTTAAAATTTTCGATCGACAAAATTTCCCAAAGTGCGCCCCAAGCAAAATTCCCAGTACTCAAACAAATCTGGGCCCAAACAAAAATTACCAGAAACCCCAATTCCAACTCAGAGACCACTGCAGAAAGTTTGGTGCATTGATGCTACAGGAGTGCGGCGGAACCGCGGCCAAAACAAAGGTAATGTCGCGGTTCCGCGACGCTACAGAGTGATTGTTAGTTATGTATATGCCCTAGAGGCCATTGTTGTACATATGATGTATATTATAATGGATGCTTGGATATATATAGAGATGACTTTCTTGCTCGTCATGATAGTATGCTATTTGGTTTCACTTTATCTTAACATGTTGACTTGTATTGGTTTACTGTTTTACTCTCACATGTTGATAAAGCCCTTAGGATCTGTACTCGACTACTGGGACTATGATGAGATCATACTAGTGGGGCCGCGGTAGTCGATGAGTACATCCTATAACTGTTCCTAGTCGAGGGTATATCGAGACAGGGCATCGATACACCAGAGTAGACTAGCGTATACGCATCTTGACCCATATGATGGGCGATGGATGATCCCATATCCATCGGTGTTAGACATCAGAGATGGTGTACGGGTGCTCAGTGGAGACTGGGTACACTGGACGGACTCGCCGAGAACTCCCAGATGGTGATATACCACACGTCAGATGGCAGTTCTCCGGTGACACTGGTACAGGGTAGTCTGTAGACCCGAGATCGTCATGGAGTCTTGTGTGATTCCCACTGTGCTTTGATTTCCACCTTACCACGTCCAAGAGGGTGTGCAAAACGGTGGCTTTTGGGTACAGTCTCGAATCACATGGAGGCAATGAGCGATAGGAGGGGATTCGTCTCTCCCGGTATAAGGAGTTGATGTTGTGCTGTGTTCGATTGGCTATAACTGGAAGTCCCTGGCCAGGGCTGATATGGAGATTTACTGGTAAGTGTTACTAGTAGTTTCTCGACCCGTTATGAGCCATACATCGACACGACTTATCGGTTACTGGGGTCTGACGTATACCACCCCTAGACTTGATATGCGACATATCAGACGAACAGACCGGACTGTACGGGAGTGTTACTGATTGGATTCACAGGAGAACGCACAGGCTAGCTTGTTGATCTTCTGATCGCTCAATACCTGGGTGGCTGTTACGTTTAGCTGACCGCTTGCAGCTTGTGGGTGTTTGATATGATCATCACCTGCTACCGGCGTATTGACGATTCTTTAGAGTCCTACACAGAGGTTTCTTGGCTCAGGCGAAACGGAGTAGAGGCACATATGTGATATGTGCAGGACCGAGAATAATGCGATATGGGATACCGTATTATATTCTCGCGATATTAAGTTATGAACCGGTTAATCGGATCAAGTGTTGATTCGATGAATCGGTACATGATATATTAGTCGGTAATACTCGATATAGCCGGATCGTCGGATCAAGTGTTGATTCGATGATTTAATGTATAATAATATATATGATATATTGTATTACATTATCTAATATTGGCTCGCTTTATTATTTCATTTTCTCAGTGGATGATACATTGATATATATGCGATATATGTTAATTGTATTATTTTCCTTTGTTGCAAATATATAATATATATGTGATATATATTATTGTGACATGATATGATTAATTGTTAAACATGTTTAAGGATGATTAATTGAGGTTAGGGTTTGATTAGGGTTGGATGCTTCATGCACCTTCTAGAAGCTTTATTCTTTTGTCATTCTTAGGATATTTTTGGATGACACTTATTTAACCCAACCAAACCCTAACTCTAGTTATTTCTCTACTAAATCCTAGCCACTCATCCTTGACCATGGTTTATAATTCAATCATATAGCTTTTATTCTATTCATCACAAAAGAAAATAATTCATAATCTTTTCCATTATCATCTTCTTCTCTCTTGAAGAAAGCTTACTAGATTTTCTTTATGTGATGAAATAATATGAGAAAATGATTTAAAAAGAAAGCAAAAATACTACTCTCTCATCCTCATCTCATCTAGCCCATGAGATTAGTGTGTTCATCTCTTTAGAGTGAGATAGCTTGAGTCTTTGCAACTTCGCGGTAGATCATCGGAGATTTGGAATACTTCAAGCTAGCATGGATCGTTCGAGTCGTGGAGCCTCTCATGAGTCCGGGAGATCGTGGATCGCGGCAAAGGGACTTCTACTCGGAGCTTGTGAAGCGAAGGAGCGGACTACAAAGGTTGTAATCCCTCACACTTAGATAAAAGTTATCATCTTGCATGTTTAACCCTAATAATCTAGCAAAGATCCCGGCTTTGGGTTGTTCGGCACGTCTAAATTTTTATCCGGGCATGTTTGATGCCTTATGAACCTTCACAAGAGTGTCTAGGAACCATACAGTGGTATCAGAGCCTAGCTAGAGCATTAGGCGATGTGTTTACGAAGTTAAAACTCCGATCGAACCCGAAACGACGAAACTAGACCCCTCTCTGGAAATTTTTTAAATTTTGGGATTTTTCTGAATTAAAAATATGTAAAAAATTCAGCAGGGAATTCTAAGAATTACCATAAAACCCGAACCCCCAACTCGACCAAACGGCGGCGGAACCGCGGCACAAGCAGGCTTGCGCGGCGGTTCCGCGGCGGCTTCATCGATTGGCGACACGTGGCTTTTATGGTAATGTCCGTAGGTTCTTGTTGATGCTTCTGGGTATTTTTAATCTGTTTCAGGTGTTGAAAATTCTGGGGTTTGTTTTGTAATAGTAGACTCGATCGGAAATTTTAAATTCGTATTTCTTTCCGGATATTTAGAAACTGTTAAACTATTTAAACGGATATCATTAACTCACTGTTTCCCGGTACGGCAAACTTTCAAGTGTTGAATTTTTATCGGGTTTAAATCTTTCGGAAAAATTGTACAAGTTAAGCGGTGGACCCTCTAGAAGACAACAAACCTTAACTCGATTATGTGACCGTCTTGAACTGCCTTTTGAACCTTCGGGTTTGGGGCAGTACGGCGTGCCACATGTGAGGCGTTGGCTTGACCCTTCTACGGCTGGATCACCGGTACTGTGACATATTCTGGGATTATTTGAACTCCGCTCAAGTGTTGAGCACTTTGGGAAACTTTGGGTATTTGATTATCTGTTCGGAAAGTTTAATACTGTCTATTTATCTGGAATGTGATACAATATATGGAATTCATAGAGTTAGGCATGAAATGCGAAGTATGTGATATTTCGGATTTACGATGTCTAAAGTGATTGTGGATTCCAAATATTGTAGTTTTACACTTTCTTTTCTGTGACCGTAAGTGTAATATGTGATATCTCCGGTTTCGTTGCTATATGTCAACGACAATTGGGATGCGCATATTTACTTACGTTGATGATATGTGATATTATGTGTTGCTGTGATATGTTATATTGGATCGTCGCATTCAGAATAGCCGGGGGTTTTATGTGAGATGAGGGTTTTTATTTTCATTCATGTAAAATTCATTTGTAATGTAATATTCTTTTATTTGGGGCACTTCCAGGTTGCGGTTGCTGTCACCAGTGTATATTATTTACTTTTCCGCATTAGGTAGACCCAAGGAGGAGAGCACAAGTAACCGAGTTCTAGGGTCCAGTGGGAGGCCATCTCGAGGAGTCGAGACCGGGTCTCCTAACCCTAGAATTGGCAGTGTTACTTGCCGCTCTCGTAGGGGTCTTGGGATGTGGGTTTGGCTATTCGTCGCGACCGTGGAATCCGTGTTTTATACAGGCTCGTATTGAAAACACGGACGTCCTAGTATATCCAATATTTCATATATGTTCTTCTGCTGCAATGTTCTGTGATGAGATCATATTACTGCCTGAGACGAATGCTTATACTATATATATATGCTGATATATAAATATTACTGCTTTCGTTTCTTCTGTGATGCTTAGGAAGCATAAGCTGATGGGATTTTTATTAATGAGATTAATAAAAGAAAAGAAACCTAAAGATGTTGTAGAATCAAAACTTTATAAAAAGGGTAGCTACAGTTTTGCTTTGCACAGTGATATATATGATATATCCTGCACCTTATTCGATGGGGAAAGAGCCGACGATCCCTTCACCGGGAGTGACCCCTTTAGCAAAACTGGCAGATGCTACAAAACGCGGTTTGTCTTTTGATTGCTTTTAGTGTTTTGCTTTGCACAGCGGTATATATGATATATCCTGCACCTTATTCGATGAGGAAAGGGCCGACGATCCCTTCACCGGGAGTGACCCCTTTAGCGAAACTAAGAAAAGCCTCAAAAACACTCCTTTTCAAAACTTCACTCGATTCTACGACGATATCGAGTTCATTACGCTCAGGGTTTTCTGCAAAACCTGCGTAGCCCTCCGTCATTTCAGATAGATATTATTTAGTATTCGTGCTATGTTTGTTGACTTAGTTAAGGCATAGTATACGGTAGCTAAGTAATGTTTATCTGCTAAAACATGAGATGTGATTGGATTAGGGTATTCGTACGGCCTTGTTGACTCAGTTAAGGGTCGTACGGGTGGGTTTAATTGAATCGGGAAATGTACGGGTTGAACTTGACTTGCGATTTATGGTTTGTTGACTTAGTTAAGGTCATAGATCGCTAGGGGCAAAATATTATCGGGAATTTCAAGTGTTGAAATTTGCAATGAGATTGCATACCTCCTATAAGATAGTTGGATCCCGATACCCACTGCGAGTAAGAGTTACTCCTGGGAGAGTTTTACACAAGACAATTAGCCGATCAAGTAGGTGTCTAGAAAAGTGTTAACGGGGTTACGCCTCTGGGAAAACGAGGTTTACTTTAATTAGGTCCGTGCGATAGCACGGGGAACCTCCCTCAAAGTACCGACACTGATCTGGCTGAAAGATTGACGAAGTTGTAGGGTGTAATTAATCCCGGCTAATCTTACCTTTTTGGGTTTGAAGGTAGATTTGATAAAAACAGTGGGAGACATCCTGATTAGATAAGATAATAACCAATCTAATCTTGCAAGAGCATACGCTAAAGTGTTTTCTTCTCTCTCTCTCCAGGTAGCGACCATGTCATGCCATAATCAAGATAATAATATGGATGTATTTACTGAACCCAATTATTGTACTGAGCTAGGGAATGTTGGACCCGTTCTTTCTTATAAGAGTTATAAGACTGAATAGGAAACAGGAGAATATCTAGATTCTCACGCCGCCCAAAAGAACATGCATGCTGATGCATCTTCTTCGGGTGTGTTAGTTATTGAAAACTGTTTCTCAGTTCACCCTACATCCTGGGTATTAGATACCGGATCAGGATCCCACATATGTAAACAGTTACATGGGCTACGGAAAGGTAGAGAACTGGGAAAAGGTGATCATTCCGTTCAAGTAGGGAACGGTGCAAGTATTGTAGCCAAAGCAGTTGGCGAATATCACCTAGTATTGCCGAGTCGTAATACACTGATTCTAAATGAGTGCTATTATATACCGAACATGATGTGCAACATTATATCAGTTTCTTTATTGAGTAAAGAGGGATATAATTTTGTAGTACAGGATAATTTTATGAACATATTCCTAGATCAAAAGTTGATTGCATCAGGCTCGTTACATAATGGCATATTCATTCTAAATCAGAATACAGTTCTGAATATACAAAACACACACAAGAGGAAAAGTTCAGATATGAACGAATCCTACTTATGGCATTGTAGACTTGGTCATATCAATGCAACACGACTGGCTAAGTTACATAAAGATGGTTATTTGAATCCGTTCGAATTATCATCTTATGATACTTGCCATTCATGTCTCAAAGGAAAAATGACCAAAGCTCCGTTTAGTGGACACGGAGAAAGAGTTACCGAACTCTTAGGACTGGTACATAGTGATGTATGCGGTCCCATGTCTACGCATGCCAGGAACGGTTCTTCCTACTTCATTACATTCACTGACGATCTCTCTAGATACGGACATGTGTTCCTGTTGAAACACAAGTCTGAAGCTTTTAAGAAATTCAGAGAATATAAGCACGAAGTAGAGAACCAGACGGGAAAAAGTATTAAGATCCTTCGATCTGATCGAGGAGGAGAATACTTGAGCAATGAGTTCCAAGATTATCTAAAAGAGAATGGGATTCTCTCTCAGCTTACTCCACCTTATACACCACAGCACAACGGTGTATCGGAACGAAGGAATCGCACCCTATTAGATATGGTGCGTTCAATGATGAGTACAGCTGAGTTACCTATTTCCTTTTGGGGGTATGCGCTTGAGACGGCCATATACATATTGAATCTAGTTCCGTCTAAATCTGTACCTACCACACCATATGAGATATGGAGTGGGAAGAGACCATATTTTAAACGAGTTAAGATATGGGGTTGTCCGGCCTATGTCAAAAGACAAAATCCAGACAAACTCGAGGCACGATCAGTTCTTTGCAAATTTGTGGGATATCCTAAGAATTCTCAAGGATATATTTTCTATCACGCTGAGGAACAAAAGGTGTTTATTTCTCAATATGCCACCTTTTTAGAAAAGGAATTTCTTGAAAAAGAAATTAGTGGCAAAGAGGTAGAACTGGAAGAGGTTCCAGCACCACAAACCGCAACTGATGATTTGTTGGAACCAGAAGATTCAGTAGTACCCGACGAACCCCAACCTCTCCGCCGATCTAGTAGGGTTTCTCGTCCACCTGAGAGATACTACGGTTTTCTCATTGATGGTGGAAGCGAAGATTGCATCATGGATGATGATGACCCCACTAGTTTCGAGCAGGCCATCACGAGTATTGACTCTGTGAAATGGCTGGATGCAATGCGATCTGAGATGGAATCCATGTACACCAATAAAGTATGGGTTTTGGAAAATGCTCCTGAAGGGGTAAACCCCATTGGGAGCAAGTGGATTTTTAAAAGGAAATTTGGTGTAGATGGAAAAGTTGAGACTTTCAAAGCTAGACTTGTAGCAAAGGGTTTTCGTCAACGACCAGGTGTGGATTATGACGAAACCTTTTCTCCAGTAGCTATGCTTAAGTCCATCCGGATCTTACTTGCCATTGCTGCATACCATGACTACGAAATCTGGCAAATGGATGTTAAGACCGCCTTTCTAAACGGTGACTTAGAAGAGAGCGTGTACATGACTCAGCCAGAGGGCTTCGTAGATAGTGGGAGCAGCGGAAAGGTGTGCAAGCTGCTTAAATCCATTTATGGGTTAAAGCAAGCATCGCGGAGTTGGAACATCTGTTTTGATGTAGTAGTCAAAGAGTTTGACTTCATCAAAAATATAGATGAACCTTGTATCTATAAGAAGGTAGCAGAGGGTAAGGTTGTCTTCCTCGTATTGTACGTGGATGACATACTCTTGATAGGAAATGATATTCCTATGCTTCAATCAGTCAAGCTCTTCTTATCACGGAGATTCTCAATGAAAGATCTAGGTGATGCCTCCTGCATATTGGGAATCATGATCTATAGAGATAGATCTAAACGGATACTGGGATTGTCCCAATCCAGGTACATTGACACCATACTAAAGAGGTTTAGTATGGAAGAATCCAAGCGTGGGAACCAACCCACAATCTCTGGACTCACTCTCTCCAAAGAGATGTCTCCTAAGACTGATTTGGAGAGAGCTCGCATGCAAGGGATATCCTATGCTTCGGCAGTAGGCTCTATCATGTATGCATTACTATGTACCAGACCCGATGTTGCATACTCACTAAGTGTAGTGAGTCGGTATCAAGCAGATCCTGGAGAGAGTCACTGGACAGCTGTGAAGAACATTCTCAAGTACTTACGAAGGACTAAGGAGATATTCTTGGTGTATGGTAACGGAGAACTCCAGGTGGAGTCCTTTACCGATTCCAGCTTCCAAAGTGATAAGGACGACTCTAAGTCGTATTCGGGTTTTGTCTTTACCCTCAATGGAGGGGCGGTATGTTGGAAGAGTTCCAAACAGGATACCGTTGCAGACTCAACGATGGAGGCTGAATACATCGTTGCCAACGATGCTGCCAAGGAGGCTATCTGGATAATGAAGTTCATTTGTGAACTTGGTGTGGTTCCATCCATTGAGCATCCAATACCTCTGTATTGTGATAACAATGGAGCTGTGGCTTTAGCCAAGGAACCCAGGTCCCATCAAAAGTCCAGACATATTCTGAGGCGGTATCACCTGATCAGGGAGATAGTTGATCGCCGGGAGATTGAGGTCAGGAGAGTAGATACGAAGGACAACACTGCGGATCCATTCACGAAGGCTATTCCCCAGATACAGTTTGAGAGATTATTCGGGATGCTAGGTATGCAATACTACAGCAGCTGGCCTTAGTGCAAGTGGGAGATTGTTAGGTATGTATATGCCCTAGAGGCCATTGTTGTACATATGATGTATATTATAATGGATGCTTGGATATATATAGAGATGACTTTCTTGCTCGTCATGATAGTATGCTATTTGGTTTCACTTTATCTTAACATGTTGACTTGTATTGGTTTACTGTTTTACTCTCACATGTTGATAAAGCCCTTAGGATCTGTACTCGACTACTGGGACTATGATGAGATCATACTAGTGGGGCCGCGGTAGTCGATGAGTACATCCTATAACTGTTCCTAGTCGAGGGTATATCGAGACAGGGCATCGATACACCAGAGTAGACTAGCGTATACGCATCTTGACCCATATGATGGGAGATAGATGATCCCATATCCATCGGTGTTAGACATCAGAGATGGTGTACGGGTGCTCAGTGGAGACTGGGTACACTGGACGGACTCGCCGAGAACTCCCAGATGGTGATATACCACACGTCAGATGGCAGTTCTCCGGTGACACTGGTACAGGGTAGTCTGTAGACCCGAGATCGTCATGGAGTCTTGTGTGATTCCCACTGTGCTTTGATTTCCACCTTACCACGTCCAAGAGGGCGTGCAAAACGGTGGCTTTTGGGTACAGTCCCGAATCACATGGAGGCAATGAGCGATAGGAGGGGATTCGTCTCTCCCGGTATAGGGAGTTGATGTTGTGCTGTGTTCGATTGGCTATAACTGGAAGTCCCTGGCCAGGGCTGATATGGAGATTTACTGGTAAGTGTTACTAGTAGTTTCTCGACCCGTTATGAGCCATACATCGACACGACTTATCGGTTACTGGGGTCTGACGTATACCACCCCTAGACTTGATATGCGACATATCAGACGAACAGACCGGACTGTACGGGAGTGTTACTGATTGGATTCACATGAGAACGCACAGGCTAGCTTGTTGATCTTCTGATCGCTCAATACCTGGGTGGCTGTTACATTTAGCTGACCGCTTGCAGCTTGTGGGTGTTTGATATGATCATCACCTGCTACCGGCGTATTGACGATTCTTTAGAGTCCTACAAATAGGTTTCTTGGCTCAGGCGAAACGGAGTAGAGGCACATATGTGATATGTGCAGGACCGAGAATAATGCGATATGGGATACCGTATTATATTCTCGCGATATTAAGTTATGAACCGGTTAATCGGATCAAGTGTTGATTCGATGAATCGGTACATGATATATTAGTCGGTAATATTCGATATAGCCGGATCGTCGGATCAAGTGTTGATTCGATGATTTAATGTATAATAATATATATGATATATTGTATTACATTATCTAATATTGGCTCGCTTTATTATTTCATTTTCTCAGTGGATGATACATTGATATATATGCGATATATGTTAATTGTATTATTTTCCTTTGTTGCAAATATATAATATATATGTGATATATATTATTGTGACATGATATGATTAATTGTTAAACATGTTTAATGATGATTAATTGAGGTTAGGGTTTGATTAGGGTTGGATGCTTCATGCACCTTCTAGAAGCTTTATTCTTTTGTCATTCTTAGGATATTTTTGGATGACACTTATTTAACCCAACCAAACCCTAACTCTAGTTATTTCTCTACTAAATCCTAGCCACTCATCCTTGACCATGGTTTACAATTCAATCATATAGCTTTTATTCTATTCATCACAAAAGAAAATAATTCATAATCTTTTCCATTATCATCTTCTTCTCTCTTGAAGAAAGCTTACTAGATTTTCTTTATGTGATGAAATAATATGAGAAAATGATTTAAAAAGAAAGAAAAAATACTACTCTCTCATCCTCATCTCATCTAGCCCATGAGATTAGTGTGTTCATCTCTTTAGAGTGAGATAGCTTGAGTCTTTGCAACTTCGCGGTAGATCATCGGAGATTTGGAATACTTCAAGCTAGCATGGATCGTTCGAGTCGTGGAGCCTCTCATGAGTCCGGGAGATCGTGGATCGCGGCAAAGGGACTTCTACTCGGAGCTTGTGAAGCGAAGGAGCGGACTACAAATGTTGTAATCCCTCACACTTAGATAAAAGTTATCATCTTGCATGTTTAACCTAAATAATCTAGCAAAGATCCCGGCTTTGGGTTGTTCGGCACGTCTAAATTTTTATCCGGGCATGTTTGATGCCTTATGAACCTTCACAAGAGTGCCTAGGAACCCTACAGTGATCACTTCACTAAATTTCAGCTGTGGTCTTAGAAAAGCCTGCCTGATTTTCTGCAATACTCAAAATAATTTTTTGACAACAAAAAAAATTCGACAGAAACTGCACGAATTGGAATCGCAGTTTTGGAAATTTCATTCGATAGAAGTTCTAAACACATTAGAGCAAGTAAAGGTTAATGGCGTGGCTCTGATACCATGTAAGTCCACGGTAGCGTCCCGGCCGTCTGTCCGAGGCCAAAATGCAGAAACGAAAACTTTTTCTAAACTAGAAACCGGCGCTATCGCAGACTTTAATCCTGGATCGAACCATTAACCTACAACTTGCAACTAGAGAAGGGATAGAAAGGCTATACCGATCGATCCGTGTCCTTCGGTCTTTGGCCACCATCCTAAGCTCCTCGCGGCATCTCCGATCCCGATCTCCTCGTCGGAAAGGGCACCATATCATCGAGTCTTTTTACGGGCTCCCGCTTCATCCGAAGCAACTCGGGCACGAAGTTCGCTAGCCGACGTGTCCAAGGCAATGTAGAGAATGTGTGTGATAACTTCGTCTCAAGCATCCATTGATTCTCATCACATGAGAGTGTATGGATGGAGGTTAGAGATGATGCCATTAATGGAGGTGTGAGCTAGAAGAGGAAGAAGAAGAAGCATTTTCTTTCTTTTGTTATCTATCATAAAATGAGAGAGTCCTAGCAAAATAATACAAGAGCAAACATTATCATGGCTGCTCTTCTCTCTCTTCCCCTCATTTCAAACCACAAATCAATCACATAATGTAACATTAGCACAAGAAAAGAGACCATGAGTCACTAATGAAGTCTATGTCACATTAAATGCTCAAAATGATGATTTAAGCTCACAATTTCCATTTGTAAACATTAATCCAAATGTTTACAACAACAAAAAGATACGGCAACATCTAAAGTAAACTCGTGACGGATCACAAGGATACCCCTCACCTATATATACATATCTGCATCCGCATTCCGACTGAACACGAATGCGATGAGACTAAAGTAATCCAACAAATCTAATACTAGAATCCGGCTTAAACCAAAGCCCACTAGTATGATCCGTCCGATCATGATCTGTGCACTACTGCACGTATATGATCGAACCCTGCCATAATACCATACAGCCTCTACAACGTTTCGCCCGAAAATTGAGAAACTGTCTGTGGGGGACTTTAAAGACTCGTCAAAACTTTGGCTGTGGATTTAACCACTAGCACGTCGGAGGTACTAGCCGTACGTAACGGGATACCAGGTATTGACCAAAAGGGAGGTCGATGAGCGAACTCATCCTAACACCCTGCTGAGCCTGTCAGTGACAATATCCGTACAGTCCGGTCCGTTCGTCTATGAGCATCGCATGGAGGGCCTAGGGGGTTGGTAAAAGTCAGACCCCCAAAAGCGGTACAAGTCATGTCGGAGTGTAGCCCAGAACACCCTGAGATACTACTGGAATACCGATCAGTCGAAAATATTGCATATTTTAACCGGCAATTTCCATATCATCTGCATACAATTAGAAGTGTTCGACATTCATATTCTACATATTAGCAAATCGGTGGCAAAATATCAGATTACATGTATTCGACCTTAAAACCGGCATTTCTAGGGAAATTGACTGCATTGCATTACATAGCATATTTTCTATATATCGCAACCCGTGTTTTCGAAGTCTATGCAGGAAAAGAGAAGCTTGCTCGACCATTACACCGCTCGTAAACTCACTAAATGCAAATCTGGTACTAATCCAAAGGAGCAATCACAATTCAGCATATCAGACAAAGCCCTAAACAGCAGTCTAATCCCACACCAGAAGACTCAGAGTCCAAGCTCACCATCAAGCCGCGGATCCACGGCATGAGCTTGCTTAGGCCGCGGATCCGCGGTGGACCCAGGGGATCACTTCCCCAATTTTACATCAGAACTCCTGTTTCAGCTCCTACAGTTCAGAAATGCACTTCAACTTCCAGAAGACTCCAGATACTTCTACCAGATCAGCAAACACCTTGAGTTTCATTAAACTAGCCTAATCATTCTAGAACTTTCCCTAAACCCTAGCTTAAACCCTAAGCTAGCTCCTAACAAACTCCTTCTAGAAACTCTTCAACAAACTTTGGGAGGGAAAGTTCCAATTCAAACCTAAGCCTAGGGTTTGGGAGTTCTATAAATAAGACCCTAGGCTCACTCAATATGGGATGTTGGGGAAATCTTGGAAAATTCAATCCATTTTATAGTTTTTCTCTTTCTTCATCCCCTCTTCCTCAAGTTTAGTGAGAGAGCTTGTAGGAAACCCTAACCCTAATTCCAAGCCAACATCAAGAATCCCGAGTACCTATTAAGCAAGAAGCCTTACAACCTTTAGGAGCGGAGCCGATTTCAACGGAGCAAGCGATCCGAAGCCGATCCATGACTCACGAAGCCGAGCGACGCCCGATCAACAATCTAGATTCTTCTTCTTGTAGTTCTTGAAGCAAATGTAATCAAAATTGTTGAGATCAATAAAGGTGATATTCTTTTATCTTGTTTTCTTTAAATTCCGCATCATGTTATCTTTACAAATCTTTAATATTGTCTTTGTGGTGATGTGTGAATAAAACTCCGCTCGTCGAGGAGTCGAGACGGATAATAGAATGATGATGTAACATAGCTTTAATCGATTTTTGAGTCCTACGAGTTTTGTAAACCCTAGCAAGTTTAAGAAACGACGACCCATTTCGTTTCGATGCTTTCTTGATTGACATCGATCGAAATTGGGGAGTTACGATCGTTTCTTGAATTTGGTAGAGGCTAGAAAAGGAATGATATCGACGAAAGAACAAGGGTTATAGGATGAAACCCTAGTTTCACGAGAAAGCCCCAACTCTCGTCGATGATCATCGATCTAGTATCAATCCTTCGAAGGACAAGAACACGATATCTTTAGATTACATCACGTCTATCGATCCTATCGATTCCTACGAGCCTCTTTTATATTCTTGATTGTTGATTGGAAATATTATCGAAACACCGATTCTTGATTGTTTATAGTTTCTTGATTCTTGCACAAAGAATAGTGACACTCGAATACAAACCATTCTTGAATCATGTTTTCGTTTATTGTTGCTTAACATTTCATTTCAAACGTATCAAAATACAAGTGAATCGTGCAATCCGTGTGGACGATCCGCACTCACTACAAACTACATCCGACACCGTAGTTTGATTGCGGTCAAAATATTTTTTGGTTGTGATTTCTTTACAATTTTATACAAACACAACGGAAAATCGATCAATCAAAATGGCGCCGTTGCCGGGGATCCGCGCTAATTCATTTACATTTTTAGTTTGAAGTGAAAGAATTATTACATTTTACTTCTTGAAATCAAAATTCGTACAAACTCTTATACGTGTGTTGTGATTTGATTGCAAGGAGATCTGGAGCATTCTGTGCTGTGGAAAAATTATTTGGGATATACCAGAGAGCTGGAAATAGCAACAGAAAGTAGCTGAAGAAGTTTGATCCAGTGAACCCACAACTTACGCGCGGAAGAGCGGCAAATAGGGTATAATCGCGGCGGATCCGCGGCTAGGTTGGGGGTTCTCTGCATAATTTTCAGTGCAGGTACTTTCTTGCTCTCTTCTCTCTCCTCTTTTAGCTCCAACTAACACTTTTCTGCAGGATTCTTTGCAAATAAATCGCAGCGCCGCAAAGCAAAATTAAAATTGTGTGTGATTTTGATTTCTTGGTTGTTTGCATTATAATACGGAAATTTAAGGGGCACGGCCAAATCCAAATTAGGTGGGGATTTCATTACCCTTCCTAGGCCCCGAAAATCGCAAAACTTGCATCCGCATTACCCTCATTAACTAAAAGAAATCTAGAGAAGACTCTAAGGACTGTCGCGCTCAATAGGACAAGAGAAGGCCATGGGTAATTCATTGCTTATCCGCGTTTTCTTGTGGTGCCTAAGGCGAGTGTGTCTAAGGCTAGTGGTTTTTAATTAGGCCCACTACTTACGTAGTGGAGTACCTTCCCACTTACCTGGCACTTATCCGGCCACAGGGGGACAAAGAGGCAGTGGAGGATTCTATCCTGCGACTTGTCTTTTGGCAGTTAGGAGCGGTCTAGAGCCGGACCTAGGTGACCAATAGATTCTAGGGTTTGTGTGCTGCATTTGTTTTGTCGCATCATTTTTTCAAAAATCCGACCCTTTTTCAAAAGCAAGCACCGCATTCATTTTACCCCTAATTATAAGCCAACGCTGCCACTTGTACTAACCCTTTTTAGTGCAAGATAGGCTGGACACGGGATTCTAGTGCCCGTTTAGTCCGCGTACCTTTTATCGACTCCGAAGTCGATATTTCTCCATTTACCTTTTCTTTACCCACTACCACACCCACACCGATGGATCCGAATCCATCAAACTTCTTTAACCCTAATCTGCCACCGTCCGTTGGTGCGCAGAATCCACCCCACATTTCTCTCCAGGAAAGATGCTATCCACATAGAGGTCCTCTTTCGACCTGCTTATCCACACCACCAGCCAATGGGGATAACTTTGAGATTAAGCCCCAGTATATCAATCTTTTACCCAAATACCACGGACTCGAGACTGAGGACGCTTACGTTTTCATTACCAAATTTGAAAACGTATGCGCAATGATGGGTACGTCACAACTTTCAGTGGATGCTATGCGTCTACGACTTCTTCCATTTACTTTGTGCGATATAGCCGAGAAGTGGCTATATAACACCACCGCACACTCTATTACGAATTGGGAAGAATTCGTCGCTGCATTCCTTAAGAAATTTTACCCACACCAAAAGACGGCTCGAATCCGTAGCGAACTGAACCAATTTGCCCAGCTCCCTGCCGAACCATTCTCTAAATACTTTGAACGTTTCAAGGATCTATTGGTTCAATGTCCTCATCACGGCATCCCGAGATGGGAGCTTTGCCGAATCATATATGAGGGCAGTAACCCTAGCACTAAACAGAGCCTTGAAAACATGTGTCAAGGTACTTTTATGACCAAAGATGATGGGGAAGCTTGGCGATACTTAGAAGAGTTCGCTGAAAAATCACTAATTTGGGAGAGTGGAACCCAAACATTGAATAGGGGTGGCGTACACCAAATAGATGTGTCCATAGGTGTTCGAGCTGAAATGGCAGCAATGCAAAAGAAGCTCGACGCTATGGAACACAAATTTGCAGCAGCCTCCCTAAACCCAGTGTCACTCCCCAAAACTGTTTGTGGATGCTGTTCTGATCCGTCACATTTAACGGAAGAATGTCCATTAAACTCTGCGTTTCAAGGTCACGAGCATTCTAATGCCGCATTTCAAAGACCTCGAAACGATCCATATTCTTCCACGTACAATCAGGGTTGGAGGAATCACCCGAATTTCGCTTGGAACCAAAACCAATCTCAAAACACGGTTCCAAACACGAATAATTTTCAAAGGGCTCTTCCTCCACCACAACAGCAACCCCTTCAACTCACTCAGCACCCCTATCAGTCACAAAATTTCCAAAATCAGGGCAACACTCCTGCACAGTCTAATCCTATGCAGCCCTGTGCTGACGATTTCTCTCAATTCACTCAAACCATGAAATCACTTTTATCAAATTTCATGGATGTTTCGACTGAGGTTAGATCTTCCGTCAGTGAAATAAAGAAAAACTCAGCATCCCAAGCTGAGAGTATTCGCACGATGGAAGCTAAAATCGCACGCTTAAAAGCCGAAATGAGTGCGAGAGAAAAAGGGAAACTTCCTTCTCAACCCCTACAGAATCCTGGGCATTACAATGTAAATTCCATTATAACGTTGAGATCGGGAAGAGTGCTGAACAATCATGTCGGGGAAGGTATTGATGATACTGAAAATCATATCAACACCCCGGCTGAGTCTTTTCCACACACACACACTTCACCTTCTGATCCTTCTTCTTCTACCAAACCACCTTCGCACGAGCCTATTCTCCATTTCCCTTTAGGCTCGACACCTTCACCCAACCCTTATAGTTCTCCACAGACGGTCCCCACACCTCCTTTGGGACCTCGTCTACCCCCCTTTCCTTCTCCTATGATGGACCCCGCGCTTATTGCAAAAGCTCCTTACCCGAACCGGTTAAGGGCAAATAGAACGAGTCCTCATATGGAGAAAATTTTAGAGATGTTCAAACATGTTAACATCAATATCCCTCTCCTAGATGCGATTCAGCAAGTCCCCGCTTATGCGAAAATTCTTAAGGACTTGTGCACTAGGAAGAGGAAGACTCAAGTGCCAAAGAAGGTCTTTATGTCTAATAATATCAGCACTGCTTTTATACCCCAGCTTCCAAAGAAAAGAAAGGACCCAGGTTGTCCAACAATATCGATCTCGATTGGGGGTAAAAACATAAATCGTGCTCTGTTAGACCTTGGCGCAAGTGTTAACCTGCTCCCTTATTCTGTCTATGAGCAATTAGGGATTGGAGAGCTGAAACCTGCTCATTGCACTCTCCAGATGGCAGACCGATCTATCACCAAACCAAGGGGTGAATTAGAGGATGTGTTGATAAAGGTCGGGGAATTTGTTTTCCCTGTAGACTTCATTGTGCTCGACACACATCCTGTAGCAAACCCCCGGGGCTAAATTCCGGTGATTCTAGGTCGTCCTTTCCTTGCCACTTCCAACGCTGTTATAAACTGTAGAAATGGTTCAATGAACTTATCATTTGGAAATATGACCATTGAACTAAACATCTACAAAGTTGGAAGTCAGCCATCAGAACCCTCGGCTCATATTTTAGATGTGTGCTCTGTCCATGAGATCGCTCCCGATAGTTGTGGAGCCGAGGATCTTTGCTTTACTGATCTCGATGACATTACCACATCTCTGTTTGACTTTGCACAAGATCTTAGTGAGGACACTTTACCTGCACATGAGTCCTGCACTTCTGACTTTTCTCCACCCGAGTCTGTATCTTTCACAGGCTCTGAGCTTCTTTGTAGATCCAAAAATCAATCTATGACCCTTCCTTCTATCATTTCTCCGCCTGAGTTAGATCTTAAAATTTTACCTTCTCACCTTAAATATGCATATCTTGGTGAGAATGAGTCATTACCGGTTATCATTTCCGCTTCTCTTGCATCAGAGCAAGAGAATGCACTTTTATCGGTATTGAGATCTAACAAAGAGGCGTTTGGTTGGAGTATGGCGGACATCAAAAGGATTAGTCCCTTGATAGTTGAACATCATATACATGTGATGGATGATGCCAGACCGACCCGAGAACCACAGAGACGGTTGAATCCCGTCATGAAGGAAGCTGTCATGAAAGAAATCGTCAAATGCTTAGATAATGGTATTATATACCCCATCTCCGATAGCCAGTGGGTGAGTCATATACATGTCGTTCCTAAGAAATCCGGCATCACAGTTATCACAAATACGGCGAATGAGTTGATTCAGACACGCGCCCAAACTGGGTGGCGTGTATGCATCGATTATAGAAAACTCAACGCTGCTACGAGGAAAGATCATTTTCCTCTACCATTCATTGATCAGATGCTGGAACGCTTAGCGGGACGAGAGTATTATTGTTTTATGGACGGATACTCAGGCTATAATCAGGTCCCCATCGCCAAAAAGGATCAAGATAAAACCACTTTTACTTGTCCTTTTGGTACCTTTGCTTACAGTCGCATGCCCTTTGGGCTATGCAATGCTCCCGCTACCTTTCAGCGGTGTATGATGGGGATATTCTCTGATATGGTAGAGAATTTTTTGGAGATCTTCATGGACGATTTCTCGATTTTTGGAGACTCTTTTTCTGATTGCCTAGCGAATCTTGACGCTGTTCTTACTCGTTGCAAAGAGAAGAACTTGACTTTAAACTGGGAAAAATGCCATTTTATGGTCCAAGAAGGAATAGTCCTTGGACATGTCATTTCACAGAAAGGTATTGAGGTTGACAGAGCTAAAATAGATGTCATTCAAAACCTCCCTCATCCCAAAAGCGTCAAAGATATTCGCTCTTTCCTTGGCCATGCGGGCTTTTATAGGAGATTCATTAAGGATTTTAGCAAAATTGCTAGACCTTTAACACTACTCCAGGCCAAGGATACGACCTTCCATTTTGACTCGGATTGCGAGACAGCTTTCGACTCACTTAAACACTCACTCACTTCAGCCCCCGTTTTATCATCACCAAACTGGGACTACCCCTTTGAGCTGATGTGTGACGCATCTTATTTTGCAGTAGGTGCAGTCTTAGGACAGCACATCGAAAAGATGCCACACGTGATTTACTATGCTAGTAAGACCCTGAATGATGCGCAAATCAATTATACAACCACCGAAAAAGAGCTTTTAGCGGTTGTATTTGCATTAGAGAAATTCAGGCCTTACTTAATCGGCTCACCTATAGTTGTGTATACTGACCATTCCGCTTTAAAACATCTTCTGGCGAAGAAAGATGCAAAAGGTCGACTAATACGTTGGATCCTACTGTTACAAGAATTCGATCTTGTTATCAAAGATAAGAAAGGATGTGAAAACGTAGTAGCTGACCACCTTTCACGCATCGTTTCTTCCCCTGTGACCCTGCCGATTAATGACTCGTTCCCTGACGAACAACTCTTGAGCGTATCCACTGAACCATGGTTCAGGGATATTGTGAACTATCATGCCACGGGACTTATACCGAGCGATTGGTCAAAACAGGACAAATACCGCTTTCTTTCCCAAGTAAAACACTTTTACTGGGATGAACCCTATTTGTTTAAATATTGTCCTGATCAGATCATTCGCCGGTGTGTCCCAAATGAAGAGTTCAAGAGTGTTCTTTCATTTTGTCATGATCAGGCCTGTGGGGGTCACTTCGGTCCTAGAAAGACAGCGGAAAAGGTTTTGCAATGTGGATTTTATTGGCCGACCTTATTCAAGGACGCATTTGAATATTGCAAAACCTGTACACAATGTCAGTATACGGGTAGAATATCCCAGAGGAATGAAATGCATCAGCAACCCATTCTGGTTGTTGAAATGTTTGACGTTTGTGGCATTGATTTTATGGGTCCTTTTCCCAACTCCTTTGGGAATTTGTACATATTGCTGGCGGTTGATTATGTCTCCAAGTGGGTAGAAGCCATTCCATGTCGCACTAATGACAAGAAAGTTGTCATTAAGTTCTTAAAAGAGAATATCTTTTCGCGATTTGGACACCCACGCGCTATCATTAGCGATAATGGGACACATTTCTGCAACAGATCTTTCGAGACTCTGATGCGAAAATACTCAATCAACCACCGACTTTCTACACCCTATCATCCCCAAACAAGCGGGCAGGCTGAAATCTCAAACAGACAAATCAAACTTATCCTGGAGAAAACTGTTGCTAAAAATAGAAAAGACTGGTCGACCAAATTGACGGATGCTCTTTAGGCATTCAGGACTGCATATAAGACCGACCTAGGAATGTCTCCATATAGGATAGTGTTTGGAAAAGCATGTCATTTACCTGTCGAGATAGAGCATAAAGCATTGTGGGCTATAAAAGAAATAAATTTTGATCTAAACCTTGCTTGCAACTTTCGGAAGCTGCAACTTAACGAGCTAAGCGAACTCCGCGATGAAGCTTATGATAATGCTGTAATCACAAAGAATAGGACTAAGGTTTTTCACGATAAAAGCATTTTAAGGAAAACATTTTTACCTGGTCAACAAGTCCTTCTTTATGATTCACGATTACACCTTCACGCGGGTAAGCTCCGATCTCGATGGAAGGGACCTTTTGTTGTGCGGTCTGTATTCCCGCACGGGGCAGTAGAAGTTGAAAATGCTAAAAACGGCACTGTTTTCAAAGTAAATGGACATAGACTTAAGCCGTATTTTTCCACTGACACCACGGAGGAGCTCTTGTTCTTACAAGAGCCAGTTTATTTGGATTAAAATTCCTCCGTCTCACCTTCATGTCCAGTATATCATTGCATCATTTTTTTTGAATGAAGGTGAGTGAAAGATAAGTTTGGGGGAAGTTCTTCACTTATATATTTTGCCCCCACTAATAATTCCCCCCAGATTTATAGTTTTGTAGGTATAGCATTTGGCAACAGTGAGGACACTGTTGAAAACAAGTTTGGGGGAGGTTTGTGCTTATTTTTGCATCATTTGCATATCATCTGCATAAGCACAAAACATTTTCTTTTAAAAATCTATAAAAATTGAAAAATTTTCAAAAACCATAAAAATTTAAAAAATATAAAAATAATTTTAATATTTACACTTTTTGTATATAAATAAGATAATGAAAGTTTAGATAGTGAAAAGTTACATCCATGAGATTAGAAAAATTTGAGAAAACTAAGAAAATTAGAAGTTTTCTTATACGAACTAGTAATAAGTAGTTATGAGCCGTTGTCCCAAGGGTTAGTAAGATGAAGGACGTCACTAATCTGAGGATAAAAATAAGTCTGAAAAATAGTTTCTATTCTGGAAGCCAAACATTTTGAACGTTGCTACCCTGCTATTCGCACTTACACACGTCTTAAAGCTTGGGATAGTAGAGGATACCTTGAAATGCTCTTGTCTTAAAGCCAAAAGTATGAAGGAAATAAAAAAAAATGGTGAGAAAAATGGACACTGGTTTTGTTATCACCGAGGGAAAAAAAAATATATATAGCAAGGGTGCTTCTTCATCTAGTGCCCTAAGGCCAACTGGTCTGGGAGTCACTGCTATACCTAAGGTGGTGCAAGACGAGGAAAATACACCAAATAAGCGATCACATGAGTAATCGGTCGGTTAGTACCTCAAGAAGTATTAACGGTCGCATGAAAGTGTGTGAGCTCATCGGAAGAAAAAAAAAAGTACTGAGGCTGATGGGCAAGAGTATGATAGCTTGAATTGAATTCTCCGGGTGTAAGGATGTCTTTACACACACGCAGGGTTATATGATCGATGTTTGGAAAACAGATAGGAATGAAGAATAAGACGATGTTTTATTGAGGGAGGACGTGATTTCTAACATCTTTTCATGACCATTAAGATAGGGCTCATGACAACCGAAAAGCTAGCTTAGTTGGAAACCCTAATTTTCAAGGTCTTTCTTTTACGATTCTTTTCTTTAAATGTAATATTCATGATCTTGCTTTTATTATTGGATTTTGTGGGTGCAATCCGCTGAAAACCTTCAGGAGACAACACTCCTCCTACTAGGGACACCTAGAGGTTTAAAGGCTTGTTGCACGTGCTCAGTGCAATCGTGTTGCCTACGAAAGTGTGCTAGTTAGTTTTTCTCTTTCTTTATTTTCTCCTTCTCTTTTTAATAAAACATTCGCTCGAGACGATCGAAATTAAGTTTGGGGGTATTTGATCAGTCGAAAATATTGCATATTTTAACCGGCAATTTCCATATCATCTGCATACAATTAGAAGTGTTCGACATTCATATTCTACATATTAGCAAATCGGTCGCAAAATATCAGATTACATGTATTCGACCTTAAAACCGGCATTTCTAGGGAAATTGACTGCATTGCATTACATAGCATATTTTCTATATATCGCAACCCGTGTTTTCGAAGTCTATGCAGGAAAAGAGAAGCTTGCTCGACCATTACACCGCTCGTAAACTCACTAAATGCAAATCTGGTACTAATCCAAAGGAGCAATCACAATTCAGCATATCAGACAAAGCCCTAAACAGCAGTCTAATCCCACACCAGAAGACTCAGAGTCCAAGCTCACCATCAAGCCGCGGATCCGCGGCATGAGCTTGCTTAGGCCGCGGATCCGCGGTGGACCCAGGGGATCACTTCCCCAATTTTACATCAGAACTCCTGTTTCAGCTCCTACAGTTCAGAAATGCACTTCAACTTCCAGAAGACTCCAGATACTTCTACCAGATCAGCAAACACCTTGAGTTTCATTAAACTAGCCTAATCATTCTAGAACTTTCCCTAAACCCTAGCTTAAACCCTAAGCTAGCTCCTAACAAACTCCTTCTAGAAACTCTTCAACAAACTTTGGGAGGGAAAGTTCCAATTCAAACCTAAGCCTAGGGTTTGGGAGTTCTATAAATAAGACCCTAGGCTCACTCAATATGGGATGTTGGGGAAATCTTGGAAAATTCAATCCATTTTATAGTTTTTCTCTTTCTTCATCCCCTCTTCCTCAAGTTTAGTGAGAGAGCTTGTAGGAAACCCTAACCCTAATTCCAAGCCAACATCAAGAATCCTGAGTACCCATTAAGCAAGAAGCCTTACAACCTTTAGGAGCGGAGCCGATTTCAACGGAGCAAGCGATCCGAAGCCGATCCACGACTCACGAAGCCGAGCGACGCCCGATCAACAATCTAGATTCTTCTTCTTGTAGTTCTTGAAGCAAATGTAATCAAAATTGTTGAGATCAATAAATGTGATATTCTTTTATCTTGTTTTCTTTAAATTCCGCATCATGTTATCTTTACAAATCTTTAATATTGTCTTTGTGGTGATGTGTGAATAAAACTCCGCTCGTCGAGGAGTCGAGACGGATAATAGAATGATGATGTAACATAGCTTTAATCGATTTTTGAGTCCTACGAGTTTTGTAAACCCTAGCAAGTTTAAGAAACGACGACCCATTTCGTTTCGATGCTTTCTTGATTGACATCGATCGAAATTGGGGAGTTACGATCGTTTCTTGAATTTGGTAGAGGCTAGAAAAGGAATGATATCGACGAAAGAACAAGGGTTATAGGATGAAACCCTAGTTTCACGAGAAAGCCCCAACTCTCGTCGATGATCATCGATCTAGTATCAATCCTTCGAAGGACAAGAACACGATATCTTTAGATTACATCACGTCTATCGATCCTATCGATTCCTACGAGCCTCTTTTATATTCTTGATTGTTGATTGGAAATATTATCGAAACACCGATTCTTGATTGTTTATAGTTTCTTGATTCTTGCATAAAGAATAGTGACACTCGAATACAAACCATTCTTGAATCATGTTTTCGTTTATTGTTGCTTAACATTTCATTTCAAACGTATCAAAATACAAGTGAATTGTGCAATCCCTGTGGACGATCCGCACTCACTACAAACTACATCCGACACCGTAGTTTGATTGCGGTCAAAATATTTTTTGGTTGTGATTTCTTTACAATTTTATACAAACACAACGGAAAATCGATCAATCAAATACCTACCAGTAAATCTCCTACCTTGGCCAAGGACTTCGTATAATGGCTCTCCTAGACACAGCGCGATCTCACCCCCAATACCGGGAGAGACGAAACCCCTGTTGATCCGCTCACTGCCTCCATGTGGCTCAGAACTGTACCCAACTAAAACCTGTTTGCACGACTCCTTTGAGCCGTGGTAGGGTAGTAATCAAAGCACAGTGGGAACTCACACGAGACAAATGACGATCTCAGGTCGATGAACTAACCTGTACACATGTCACCTGGGAACTGCTATCTGACGTCAGGTAAAATACCAACGAGCATGTTCCCGGCGAGTCCTGTCCGGTGTACTCATAACCCAATGAGCACCTGTATACATCTTAGGTGAACCAACTGACACAAATGGCTTATGAGACCGGCCACCGCCCCTCGTCGGGGTCTCGACTGTATACACCAGTCTACTAATGGAGTATCGATGCCCAGTCTCGAAACTCCCACGACTAGGGACCACTTTGAGGATGTGCTTATAGACCCCAGTTCCCACGTATATGATCGCCATCATACTGCTGGCCGTCAAGCAAGAATCCTATGGGCTCTATCAACGTGTAATAGTGATCTGTAAGGTCACCTAAAGCAGTACACGATGACAAAGATAAACCAGATAGCATACTTTCATCTTGAGTAAGACTGTCCTACCGGCATAGGTCCTCCCTCAATCAGTGCAATCACGTACCTGTGATCCAATAATTGACTCTGAGGGTACTATATCCAACAACTACTATGTTTAATATTTTCTTTTTTATTTTCTTTCTATTCCAACTCTTTCTTAAATTTTCTAGAACTCTCATAATAATTCCATTTCATTTCAAACATAACATGTTACATTATTGTTTAACGTGTCATGATGCACAAATTTTGTATTAATCCATTCCAATTTGTAATTATCACTAATAAAATGTATTAGTGAAGGCTTAAAATAATATTAAAAATAATTAATTTCGGAAAATATTTTAGTGAACTAGAAATTTACAAGTGACCCATTAAATACCAAATACTAGCAATTACATAGATAAAATAGGTATATTTAATTTTATGTTGAAAGATATTTATATCTCGGTTTTTACGGAAAACACCGGTTATTTTACCAAAAATCGGAAATTTCACCTAAACGATTTTCAAAACGCTACAGCCATTCATCAGTGGATCCGCTACGTTGTCCTTCGTGTCAACTCTCCAGATCTCGATCTCCTGGCGGTCTACTATCTCCCTGATCAGGTGATACCGCCTCAGAATATGTCTGGATCTCTGATGGGACCTGGGTTCCTTGGCCAAAGCCACAGCTCCATTGTTATCACAATACACAGGTATTGGATGCTCAATGGATGGAACCAAACCAAGCTTACCAATGAACTTCTTCAACTAGACAGCTTCTTTGGCAGCATCGTTGGCAGCGATGTATTCAGCCTCCATCGTCGAGACTGCTACGGTGTCTTGCTTGGAACTCTTCCAACACACCGCCTCTCCGTTGAGGGTAAAAACAAAATCCGAGACTGACTTACTGTCGTCCTTATCACTTTGGAAGCTTGAATCGGTAAAGAACTCCATCTGGAGTTCACCGTTACCATACACCAAGAACATTTCTTTAGTTCTTCTCAAGTGCTTAAGAATGTTCTTCACAGCTGTCCAGTGGTTTTCCCCAGGATTTGATTGATACCTGCTCACTACACCTAGTGAGTAAGCTACATCCGGTCTGGTACATAATATCGCATACATGATAGAGCCTACTTCCGAAGCATATGGTTTCCCTTGTATGCGAGCCCTCCCCAAATCAGTCTTGAGAGACATCTCTTTAGAGAGAGTGATTCCTGAACAAGCGGGTACATTGCCTCGCTTGGAATCTTCCATACTAAACCTCTTTAGTATGGTGTCAATGTACCAGAATTGGGACAATCCCAAAATCCGTTTAGATCTATCTCTATAGATCTTTATCCCCAGGATGTAGGAAGCATCACCAAAATCTTTCATGGAGAACTTGAGTGATAAGAAGAGCTTGACCGAGTGTAGCATAGGAACATCGTTTCCTATCAAGAGTATGTTATCCATGTAAGTCCACGGTAGCGCCCCGGCCGTCTAACAGACGCCAAATGCGGAACAAAAACTTTTTACAACTGGCGCTATCGCGTACCGTAACCCGGATCTTCCATTAAAGCAAAACTAACAAAGTACAAATGGGTAGAAACATTATACCGAATGATCCGAGTCCTTCGGTCTTCAACCATCATCCTACGCTTTGTTGCGGCTGCTCCGATCTCCTCGATCTCCAGTCTTCTCGTCCAGGTGGCACCACGTCGACGGATCTTTAAACGGGCTCCCGCCTCTGAACCGAGGCGACTCGGTCGTCAAGTTTGCCAAAAGAGACGACCAAGATGAAGTAGAGAATGAGTAGAACACTTTGTCTCGTTACGTCCAAGACTATGGATGAACGGTTAAAAGAAGTTGCCTTTTGGATCGATCGAATTGAGAAATGAGCAATCTAATTTTCATGAGGCCAAAACCATAATCTTTTTAATCAAAAATGAATCTCTCTCGTTTCAAGAGGAGGCCGGCCATAATTTATCAAGAGGAGGGTGAGTGTAGGAGATGGCAAGAGGGTGACCATAACAAGGATACTTATCAACAAAGAATGAATCACTAACTAGCATTAAATGCAAACCAATCAACATAAACCTAGTCATCCTCCATCATTAATGAACCATTAATGACACTAATGAGTCACAAGCCTCATCACCACATCAAGAAGCTTCTACAAACTTCCACACTCATCTCAAGAAAAGATAAATCCGTATTTAACCGACTGTTAAATACGGCTGATAGAAAACTGGAAACTCGTAACTTCCAAAAGCGATCCCGAAATGGATTTCAGGATAACCCCGTATTAGTATAAACATACCCGCATTTGTATTACAATCGAATACAAATGCAACTGAGATAAAGATATTCTATCTACACAGTATAATACTCGGATCCGGCTTAAACTAAAGCCGACCAGTATTATCTGCCCGAAAAATGACACGTGCGAAAACGCACGTGCATTTTCCGAACCTTTCCATAAACCCATACGGCCTCTAGAACATTTTGCCCGAACTCGGGAAAGTGTCTGTGAGGGACTCTAATTACTCATCAATACACTGGCGCTGGGTATAACCTCTAGCACGTCAGAGGTACAAGCTGTACGTAACGGTTTGCCTATGTATTGATTGGAAGGGAAGCTGAAGAGCGAACTCATCTATAAACCCTACTGAGCCTGACAGTGACAATGTATATACAGTCCGGTCCATTCGTCTAAAGAGTATCGCATATCGAGTCTAGGGGGTGGATAAAGTCAGACCCCTAATAACGCGATAAATCGTGTCGGCATGAAGCCCATCACCACCTGAGAAACTACTGATCCAAATCAGAAATTCTCCACTACCTCGGCCAAGGATTCCTAGTGATGGCCACCCATGCACTGCGCGACATCAATCCCCAATACTGGGAGAGACGAATCCCCGACAATCCGCTCACTTGCCTCCAATGTGGCTCGGGACTGTACCCAACTAAAACCTGTTTGCACAACTCCTTTGAGCGTGGTAGGGTAGTAATCTAAGCACAGTGGGAACTCACACGAGACAAATGATGATCTCAGGTCGATGAACTAACCTGTACACATGTCACCAGGGAATTGCTATCTGACGATATGTATAATACCAACTAGCAGATTCCCAGCGAGTCCTGTCCGGTGTACTCATAACCTAATGAGCACCTGTATACATCTTAGGTGAACCAACTAACACCAATGGCTTGCGAGACCGGCCATCGCCCCTCGTCGGGGTCTCAACTATATACACTAGTCTACTCTGGAGTATCGATGCCCTGTCTCGAAACTCCCACGACTAGGGACACGTTTAAGGATGTGCTTACAGACCCCAGCTCCCACGTATATGATCGCCATCATACTGCTGGTAGTCAAGCAAGAATCCTATGCGCTCTATCATCATGCAATAGTGAACTAAAGCATGTATACGATGATAAAGACAAACCAGATAGCATACTATCATCTCGAGCAAGACTGTCATATCGGTATAGGTCCTGCCTCAATCATTGCAATCACGTACCTGCGACCCAATAATTGACTTTGAGGGCACTATCTCCAATAATCTCCCACTTGCACTTAAGGCTAATTATTGCGATGTCGCATACTCACAGCCCATGTGATACCGAACATCCAACTCCTCTACTAATCAGTTTCACAAAGCTAGTTTGTAAAACACTTGTGTTCGAGAAATAGCCTCAGTGAGTGGATCCGCCCTGATGTTTCTTTCTATATCTCTCTAAATCTCAAGTTCGCGGAGAAAGCCATCTCCCGAATCGAGTAATACCTGTCTTAGAATATGTCTGGATATCTGATGGGACCTAGTTCATAAATGAACTCCAAATCCAAACTTCTTAGACTGTATCGATAACTGAACCTAATCAGTATCCAGCACCATGCCTCCCACAGTATCCTCTTGGACCACCTGTCCATAATACTGGCGCTCGTCAGAGGGAAAACTATAACTCTGACAATCACTCTGTCATCCATGTCACCTTTGAAGCCTGGAATGATAACCGTCTCTCGAAGGAGGCTGTCGTCATCAAATCCATAGAACATGCACTTATGTTCTAAAACTGCTTCCTTATGTTTCTTCAAGATTGGATTAATATAAACATATCGCATCTAGTGCAAAAACAACATCTGGTGTGGTACTTGACATCTTATGATTGACTCAATTGCCCAACCAAGTGATCTGCCAATCATGCACTTCCCTCTCCTCATTAGTCTGTAAGACACCTTTAAAGAGGGTGACTCCACCACTTGCAGGTACACCACCATGCCAGGAGTCATCTATTCTAAAATACTATTAGAATACTGTCAAAGTACCCACATTGGGAAACTACCCAAATCAAGATCTAAAACCATAGATCTAGAAACCAGAATGTCTGATATTATATTCATGTCCTTTGTGAAGAAACAACTGTGTAACAACCACAGTACAACCGATCGTAATATAGGAATTTTACTTCCTACTCTGTGTATGTCATCCAAATACCAGGACATCACACCCTACTACCTTCTTAACAGATCCATCCCCTATTCTGATGAAGTCAAACCTATGACTGTCACATCAAAATTTGATGATCTAATCTCCATTATATTTGCTCAAGCCTATAAATAGACATAAGCTACTTGCCTACTATGCTTCCGCTGCTCCCACTGACTACGACAACCCTCTGGCAGAATAATATATACGTGTACTTCTAAAGCTAGTTTAGAACGACGCTATACTTATCCTTCTGCCGGGTCTCTCAGTCTGGAACAACAGTAGTGTCAAGTCTGGGTAAACAAGAACCTCCCTGTCACCGTCCTTGAGGCTACCTGAGTACCTCTCAGGTGTCTGAGGTTACCCACCATATCTGCGGAGTGGCTATTGGAATGTCTAACCTGATTAAATATATAGGTCCTATTAAATTTTCCGTAATCATTTGCGGTTCTGGAATTACTTCCAGTTCTACCATACTCCCACTACTGTTTTCTGAAAAAATCCATTTTAATTAAACTGTGGCGAGTCAAGAACAATATCACTATTGATCTTCCAGATGGTAGAAATGTCAACCCTCGTCAAAGCCAGGGTCAACCCACAAACTGCCATTACAGAAACGTGCCTTAAGTTATCCAGTGTCCGGTTTTAAGCATAAGCTGGACAACTCCCCTTACCTTAACATCGTTAAGATATGAACCATTCTATATCCAATATAGAAACAGAGGCACTAATTTAATTGGAACCAGATTCAAATCATGCAGCTGTCTCCAGTGCATAACAACTGAATGGAGAGAGGCTAATCAACATTACTCAACTTAGGAATCCATCCAATTATGAGTAACCTGAAAGAGAAACAAGTTCCTCAAAACCATTACTATCAACAGAATACCAATCACAAGAATCTACATCTTCGATCTCTTTGAAGAATCCCGATACTTGCGATATCTGGTTCTTTACTTTATTCTTATACTCACAACTTCTCATAACTCAGACATTGTATTTCTACGAAACACTTGTCTAAAAACTAGAGAAGTCGCAAGTAAACAGAACATAGTACGAGGACCTACCCCTCTGTCCTGACGGACACTGGACAACATACAATACTCTGTATAAGTGTAAAATTTCAAAAAAAATAAAATATTATTTTTGGGAATTTTCATATGTTAATATTAATTTTTAATGAATATTTTAATGATCGGTATAATTAAATACCGATAAATGGTGAAAATTCTGGAGAAAATTATGGAAATTCTAAAATAGGTTATTTTGTGGAAATATGTCATTTTACAGTTTTTGTGATGGATTATATGCTATTTTAATGTTAATCGCAATTAAAAATCGCTAATTGGATTTTTGGCTTTTTGTGCAAAATTGTGCACATAACATTTTCTACACTTGTTACACTTGTCTCATGTTTTGGACCCATGTTAGGCCTAGGGTTGAACCATGCTTAGGTGACCATGGTGTTGAACCATTTGATTAGGGTAATTGGGTTAATTAGTGTTTTGGTTAGGTTAATGAGGTTTGATAAGTGTTGGGGTTGACTTTGGTTAGGGGAGGAGAAAGAGAGAGAGAGAGGTGGTTAGAGTGAGCCATGACCCATTCCATTCTATAATCCCTTGTATTCTTTCACCCCCCTCTCACTCATACCATTCCCTCTCATTTATCACATCTTTCCTCACATCACTCACACTCAAAAACCATCAAAATAACACCATCATAAGCTGCAACAGCAGCTGAAACAAACCATCAGCCTCCCCCCAATCTTGCCTCAGCCACTCTACACAGCCACATGCTACCATAGCCCCACACCTATACCCCTTATCAACTCTTTTCAGCCCCCAAAACAGCATATCAGCCCCAAGACTCAGCCATATGTCACCTTTTCAGCTCTAAACCAGCAATAAGAAAAAGAACAGCCACAGCAGCAACTCCATTTCAAAACAAACCCACACCATCCTCATACTACAACATCACCCTAACATCAAACAACCCTTCACAACACCAGCCCAGCAGTAGTTGCTGCTCAGCCAAAAAATAAAAGAGAAGAGGATTGCTAGCAGCAGCAGCAAAACAAACAGCATAACATCAGCTACATCAGCCCCTTATGCAGCAACAAAAGCTTCAGCCTCAACACCACCACACCACCACTCCCACAACACCAAAATCACAACCACACAACACCAGATGCAGCAACAGCAACCAAAACAACAATTCCTGTAGCAACAGTTTTGCAGTTTCAGCCCACAACTGCAAATTGAAGCTGCTACAGGGCACTCCAGCAGCAGCACCCCACTTCCTCCTTCCCTTCTCCTTCATTCCAGGACTTCTCTTGAGGTATAATCTTACAACCCAACTCCTAAGTTTCCAAGTTCTGATATTAGCTGAAGTTTAGTATTAGTTTTGTGATATGGTGCTACCTTTAGTGAATTTGAGTGAGACTTTACCAAGTGTTGGTTTTGGTGATTGGTATAACCTTATTAGGTGTTTTTGAGACCATTGTAACCAATATTACCTCAGATTCCTAGTATTTACCAGAGTTATTCGACTTGGCGTATTTTAGCGTTTTTGTCGATTTTGATACCTTTCTGAGATCCGCTTTCACCCGGGACCTCCTAGGGAAAAATTGACTTGGCAGTGAGCTGTGCAGGCACCCTGGAACCACTACCTAAAGCCCTAGACACCATCTCAAAGCCCCGGCCGCAAATTTAATCCCCCTGGCAGCAATTTGCGGCCAGGGCAGTGTAAAACTGCCTCGTTTTGTGTGCACAGCCCCTATTTCATGTAAAATTGACCCCCGGTGTGTCTAGTTTTGACTGTTTCCTGTTAGGGTAAAATCTGGGTTCATTTTCATTAGTTGGCGTATGTTTTACGACGTGTTTTCATATGGATTTTGGGTATTCGATGATTCGTATCTGCCGGGTGGCGTTTGGATGTCAACGACAGTGGCGATTGGCTGTTTATGCATACAAGGTCACAGGTTTTTACCTATGGGCGTAGTGTGCACCATTTTGGTTTCCGACATGGTTTTCATGAGGTTTAGCGTGTGATATTGATTGTTATAAATTTCCGATTGTGTGTATCAAATCAAATAGTCCCCGGCAACGGCGCCATTTGATTGATCGTTAAAATTCACAGACTGTGTAAGTAAAACAACTCAAATGATCCCTGATAATAGTGTCATTTTATTGTAAAGAATTTCTTGTTTGTGTAAATCGAATAAAGCGAATGAGTTTCAATGTGTCGGTAATATTGAATAAAATTCACAATCAAAGAATTATATTTGACCGCAATCAATTACGGTGTCGGTTGTAGATCGTAAGCGAGTGCGGATCGTCCACAGGGATTGTGCGATTCGTTTCTGTATTTAATTTGTTTGAATTGAAAAGTTAATCGAAAAGAAAAGAAACATGATTCAAGATTTTATCGATTGATTCAGGTGTCACTAATCTAATCAAGAATCAAGAAATGATAAACAATCAAGAATCGGGTTTCGATGATATTTCCAACCAAATGTCAAGAATCTAAATGAGGCTCGTAGGAATCGATCGGATCTATAGACGTGATGTAATCTCAAGATTTCGTGTTCTTGTCCTTCGAAGGATTGATACTAGATCGATGATGATCGACGAGAGTTGGGGTTTTCTTGATGAAATTAGGGTTTCATCGTTTAACCCTTGTTCTTTCATCGATATCATTCACATTCTAGCCTCTAGCAATTTCAAGAAACGATCGTAACTCCCCAATCTCGAGCGACATCAATCAAGAAAGCATCGCAACGAATTGGGTCGTCGATTCTTGAACTTGCTAGGGTTTACAAAACTTGTAGGATTCAAGAATCGATTTAAGATATGTTACATCATCATTCTATTGATCGTCTCGACTCCTCGACGAGCGGAGTATTACTCAAACATCATCACACAGAAAGCATTCAAGAATTGAAAAGATAACATGATGAAAGAATTTAAAGAAAACAAGATAAAAGAATATCACCTTTTATTTATATCAACAATTTGATTACAGTCGCTCAAGAACTACAAGAGGAAGAACTAAATTGTCGATTTGGCGTCGCTCGGCTCCGTGAGTCGCGGATCGGCTTGGACCACTTGCTCTGTTGAAGATCGACTCGGCTCATAAAAGGTTGCAAGGCTTCTTGCTTGATGGGTACTCAGGATCTTGGCTTTTGATTGGAATTAGGGTTAGGGTTTCACACAAGTCCTCTCACTAGACTTGTGGAAGAAGATGATGAAGAAAAGAGAGTGAATGGATTTAGATTGGCTACTAAAATGAACTAATGGATGGATTTTTCCATTCTAAGAGATGATCCACAAGTGAGCCTAGGGTCTTATTTATATATCTCCCAAACCCTAGGTCTAGGTTTGAATTTACAATTCCCTCCAAAAGTTTGTTGAGGCTTCTAGAAGGAGTTTGTTAAGCTTTAGCTTAGGCTTAGGGTTTAAGCTAGGGTTTAGGGAGAAGTTTCTAGAATGATAGGCTAGTTTAGTGTTGATTCCAAAGCTTGCTGATCTGGAAAAAGTCTCTGGAGTCTTCTGGAATTTGACATGTCATTCTGAAGTGCAGACCCTGAGATAAGCATTATGGACCAAAATTTGGTGGATGACGTGGCAAGACAGCCGCGGAACCGCGGCACAAGCAGGCTCCGGCCGCGGTTCCGCGGCCATGATGGCTCCTTGGGACTTGGGGCTTCTTCTGTGGTCTTGGAATAGTATTTGTAGCTTTATCTGATGTGTTGATTTGTACTTTCCCCTTTGTATTGATACCAGAATTGAAATCATTGAGTTGGCGTCATGTTTGATCGGTACCATGTAAATTTTGGCCTTTCTTCTGGATTTTCCTGCACAGATCTCAAAACAAGTGTTGCGCAATATAGGGATGATGCGATGCCATGAAATGCAGTCAATTTCCTTTATAGTGCCGGTTTTAGAGTCTAACATATGCAATCTGATATTTTGCGACAGTTTTGCTAATATGTGAAATATGAATACCGTACACTTCTAAATGAATGCAAATGATAGGGAAATTGCCGTGTTAAAAATACAATATTTTCGACTAATCAAATTCCCCCAAACTTAATTTCGATCGTCTCGAGCGAACTCTTTTATTAAAAAGAGAAGGAGAAAATAAAGAAAAAGAAAAACTAACTAGCACACTTTCGTAGGCAACACGATTGCACTGAACACGTGCAACAAGCCTTTAAACCTCTAGGTGTCCCTAGTAGGAGGAGTGTTGTCTCCTTAGGGTTTTCAGCGGATTGCACCCACAAAATCCAATAATAAAAGAAAGATCATGAATATTACATTTAAAGAAAAAAATTGTAAAAGAAAGACTTTGAAAATTAGGGTTTCCAACTAAGCTAGCTTTTCGGTTGTCATGAGCCCTATCTTAATGGTCGTGAAAAAATGTCAGAAATCACGTCCTCCCTCAATAAAACATCATCTTATTCTTCATTCCTATCTTTCTTCCAAACATCGATCATATCACCCTGCGTGTGTGTAAAGACATCCCTACACCCGGAGAATTCAATTCAAGCTATCATACTCTTGCCCATCAGCCTCAGTACTTTTTTATTAATGAATATTTAGATGAGATTGCTCACACACTTTCATGCGACCGTTAATACTTCTTGAGGTACTAACCGACCGATTACTCCTGTGCTTGCTTCCTTGGTGTATTTTCCTCGTCTTGCACCACCTCAGGCATAGCAGTGACTCCCAGACCAGTTGGCCTTAGGGTACTAGGTGAAAAGGCACCCTCGCTATATATTTTTTTATTGCCCTTGGTGATAACAAAACCAGTGTCCATTTTTCTCACCACTTTATATTTTCTTTATTCACTTTTTTTTTATTTCCTTCATACATCGGCTTTAAGACAAGAGCATTTCAAGATATCCTCTACTATCCCAGGCTTTAAGACGTTTGTCAGTGCGAATAGCAGGGTAGCAACATTCAAAATGTTTGGCTTCAAGAATAGAAACTATTTTTCAGACTTATTTTTATCCTCAGATTAGTGACGTCCTTCATCTTACTGACCCTTGGGACAACGGCTCATAACTACTTATTACTAGTTCGTATAAGAAAACTTCTAATTTTCTTGGTTTTCTTAAATTTTTCTAATCTCATGGATGTAATTGTTCATTATCTAAACTTTTATTATCTTATTTATGTACAAAAAAGTGTAAATATTAAAATTATTTTTATCTTGAAAATTTTTAAATTTTTATCGGTTTTGAAATTTTTTCAATTTTTATAGATTTTTAAAGAAATGTTTTGTGCTTATGCAGATGATATGCAAATGATGCAAAAATAAGCACAAACCTCCCCCAAACTTGTTTTCAACAGTGTCCTCACTGTTGCCAATCGCTATACCTACAAAAACTGTAAGCCTGGGGGGAAATTATTAGTGGGGCAAAATATATAAGTGAAGAACTTCCCCCAAACTTACTCTTTTCACTCACCTTCATTCAAAAGATGATGCAGTGATATACTGGATATGAAGGTGAGACGGAGGAATTTTTAATCAAAATAAACTGGCTCTTTTAAGAACAAGAGCTCCTCCGTGGGGTCAGTGGAAAAATACGGCTTTAGTCTATGTCCATTCACTTTGAAAAATGTGCCGTTTTTAACATTTTCTACTTCTACTGCCCCGTGCGGGTATACAGACCGCACAATAAAAGGTCCCTTCCATCGAGATCGGAGCTTACCCGCGTGAAGGTGTAATCGTGAATCATAAAGAAGGACTTGTTGACCAGGTGAAAATGTTTTCCTCAAAATGTTTTTATCGTGAAAAACCTTAATCCAATTCTTTGTGATTACAGTGTTATCATAAGCTTCATCGCGGAGTTCGCTTAGCTCATTAAGTTGCAGCTTCCGAAAGTTGCAAGCAAGGTTTAGATCAAAATTTATTTCCTTAATAGCCCACAATGCTTTATGCTCTATCTCGACGGGTAAGTGACATGCTTTCCCAAACACTATCCTATATGGAGACATCCCTAGGTCGGTCTTATATACAGTTCTGAATGCCCAAAGAGCATCCGTCAGTTTGGTCGACCAGTCTTTTCTATTTTTAGCAACAGTCTTCTCCAGGATAAGTTTGATTTGTCTGTTTGAGATTTCAACCTGCCCGCTTGTTTGGGGATGATAGGGTGTAGAAAGTCGGTGGTTGATTCCGTATTTCCGCATCAAAGTCTCGAAAGATCTGTTGCAGAAATGTGTCCCATTATCGCTAATAATAGCGCGTGGGTGTCCAAATCGCGAGAAGATATTCTCTTTTAAGAACTTAATGACAACTTTCCTGTCATTAATGCGACATGGAATGGCTTCTACCACTTTGAGACATAATCAACCGCCAGCAGTATGTACAAATTCCCAAAGGAGTTGGGAAAAGGACCCATAAAATCAATGCCCCAAACATCGAATATTTCAACAACCAGAATGGGTTGCTGAGGCATTTCATTCCTCTGAGATATTCTACCTGTTTACTGACATTGTGTACAGGTTTTGCAATACTCAAATGCGTCCTTGAATAAGGTTGGCCAATAAAATCCACATTGCAAAACCTTCTCCGCCATTTTTCTAGGACCGAAGTGATTCCCACAGGCCTGATCATGACAAAAAGAAAGAACACTCTTGAACTCTTCTTTCGGGACACACCAGCGAATGATCTGATCAGGACAATACTTAAACAAGTATGGATCATCCCAGTAAAAGTGTTTTACTTGGGATAGAAAACGGTATTTGTCCTGTTTAGACCAATCGCTGGGTATAAGTCCCGTGACAAGATAGTTCACAATATCCCTGAACCATGGTTCAACGGATACGTTCAAGAGTTGTTCATCAGGGAATGAATCATTGATCGGCAGGGTCACAGGGGAAGAAATGATGCGTGAAAGATGGTCAGCTACTACGTTTTCACATCCTTTCTTATCTTTGATAACAAGATAAAATTCTTGTAACAGTAGGATCCAACGTATTAGTCGACCTTTTGCATCTTTCTTCGCCAGAAGATGTTTTAAAGCGGAATGGTCAGTATACACAACTATAGGTGAGCCTATTAAGTAAGGCCTGAATTTTTCTAATGCAAATACAACCGCTAAGAGTTCTTTTTCTGTGGTTGTATAATTAATTTGCGCATCATTCAGGGTCTTACTTGCATAGTATATCACGTGTGGCATCTTTTCGATGTGTTGTCCTAAAACTGCACCTACTGCAAAATGAGATGCGTCACACATCAGCTCAAAGGGGTAGTCCCAGTTTAGTGATGATAACACGGGGGCTGAAGTGAGTGAGTGTTTAAGTGAGTCGAAAGCTGTCTCGCAGTCCGAGTCAAAATGGAAGGTCGTATCCTTGGCCAGGAGAAGAGTTATAGGTCTAGCAATTTTGCTAAAGTCCTTAATGAATCTCCTATAAAAGCCTGCGTGGCCAAGGAAAGATCGAATATCTTTGACGCTTTTGGGATGAGGGAGGTTTTGAATGACATCTATCTTAGCTCTGTCAACCTCAATGCCTTTCTGTGAAATGACATGTCCAAGTACAATTCCTTCTTGGACCATAAAATGGCATTTTTCCCAGTTCAAAGTCAAGTTCTTCTCTTTGCAACGAGTAAGAACAGCGTCAAGATTCGATAGGCAATCAGAAAAAGAGTCTCCAAAAATCGAGAAATCGTCCATAAAGATCTCCAGAAAATTCTCTACCATATCAGAGAATATCCCCATCATACACCGCTGAAAGGTAGCGGGAGCATTGCATAACCCAAAGGGCATGCGGCTGTAAGCAAAGGTACCAAAAGAACAAGTAAAAGTGGTTTTATCTTGATCCTTTTTGGCGATGGGGACCTGATTATAGCCTGAGTATCCGTCCATAAAACAATAATACTCTCGTCCTGCTAAGCGTTCCAGCATTTGATCAATGAATGGTAGAGGAAAGTGGTCTTTCCTCGTGGCAGCATTGAGTTTTCTATAATCAATACATACACGCCACCCAGTTTGGGCACGTGTCTGAATCAACTCATTCGCCTCATTGGTTATAACAGTGATGCCGGATTTCTTAGGAACGACATGTATAGGACTCACCCATTGGCTATCGGAGATGGGGTATATAATACCATTATCTAAGCATTTGACGATCTCTTTCATGACCGCTTCCTTCATGACGGGATTTAACCGTCTCTGTGGTTCTCGGGTTGGTCTGGCATCATCCATCACATGTATATGATGTTCAACTATCGAGGGACTAATCCCTTTGATGTCCGCCATACTCCAACCAAACGCTTCTTTGTTAGATCTCAATACCGATAAAAGTGCATTCTCTTGCTCTGATGCAAGAGAAGCGGATATGATAACCGGTAAAGACTCATTCTCACCTAGATATGCATATTTAAGGTGAGAAGGTAAAATTTTTAGATCTAATTCAGGCGGAGAAATAATAGAAGGTGGGATCATCGAGTGATTTTTGGATTTACATAGAAGCTCAGAGCCTGTGAAAGATACAGACTCGAGTGGAGTAAAGTCAGGAGTGCAGGACTCAAGTGTAGGAAAAGTGTCCTCACTAAGATCGTGTGCAAGATCAAGCAGAGATGTGGTAATGTCGTTGAGATCTAGAAAGCAAAGATCCTCAGCTCCGCAACTATCGGGAGCGATCTCGTGGACAGAGCACACATCTAAAATATGAGCAGAGGGTTCTGATGGCTGACTTCCAACTTTATAGATGTTTAGTTCAATGGTCATATTTCTAAATGATAAATTCATTTAACCATTTCTACAGTTTATAACAGCGTTGGAAGTGGCAAGGAAAGGACGACCCAGAATCACCAGAATTTGGCCCCGGGGGTTTGCTACAGGCTGTGTATCGAGTACAATGAAGTCTACAGGGAAAACAAATTCCCCGACCTTTATCATCACATCCTCTAATTCACCCCTTGATTTGGTGATAGATCGGTCTGCCATTTGGAGAGTGCAGTGAGCAGGTTTCAGCTCTCCAATCCCTAATTGCTCATACACAGAATATGGAAGTAGGTTAACACTTGCACCAAGGTATAAAAGAGCACGATTTATGTTTTTACCCCCAATAGAAATGGATATTGTAGGACATCCTGGGTCCTTTCGTTTCTTTGGTAGCTGGGGAATAAAAGCAGTGCTGATATTATTAGCCATAAAGACCTTCTTTGGCACTTGAGTCTTCCTCTTCCTAGTGCACAAGTCCTTAAGAATTTTCGCATATGCGGGGACTTGTTGAATTGCATTTAGGAGAGGGATATTGATGTTAACCTGTTTGAACATTTCTATTATTTTCTCCATATGAGGACTCGTTCTATTACCCCTTAACCGGTTCGGGTAAGGAGCTTTCGCAATAAGCGCTGGGTCCATCACAGGAGAAGAAAGAAGGGGTAGACGAGGTCCCAAAAGAGGTGTGGGGACCGTCTGTGGAGAACTATAAGGGTTGGGTTCAGGTGTCGAGCCTAGTGGGAAATGGAGAATAGGCTCGCGAGAAGGTGGTGTGGTAGAAGAAAAAGGATCAGAAGGAGAAGTGTGTGTGTGTGGAAAGGTCTCAGCCGGGGTGTTGATATGATTTCCAATATCATCAATACGTTCCCCAACATGATTGTTCAGCACTCTTCCCGATCTCAACGTTGTGAAGGCATTTACATTGTAATGCCCAGGATTCTGTAGGGGTTGAAAGGGAAGTTTCCCTTTTTCTCTCGCACTCATTTCGGCTTTAAGGCGTGCGATTTCAGATTCCATCGATCTGATACTCTCAGCTTGGGACGCTGAGTTTTTCTTTATCTCACTGACAGAAGATCTAACCTCAGTCGAAACCTCTATGAAATTTGATAAAAGTGATTTCATGGTTTGAGTGAATTGAGAGAATTCGTCAGAACAGGTCATAGGATTAGACTGTGCAGGAGTGTTGACCTGATTTTAAAGGTTTTGTGACTGGTAGGGGTGCTGAGTGAGTTGAAGGGGTTGCTGTGGCGGAGGAAGAGCCCTTTGAAAATTATTCGTGTTTGGAACCGTGTTTTGAGATTGGTTTTGGTTCCAAGCGAAATTCGGGTGATTCCTCCAACCCTGATTGTACGTGGAAGAATATGGATAGTTTCTCGATCTTTGAAATGCGGCATTAGAATGCTCGTGACCTTGAAACGCAGAGTTTAATGGACATTCTTCCGTTAAATGAGACGGATCAGAACAGCGCCCACAAACAGTTTTGGGGAGCGACACTGGGTTTAGGGACGCTGCTGCAAATTTGTGTTCCATAGCGTCGAGCTTCTTTTGCATTGCTGTCATTTCAGCTCGAACACCTATGGACACATCTATTTGGTGTACGCCACCACTATTCAATGGTTAGGTTCCACTTTCCCACTGTAGTGATTTTTCAGCGAACTCTTCTAAATACTTCCAAGGTTCCCCATCATCTTTGGTCATAAAAGTACCTTGACACAAGTTTTCAAGGCTCTGTTTAGTGTTTGGGTTAATGCCCTCATAAATGATTCGGCAAAGCTCCCATCTCGGGATGCCGTGATGAGGACACTGAACCAATAGATCCTTGAAACGTTCAAAGCATTTAGAGAATGGTTCAGTAGGGAGCTGGGCAAATTGATTCAGTTCGCTATGGATTCGAGCTGTCTTTTGTATTGGGTAAAATTTCTTAAGAAATGCCGCTACGAATTCTTCCCAATTCGTAATAGAGTGTGCGGTAGTGTTATATAGCTACTTCTCGGCTATATCGCACAATGTAAATGGAAGAAGTCGTAGATGCATCGCATCCACTGAAAGTTGTGACGTACCCATCATTGCGCATACGTTTTCAAATTTAGTAATGAAAACGTAAGCGTCCTCAGTCTTGAGTCCGTGGAATTTGGGTAAAAGATTGATGTACTGGGGCTTAATCTCAAAGTTATCCCCATTGGCTGGTGGTGTGGATAAGCAGGTCAAAAGAGGACCTCGAATAGGGTAGCACCTCTCCTGGAGAGAGATGCGGGGTGGATTCTGCGCACCAACGGAAGGCGGCAAATTAGGGTTAAAGAAGTTCGATGGATTCGGATCCATCGGTGTGGGTGTGGTAGTGGGTAAAGGAAAGGTAAATGGAGAAATATCGACTTCGGAGTCGATAAAGGGTACGCGGACTAAACGGGCACTAGAATCCCGTGTCCAGCCTATCTTGTACTAAAAAGGGTTAGTACAAGTGGCAGCGTTGACTTATAATTAGGGCTATGAATGAATGCGGTGTTTGCTTTGAAAAAGGGACGGATTTTTTAAAAAATGACGCGACACAACAAATGCAGCAAGCAAACCCTAGAATCTAGTAGTCACCTAGGTCCGTCTCTAGACCGCTCCTAACTGCCAAAAGACAAGTCGCAGGATAGAATCCTCCACTGTCTCTATGTCCCCCTGTGGCCGGATAAGTGCCAGGTAAGTGGGAAGGTACTCCACTACGTAAGTAGTGGGCCTAATTAAAAACCACTAGCCTTAGACACACTCGCCTTAGACACCACAAGAAAACGCGGATAAGCAATGAATTACCCACGGCCTTCTTCTGTCCTAATTGAGCGTGACAGTCCTTAGAGTCATCTCTAGATTTCTTTTAGTTAATGTGGGTCAATGCGGATGCAAGTTTTGCGATTTTCGGGGCCTAGGAAGGGTAATGAAATCCCCACCTAATTTGGATTTGGTCGTGCCCCTTAATATCCGTATTAGAATGCAAACAACCAAGAAACAAAATCACGCACAAATTTACTTTTACTTTTTGCGAGCTGCGATTATTTGCAAAGAAACCTGAAGAAACTGTTAGTTGGAGCTAAAAAGAGGAGAGAGGAGAAGGTAGGAAATCACCTGAAGCAAAAATTTCACAGAGAACCCTTCACCAAGCTGCGGTTCCGCCGCAATAGGGGCCTCCCACCGCGCTTCCGCGGTTGTTTGAAGAGAACACTGCACAAAATTCCACCAGAGAGCTTCTGTAGACTCCCTCTGCTCTCTGGTATATTCCAAAAAAATTTCCAATTTCCAGCAAGCTCCAGATCTCCTTGCAATGAAACACAACAAATTGTTTAGGGTTTGCACGAATTTTGATCTCAAAAATCACAATGGAATAAATCTTTCAATTCAAACTATAAAATGAAACGAATTAGCGCACGATCCCCGGCAACGGCGCCATTTGATTGTTATAAATTTCCGATTGTGTGTATCAAATCAAATAGTCCCCGGCAACGGCGCCATTTGATTGTTACAAAATTCTAGGATATGCTTATCAAATCAAATAGTCCCCGGCAACGGCGCCATTTGATTGTTATAAATTTCCGATTGTGTGTATCAAATCAAATAGTCTCCGGCAATGGCGCCATTTGATTGATCGTTAAAATTCACAGACTGTGTAAGTAAAACAACTCAAATGATCCCTGATAACAGTGCCATTTGATTGTAAAGAATTTCTTGTTTGTGTAAATCGAATAAAGCGAATGAGTTTCAATGTGTCGGTAATATTGAATAAAATTCACAATCCAAGAATTATATTTGACCGCAATCAATTACGGTGTCGGTTGTAGATCGTAAGCGAGTGCGGATCGTCCACAGGGATTGTGCGATTCGTTTCTGTATTTAATTTGTTTGAATTGAAAAGTTAATCGAAAAGAAAAGAAACATGATTCAAGATTTTATCGATTGATTCAGGTGTCACTAATCTAATCAAGAATCAAGAAATGATAAACAATCAAGAATCGGGTTTCGATGATATTTCCAACCAAATGTCAAGAATCTAAATGAGGCTCGTAGGAATCGATTGGATCTATAGACGTGATGTAATCTCAAGATTTCGTGTTCTTGTCCTTCGAAGGATTGATACTAGATCGATGATGATCGACGAGAGTTAGGGCTTTCTTGATGAAACTAGGGTTTCATCCTTTAACCCTTGTTCTTTCATCGATATCAATCACATTCTAGCCTCTAGCAATTTCAAGAAACGATCGTAACTCCCCAATCTCGAGCGACATCAATCAAGAAAGCATCGCAATGAATTGGGTCATCGATTCTTGAACTTGCTAGGGTTTACAAAACTCGTAGGATTCAAGAATCGATTTAAGATATGTTACATCATCACTCTATTGATCGTCTCGACTCCTCGACGAGCGGAGTATTACTCAAACATCATCACACAGAAAGCATTCAAGAATTGAAAAGATAACATGATGCAAGAATTTAAAGAAAACAAGATAAAAGAATATCACCTTTTATTTATATCAACAATTTGATTACAGTCGCTCAAGAACTACAAGAGGAAGAACTAAATTGTCGATTTGGCGTCGCTCGGCTCCGTGAGTCGCGGATCGGCTTGGACCACTTACTCTGTTGAAGATCGGCTCGGCTCATAAAAGGTTGCAAGGCTTCTTGCTTGATGGGTACTCGGGATCTTGGCTTTTGATTGGAATTAGGGTTAGGGTTTCACACAAGTCCTCTCACTAGACTTGTGGAAGAAGATGATGAAGAAAAGAGAGTGAATGGATTTAGATTGGCTACTAAAATGAACTAATGGATGGATTTTTCCATTCTAAGAGATGATACACAAGTGAGCCTAGGGTCTTATTTATAGATCTCCCAAACCCTAGGTCTAGGTTTGAATTTACAATTCCCTCCAAAAGTTTGTTGAGGCTTCTAGAAGGAGTTTGTTAGGCTTTAGCTTAGGGTTTAAGCTAGGGTTTAGGGAGAAGTTTCTAGAATGATAGGCTAGTTTAGTGTTGATTCCAAAGCTTGCTGATCTGGCAGAAGTCTCTGGAGTCTTCTGGAATTTGACACGTCATTCTGAAGTGTAGACCCTGAGATAAGCATTATGGACCAAAATTTGGTGGATGACGTGGCAAGACAGCCGTGGAACCGCGGCACAAGCAGGCTCCGGCCGCGGTTCCGCGGCCATGATGGCTCCTTGGGACTTGGGGCTTCTTCTGTGGTCTTGGAATAGTATTTGTAGCTTTATCTGATGTGTTGATTTGTACTTTCCCCTTTGTATTGATACCAAAATTGAAATCATTGAGTTGGCGTCATGTTTGATCGGTACCATGTAAATTTTGGCCTTTCTTCTGGATTTTCCTGCACAGATCTCAAAACAAGTGTTGCGCAATATAGGGATGATGCGATGCCATGAAATGCAGTCAATTTCCTTTATAGTGCCGGTTTTAGAGTCTAACATATGCAATCTGATATTTTGCGACAGTTTTGCTAATATGTGAAATATGAATACCGTACACATCTAAATGAATGCAAATGATAGGGAAATTGCCGTGTTAAAAATACAATATTTTCGACTAATCAGATATCCTTGTAGGTACCCCATGTGGCGTCGAGGCGTTGGAGATACAATGGCGACATCGGCACCGTCACGCATATGAACAAGGTGAGTAGATTTATATCTACGGGGAGAAGTCGGGTGGATGGCGTATAGCACCCCCGCAGTCCGATGTCTAGTATAACATATAGGTTATATTTACGGATATATGCTAGCTTATGTGTGACTTAGTTGTTTAGGATGGGTTAGGTGGAATACGCATAGTATAGAGTTAAAAGTAACTGGTATAGCTTCTAGTCGCGAACCTAGAATAGGTTTACACCCACACGCACATACGTGCGAATTTGCTAGGTTTATACGATGACGATGAGGATATTGGAGGACATTGAGAGATGAGTCGATGAGATATGTTCTGAGCTTATGATATCGGTGATATGGTAGGACTCATATTAGAAGATATGCCCTGATAAGATAGCGGATGTTTAGACGACGATGCATATCAGAGTGATATACTTTGAATAATTGACATGTGGTCGAGATATGAGATATGTCAGGTTAGATATTTATAGTGGGTCGCATCGAGTGACATACCCTTCTCTATGACGACATATGATGTTGTTATCAGTTATTTGAGGCTGTAGGCCAGCGGCCAGATCATGATTGGATTGATGATATTAGAGTTGTACTAGACGTAGGTCAGTACCCTGGATAATGATCTTGATGAAAGAGGATATCAGATAACTAGTGTGATGAACGTAATATTGACCCCTACCCAGCTATTGGGATGCCGTACGACGACTTACCGTACGAGCTGTATTTTGATGATTGATCCGCGCTCATGACTCGAGGATGTCAGATGATATACGGTATCGTACGCGGTACTATTGAGGCGGGATCACCGACTATTATATTTATATTTATATATGTATCGACTCAGTTTTAGGTGGTTTCCATACCCCTCCCGACTGACTTGATAGTTAGATCAGTAGTTAGTATAGTAGGTGTTAGGCCAGACCCGAGTCATACCTATTTCAAAAACTTACGAATCGGGAATATCTTAAAAACAAGTAAGGGGATGCTACGGATATTTTCAAAGGACGTATCTTTATTAAAAACTCCGTAGCCCTTATTTTACTAAAAACCCCGATCTGTCTTATTTCAAATGGCACAATTTTATGACATATACGTATTGATGTAGACTTTTCACAGTTGCGTTGATTTATTTGATTCCGCATGTTCACTGCTGTTCGCATTTCATTTCATGTGCTATTGCTATATTACCATCATGCTGTTAGGACACCAGCACCGTTATCGATGATGCGTATATTCCACGTACACTTGCTTGCCGGCTCACACACTTCATCATCGATAATTGCCATATCACTACACTATAGTACTGTTGCATTCAGAATACGATCCTTGCATGGCATACTCATTTACACTTATATTTGTGCACATGCTCATACTTGTACACATACATGTTTGCACATACATAGATGATTTTATAATTTTTGGGAATCGCAAGATACTCTTCAAAACTGATTCATTTTAAAAAGAGCGGATTCCTTCAAAATGTGCATATTATAATTCCAGGTTGCATGATAGACAGATGTGCTTCCATTTCTTTTACATATCGCCTATATCATGCATTCGATTATACGCATTGAGATATATTGTTTCCATGATATTTCTGGATTTGGGAACCGTGGATATTTCAAAAGAAAATATGTAATTGTTTCAAAAACCCGGTTACCCTTGATATGATATTTCAGTGCGTCCACCATTTGTTTTCTCGGTGCTAGAGTGACATGTGGAACCCGATTCGAGGAGGCGGATGAGGCTGAATACGGGTACATGGTGGACCCGGTATGGTATCCCGGGGCGAGAACGGATCGCTGTGCAGTAGACGGTGAGCCTGGCAGAGGGACTACTACCTACCGGTGATTGGTTGGACTTGGCGGTTATCCGGTGGATACTGACCAGAGTCGAGAGATGGATACGGGACGACTCGTACTGCTGGGGGCCGAGGGCCGATACCGCAGACGGAGCCCGTGGGCTGACCTGGACTGACCGGTGCCCGATATATGAGGATTTACATGCCGATGCTGGGCACAGTTTTCATGATGTTTTCGAGTGTCGATGCTGGGCACTCTGGTTCCATGATTTTTAATTATATCCTCGTACCTCCATGCATATGCTTATGATATTTACGTGCATGATGCTTATTGTCATTGAGTGACGGGTGGACGGGATCCACGTTTATACAACTTTGATTACATACAGACCTTGATTACATTGATCATACCTTGTTTGTATATATAACAGGGTATGAGGGGGCTGTTATATATACCTTTACACCAATATTAGTGGAATGGGACGCTAATATATGTGTATTGATATCCTTTGATACTCCATCATATTACTCCATGCAGACATACCTCTTATATATGACATGTTATTACCTGAGGCACTGACACGAGCACTTGGTACTACATACATGTATAGTTATTTCACTGCCACCTTAGCTTGCTTAAGACTTATATATTTGAGGTTTATATATATTGATCGTATGACCTAGGTTTGAGTCATACATGCGATTTTCTGTTCGTAGATCTTTTTCTACTCACGAGTTGGCAACTCACCCCCGTTGTGCGCCAGTTTCTTGCAGGTTTGACGTACAGGATTCCTTGCGGCTTTGCGGGCACTGTTCCTTTCAGGTGACTTGTTAGTAGGTGGGTTTATTGTATCACACCCATCATTAGACATTGTATATTATATTTCAGTTGTATCTAGAATTTCCATCAACCAAACTTGTACTTATTTGAGATAGAGACCAGTGATATTTATTCTTTCGACCCTAGAGTCGCGTGTTATATTTCTATGGGCTTCTTGCTGGTTGAGTTTCTTTCTGTTGTGATCCTCGCCTTTAGGCGTTGTATATTATGTTGCTTGCAGGTTATTTTGTTATGGTTCTTCCTACCCTCTACTACTTTTCTTGGTTTAGATTTCTAGGTTCGGCTTACTTAGAGTACGTACGCCTCGAGACGTTCGTAGTCTAAGTGCCGGTCATATTCCGTACTTTCGGGTCGTGAAAAAGTTGGTATCAGAGCGTTAGGTTTTACCTTCGGAGCGTAGGATGACCTTGGTTGATGGAATAGGTGACTAAAGTAGAGTGACGTACCGTGGGTATGTCCGCGGCATATTTACGATGCGCCACTCCACTTAAGAAGCCTTAGGATGTACATTTCTTTGTCCAGTATCATATTCATTCCTGATCTAGCCTCATCGGTACCAGTTATGATTTTGCTGCCACGATTACGGGCAGGGAGAGCTACGGCTAAGAGTGCGGTCAGCATGAGCTCGTTGCGAACGAGGACTGACCAGGACGTGATTCCGGCGACACACGAGTGCAGAGATGTGTCTTTTGTTGTGTTTTCGCGCCACTAGCGTTGGATTGATCGCGGTATGAGATTTCTCGGACGTGCAGATCAGCACCAGAGGATCGGGCCATTGTTAGAGCTGCCAGTTGAGAGAGGACTGTCAATGTACAGCATACCTCAGAGACTGATAGGATGTCGCTTCCGGAGCTTACGAGCTGAGATAGCTGGAGCTTCCAGGCAGATATGAGACAGGTGATAGCTAGTCTATCCCGATTTGAGAAGCGAAGGTGATTCGCCCGATTCATGCGCCGGAGCAGGCCAAGTTGAGTTGAAGATTTCCAGTTTGGAGAGTCTTACTCAGATCTAGAGCAGACCGGTTTAGAGATGACCACCGATGTATCGCCTTTCCTGGAGGATTGAGGCGTTGTTCAGTGTACAGATGAATGAGCCAGTTATTACTGCGAGCGACGAGATATCGCCCCAGATATTGGAGCTATTGCCGTACGAGATTGTACTAGGAGATTATAGAAGGTTGTTAGTCACCGAGGGTGAGTGACTAGGAGATGTAGTTCGTTTGCTATCCCGATGCGAGGTCATCAGATAGATTGATTCCAGCTAGAGACGACTTCACGCAGAGACGTTGAGAGTCGGCAGAGACGTTGAGAGTCGACAGAGACAATCGAATGTCAGGAACCTGTTATTCTAAGTTTAAAGTATTCGGAAAGACGTGCAGGCAATTCTATGGTCCCTCTAGAAGAATGAAACCCTAACTCGGCTTAATGACAGTGTGAAAGCCTTTGAACCTTAGGGTTTGCGGCGGTTCTGCGGCGCCATTAGTGAGGCTTGGGTTTGCCCTTCTACGGCTGGACCACTGATGCTGTGGTATGTACTCGATACTCTTATACTGTACTCAAGATGTTGAGCTCTTGGGGGATTATGAGGTTTTGATGACTCGATTGGATGGCTCGACTTAATTCGGATGCTAAGTGGTGAGATGCATTTCTTGGAAGACTCCAGATACGAGGATAGCCGTTGGATGCTCAGTCCATGCAGCCACGACGAAACAAGTCCGAAGCATTCGACATTTGAGAAAGGTGGAATAAAAGCTTCGTACAAGATCTGGATATAATGACGTTCCACTCCGCTGACATCAGAAGATGCGATGCGCATGCCGAGGCATTGTACTGGATATACCTTCCAGAAGGAGTCGCAATGAGTATGCAGCCGTTCCGGAACCAGAAGCAGATATAGTAAAGGACGATGACTTCCGGACAGTTGGCAGGGATGAGACATGGAAGAGACCTTGAGCAGGATTCCTTTCAGGACACTGCTGCAATGATACTTGCACCAGGATCAGATGTGTCACGTGCATTCAGAGAGCCAGAGGCCGACACCAGTGACATGCTGCTTTCCGAGTGATCGCGCTGATTGATCGAGAAATGACCAGAGAAGTGCCAGAACAGAATCGTCCCCGTTAGCACATCTGACAGGGGCGATGAGTCGATGGATCGTAAGATTGGTAATCCACAGAGAAGACTTAGACCCAGGAGTGGTCAATGTTACGCACACCAGCAGGCCAGAGTTCAGGATCATCGACGAGACGTCCCACTAGTGACCGCGACAGTTGGCCAGAGATTCTTAGAGGACGTGCTTGAGCGGAACTAGTCCGCCATTCTTGATTCGGTATTTTGGCGATTTATTCGCATGACTTGATTTTGATGATTGAGGATTTACGATTTTCACACAGTCGTTGCACTTGATATCGTTTTCGTGCCTTGGTTTCCCATGTTTGTGATTTTGTGGGGTTTCATACCGTTGAGTTGATTTTGTGCGTATGCACGCACACGATTTGGTTCCTGCACTCTGTATAGTTTACATATGCTTGCAGTGCAGTGACATGTATTTTTGTGCACTTGGATGCACTGGACTTCGATTTCGATGGTGATGTTCGATATTTGTTTGTGTACTTTATGCACCTATTGGATTTTGCGCGTGTTCAACACTTGATATTGAATTTCATGATTTCATACATGATGGATGCACCGGATTTGGATTTTTAGCGCATGTTGGGCTCCTGTTATTAGATGCAATTTGGTGCACACCAGATGCACTAAATCGGGATTTTTGTGCATGTCAGATGCACCTGATTTTGCGGTCAGGCACACACGTTGCCTATGACCGATGTTGTGTGCACAACCGTTGCACCTTGATGTCGTTTTTGTGCACCTGCTTGGCACACGTATGGGTTTTGATTTCCGTGCTCACCGGACGCACAGGGTTTTCATATGCATTTTGGGGATTGATTTCTATGGAGCAGTACATTTTTATGATATTGCGATTGATTTTCGTACTGAGCAGGACTAGTCAGAGGACAGTGCCTGGATATATTTTGCATGCATTGACAGTTTTCAAAGGGATTTCCAAAAGCGAGCTATAGTCTCATTATTTACATGCGTGTCTGATATGACACGAAACGGCTAAAATAGGAAACCCTTCAAAGTTATTTTAAAAAAAACGGCGGAACGTGCATATTAAACAAAAGATACGTAAGTATATGGCTATTTTCTTATAGAGACGTCCGCCACTGTGCAGTGTTATGTGTATTGCACAGCGATTTTTAAAGGAATTTGGCATACATTTCCTTCAGATATTTACATGCACGGATTTGGTATTTACATGCATAGTTCTGATTTATAGCATATTGGCTTTGCCTTGGATTTGACATTTGTGTGTTACCTTGACTTCGATGATTGCGAGATGCTTGACGGAGTTTTGATTTCGAGTTATCTGCTCGTTACTCATGCGCATGTATTGCGCTATGCTGCGTTCTGTGGATTGATGATTTCGGAGCCCCGTTGACTTGGACATTTTATTGAAATGTTTTAGAATTTGGGGGTTTAAATTTGAATTCGGGGACCGAATTTCTTTAAGGGGGGAAGACTGTAACATTTCAAAAAAAATAAAATATTATTTTTGGGAATTTTCATATGTTAATATTAATTTTTAATGAATATTTTAATGATCGGTATAATTAAATACCGATAAATGGTGAAAATTCTGGAGAAAATTCAGGAAATTCTAAAATAGGTTATTTTGTGGAAATATGTCATTTTACAGTTTTTGTGATGGATTATATGCTATTTTAATGTTAATCGCAATTAAAAATCGCTAATAGGATTTTTGGCTTTTTGTGCAAAATTGTGCACATAACATTTTCTACACTTGTTACACTTGTCTCATGTTTTGGACCCATGTTAGGCCTAGGGTTGAACCATGCTTAGGTGACCATGGTGTTGAACCATTTGATTAGGGTAATTGGGTTAATTAGTGTTTTGGTTAGGTTAATGAGGTTTGATAAGTGTTGGGGTTGACTTTGGTTAGGGGAGGAGAAAGAGAGAGAGAGGTGGTTAGAGTGAGCCATGACCCATTCCATTCTATAATCCCTTGTATTCTTTCACCCCCCTCTCACTCATACCATTCCCTCTCATTTATCACATCTTTCCTCACATCACTCACACTCAAAAACCATCAAAATAACACCATCATAAGCTGCAACAGCAGCTGAAACAAACCATCAGCCTCCCCCCAATCTTGCCTCAGCCACCCTACACAGCCACATGCTACCATAGCCCCACACCTATACCCCTTATCAACTCTTTTCAGCCCCCAGAACAGCATATCAGCCCTAAGACTCAACCATATGTCACCATTTTCAGCTCTAAACCAGCAATAAGAAAAAGAACAGCTACAGCAGCAACTCCATTTCAAAACAAACCCACACCATCCTCATACTACAACATCACCCTAACATCAAACAACCCTTCACAACACCAGCCCAGCAGTAGTTGCTGCTCAGCCAAAAAATAAAAGAGAAGAGGAATGCTAGCAGCAGCAGCAAAACAAACAGCATAACATCAGCTACATCAGCCCCTTATGCAGCAACAAAAGCTTCAGCCTCAACACCACCACACCACCACTCCCACAACACCAAAATCACAACCACACAACACCAGATGCAGCAGCAGCAACCAAAACAACAATTCCTGTAGCAACAGTTTTGCAGTTTCAGCCCACAACTGCAAATTGAAGCTGCTACAGGGCACTCCAGCAGCAGCACCCCACTTCCTCCTTCACTTCTCCTTCATTCCAGGACTTCTCTTGAGGTATAATCTTACAACCCAAATCCTAAGTTGCCAAGTTCTGATATTAGCTGAAGTTTAGTATTAGTTTTGTGATATGGTGCTAGTTTTAGTGAATTTGAGTGAGACTTTACCAAGTGTTGGTTTTGGTGATTGGTATAACCTTATTAGGTGTTTTTGAGACCATTGTAACCAATATTACCTCAGATTCCTAGTATATACCAGAGTTATTCGACTTGGCGTATTTTAGCGTTTTTGTCGATTTTGAGACCTTTCTGAGATCTGCTTTCACCCGGGACCTCCTAGGGAAAAATTGACTTGGCAGTGAGCTGTGCAGGCACCCTGGAACCACTACCCAAAGCCCTAGCCACCATCTCAAAGCCCCGGCCGCAAATTTAATCCCCCTGGCCGCAATTTACGGCCAGAGCAGTGTAAAACCGCCTCATTTTGCGTGCACAGCCCCTATTTCATGTAAAATTGACCCCCGGTGTGTCTAGTTTTGACTTTTTCCTGTTAGGGTAAAATCTGGGTTCATTTTCATGAGTTGGCGTATGTTTTACGACGTGTTTTCATATGGATTTTGGGTATTCGATGATTCGTATCTGCCGGGTGGCGTTTGGATGTCAACGACAGTGGTGATTGGCTGTTTTTGCACACAAGGTCACAGGTTTTTACCTATGGGCGTAGTGTGCACCATTTTGGTTTCCGACATGGTTTTCATGAGTTTTAGCGTGTGATATCCTTGTAGGTATCCCACATGGCGTCGAGGCGTTGAAGATACAATGGCGACATCGGCACCATCACGCATATGTGTAGGGTTCCTAGGCACACTAATGGAGTCTTACAAGTGATCAAACATGCAAATTTCTAAAAATTACGGTGCCGAGAAAACCTAGAACGGATCGTTAACTAGATATTTAGGCAAAGCAAGCAAGTAAACGGAAATATAGAAATAGGGAAGGGGCTACAACCTTTGTAGATCCGTTCCACCACCTCCTAAGCTCCGTGATGAAGTCCCCTCGCTGTCCAAATCATATCTTGGGCTCTAGCGTCGGCTTCATCGGAGAAAAACGGGCTAGGTCATCGACGACGATGCCGAAGATGATCTACATCGAGGCATCGCTAGATCAAGCTCCAACTTCACCAAGTCAAGAAAACTTGTGAAGGAAACACCCTATACTACTTGGAAAGAGGTAGAGGATGAAGAAATAGGAAGTGGGTAGACTTTAGATTTGGATTTCACACACTTTTTCATCAATCACCATTGATGTAGCAAGCTTTCTTCTCATGGAGGAAGAAGAAGAAGATGAAGAAAAGAATATGATAAGTATTAAGTAAATGATAAATAAATCAATACTTATCATTTACTAACCCTTGGTTAGTTGTAGAGAATGGACCATGGTTAACTTGAATGGTTAGGGTTAAGGATGAGACAAGAATGGTGGACTAATTCAAAGCTTCAAAAATCTTCAACTAGCAAACAAAAATAGCAACCATTCTTTTCTCATCTTTTTCCAAAATAAATAAATAAATAAATAAGAAAAAAGAAAACCCTAATCATAATCTTAACCATGGTCTAATTCTTTACACTAACCCTAGCTTGCATGTATCATCAAACATGATACAATCATGTGCACAAAATATATCACATATGCAATGTGCACAAACCAAGTAAGTAAATCCATTTAAAGTGAACCAATACTAGTTAATGCAAAGTAATATATCAAATATATAATTATACATTAAATCATTAAATCAACACTTGATTCAATGATCCGGTCATGTCGCATATAACCGGCTAGTATCCAATGTATCGGCTTATCGAATCAATCCTTGATTCGATAACTAGGTTATATCGCATATAACCATTCGACACATTCATCGCGAGAATGAAATACGGTATCACATACACGCATTATTCTCGGTCCCGCACATATCTCATATGCGCTCCTATTTCGTTTCGTTTGAGCCAGGAAACCTCTGTGTAGGACTCTAAATACTCGTCAATACGCCGGTAGCGGATGATGATCATATCAAGCACCCACAAGCCGCAAGCGGTCTGCTAAACATAACGGCCACCCGGGTATTAAGCGATCAGAAGATCGACGAGCAAGCCCGCTCACACTCCTGTGAATCCAACCAGTAACACTTACCGTACAGTCCGGTCTGATCGTCTGATATGTCGCATATCTCGCCTAGGGGTGGTAAACGTCAGACCCCAATAGCTCGATAAGTCATGCCGACTTGAGGTCCATAACATTCGTGAAACTACTGATAACTCTTACCAGTATATCACTGCAACCCTGGCCAGGGATTTCCTGTTATGGCCAGTCGAGCATAGCACAACATCAACCCCCAATACCGGGAGAGACGAATCCCCTCCTATCGCTCATTGCCTCCATGTGAATCGGGACTGTGCCCAAAAACCACCTGTTTGCACGACTCAGTAGAGCCGTGGTAGGGTGGAAATCAAAGCACAGTGGGAGACACACAAGACTCTATGACGATCTCGGGTCAACAGACTATGCTGTACCAGTGTACCAGAGAACTGCCATCTGACGTGAGGTATAATACCATCTGGGAGTTCTCTGGGAGTCCGTTCAGTGTACCCAGTCTCCACTGAGCACCCGCATACCATCTTCGATGTCAAACACCAATGGATATGGGATCATCCATCGCCCATCGCATGGGTCGAGAAGATATACGCTAGTCTACTCTGGAATATCGATGCCCCGTCTCGATATTCCCACGACTAGGAACAATGAAGGATGTACTCATTGACTACCCAGGCCCCACTAGTTGTTAGTTATGTATATGCCCTAGAGGCCATTGTTGTACATATGATGTATATTATAATGGATGCTTGGTTATATATAGAGATGACTTTCTTGCTCGTCATGATAGTATGCTATTTGGTTTCACTTTATCTTAACATGTTGACTTGTATTGGTTTACTGTTTTACTCTCACATGTTGATAAAGCCCTTAGGATCTGTACTCGACTACTGGGACTATGATGAGATCATACTAGTGGGGCCGCGGTAGTCGATGAGTACATCCTATAACTGTTCCTAGTCGAGGGTATATCGAGACAGGGCATCGATACACCAGAGTAGACTAGCGTATACGCATCTTGACCCATATGATGGGCGATGGATGATCCCATATCCATCGGTGTTAGACATCAGAGATGGTGTACGGGTGCTCAGTGGAGACTGGGTACACTGGACGGACTCGCCGAGAACTCCCAGATGGTGCTATACCACACGTCAGATGGCAGTTCTCCGGTGACACTGGTACAGGGTAGTCTGTAGACCTGAGATCGTCATAGAGTCTTGTGTGATTCCCACTGTGCTTTGATTTCCACCTTACCACGTCCAAGAGGGCGTGCAAAACGGTGGCTTTTGGGTACAGTCCCGAATCACATGGAGGCAATGAGCGATAGGAGGGGATTCGTCTCTCCCGGTATAGGGAGTTGATGTTGTGCTGTGTTCGATTGGCTATAATTGGAAGTCCCTGGCCAGGGCTGATATAGAGATTTACTGGTAAGTGTTACTAGTAGTTTCTCGACCCGTTATGAGCCATACATCGACACGACTTATCGGTTACTGGGGTCTGACGTATACCACCCCTAGACTTGATATGCGACATATCAGACGAACAGACCGGACTGTACGGGAGTGTTACTGATCGGATTCACAGGAGAACGCACAGGCTAGCTTGTTGATCTTCTGATCGCTCAATACCTGGGTGGCTGTTACGTTTAGCTGACCGCTTGCAGCTTGTGGGTGTTTGATATGATCATCACCTGCTACCGGCGTATTGACGATTCTTTAGAGTCCTACACAGAGGTTTCTTGGCTCAGGCGAAACGGAGTAGTGGCGCATATGTGATATGCGCAGGAGCGTGAATAATGCGATATGGGATACCGTATTATATTCTCGCGATATATGGATATGAACCGGGTCATCGGATCAAGTGTTGATTCGATGAATCGGTACATGATATATTAGTCGGTTATATTCGATATAGCCGGATCGTCGGATCAAGTGTTGATTCGATGATTTAATATATAATAATATATATGATATATTATTATATTAACTAATATTGGCTTGCTTTATTATTTCATTTTCTCAGTGGATGATACATTGATATATATGCGATATATGTTAATTGTATTATTTTCTTTTGTTGCAAATATATAATATATATGTGATATATATTATTGTGACATGATATGATTAATTGTTAAACATGTTTAAGGATGATTAATTGAGGTTAGGGTTTGATTAGGGTTAGTAGCTTCAAGTTCCTTCTAGAAGCTTTCTTGTTTTGTCATTCTTAAGATATTTAGAATGACACATTCATTTAACCCAACCAAACCCTAACTCTAGTTAACTCTCTACTCATTCTTATCCATTCATCCTTGACCATGGTTATATATCAATCATATGATTTATATTTCTATTCATCACAAAAGAAAAAGATTATCATTATTCTTTTTCCATTATCATCTTCTTCTTCTTCTCTCTTGAAGAAGCTCTCTTGAAAATCCTAAAGTGATGATAAAATATGAGAAAATGATTTAAAAGGAAAGCAAAATTACTACTCTCTCATCCTCATCTCATCTAGCCCATGGGATTAGTGTGTTCTACTCTTTTGAGTGAGAAAGCTTGAGTCGAAGCAACTTCAAGGTAGATCATCGGAGATTTGGAATACTTCGAGCTAGAATGGATCGTTCGAGTCGTGGAGCCTCTCATGAGTCCGGGAGATCGTGGATCGCGGCAAAGGGACTTCTACTCGGAGCTTGTGAAGTGAAGGAGCGGACTACAAAGGTTGTAATCTCTCACACTTAGATAAAAGTTATCTTAATGCATGTTAAACCCTAATAATCTAGCAAAGATCCCGGCTTTGGGTTGTTCGGCACGTCTAAAATTTAATCCGGGCATGTTTGATGCCTTTAGAACTTTCACAAGAGTGCCTAGGAATCCTACAGTGGTATCAGAGCCTAGCTAGAGCATTAGGCGATGTGTTTACGAAGTTAAAACTCCGATCGAACCCGAAACGACGAAACTTGACCCCTCTCTGGAAATTTTTTAAATTTTGGGATTTTTCAGAATTAAAAATATGTAAAAAAATCAGCAGGGAATTCTAAGAATTACCATGAAACACGTGCCCGTAATTCCACCATCCGAGCGCGGAAACGCGGCAAGAACAAGGATATCGCGGCGGTTCAGCGGCCTCACTGTAGGATTGGGACACGTGGCTTCATGGTATTGACCGTAGGTACTTGCTGACTATTCTGGGTATTTTTAATCTGTTCCAGGTGTTTAAAATTCTGGGGTTTGTTTTGTAATAGTAGACTCGATTGGAAATTTTAAATTCGTATTTTTTCCGGATACTTAGAAACTGTTAAACTATTTGAACGGATATCATTAACTTACTGTTTTCCGGTACGGCAAATTTTCAAGTGTTGAAATTTATTCGGGTTTAAATCTTTTGGAAAAATTGTACAAGTTAAGCGGTGGACCCTCTAGAAGACACAAACCTTAACTCGATTATGTGACCGTCTTGAACTTTCTTTTGAACCTTCGGGTTTGGGGCAGTACGGCGTGCCACATGTGAGGCGTTGGCTTGACCCTTCTACGGCTGGATCACCGGTACTGTGACATATTCTGGGATTATTTGAACCCCGCTCAAGAGTTGAGCAGTTTAGGAAATTTTGGGTGTTTGATTATCCGTTCGAAAAGTTTAATACTGTTTATTTATCTGGAATGTGATACAATATGTGGAATTCATAGAGTTAGGCATGAAATACTGAGTATGTGATATTTCGGATTTACGATGTCTAAAGTGATTGTGGATTCCAAATATTGTAGTTTTACACTTTCTTTTCTGTGACCGTAAGTGTAATATGTGATATCGCCGGTTTCGTTGCTATATGATTCAACGACAATTGGGATGCGCATATTTACTTACGTTGATGATATGTGATATTATGTGTTGCTGTGATATGTTATATTGGATCGTCGCGTTCTGAATAGCCGGGGGTTTTATGTGAGATGAGGGTTTTTATTTTCATTCATGTAAAATTCATTTGTAATGTAATATTCTTTTATTTGGGGCACTTCCAGGTTGCGGTTGCTGTCACCAGTGTATATTATTTACTTTTCCGCATTAGGTAGACCCAAGGAGGGGAGCACAAGTAACCGGGTTCTAGGGTCCAGTGGGAGGCCATCTCGAGGAGTCGAGACCGGGTCTCCTAACCCTAGAATTGGCAGTGTTACTTGCCGCTCTCGTAGGGGTCTTGGGATGTGGGTTTGGCTATTCGTCGCGACCGTGGAATCCGTGTTTTATACAGGCTCGTATTGAAAACACGGATGTCCTAGTATATCCAATATTTCATATATGTTCTTCTGCTGCAATGTTCTGTGATGAGATCATATTACTGCCTGAGACGAATGCTTATACTATATATATATGCTGATATATAAATATTACTGCTTTCGTTTCTTCTGTGATGCTTAGGAAGCATAAGCTGATGGGATTTTTATTAATGAGATTAATAAAAGAAAAGAAACCTAAAGATGTTGTAGAATCAAAAACTTAATAAAAGGGGTAGCTACAGTTTTGCTTTGCACAGTGATATATACGATATATCCTGCACCTTATTCGATGAGGAAAGGACCGAGATCCCTTCACCGGGAGTGACTCCTTTAGCAAAACTGGCAGATGCTACAAAACGCGGTTTGTCTTTTTGCTTTTAGTGTTTTGCTTTGCACAGCGGTATATATGATATATCCTGTACCTTATTCGATGAGGAAAGGGCCGACGATCCCTTCACCGGGAGTGACCCCTTTAGCGAAACTAAGAAAAGCCTCAAAAACACTCCTTTTGAAAAACTTCACTCGATTCTACGACGATATCAAGTTCATTACGCTAAGGCTTTTCAGAAAAACCTGCGTAGCCCTCCGTCATTTCAGATAAGTAATCTTTAGTATTCGTGCTACGGTAGTTTGGCATGCGTCAAGGCGTAGTGTACGGTAGCTGATTATTACTTATCTGTAGCATGAGATGCGAATGGATTAGGGTATTCGTACGGCGTTGTTTGGCATGCGTCAAGGGTCGTACGGGTGGGTTTAATTCAATCACGAAATGTACGGGTTGAACTTGACTAGTGGACTATGGGTTGTTTGGCATGCGTCAAGGTCATAGCACACTAGGGGTAAAAGTATTATCGGGAATTTCAAGTGTTGAAATTTGCAATGAGATTGCATACCTCCTATGAGATAGTTGGATCCCGATACCCACTGCGAGTAAGTGTTACTCCTGGGAGAGTTTTACACAGGACAATTAGCCGATCAAGTAGGTGTCTAGAAAAGTGTTAACGGGGTTACGCCTCTGGGAAAACGAGGTTTACATTAATTAGGTCCGTGCGAGAGCACGGGGAACCTCCCTCAAAGTACCGACACTGATCTGGCTGAAAGATTGACGAAATTGTAAGGTGTAATTAATCCCGGCTAATCTTACCTTTTAGGGTTTTAAGGTAGATTTGATAAAAACAGTGGGAGACATCCTGATTAGATAAGATAATAACCAATCTAATCTTGCAAGAGCATACGCTAAAGTGTTTTCTTCTCTCTCTCTCCAGGTAGCGACCATTTCAGGCCATAATCAAGATAATAATATGGATGTATTGACTAAACCTAATTATTGTACTGAGCTAGGGAATGTTGGACCCGTTCTTTCTTATAAGAGTTATAAGACTGAACAGGAAACAGGAGAATATTTGGATTCTCACGCCGCCCAAAAGAACATGCATGTTGATGCATCTTCTTCGGGTGTGTTAGTTATTGAAAACTGTTTCTCAGTTCACCCTACGTCCTGGGTATTAGATACCGGATCAGGATCCCACATATGCAAACAGTTGCATGGGCTACGTAAAGGTAGAGAACTGGGAAAAGATGATCATTCCGTTCTAGTAGGGAACGGTGCAAATGTTGCAGCCAAAGCAGTTGGCGAATATCACCTTGTATTACCAAGTCATAATACACTGATTCTAAATGAATGCTATTATATACCGAACATGATGTGCAACATTATATCAGTTTCTTTATTGAGTAAAGAGGGATATAATTTTGTAGTAAAGGATAATGTTATGAACATATTCCTAGATCAAAAGTTGATTGCATCAGGCTCGTTACATAATGGCATATTCATTCTAAATCAGAATACAGTGCTGAATATACAAAACACACACAAGAGGAAAGGTTCAGATATGAACGAATCCTACTTGTGGCATTGTAGACTTGGTCATATCAATGCGACACGACTGGCTAAGTTACATAAAGATGGTTATTTGAATCCGTTCGAATTATCATCTTATGATACTTGCCATTCATGTCTCAAAGGAAAAATGACCAAAGCTCCGTTTAGTGGACACGGAGAAAGAGTTACCGAACTCTTAGGACTAGTACATAGCGATGTATGCGGTCCCATGTCTATGCATGCCAGGAACGGTTCTTCCTACTTCATTACATTCACTGACGATCTCTCTAGATACGGACATGTGTTCCTGTTGAAACACAAGTCTGAAGCTTTTGAGAAATTCAGAGAATATAAGCACGAAGTAGAGAAACAAACGGGCAAAAGTATTAAGATTCTTCGATCTGATCGAGGAGGTGAATACTTAAGCAATGAGTTCCTAGATTATCTAAAAGAGAATGGAATTCTCTCTCAGCTTACTCCTCCTTATACACCACAGCACAACGGTGTATCGGAGCGAAGGAATCGCACCCTATTAGATATGGTGCGCTCGATGATGAGTACAGCTGAGTTACCTATTTCTTTTTGGGGGTATGCGCTTGAGACAGCCATAGACCTATTGAATAGAGTTCCTACCAAATCTGTGCCTACCACTCTATATGAGATATGGAAAGGGAAGAGACCACATCTTAATTACATTAAGATATGGGGTTGTCCGGCCTATGTCAAAAGACAAAATCCAGACAAACTCGAGGCAAGATCTGTCTTATGTAAGTTTGTAGGATATCCTAAGAACTCACAAGGGTATATCTTCTACCACCCCGAGGAACAAAAGGTGTTTGTTTCTCGACATGCCACTTTCTTAGAAAAAGGTTTTCTTATGAAACAGAACAGTAGCATTGAGGTAGAACTGGAAGAGGTTCCAGCAGAACAAACTACAACAGATGATTTAGTGGAACCAGAGGATTCAGTAGTACCCGACGAACCCCAGCCTCTCCGCCGATCTAGTAGGGTTTCTCGTCCACCTGAGAGATACTACGGTTTTCTCATTGATGGTGGAAGCGAGGATTGCATCATGGATGATGATGACCCCACTAGTTTCGAGCAGGCCATCACGAGTGGTGACTCTGTGAAATGGCTGGATGCAATGCGATCTGAGATGGAATCCATGTACACCAATAAAGTATGGATTTTGGAAAATGCTCCTGAAGGGGTAAAACCCATTGGGAGCAAGTGGATTTTTAAAAGGAAATTTGGTGTAGATGGAAAAGTTGAGACTTTCAAAGCTAGACTTGTAGCAAAGGGATTTCGTCAAAGACCAGGTGTGGACTATGACGAAACCTTTTCTCCAGTAGCTATGCTTAAGTCCATCCGGATCTTACTTGCCATTGCTGCATACCATGACTACGAAATCTGGCAAATGGATGTTAAGACCGCCTTTCTAAACGGTGATTTAGAAGAGAGCGTGTACATGACTCAGCCGGAGGGCTTCGTAGATAGTGGGAGCAGCGGAAAGGTGTGCAAGCTGCTTAAATCCATTTATGGGTTAAAGCAAGCATCGTGGAGTTGGAACATCTGTTTTGATGTTGTAGTCAAAGAGTTTGACTTCATCAAAATATAGATGAACCTTGTATCTATAAGAAGGTAGCAGAGGGTAAGGTTGTCTTCCTCGTATTGTACATGGATGACATACTCTTGATAGGAAATGATATTCCTATGCTGCAATCAGTCAAGCTCTTCTTATCACAGAGATTCTCAATGAAAGATCTAGGTGATGCCTCCTGCATATTGGGAATCATGATCTATAGAGATAGATCTAAACGGATACTGGGATTGTCCCAATCCAGGTACATTAACACCATACTAAAGAGGTTTAGTATGGAAGAATCCAAGCGTGGGAATCAGCCCACGATCTCTGGACTCACTCTCTCCAAAGAGATGTCTCCCAAGACTGATTTGGAGAGAGCTCGCATGCAAGGGATACCCTATGCTTCGGCAGTAGGCTCTATCATGTATACGATGCTATGTACCAGACCCGATGTTGCATACTCACTAAGTGTAGTGAGTCGGTATCAAGCAGATCCTGGAGAGAGTCACTGGACAGCTGTGAAGAACATTCTCAAGTACTTGCGAAGGACTAAGGAGATGTTCTTGGTGTATGGTAACGGAGAACTCCAGGTGGAGTCCTTTACCGATTCCAGCTTCCAAAGTGATAAGGACGACTCTAAGTCGCATTCGGGTTTTGTCTTTACCCTCAATGGAGGGGCGGTATGTTGGAAGAGTTCCAAACAGGATACCGTGGCAGACTCAACGATGGAGGCTGAATACATCGCTGCCAACGATGCTGCCAAAGAGGCTGTCTGGATCAAGAAGTTCATTAGTGAACTTGGAGTGGTTCCATCCATTGAGCATCCAATACCTCTGTATTGCGATAACAATGGAGCTGTGGCTTTGGCCAAGGAACCCAGGTCCCATCAGAAGTCCAGACATATTCTGAGGCGGTATCACCTGATCAGGGAGATAGTTGATCGCCGGGAGATCGAGGTCAGGAGAGTAGATACGAAGGACAACACTGCGGATCCATTCACGAAGGCTATTCCCCAGATACAGTTTGAGAGATTATTCGGGATGCTAGGTATGAGATACTACAGCAGCTGGCCTTAGTGCAAGTGGGAGATTGTTAGTTATGTATATGCCCTAGAGGCCATTGTTGTACATATGATGTATATTATAATGGATGCTTGGTTATATATAGAGATGACTTTCTTGCTCGTCATGATAGTATGCTATTTGGTTTCACTTTATCTTAACATGTTGACTTGTATTGGTTTACTGTTTTACTCTCACATGTTGATAAAGCCCTTAGGATCTGTACTCGACTACTGGGACTATGATGAGATCATACTAGTGGGGCCGCGGTAGTCGATGAGTACATCCTATAACTGTTCCTAGTCGAGGGTATATCGAGACAGGGCATCGATACACCAGAGTAGACTAGCGTATACGCATCTTGACCCATATGATGGGCGATGGATGATCCCATATCCATCGGTGTTAGACATCAGAGATGGTGTACGGGTGCTCAGTGGAGACTGGGTACACTGGACGGACTCGCCGAGAACTCCCAGATGGTGCTATACCACACGTCAGATGGCAGTTCTCCGGTGACACTGGTACAGGGTAGTCTGTAGACCCGAGATCGTCATAGAGTCTTGTGTGATTCCCACTGTGCTTTGATTTCCACCTTACCATGTCCAAGAGGGCGTGCAAAACGGTGGCTTTTGGGTACAGTCCCGAATCACATGGAGGCAATGAGCGATAGGAGGGGATTCGTCTCTCCCGGTATAGGGAGTTGATGTTGTGCTGTGTTCGATTGGCTATAACTGGAAGTCCCTGGCCAGGGCTGATATAGAGATTTACTGGTAAGTGTTACTAGTAGTTTCTCGACCCGTTATGAGCCATACATCGACACGACTTATCGGTTACTGGGGTCTGACGTATACCACCCCTAGACTTGATATGCGACATATCAGACGAACAGACCGGACTGTACGGGAGTGTTACTGATCAGATTCACAGGAGAACGCACAGGCTAGCTTGTTGATCTTCTGATCGCTCAATACCTGGGTGGCTGTTACGTTTAGCTGACCGCTTGCAGCTTGTGGGTGTTTGATATGATCATCACCTGCTACCGGCGTATTGACGATTCTTTAGAGTCCTACACAGAGGTTTCTTGGCTCAGGCGAAACGGAGTAGTGGCGCATATGTGATATGCGCAGGAGCGTGAATAATGCGATATGGGATACCGTATTATATTCTCGCGATATATGGATATGAACCGGGTCATCGGATCAAGTGTTGATTCGATGAATCGGTACATGATATATTAGTCGGTTATATTCGATATAGCCGGATCGTCGGATCAAGTGTTGATTCGATGATTTAATATATAATAATATATATGATATATTATTATATTAACTAATATTGGCTTGCTTTATTATTTCATTTTCTCAGTGGATGATACATTGATATATATGCGATATATGTTAATTGTATTATTTTCTTTTGTTGCAAATATATAATATATATGTGATATATATTATTGTGACATGATATGATTAATTGTTAAACATGTTTAAGGATGATTAATTGAGGTTAGGGTTTGATTAGGGTTAGTAGCTTCAAGTTCCTTCTAGAAGCTTTCTTGTTTTGTCATTCTTAAGATATTTAGAATGACACATTCATTTAACCCAACCAAACCCTAACTCTAGTTAACTCTCTACTCATTCTTATCCATTCATCCTTGACCATGGTTATATATCAATCATATGATTTATATTTCTATTCATCACAAAAGAAAAAGATTATCATTATTCTTTTTCCATTATCATCTTCTTCTTCTTCTCTCTTGAAGAAGCTCTCTTGAAAATCCTAAAGTGATGATAAAATATGAGAAAATGATTTAAAAGGAAAGCAAAATTACTACTCTCTCATCCTCATCTCATCTAGCCCATGGGATTAGTGTGTTCTACTCTTTTGAGTGAGAAAGCTTGAGTCGAAGCAACTTCAAGGTAGATCATCGGAGATTTGGAATACTTCGAGCTAGAATGGATCGTTCGAGTCGTGGAGCCTCTCATGAGTCCGGGAGATCGTGGATCGCGGCAAAGGGACTTCTACTCGGAGCTTGTGAAGTGAAGGAGCGGACTACAAAGGTTGTAATCTCTCACACTTAGATAAAAGTTATCTTAATGCATGTTAAACCCTAATAATCTAGCAAAGATCCCGGCTTTGGATTGTTCGGCACGTCTAAAATTTAATCCGGGCATGTTTGATGCCTTTAGAACTTTCACAAGAGTGCCTAGGAACCCTACACTAGTATGATCTGCATCACAGTCCTGGAAGTCGGGTACACATCCTAAGGGCTTTATCAACATGTAATCAGAGAGACAGAAAGTATACACGTTAAGATAAAGAGCAACCAGATAGCATACTATCATGTCGAGCAAGAAAGTCCTACCTATATATGTCCCAGCATCCACTACAATATACATCCAATGTACAGTAATGGCCTCTAGGGCATACATATAACTAACAATCTCCCACTTGCACTAGGGCCATCTATAGCAGTGGTTGTAGTATCATATACTCAACCATCCCATAAAGTCTCTCTTTGGTAAAAGGCCTTCGTGAGTGGATCCGCCGTGTTCTCCTCTGAGTCTACTCTCCTAACCTCGATCACCCTGGAGATCAACTATCTCCATGATCAGGTGATACTGCCTCAGAATATGTCTGGGTCACTGATGGGACCAGGGTTCCAGGGTCGAAGCCATGCTTCCATTGTCATACAATGGCAGGAACCTAGTTCATCTTATGAACCAATATACACCCAAACTTCCTCTTTGGCAGTATCTTTAATAGCGATGTTACCAGCCTTTATCGTCTAGTTTGCCACGGTATCGAGCTTGGAACTCTTCCAACATACCGTCCCTTTACTGAGGGTAAAGACAGTGCCTGTGACTGACATTCAGTCGTCTTTATCACCCTGGAACACTTCCAGTGATTCTCCCCAGGATCGATTGATACCATCTCACTACAACTAGTGAGTATCCTAACATTCAATTAGATCTATCTCATAGATCCAAAGCTTAGGATTTAGTAGGTATCACTTTGATCCTATATGGAAAATCTTTGTGATAAGCGGAGATGAGTGTAGCATAGGAAACTCCTTCCCTAACAAGAGTATGTCATCCACGTACTGTACGAGGATCGTCACCATACTCCCTACTACCTTTTTGTTTATACAAGGTTCATCTACCATTTTGATGATGTCAACTTCTTTGACTAATCCATCAAAACAGATGTTCCAACTCCGCGATGCCTGCGTTATCCTATAAAGCATCTTGCACACGTTTCCGCTGCTCCCACTGACTACGAGGCCCTCTGGCTGTGTTCTTATAGACGTTCTCTTCTAAATCAATATTTAGAAAAGTAGTCATGGCACCCAACCACCAGATATCGTAGTCATGGTATGTAGCCGTGGCAAGTAGGATCTGGATGGATTTAAACATAGTCCCTGGAAAAGGTTTCATCATTATCCGTGCCTGGTTGATGACGAAAACCTTTAACAAGTCTAGCTTTGAAAGTCTCAACTTTTCCATCTACACCAAGTAATCTTCTCAAGATATACTTGCTCCTGATGGGGATTTAACCCTTCAAATATAGCAACCAAAGTCCATACTTTGTTGGTGTGTATGGATTCCATCTCAGACCGCAAAGCATCCAGCCATTCTTACAGAGTCCCTACTCTTGATGGCCTGCTCGAAACTAGTTGGGTCATCATCTCATGATGCATTCCTTGCTCCCACTGTCATCGAGAAACCGAGGTATCTCTCAGGCGGACGAGGAACCCTACTAGATCGGCGGAGAGGCTGAGGTTCGTCGGGAATCTACTGAATCCTTTGGTTCTACCAAATTATCTGCAGTTTTGTGCAGCTGGAACCTTTCCAATTCTACAGAACTGAACTTGCCTCGATCTTGTCCGGATTTTGCTTTTGACATAGGCCGGACAATCCCAAATCATAACTTACTTAAGAGATAGGCTCTTCCCATACCATATCTCATATGGAATGGTAGGCACTGATTTGATTCGGACCTAATTCAATAGGTATGCAGCTTCTCAAGTGCATAACTCCCAAAAGGAAATAGGTAACTCAGTAATACTCATCATAGAGCACACGATATCTAATATTGTGTGATTGCTCCGCCCCGATACACCGTTGTGCTGTGGTGTATTCAGAGGAGTAATACTGAGGGAGAATCTCATTTTCCTTTAGAATAGTCCAAGGATTCCATGCACAAGTATTCTCCTCCCTGATCTCATCATAGGACATAATACTTATACCCGGTTATTGGTTCTCTACTTCTAACTTATATTCTGTGAATACCTCAAAAGGTTCGGACTTATGTTTCAACAGGAACATATGACTGAATCTTGAGTGATTATCAGAGAATATAATGAAGTAAAAAGAACCAGTCCTGGCATGTGTAGACAGGAGACCTTACATACATCATCATGTATCAGTCCCAAGAGTTTACTAACTCTTTCTCTATTTCCAGTAAACAGAGCTGGTGTCATTATATCTTTGTGACATGACTGGCAAGTTTCACAAGATGTAAATTCAAACTGATTTAAATATGCATCTAAATGTAACTTCAGCTAGTCGGGTCGCATTGATATGACCTAGTCTACAATACCTCAAGAAGAATTCGTTCATTTCTGAACTCTTCCTCTTGTGTGTGTTCTGTATACGAGGAACTGTAGTTTGATTTAGAACGTCAATGCTTTTAGATAACGTGCCTGAACCGATCAACTTTTGATATAGGAAATGTTCAAAACATTATCCATCAATACAAAATTATATCCTTTCTTTACTAATAAAGAGACTGATATGATTTTGTATATCAGGTTCGGTATCTAATAGCATTTGTTCAGAATCAATGTATTCGTAATACAGGGTGACAGTGACCAACAGACTTGGCTGCAACACTTGCCCCGTTTTCTGTCTCATGAAACTTATCACCCGTTCTCAGTTTTTCTACCTTTTTGTAGCCCTATGTAACAGATTACATATCTGGGATCCTGATCCGGTATCATATACCCAGGATGCAGAGGATACTGAGAAACAGTTCTTTGTAATGAACACACCCGAAGGAGATGCATCATATGCACTTTCTTCGTTTGGACGGCATAGGAATTATGGTATTCCCCTATTTCCTGCTCTGTCTTATAACAATTATAAGTTGGAGCGGGACCAACGTTCCCCAGCTCAGTATAACAAGCGGGTTCGGTCAATACATCCGTATTATTATCTTGATTAAGGCGTGATATGGTCGCTACCAGGAGAGAGAGAGAAGAAAACACTCTGCGTGCGCTCTTGCAAGATCAGATTGGTTATATATTTTATCTAATCAGGATGGCTCCCACTGTTTTTATCAAATCTTCCTTCAAACCTTAAAAGGAAAGACTAGCCGGGATTAATTACACTCTACAAGTTCGCCAACCTTTCAGCCAGGCCAGTGTCGGTACTTTGAGGGAGGTTCCCCGTGCTTTCGCACGGACCTAATTACAGTAAACCTCGTTTTCCCAGAGGCGTAACCCCGTTGACACCTTTCTAGACACCTACTTGATCGGCTAATTGTAAAGTGCAAAACTCTCCCAGGAGTAACAATTACTCGCAGTGGGTATCGGGATCCAACTATCACATAGAAGGTATGCAATCTCATTGCAAGTTTCAACACTTGAAACTCCCGATAAAGGTTTTTACCCCTAGCACCTATGACCTTAACTATGGTCAACAAATCATAAGTACTAGTCAAGTTCTACCCGTCATTTCGTGATTAATTAGACCCACCCACATGACCCTTAACTAAGGTCAACAAAGTCACGCGACTGTCCTAACTAATCGCATCATATGCGGTGTAGGAAGACATCACTTAGCTACCGTACACTGTGCCTTGACTATGGTCAACAAACACAGCACGAATACTAAGTACTCTACTTCCTAAAATGACGGAGGGTTGCGGCTGGTTTTTGTGAAAACCTTTAACGCTTTGAACTTGATCTCGTTGCGGAATCAAATGGTTTTTAAATGGAATGTTTTTGAGGCTTTTCTAGTTTTGCTAAAGGGGTCACTCCCGGTGAAGGGATCGTCGGCCCTTTCCTCGTCGAATGAGGTGCGGGATATATCATATATATCACTGTGCAAAGCAGAAACTATAGAAGCTACCAAAAGAAAAACCGAGTGATGTAGCATCTGCCAGTTATTGCTAAAGGAGTCACTCCCGGTGAAGGGATCTCGGTCCTTTCCCTATCGAATAAGGTGCAGGATGTTCTACAAGGAACACCACGATGCAAAGCAAAAACTGTAGCTACCTGTTTTAATTTGAAATTCGATTCCACAACATCAATTAGGTTTATTTTCTTTCATTAATCTCATTAATGAATATCCCATCTTTTAAATTACCTAAACATCACAGATAAATATGACGTACACTTATGCCATCCGCATTCGCCTCGATGTCCCCTCGTGCACCGTTAGGTTAGGTAACTAACGGCAGAGCGGGGCAGGGCTAGCGCGGGTGTAAAACATAAGTAACGTCTATATAATATATCATATATACTATATACTACATCTATCTGAACAGAGCACAGAACATCGCATGATCACATCACAGATAATGCAGCAGAAAGAATCATATGAAATATTGGATATATTAGGACGTCCGTGTTTTCAATACGAGCCAGTATAAAACACGGATTCCACGGTCGTGATGAATAGCCAATCCCACACCCCTAGACCCCTACGAGAGCGGCAAGCAACCCTACCAATTCTAGGGTTAGGAGACCCGGACTCGACTCCTCGAGTTGGTCTCCCACTGGACCCTAGAACCCGGTTACTTGTGCTCCCCTCCTTGGGTCTATCCTAGTGCAGAAAAGTAAATAATATACATCAACGGTGACAACTTCCGCAACCTGGAAGTGCCCCAATAAAAGAATATTACATACAAGTTTTTACATGAATGAAAATGAAAAACACTCATCTCACATAAAAACCCCCGGCTATTCAAACACGACGATCCAATATAACATATCCAGCAACATATAACATCTCATGTCATCAACGTAAGTAAATATGCGCATCCCAATTGTCGTTGACATATAGCAACGAAACCGGCGATATCACATATTACACTTACGGTCACAGAAAAGAAAGTGTAAAACTACAACAGTTGGAATCCACAACCACCTCAGACATCGCATGCCTGACCAAATGAATTCTTTAGACATCGCATTCCTAACAATTATAAACCCCGCATTTTAGTCTCATTATCGAAAACACTTTTCTATATCAAGTCGGGCAATTCAACAAGATTCCCGACATTCTGATCGAATGCTCGTCGCAAACTTTAGTAGACGGCCGCACCCCCGAAACCGTCGACGAAGTGCACCAAGGCGGAACACCGCTACCGCGAGCACCCGAACGGATGCTTTCGGCGACGGGGTTCTCCTACAGTCACTTGGTCGGGGCAATGGAGTGAGGCTGTCTATTAAGTTTACCCGGCGAGTATCCGCGTACACTACGTGATTGCTACGGACTTTTGATCACATCAAAATTCCGTGGCAACCGATCAAGTGAGACTAAACTGCTATGTTTATAACATTCATTCAGTTATCACATAACTACTTGTGAATTCCAATTATTGTATCACATTCCGGATAAATAGAAAATGTTAAACTTTCCGATCGAACAATCGAACACCCAAGTTTTCCCGAAACAGCTCAACACATGAAATAAGTCTAACAGCATTCAGTTCGTGCCTCAGTAGCAACGGTCCAGCCGTAGAAGGGTCAAGCCAACGCCTCACATGTGGCACACCGTACTGCCCCAAACCCAAAGGTTCAAAGGGCAGTTCAAGACGGTCACATAATCGAGTTAAGGTTTGTTGTCTTCTAGAGGGTCCATCGCGTTACTTGCACTACTTAGAACGTCGTTAAACTACGGAAAAATCCAACAATTGGAAATTTCCCGGCAGGGGAAAAAGTGGGTATTTATATCCGGTCGAACTTTTTAACATATTCTAAGATTTATCTGAAAAAACACACCGACAAAATTAGACAATCCGACCGATACACCGAGTTCCCAATACAACTCAGAAAATACAACTCTGGAATAAAATATTAAAAATCCCCAGGAAAACCAGCACATACAGCTAAGAACTACTGTGCAAAATTGGATGCACAAAATGACAAAAGGGCCGCGGATCCGCCGCATGAGCCTCCGGTAAGGCCGCGGATCCGCGCCTCTTTTATGGAATCAAGCCCTCGAATTTTACAGTATCCCTTATATCTTCCTGCTGATTTTTCTGAATATTTTTAATCTACAAAAAACCACGTTTTACAGAAAAGTCGAGAGAGCATTTTTCAAGTCGGGTTTTGGGTCGATCGGACTTCTAATTCCGTCGGGACTTCGCCTAAGGCTCTAGCTAGGCTCTGATACCACTGTAGGGTTCCTAGGCACACTAATGGAGTCTTACAAGTGATCAAACATGCAAATTTCTAAAAATTACGGTGCCGAGAAAACCTAGAACGGATCGTTAACTAGATATTTAGGCAAAGCAAGCAAGTAAACGGAAATATAGAAATAGGGAAGGGGCTACAACCTTTGTAGATCTGTTCCACCACCTCCTAAGCTCCGTGATGAAGTCCCCTCGCTGTCCAAATCATATCTTGGGCTCTAGCGTCGGCTTCATCGGAGAAAAACGGGCTAGGTCATCGACGACGATGCCGAAGATGATCTACGTCGAGGCATCGCTAGATCAAGCTCCAACTTCACCAAGTCAAGAAAACTTGTGAAGGAAACACCCTATACTACTTGGCAAGAGGTAGAGGATGAAGAAATAGGAAGTGGGTAGACTTTAGATTTGGATTTCACACACTTTTTCATCAATCACCATTGATGTAGCAAGCTTTCTTCTCATGGAGGAAGAAGAAGAAGATGAAGAAAAGAATATGATAAGTATTAAGTAAATGATAAATAAATCAATACTTATCATTTACTAACCCTTGGTTAGTTGTAGAGAATAGACCATGGTTAACTTGAATGGTTAGGGTTAAGGATGAGACAAGAATGGTGGACTAATTCAAAGCTTCAAGAATCTTCAACTAGCAAACAAAAATAGCAACCATTCTTTTCTCATCTTTTTCCAAAATAAATAAATAAATAAATAAGAAAAAAGAAAACCCTAATCATAATCTTAACCATGGTCTAATTCTTTACACTAACCCTAGCTTGCATTTATCATCAAACATGATACAATCATGTGCACAAAATATATCACATATGCAATGTGCACAAACCAAGTGAGTAAATCCATTTAAAGTGAACCAATACTAGTTAATGCAATGTAATATATCAAATATATAATTATACATTAAATCATTAAATCAACACTTGATTCAATGATCCGGTCATGTCGCATATAACCGGCTAGTATCCAATGTATCGGCTTATCGAATCAATCCTTGATTCGATAACTAGGTTATATCGCATACAACCATTCGACACATTCATCGCGAGAATGAAATACGGTATCACATACACGCATTATTCTCGGTCCCGCACATATCTCATATGCGCTCCTATTTCGTTTCGTTTGAGCCAGGAAACCTCTGTGTAGGACTCTAAAGACTCGTCAATACGCCGGTAGCGGATGATGATCATATCAAGCACCCACAAGCCGCAAGCGGTCTGCTAAACGTAACGGCCACCCGGGTATTGAGCGATCAGAAGATCGACGAGCAAGCCCGCTCACACTCCTGTGAATCCAACCAGTAACACTTACCGTACAGTCCGGTCTGATCGTCTGATATGTCGCATATCTCGCCTAGGGGTGGTAAACGTCAGACCCCAATAGCTCGATAAGTCATGCCGACTTGAGGTCCATAACATTCGTGAAACTACTGATAACTCTTACCAGTATATCACTGCAACCCTGGCCAGGGATTTCCTGTTATGGCCAGTCGAGCATAGCACAACATCAACCCCCAATACCGGGAGAGACGAATCCCCTCCTATCGCTCATTGCCTCCATGTGAATCGGGACTGTGCCCAAAAACCACCTGTTTGCACGACTCAGTAGAGCCGTGGTAGGGTGGAAATCAAAGCACAGTGGGAGACACACAAGACTCTATGACGATCTCGGGTCAACAGACTAAGCTGTACCAGTGTCACCAGAGAACTGCCATCTGACGTGAGGTATAATACCATCTGGGAGTTCTCGGCGAGTCCGTTCAGTGTACCCAGTCTCCACTGAGCATCCGCATACCATCTTCGATGTCAAACACCAATGGATATGGGATCATCCATCGCCCATCGCATGGGTCGAGAAGATATAAGCTAGTCTACTCTGGAATATCGATGCCCCGTCTCGATATTCCCACGACTAGGAATAATGAAGGATGTACTCATTGACTACCCAGGCCCCACTAGTATGATCTGCATCACAGTCCTGGAAGTCGGGTACACATCCTAAGGGCTTTATCAACATGTAATCAGAGAGACAGAAAGTATACACGTTAAGATAAAGAGCAACCAGATAGCATACTATCATGTCGAGCAAGAAAGTCCTACCTATATATGTCCCAGCATCCACTACAATATACATCCAATGTACAGTAATGGCCTCTACGGCATACATATAACTAACAATATGAACAAGGTGAGTAGATTTATATCTATGGGGAGAAGTCGGGTGGATGACGTATAGCACCCCCGCAGTCCGATGTCTAGTATAACATATAGGTTATATTTACAGATATATGCTAGCTTATGTATGACTTAGTTGTTTAGGATGGGTTAGGTGGAATACGCATAGTATTGAGTTAAAAGTAACTAGTATAGCTTCTAGTCGCGAACCTAGAATAGGTTTACACCCACACGCACACACGTGCGAATTTTCTAGGTTTATATGATGACGATGAGGATATTGGAGGACATTGAGAGATGTGTCGATGAGATATGTTCTGAGCTTATGATATCGGTGATATGGTAGGACTCATATTAGAAGATACGCCCTGATAAGATAGCGGATGTTTAGACGAAAATGCATATCAGAGTGATATACTTTGAATAATTGACATGTGGTCGAGATATGAGATATGTCAGGTTAGATATTTATAGTGGGTCACATCGAGTGACATACCCTTCTCTATGACGACATATGATGTTGTTATCAGTTATTTGAGGCTGTAGGCCAGCGGCCAGATCATGATTGGACTGATGATATTAGAGTTATACTAGACATAGGTCAGTACCCTGGATGATGATCTTGATGAAAGAGGATATCAGATAACTAGTGTGATGAACGTAATATTGACCCCTACCCAGCTATTGGGATGCCGTACGACGACTTACCGTACGAGCTGTATTTTGATGATTGATCCGCGCTCATGACTCGAGGATGTCAGATGATATACGGTATCGTACGCGGTACTATTGAGGCGGGATCACCGACTATTATATTTATATTTATATATGTATCGACTCAGTTTTAGGTGGTTTCCATACCCCTCCCGACTGACTTGATAGTTAGATCAGTAGTTAGTATAGTAGGTGTTAGGCCAGACCCGAGTCATACCTATTTCAAAAACTTACGAATCGGGAATATCTTAAAAACAAGTAAGGGGATGCTACGGATATTTTCAAAGGACGTATCTTTATTAAAAACTCCGTAGCCCTTATTTTACTAAAAACCCCGATCTGTCTTATTTCAAATGGCACAATTTTATGACATATACGTATTGATGTAGACTTTTCACAGTTGCGTTGATTTATTTGATTCCGCATGTTCACTGCTGTTCGCATTTCATTTCATGTGCTATTGCTATATTACCATCATGCTTTTAGGACACCAGCACCGTTATCGATGATGCGTATGTTCCACGTACACTTGCTTGCCGGCTCACACACTTCATCATCGATAATTGCCATGTCACTACACTATAGTACTGTTGCATTCAGAATACGATCCTTGCATGGCATACTCATTTACACTTATATTTGTGCACATGCTCATACTTGTACACATACATGTTTGCACATACATAGATGATATTTATAATTTTTGGGAACCGCAAGATACTCTTCAAAACTGATTCATTTTAAAAAGAGCGGATTCCCTCAAAATGTGCATATTATCATTCCAGGTTGCATGATAGACAGATGTGCTTGCATTTCTTTTACATATCGCCTATATCATGCATTCGATTATACGCATTGAGATATATTGTTTCCATGATATTTCTGGATTTGGGAACCGTGGATATTTCAAAAGAAAATATGTAATTGTTTTAAAAACCCGGTTACCCTTGATATGATATTTCAGTGCGTCCACCATGTGTTTTCTCGGTGCTAATGTGGAACCCGATTCGAGGAGGCGGATGAGGCCGAATACGGGTACATAGTGGATCCGGTATGGTACCCGGGGCGAGAACGGATCGCTGTGCAGTAGACGGTGAGCCTGGCAGAGGGACTACCACCTACCGGTGATTGGTTGGACTTGGCGGTTATCCGGAGGATACTGACCAGAGTCGAGAGATGGATACGGGACGACTCGTACTGCTGGGGGCCGAGGGCCGATACCGCAGACGGAGCCCGTGGGCTGACCTGGACTGACCGGTGCCCGATATATGAGGATTTACGTGCCGATGCTGGGCACAGTTTTCATGATGTTTTCGAGTGTCGATGCTGGGCACTCTGGTTCCATGATTTTTGATTATATCCTCATACCTCCATGCATATGCTTATGATATTTACGTGCATGATGCTTATTGCCATTGAGTGACGGGTGGACGGGATCCACGTTTATACAACTTTGATTACATACAGACCTTGATTACATTGATCATACCTTGTTTGTATATATAACAGGGTATGAGGGCGCTGTTATATATACCTTTACACCAATATTAGTGGAATGGGACGCTAATATATGTGTATTGATATCCTTTGATACTCCATCATATTACTCCATGCAGACACACCTCTTATATATGACATGTTATTACCTGAGGCACTGACACGAGCACTTGGTACTACATACATGTATAGTTATTTCACTGCCACCTTAGCTTGCTTAAGACTTATATATTTGAGGTTTATATATATTGATCGTATGACCTAGGTTTGCGTCATACATGCGATTTTCTGTTCGTAGATCTTTTTCTACTCACGAGTTGGCAACTCACCCCCGTTGTGCCCCAGTTTCTTGCAGGTTTGCCGTACAGGATTCCTTGCGGCTTTGCGGGCACTGTTCCTTTCAGGTGACTTGTAAGTAGGTGGGTTTATTGTATCACACCCATCATTATACATTGTATATTATATTTCAGTTGTATCTAGAATTTCCATCAACCAAACTTGTACTTATTTGAGATAGAGACCAGTGATATTTATTCTTTCGACCCTAGAGTCGCGTGTTATATTTCTATGGGCTTCTTGCTGGTTGAGTTTCTTTCTGTTGTGATCCTCGCCTTTAGGCGTTGTATATTATGTTGCTTGCAGGTTATTTTGTTATGGTTCTTCCTACCCTCTACTGCTTTTCTTGGTTTAGATTTCTGGGTTCGGCTTACTTAGAGTACGTACGCCTCGAGACGTTCGTAGTCTAAGTGCCGGTCATGTTCCGTACTTTCGGGTCGTGACAATAAGTCCGCTGAGTTGAATAACTCAAAACCTGTGCATCGTAGGTTGAAAACTGTACCCAGGTGATTTCCTCAAATATCACCAATTACAACGAATTCCGATATAATGAGGATGATCACCTAATTCCCAATAACTTACTCCCACTCATCATCTGTAAAACTATACAGATATGAGAATATTAAAGCCTGGTAAATACATACCCTGGAGTAAGTATCTAATCGGGAAATCAGTTTTCCTTTTAACAATGCGCAGTGAAACTGAAACATGAAAATGTCTCGTAGGGGTATCCTGGTATTCATAGTAATGCCTCTTCCATAATCCAATTCATGACTATAACCGTATATGTCTTTGCCTTCTCTCCAAATCTCTTTATTTGTCTTTAGTCGTTACCTTCTATACACCATCGTTAGGCTAAATGGTTTTCTTCCTTCCCTACCGTTCGGCACCAGCCTATGGTTTGGAAGAAGACTATCCAGTAAGCATAATAGGCGTACTCTCCTAATCCTGGGAGTACTTGCAACTTGAGAGAAGATGATGATAAAAGACAACTGAATAATACCTTATTCTATTTCTCCCAAACTGGGAAAAAAGCAAAGGTGAAAATAGGAGTGGCGATGAAGTACGCGGTTTGGTCGTGAATGATAACAGTCGCAATTTACTTCGCCCTCTTTCTAATCCCTTTATTTTGTCTTTACATATTACCTTCTGCACACCCTACTTAGGCTAATTGGTTTTCTTCATTCCCTACCTTTCGGCACCTGCCTATGGTTTGGAATAAGACTATCCAATAAGGTGTACTCTCCTAAACTAAGGAGCCCTCGCAACCTGAGAGAAGGTGATAATAAAAGACAACTGAATAAACCAATTCTATTTCTCCTGAACCGGGATCCATCCTCGAAGAAGTCCCTTCGAGTTCGTATATAACCATACGATGGATCTATCCAATGGAAGTGGATGTCCGTAGTAATACGGGTGTTCTGAGAAATATAAAGGGTAAAAGAAGGAGCGGCAATGACTTATGCAACTCGGACAATCCAAAAGCCAGTATTTTAAGAAGGTTCGGTCAACTTGGTCACTGAGTCATAGTCTAGGGTCGGTCAAAGGTCGCTGCCAGAGAGAGAGAGAAAAGAAACACTCTGCATACACTCTAACCTAGATCAGAATGGTTATCACTTTATCTAATCAGGAAACCTCCCACTGTTATCTCAAATTCTCCTCCAAAGCTGAAAGAAGAATTAGTCGGGATCACCCGAAGAGTAAACCAACTCATCAGTGGGAATCGGGATCCAACTCTCATCGCATGATAACTTGATGGAAGCCACTCAAGTTATCACACTGCAGAAGGTATGCGCATATCTGGCAAGTTTCCTGTATGTTTGAAACTCCCGATGTAAATTTTTGCCCCATGCTCTTATGACCTTGACTAAGGGCCAACAAATCATAAGTCACATGTCAAGTTCTTCCCGTCATTGTCCTGGTTGTTTTGAACCCACCCGTACATACTCTTGACTAAGGGTCAACAAAGTAATACGACTGTCCCAAACCAACGCATTCATCTATGCTACAAATGAATACCCAGCAGCTACCAAACACTATGCCTTGACTAAGGGCCAACAAACATAGCTTGAATACTACTGACCATCCATAAGAAACAACGGAGGGCTACGGCTGGTTTTTGGCGAAAAACCTTTAACGTAATGAACTTGATTTCGTTGAAGGAACCTGATAGCTTTTTATAAAAATATAGTAGCGAAAAACCTTTGCTAAAGAGGTCACTCCCGGTGAAGGGATCTCGGCTCTTTCCTCGTGGAATGAGGTGCAGGATATTCCAACTGAATACCACGATGCAAAGCAACTTGTAATCGACTATATTGAAGTTATTACCCTGACGTAAACTTCTGCCCAAGGGGTCTTTCCCGGTGAAGGGATATCAGCCCTTGCCTCGTCGAATGAGGTGCAGGATATTCTAAACTGAATATCACTATGCAAAACAAAAGTAAACATCTTTGTAACAACACTTTTTTAAAATTTGTTCCAACAACATCAAATATAGGTTTGTTTTATCCTTGCATTGATAAAAATCAATGCAGTCCCATCAATCAATCACACCAGAAAAGAACGAAAAATAAAATGTACGTATATGCCATCCGCATTCGCCTCTGGGTCCCGTCATCACCCGTTAGGTTACTTAACTAACGACAGAGCAGGGGATGGACTAGCGCGGGTGTAAAACATATACAACATCTAATAGTATATATACCAATATACAATAATCGCTCCAGGCGTGATAATATGCAACATTACAGAAAAGTAATAAGCATCACAGAACAATACAGATAATCTGGGATCCCTGGGTTTCACAGAGCCGCTACTGAAACCCGACGTTCCCCTGGTCGTGTGGATAGCCTGTGTAATGAAACCTAGACCCCTACGGGTGCGGCAAGTTACCCGCCAAAACCTGAAGCGAGGTAGTCCCCACATCATAGTGAATGGAACACCCGGCACTTCACGGAATCCGGTAAATTGAGCACCCCTCCTTGGGTCAACCTGTACCCCGTACGAGTGCGGTGAATAGTCTGCCAATTCTAGAGTGAGGTCCTTTTGCCTCTCAAAGCTATGAGATACGGACCCGTTGCCCTCCAGAACCCGGCTATCCGTGCACTCCTTCGCGGGATAAACCTAGTACAGAAATAAAAATATATACAACGGGTACATCGACCTCGACCCGGTCGTGCCCCAAAAGAATATTATACAAACAGGCAGTGACGGCCGTCCACATGTCGGACGCTCGCCCCGCAATATCAAATGTACAAATAAATCCAAACTGCACTATCATTGCACCCTGCTATCCACCACGACAAATCCGCAACATCACAGCACAACACAGAACATCAACGCGAATGTCACGTTCGCAAACCCGTCTAAAAGAACTATAGCAATCAGACGCGATTTACCGATCAAATGACATTCCCGGTCGGAGATATAATGTAAATACTGTAAACTAACAAGTTTAAAATTTCGATCGACAAAATTTCCCGAAGTGGGCCCCACGTACATCTGCTGTACAATAACAAAATCTGGGCCCAAAAGAAATATATCAAAAGCCGCAATTTCCCAAGTAGAACTCACTGTAGAAATTTGGAGTGCCAATCTCACAAAACTGCGGCGGATCCGCGGCCAAACCCTTGTTTGGGCCGCGGATCCGCGGCGGTTCTGTGGAATTGGGCCTCCAAATTTCACCAGTTTTCTAATAAAAGCCTGCTCTGTTTTCTGGTATGTTCAAAATAATTTTTGGGCCCTATTAAAAATCGACAGAAACTTTGAACATGGAAATTGCAGTTTTTGAAAAATGGTTCGATCGATATTTTAAACGTGTTAGCGCAAGTTAGTATAGCTTAATGGTGAGGCTCTGATACCACTGTAAGTACACGGTAGTGCCCCGGCCGTCTAACAAACGCCAAATGCGAAACAAAAACTTTTTACAACTGACGCTATCGCGTACCGTAACCCGGATCTTCCATTAAAGCTAAACTAACAAAGTACAAATGGGTAGAAACACTATACCGAATGATCCGAGTCCTTCGGTCTTCAACCATCATCCTACGCTTTGTTGCGGCTGTTCCGATCTCCTCGATCTCCAGTCTTCTCGTCCATGTGGCACCACGTCGACGGATCTTTAAACGGGCTCCCGCCTCTGAACCGAGGCAACTCGGTCGTCAAGTTTGCCAAAAGAGACGACCAAGATGAAGTAGAGAATGAGTAGAACACTTTGTCTCGTTACGTCCAAGACTATGGACGAACGGTTAAAAGAAGTTGCCTTTTGGATCGATCGAATTGAGAAATGAGCAATCTAATTTTCATGAGGCCAAAACCATAATCTTTTTAATCAAAAATGAATCTCTCTCCTTTCAAGAGGAGGCCGGCCAAAATTTATCAAGAGGAGGGTGAGTGTAGGAGATGGCAAGAGGGTGACCATAACAAGGATACTTATCAACAAAGAATGAATCACTAACTAGCATTAAATGCAAACCAATCAACATAAACCTAGTCATCCTCCATCATTAATGAACCATTAATGACACTAATGAGTCACAAACCTCATCACCACATCAAGAAGCTTCTACAAACTTCCACACTCATCTCAAGAAAAGATAAATCCGTATTTAACCGACTGTTAAATACGGCTGATAGAAAACTGGAAACTGGCAACTTCCAAAAGCGATCCCGAAACGGATTTCAGGATAAGCCCGTATTAGTATAAACATACCCGCATTTGTATTACGACCGAATACAAATGCAACTGAGACAAAGATATTATATCTACACAGTATAATACTCGGATCCGGCTTAAACTAAAACCGACCAGTATTATCTGCCCGAAAAATGACACGTGCGAAAACGCACGTGGATTTTCCGAACCTTGCCATAAACCCATACGGCCTCTAGAACGTTTCGCCCGAACTCGTGAAAGTGTCTGTGGGGGACTCTAATGACTCATCAACACACTGGCACTGGGTATAACCTCTAGCACGTCAGAGGTACAAGCTGTACGTAACGGTTTGCCTATGTATTGATTGGAAGGGAAGCTGACGAGCGAACTCATCTATAAACCCTACTGAGCCTGACAGTGACAATGTATATACAGTCCGGTCCATTCATCTAAAGAGTATCACATATCGAGTCTAGGGGGGTGGATAAAGTCAGACCCCTAATAACGCGATAAATCGTGTCGGCATGAAGCCCATCACCACCTGAGAAACTACTGATCCAAATCAATAATTCTCCACTACCTCGGCCGAGGATTCCTAGTGATGGACATCCGTGCACTGTGCGACACCAACCCCCAATACCGGGAGAGACGAATCCCCGACGATCCGCTCACTTGCCTCCAATGTGGCTCGGGACTGTACCTAACTAAAACATGTTTGCACAACTCCTTTGAGCGTGGTAGGATAGTAATCTAAGCACAGTGGGAACTCACACGAGATAAATGATGATCTCAGGTCGATGAACAAACCTGTACACATGTCACCAGGGAATTGCTATCTGACGATATGTATAATACCAACTAGCAGATTCCCGGCGAGTCCTGTCCGGTGTACTCATAACCTAATGAGCACCTGTATACATCTTAGGTGAACCAACTAACACCAATGGCTTGCGAGACCGGCCATCGCCCCTCGTCGGGGTCTCGACTGTATACACTAGTCTACTCTGGAGTATCGATGCCCTGTCTCGAAACTCCCACGACTAGGGACACGTTTAAGGATGTGCTTACAGACCCCAGCTCCCACGTATATGATCGCCATCATACTGCTGGTAGTCAAGAAAGAATCCTATAGGCTCTATCATCATGCAATAGTGAACTAAAGCATGTATACGATGATAAAGACAAACCAGATAGCATACTATCATCTCGAGCAAGACTGTCATATCGGTATAGGTCCTGCCTCAATCATTGCAATCACGTACCTGCGATCCAATAATTGACTTTGAGGGCACTATCTCCAACAATCCACGTACAATACGAGGAAGACCACCTTACTCTCTATAACCTTCTTATATATACAAGGTTCATCTACATTTTTGATGAAGTCAAACTCTTTGATAGCTTCATCAAAACAGATGTTCCAACTCCGCGACGCCTGCTTTAATTCGTAGATGCATTTAAGCAGCTTGCACACCTTTCTGCTGCTCCTACTGTCTACGAAACCCTCTGGTTGTGTCATGTACACGCTCTCTTCTAAATCACCATTTAGAAAAGTGGTCTTGACGTCCATCTGCCAGATTTCGTAGTCATGGTATGCAGCAATGGCAAGTAGGATCCTGGTGGACTTAAGCATAAAGACAGGAGAAAAGGTTTCATCATAGTCGACGCCAGGTAGTTGACAAAAACCTTTTGCTACAAGTCTAGCTTTGAAAGTCTCAACTTTTCCATCCACACCTATCTTCTTTTTGAAGATCCACTTGCTCCCAATGGGTTTTACCCCTTCCGGAGCAACTTCCAAAGTCCATACTTGGTTGGTATACATGGATTCTATCTCGAATCTCATACCATCCAGCCATTTCACAGAGTCTCCACTTATGATGGCCTACTCAAAACTAGTAGGGTCATCAACTTCCATGATGCAATCCTCGCTCCCACTTTCTATGAGAAAACCGTAGTATCTCTCAGGTGGGTGAGGAACCCTACTAGATCTGTGAAGTGGTTGGGGTTCATTGGGTACTATTGGATCCTCTGGTTCCACCAAATCGTCAGTTGTAGTTTGTGCTGCTGGAACTTCTTCCAGTTTTACCTCATTGCCACTAATTTCTTTAACAAGAAATTCCTTTTCTAAAAAGGTGGCACGTCGAGAAACAAACACCTTTTGTTCCTCTATGTGGTAGAAGATATACCCTTGAGAATTCTTGGGATATCCTACAAATTTGCACAATACCGACCTTGCCTCGAGCTTGTCCAGATTTTATGTTTTCACATAGGCCGGATAGCCCCATACCTTAACATATTTAAGGTATGGTCTATTTCCTTTCCATATCTCATATGGAGTGGTAGGCACAGATTTGGAGGAAACCATATTCAATAAGTCCACAACTGTTTCAAGCGCATATCCCCAAAAAGAAATAGGCAACTCAGTAATACTCATCATAGAGCGCACCATATCTAATAGGGTGTGATTTCTCCACTCCGATACACCGTTGTGTTGTGATGTATACGGAAGAGTAAGCTGAGAGAGAATCCTATTCTCTTTTAAAAAGTCTCAGAATTCCCCGCTCAAGTATTCTCCTCCCCGATCAGATCGTAGGATATTAATACTTTTGCCCGTCTGGTTTTCAACTTCGCACTTATATTCCTTGAATTTCTCAAAAGCTTCAGACTTGTATTTCAACAAGAACACATATCCGAACCTTGAGAGATCATCGGTGAATGTAATAAAGTACGAAAAACCATTCCTGGCATGTGTAGAAATAGGACCGCATACATCACTATGTATCAATCCCAAGTGTTCAGTAGCTCTTTCTCCGTGTCCAGTAAACGGAGTTTTGGTCATCTAGCCTTTGAGACATGACTAGCAAGTTTCCTAAGATGAAAATTTGAACGGATTCAAATATACATCTTTATGCAACTTAGCCAGTCTTTGTCGCATTGATATGACCTAATCTACAGTGCCACAAGAAAGCTTCATTCATTTCTGAATTTTTCCTCTTGTTTGTATTCTGTATGTTAAGAACTGTACTTTGATTAAGAACGTATATACCGTTACATTACCAGATCCAATCAACACTTGATTTTGGAAAATGTTCATAACATTAGCCTCTAATGTGAGATTATATCCTTCTTCAGTTAGCAAAGAAACCGATATAATGTTGTACATCTTCTTTGGTACATAGTAACGGTCGTTCAGAATCAATGTATTACCAGTTGGTAATACAAGGTAATAATCGCCAACTACCTTGGCTGCAACAATTGCACCATTCCCTACTGTTAGGGATTTATCACCCTTTTCCAATTCTCTACCTTTCTTTCGCCCATGTAACAAATTACATACGTGGGATTTTGATCCCGTATCCAATACCCAGGACGTAAAACAAACTGAGAAACAGTTCTTGGTAACGAACACACCCGAAGAAGATGCATTAACATGCTATTTCTTTGCACGGGTGGCATGGGAATCCTGATATTCCCCTATCCCTTGCTCAGACTTATGACAGTTATAAGATAGAGCGGGACCAACGTTCTCTAGCCCAGTATAAAAGGAGGGTTCGGTCAATACATCCATATTATTATCTTGATTAAGGCATGACATTGATTGCTGCCTGGAGAGAGAGAGAGAAAGAAAGACGTTAGCGTGCGCTCTTTACAAGATTAGATTGGTTATTATCTTATCTAATCAGGATGGATCCCATTGTTTTTATCAAATCTTCCTTCAAACCCTAAAAGGTAAGATTAGCCGAGATTAATTACACCTTATAGGTTCGCCAATCGTTCGGCAAGGCAGGTATCGGTACTCCGAAGGAGGTTCCCCGTGCTTTCGCACGGACCTAATTAGAATAAACCCCGTTTTCCTAGAGGCAAAACCCCGTTGACACCTTTCTAGACACCTACTGGATTAGCTAATTGTAAAGTGCAAGATTCTCCCAGGAGTGACTCTTACTCACAGTGGGTATCGGGATCCAACTATCACATAGAAGGTATGCAATCTCATTGCAAATTTCAACACTTGAAATTCCCGATAATGGTTTTTACCCCTAGTGTCCCATGATCATGACGCAGGCCAAACAACCCATAGGGCACTAGTTAAGTTCAACCCGTTCATTTCATGATTGAATTAAAACCACCCGTACGACCCTTGACGCAGGCCAAACAACGCCGTACGACTACCTGTTCATACCAGAATATTGCATTTTATTCCACCCATTCTTACGCTCGTGTGTTTATAGGTAGGTGCTTTTAATCCGTGTTTGTTACATATTTACAGAGTACAGGTTTCCAGTACAAATATTGCAAATCAAGACAGAATCTCCACAGTTACACCAAATACAGAACATCTGTTGACAGCAGATAAAAGCCGGGTTCCGGTCATCCATATCCGTCCAGTGCCGAGTACCAGTTCCAGAGACAAGACATATGACAGTAGTCATTCGTGTCTGGGACAAGCACAGAGCACGAGCGGGGCTGCACAAGAATCAATGGGTGCGCGGAGCTCGAGGGAGATAAAGTCAAAAGTAAAGAAAAGAGTGCAATCTTGGACAAAGAAATCTGAAGATATTCTGGAAGATTTTATGCAGTATGAAGTTTTCAAACACGAGGAAAAAGTAAACCAGGGAACACGACAAAACGCCACGACCTAACTCCTCTACATGGCCGCGGATCCGCGGCCAACATGGGGTATAGGCCGCGGATCCGCGGCCGTACTGGCTCTTCTCAGTGTCGTTTTCTGGGGGCTTTTTTGTAACTTCCCATAGGTCCAGATTATTGCCCTAGAGTTCCCATTCCTATCCTATAAATACTCCAGAACTGAGCTAAGCCAAGGGTCCAATTTCATGTTCATTCTTTGTTCCTCTTTTGTAGTTTTTTGTGTAGTTCTTCTTCTTCTTCTTCATTCTTTTTCCATGAATATTGTAGTGAGAGCTTTTTGAGTGGAAGATTAATGAAGATGAGGGTTTTTGTATCATTCTCTTTTGTTTAACTTCCCCTTGAGATTCTTGCTTTCTCTTGATCTTTCAACCTCTTCATTGAGCTTGAAAGGTTAAGAGTTTGTTATTGATCTCAAGGGTCGTATTTTCTTATGGAATTAGCACTTTATTTCACATGCGTTCTCTACCCTTCTCTTGATCTTGCAACCTCTTAATTGAGCTTGCAAGTTTAAGGGTTGGCTATTGATCCCATGCTTGTCTTGAGTTCTAGTTTCTTGTTCTTTTATTGCTTATTTATTACTTGCTTTTTATTACCTTGCTTTACTTTCTTGCAATTTATATTCATGCACTTAATTACTTGTAATCTTTTCTTTTCCTTGTTCTTTTCTTTTGCTCTTTTTGGTTCTTTTTGTGAATGAATGTAATTATCGTTGTTAAGAATAAATACGGTATTGTAAGTTAAGATTTTCTTTTCTCATTTCCTTTTCCCGTTATTTTCCATTGAACTCTGCCCAAACCATACGCAAGCGCTCCGTTAGGCACCCTACCCTGACAAGGTAACGGTGATTCCTAACCGCGACCGGTTGCGTTCGGTTTGGCCGGAGGCGAAAGCAAGAGACAAGAACGGAAGGACAAGGGTAAATAAGCCGTATTCCACGAATACCGCGCTTAAATCCCCTAATCCACGTTGTTGCCGATTGCTCTACCTTCAATTGGTCAAGACTCGGCTCAAAGGTTTTGAGTGCGGATTTCTTTAGCTTATAATCTCGTATCTTTTTCTTAACTTTATACTTGCAAATAATACACTTAGGATAGAATCGAAGAAACACATACAAATTCTTTATTGACTCGTCTAAAATAAGAAAGGACATACAACCATCTCCCTGTGGATCGACCCGTGCTCAACCGGCTAGCTGCATAGCAACACCGTCCTGATCGCGGTTATACTTTGAACATCCGACACGCCGAAAGCGTGCGATTAATATTCTTTTTGTATATATTTATAAAAAAAATATTCTTTTTGTTTTTTTTTGATCATTTTTGTGGGCAAGAGTGCAGATTTTTGCAGATTTGCAAACTGCGATTGTGGGGAGCAAAGTGTACATTCAAGGCTAAGGTGATTGCAAAGTACAGTGCCAAAGATCCGGGTAGTTTGACCCGCGCAAGCGAACTTTTCAAGCTTACCGGATTTGATTCAACGGGGGTTTCCTAACCCAAAAACTTAACGGTACGTACTTTACTAACACCTTCTTCTCAAATCCGACGCATCCAATATACTATTCTTTGCAGGATTCTTTACAAGTTCGCTAACAAACGCTAAAAATTGACTAACCCGTATTTGTTGCAGTGCCGCGCTTAAACTAAAAAACGATTTTTTGATTCTTTATAGAATTTTTATTGAATTGCGCATTGCATCAATTAATACGGACTTAAGGGCAAGCGAACCCCACAATATACGGTAAAGGATTTCATCACCTTTTCCGTGGCCCACAAATCACGAACTTGAGCATAACGTTTACCCGCACAAAATTTAAAAGAAACTAGACTTTAAGCCTTAAGGACTTCGCGCTCACTAGGAGAAGTCAACTATGTTTAGAACCTCGCTTAACGGTATATTGTTTACGGGGTGTCTAAGAAAGTGTTAACGGCGAAACCGCCAAAAGAGAAAGGGTTATTTAATTAAGGAACTTCGCGAAAGCGTTGGAAAACCTCCCCTTATCTCTGCACTTACCTGGCCTCGTGATCAGTGTATCTTGAGCCCATTTCTCGACACAGTTTTACTTCGACAATCAAGTTCTGGAGCAGGTCTAGTTGACTTAGGTGAACCCTAGAACGATTAGATGTGTGGTATTTTTGTGTCGTGATTATTTTTGTCCAGATTCTTTTTATGTGTATATTTCATTCTTTTGTTAATATCTAACCAAAAAAAATATAAAATAAAAAATCACATTTCCCCCCCTCCTTTTCTCTGCCTTTCTTTCTTTCTCTCTTCATATCATGGGTACCCCACCTCGCAAAACTCTTGCCGAACTTTGGTACCCACAACCAGACATTACTTCTTACGGTTCTTGCTTTGGCCGAACGTCAAACGATCCCTCCATGCCCAAAATCTCTTTGAAAGATCGGATAGACGCGTCTAGGACAAACACTTGCCCTTCGCAATCCACTTTGTATCAACCTTTTCAACCTCCCCCACCCGCTTATGTTGATACCCCTTTTGCAAGTGGTCCTTTGTCCATCGCTGAACATATTGAACAATCCCGTAGCCGATCTTTCACTCCTTTCACCACTAAAGATTCTTGGGATCAACAATTCCATTCACTTTCTTATCCAAATGTTGATCCTGCTCCTGTCCCGCCATTCAATTCCTATCAATCCTACCCAACTTTTGCACCTTCCCTAGACATTGCTTCCGAACCGCCATTTGGGAGTTTCCAGTATCCAAACAACTTCGAATCTTTTACTGAAACTCCATCACAACACATGTCTAGTCTGGAACAGTCATTGGAAGACTTTAGGGTAGCGTCATGCCAACAAATGATGGATTTGAATGCGTCCATGGCCGCCCTCATACAACCTAGTGAACCGGTAGCTAGTTTTCAACTAGCTCCAAATTTTTCAATGTATGAAGAGGCGGTAGGACAGGCTGAGAATTTGAGTGGAGAGAGTGGGCTGTACCCCCTTCCAAATCAAACCTACCCGTTTCAAATTGAATCCCACAACTCCTGTGTTGAAAGTCTATCAAGTGTCCCAACTGAATTATCAATTGAAGATAGAATGTTTAATGAGTTGTGCGACTTTATAGGGTTTGATTTGCCAGATTGTGAAGGGACCTTACCAAGTGAAACCACAAACAATCCTTTTGACCTCTACACCTCCATCTTAGAACCTGAATTGATTGAAATCCATGCTTTTGATGAGATGTCGGAGAAAATTGACTTTCACTTGATTAAGGATATTGACGCCGGGAATATTTTGGCTGATGAACCTGTAGATCTGGCAGAGTTTTTCTCTCCAATTCATCATCCCGAGTCATTAAATATTTTTCCCGAACCCCATATGCGTCTGGATTTTGAAGAGAAATGCATGGATGTGCTAAATTTGGAGGAGAATTTTGAGGATAGCTTTGAGGATGAACCAGTTTTAATTGATGAGTCGGATTTTCCAATTCATCATGTTCCTTTCATTGACTTTGTACACCCTCCTGAACCTTTAACCGATAACCTTCCTCAATCACCTACCTCCATCCTTTCCATCGTTCCGACCCTGCAAGAACCCGTCTCACTTTCATTTCATATGTCTGGTTTACCAAGTTCGGCGTACCCATGGTTTCTCACGAATCTTGAGGGATTTGACCCCATTTCTCGACGGGTTAATAGATTAGCACAATCGCTTTTTACACATCGGTCATCACAACTTGTGCTAATTTATTCACTCCATTTTCACCCTCAAGTTCGTACTCCATTTCTTGTTCCCTGCCGCCATTTTTCTTCTCATATGCCGAGACCGTATACCACTTCTATCTCTATACGGTCTCGCGTATTCTCCATTTCTTTTCTCTACGCCTTCTTTCACCAGCCACTGCTTTACAGAGATAGAATTTTTGAATGGTTAGTGTTAACTTTTGGCCTTTGTAAGGCCTTGTATAGCTTGATACTATTCTCTTTCCCCCCTAATCCTGAACTTCAACGCTTAACAGTGAAAACACTGTTTTACTTAAGTTTGGGGGGGACTCCTTTTTTGTATATTTTTTTTGTTTTCCTTTTTGTTTTGTATATAATTTGTTTCTAGGGAGCACCGACAATTTTGACCCTATTGGTGTAGCCTGACAGTGAGGGCACTGTCAAGTTTAAGTTTGGGGGTGTGCTCGGTAAGCTTTCTTCCTTCGCATTCATTTGTATATTTTGCATTTGCATACCTTATTAAAAACCCACAAAAATTGAAAATTTTACAAAAAATATAAAAACTTTGTCGTCAAGTTAGCTAATAGGGTAACTTAGATTTTTATTCCGAAAGTTTAGTTGATATGATAGAAATAACTAAATTCTAGGTTTAGGATTTGAAAACCCTAAAAATAACCCTCATTCTGTCTAACTTTGGTAAGTATACGTCCTTACAGTTTTTTTTGAGAAATAGGTAATCTTGAGTTCAGTTCTTGAGTCAAGTCAAGATGAAGGGAAAATATTGAAGCTTTACTGGAGGATAAGTCTGAAAAATAGTTTCTTTTCTCGAGTTCAAATTTAGAAAGTATATACCCTACAAACTGCACTTACACGCACCTTGAAACTTGGGATAGTAGAGGATACCTTGAAATACTCTTGCCTGAAAGCCTAGTATGAAAGAAAAAAGGGTATTTAAAGCTAAACACCAAAAGAACATGTTGAAAAATATATCCGGTCTTGAAAAAGAAAAAGAAAAAGAAAAAGAAAAAGAAAAATAGAATAAAGTCAAGACCTGGAAACGGCTATTTACACTTTAAGCTCACACATTCAGTAATCGGCCGTTAGTGCCTCAAGAAGCATTAATAGTCGCATGAAAGGTGTGTGAGCAACACCGTCCATCATTAAATGAAAAGAAGTAGTATTAGGTATTAGGGCAAGGGTATTATAGCTTGAATTGAATTCTTGAGTGTAGGGGTGCAAATATACACACACGTAGGGGTATACAATTGATGTTTGGATAAGAGATAGAAATAAAGAATAAGACTTGTGTTTTCTGTAAAGTTGATAAAAATCCCTGATTTGAGGCCGCACTTTAGAAGGAAAACTCAGGAGAACCAACATCTTTCTAAACTTTTTTGGAACGTATAGGATCTAAAGTTAAAACAGATAGGAGGTGTGAAACATAAGGGTTGGATATTTCTAACTTAGGATGATAGAATTTCTAACGTAAATACTAAACTGTAGGAGTAGAATCGATATTAACTTATGACACTAGCTTGACGGGATTTTGTGGGTGTAATCCGCTGAAAACCCTCAGGAGACAACACTCCTCCTACTAGGGACACCTAGAGGTTTAACGGCTTGTTGCACGCGCTCAGTGCAATCGCGTTCCCTGCGAAAGTGCGGTTATCATTATATTTTTGTGAATAATTGGTTTTGCTCGGGACGAGCAAAAGTGAAGTTTGGGGGTATTTGTTCATACCAGAATATTGCATTTTATACCACCCATTCTTATGCTCGTGTGTTTATAGGTAGGTGCTTTTAATCCGTGTTTGTTACATATTTACAGAGTACAGGTTTCCAGTACAAATATTGCAAATCAAGACAGAATCTCCACAGTTACACCAAATACAGAACATCTGTTGACAGCAGATAAAAGCCGGGTTCCGGTCATCCATATCCGTCCAGTGCCGAGTACCAGTTCCAGAGACAAGACATATGACAGTGGTCATTCGTGTCTGGGACAAGCACAGAGCACGAGGGGGGCTGCACAAGAATCAATGGGTGCGCGGAGCTCGAGGGAGATAAAGTCAAAAGTAAAGAAAAGAGTGCAATCTTGGACAAAGAAATCTGAAGATATTCTGGAAGATTTTATGCAGTATGAAGTTTTCAAACACGAGGAAAAAGTAAACCAGGGAACACGACAAAACGCCACGACCTAACTCCTCTACATGGCCGCGGATCCGCGGCCAACATGGGGTATAGGCCGCGGATCCGCGGCCGTACTGGCTCTTCTCAGTGTCGTTTTCTGGGGGCTTTTTTGTAACTTCCCATAGGTCCAGATTATTGCCCTAGAATTCCCATTCCTATCCTATAAATACTCCAGAACTGAGCTAAGCCAAGGGTCCAATTTCATGTTCATTCTTTGTTCCTCTTTTGTAGTTTTTTGTGTAGTTCTTCTTCTTCTTCTTCATTCTTTTTCCATGAATATTGTAGTGAGAGCTTTTTGAGTGGAAGATTAATGAAGATGAGGGTTTTTGTATCATTCTCTTTTGTTTAACTTCCCCTTGAGATTCTTGCTTTCTCTTGATCTTTCAACCTCTTCATTGAGCTTGAAAGGTTAAGAGTTTGTTATTGATCTCAAGGGTCGTATTTTCTTATGGAATTAGCACTTCATTTCACATGCGTTCTCTACCCTTCTCTTGATCTTGCAACCTCTTAATTGAGCTTGTAAGTTTAAGGGTTGGCTATTGATCCCATGCTTGTCTTGAGTTCTAGTTTCTTGTTCTTTTATTGCTTATTTATTACTTGCTTTTTATTACCTTGCTTTACTTTCTTGCAATTTATATTCATGCACTTAATTACTTGTAATCTTTTCTTTTCCTTGTTCTTTTCTTTTGCTCTTTTTGGTTCTTTTTGTGAATGAATGTAATTATCGTTGTTAAGAATAAATACGGTATTGTAAGTTAAGATTTTCTTTTCTCATTTCCTTTTCCCGTTATTTTCCATTGAACTCCGCCCAAACCATACGCAAGCGCTCCGTTAGGCACCCAACCCTCACAAGGTAACGATGATTCCTAACCGCGACCGGTTGCGTTCGGTTTGGCCGGAGGCGAAAGCAAGAGACAAGAACGGAAGGACAAGGGTAAATAAGCCGTATTCCACGAATACCGCGCTTAAATCCCCTAATCCACGTTGTTGCCGATTGCTCTACCTTCAATTGGTCAAGACTCGGCTCAAAGGTTTTGAGTGCGGATTTCTTTAGCTTATAATCTCGTATCTTTTTCTTAACAACTTTATACTTGCAAATAATACACTTAAGATAGAATCGAACAAACACATACAAATTCTTTATTGACTCGTCTAAAACAAGAAAGGATATACAACCATCTCCCTGTGGATCGACCCGTGCTCAACCGGCTAGCTGCATAGCGACACCGTCCTGATCGCGGTTATACTTTGAACATCCGACACGCCAAAAGCGTGCGATCACTACCCTAATCCAATCGCATCATACGCTGCAGATAAGCACTAATTCAGCTACCGCACACTACGCCTTGACGCAGGCCAAACAACCGTAGCACGAATACTAAAATAGTGTTTATCTGAAATAATGGAGGGTTATGCAGGTTTTTAAGAAAACCATGAGCGTAATGAACTTGATATCGTTGTAGAATCTAGTGATTTTGAAAAGGAGTGTTTTTGAAACTTTTGCTAGTTTCGCTAAAGAGGTCACTCCCGGTGAACGGATCTCGGCTCTTTCCTCATCGAATGAGGTGCTGGAAATTCATCAAGGAATACCAATGTGCAAAGAAAAAACTAGAGCTACTCTTTTTGAAAATTTGATTCTACAACATCGTTTGGTTTCTTTCTTTTCATTAATCTCATTAATGAAGTCCCATCAATTAATGTTTCCTAAACATTAAAGAAAAATTAAACGAAAATAGAACGTACGTTTATGCCATCCGCATTCGCCACGGGGCCCCGTTATGCACCGTTAGGTTGCTTAACTACCGGCAGAGCGGGGGCTGGACTAGCGCGGGTGCAAAACATAAGCAACGTTTATTATATATCATATATATAATATTACATTTGTCTCACACAGTTATATGATCAACATCACAAAATCAAGCAGCAGAAGCAATATATGAAATATTGGATATATACTAGGATGTCCGTGTTTTAAATTTAGCGAGTAATGTAAAACACAGATTCCACGGTCGTGATGAATAACCAAACCCATATCCCTAGACTCTTACGAGAGCAGCAAGTAACCCTGCTAATTCTAGAGTTAGGATACCCGGTCTCAATGTAACATTTCAGAAAAATAAAATATTATTTTTCGGGAATTTTATATTTTAATAATAAAATATTTAATATTTTAATAGGGCGGTATAATTAATTACCGATAAATGGGAAAAATTTTGGAAAAATTATGGAAAATTCTAAAAGAGGGTGTTTTATGTGAATTATGCCATTTTTAAGTTTTTATGATTAATTATATGCTAATTTAGTACTAATCGCGATTAAAAATCGCTAATCGGATTTTTAGCATATTTGTGCAAAACATGCACATATCATTTTTTTTACACTTGTGTTACATTTGTTTCATTGCCCTATTTTCATTTTTAGAATGGTGGTTGTTTTTAAAAGAGAGGAGAAAAGAATACAAAAGAAAAGAAAAGGATTAGAATAATGAGGGATGGGCATGAGAGAGAAAGGTGAGGGGGTCATTTGACCTTGAGTATTTTTCTTCTCTCTTCATTTTCTTCATCTATTTTCCCTCCTCCTCCATCTTGAGCTGCTGCCTTCTCCCTCCACCACCTCCTCCACCTCACTTCACCCTCAAAACAACATCAAAACCCCACTCCCTCTTCACAAAAATTGTATACAAGCCCTCAAGCAACCCTTTGGACCAAGAAAGTATTCATTTTGGCGTTGTTGAGGATTCATGAGTGTCTAATGAGGTAATTCCTTCACAATTAGTGTAGTATTTCTTGTGCTTAGCCTCATTTCAAGTTTGAAATCGATGTCGGGTAGTTTAGTGCACTTCGGGCATTACTAGAGAAGGTTAGGGTTTAAGTTGAGTTTGTGTGGTGAACATGAGTGTTTTGAGTGACCTTAAACCCCCATGGTGTGATTAACCCAGAACATACACTTATACCCAACCTGAAACACAAAATACGGATTTACAGAACTGAAATGTCGGGTTTTGTGAGAACTTAGTGGGTGCAAAGAAATCTGGAATGAGCTGGGACTTTTACTGAAAAAATAAACAAGTCCAGAGACCAATTTGAGACCCTAGGAACCCCTTGTAGCGAGACGAACCCCATTGGAGCACCCAGGGCCGGCCTGGCCGGATTTTCAGTGAGAGGGGATCGGCCACTTGGTGTGGGGTAGGGTCCAGGTTTCTCCTGTAGGTCACATTTACCCTATATATCACCCTAGTGTTGTTTTGGAACCTTGGTTTCACCTGAGACGAAATATGGGAACACTTTTATAAGTTGTTGCTTTGAATTTGGTTATGGTTTTCCGTATTTCGATTTCCAGATTTTGATATTTGTGCGTTATCTCAATTGCGTGACGTTTGTACGTCTATATCGAGTGATTTCGGGTTGTTTTGCGAAGGCTAACCATAGGTTCTAACCTATAGGCTTTTAAGCGTACCGTTTTGGTTTTCGTGTGTCGTTATGGTTTCATTTTGGTTTTAATGCGATGCGATACGTATGACATGTAGGTACCCCCACGGTGATCCGAGATGACGAAGAAGATGGTGGCGACATCGACACCGACACGCAGGATGCAAGGTGAGTAGATTATATCTACGAGGGAAGTCGGGTGGATGGCGTATAGCACCCCCGCAATTCGATACTTAGTATACTATATATATATTATATATATGATATGATAGCGCTATGTGTGCATTGGATACTCTAGATGTGATTAGGCGTACTATGGATAGATTAGGGTTAGAAGTAAACTAGTATAGTTCCTAGTTGCGAACCCTAGAATAGGTTTACACCTACACGCACACACATGCTTGCTTGTATACTTATACTGTGATGATGAGGATAATGGATAATAATTGGAGATGAGTCGATGATTTGGGCATAGTGCCGTGAGATCGGTGATATATTGTGATTTGTATTTGGGATACGTCATGTGATTTTAGCGGGCCTTTGGACGTGTGTTTCACACATGCAATTATATTTATATAGATGGTTTCGATTGTACTAGACTTAGATCAGTACCCCAGATCATGTGATATGATGATAATGATACCTGATATTTGATGAGAGGAATGTGATATTGACCCGTACCCAGCTTTTGGGATACCGTACGATGACTTACCGTGCGAGCTTTGTATTGATGATAGATCTGCACTCATGACTCGAGGATGTGATATGATTTTGTATCGTACGCAGTACCTTTGAGGCGGGATCACCGACTATTATATATATATATATATATATATATATATATATATATATATATATCGACTCAGATATAGGTGGATTCCATACCCTTCCTGTTTAGCTTGTTAGTTAGGTCTGTAGATTACTTAGTAGACATTAGACTAGACCCGAGTCATACCTATTTCAAAACTAACGAATCAGGGATATTTTAAAGATAGGCAAAGGGGATTCTACAGATATTTTCAAACGACGCATCTTTTCTTAAAACACCGTAGCCCTTGTTTTACTAAAAACCCCGATTCGTCTTATTTCAAATGGAAAGCCGCATGATATATTTATTGATGTAGATTCTTCACTGTTGCGTTGATTATTCGATTCCGCATATTCATGCTATTTGCATTGCATTGCTTGTGTTTATTGCTATATTACAACCATGCTGTTAGGACACCAGCACCATTATCGATGATGCGTATGTTCCACGTACACTGCTTGCCGGCTCACATACTTCATCATCGATAATTGCCATGTCACTACACTGTAGTACTGTTGCATTCAGGATATGACCTTTGCATAGCATACTTGTGTACCTATATACTATATACTCATACTTGTGCACATACCTATTGTACACACATACGTATTCGCACCATATAGATGATTCTGGCTTGATTTGAGATTTGGGAACCGCAAGATACTCTTTAAAACTGATTCCTTTTGAAAGAGCGGTTTCCCTCAATATGTGCATATTACTGTTCCATGTCGCATGATATACTGATATGCTTACAATTCTTTTACATGTTGCATACATCATGCTTTTTGATTAGACGCATTGAGATATGTTGTTTCCATGAGATTTCTGGTTTTGGGAACCGTGGGTATTTCAAAGAGAGTATGTAATTGTTTTAAAAACCCGGTTACCCTTGATATGATATTTCAGTGCGTCCACCATGTGTTTTCTCGGTGCTGAGAGCGACATGTGAAACCCAATTCGAGGAGGCGGATGAGGCCGATTGTGGGTACATGGTGGACCCGGTATGGTTCCCCGGGGCAAGAAATGATTTTCGTAGAGCAGACGATGAGCCTAGCAGGGTGGCGAGTACCTACCGGTGATTGGTTGGACCTGGCGGTTATCCAGAGGATACTGACCAAAGTCGATAGATGGATATGGGACGACCCGTACTGCCAGGGCCGAGGGCCGATTCCGCAGACGGAGCCGATATATGAGGATTTACGTGCCGATGCTAGGCACAGGTTTCATGATGTTTTCGAGTGTCGATGCTTGACACTCAGGTTCCATGATTTTGATATGTCGCGAGTGACACGTGTTGATTATATCCTCATATTTCCATGCATATGCTTTATGATATTTCATGCATGATGCTTATTGTCATTGGGTGACACGTAGAAGATTTCCACATACATATAGTTGACATTGATCACATAATTGGATGATATCCACTTTTTCATAGACTTCATGATATAGTCGACATTGATCATACCCCATATTGTTGATATGTTATTACCTGAGGCACTGGCACGAGCACTTGGCACTACACTCATGTATAGATGTTACATTGCCACCTTATCATGCTTCAGACTTATTCATTGAGGTTTATATATATTATTGATAGTATTGACCTAAGATTATGTCATACATACGATTTCTGCTCTGTGATGTTTTCTATTCACGAGTTGGCAACTCACCCCCGTTGTGCCACAGTTCTTGCAGGTTTTGCCGTACAAGTTTCATTGCGGCTTTTCTGGCACACTGCTCCCTTCTGGGTGATTGCATTGGTAGGTGGGTTCACTCGCATCGTGACCACCCTTGTATTATTTTATTCAGTTGTATCTAGTAATTCCATCAACCAAAACTTGTATATTGTTTCAGACTTAGAAAACCAGTTGTGTATTATTTCGACCTTAGAGTCGCGCGTTGTAGTATTATGGTTTTCATGCTGATTTTGAGTTTCTTTTTGAGTTTTGATCCTCGCCCTTTGGCGTTGTATATGATATTGCTTGCGTGGTTGTGACCGTCGATTGACGAAGAGCTAGCTCCCGCTTGGGGATGCCTTTTATCATTGTATACATGTTATTCTTGTTGTACCCCGTTCGAGGCCAGTATTTACAAAGGAAACACTGCCGAAATTTTCAGAAAAGACTATAGATTTTAAAAATGCACATTCGGTTTACTTATTTAAAAACCTTGTTTTTAAAATATGTTTTCCTTACTTCTTAAAAACTCGTTCTTATTTACTCTTTAAAATGGTTTTAGATTTCTGGGCTTTTTGGCTTACTTGGGTTAGATGGGGTCTTATAGACTTCATATGATTCAAGTGCCAGTCACGGGCTATTTTGGGTCGTGACACCCAACTCCTTGAGATGGTCTCCTACTGGACTCTAGAACCTGGTTACATATGATCCCCGCCTTGGGTCTATCCTAATGCGGAAAAGTAAATAATATACAACAGTGGTGACATCATCCTCAATCCGTAAGTGCCTTAATAAAATAATATTACATACAGATTTTACATGAATGAAAATAAAAACTCCCATCCCACATAGAACCCCCCGGCTATTCTTTCTCGACAATCCAATAAATCATATCAACAGCAACACATAATATCTCATGTCATCAATGTAAATAAATATGCGTATCCCGAAACTCGTTGACATATAGCAACCAGATCAGGATACCCCACATATTACACTTACTGTCGTAGAAAAGAAAATAAAAAACTACAATAATTAGAATCCACAATATCCTTAGACATCATAAACCCGGAATATCTAATATTCCGAATTTCATGCCTAACTTATAAAACTTGCATTTTAGTCTCAAATTGAAAACCCTTTTCAATTGGTTGTCGGATAACTCAACAAGATTCCTGACTTAGTGATCGCGTACAATACGAAATTGCGACGGAGTTTTGATCCGAATCAAAATTTCGTGGCAATCGATCAATTGAGACTAAACGGTTAGCTTTACAATATACTAACTATTTTTCATAAAACTAATTAATTCGGATTCTAATAATTGTATCACACACTTCACAAAGCTTATAAAGTAACCGCGACATTAGAATTCCGCACGCAATTAGCAAACTTAACCAATTTTTCCAAGACTTGAATAATCCAGTGAGAAAAAGTTCCAAAACCGATCATTTTAAACCAATCCGGGAGTCGAAATGAACTCGAAACCCGCCCGAATCTTCACGGGGGCGAAGATCCTAAAATTAACTATCGAATGGGGGGCCTAAAGGGGGTACCCCACTGTAATACCCCAGGTGGAGTTGGGGCTGAATACCACCTACCCCGTGAGAAGTGAGATGTTATCCGGTATCGAGGTGGGGATGTAACCGATACGGATGCACATGGGGACCCACCAGAACAATAGGGAGTATCGAATTCAATTCCGAAAGAGGGCACGATCTGAACTATAAATGGAATGATACCACTCTTATAACACAAATACGCCTTTTGGATGAATCGGAACTCTGGAGTTTGAAAAACTTTGTAGTTAAGCGTGCTTGAGCCAGAGAAATTCTGGGATGGGTGACCTACTGAGAAGTAGCCCCGGGTTCATTCAAAAGGACAAAACCATACAGTTTCGGCCAGAGCGGAAAATACCATCTGTGTTTGGGGTGGGTCGTGACAAATATGGTATCAGAGCCGGTCCCTCAAAATTAGGTCTGTGGTTCGAGGACGAACCATTGTTCTAAGTGGGGGGGAATGTAATACCCCAGGTGGAGTTGGGGCTGAATACAACCTACCCCGTAAGAAGTGAGATACTATCCGGTATCGAGGTGGGCATATACCAATACAGATGCACACGGGGACCCATCAGAACAATAGAGAGTATCGAATTCCATTCCGAAAGAGGGCACGATCTGAACTATAAATAGAATGATACCACTCTTATAACACAGAGGCGCCTTTTGGATGAATCTGATTTCTGGAGTTTGAAAAACTCCGTAGTTAAGCGTGCTTGAGCCAGAGAAATTCTGGGATGGGTGACATGCTGGGAAGTAGCCCCGAGTTCATTCAAAAGGACAAAACCGTGAGGTTTCGGCCAGAGCGAACAATACTATCTGTGTTTGGGGGTGGGTCGTGACACCCACCCCTGAGGCCACCACGAGGTGGCCAGAGGGTGAGGCAGATCCCCACCGCCAAGACCATCTAGGCCCCGCCATTCGGTCCCTCCCCAAGGGGTGTCCCCGGGGTGCGCACTCTCCACCCCGCGGCTTCTCGGTTTAAACAGTGAGCCCGCGGGGTGTGCAAACAATTCAAAACATCATTTTGGAAAACAATTTTTATCGGCAGTTTTTGCGTGACAAAAACGGCGGATTTCTAACGTCGCTACAAGTTACCCTAATATTCTAACTTGGCTCTGATACCATGAAAGTCGACCTTAGCACCACCATGAGGTTCTAGAGGCATCAAGCATGCCAAATTATAAATTTATTAGGTGCTAAGTTAGACTAACAAGATCTTTACTAGAATATTAAGGTATGTGTTTGTGATGTAATGAACTAAAGAGAAGAAAAGAGTATACAACCTTTGTAGTTTGAGTCCTTCTCCTCAATAGCTCCGGGTTGAAGTCCGCGCGACTCTACTAGGCTCCTCTTCAAGTTGAACGAACCTCCTTCGTGATTTTCGCGCCAAAGACGATCTACCCGAATGTAAGTCTACGCTAGCGCCCCGGCCGTCTACAGACGCCAAATGCGGAACAAAAAACTTTTAACTGGCGCTATCGTATACTTTAACCCGGATCTGCCATTATTGCTAAACTAACAAACTGTAAAGAGTGTAGAAAGGTTATACCGAACGATCCGAGTCCTTCGTTCTTTAACCATCATCCCACGCTCCGTTGCGGCTGCTCCGATCTCGTCGATCTCCGATCTGCTCGTCCAGGTGGCACCACATCACTGATTCTTTAAACGGGCTCCCGCCTCTGACTTGAGGCAACTCGGTCGTAAAGTTTGCTAAAAGAGACGACCAAGAATGATGTAGAGAATGAGTAGATGACTTTGTCTCTCTTCGTCCAAAGCCATGGACGATCGGTTAATGAAGTTGCCACTCGAATCGGGTGATGGAATGAAATGAGCTGTGAAATTCCATGCACCCCAAATGCTATTATAATATTTTTACAAATGAATCAAGTAACCAAATGAGAGAGGGGAGGGGCCGGCCTTATAAAGAGAAGGAGGAGGGTGTGTGTAGGAGGAGGGGAAGGTAACCATAAGAGGATGAAGCTTATCTTGATCATTAATGAAAACAATGAGTCACTAAGATACAATGAATCTAATAACCTAGTCACCATAAGCATTAATTGAACCATTAATGCAACCATGAGTCACTAAACACCTCACCACTTCTAGAACCTTCTAGAAGAATCCACACTCATCTCAAGAAAAGACAAATCCGTCTTTAACCGAATGTTAAAAGACGGCTGATAGAAAACTGGAAACTGGCAACTTCCAAAAGTGATCCTGAAACGACTTTCAGGATAACCCCGTAACTGTATAAATATACCCGCATTTGTATTACGACCGAATACAAATGCAACTGAGACAAAGATATTATATCTACTCAATACAATACTCGGATCCGGCTTAAACCAAAGCCGACCAGTATCATCTGCCCGAAAAATAACACGTGCGTAAACGCACGTGCATTTTCCGAACCCTGCCATAAAACCATACGGCCACTACAACGTTTCGCCCGAACTTGGGAAACTGTCTGTGGGGGACTCTAATGACTCGTCAGTACCCTGGCAGTGGGTTTAACCACAAACCGTCAGCGGCACTAGCAATGCGTAACGGCTGCCCATGGACTGACCTCAAGGGAGGCCGATGAGCGAACTCATCCGGAAACCCTACTGAGCCTAACAGTGACAATGTATATACAGTCCGGTCCGTTCGTCTATGAGTATCGCATATCTGCCTAGGGGGCTAGTAACGTCAGACCCCCAAAAGCAGTATAAGTCGTGTCGGAGTGTAGCCCAATAACACCCTGAGATACTACTGGAGTACCTACCAGTAAATCTCCTGCCATGGCCATGGACTTTGTGTAATGGCTCTCCTAGACACAGCACGACCTCGCCCCCAATACCGGGAGAGACGAATCCCCTGCCGATCCGCTCACGTGCCTCCATATGGCTCGGGACTGTACCCAAAAGCTACCTGTTTGCACGACTCCTTTGAGCCGTGGTAGGGTAGAAATCAAAGCACAGTGGGAACTCACACGAGACAAATGACGACCTCAGGTCGATGAACTAACCTGTACACATGTCACCAGGGAACTGCTATCTGACGATAGGTATAGTACTGACTAGCAGATTCCCGGCGAGTCCTGTCCGGTGTACTCATAACCCAATGAGCATCTGTATACATCTTAGGTGATCCAACTGACACCAGTGGCTTGTGAGACCGGCCACCGCCCCTCGTCGGGGTCTCGACTGTATACACTAGTCTACTCCGGAGTATCGATGCCCTGTCTCGAAACTCCCACGACTAGGGACCACAATTAAGGATATGCATATAAACTACCCAACTCTCACGTATATGATCGCCATCATACTGTTGGTAGTAAAGCAAGATCCTAAGGGCTCTATCAAAGTGTAACATGTAATCAGTCACCTGAACATGTACACGACTGATAAAGGCAAACCAGATAGCATACTATCATTTCGAGTAAGACTGTCCTACCGGTATAGGTCCTCCGCAATCATTGCAATCACGTACCTGCGATCCAATAATTGACTATGAGGGCACTATCTCCAACACCGAAGTCCACAAGCTCAAGCTAACCCTTCACTAATCTGATTAATGAAGGCAACACTCCACATCAAATTGCTAATCCAATGTGTGATGGTGAAGTAAGGGTTTAATTTGCTCACTAGAGTTTTCACAAGTTCAATGATTCACATCACATGTGAGGGTTTGAACTTGGAAGTGAGGTCGAAAATTGTAGAGAGCAAGAGGAAGCAAGAGCTCAAGAAAATGGCTAAGGCATAAAAAATGAAAATGATGAGAGTAAACTCAAAATGGCTCCATGTAACGTTTTGAAAATAAATAAATAAATAAATCCTTTAGGTGAATTTTTCCGATAACCGGTAAAATAACTCGTATTTCCGTAAAACGTAACTATAATTATTTTTCAACATAGACTTGAATACGCCTATTTTGACTATGTAATTGCTAGTATTTGGTATTTATTTGGTCACTTATAAATTGCTAGTTTAATTAAATATTTTCTTAACTAATTATTTTAAATATTATTTTAAGCTTTCATTATACATCTAAATTAGTGTAAATTACAAATTGGAATGGATTAAACACACACTTTTGAACCATGACAACTTAAAACAAGGTTTTAACATGTTTTTTTAGTAGTGATATGTCTCCATAATTCTAGAGGTTTCTAGGATTTATTTAATAGGAAATGAGTTGTTATATGGTGTAATAATTGGAGAGGTTCTGCACTTCTCTCTCTCTCTCTCTCTCCCCTTTTGGTCTTGGCCGAGCCTACACAGCCCCCCCCCCTCTCAGCTTCACTACTTATCTCCTCAAAAAAAAGGCATGTGAGAATAAATGAGTTATGAGTATTTGTTGACTTGTAATGTTCACCCACACACACCACACACTCTCTCTCTTCCCTCATTTTTTTCCTTGGCCGAGCCTCTCTCCCATGCTGCAACCCCATTTCTCCACCTCATTATCTTCAAAAAATTTTCAATTTTCAATCAAAAATCAAAATAAAAACTCACTAATACATCAATTAAACCCTTACCCATTATTCATTGGCCTAATCAAGCTTGGATTTTAAGGCAAGATGGCTTTCTTGGAGGCAAATTTGCATGTTTGATTTACAATCTTTGAGGTATAAATCCTAAACCCATAGGTAAATTGTTGGTTAATTACTTTTAATAAACTTAATTAGGTATTTAGATGGTTCTAATTGCAAGTTTTGAAAATTTCAAGAGAAGGTTTTGAATTCAAATTAGGGTTTTAATCACACCATTAAGGTTATAATGTGTTGTTTAACATCTTAAGATTTGTAGAACCTAACCTAGTTGTTAATTTGTAAATTGTTATTTTAAAATTGTCCAAATTACATAATTTTGCAAACTAAGATTTTATAATTTATATAAATAGGTGATATTAAAATCTAGTTAGTATTTGTGTGAAATAATTATGATATTTAGTGAGCTATGTGGCTACTAGAATTGCTAAAACATCTAGATTTGTGCTAAAACGGTTAATGGATGCTTACTAGTTTTTTTAAAATAAATCGATTTGATTAAATTTGAGGTTTTGATGCGTTACTACCTATTTCATATAAAATTTAGTGTGTTGTGAACGCGCGATTAGTGCGATTGGGTTTTTGGTTTGGTAGTGGTCACGTATTAGCGACCCTAGTGGTGGTTTTGGCGTTGTTGCGAGCGCATTTTGTACAGAAGTGTGTACGTGTCTATTTAGTGCACGTTGGTTATCTTGTTTCATTGTGTCTGCGACCATTTATATATTTATTCTCTTATTTTCTTGTGTACATTTCTAGGATCGGGTGCAGAGGCATCGGAAGTGGCGCGGAAATGACAGAGCTGAAATCGGATCAGATTAGCCGAGGTGTCCCGGTGAGTAGATGTACACATCTACAGGGGAATCGTCTGGATGGCACGCGGCGCCCGATATTCAGGATTTCGAGTAGTGCTTATATTTATATGCATAGTCTCCTAGTCATTCATCTCATTGTTGGAGATAGTGCCCACGGAGTCAATTATTGGATCACAGGCACGTGTTTGCAATGATTGAGGGAGGACCTGTCCCAGTAGGACAGTCTTACTCAAGATGATAGTATGCTATCTGGTTTATCTTTATCATCGTGTACTGCTTTAGGTAACCTTACAGGTCACTATTACATGTTGATAGAGCCCATAGGATTCTTGCTTGACTGCCAGCAGTATGAGGGTGATCATATACGTGGGAGCTGGGGTCTATAAGCAAATCCTTAAAAGGTCCCTAGTCGTAGGAGTTTCGAGACAGGGCATCGATACTCCAGAATAGACTAGTGTATACAGTCGAGACCCCGACGAGGGGCGGTGGCCGGTATCACAAGCCACTGGTGTCAGTTGGTGTAAGTCCATGCTACCTCTCCCGGTACTTTCGGGCAAGCGGAATTTGATGAAAAACGATTTTCTAGAGGTGGTAACATGGACTCAAAAACCTGGATCTTTGTTAAACATCTAACTAACAACCTAACTACGAGTTGCTAACTACTCGGTTAGGGGGTTATACCTTTCTTTTTCTCGAACTCCTTCGTCTTCAAGCTTCGATGGTCGTCCGAATCGGCTTCTCCCCGTCGTCTCCTTGCGCCGAAGATAGATCCACCTGAAAGCTTCAACCTTTGGCTCCTTCTTCGAACTTTGAAGAAACTAGTTCACTCGGTTTGCTAAACCTTATGAACTAGAGTGAGTAGAGAAGAGTTTGTATGGGATTTTATCTATGGTTCTTGGTTCTCAACTCATGAGACAAGTGAACCATAGAATCAAGAGAGGGAGAGCAAGAGGAGGAAGATGAGAGCTCAAGAACAAAAGAGAGAATGAGCATGAAAGAATGAGAGAAGACTTTTCTCATTTGGATCTCATAATCCAAAACAATCATAATACCTCATATCAATCAAGTATTATGTGATGGTTTAAGCAACCATAGCCATATCATTTCATGCACTCATTATGCACAAAAGAGCAAGCAAGCAAAAGTCTTTGCCATGAAATGATAGCTATAGTTATCATGATGGTCAACTAGTCAAGCCTAGTCAACCGGTCAACAAAGTCAACAAGTCAACAAAAGTCAACAAGTCAACAAAGTCAATCCCTCAACAACCATGTCACCATAATACTTAATTAATATAATTGTTAATCACATATCATATTCTCATTAGGGTTGAGCAAAAAGTCAATAGTCAACTGTCAACGGTCAACAACCCTAATGAGAATCCTCTGCCTCTGTCTCTCCGTCAACTGTGCATACACACCCGCATCCGCGTTCCGAGGAACACGAATGCATACTGGATAAATCCAATCCCAAAACGTACACTAGGATCTGGCTTAAACCAAAGCCCGCTAGTGTGAACTGTCCGGACACTGTACGTGCACAAGTGCACGGATGTGACCGAACCCTGTCGCAAAACCATGCGACCTGTTGCAAAACCATGCGACCTCTACTCTTTTGCCTAAAGGCGAATAGCTTTCTGTGTGGGACTCTAAAGACTCGACACTACGCTGGCAGTGGGTTTAACCACAGACCGCAAGCGGCACTAGCTGTGCGTAACGGTCCCCAGGTAGATGCCGATAAGAAGACTGACGAGGCGAAACCCATCTGAACTCCTACTGAGCCTGAATGTGACATTCTCCGTACAGTCCGGTCTGTTCGTCTGATACATCGCATGGCGGGCCTAGGGGGCGGTAAACGTCAGTCCCCCAATAGCGGTACAAGTCGTGTCGGAGTGAAGCCCAAAACACCCTGAGATAACACTGGAAGCCTACCAGTATATCTCGTTTGCCCTGGCCAGGGACTACTCGTGTAATGGCTCTCCTAGACACAGCGCGATGTCAACCCCGAATACCGGGAGAGACGAATCCTGTCTAACCGTCACTGCCTCCAAGTGCTTCGGGACTGCACCCAACTACCACCTGTTTGCACGACTCCTTTGAGCCGTGGTAGGGTAGTAATCAAAGTACAGTGGGAACACACTCGAGGCGAAGTGACAGTGTCAAGTCAGCGGACTAAGCTGTACTCATGTCACCTGGGAACTGATAACTGACGATAGGCATAATACCAACTAGTCAGTTCCCGACGAGTCCTGTCCAGTGTACTCGTAACCCAACGAGCACCCGCATACTATCTCAAGTACGACGTACCGACGGCTGTGGGACAGACCGTCTCCCACACTGGGATGAGAAGCGCATGCGCTAGTCTACTCCGGAGTATCGATGCCATGTCTCGATAGTCCTGCGACCAGGGACCTGCATAAGGATGTGCTTATAGATTACCCAGCCCCACTAGTATGACTGCCATCACAACGCCGGTAATCAAGCAAAGATCCTAAGGGCTCCACTAATGTGTATAGGCGATATACTAAAATAAACACATGTACACATTGAAGTAGAAACAAACCAAGTAGCATACTACTATTTTGAGCAAGATTGTATATACAAGGTGAATATCCCAAGCTTCCATTAAGTAATATACAAACTAGTATGATACAGAAATGGCCTCTAGGGCATATACACTAACAATCTCCCACTTGCACTAAGGCCATGTACTGGCGTATCGAAGACCTATCATCTCGATCAGCCGCTCGAACTGAGTCTGGGGCAAGGCCTTAGTGAATGGATCTGCAGTGTTATCTTCTGAAGCGACTCTCCGAACCTCGATCTCCTGGCGATCCACGATCTCCCTGATCAGGTGATACCTCCTCAAGATGTGTCTGGATCTCTGATGGGACCTGGGTTCCTTCGCTAAAGCTATAGCCCCGTTGTTGTCGCAATACAGAGGTATTGGATCAACAATGGACGGAACCACCTGAAGCTCTTTCAAGAACTTCCTCATCCAGACAGCTTCTTTTGCGGCATCAGATGCAGCGATGTATTCCGCTTCCATCGTCGAGTCTGCAACGGTTTCCTGTTTGGAACTCTTCCAACACACCGCCCCTCCATTGAGGGTAAAGACAAAACCCGACATGGACTTGGAATCATCCTTGTCACTCTGGAAGCTGGAGTCAGCAAAGGCCTCGATCTGGAGGTCTTTTCCGCCATACACCAAGAACATCTCCTTAGTCCTTCTCAGGTACTTGAAAATGTTCTTTACTGCTATCCTGTGTTTCTCCCCAGGGTTTGACTGATACCGGCTTACCACACTCAGTGCATAAGCTACATCCGGTCTGGTACACAACATCGCATACATTATAGAGCCTACCGCAGAAGCGTAGGGTATAATAGACATGCGATCCCACTCCAAATCAGTCTTGGGAGACATCTCTTTAGAAAGGGTGATCCCGTGACAAGCCGGTAGCTTACCGCGGTTGGAATCTTCCATACTGAATCTCTTCAGTATGGTGTCGATGTACCTGGACTGTGAAAGTCCTAAAATCCTCTTGGATCTATCACGATGGATCCGGATCCCCAGGATGTATGAGGCATCACCCAGGTCTTTCATGGAGAACCTGTGTGACAAGAACCCCTTGACAGATTGTAGCATAGGAATGTCATTTCCTATTAAGAGAATGTCATCCACGTATAAAACGAGGAATACTACAGTTCTCGCTACAAATCTACAATAGATGCATGGTTCATCTGGATTTTTGATAAAGCCAAATTCCTTGACCGTCTCATCAAAACAGATGTTCCAACTCCGCGATGCCTGCTTTAGTCCATAGATGGACTTAAGCAACTTGCACACCTTTCCGCTGCTCCCACTCTGAATGAAACCTTCTGGTTGGTCCATATAGACACACTCCTCTAAATTTCCATTTAGAAAAGCGGTCTTTACGTCCATTTGCCAGATCCCATAATCGTGGAAGGCAGCAATGGAAAGAAGGATCCGAATGGATTTCAGCATAGCCACTGGAGAAAAGGTTTCGTCATAGTCCAAGCCAGGTCTTTGACGGAAACCCTTTGCAACAAGTCTAGCTTTATAGGTCTCAACCTGTCCATCTACACCAATCTTCCTTTTGAAGATCCACTTGCATCCTACGGGTTTTACCCCGTCTGGAGCAATGTCCAACGTCCATACTTTGTTGGTGTACATGGACTCCATTTCGGTCCGCATTGCATCCAGCCATTTTACTGAGTCAACGCTCTGAATAGCCTGCTGGAAGCTAGTAGGCTCATCATAATCTATGATGCAATCCTCTCTATCCCCGTCTATGAGAAAACCGTAGAATCTCTCGGGCGGATGAGACTGCCTACTACTCCTGCGGAGTGGCGTAGAAATGTCCTGTTCTTTTGAACCCTCTGGTTCCACTAAGCTTTCAGTAATAGCTCGAGGTTCTGGAATTTCTTCCAGTTCTACTGTGCTCCCACTTATCTGGGTTTCTAAAAACTCAATTTCCAAGAAGTAGGCATGACGAGAAACAAGAACTATTTGTTCCTCTTCGCAGTAGAAGAAATATCCCTTGGAGTTCTTTGGATATCCCACGAACTTACACTGTACTGAGCGTGCCTCGAGTTTGTCCCCATGCTGTTTTTTGACAAAAGCTGGACATCCCCAGATCTTCAGATATTGAAGATAGGGTTTCTTCCCACTCCATAACTCATAAGGTGTGGTAGGCACAGTCTTAGTGGGAACTCGGTTCAAAAGGTATGCAGCTGATTCTAGCGCATACCCCCAGAATGATCGCGGCAACTCAGCGTTACTCATCATGGACCGTACCATATCCAATAGGGTTCGGTTCCGTCTCTCCGATACACCATTATGTTGTGGAGTGTATGGAGGAGTAAGCTGAGAGAGAATTCCGTTCTCTTTTAAATAGTCCAGGAACTCGACACTCAAGTATTCACCACCTCGATCCGATCTTAGAATCTTGATACTTTTGCCGGTCTGTTTTTCTACTTCATTCTTATATTCCTGGAATTTTCCAAAGGCTTCGGACTTATGTTTCATTAAGAAGACATAACCGTACCTTGAAAAGTCATCCGTAAAAGTAATGAAGTAAGAAAAACCGCTTCGCGCATGTGTAGACATTGGACCGCACACGTCGCTGTGTACGAGTCCCAAGAGCTCGCTCGCTCTTACTCCGTGTCCAGTGAACGGAGTCTTTGTCATCTTTCTTTTGAGACAGGATTGACAAGTGGCATACGATTGATATTCGAACGCATTCAAATATCCTTCTGTATGTAACTTCGTCAACCTTCTCTCATTGATGTGACCCAGTCTACAATGCCACAAGAAAGTCTGATTTATTTCCGGAGACTTTCTTTTATGTGTATTCTGGACATTGAAAATCTGTGGTTGGTTTAATACGTATATACCATTGCTCAATGTACCTGACCCAATCAGAACTTGATTAAGGTGAATGTTTACAACATTGCTTACAAACGCAAATTCATAACCTTCTTTAGAAACTAAAGATACAGAAATGATATTACAAGTTGCGTTGGGTACAAAAAAGCAATTACGCAAAACCAAAACATGTCCATCTGACATTCCCAGGTGATAGTCCCCCACGGCTTTAGCATCCATGCTAGCTCCGTTCGCAACTCTGAGGGTCATGTCACCTGCTTTCAAAACACTACGGTTTCTCAACGCCTGCAAAGAATTACAGATATGAGATCCTGATCCGGTATCCAATACCCAGGAAGTAGAGTTTATTGAAAGACAGTTTTCAATAACATACACACCTGAAGCTGAAGCTGCAACCTGCTTCAATTCCTGTGTTCTGGCCTTCCAGGCCCTGCAATCATTCTTCCAGTGTCCTTTCTTATGACAATAGAAGCATTCTTCCTTATCCACAAGCTTCCCCGCTTTCTTTGTTGCTTTAGCTTTTCCCTTCGTATCCACTTTACTAACACCGCCCCTTGGTTTGGCGGGGGCTTTCTTCTTCTTTCCCTTGGCTTTCGCCTTGGACCTAGAAGAAGATGATCCTCCTACAAACAAAGTAGATGTTTCCCTACCTTTCTGTAGGGTGCCCTCTGCGCTCCTCAGCATGTTGAGGAGCTTTGAAAGTTCAACTTCTTTTTCTTGTAAGTTGAAGTTCAGTATAAACTGGGCGTAAGTGGAAGGAAGGGACTGGAGAACTAAGTCGGTATATAGATCACTCTCCAATGTGGTCCCTAGGTCCGATAGCTCCTCAATGTAGCCGATCATCTTAAGCACGTGTTCTGCTACTGATGATCCGACGGCCATCCTTGCCGAAAATAACTTTTTCGACGCTTCGTATCTTGCGATACGAGATTGCTCTCCATACAGTTCTTTTGTATGAAAAAATATGGATTCCAAGTCCATATTCTCGTGCCTCCTCTGATGTTCATTGTCCATAGAGGCAAGTACGAGGCACTTGGCCTTCGCGCTATCAATCTCCCAAGTCTTACGGATTTCCTTATCCACGACGCTGGAAGTGGGACCAGGGACAGGGGGAGCTTTGGTGGTAAGAAGATACCCCAGCTTGTCGTAAGTGATTGCCATCTTGACATTCCTGAGCCAATCTTTGTAGTTTGGCCCTGTCGGTATGTTTTTATCTAGGAGTAACTTAAGTCCAGTCATGTCGATTGGTTGCTGCAATTAGGAGAGAGAAGAAACACTCAGCTTGATGCTCTTGCAAGTTTAGAATGGTTTTTAGTTTGTCTAAACAGGATGGCTCCCACTGTTTCTCGAATCCCTCCTCAAACCAAAAAGGAAGAATTAGTCAGGATCAATCTCACCGTACAATACTTGCTTAACCGTTCAGCCAGGCCAGTGTCGGTACTTCGAGGGAGGTTTTCCAACGCTTTCGCGAAGTTCCTTAATTAAATAACCTCTTTTCCCTGGGGGCGTAGCCCCGCTAACACCTTTCTAGACACCTACTTGGTTTATAGCATTGATCGTTAAGTGAGAAATTTCCCGAGGAGTAGCATATACTCACAGTAGGATCGGGATCCAAATATCATCGCGTGACGAAACTGAAGGAATCCTACCAGAATCATCACACTCCAAATGGTATGCAACACTAGCAAGTTTCAGTTCTTTTGAAACTCCCGATGTGGATTTTTGCCCCATGCTCTTATGACCTTGACTTTGGACAACAAATCATAAGTCACATGTCAAGTTCTACCCGTCGTTCTCCAGGTTAATTTGAATCCACCCGTACCTACCCTTGACTTTGGCCAACAAGGCAGTACGACTGTTCCAAACCAACGCATCTATCTATGCTGCACATGAATACCCAATAGCTACCAATCACTATGCCTTGACTTTGGCCAACAAACACAGCTTGAATACTATTGACTATTCATGTGAAACGACGGAGGGCTACGAATGGTTTTGGCAAAACCGTGAACGTAGTGAACTTGATATAATCGACGGAACGAGATAGCTTTTAAAAGGAGTGGCTCAAGCTCCGCATTTAAAAGTTAGTTTTGAAAAGAACCGAGTGGTTTTCCGAAAGTGTTCCAACGATTTTAACTTGGTTTATTTTCTTGCATTAGTTCTTTTAATGCGTGATATTCTTGCATTAGTTCTTTTAATGCGTCCCATCATTTAATCCTACCATTGCAGAAAACAACCAAAATATGACGTACGCTTATGCCATTCGCATTCGCCACGGGGCCCCGTCATTACCCGTTAGGTTACTTAACTAACGACAGAGCGGGGGCTGGGCTAGCGCGGCTGTAAAACATAAGCAACGCCTAAATAATATCATATATAGATATACTGCAATGATAGCCATTTCAGATCACAGATGAACACATTGGATATACTAGGAATCCGCAATTCGTACGAGCCTATAACGAAAAGCAGATTACACGGTCGCGGTGAATAGCCAATACCCCACCCAAGACCCCTACGGGTGCGGCAAACTACCCGCCAAGTACCCGAAGCGAAGCAACCTCCCTCAACTCCGTGAGTAGGCCACTCGGCACTTCGGCATACCCGGTAGTTTGTGCACCCCCTCCATGGGTCTATCCTAGGAGCAAAAAACAGTAAAAAGAAATTATACAATGACGGCTACAACCCCGACCCGGTTGTGCGGCCATACAAATAATTATTACATCAATTTACAAATTTACATGAATTGAAAGAAAAGAAAACTCTCGTCTCACAACACCCGGCTATTCACCCGCGACAATCCAATGAATTCATATACACATTCCAATAACATTACAGATCACAGATTTGTATAACCCCCACTAATCGACATATAGCGATTAGCAGACGTTCAATATAAATATCACATCACAGAAAAACCCGTCAGCTTAAGTCTTTTAGAAGTTCGATCAAAAATACGGATTTTTAGGACCCCAAAAATAAAATTTTCGTTCTGGAAAATCTGGGCAGAAAATATATATTCCAAAAATCCCAAAACAACCCCAGAAAAACACTGCACCAAACTTGGACCTCGGCCGAGTCAACTCGGCCGCGGATCCGCGGTGGGAGCGTGCTCCCGCCGCGTTTCCGCGGCGCTTTGACTCAATCGTTGGACCAAATTTGGTGGGTGATCACACAAAAGCCTGAGCCGATTTTTAAGATAAAATTTATCAATTTTTGAACAGAAAAAAAATCGACAGAAACTTAACATATTGGGTTCGTTTTGCGACTTTTTCTTTGATCGATCTTCTAGCTACTTTGCTAACATGTTAAATAGAGTTTAACTAGGCTCTGATACCACTGTAAGTCCATGCTACCTCTCCCGGTACTTTCGGGCAAGCGGAATTTGATGAAAAACGATTTTCTAGAGGTGGTAACATGGACTCAAAAACCCGGATCTTTGTTAAACATCTAACTAACAACCTAACTACGAGTTGCTAACTACTCGGTTAGGGGGTTATACCTTTCTTTTTCTCGAACTCCTTCGTCTTCAAGCTTCGATGGTCGTCCGAATCGGCTTCTCCCCGTCGTCTCCTTGCGCCGAAGATAGATCCACCTGAAAGCTTCAACCTTTGGCTCCTTCTTCGAACTTTGAAGAAACTAGTTCACTCGGTTTGCTAAACCTTGTGAACTAAAGTGAGTAGAGAAGAGTTTGTATGGGATTTTATCTATGGTTCTTGGTTCTCAACTCATGAGACAAGTGAACCATAGAATCAAGAGAGGGAGAGCAAGAGGAGGAAGATGAGAGCTCAAGAACAAGAGAGAGAATGAGCATGAAAGAATGAGAGAAGACTTTTCTCATTTGGCTCTCATAATCCAAAACAATCATAACACCTCATATCAATCAAGTATTATGTGATGGTTTAAGCAACCATAGCCATATCATTTCATGCACTCATTTTGCACAAAAGAGCAAGCAAGCAAGCAAAAGTCTTTGCCATGAAATGATAGCTATAGTTATCATGATGGTCAACTAGTCAAGCCTAGTCAACCGGTCAACAAAGTCAACAAGTCAACAAAAGTCAACAAGTCAACAAAGTCAATCCCTCAACAACCATGTCACCATAATACTTAATTAATATAATTGTTAATCACATATCATATTCTCATTAGGGTTGAGCAAAAAGTCAATAGTCAACTGTCAACGGTCTACAACCCTAATGAGAATCCTCTGCCTCTGTCTCTCCGTCAACTGTGCATACACACCCGCATCCGCGTTCCGAGGAACACGAATGCATACTGGATAAATCCAATCCCAAAACGTACACTAGGATCTGGCTTAAACCAAAGCCCGCTAGTGTGAACTGTCCGGACACTGTACGTGCACAAGTGCACGGATGTGACCAAACCCTGTCGTAAAACCATGCGACCTGTCGCAAAACCATGCGACCTCTACTCTTTTGCCTAAAGGCGAATAGCTTTCTGTGTGGGACTCTAAAGACTCGACACTATGCTGGCAGTGGGTTTAACCACAGACCGCAAGCGGCACTAGCTGTGCGTAACGGTCCCCAGGTAGATGCCGACAAGAACACTGACGAGGCGAAACCCATCTGAACTCCTACTGAGCCTGAATGTGACATTCTCCGTACAGTCCGGTCTGTTCGTCTGATACATCGCATGGCGGGCCTAGGGGGCGGTAAACGTCAGTCCCCTAATAGCGGTACAAGTCGTGTCGGAGTGAAGCCCAAAACACCCTGAGATAACACTGGAAGCCTACCAGTATATCTCGTTTGCCCTGGCCAGGGACTACTCGTGTAATGGCTCTCCTAGACACAGCGCGATGTCAACCCCCAATACCGGGAGAGACGAATCCTGTCTAACCGTCACTGCCTCCAAGTGCTTCGGGACTGCACCCAACTACCACCTGTTTGCACGACTCCTTTGAGCCGTGGTAGGGTAGTAATCAAAGTACAGTGGGAACACACTCGAGGCGAAGTGACAGTGTCAAGTCAGCGGACTAAGCTGTACTCATGTCACCTGGGAACTGATAACTAACGATAGGCATAATACCAACTAGTCAGTTCCCGACGAGTCCTGTCCAGTGTACTCGTAACCCAACGAGCACCCGCATACTATCTCAAGTACGACGTACCGACGGCTGTGGGACAGACCGTCTCCTACACTGGGATGAGAAGCGCATGCGCTAGTCTACTCCGGAGTATCGATGCCCTGTCTCGATAGTCCTGCGACTAGGGACCTGCATAAGGATGTGCTTATAGATTACCCAGCCCCACTAGTGTGACTGCCATCACAACGCCGGTAATCAAGCAAAGATCCTAAGGGCTCCACTAATGTGTATAGGCGATATACTAAAATAAACACATGTACACATTGAAGGAGAAACAAACCAAGTAGCATACTAGTGTGACTGCCATCACAACGCCGGTAATCAAGCAAAGATCCTAAGGGCTCTACTAATGCGTATAGGTGATATAATAAAGAAACACACATGTACACATTAAAGCAGAGACAAACCAAGTAGCATACTACTATATTGAGCAAGATTGTCTGTACAACTGTGAATATCCCAAGCTTCCATCATGTAATATACATACTAGTATGATACAGTAATGGCCTCTAGGGCATATACACTAACAATCTCCCACTTGCACTAAGGCCATGTACTAGCGTATCGAAGACCTATCATCTCGATCAGCCGCTCGAACTGAGTCTGGGGTAAGGCCTTCGTGAATGGGTCCGCTGTGTTGTCCTTTGTGTCCACTCTCCGCACCTCGATTTCCTGGCGATCAATGATCTCCCTGATCAGGTGATACCGCCTTAAGATGTGCCTGGATTTCTGATGGGACCTTGGTTCCTTCGCTAAAGCTATAGCCCCATTGTTATCGCAATACAAAGGTATTGGGTCAACAATGGACGGAACCACCTGAAGTTCACTAATGAACTTCTTCATCCAGACCGCCTCTTTTGCGGCATCGCTTGCAGCAATGCATTCAGCCTCCATCGTCGAGTCTGCGACGGTATCCTGTTTGGAACTCCTCCAACATACCGCCCCTCCGTTGAGGGTAAACACAAAACCCGAGACAGACTTGCTGTCATCTTTGTCACTCTGGAAGCTTGAATCGGTAAAGGACTCGACCCTGATGTCTCCATTACCGTAAACCAGGAACATCTCCTTAGTCCTTCTCAGGTACTTGAGAATGTTCTTCACTGCTGTCCAGTGGTCCTCACCTGGGTCTGACTGATATCGGCTTACCGCGCTCAGTGCGTAAGCTACATCTGGTCTTGTACATAGCATCGCATACATTATAGACCCTACCGCCGAAGCGTAGGGTATAGTGCTCATGCGAACCCTCTCCTCGTCAGTCTTAGGAGACATCTTCTTGGAGAGGGTAATTCCGTGCAATGCGGGTACGCTACCGCGCTTGGAATCCTCCATACTAAATCTCTTTAGTACGGTCTCTATGTACCTGGACTGCGAAAGTCCCAGTAGTCTCTTGGATCTATCTCTATAGATCTTGATCCCCAGAATGTACGAGGCATCACCCAGGTCCTTCATGGAGAACCTTTGTGACAAAAATAGCTTGACCGATTGTAGCATAGGAATGTCATTTCCTATCAAAAGAATGTCGTCCACGTACAAGACTAGGAACACGACAGTTTGTCCTACAATCTTCTTATAAACACAGGGTTCATCTTCGTTCTTGATGAAATCAAATTCCTTGATTGCCTCATCAAAACAGATGTTCCAGCTCCGCGATGCCTGCATTAATCCATAAATGGATTTAAGCAACTTGCACACCTTCCCGCTGCTCCCACTGTCTACGAAACCTTCTGGTTGATCCATGTAAACGCACTCTTCCAAACAACCGTTTAGGAAAGCCGTTTTAACATCCATCTGCCAGATTTCATAGTCATGGAAGGCAGCAATGGCAAGTAGGATCCGAATGGATTTGAGCATAGCCACCGGAGAAAAAGTTTCATCATAGTCCAAACCAGGTCTTTGACGAAAACCTTTTGCAACGAGTCTAGCTTTATAGGTTTCCACCTGCCCATCTACACCAAGTTTCCTTTTGTAGATCCATTTGCATCCAACGGGTTTTACCCCTGGTGGAGCAATATCCAAGGTCCACACTTTATTGGCGTACATGGACTCCATTTCGGATTGCATTGCTTCCTGCCACTTATCAGAGTCCCTACTAATAATGGCCTGCGTGAAACTGGTAGGGTCATCTTCTTCCAAGATGCAATCCTCTCGATCCCCGTCTATGAGAAAACCGTAGTATCTCTCGGGCGGATGAGAAATCCTACCAGATCTGCGGAGTGGCTGAGGTTCGTTGGTTGTAACTGAATCTAGCGGTTCCACCAAATCTTTTGTTAAAGCTTGTGTTTCTGGAATTTCATCCAGTTCTACCGTGCTGCCACTAATATTTTTAACAAGAAATTCTTTTTCCAAAAATGTGGCATTTCTTGAAACAATTATCTTCTGTTCCTCTGCATGGTAGAATAGATACCCACTTGAATCTTTTGGGTATCCCACAAACTTACACAAAACTGCCCGTGCCTCAAGTTTGTCTGGGTTCTGCTTTTTGACATAAGCTGGGCAACCCCAAATCTTAATACGTTTAAAATACAAACTCTTACCACTCCATATTTCATACGGAGTCTTAGGCACGGATTTGGATGGAACTTGATTCAATAGATGCGCTGCAGTTTGAAGTGCATATCCCCAAAATGAAAGAGGCAACTCGGCACTACTCATCATGGAGCGAACCATATCCAATAGGGTACGATTCCTCCGCTCCGAAACACCGTTGTGCTGTGGTGTATAAGGAGGAGTAAGCTGAGAGAGAATGCCATTCTCTTTTAAGTAATCTAGGAATTCCGTGCTTAAGTACTCCCCTCCCCTATCAGACCTGAGGATCTTGATACTTTTGCCAGTCTGGTTCTCTACTTCGTTTCTGAATTCCTTGAATTTCTCAAAAGCTTCAGATTTGTGTTTCATAAGATACACATATCCGAACCTAAAGAGATCGTCAGTGAATGAGATGAAGTACGAGAACCCACCCCTTGCATGTATAGACATCGGACCACATACATCACTGTATATGAGTCCCAAGAGCTCTGTTGCCCTCTCTCCATGTCCGGTGAACGGAGATTTGGTCATCTTCCCTTTGAGACAAGACTGACAAGTTTCATAGGATGAAAACTCGAACGTATTCAAGAGTCCATCTTTATGCAACTTATTCAGTCTTTTCTCTCCGATATGACCAAGTCTACAATGCCACAAGTAGGATTCATTCGTATCTGAATTCTTCCTCTTGCGTGTGTTTTGTATATTGAGAACTGTATTCTGATTTAGAACGTAGATACTATTACACAGTGTACCCTCTGCAACCAGTACCTTATGAAGGTAAATGTTCATGATATTTCTATCAAGAACAAAGTTATATCCATCTTTATCGAGTAAAGAAACTGATATGATGTTGCAAACCATGGAGGGTACATAGTAGCAATCGTTCAAAATCATAGTCTTGCCATTTAGCAATACTAGGTGATATTCACCGACGGCTGCCGCATTAACTTGTGCTCCGTTCGCTACTCTGAGCGACATATCACCCGGTGCAACTTTCCTACTTTTTCTCAATCCCTGTAATAAATTACAGATATAAGATCATGATCCGGTATCAAGTACCCAGGAGGTAGGGCTGACCGTAAAACAGTTCTCAATTACAAGAACACCTGAAGTAGATGCAAAACCATGCTTCTTCTTCAACTGGGTATCCTTGAAATCCATACAATCCCCTTTCCCTTGCTCATACTTATGACTGTTGTCACAAGTTAGAGCCGAACCAATGTTCCCTAGCCCCGAATAAGAATTCGGATCGGTCAAGCGATACATTTTATTATCTTGATTGGAGCGTGAAACGGTTGCTACCTGGAGAGAGAGAAAAGAAACACTTAGCGTGCGCTCTTGCAAGTTTAGATTGGTTTTTAATTTATCTAAACAGGATGGCTCCCACTGTCTCTCGAATCCCTCCTCAAACCATAAAGGAAGAATTAGTCGGGATCAATCTCACCGTACAATACTTGCTTAACCGTTCAGCCAGGCCAGTGTCGGTACTTCGAGGGAGGTTTTCCAACGCTTTCGCGAAGTTCCTTAATTAAGTAACCTCTTTTCCCTGTGGGCGTAGCCCCGCTAACACCTTTCTAGACACCTACTTGGTTTATAGCATTGATCGTTAAGCGAGAAAGTTTCCGAGGAGTAGCATATACTCACAGTAGGATCGGGATCCAAATATCATCGCGTGACAAAACTGAAGGAATCCTACCAGAATCATCACACTCCAAATGGTATGCAACACTAGCAAGTTTCAGTACTTTTGAAACTCCCGATGTGGTTTTTGCCCCTAGGACCCAAGTGACCTTGACACAGTCAACAAATCAAAGAGTCCTAGTCAAGTTCAGCCCGTCATTATCTTGATTGCATTAAACCCACATGCATAACCCTTGACACAGTCAACAAGGTTATACAAATGTCCTAACCAATCACATTGTATCCAGCAAATAAGCAACACTTAGCTACCGTTCACTGCGCCTTGGCACAGTCAACAAACGCAGCACGAATACTAAGTATAACTTATAAGAAACGACGGAGGGCTACGGCTGGGTTTTCGGCGAAAAACCCGTTAACGTAATGAACTTGATATCGTTGAAGGAACGTGATACTGGGTTTGAAAATATAGTGGCGAAAACTTTTGCTAAAGAGGTCACTCCCTGTGAAGGGATCTCGGCTCTTTCCTCGTCGAATGAGGTGCAGGATATTCCAAACTGAATACCTCGATGCAAAGCAAGAATAATCGACTATAGTGAAGTTATTACCCTGACGCAAACTTTTGTCCAAGGGGTCACTCCCGATGAGGGGATCTCGGCCCTTACCTCGTCGAATGAGGTGCTGGGCATTCATAACCGAATACCTCGATGCAAAACAAAAATGAACGTCCTTGTAATAACAGCTTTTTGAAAAAAATTTCCAACAACGTCTTTTAGGTTTATTTTCTTGCATTAGTTCTTTTAATGCGTCCCATCATTTAAATCCTACCACTGCAAAAAACAACCAAAATATGACGTACGCTTATGCCATTCGCATTCGCCACGGGGCCCCGTCATCACCCGTTAGGTTACTTAACTAACGACAGAGCGGGGGCTGGGCTAGCGCGGCTGTAAAACATACGCAATGCCTAAATAGTTATTATATATAGATATATAGCAATGATAGCCAATCCAGATCACAGATGAACACTTTGGATATACTAGGAACCCGCGATTCGTTCGAGCCTGCAACGAAAAGCGGATTACACGGTCGCGATGAATAGCCAATACCCCACCCAAGACCCATACGGGTGCGGCAAACTACCCGCCAAGTACCCAAAGCGAAGCAACCTCCCTCAACGCCGTGAGTAGGCAACTCGGCACTTCGAGATACCCGGTAGTTTGTGCACCCCCTCCATGGGTCTATCCTAGGAGCAAAAACAGTAAAAAGAATTATACAATGACGGCTACAACCCCGACCCGGTTGTGCGGCCATACAAATAATATTACATCAATTTACAAATTTATTACATGAATGAAAGAAAAATAAACTCTCATCTCACATCCACCCCGGCTATTCATCCGCGTCAATCCAACGAGTTCATATACACAAACCATCAACCATCACAGATCACAGATATGTATAACCCCCACTAATCGACGTATAGCTATTAGTAGACGTTCAATACACATATAACATTACAGATATAACCATTAGCCAAAGTCTACAGAACATCGACCAAAAATACGGATTTTTGAGCCCCAAAAACAAATTTTGCTTTCTGGAAAATTTGGGCAGAAAAGTCATATACCAAAAATCCTAAAAACTCACCAGAAACAAACTGCAACAAAAATGATCAACGGCCGAGTCAACTCGGTCGCGGTTCCGCGGCAGAAGCAAGCTTCTGCCGCGGAACTGCGGTGAGTTGGTCGACTCGTGCGATCATTTTTCTTGCCTGTTCTAAGAAAAGCCTGAGCCGATTTTTAAGACATGATTTATTATCTTTTGAGCAGAAAAAAAATCGGCAGAAACTCAGGGTTTCCGGGGTGTTTTTCGGTTTTTTCGTTCGGTCGATATTCTAAATACCTTGCTAACATGCTAGGGTGTGTTTAACCTGGCTCTGATACCACTGTTAGGTCCACGTTACCTCTCCCGGTTCATTCGGGGTTGCGGAAACGGTAAAACAAAAATTTTTCTGAACATGGTAACATGGACCGTAAAAGCCGGATCTTTACTAAACAATACACTAGCATCCTAACTAGAGATTTACCTACTCGGTTAGGGGTTATACCTCAACTTGTACTCTTTCTCTTCTTGTTGTTCTTCTCCTTGCTTGCTCCGAGGCTTGATCCGGACTTTGGTCACCTCCGCGGCCTCCTTGAGTCGAAGACGATCCACCCGAGAGATGTACACCGAGCTCCACCTCGAGCCGAAGTAACTAGGGCAAAGAGATTGCTAATCTAGAAGCCCTAGGTTGTGTAGAGGAGATGTATGGATGTGTTTGTCTTTGTGGGATCTTTTTCTCTCAACACATGAGATCAAAAGATGAGATCAAGAGGAGGAAGAAGAAGGAGAAACTTAGCAACCATGGAGCTTTTCTTTTTCTTCTCACTTCAAGAGAGAGAATGAGAAGAGAATAATGAAAAGATTAAAAACAAATGAAAATGAACCATGGTTGCAATAATACACAAAATCATCATTACTAATCCTATCATGATAAAAGTTGATGGCACATTGAATTGACCATTATCATAACACAAGAAATAAAAAGAAAATGAAAGAAGAGTGTGGATCTCTCTTGAAGGTCAATGGTCAACACGGTCAACGGGTCAACAAAGTCAAGAGAGATCCAAGTGGTCAAATGGTCAATGCAATTAGCCATCACAAATCTATCACTAAAAGGATTAGTAAACAATGTCTCCGGCTCATAACGGTTTTGACCAAACGAACTGTCAAAACCCTAATGAGTGTGTCACATTACGGTTTTGGCCGAACCAACTGCCAAAACCCTAATGGGGCACCTCCTCCTTCATCTCTCCTCAAAATTGTGCATACACACCCGCATCCACTTTCCGTAGAATGCGGATACACAGAAGACAAAACAAATCCATCTGTACAATACTAGGATCTGGCTTAAACCAAAGCCCACTAGTATTGCCTGCCCGAACAGCATACGCACACAAGTGTACGTAAGTGATCGTAGCCCTGCCGTAAAACCATACGGCCTCTACATGTTTCGCTCAGTGCAGGGAAACTCTCTGTGTGGGACTCTAAAGACTCGACACTACGCTGGCAGTGGGTTTAACCACAGACCGCAAGCGGCACTAGCTGTACGTAACGGTCGCCAGGTAGATGTCGATAAGAAGGCCGATGAGGTAAACCCATCCGAACTCCTACTGAGCCTATATGTGACAATCTCCGTACAGTCCGGTCTGTTCGTCTGATACATCGCATGGCGGGCCTAGGGGGGCGGTAAACGTCAGTCCCCTAATAGCGGTACAAGTCGTGTCGGAGTGAAGCCCAGAACACCCTGAGATAACACTGGAAACCTACCAGTATATCTCGCTTGCCCTGGCCAGGGACTACTCGTGTAATGGCTCTCCTAGACACAGCGCGATGTCAACCCCCAATACCGGGAGAGACGAATCCTGTCTAACCGTCACTGCCTCCAAGTGCTTCGGGACTGCACCCAACTACTACCTGTTTGCACGACTCAGTAGAGCCGTGGTAGGGTAGTAATCAAAGAACAGTGGGAACACACTCGAGGCGAAGTGACAGTGTCAAGTCAGCGGACTAAGCTGTACTCATGTCACCTGGGAACTGATAACTGACGATAGGTATAATACCAACCATCAGTTCCCGACGAGTCCTGTCCAGTGTACTCGTAACCTAACGAGCACCCGCATACTATCTCAAGTACGACGTATTGACGGCTGTGGGACAGACCGTCTCCCGTGCTGGGATGAGAAGCGCATACGCTAGTCTACTCCGGAGTATCGATGCCCTATCTCGATAATCCCATGACTAGGGACGTGTATAAGGATGTGCTTGTGGATTACCCAGCCCCCACAAGTGTGATCGCCATCACAACGCCGGTAATCAAGCAAAGATCCTAAGGGCTCTACTAATGCGTATAGGTGATATAATAAAGAAACACACATGTACACATTAAAGCAGAGACAAACCAAGTAGCATACTACTATATTAAGCAAGATTGTCTGTACAACTGTGAATATCCCAAGCTTCCATCAAGTAATATACATACTAGTATGATACAGTAATGGCCTCTAGGGCATATACACTAACAGGGTATACATCGCCTAAAACAGCCTAGGACCAATATCCTAGCATATCATATCTCATATCACGATCACATGTCGACCACTTTATTTATAACACTATTCACCCGTATCGTCGCCCCAAGATCCGCTATAACACCAGGACGTACCTCAAGTATGAATCCTGCCATATCGCCGATATCCCAATCTCAATACAAATCTAATCGACTCATCTCAATACAAATCTAATCGACTCATCTCAATCCCAAGTATCATCCTCAATTCCGTATGTGAACGCATAGTCCCATACCCATGTGAACATATAACTATGAAGAATCCCATAAGCACACATAAATAGGAATGTATGCAAGTATGTATGTGTGTATGTATGCGTGTATATATAGTGCAACACTACCCTAGGGTTCGCAACACTAAAGTAATCCAACACACCAATATCCATCCTAACATCATTATTAATCCCAAATAACATATAATGATTGTTGGTGTGCGTACGCATCCGTATATACCACCACGGACTGCGGGGGTGCTATACGCCATCCACCCGACTTCTCCCCGTAGATATAAATCTACTCACCTGGTCCTCGCTAGCCAGTGCCGACGTCGCTACGCGCTTGCTTGTCGTCTCGAAGACCACATGGGGTACCTATATATCATAACACACCGTATCGCATTAAAATCCGACTCATGACCAAAACGACTCACGAATCCCACATAGGTCAAAACCTATGGTTTGCTTCCACAAATCAACTTAAAAACTCTCGACGTCGGCGTACAAACGCCAAACCATCGAGAAAAACCCAAACACACTCATTTGCACGATCACAAGCACTAATTATACTATAAAATAGGTTAAAATTCTCAAAAACCCCAAATTCACCTTAAAAGTCATTTTTCCGAAAATCTAGCAAGCAAAAATTACCCGTTTTTGTACAAAACTCGATGTTTAAACAAATCTAGCGGCCATAATACTTATTAATTATCTTAAATAAGTCATAAAAACAATTTCCATAATTTAATCCCAATAAATTTCATTAACCCCAAAATTCTAGTTTACAATATACCCACATTTTAACAATTTTATAGCAAAATGCCAAAACAACAATTTAGCTTGGATTTTCATGAACTAAAAGCATTAAACCACTCAATATAATATTTATAATGATATGAAACCTTAATTTGAATTTTATCTCACAAGAATATAATTATTTTAAAAACCTAGTTTACAAATTAGCATAATTAACACAATTTTTAAACTAACCATTAACAACTAGCTACTAATCTTGTTTTAACATGTCATAAGAGCCTAAAAACATCACACAACCATACACCAATCTCACAAAACCCTAACTTGATTTTAAAACCCAATTCTAGAATTTCCAAACCCTAACTTGAAGATTTATAACTAGCAATTCAACCACTTTAACACTTGAATACAATAGCTTATCATAATTAAACAACAATCTAGTTATAAGGTTAAGAATTTACCCCACAATTATCTTGAGATCTAACAAGAATGTAGACCTCCAAATTGAAATCCTTGCACCAAGATCCATGCTATAGGGGCTAAGGAAAAATGGGTAGGAGTTTGATTTGGATTTTGGTTTGATTTTGGATGGAATTTTGGAGATTTTTGGAAGGGTTTTGAGTGGAATGAGATGGGGGAAAAGAGGAGGGCAGCATGAGGAGGCTCGGCTGCAGCAAAAGGAATGAGAGGAGAGAGAGTGAGGTGGGGAAAATAATTGGTCATGTCAAGAAAAGTCCAAGTCAACCCAAATCCATACCTCATTTCTTATTCTTTCTTTTCCTTTTCTTGTCTTTGCTTTAAAGTGTGAAATGGGAGGCCCAAGATTGTTGGGCTGATCAAGGGGGCCGGCCAAAGCATGTTGGGGGAATGGGTGTGGGTTTTGTTTGGGTGAGAAAAAGAGATAAGTGCAGTAACCCACTTCCATTACACTATTTTCACCGAAAAAAGCCTTTTTTTCATCGATATTTTCTAAACCGTTTTGGCAAACGATTTTATTTCAAAAACCACATGATAAAATTTTATTTAATGTTTTATGATGCACAAAATTTGTTTCAACTCATTCCAATTTGTAATTTTCCCTAATTAAATGTATTAGTGACGGCTTAAAATAATATTAAAATGATTAATTTCGGAAAAATTTTCAGAAAATTTGAAATTTCACCAGTGGCTCCATAAACACCAGATACTAGCAATTACATAGCTAGAATATGTATATTTAATTTTTATAATAAGATATTTGTATTTTGACTTTTTACAGAAAACCACCTTATTTTACCGTTTTTCCGAAATTTCACCGAAACGATTTTCAAAACGTTACAATCTTCCCCCCTTAAAGAAATTCGGTCCCCGAATTTAAATTAAAACTCCCCCCAAATACTAAAACATCTAAGCAAAACCATCAAGTCGTCGGGGCTCCGAAATCGGAAATACATAAAACAAATCGTAGCGCAGCGCATGCGCGTGAAAAATGAGCATATAACTCAATCAAAACTCCGTCAAGCATCCCGCAATCATCGGAGTCATGGGGAAGACATCAATACCAAATCCAAAGCAAAACCAATATGATATAACTCGAAACTATACATGTAAATATCGAATATATATATATGTAAGTATCTGAAGGAAATGCATGCCAAATCTCTTTAAGTCGCTGTGCAACGCGTATAACACTGCACAGTGGCGGACGTCTATCATAAGAAAATAACTATATACATATATACCTTCGTTTGAAATGTACGTTCCGCCGTTTTGGAAACAATTTAGAAGGGTCTCCTTGTTTTAAACATTTCGTGTCGTATCAGACATGTAGGTAAATACTGAGGCTATAGCTCGCTTTTTGGAAATCCCTTCAATAACTATCAATGCATGCAAAATATTTTCAGGTACTGTCCTCTGACTAGTCCTGCTCAGTACGAAAACACATAGCAATATCATAAAAACGTACTGCTCTATAACAAAAAAGCAATCGCAAAATACGCGTATGAATACTACGTGCGTCTGGTGCGCACGGAAATCAAAATCCATATATGTGCCATACATATGCACAGAAACAATATCTAAGTGCGTCGGGTGTGCACGAAACATCAGTCGTAGGCAACATGTGTACCTGACAGCAAAATCAGGTGTATCTGACATGCACGAAAAATCTCGATTTAGTGCATCTGGTGTGCACCAAAATCACATCTCAAAACATGCGCTCAACATGCGTGAAAATCCAAGGCAGGTGCATCCATCATGCACGAAATCATGAAATCCAATATCAAGCGCCGAACATGCGCAAAATCAAATCAGGTGCACAAGGTGCACGAAACAAATATCGGGTATCACAATCGAAATCGAAGTCCAGTGCATCTAAGTGGACAAAATGCGTATCACTGCACTGCAAGCATATGTGAATCATACCGAGTGCAAAAACCAAATCGTGTGCGCAACTCAAATGTCTAAAACCTAAAAATCACAAACATGTGAAACCAAACCACGAAAACGATATCAAGTGCAACACTGTGCAAAGATCGTAAATTCTCAATCATCAAAATCAAATCATGCGAATAAATCACCCAAAACATCGAAATCAATAATGGCGGAATAGTACCGCTCAAGCGCATCCTCTAAGAATCTCTGGCCAACTGTCGTGGTCACTCATAGCATGTCTCATCGACGAACCTGAACTCTGGCCTGCCGGTGTGCGTAACATGGCCACTCCTGGGTCCAAGTCTTCTTATAATTCATTCCAGAAAGGTCCTGTCGAGATCTCTCCCAAATCTCGTCTCTGCCGAACTGTCCGGAAGTCATCGTCCCTTACTAGATCTATTCTCGTTCCTGAACGGCTACATACTCATCGCGACTCCTTCTGGAAGGTATATCCAAGTACAATACCTCGGCATGCGTGCCGCATCTCTGATGTCGGCTGAGTGGAACGTCGTCTCATCAAGATCTCGTACGAACCTCTTCCTCCACTTTTCTCTAATGTCGACCGCTTCGGACTCGTCTCGTCGTGGCTGTATGGACTGAGCTCCAACGGCTATCCTCGTATCGGGAGTCTCCCAAGAGATGCATCTCACCACCTAGCATCCGAATTAAGTCAAGCCATCCGATCGAGTCGTCAACACCTCATAATCCCCCAAGAGCTCAACATCTTGGGTACAGTATAATAGTATCGAGTACATACCACAGCATCGGTGGTCCAGCCGTAGAAGGGCAAACCCAAGCCTCACTAATGGTGCCGTAGAACTGCCGCAAACCCGAAGGTTCAAAGGCTTTCACACGATCATTAAGTCGAGTTAGGGTTTCATTCTTCTAGAGGGACCATAGAATTGCCTGCATGTCTTTCCGACTACTTTAAACTTGGAATAATAGGTTTCAGACATTCGATCGTCTCTGTCGACTCCCAACGTCTCCGCGTGAAGTCGTCTCTAGCTGGAATCAATCTATCTGATGACCTCGCATCGGGGTAGGCGAACGATCCACATAACCTAGTCATTCATCCTCGATGACTAGCGACCTTCTATCATCTCTTAGTACAACTCATTCTGCACTAACTCCAGCATCTGGGGCAATATCTCGTCGTTCGCAGCAATAACTGGCTCGCTCGTCTGCATGCTGAATGATGCCTCAATCATCAGGAGTAAGCAACACACCAACGGTCATCAAAATCTGGCTGGCCTCTATCAACGGCTCAATCCTCTAGTGTCTATCATCACATCCGAGTAACCTCATAAAGGCGATCCGCCAAACGCTCGTGGCGCGGAAACACAGTAAAAAGACACATCTCTGCAATCGTGTGTTGCCGGAATTTCGCCCTGGTCAGTCCTCGTTCGTGACGAGCTCGTGCTGACCGCAACTCTAGCTGTAGCTCTCCCTGCCCGTAATCGTGGCAGCAAACCATAACTGGTACTGATGAGGCTAGATCGGAATGAATATAATATTGAGCAAAGAAATGTACATCCTAAGGCTTCTTAAGTGGAGTAGCGTATCGTAAATATACCGCGGAACATACCTACGGTACGCCACTCTACTTTAGTCACTTATTCCATCAACCAAGGGTCATCCTACGCTCCGAAGGTAAAACCTAACGCTCTGATACCAACTTTGTCACGTCCTGAAAGTACGGAATATGACCGGCACTTAAACTACGAACGTCTCGAGGCGTACGTAATCTAAGTAAGCCGAAAACCCATAAATCCAAACCAAGAAAAGTAGTAGAGTGAAGGAAAACCAATTTAAAACAAGTAGTTTTAATAGCATAAGCCGAATTATGCGGTTTTAAAAAAAACATCAATATTTCCCGAAAATTTCGGCAGAGTCTCCTTTGAAAATACAGGCCCCCAAACGGGATACAACATGAATAGTATACGAAATCAAAAAAAGGCATCCCCAAGCGGGAGCTAGCTCTTCGCCAATCGACGGTCACAACCACACAAGCAATATAATATACAACGCCAACGGCGAGGATCAAAATCTCAAAAGGGAACTCAAAACCATAAGAAAAAGAAACGCGCGACTCTAAGGTCGAATGAATAACATCACTGGTCTCTATATCAAAAATAAATACATGTTTGGTTGATGGAACTTCTAGATACAACAGAATAATGATATACAAGATATATAATGGGGGGTACGATACAAGTAAACCCACCTACTGGCAAATCACCCGAAGGAAACTATGCCCGCAAGCCGTAAAGAACCTGTACGGCAAACCTGCAAGAAACTGGGGCACAACGGGGGTGAGTTGCCAACTCGTGAATAGAAAAACATCTACGAAAAGAAATCGCATAAATAACGCAACCTAGGTCAATGATATATCCTCAATTATATATATAACAAGCAACCCATAACAATGGTTAGGGCAAATATCTAACCCAAGTGTAATTCCATGTGCCCGTGTCAGTGCCTCAGGTAGCAATGTATCATATGGATGAGGTATGAATGCATGAAAACAGAATACATGTAAATGAAGAACTGTTTTCATAATTTAGTGAGATTTCCTTTGTATTTTTAAAATGAGGTATCACAATGAAATCAGCATAAAACAGTGCCTAGCATCGGCACAAAACGTAATCCCAATATCTCGATATCTCTGTATCACAGTCTCTGTACCTCAATATCTAGGGCGCCGTCAGTCCAGACCGGCCCCTACCATCCATCTCAAGACCACGACGGTATCCTCCGGATATCCGACGCGTCGGGTAAAATCACCGGTAGGTAGTGCTCCCCTGCCAGGCTCACATCGTCATCATCACGCGCTTCTTGCCCCGGGGTACCTTACCGGGTCCACCATGTACCCGAAACGGTTCATCCGTCTCCTCGAACGGGTCTCGAAATCCATCAGCAAACTCATGGTGGACGACTCATACATCATGGGAAAAAACCGCACTTTTTATTTAAAAAGAGAGAAATCAGTTTATATAAGTTTTGCGGTTTCCCCCCCCCCCCCAAATCCAGAAAATCTCATGGAAATCCGAATCCAAATCATCAATAGCATGTAAAACCATGAATATAGGCATAACAATGAATAACAGTATGCATGAAGTGACAAGTAATAACTACAATGTTAAGCTGGCATATAAGGCAGGTACACTAATATCATGTCAAATTACTAACAAGCTAAGTCAAGCAATAATATTTCTAAGGTGTACGTGACATGGCAATTACCGATGAAGATGTGTGTGAGCCGGCAAGTAAGTGTACGTGGTACATACGCATCATCGGTAATGGTGCTGGTGTCCTAACAATATGATATCAACAATGCAATAAGAAATTATAACATAAGTATGCGATGCGGAGCGAACAGCAATAATGAACGGAATACTAGACACAACGATAACTAAACTGCTTTACCCTAATATAAATCCTACAAATGGTGCCTTTTGAAATAACACGAATCATGGGGTTTTGAAAATAGGGGCTACGGTGTTTTTATGAAAAGATACGTCTTTTGAAATATCCGTAGGATCCCTTGGGCTGTCTTTTAAAATACCCACGATTCGTTAGTTTTTGAAATAGGTAAGAATCGAATCTAATCTAGCAACTAAACTAAACTAAAGGACTAAGTTAACAAGCTGGACTACAGGTAGGGAAACCGCCTAACATCTGAGTCGATACATATACATACCTGTATATATATTAGTCGGCGATCCCGCCTCAATAATATCATATCCGATACCATATCTATAATCAGACATCCCAAGTCAAGAGTGCGGATCAATCCTCAAAATATAGCTCGTACGTAAATCCGTTGTACGGCATCCCAAAATCTGGGCACGGGTCAATATCATATTCCTCACACTATTCCTCTGGTATCCTCTTTATCCAAGATCATAGTCTAGGGTACTGACCTATGTCTAATACAATACCAATATCCTCAATACCCATGATCTGACTACAGATCGACAGTCTCGTACAAACCGATATCATCAGCACATATCATCATCAAGGGGTATACATCGCCCAAAACAGCCTAGGACCAATATCCTAGCATATCATATCTCATATCACGATCACATGTCGACCACTTTATTTATAACACTATTCACCCGTATCGTCGCCCCAAGATCCGCTATAACACCAGGACGTACCTCAAGTACGAATCCTGCCATATCGCCGATATCCCAATCTCAATACAAATCTAATCGACTCATCTCAATCCCAAGTATCATCCTCAATTCCGTATGTGAACGCATAGTCCCATACCCATGTGAACACATAACTATGAAGAATCCCATAAGCACATATAAATAGGAATGTATGCAAGTATGTATGTGTGTATGTATGCGTGTATATGTAGTGCAACACTACCCTAGGGTTCGCAACACTAAAGTAATCCAACACACCAATATTCATCCTAACATCGTTATTAATCCCAAATAACATATAATGATTGTTGGTGTGTGTACGCATCCGTATATACCACCACGGACTGCGGGGGTGCTATACGCCATCCACCCGACTTCTCCCCGTAGATATAAATCTACTCACCTGGTCCTCGCTAGCCGGTGCCGACGTCGCCACGCGCTTGCTTGTCGTCTCGAAGCCCACATGGGATACCTACATATCATAACACACCGTATCGCATTAAAATTCGACTCATGACCAAAACGACTCACGAATCCCACATAGGTCAAAACCTATGGTTTGCTTCCACAAATCAACTTAAAAACCCTCGACGTCGGCGTACAAACGCCAAACCATCGAGAAAAACCCAAACACACTCATTTGCATAATCACAAGCACTAATTATACTATAAAATAGGTTAAAATTCTCAAAAACCCCAAATTCACCTTAAAAGCCATTTTTCCGAAAATCTAGCAAGCAAAAATTACCCGTTTTTGTACAAAACTCGATGTTTAAACAAATCTAGCGGCCATAATACTTATTAATTATCTTAAATAAGTCATAAAAACAATTTCCATAATTTAATCCCAATAAATTTCATTAACCCTAAAATTCTAGTTTACAATATACCCAAATTTTAACAATTTTATAGCAAAATGCCAAAACAACAATTTAGCTTGGATTTTCATGAACTAAAAGCATTAAACCACTCAATATAATATTTATAATGATATGAAATCTTAATTTGAATTTTATCTCACAAGAATATAATTATTTTAAAAACCTAGTTTACAAATTAGCATAATTAACACAATTTTTAAACTAACCATTAACAACTAGCTACTAATCTTGTTTTAACATGTCATAAGAGCCTAAAAACATCACACAACCATACACCAATCTCACAAAACCCTAACTTGATTTTAAAACCCAATTCTAGAATTTCCAAACCCTAACTTGAAGATTTATAACTAGCAATTCAACCACTTTAACACTTGAATACAATAGCTTATCATAATTAAACAACAATCTAGTTATAAGGTTAAGAATTTACCCCACAATTATCTTGAGATCTAACAAGAATCTAGACTTCCAAATTGAAATCCTTGCACCAAGATCCATGCTATAGGGGCTAAGGAAAAATGGGTAGGAGTTTGATTTGAATTTTGGTTTGATTTTGGATGGAATTTTGGAGATTTTTGGAAGGGTTTTGAGTGGAATGAGATGAGGGAAAAGAGGAGGGCAGCATGAGGAGGCTCGGCTGCAGCAAAAGGAATGAGAGGAGAGAGAGTGAGGTGGGGAAAATAATTGTTCATGTCAAGAAAAGTCCAAGTCAACCCAAATCCATACCTCATTTCTTATTCTTTCTTTTCCTTTTCTTTTCTTTGCTTTAAACTGTGAAATGGGAGGCCCAAGATTGTTGGGCTGATCAAGGGGGCCGGCCAAAGCATGTTGGGGGAATGGGTGTGGGTTTTGTTTGGGTGAGAAAAAGAGATAAGTGCAGTAACCCACTTCCATTACACTATTTTCACCGAAAAAAGCCTTTTTTCATCGATATTTTCTAAACCGTTTTCGCAAACGATTTCATTTCAAAAACCATATGATAAAATTTTATTTAATGTTTTATGATGCACAAAATTTGTTTCAGCTCATTCCAATTTGTAATTTTCCCTAATTAAATGTATTAGTGACGGCTTAAAATAATATTAAAATGATTAATTTCGGAAAAATTTTCAGAAAATTTGAAATTTCACCAGTGGCTCCATAAACACCAGATACTAGCAATTACATAGCTAGAATATGTATATTTAATTTTTATAATAAGATATTTGTATTTTGACTTTTTACAGAAAACACCCTTATTTTACCGTTTTTCCGAAATTTCACCGAAACGATTTTCAAAACGTTACAGAGTTCCCTCTGTGCTTTGATTACTACCCTACCACGCTCAAAGGAGACGTGCAAACAGGTTTTAGTTGGGTACAATCCTGAGCCACATGGAGGCAGTGAGCGGATCTTCAGGGGTTCGTCTCTCTCGGTATTGGGGGTGAGGTCGCGCTGTGTTTAGGAGAGCCATTACACGAAGTCCTTGGCCAAGGCAGGAGATTTACTGGTAGGTATTCCAGTAGTATCTCATGGTGTTCTGGACTACACTCTGACACGACTTGTACCACTTTTGGGGGTCTGACTTTTACCAACCCCCTAGGCCCGCAATGCGATGCTCATAGACGAACGGACCGGACTGTACGGATATTGTCACTAACAGGCTTAGTAGGGTGTCAGGCTGAGTTCGCTCACAGACGTCCTTTTTGGTCAATACCTGGTAGCCCGTTACGTATAGGCTAATACCTCTGACGTGCTAGCGGTTAAATCCACTACCAAAGTATTGACGAGTCTTTAGAGTCCCTCAAAGACCGTTTTATCAAGTTTTGGGCGAAACGCTGTAGAGGCCGTATGGAGATATGGAAGGGTTCGATCAGATACGTGCGGTATTGCACGGATCATGATCGGACGGATAATACTAGCGGGCTTTGGTTTAAGCCGGATCCTAGTATTGTACAGTGTAGATTTTGTCTCTTTGCATTTGTATTCAGTAGGAATACAAATGCGGGTATGTATATACAGTCGCGGGGTTTTCCTGTAATTTATTACGGGATCAGTTTTCTGAAGTTGCCAGTTTGCATTCCGTTCCGTCCAGTTTTCCTTTGTTCCTTCCCGGCCGGACTTTTCCAATGGAGGGGGGTTATTTGCAGTTGTGCAAATTACCTTTGTGGAGGTGTTATTTGCATTTGTGGCTTCATGATGGTTCCTAGCATCATGAGATTCTTTTTGAATCAACTCTTTAGCATTAATGAGATTAGAATGGATTAGAAATGGATATGAAATTGTTATCATCACATTTGGTTGTGGTCACCTCTTTTGATTCCTACACTCACCTCCCTTCTTGTTTTTGATTATTCCCTCCACCATTTTTGATTTTGAGGGGCCGGCCACTATGGGTAGGAGGGAGGGAGAGTTCATTTTTCATGAGGGAAAATCTACCATCTCATTTGCATGCTTGCAAAATTCCTAACACATCTCCAAAAGCTCATTTTCCTTTGATCATTCCTCCATCACCATGGCAACTTCATAACCCCAAAGAGACAATCGATTCTACACTTCATCTACAGCATTTCTTGGGCACGTCGGCTCGCCAACTTCGTGCCCGAGTTGCCTCAGTCCAGAGGTGGAATCCCATAAAAGAACCCGGCGATGTGGTGCCCATTCCGACGAGGAGAAGAAGACCGGAGATTCCGCGAGGAGCTCGGAGTGGAGGCCGAAGACCGAAGGACACGGATCGCTCAGTATAGCTTCCTTCCCATTTTTCTTGTTTGCTAGAGTTAGGTTAATGGCCCGATCCGGGTTTTTAGTGCGCGGTGGTACCGGTTTACTAGTTTCATAAAAATTTCGTTTCCGCATTCCGGCGTCGGATTGACGGCCGGGGCGCCGCCGTGCACTTACAATGGTATCAGAGCCACGCCATTAACCTAGTCTAGCTTGCTCTAGCGAGTTTAAAACTTCGATCGAACACTTATCCCAAAACCGCATTTCCATTGCATACGTTTCTGTCGAAATTTGTTTTGGCTCTAAAAAATTTTCAGTACATTGCAGAAATACATGCAGGGATTTTTAAGACTTCTGTGAAAAAATGGTAGTGTAACACTGTAGCTAGACCGCGGAACCGTGGCCAAACCCCTGTTCTGGCCGCGGTTCCGCCGCATCACAGTGTCTTCACTGCACCATTTTTGCACAGTGATCTTTGTACATGGAATAGGGGTTTTTGGTGAGTTCTGTTTGTAAGTGCACGGCGGCGCCCCAGCCGTCAATCTGACGCCGGAATGCGGAAGCGATGCTTTTCTTTAAACTTTATAAACCGGCACCACCGCGCACTATAAACCCGGATCGTGCCATTAAACTAAATCTAGCTAACATAAGAACGGGTAAGAGAGATATACCGAGTGATCCGTGTCCTCCGGTCTTCTCGTCGTCGTCCCGATCTCCCGCGGAATGTCCGATCTCCACCTCCTCACCGGAAGGGCACCACGTCGCCGGCTTCTTTTACGGGCTCCCACCTCTGGTCCGAGGCAACTCGGGCACGAAGTTGGCGAGTCGACGTGCCCAAGGTTTGCAGTAGAATCGTGTAGAGAACTATATGTCTCATGGGGTTCATGGAGGTTGCCATTTGGTGGAGGAATGATATATGCTAATGGAGATGGAACCTGTAGGATTTTATCAAACCAAAAAGAGTGCAAAAACCTCCACAACCATTTTGGACAGCCCCCATCACATTTTGGCCGGCCATGGCTCTTAGAGAGAGAGAAGAGGGGGTGAATATGAATCAAAAAGAATGAGCCCCCATAATGCAAGAGAGAGAGAGAAAATGTGATGATGAAAAACAATGATCACAAAGCAAGAACCTCACTCCATCAACCAATCATCACACCCAAAGTCAAGCAATCATGAAGAAGTCAAGAAGTCAAGGTATGGTGCAACCATCATGAAGCAAGGTTATGCAAATAACACCCTCTACTAAACAAATTTGCATGCTTGCAAATAAACCCTCCTCCACCAATCTTCGGCTAATGAAAGATACAAAAGAAAATGGCCGAAACCGGAAAGCAAACTGGCAACTCCAAAAGACTGATCCCGTAATAAATTACAGGAAAACCCCGCTACTGTGTATACACACCCGCATTTGTATTCGGACCAAATACAAATGCACTGAGACAAAATCTACACTGTGCAATACTAGGATCCGGCTTAAACCAAAGCCCGCTAGTATTTTCCGTCCAATCATGATCCGTGCAATACCGCAGGTATCTGATTGAACCCTGCCATATCTCCATACGGCCTCTACAGCGTTTCGCCCGAAACTTGAGAAACTAGTCTGTGGGGGACTCTAAAGACTCGTCAATACATTGGTTGTGGATTTAACCACTAGCACGTCAGAGCTATTAGCCTATACGTAACGGGCTACCAGGTATTGACCAAAAGGGACGTCTGTGAGCGAACTCAGCCTGACACCCTACTAAGCCTGTCAGTGACAATATCCGTACAGTCTGGTCCGTTCGTCTATGAGCATCGCATGGCGGGCCTAGGGGGTTGGTAAAAGTCAGACCCCCAAAAGCGGTACAAGTCATGTCGGAGTGTAGCCCAGAACACCCTGAGATACTACTGGAATACCTACCAGTAAATCTCCTGCCTTGGCCAAGGACTTTTCATGTACTGGCTCTCCTAGACACAGCGCGACCTCACTCCCAATACCAGGAGAGACGAACCCCTGAAGATCCGCTCACTGCCTCCATGTGGCTCGGGACTGTACCCAACTAAAACCTGTTTGCACGTCTCCTTTGAGCGTGGTAGGGTAGTAATCAAAGCACAGTGGGAACTCACACGAGACAAATGACGATCTCAGGTCGATGAACTAACCTGTACACATGTCACCAGGGAACTGCTATCTGACATCAGGTATAATACCAACTAGCAGGTTCCCTGCGAGTCCTGTCCGGTGTACTCATAACCCAATGAGCACCTGTATACATCTTAGGTGAACCAACTGACACCAGTGGCTTGTGAGACCGACCACCGCCCCTCGTCGGGGTCTCGACTGTATACACTAGTCTACTCTGGAGTATCGATGCCCTGTCTCGAAACTCCCACGACTAGGGACCTTTTAAGGATGTGCTTATAAACTCCAGCTCTCACGTATATGATCGCCCTCATACTGCTGGTAGTCAAGCAAGAATCCTAGGGGCTCTTTCAACGTGCAATAGTGACCTGTAAGGTCACCTAAAGCAGTACATGATGATAAAGATAAACCAGATAGCATACTATCATCTTGAGTAAGACTGTCCTACCGGGATAGGTCCTCCCTCAAACATTGCAATCATGTGCCTGTGATCCAATAATTGACTCTGAGGGCACTATCTCCAACAATCTCTTACTTGCACTCAAGGCTAATTATTGCGATGTCGCATACTCACAGCCCGTGTGATACCGAACACCCAACTCCTCTACTAGTCAGTCTCACAAAGCTCGTTTGCGAAACTATTGCGTTCGAGAAATAGCCTCAGCGAGTGGATCTGCTTTGATGTTTCTTTCTATGTCTCTCTATATCTCAAGTTCGCGGAGAAAGCCATCTCCCGAAATGAGCAATACCTGTCTTAGAATGTGTCTGGATGTCTGATGGGACCTAGCTCATAAATGAACTCTAAATCCAAACTTCTTAGACTGTATCGTCAACTGAACTTAATCAGTATCCCGCGTAATACCTCCCTCAGTGTCTGCTTGGATCATCTGTCTAAAACACAGCCCCTCGTCAGAGGGAAAACTATAACTCGGACGGCCACCCTGTCGTCCAGGTCACCTTGGAAGCCTGGAATGATAACTGTCTCCTAAATGAGGCTGTCGTTATCATATCCCTAGAACATTCATTTATGTTCTAAAACTGCTTCCTATTGTTTCTCCAGGATAGGATCAATATTAACTTATTGCATGTACTGCAAGAACAACATCTGGTGTGGTACTTGACATCTCATGATCGACTCAATTGCCTAAGCAAGTGATCTGCCAATCATGCACATCCCTCTCCGCTTTAGTCTGTAAGACACCATTAGAGAGGGTGACTCCATCACCTGCAGGTACACCACCATGCCAGGAGTCGTCCATTCTAAATACTCATAGAATGCTGTCTAAGTATCCAGATTGGGAAACTACCCAAATCTAGATCTAATACCATAGATCCAGTAACCAGAATGTCTGATATAATATCCAAGCCTTTTGTGGAGAAACCACTGTGTGACAACCAAAGAATAACCGATCGTAGTATAGTAATATCACTTCCTACTCTGTGTATGTCATCCAAAAACCAGGATATCACACCCTACCACCTTCTTAACAGATCCACCCCCTATTCTGATGAAGTCAAACCTATGACTGTCGCATCAGAAATAGATGATCTATCTCCGCTATATCTGTTTTAGTCTATAGATAGACATAAGCCACTTGTCCACCATGCTTCCGCTGCTCCCACTGACCACGACAACCCTCTGGCAGAGTTATATAGACGTACACTTCTAAAGCCAGTTTACAACGACGCTATACTCATCCTCCTGCCGGGTCTCACAGTCTGGAACAACAGCAATGGCAAGTCTGGGTAAACAAGAACCTCCCTGTCACCGTCCTTGGGGCTACCGGAGTACCTCTCGGGTGCCTGAGGTTACCCACCGTATCTGCGGAGTGGCCAATGGAATGTCAAGCCAGATTGAATCTTTAGGTTCCTTTCAAACTTTCAGTAATCGTTTGCGGTTCTGGAATCACTTCCAGTTCTACCATACTCCCACTACTGTTTTCTGACAAAATCCATTTTTATTAAAACTGTGGCGAGTCTAGAACAATATCACTATTGATCTTCCTGATGGTAGAAAGTCAACCCTCGTCATAGCCTGGGTCAACCCACAAACAGCCATTACAGAAACGTGCCTTGAGTTATCCAGAGTCTGGTTTTAAGCATAAGCCGGACAACTCCCCGTACCTTAACATCGTTAAGATACGAACTGTTCTATATCCAATATAGGACCAGAGGCACTGATTTATTTGAACCAGATTCAAATCATGCAGCTGTCTCCAGTGCATGTCAACTAAATGGAAAGAGGCCGATCAGCGTTACTCAACTTAGGAAAGCTTCCAATTATGAGTAACCTGAAAGAGAAGCAAGTTCTCTTAATCATTACTATCAACTGAATACCATTCACAAGTATCTACATCTTCGATCACCTTGAAGAATCCCGATACTTGCAACACCCGGTTCTCTACTTTACTCTTATACCTATAACTTCTCAAAACTTGGACCCTGTGTTTCTACGAAACACCTGTCTAAGAACTAGAGAAGTCATAAGTAAACTGAATATAGTACGAGGACCATCCCCCTGTCCTAATGGACACTGGACAATATACAATACTCTGTACAAGTCCCTTGAGTCTAATAACTCACTCCCTGTGTGTCGTAGGTTGAAAACTGTACTTATGGTTAAGAAGAATTACACCGCTGTTTAATGCCCCTTACCTAACCATCCACTGATATAGGTAAATGTCATCGACATAATTTCAAAAAGATACATCTCAGTCTATAAAAATAGACGTACAGATATATCAATTTGAAATTGGTGCATTACAATGGATATTCAAAACCAAATATTCGCCGTCCGGCAAACAACCCAGGTAACTTCCTCAAATATCACCAATTACAACGAATTCCGATATAATGAGGATGATCACCTAATTCCCAATAACTTACTCCCACTCATCATCTGTAAAACCATACAGATGTGAGAATCATACGTGGTAAATACATACCCTGGAGCAAGGATTAATTGGGAAATCAGTTTTCTTTTAACAGTACACAGTGAAACTGAAACATTGAAATGTTTGGATGGGGTATTCTGGTATTCCTAGTAATGCCTCTTCCATTATCCAGATTCACAACTGTAACCGTATAATTCTTTGCCATCTCTCCAAATCCCTTCATATGTCTTTAGTCATTACCTTCTGTACACCCCTTTAGGCCAAATGGTTTTCTTCCTTCCCTACCGTTCGGCACCAGCCTATGGTTTGGAAGAAGACTATCCAATAAGCATAATGGGTGTATTGTCCTAATCCTAGGAGCACTCGCAATGCGAGAGAAGGTGAAGATAAAAGACAACTGAATAAACCTTCTTCCTATTTCTCCTGAACCAGAATCCATCCCCGAACTGGAACAAGTTCCTTTCGAGTTCGCATATAACCATACGATGGAATATCCAATAAACTGTGGATCTTCGTAGTGATACGGAGTGTCCTGGAGAAATACAAAGGTGAAGTGGGAGTGGTAATGAAATACTTGGTTTGGTCGTGAATAGCAGTCGCAATTTACTTTGCCCTCCTTCTAATCCCTTTCTTTGTCTTTACATAATACCTTCTGCACACCATCGTTATGCTAATTGGTTTTCTTCATTCCCTACCATTCGGCACCAGCCTAAGGTTTGGAAGAAGACTGCCCAATTTGCGTAATAGGTGTACTATCTCCTAAACCAAGGAGTACTCGCAACCTGAGAGAAGGTAAAAGGAAAAGACAACTGAATAGCCCTATTCGTTTTCTCCAGAACCGGAAACCATCCTCGAATAAATTCCTTCGAGTTTGTATCTAACCATACGATGGTTTTGTCCAATGGAAGTGGACGTTCGTAGTAATACGGGGTGTCCTGGAGAAAAGGGTAAAAGTAGGAGTGGCAATGAGGTATGCAACTCTGACAATCCAAAAGCCAGTGTTTAAGAAGGTTCGGTCAACTTGGTCTCTGAGTCATAGTCTAAGGTCGGATCAATGGTCGCTGCCAAAGAGCGAGAGAAAAGAAACACTCAGCGTGCACTCTAACCTAGATCAGAATGGTTACCAATTTATCTAATCTGGAAACCTCCCACTGTACCGTCAAATTCTCCTCCAAACCTGAAAGAAGAATTAGTCGGGATCACCCGAGGAGTAAACCAACTCATCAGTGGGGATCGGGATCCAACTATCATCGCATGATAACGTGACGGAATCCGCTCACGTCATCACACTCCAGAAGGTATGCGCATATCTGGTAAGTTTCAGTTTCTTTTGAAACTCCCGATGTGATTTTTACCCCATGCTCTTATGACCTTGACTAAGGCCAACAAATCATAAATCACATGTCAAGTTCTACCCGTCATTGTCCAGGTTAATTTGAACCCACCCGTACAAGCCCTTGACTAGGGCCAACAAGGCTATACGACTGTCCCAAACCAGCGCATCTATCTATACTCCATATGAACACCCAATAGCTACCAAACACTGTGCCTTGACTATGGCCAACAAACACAGCTTGAATACTATTGACTATCCATATGAAACGACGGAGGGCTACGAATGGTTTCTGGCGAAAACCTTTAACGTAATGAACTTGATATCGTTGAAGGAACAGGATAGCTTTTAAAAAATATAGTGACGAAAACCTTTGCTAAAGAGGTCACTCCCGGTGAAGGGATCTCGGCTCTTTCCCCGTAGAATGAGGTGCAGGATATTCCAACTGAATACCATGATGCAAAGCAAAAGTAATCGGCTATAGTGAAGTTATTGCCCTGACGCAAACTTTTGTCCAAGGGGTCACTCCCGGTGAAGGGATCTCGGCCCTTGCCTCGTCGACTGAGGAGCAGGATATTCCAACTGAATACGACTGTGCTAAACAAATGAGAACGCCCTTGCAATAACAGCTTTTTGAAAAAAATGTTCCAACAACATCAGAATAGGTTTGTTTAACTTGAATTGATCCGAATCAACGCAGTCCCATCAATTGATCACACCAATAAAGAACGAAAATAATGACGTACGTATATGCCATCCGCATTCGCCACTTGGTCCGTTCATTACCCGTTAGGTTAGCTAACTAACGACAGAGCGGGGACTGGACTAGCGCGGATGCAAAACATATACAACATCTACTAGTATATATATCAATATATAATTTTCGCTCAAGGCGTGATAAAATGCAACATCACAGATATGAACAGCATCACAGAACAATACAGATATCTGGGATCCCCGGGTTTCACAGAGCCGCTGCTGAAACCCGACGTTCCCCTGGTCGTGTGGATAGCCTGTGCAATGAAATCCTAGACCCCTACGGGCGCGACAAGTCACCCGCCAAAACCTGAAGCGAGGCAGCCCCCTTCAGCAACGTGAATGGACCACCCATCACTTCACGGAATCCGGTAACTTGGGCACCCCTCCTGGGTCAACCTGTACCCCCTACGAGTGCGGCGAATAGCCCGCCAATCCTAGAGTAAAGCCCCCTCCGTCTCAATGCCATTAGATGCGGGCCCGTTGCCCTCTAGAACCCGGCTATCCGTGCACCCCACCTTGGGGTAATCCTAGTACAGAAAGTAAAATATACATACAACGGGTACATCGACCGCAACCTGGTCGTGCCCCAAAAGAATAATACAAACAGGCAGTGACGGCAGTCCACATGTCGGACGCTCGCCCCGCAATATCAAATGTACATAATACAACAAAAACTGTACTAGCATTGCATCCAGGCTATCCCCCACGACCAATCCGCAAAAACACAGCAATACACAGAACATCAACGTGAATGTCACGTTCGCAAATCCGTCTACCCGAGCTATAGCAGTTAGACAGGATTTACCGATCAAGTGACATTCACGGTCGCAGATATAATGTAAATACTGTGAAATAATGTGTTTAAAATATCCGATTGATCAAATTTACCAAGTGGGCCCCAAAGCACTACTGTAGCACATAAAGAAATTCTGGGCCCAAACAAAGTATACCAAAACCCCTATTTTCAGCCCAAAAGCCCACTGCAAAAAATTGGTGAAGTGAAGCTAACATACTGCGGCGGAACCGCAGCCAAAGAAGGGTTATGGCCGCGGTTCCGCGGTCCTATGGAAGGATCAGGTTACCAAAATTTTGCAGTGTTCTTAGAATTCCCTGCACAGAATTCTGCAACTACCTGAAAAAATTTTGGAGCTAAAAAAATTTCGACAGAAACTGATGCACATGAAAACGCGGTTTTTGGAATTTTGTTCGATCGGAAATGTAAACACACTAGACAAATCTAGACTAGGTTAATGGCGAGGCTCTGATACCACTGTAAGTGCACGGCGGCGCCCCGGCCATCAATCCGACGCCGGAATGCGGAAGCGATGCTTTTCTTTAAACTTTATAAACCGGCACCACCGCGCACTATAAACCCGGATCGTGCCATTAAACTAAATCTAGCTAACATAAGAACGGGTAAGAGAGATATACCGGGTGATCCGTGTCCTCCGGTCTTCTCGTCGTCGTCCCGATCTCCCGCGGAATGTCCGGTCTCCACCTCCTCGCCGGAAGGGCACCACGTCGCCGGCTTCTTTTACGGGCTCCCACCTCTGGTCCGAAGCAACTCGGGCACGAAGTTGGCGAGTCGACGTGCCCAAGGTTTGCTTTAGAATCGTGTAGAGAACTGTGTCTCATGGGGTTCATGGAGGTTTCCATTTGGTGGAGGAATGATATATGCTAATGGAGATGGAACTTGTAGGATTTTATCAAACCAAAAAGAGTACAAAAACCCCACAACCATTTTGGACAGCCCCCATCACATTTTGGCCGGCCATGGCTCTTAGAGAGAGAGAAGAGGGGGTGAGTACGAATCAAAAAGAATGAGCCCCCATAATGCAAGAGAGAGAGAGAAAATGTGATGATGAAAAACAATGATCACAAAGCAAGAACCTCACTCCATCAACCAATCATCACACCCAAAGTCAAGCCATCATGAAGAAGTCAAGAAGTCAAGGTATGGTGCAACCATCATGAAGCAAGGATATGCAAATAACACCCTCCACTAAACAAATTTGCATGCTTGCAAATAAACCCTCCTCCACCAATCTTCGGCCAATGAAAGATACAAAAGAAAATGGCCGAAACCGGAAAGCAAACTGGCAACTCCAAAAGACTGATCCCGTAATAAATTACAGGAAAACCCCGCTACTGTATATACACACCCGCATTTGTATTCCGACCGAATACAAATGCACTGAGACAAAATCTATACTGTGCAATACTAGGATCCGGCTTAAACCAAAGACCGCTAGTATTTTCCGTCCGATCATGATCCGTGCAATACCGCACGTATCTGATCGAACCCTGCCATATCTCCATACGGCCTCTACAGCGTTTCGCCCGAAACTTGAGAAACTGGTCTGTGGGGGACTCTAAAGACTCGTCAATACATTGGTTGTGGATTTAACCACTAGCACGTCAGAGGTATTAGCCTACACGTAACGGGCTACCAGGTATTGACCAAAAGGGACGTCTGTGAGCGAACTCAGCCTGACACCCTACTGAGCCTGTCAGTGACAATATCCGTACAGTCCGGTACGTTCATCTATGAGCATCGCATGGCGGGCCTAGGGGGTTGGTAAAATTCAGACCCCCAAAAGCGGTACAAGTCGTGTCGGAGTGTAGCCCAGAACACCCTGAGATACTACTGGAATACCTACCAGTAAATCTCCTGCCTTGGCCAAGGACTTTTCACGTACTTGCTCTCCTAGACACAGCGCGACCTCACCCCCAATACCGGGAGAGACGAACCCCTGAAGATCCGCTCACTGCCTCCATATGGCTCGGGACTGTACCCAACTAAAACCTGTTTGCACGCCTCCTTTGAGCGTGGTAGGGTAGTAATCAAAGCACAGTGGGAACTCACACGAGACAAATGACGATCTCAGGTCGATGAACTAACCTGTACACATGTCACCAGGGAACTGCTATCTGACATCAGGTATAATACTAACTAGCAGGTTCCCGGCGAGTCCTGTCCGGTGTACTCATAACCTAATGAGCACCTGTATACATCTTACGTGAACCAACTGACACCAGTGGCTTGTGAGACCGGCCACCGCCCCTCGTCGGGGTCTCGACTGTATACACTAGTCTACTCTGGAGTATCGATGCCCTGTCTCGAAACTCCCACGACTAGGGACCTTTTAAGGATGTGCTCATAGACTCCAGCTCTCACGTATATGATCGCCCTCATACTGCTGGTAGTCAAGCAAGAATCCTTAGGGCTCTATCAACGTGCAATAGTGACATGTAAGGTCACCTAAAGCAGTACACGATGATAAAGATAAACCAGATAGCATACTATCATCTTGAGTAAGACTGTCCTACCGGGATTGGTCCTCCCTCAATCATTGCAATCACGTGCCTATGATCCAATAATTGACTCTGAGGGTACTATCTCCAACACTGTTTGGGCCCAGATTTTTTTTGAGTACTACAGTAGTGCTTGGGGCCCACTTCGGTAAATTTGATCAATCGAAAATTTTAAACATGTTAGTTCACAGTATTTACATTATATCTGCGACCGTGAATGTTATTTGATCGGTAAATCATGTCTAACTGCTATAGCCCTTTTAGACGGATTTGCGAACGTGACATTCACGTTGATGTTCTGTGTTGTGCTGTGATGTTGCGGATATGTCGTGGTAGATAGCCTGGATGCAATGGTAGTACCGTTTGGTTGTATATGTACATTTGATAATGCGGGGAGAGCGTCCGACATGTGGACTGCCGTTACTGCCTGTTTGTATATTATTCTTTTGGGGCACGACCGGGCTAAGGTCGATGTACCGGTTGTATGTATATTTTACTTTCTGTACTGGGATTACCCCGAGGAGGGGTGCACGGATAGCCGGGTTCTAGAGGGCAACGGGCCCGCATCTCATGGCATTGAGATGGAGGGGGCTTCACTCTAGAATTGGCGGGCTACTCACCGCACTCGTAAAGGGTATAGGTTTGACCCAGGAGGGGTGCCCAAGTTACCGGATTCCATGAAGTGCTGGGTGGTCCATTCACGTTGTTGAAGGGGGCTGCCTCGCTTCAGGTTTTGGCGGGTAACTTGCCGTGCCCGTAGGGGTCTAGGATTTCATTGCACAGGCTATCCACACAACCAGGAGAACGTCGGGTTTCAGTAGCGGCTCTATGAAACCCGGGGATCCCAGATATCTGTATTGTTCTGTGATGCTTATTACATTTCTGTGATGTTGCATTTTAATCACGCCTTGAGCGAATATTATATATTGATATATATACTAGTAGATGTTGTATATGTTTTGCATCCGCGCTAGTCCAGTCCCCGCTCTGTCGTTAGTTAAGTAACCTAACGGGTGATGACGGGACCCAGTGGCGAATGCGGATGGCATATACGTACATCATTATTTTCGTTCTTTATTGGTGTGATCAATTGATGGGACTGCGTTGATTCGGATCAATGCAAACTAAACAAACCTATTCTGATGTTGTTAGAACATTTTTCAAAAAGTTGTTATTGCAAGGGCGTTCTCTTTTGTTTTGCACAGTGGTATTCGGTTATGAATATCCAGCACCTCAGTCGACGAGGCAAGGGCTGAGATCCCTTCACCGGGAGTGACCCCTTGGACAGAAGTTTGCGTCAGGGTAATAACTTCACTATAGTCGTTTACTTTTTCTTTGCATCGTGGTATTCAGTTGGAATATCCTGCACCTCATTTCATGGGGAAAGAGTCGAGATCCCTTCACCGGGAATGACCTCTTTAGCAAAGGTTTTCGTCACTATATTTTTAAAAAGCTATCCGGTTCGTTCAACGATATCAAGTTCATTACGTTAAAGGTTTTCGCCAGAAACCATTCGTAGCCCTCCGTCGTTTCATATGGATAGTCAATAAGTATTCAAGCTGTGTTTGTTGGCCAAAGTCAAGGCACGGTGATTGGTAGCTATTGGGTATTCATATGCAGCATAGATAGATGCGTTGGTTTGGGACAGTCGTACTGCCTTGTTGGCCAAAGTCAAGGGTATGTACCGGTGGGTTCAAATTAACCTGGAGAATGACGGGTAGAACTTGATATGTGACTTATGATTTGTTGGCCAAAGTCAAGGTCATAAGAGCATGGGGTAAAAATCCACATCGGGAGTTTCTAAAGAAACTGAAACTTGCCAGATATGCGCATACCTTCTGGAGTGTGATAACGTGAGCGGATTCCGTCACGTTATCATGCGATGATAGTTGGATCCCGATTCCTACTGATGAGTTGGTATACTCCTCGGGTCCCGACTAATTCTACTTTCAGGTTTGGAGAAGAATTTGACGTTACAGTGGGAGGTTTCCTGATTAGATAAATTGGTAACCATTATGATCTAGGTTAGAGTGCACGCTGAGTGTTTCTTTTCTCTCTCTCTCTTTGGCAGCGACCATGACCCGACCCTAGACTATGACTCAGTGACCAAAATTAACCAAACCTTCTTAAACACTGGCTTTTGGATTGTCAGAGTTGCATACCTCATTGCCACTCCTACTTTTACCCTTTTCTCCAGGACACCCTGTATTACTACGAACGTCCACTTCCATTAGACAAATCCATCGTATGGTTATATACGAACTCGAAAGAATTTATTCGAGGATGGTTTCCGGTTCTGGAGAAAACGAATAGGACTATTCAGTTGTCTTTTCCTTTTACCTTCTCTCAGGTTGCGAGTACTCCTTGGTTTAGGAGATAGTACACCTATTACGCAAATTGGATAGTCTTCTTCCAAACCTTAGGCTGGTGCCGAACGGTGGAGAATGAAGAAAACCAATTAGCATAACGTTGGTGTGCAGAAGGTATTAAGCTAAGACAAAGAAAGGGATTAGTAAGAGGGCAAAGTAAACTGCGACTGCTATTCACGACCAAACCAAGTATTTCTTCGCCAATCCTAAATCACCTTTGTATTTCTCCAGGACACTCCGTATCACTACGAAGATCCACAGTTTATTGGATACTCCATCGTATGGTTATATACGAACTCGAAAGGAACTTGTTCCAGTTCGGGGATGGATTCTGGTTCAGGAGAAATAGGAATAAGGTTTATTCGGTTGTCTTTTATCTTCACCTTCTCTCGCATCGCGAGTGCTCCTAGGATTAGGACAGTACACCCATTACGCTTATTGGATAGTCTTCTTCCAAACCATAGGCTGGTGCCGAACTGTAGGGAAGGAAGAAAACCATTTAGCCTAAAGGGGTGTACAGAAGGTAATGACTAAAGACATATAAAGGGATTTGGAGAAATGGAAAAGAAATATACGGTTACAGTTGTGAATCTGATAATGGAAGAGGCATTACTAGGAATACCCGGATACCCCTATGAAACATTTCAATGTTTCAATTTCTCAGTGTACTGTTAAAAGAAAATTGATTTCCCAATTAGACACTTGCTCCAGGGTATGTATTTACCAGGTATGATTCTCACATCTGTATGATTTTACAGATGATGAGTGGGAGTAAGCTATTGGGAATTAGGTGATTATCCTCATTATATCGGAATTCGTTGTAATTGGTGATATTTGAGGAAATCGCCTGGGTTGTTTGCCGGACGGCAAATGTTTGGTTTTGAATATCCGTTGTTATGCACCAATTTCAAATTGATATATCTGTACGTCTATTTTAATAGAGTGAGATATAACTTTTTGAAATTATGTCTATGACATTTACCTATATCAATGGATGGTTAGGTAAGGAGCATTAAACAGCGGTGTAATTCTTCTTAACCATAAGTAAAGTTTTCAACCTACGACACACAGTGAATGAGTCACTAGACTCAGGGGACTTATACAGAGTATTGTATATTGTCCAGTGTCCATTAGGACAGAGGGGTTGGTCCTCGTACTATATTCGGTTTACTTATGACTTCTCTAGTTTTTAGACATGTGTTTCGTAGAAACACAAGGTCCAAGTTTTGAGAAGTTACAGGTATATGAATAAAGTAGAGAACCAGGCCTTGCAAGTATCAGGATTCTTCAAAGTGATCGAAGATGTAGATACTTGTGCATGGTATTCAGTTGATAGTAATGATTAAGAGAACTTGCTTCTCTTTCAGGTTACTCATAATTGGAAGCATTCCTAAGTTGAGTAACGTTGATCGGCCTCTCTCCATTTACTTGACATGCACTGGAGACAGCTGTATGATTTGAATCCGGTTCAATTAAATCAGTGCCTCTGTTTCTGTATTGGATATAGAACAGTTCGTATCTTGACGATGTTAAGGTACGGGGAGTTGTCCAGCTTATGCTTAAAACCAGACTCTGGATAACTCAAGGCAGTTTCTGTAATGGCTGTTTGTGGGTTGACCCAGGCTATGACGAGGGTTGACTTTCTACCATCAGGAAGATCAATAGTGATATTGTTCTTGACTCGCCACGGTTTTAATAAAAATGGATTTTTTCAGAAAACGGTAGTGGGAGTATGGTAGAACTGGAAGTGATTCCAGAACCGAAAACGATTACTGAAGATTTGATAAGAAACTAAAGATTCAATCTGGTTTGACATTCCATTAGCCACTCCGCAAATATGGTGGGTAACCTCAGGCACCCGAGAGGTACTCCGGTAGCCTCAAGGACGGTGACAGGGAGGTTCTTATTTACCCAGACTTGTCATTGCTGTTGTTCCAGACTGTGAGACCCGGCAGGAGGATGAGTATAGCATCGTTCTAAACTAGCTTTAGAAGTGCCAGAGGGTTATCGTAGTCAGTGGGAGCAGCGGAAGCATAGTGGACAAGTGGCTTATGTCTATTTATAGACTAAAGCAGATATAGCGGAGATAGATCATCTATTTCTGATGTGACAGTCATAGGTTTGACTTCATCAAAATAGGGGATGGATCTGTTAAGAAGGTAGTAGGGTGTGATGTCCTGGTATTTGGATGACATACACAGAGTAGGAAGTGATATTCCTATACTACGATCGGTTATTCTTTGTTTGTCACACAGTGGTTTCTCCACATAGGACTTGGATATTATATCAGACATTCTGTTTACTAGATCTATGGTTTTAGATCTAGATTTGGGTAGTTTCCCAATCTGGGTACTTTGACAGCATTCTGAAGGTGTTTTAGAATGGACGACTCCTGGCACGGTAGTGTACCTGCAGGTGATGGAGTCACCCTCTCTAAAGGTGTCTTACAGACTAAAGTAGAGAGGGATGTGCATGATTGGCAGATCACTTGCTTAGGCAATTGAGTCAATCATGAGATGTCAAGTACCACACCAGATATTATTTTTGTAGGAGATGCAATAAGTTGATATTAATCCAATCCTGGAGAAACGATCGGAAGCAGCTTTAGAACATAAGTGTGTGTTCTAGGGATATGATAACGACAGCCTTCTTCGGGAAACGGTTATCATTCCAGGCTTCCAAGGTGACCTGGATGACAGAGTGACTGTCAGAGTTATAGCTCTCCCTATGAAGAGGGGCAGTATTTTGGACAGGTGGTCCAGGCGGATACTGAGGGAGGCATGGCGCAGGATACTGATTAAGTTCAGTTGACGATACAGTCTATGAAGTTTGGATTTGGAGTTCATTTATGAGCTAGGTCCCATCAGATATCCAGACATATTCTAAGACAGGTATTGCTCATTTCGGGAGATGGGTTTCTCCGTGAACATAAGATAAAGAGAGACATAGAAAGAAACGTCACAGCGGATCCACTCACTGAGGCTATTCCTCGAACGCAATAGTTTCGCAAACGAGCTTTGTGAGACAGACTAGTAGAGGAGTTGGGTGTTCGGTATCATACGGGCTGTGATTATGCGACATCGCAATAATTAGCCTTGAGTGCAAGTGGGAGATTGTTGGAGATAGTGCCCTCAGAGTCAATTATTGGATCACCGACACGTGATTGCAATGATTGAGGGAGGACCTGTCCCAGTAGGACAGTCTTACTCAAGATGATAGCATGATATCTGTGTTAGTTATATGTATGCCCTAGAGGCCATTACTGTACATTGGATGTATATTGTAGTGGATGCTGGGACATATATAGGGATGACTTTCTTGCTCAACATGATAGTATGCTATCTGGTTGCTCTTTACCTTAACGTGTACACTGATTGTCTCTCTGTTACATGTTGGTAAAGCCCTTAGGATGTGTACTTGACTACCTAGACTATGATGTTGGATCATACTAGTGGGGACATGGTAGTCCATAAGTACATCCTTCAAAGTCCCTAGTCGTGGGTGTATCGAGACGGGGCATCGATATACCAGTGTAGACTAGCGTATACCTTCTCGACCCATACAGATGGGCGATGGATGATCCCATATCCATTGGTGTTTGACATCAGAGATGATATACGGGTGCTCAGTGGAGACTGGGTACACTGGACGGACTCGCCGAGAACTCCCAGATGGTATTATACCTTACGTCAGATGGCAGTTCTCTGGTGACACTGGTACAGAGTAGTCTGTTGACCCGAGATCGTCATAGAGTCTTGTGTGGTTCCCACTGTGCTTTGATTTCCACCTTACCACGTCCAAGAGGGCGTGCAAAACGGTGGTTTTTGGGTACAGTCCCGAATCACATGGAGGCAATGAGCGATAGGAGGGGATTCGTCTCTCCCGGTATAGGGAGTTGATGTTGCGCTGTGTTCGATTGGCTATAACCGGAAATCCCTGGCCAGGGTTGCTGAGATTTACTGGTATGTGTTACCAGTAGTTTCTCGAACTGTTATAGACCTCATATCGACACGACTTATCGAGCTATTGGGGTCTGACGTCTACCACCCCTAGGCGAGATATGCGACATATCAGACGATCAGACCGGACTGTACAGTAAGTGTTACTGGTTGGATTCACAGGAGTATGAGCGGGCTTGCTCGTCGATCTTCTGATCGCTCAATACCCGGGTGGCCGTTATGTTTAGCAGACCGCTTGCGACTTGTGGGTGTTTGATATGATCATCATCTGCTGCCGTCGTATTGACGAGTCTTTAGAGTCCTACACAGAGGGTTCCTGGCTCAAGCGAAACGAAATAGGAGCGCATATGAGATATGTGCGGGACCGAGAATAATGCGTGTATGCGATACTGTATTCTATTCTCGCGATGAATGTATCGATTGGTTGTATGCGATATAACCTAGTTATCGAATCAAGGATTGATTCGATAAGTCGATACATTGGATATTAGTCGGTTATATGCGATATGACCGGATCGTTAAATCAAGTGTTGATTTAATGATTTAATGCATAAATATATATTTGATATATTACTTTGCATTAACTAGTATCGGTTCACTTAAGATGGATTTTCTCACTCGGATGTGCACATCGTATATGTGATATATTTTTTCTGTGCACTTGAACGTATCATGTTTGATGATGCAAGATTGCTATGGTATGTGTGAAGAGTTAAACCTTGGTTGAGTAAATGGTTAGGGTTTTCTTTTATTCATTCATTTACCTTTTTATTTGGATTAAAAGAAAAGAGAAAAGAAAAACAAAAGGTTTCTTTCTTTCATGAAGCTTGTTGAAGCTTCATGAAGCTTTGACCAAAGAAACCCTTTTGTCTTCATCTCATTAACCCTAACCATTCATTTAACCTTAGTCAATTCTCTACACATTACCATGGTTAAAATTATGATAAGAATTGATTTTTCTATTCTATTCTAATAACTTATCATAATATTATCATCTTCTTCTTCTTCTTCTTCAAGAAGAAAACCTAGACTTCATCAATGGTGACTTGATGAAATGAGTGAGAAATCCAATTCTAAAGTGAACCCACTTCCTATTTCTTCATCCTCTACCTCTTTCCAAGTAGTATAGGGTGTTTCCTTCACAAGTTTTCATGGCTTGGAGAAGGTGGAGCTTAATCTAGTGATGCTTCGACGTAGATCATCTTCGGCATCGAAGCCGACGACCAAGCCCGCCCGTTTCTCCGATGAAGCCGACGCTAGAGCCCGGGATCCGATTTGGACAGCGGAGTGACATGATTGCGGAGCTATGGAGGTGGAGCACCGGATCTACAAAGGTTGTATTTCCGTTCTTTTAGTTAAGTTGTTAACTAGTTTCATTGTTTCGCCTAAAATCTAGTTAACGATCCGTATTAGGGTTTCTCGACACATGTTTTTTTTTGAAATTGGCATGGTTGATGCCTTGTGAGACCTCTCGAGAGTGCCTAGGATCCCTACAGTGGTATCAGAGACTAACTAGAGCCTTAGGCGATGCGTAGACGAAGTTTGAAACCCGATCGACCCGAAACCCTAACCCGATAATGCTCTCTGGACTTTTTCTGAAAACTGGGATTTTTCCAGATTAAAAATGCTTAAAAAATTCAGCAGGGAAATCTAAGAATCACGGTGCAAAATTTTACTCATGAACAGTCCAAACCGCGTCGGAACCGCGACAGAAGCCTGGCTTCTGCGGCGGTTCCGCGGCAAGTTGATGACGTCATCCTCCCCTTTTTGCACAGTAATTCCTATTTAATAATGCTGAGTATTCTGGGAATTTTTAATTTGACTCAAGAATTGAGTATTCTAGGGTTGCTTTGGGAATCGCTGATTCGATCGGATTATCAAGCTTTGTCTATGTGTTTTTCCGGATAATTTTAGAATATGTTGAAAAGTTCGACCGGATATAAATACCCAATTTTTCCCCTGCCGGAAAATTTCCAAGTGTTGGATTTTTCCGAGGTTTAAAGACGTTCTAAGTAGTGCAAGTAACTCGATGGACCCTCTAGAAGACAACAAACCTTAACTCGATTATGTGACCGTCTTGAACTGCCCTTTGAACCTTAGGGTTTGGGGTAGTACGGCGTGCCACATGTGAGGCGTTGGCTTGACCCTTCTACGGCTGGACCGTTGGTACTGAGGCACGAAGTGAATGTCTTTGAACTTATTTCATGAGTTGATCTGTTTCGGGAAAACTTGGGTGTTTGATTGTTCGATCGGAAAGTTTAACATTTTCTATTTATCTGGAATGGGATACAATAATTGGAATTCACAATTAGTTATGAGATAACTGAATGAATGTCATAAACATAGCAGTTTAGTCTCACTTGATCGGTTGCCACGGAATTTTGATGCGATCAAAAGTCCGTCGCAATCACGTAGTATACGCGGATACTCGCCGGGTAAACTTAATAGACAGCCTCACTCCATAGCCCCGACCAAGTGACTGTAGGAGAACTCCGTCGCCGAAAGCATCCGTTCGGGTGCTCGCGGCAGCGTTGTTCCGCCTTGGTGCACTTCGTCGACGGCATCGGGGGTGCGGCCGCCTACTAAAGTTTGCGACGAGCATTCGATCAGCATGTCGGCAATCCTGTTGAATTGCCCGACTTGATATTGAAAAGAGTTTTCGATAATGAGACTAAAATGCGGGGTTTATAATTGTTAGGCATGCGATGTCTAAGTAATTTATTTGATTAGGCATGCGATGTCTATGGAGGTTGCGAATTCCAACTGTTGTAGTTTTACACTTTCTTTTCTGCGACCGTAAGTGTAATATGTGATATCGCCGGTTTCGTTGCTATATGTCAACGACAATTGGGATGCGCATATTTACTTACGTTGATGACATGTGATGTTATGTGTTGCTGGATATGTTATATTGGATCGTCGTGTCTGAATAGCCGGGGGGTTTTTATGTGAGATGAGTGTTTTTCATTTTCATTCATGTAAAAACTTGTATGTAATATTCTTTTATTGGGGCACTTCCAGGTTGCGGAAGATGTCACCTTCTGTATATTATTTTCTTTTCCGCACTAGGATAGACCCAAGGAGGGGAGCACAAGTAACCGGGTTCTGGAGTCCAGTGGGAGACCAACTCGAGGAGTCGAGTCCGGGTCTCCTAACTCTAGAATTGGTAGGGTTGCTTGCCGCTCTCGTAGGGGTCTAAGGGTGTGGGTTTGGCTATTCATCACGACCGTGGAATCCGTGTTTTATACTGGCTCGTATTGAAAACACGGACGTCCTAGTATATCCAATATTTCATATGATTCTTCTGCTGCGATATCTGTGATGTGATCATGTGATATGTTCTGTAATGGATACTTTATATAGTATATATGATATATTATATAGATGTTACTTATGTTTTACACCCGCGCTAGCCCTGCCCTGCTCTGCCGTTAGTTACCTAACCTAACGGTGCACGAGGGGACATCGAGGCGAATGCGGATGGCATAAGTGTACGTCGTATTTATCTGTGATGTTTAGGTACTTAAATGATGGGACTTCATTAATGTGATTAATGAAAGTAAAAAGAAACCTTAAGATGTTGTGGAATCGAATTTCAAAAATAAAACAGGTAGCTACAGTTCTTGCTTTGCACAGCGGTATATATGATTATCCTGCACCTTATTCGATAAGAAAGGACCGAGATCCCTTCGCCGGGAGTGACTCCTTTAGCAATAACTGGCAGATGCTACACACTCGGTTTGTCTTTTGAATACTTTTAAGAGTTTTTGCTTTGCACAGTGATATATATGATATATCCCGCACCTCATTCGACGAGGAAAGGACCGACGATCCCTTCACCGGGAGTGACTCCTTTAGCAAAACTAGAAAAGCCTCAAAAACATTCCATTTTTAAAATCATTTGATTCTACAACGATATCAAGTTCATTACGCAATAGGTTTTCAGAAAAACCTGTCGTAGCCCTCCGTCATTTCAGATAAGTACTAGTTAGTATTCGTGCTGCGGTTGTTTGGCATGCGTCAAGGCGTAGTGTACGGTAGCTAACTAGTGCTTATCTGCTAGCATACGATGCGATTGGATTAGGGTATTCGTACGGCGTTGTTTGGCATGCGTCAAGGGTCGTGCGGATGGGTTTAATTCAATCAAGAAATGTACGGGTTGAACTTGACTAGCGGACTATGGGTTGTTTGGCATGCGTCAAGGTCATAGCACGCTAGGGGCAAAATATTATCGGGAATTTCAAGTGTTGAAATTTGCAATGAGATTGCATACCTTCTATGAGATAGTTGGATCCCGATACCCGCTGCGAGTAAGAGTTACTCCTGGGAGAGTTTTACACATTACAATTAGCCGATCAAGTAGGTGTCTAGAAAGGTGTCAATAGGGTTACGCCTCTGGGAAAATGAGGTTTACATTAATTAGGTTCGTGCGAAAGCACGGGGGACCTCCCTCAAAGTACCGACACTGGCCTGGCTGAAAGATTGGCGAACTTGTAGTGTGTAATTAATCCCGGCTAGTCTTTCCTTTGTGTGGTTTGAAGGAAGATTTGATAAAAAGCAGTGGGAGCCATCCTGATTAGATAAAATAATAACCAATCTATTCTTGCAAGAGCGCACGCTGAGTGTTTTCTTCTCTCTCTCTCCAGGTAGCGACCATATCACGCCTTAATCAAGATAATAATATGGATATTTGACCGAACCCGCTTGTTATACAGAGCTGGGGAACGTTGGTCCCGCTCCAACTTATAATTGTTATAAGACAGAGCAGGAAATTGGGGATTACCAGAATTCCTGTGCAGCCCAAACGAAGAGAGTACATGCTGATGCATCATCTTCGGGTGTGTTCATTACAGAGAACTGTTTCTTAGTATCCTTTACGTCCTGGGTATGTGATACCAGATCAGGATCCCAGATATGTAATCTGTTACATAGGGCTACAGAAAGGTAGAGAACTGAGAATGGGTGATAAGTTTCATGAGGCAGAAAAACGGGGCAAGTGTTGCAGCCAAGTCTGTTGGTCACTGTCACCCTGTATTCGAAATACATTGATTCTGAACGAATGTTATTAGATACCGAACCTGATATACAAAATCATATCAGTCTCTTTATTAGTAAAGAAAGGATACAATTTTGTATTGTTGGATAATGTTTTGAACATTTCCTATATCAAAAGTTGATCGGTTCAGGCACGTTATCTAAAAGCGTTGATGTTCTAAATCAAACTACAGTTCTTTAGTATACTGAACACACACAAGAGGAAGAGTTCAGAAATGAACGAATCCTTCTTGAGGCATTGTAGACTAGGTCATATCAATATGACCTGACTAGCTGAAGTTGCACATAGATGCATATTTAAAACTGTTTGAATTTACATCTTGTGAAACTTGCCAGTCATGTCACAAAGATAAGATGACCATAGCTCCGTTTACTGGAAACAGAGAAAGAGTTAGTAAACTCTTGGGATGATACATGTTGATGTATGTTAGGTCCCCTGTCTACATATGCCAGGAATGGTTCTTTGTACTTCGTTACATTCTCTGATAATCTCTCAAGATTCAGACATATGTTCCTGTTGAAACACAAGTCCGAACCTTTTGAGATATTCACAGAATATAAGTTAGAAGTAGAGAACCAAAATACGGGTATAAGTATTATGTCCTTTGATGTGATCGAGGAGGAGAATACTTGAGCACGAAAATCCTGGATTATTCTAAAGGAGAATGAGATTCTCTCTCAGCATTACTCCTCCGTATACACCATAGCACGATGGTATATCGGGGCGGAGCAATTGCACCCTATGTGATATGGTGTACTCTATGATGAGTACTACTGAGTTACCTGTTTCCTTTTGGGAGTTATGCACTTGAGAAGCTGCATACCTATTGAATAGGGTTCAAATCAAATCAGTTGCCTACCACTTCATATTTGATATGATAAGGGAAGAGCCCATCTCTTAAGTTAGTTAAGATTTAGGGTTGTCCAGCCTATGTCTGAAAAGCAAAATCCGGACAAGCTCGAGGCAAGGTCTGTTATGTAGAACTGGAAATGTTCCAGTTATACAAACTGCAGCTGATGATTTGAAAGAACCAAAGGATTCAGTAGATTCCAACGAACCTCAGCCTCTCCGCCGATCTAGTAGGGTTCCTCACCCACCTGAGAGATACTTCTGTTTCTCTATGACAGTGGGAGCGAGGATTGCATCATGAGATGATGACCCAACTAGTTTCGAGCTGGCCATCAGGAGTGGGACTCTGTAAGAATGGCTGGATGCTTAGCGATCTGAGATGGAATCCTTATACACCAACAAAGTATGGACTTTGGTTGCTATATCTGAAGGGTTAAATCCCCATCAGGAGCAAGTATATCTTGAGAAGATTACTTGGTGTAGATGGAAAAGTTGAGACTTTCAAAGCTAAACTTGTTAAAGCTTTCCGTCATCGACCAGGCGTGGATAATGATGAAACCTTTTCAAGTGACTATGCTTAAGTCCATCCAGATCCTACTTGCCACGGCTACATACCATGACTACGATATCTGGCGGTTGGGTGCCATGACTGCTTTTCTAAAATGATGTTTTGTAAGAGAGCGTCTATAAGTACACAGCCAGAGGGCTTCGTAGACAGTGGGAGCAGCGGAAACGTGTGCAAGATGCTTTATAGGATAAAGCAGACATCGCGGAGTTGGAACATCTGTTTTGATGAGATAGTCAAACAGTTTGACATCATCAAAATGGTAGATGAACCTTGTATATACAAAAAGGTAGTAGGGAGTATGGTGATGATCCTCGTTGAGTACGTGGATGACATACTCTTGATAGGGAAGGAGTTTCCTATACTACGCTCGATCAATCTCCACATATCACAATGATTCTCCATATAGGATCATAATGATACCTACTAAATCTTGGATTTTGGATCTATGAGATAGATCTAAATGGATGTTAGGATACTCACTAGTTGTAGTGAGATGGTATCAATCGATCCTGGGGAGAATCACTGGAAGTGTTCCAGGATGATAAGGACGACTGAATGTCAGTCACAGGCATTGTCTTTACCCTCAGTAAAGGGACGGTATGTTGGAAGAGTTCCAAGCTAGATACCGTGGCTAACTAGACGATAAAGGCTGGATACATCGCTACTTAAGATGCTACCAAAGAGGCAGTCTGGGTGTATATTGGTTCATGAGATGAACTTTGTTCCTCCCATTGTGTGACAATGGAGTTGTGGCTTATGCCAAGGAACGCCGGTCCCATCAGTGATCCAGACATATTCTAAGGCAGTGTCACCTGATCATGGAGATAGTTGATCTCCAGGGTGATCGAGATTAGGAGAGTAGACTCAGAGGACAACACGGCGGATCCACTCACAAAGGCCTTTTCCCAGAGAGAGACTATTAAGGGATGGTTGAGTATGAGATACTACAACCACTGCTATCAGATGGCCCTAGTGCAAGTGGGAGATTGTTAGTTATATGTATGCCCTAGAGGCCATTACTGTACATTGGATGTATATTGTAGTGGATGCTGGGACATATATAGGGATGACTTTCTTGCTCAACATGATAGTATGCTATCTGGTTGCTCTTTACCTTAACGTGTACACTGATTGTCTCTCTGTTACATGTTGGTAAAGCCCTTAGGATGTGTACTTGACTACCTGGACTATGATGCTGGATCATACTAGTGGGGACATGGTAGTCCATAAGTACATCCTTCAAAGTCCCTAGTCGTGGGTGTATCGAGACGGGGCATCGATATACCAGTGTAGACTAGCGTATACCTTCTCGACCCATACAGATGGGCGATGGATGATCCCATATCCATTGGTGTTTGACATCAGAGATGATATACGGGTGCTCAGTGGAAACTGGGTACACTGGACGGACTCGCCGAGAACTCCCAGATGGTATTATACCTTACGTCAGATGGCAGTTCTCTGGTGACACTGGTACAGAGTAATCTGTTGACCCGAGATCGTCATAGAGTCTTGTGTGGTTCCCACTGTGCTTTGATTTCCACCTTACCACGTCCAAGAGGGCGTGCAAAACGGTGGTTTTTGGGTACAGTCCCGAATCACATGGAGGCAATGAGCGATAGGAGGGGATTCGTCTCTCCCGGTATAGGGAGTTGATGTTGCGCTGTGTTCGATTGGCTATAACCGGAAATCCCTGGCCAGGGTTGCTGAGATTTACTGGTATATGTTACCAGTAGTTTCTCGAACTGTTATAGACCTCATATCGACACGACTTATCGAGCTATTGGGGTCTGACGTCTACCACCCCTAGGCGAGATATGCGACATATCAGACGATCAGACCGGACTGTACGGTAAGTGTTACTGGTTGGATTCACAGGAGTATGAGCGGGCTTGCTCGTCGATCTTCTGATCGCTCAATACCCGGGTGGCCGTTATATTTAGCAGACCGCTTGCGGCTTGTGGGTGTTTGATATGATCATCATCTGCTGCCGGCGTATTGACGAGTCTTTAGAGTCCTACACAGAGGTTTCCTGGCTTAAGCGAAACGAAATAGGAGCGCATATGAGATATGTGCGGGACTGAGAATAATGCGTGTATGCGATACCGTATTCTATTCTCACGATGAATGCATCGATTGGTTGTATGCGATATAACCTAGTTATCGAATCAAGGATTGATTCGATAAGTCGATACATTGGATATTAGTCGGTTATATGCGATATGACCGGATCGTTAAATCAAGTATTGATTTAATGATTTAATGCAGAAATATATATTTGATATATTACTTTGCATTAACTAGTATCGGTTCACTTAAGATGGATTTTCTCACTCGGATGTGCACATCGTATATGTGATATATTTTTTCTGTGCACTTGAACGTATCATGTTTGATGATGCAAGATTGCTATGGTATGTGTGAAGAGTTAAACCTTGGTTGAGTAAATGGTTAGGGTTTTCTTTTATTCATTCATTTACCTTTTTATTTGGATTAAAAGAAAAGAGAAAAGAAAAACAAAAGGTTTCTTTCTTTCATGAAGCTTGTTGAAGCTTCATGAAGCTTTGACCAAAGAAACCCTTTTGTCTTCATCTCATTAACCCTAACCATTCATTTAACCTTAGTCAATTCTCTACACATTACCATGGTTAAAATTATGATAAGAATTGATTTTTCTATTCTATTCTAATAACTTATCATAATATTATCATCTTCTTCTTCTTCTTCTTCAAGAAGAAAACCTAGACTTCATCAATGGTGACTTGATGAAATGAGTGAGAAATCCAATTCTAAAGTGAACCCACTTCCTATTTCTTCATCCTCTACCTCTTGCCAAGTAGTATAGGGTGTTTCCTTCACAAGTTTTCATGGCTTGGTGAAGGTGGAGCTTAATCTAGTGATGCTTCGACGTAGATCATCTTCGGCATCGAAGCCGACGACCAAGCCCGCCCGTTTCTCCGATGAAGCCGACGCTAGAGCCCGGGATCCGATTTGGACAGTGGAGTGACATGATTGCGGAGCTATGGAGGTGGAGCACCGGATCTACAAAGGTTGTATTTCCGTTCTTTTAGTTAAGTTGTTAACTAGTTTCATTGTTTCGCCTAAAATCTAGTTAACGATCCGTATTAGGGTTTCTCGACACATGTTTTTTTTTGAAATTGGCATAGTTGATGCCTTGTGAGACCTCTCGAGAGTGCCTAGGATCCCTACAATCTGGTTTATCTTTATCATCGTGTACTGCTTTAGATGACCTTACAGGTCACTATTACACGTTGATAGAGCCCCTAGGATTCTTGCTTGACTGCCAGCAGTATGAGGGCGATCATATACGTGGGAGCTGGGGTCTATAAGCAAATCCTTAAAAGGTCCCTAGTCGTGGGAGTTTCGAGACAGGGCATCGATACTCCAGAGTAGACTAGTGTATACAGTCGAGACCCCGACAAGGGGCGGTGGCCGGTCTCACAAGCCACTGGTGTCAGTTGGTTCACCTAAGATGTATACAGGTGCTCATTGGGTTATAAGTACACCAGACAGGACTCGCCGGGAACCTGCTAGTTGGTCTTATACCAGACGTCAGATAGCAGTTCCCTAGTGACATGTGTACAGGTTAGTTCATCGAGCTGAGATCGTCATTTGTCTCGTGTGAGTTCCCACTGTGGTTTGATTACTACCCTACCACGCTCAAAGGAGACGTGCAAACAGGTTTTAGTTGGGTACAGTCCCGAGCCACATGGAAGCAGTGAGCGGATCTTCAGGGGTTCGTCTCTCCCGGTATTGGGGGTGAGGTCGCGCTGTGTCTAGGAGAGCCATTACACGAAATCCTTAGCCAAGGCAGGAGATTTACTGGTAGGTATTCCAGTAGTATCTCAGGGTGTTCTGGGCTACACTCCGACACGACTTGTACCGCTTTTGGGGGTCTGACTTTTACCAACCCCCTAGGCCCGCCATGCGATGCTCATAGACGAACGGACCGGACTGTACGGATATTGTCACTGACAGGCTCAGTAGGGTGTCAGGATGAGTTCGCTCATCGACGTCCCTTTTGGTCAATACCTGGTAGCCCGTCACGTATGGCTAATACCTCTGACGTGCTAGTGGTTAAATCCACTACCAAAGTATTGACGATTCTTTAGAGCCCCCCACAGACCGTTTTCTCAAGTTTTGGGCGAAACGCTGTAGAGGCCGTATGGAGTTATGGCAAGGTTCGATCAGATACGTGCGGTATTGCACGGATCATGATCGGACGGATAATACTAGTGGGATTTAGTTTAAGCCAGATCCTAGTATTGTACAGTATAGATTTTGTCTCTTTGCATTTGTATTCAGTGGGAATACAAATGCGGGTATGTATATACAGTCGCGGGGTTTTCCTGTAATTTATTACGGGATCAGTTTTCTGAAGTTGCCAGTTTGCATTCCGTTCTGGCTAGTTTTCCTTTGTTCCTTCCCGGCCGGACTTTTCCGATGGAGGGGGGTTATTTGCAGTTGTGCAAATTACCTTTGTGGAGGTGTTATTTGCATTTGTGGCTTCATGATGGTTCCTAGCATCATGAGATTCTTTTTGAATCAACTCTTTAGCATTAATGAGATTAGAATGGATTAGAAATGGATATGACATTGTTATCATCACATTTGGTTGTGGTCACCTCTTTTGATTCCTACACTCACCTCCCTTCTTGTTTTTGATTATTCCCTCCACCATTTTTGATTTTGAGGAGCCGGCCACTATGGGTTGGAGGGAGAGAGAGTTCATTTTTCATGAGGGAAAATCTACCATCTCATTTGCATGCTTGCAAAATTCCTAACACATCTCCAAAAGCTCATTTTCCTTTGATCATTCCTCCATCACCATGGCAACTTCATAACCCCAAAGAGACAATCGATTCTACACTTCATCTACAGCATTTCTTGAGCACGTCGGCTCGCCAACTTCGTGCCCGAGTTGCCTCGGTCCAGAGGTGGGAGCCCGTAAAAGAACCCGGCGATGTGGTGCCCGTTCCAACGAGGAGAAGAAGACCGGAGATTCCGCAAGGAGATTGGAGTGGAGGCCGAAGACCGAAGGATACGGATTGCTCGGTATAGCTTCCTTCCCATTTTTCTTGTTTGCTAGAGTTAGGTTAATGGCCCGATCCTGGTTTTTAGTGCGCGGTGGTGCCAGTTTACTAGTTTCGTAAAAGTTTCGTTTCCGCATTCCGGCGTCGGATTGACGGCCGGGGCGCCGTCGTGCACTTACACTCATTGCATAGCATCATCATAAACATATATGATATTATCTCATAGGACACGTGCACCATTACCATTGATTCATGCCACGTGCACTATTCATGCGAACACACACGCCGTTGGTAATTGCTATGTCACAAACCGAAGGTATGGAACATTACTGGCACTTAAATTACAAAACATCTCAAGGCGTATGTAATCTAAACTTTGTCATGATCCGAAGGTACGGAACGTGACTGGCACTTAAATTACGAAACGTCTCAAGGCGTATGTAATCTAAGCCAAAGCCCAGAAATCAAAACCATTTAAAGAAATAGAGTGAAGAAAAACTTATTTAAAGAAAGCGGTTTTAACTAAATAAGTCGCATTAACATTTAAAAACAACATCAGATTTTCCCGAAAATTTCGGCGGAGTCTCCTTTGTAAATACTGGCCCCCAAATGGGTACAACATATGAAAATACATATAAATGAAGAAATAAGGTATCGCCAAGCGGGAGCTAGCTCTTCGCCCATGGCGGAATCACAACCACATGTAATATGTATATCGAAAGTGCACTATAAGCATCTGAAGTAAGAAATAAGCAAATACCACGTCGGCTCAAGTGAGCATCGACACCAAACATCACAAATACAAGTCCCACGAGTCTCACCATCTAATCAAATATACAAGGGTAGATGGAATATACTAGATACAAATAATATACATGATGGGATAAAATATTCTCGCAACCCACCTACGAGCAAAGCAGCAAAAAGATGCAAACGAAGCAGGATGGAAATTACACCCGTCGCTCTGTGCTGACGGTTCAAACCAGCAAAATACTGTGGCACAACGGGGGTGAGTTGCCAACACGTGAGTAGTAAGTAACATCTAATAAGGCTATCGTAAGTATGCACGCAAATGCGTCTCAACCTACACATATCGATATAGTACGATGTACTAACATGCATGCAATATAAATGCATAAACAAACACGAAACCTGAATAAGTCTGGTATGAGAAAAGCTTTGTTTTATCTTATAAAAACCTCTGTGCAAATAACTGAAGTAGCATTAATGAAATCAACAGAAAATCCGTGTCAAGTATCGACACAATATATATATATATATATATATATATATATATATATATCTCAATATCTCAATATCTCGGGCTCCATTGGTCCCGATTGAACCATATCATCAAATCTCATGACCACGTCGGTATCCTCCGGATATCCGTCGTGTCAAAATAACTGGTTGGTAGTGCTCCCCTACCGGGCTCAACGCCATCTGTGCGATCTGCTTGCCCCGAGGTACCGCACCGGGTCCACCATGTCCCCGAAGACGATGCATCCCCCTCCTCGAATCGGGTATATGATACAGCTCAAGAACCGAGAAAACACATGGTGGACACCTCACACATCATATCACGAGAAAACCGCAACTTTCATTTTTAAAATGGTAATACGTTCTTAAAATCCTTGCGGTTTCTCCAAAATCCATAAATCTCATAAATACTGAAATTCTCGAGAAGAACCACAATATGTAAGCATGTCGGTGGTGATGGATGTCTATGATACGATAGTATATACCATGTGAATTACAGCCAGAAACTATGCATGAATCCTGATGCAATGTGGTATGTATGTATATGGCTAACAATCCTATGTATTCATCCTGATGAAATGACTATATGGTACAGGTTTACAGATCATATATAATGCAATGCACAGATACCGATTCTAAGCAAGTTCTATAGTGTTCGTGACACAACAATTACCAACGGCGTGTGTGTTCGCATGAATAGTGCACGTGGCATGAACCAATGGTAATGGTGCAAGTGTCCTATTAGAAAATATCATATATGTTTATGATGATGCTATGCAATAAGATGAATGATTAGGAGACTACGCATATAAATATAAGCAGTACTAGAAATCCTGACTATCAGGCGCCTCGCGCCATCCAGACGATTCCCCCGTAGATGTGTACATCTACTCACCTAGACGCCTCGGCTAATCTGATCCGATTTCAGCTTTGTCATTTCCGCGCCACTTCCGATGCCTCTGCACCCGATCCTAGAAATGTATACAAGAAAATAAGAGAATAAATATATAAATGGTCGCGGACACAACGAAACAAGATAACCAACGTGCACTAAATAGACAAGCACGCACTTGTGTACAAAACGCGCTTGCAACAACGCCAAAACCACCACTAGGGTCGCTAATACGTGACCACTAGAAAACCAAAAACCCAATCGCACTAATCGCGCATTCACAACATACTAAATTTTATATGAAATAGATAGTAACCCATCAAAACCTCAAATTTAATAAAATCAATTTATTTTTAAAAAACTAGTAAGCATCCATTAACCGTTTTAGCACAAATCTAGATGTTTTAGCAATTCTAGTGGCCACATAGCTCACTAAATATCATAATTATGCCACATAAATACTAACTAGATTTTAATCTCACCTATTTATATAAATCATAAAAACCTAGTTTGCAAAATTATGTAATTTGGACAATTTTAAAATAACAATTTACAAATTAACAACTAGGTTAGGTTTTACAAATCTTAAGATGTTAAACAACACATTATACCCTTAATGGTGTGATCAAAACCCTAACTTGAATTCAAAACCTTCTCTTGAAATTTTCAAAACTTGCAATTAGAACCATCTAAATACCTAATTAAGTTTATTTAAAGTAATTAACCAACAATTTAACTATGGGTTTGGAATTTATATCTCAAAGATTGTAGATCAAACATGCAAACTTGCCTCCCAGAAAGCCATCTTGCCTCAAAATCCAAGCTTGATTAGGCCAATGAATAATGGGCAAGGGTTTAATTGATGTATTAGTGAGGTTTTATTTTGATTTTTGATAGAAAATTGAAAAAAAAATTGAAGAGAAGGAGGTGGAGAAATGGGGCTGCCGCATAGGGAGAGAGGCTCGGCCAAGGAAAAAAATGAGGGAAGAGAGAGAGTGTGGTGTGTGTGGGTGAACATTACAAGTCAACAAATACTCATAACTCATTTATTCTCACATGCCTTCTTTTCTTTTCTTTTTCTTTTTTTTTTTTTTGAGGAGATAAGTAGTGAATTTGAGAGGGGGGCTGTGCAGGCTCGGCCAAGACCAAAAAGAGAGAGAGAGAGAGAGAAGTGTAGAACCTCTCCAATTATTACACCATAGAACAACTCATTTCCTATTAATTTATTTTGTTTTCTTTTCCAAATAAATCCTATTAACCTCTAGAATTATGGAGACATATCTCTACTAAAAAAACATGTTACAACCTTGTTTTAAGTTGTCTTGGTTCAAAAGTGTGTGTTTAATTCATTTCAATTTGTAATTTACACTAATTTAGATGTATAATGAAAACCTAAAATAATATTTAAAATAATTAATTAAGAAAATATCTAATTAAACTAGCAATTTATAAATGACCAAATAAATACCAAATACTAGCAATTACATAGTCAAAATAGGCGTATTCAAGTCTATGTTGAAAAATAATTATAGTTACGTTACGGAAATACGAGTTATTTTACCGGTTATTGGAAAAATTCACCTAAAGGATTTATTTATTTATTTATTTATTTTCAAAACGTTATAATCTTTCCCCTTAAGGAAATTTGGTCCCCGAATTTAAAATCTAACTACGTGTACCCTCGAAGAGGTGGGAAAATTTCTCCCGCATCTCGACCTCGGTTTCCTAATTTACCCTTTTTCGCGGTTCGTGCCACGCCAAGAACCTATACGGACGGTATGACCTCGGACCTCAGTTTCTTCACCTGCCGATCTAGAATGACTATCTTCTGCTCGTTGAAAGAAGGATCGTGCTCCAGCTAGATCGTCTGATACTGTATCACGCGAGAGGGGTCATGAAGGTACTTGCGGAGTATCAATACATGAAACACGGGGTGAATATCTGGGAAACTGGGTGGAAAAGCCAAACGATAAGCAACTGCGCCGATACGCTCGAGAATCTCAAAGAACCCACATATCTGGAACTAAGCCTGCCTTTTCTTTCTGAATCTTGATATGCCCTTCATCGGAGAACCCTTCAAGAAAACATGACCTACAACGACGAACTTAAGTCTGCGCTAACGTCAGTCTACATAAGATTTTTGCCTGCACTGGGCCGCTCTCATCCTATCCCAAATCAGCTGAATCTTTTCGGTCGTCTCCTACACAATCTGTGGTCCTAAAATACCGCTCTCACTGAGCTCTGTCCAACAACTGGTGATCGATATTTCCTCTCATATAATATCTCGAAGGGTGCCATATGAATCGTCTCCTGGAATCTGTTACTATAGGAAAACACAATCAAGGGCAAGTGGCGATCCCAACCGCCACGTAATCTAGAACGCAAGCTCGGAGCATGTCCTTAAGAATCTGAATGGTCCGCTCTGATTGACTATCGGTCTACGGGTAGAAAGTTGTACTGAAACTCAATCGGGTGTCCAAAATCTCTTAATGTTTCTACAATAGTCGGCTGGTGAACTGGATGCCTCTATCGGACACAATACAAGTCGGAACTCCATGTAATTGCATCATCTCATTAATATATGTCTGAGCATACTGAACGATCTGAAAGGAGTCTTCACTGGCAGAAAGTGAGCTGGTTCCGTCCATCGGTCTACGATCACTCAGATAGAGCTATACTCTCAACTGGTCCTAGGTAGACCCACGGTACAATCCATAAAAATCTGTTCCCATTTCTACTCTGGCATGGTCAAAGGTTGTAACTCTCCAGCTGGCCTCTGATGCTCGGCCTTAACTTGCTAACAAGTCAGCATCCCGAAACAAAATCTGTGACATCTCTCTTCATCCCTTCACCCAATAGACTCTTCTCAAAACATAATACATCTTGGTGGAAACCGGATGAACACTGTATGCTGACTGATGTGCCTCCTCGAACTGCACTCGGCTATCATAAGGAATCTGCTAATCTGCCGTCGACGGTCTCTGAACTGTGCTCAAACACGAAAAGCTATCTCCAGGCCTCCGACTCAAAGCATCTGCCACAACATTCGCTTTGCCCGGACGATAAAGAATCTCGCAGTCATAGTCTTTCACTCGCTCTATCCATCTTTGCTGTCTCAAATTTAGATCTCGCTGCTGAAAAATATACTTTAAGCTTCTTGTAGTCCGTAAATATCTAGCATGACTAGTCGTATAAGTAGTGTCTCCAAATCTTAAGTGTAAAACCACCGCAGCCATTTCTAAGTCATGCATGGAATAGTTCTGCTCACGCTTCTTCAACTGTCAAGAAGCATAGCAATAACCAACAAAACCGCCTGATCCTAAAGGAAAAGATAATACTGGCGCCGTAATCAAATGAGTCTTCAATTGCTGAAAGCTCTGCTCGCATACCTTAGTCCAACGAAAAGAAACGTCCTTCCGGGTCAACCTGGTCAACGTTGCAGCTATATGTGAAAAATCCTGTACGAAATATCAATAGTATCAGCCCAAAATACAAAATGCTGCGAACCTCCATCACTAATACAGGTCTAGGCCAGTGCTGAACGGCCTCAATCTTCTTCGGTTCCATACTTACCATCTCTCGTAACTATGTGACCCAATAAGTCACATCATCCAACCAGAAAACACACTTGGATAATTTAGCGAATAGCCAGTGCTCCCTCAAGGTCTGCAACGAAATCCTCAATTACTGCCTAGGCTCTACTCGGCTCCAAAAGTATATTAGGATGTCCTCAATGAACACGATGATAGACTGATCAAGAAACGGCCTGAATATACGGTTCGTCAAATCCATAAACGCTGCCGGGGTATTGTTGAGCTCGAACGACATCACCAAGACTCATAACGCCTGTATCGCATAAAAAGAAGTCTTCGGAATATCATCCTCTCGAACCCGCAACCAATGGTAACCTGATCGCAACCAATCTCCGAGAAATGTCTCGCACCTAGGAGCTAATCAAATAAATCATCGACACAAGTTAAGGGATATCTGTTCCGCACAGAAACCCGATTCAACTGACAAAAATCGATGCACAAACACAACTGTCATCTTCCTTCTTGACGAACAGAACAGGAGCTCCCCAAAGTGACGCGCTCGAACGGACAAGCCCCTTAATCCAACAAATCTTGCAACTGATCCTTCAGTTCTTTAAGCTCCACCGGATCCATCCGATATTGCGGTATAGAAAAAGACTCCGTGCCGGAAATCAAGTCAAAGAAGAACTCAATATCGCGCTCTGGTGACAAACTAAGCAACTCATCAGGAAAACATCTAGAAACTCTCTCCCAATCGGGACCTGGTCCAACGGGACCTCTGCGGCTCTAACATCACAAACATATGCCAAGAATTCCTGACATCCTTTTCTCAAAAGCTGACTAGCGCGAAAAGAAGAAATCAAAATGGGAAAGGCGACGCTACAGTCTCCCTGAAAACAAACAAGAACTGGCTTACCTGGAAACTAAATCTATGTTAGTTATATATATGCCCTAGAGGCCATTGTTGTACATATGATGTATATTATAGTGGATACTAGGATATATATAGAGAGGACTTGCTTGCTCGTCATGATAGTATGCTATTTGGTTTCACTTTATCTTAACATGTTGACTTATATTAGTTTACTGTCTTACTCTCACATGTTGATAAAGCCCTTAGGATATGTACTCGACTACTGGGACTATGATGAGATCATACTAGTGGGGCCAGGGTAGTCAACGAGCACATCCTATAACTGTTCCTAGTCGAGGGTGTGTCGAGACAGGGCATCGATACACCAGAGTAGACTAAAGTATACGCATCTTGACCCATATGATGGGCGATGGATGATCCTATATCCATCGGTGTTTGACATCAAAGATGGTGTACGGGTGCTTAGTGGAGATTGGGTACACTGGACGGACTCGTCGAGAACTCCCAGATGGTATTATACCTCACATCAGATGGCAGTTCTCCGGTGACACTGGTATAGGTTAGTCTGTAGACCAGAGATCGTCATAGAGTCTTGTGAGATTCCCACTGTGCTTTGATTTCCTCCTTAACACATCCAAGAAGGCATGCAAAACGGTGGCTTTTGGGTGCAGTCCCGAATCACATGGAGGCAATGAGCGATAGGAGGGGATTCGTCTCTCCCGGTATAGGGAGTTGATGTTGTGCTGTGGTCGATTGGCTATAACTGGAAGTCCCGGGCCAGGGATGATATAGAGTGATGCTGATAAGTGTTATCGGTAGTTTCTCGACCTGTTATGAGCCTCACATCGACACGACTTATCGGTTACTGGGGTCTGACGTTTACCAACCCTAGACTAGATATGCAACATATCAGACGAAGAGACCGGACTGTACGATAGTGTTACTGATTGGATTCACAGGAGAATGTACAGGCTTGCTTGTTGATCTTATGATCGATCAATACCTGGGTGGCTGTTACGTTTAGCTGACCGCTTGCAGCTTGTGAGTGTTTGATATGATCATCACCTACTGCCGGCGTATTGACGATTCTTTAGAGTCCTACAGAGAGGTTTCTTGACACAGGCAAAACGGAGTAGGAGCACATATGTGATATGTGCGGGATCGAGAATATTACGATATGAGATACCAAATTCTATTCTCGCGATATATGATATCGGCCGGGTATATGTGATATAGCCGGGTCATCGGATCAAGTGTTGATTCGATGAACTGATAAAGTTTAATATTAGTCGGTTATTTGAGAAATAGCCAGATTGTTGGATCAAGTGTTGATTCGATAATTTAATGTATAATTATATATATGATATATTACATTACATTAACTAATATTGGCTCGCTTTATTGATTCATTTTCTCACCGGATAATACATTGATATATATGCGATATATGTTAATTGTATTATTTTCTTTTGTTACAAAAATATATTATATATGTGATATATAATATTGTAACAAGTTATGATTACTAATGCAACATGATTAGTGGAGATTAAACATGATTAGGGTTTGATTTGGATTAGCTCTTTCATGAAGCTTCTAGAAGCTTTTGTTTTGTTTTAAGCTAAGATATTATGTGTTGATATTTGTGGAGATATTTCCTAACCCAACCCAAACCCTTTACCCTAGTTAAATCTCTGCAATGGTTAGCCCTTTCATTATTAACCATGGGTTGCATTTGTAATTAATATAACAATTCATTATTCATCACAAAAGACTTCATCTTCTTCTTCCTCTTTAAGCTTATTAGCTTTTGATTTTGTGATGAGTGTGTGTGAGAAATTGATAATAAAAGAGAGCCAAATTCCTAGTTCATCATCCTCCTCTAATCTAGCCACTTAGATTAGGGTGTTCACTTCATTAATACTTGATTATAGAAGTGAGAGCTTGAGTTAAAGAAACTTCAAGGTAGATCATCTTCGAAAAGGAAGACTTCAAGCAAGCATGGATCATTCGGGTTGTGGAGCCTCTCTTGAGTCCGGGAGATCATGGATCGTGGCGAAGGGACTACTACTCGGAGCTGATGAAGCGAAGGAACGGACTACAAAGGTTGTAATCCCTTTCTCTTAGTTGTAAAGGTGTTTACTTGCATGTTTAACCCTAATTATCTAGCAAAGATCCTCGCTTTAGGTTGTTCGGCACTTCTAAATTTTAAATCGGGCATGGTTGATGCCTTCTAGACACTTGTGACAGTGCCTAGTAACCCTACAGTGGTATCAGAGCCAAGCTAGAGCATTAGGCTGTTAGTTGTATGTATGCCCTAGAGGCCAGTATTGTACAGATGATGTATATTATATTGGATGCTTAGACATATATAGAGATGACTTTCTTGCTCGATATGATAGTATGCTATCTGGTTGCTCTTTATCTTAACATGTACACTTGTCTCTTTAAACTGTCTTATAGTTACATGTTGGTAAAGCCCTTAGGATGTGTACTTGACTACCTGGACTATGATGCAGATCATACTAGTGGGGACATGGTAGTCCATAGGTACATCCTTCAAGGTCCCTAGTCGTGGGTGTATCGAGACGGGGCATCGATATACCAGTGTAGACTAGCGTATACGCTTCTCGACCCATGAGATGGGCGATGGATGATCCCATATCCATTAGTGTTTGACATCAGAGATGGTATACGGGTGCTCAGTAGAGACTGGGTACACTGGACGGACTCGCCGAGAACTCCCAGATGGTATTATACCTCACGTCAGATGGCAGTTCTCAGGTGACACTTGTACAGGTTAGTCTGTAGACCCGAGATCGTCATAGAGTCATGTGTGATTCCCACTGTGCTTTGATCTCCACCTTACCACGTCCATGAGGGCGTGCAAAATGGTGGTCTTTGGGTACAGTCCAGAGTCACATGCAGGCAATGAGCGATAGGAGGGGTTTCGTCTCTCCCGGTATTGGGGGTTGATGTTGCGCTGTGCTCGATTGGCCGTAACAGGGAAGTCCCTGGCCAGGGCTGATCAGAGATTTTCTAGTAAGTGTTACCAGTAGTTTCTCGACCCGGTATGAGCCTCACATCGGCACGACTTATCGGTTACTGGGGTCTGACGTTTACCACCCCTAGACTTGATATGCGACATATCAGACGAACAGACCGGACTGTACGGTAAGTGTTACTGGTTGGATTCACAGGAGTGTGAGCGGGCTAGCTCGTCGATCTTCTGATCGCTCAATACCCGGATGGCCGTTACGTTTAGCAGACCGCTTGCGGCTTGTGGGTGCTTGATATGATCATCATCTGCTACCGGCGTATTGACGAGTCTTTAGAGTCCTACACAGAGGTTTCCTGGCTCAAGCGAAACGAAATAGGGGCGCATATGAGATATGTGCGGGACCGAGAATGGCGTGTATGTGATACCGCATTTCATTCTCGCGATGAATGTTTCGATTGGTTGTATGTGATATAACCTAGTTATCGAATCAAAGATTGATTCGATAAGTCGATACATTGGATCCTAGTCGGTTATGTGCGACATGACCGGATCATTGAATCAAGTGTTGATTTAATGATTTAATGTATAATTATATATTTGATATATTACTTTGCATTAACTAGTATTGGTTCACTTTAAAGGGATTTTCTCACTTGTAGTGCACATTGTATATGTGATATATTTTTGTGTGCACTTGATTGTATCATGTTTGATGTTGCAAGCTAACTTGTGTTTTGTGTAAAGATTAAACCATGGTTGTGTAATGGTTAGGGTTTTCTTTTTCTTACTCATTTATTTATTTATTGATTTTGGAAAAGATTATGAAGAAAATGGTGGCATTATTTGGATTTAGTTGAAGTTTCATGAAGGTTTGACTTTGTTACCATTTTGTCTTCATACTTAACCCTAACCATTCTAACTAACCATGATCTATTCTCTACACCTTACCATAGTTAGTATATGATAAGTATTCACATTTATTTTCTTTTTTACACAATACTTATCATATCTTTTCTTCTTCTTCATCATCTTCATCAAGAAGGAAAGCTTGTCTTCATCAATGGCATCTTGAGCAAAAGTGTGAGAAATCCAATTCTAAAGTGAACCCACCTCCTATTTCTTCACCCTCTACCTCTTGCCAAGTAGTATAGGGTGTTTTCTTCACAAGTTTCACAACTTGGTGAAGTTGGAGCTTGATCTTGTGTAACCTCGACGTAGATCATCTTCGGCATCGTAGCCGACGACTTGTCCGCTCATTTTTCCGATGAAGCCGATGCTAGAGTCCGAGATCCGACTAGTACAGCGAGAGGACGTCTACGTGGAGCTAAGGAAGTGGAGAACCGGATCTACAAAGGTTGTAGCTTCTCACTTTTAGTTAAGATGTTAACTAGCTTAACTTTTCGCCTAAAATTCTAGTTAACGATCCGTATTAGAGTTTCTCGGCACTTGTAAAATTAGAAATTGGCATGGTTGATGCCTTGTGAGACCTCATTAGTGTGTCTAGGAACCCTACAGTGGTATCAGAGCCTAGCTAGAGCCTTAGGCGATGCTTAGACGATGTTTGAAACCCGATCGAACCCGAAACCCTAAAACCAAATCGCTCTCTGGACTTTTTCTAAAAACTGGGTTTTTTCCATATTAAAAATGCTTAAAAAATTCAGCAGGAAGTTATAAGAATTACGGTGCAAAATTGGACAAATGATGCCTCCAACCTGCGGCGGAACCGCGGCAGAAACCTAGCTTCTGCGGCGGTTCCGCGGCGACATGATGACGTCAGCCATCCAAATTTGCACAATAATTCCTAATTTACAGTGCTGAGTTTTATGGGAATTTTTAATATTTATTCAAGAGTTGAATTTTCTGGGGTGTTTTGGGTGTTCGCTGATTCGATCGGATTATCAAACTTTGTCTATGTGGCTTTCCGGATATTTTGGAATATGTTAAAAAGTTCGACCGGATGTAAATACCCAATCTTTCCCCTGCCGGAAAATATCCAAGTGTTGGATTTTTTTGTGGTTTAAGGACGTTCTGAGTAGTGCAAGTAACGCGATGGTCCCTCTAGAAGACAACAAACCTTAACTCGATTATGTGACCGTCTTGAACTGCCCTTTGAACCTTCGGGTTTGGGGCAGTACGGCGTGCCACATGTGAGGCGTTGGCTTGACCCTTCTACGGCTGGACCGTTGGTACTGAGGCATGAAATGAATGTCTTTGAACCTATTTCATGTGTTGAACGGTTCCGGGAAAACTTGGGTGTTCGAATGTTCGATCGGAAAGTTTAATATTTTCTATTTATCCGGAATGGGATACAATAATTGGAATTGACAAACAGTTATGAGATAACTGGATGAATGTTATAAATCTAGCGGTTTAGTCTCACTTGATATTGAAAAGAGTTTTCGATAATGGGACTAAAATGCGGGGTTTATAATTGTTAGGCATGTGATGTCTAAGTATTTCATTTGATTAGGCATGCGATGTCTAAAGAGGTTGCGGATTCCAACTGTTGTAGTTTTACACTTTTTTTTCTGTGACCGTAAGTGTAATATGTGATATCGCCGGTTTCATTGCTATATGTCAACGACAATTGGGATGCGCATATTTACTTACGTTGATGACATGTGATGTTATGTGTTGCTGGATATGTTATATTGGATTGTCGTGTTTGAATAGCGGGGGTTTTTATGTGAGATGAGTGTTTTTCTTTTTCATTCATGTAAAAAATTGTATGTAATATTCTTTTATTGGGGCACTTCCAGGTTACAGAAGTTGTCACCCTTTGTATATTATTTACTTTTCCGCATTAGGATAGACCCAAGGAGGGGAGCACAAGTAACCGGGTTCTAGGGTCCAGTGGGAGACCATCTCGAGGAGTCGAGTCCGGGTCTCCTAACCCTAGAATTGGTAGGGTTGCTTGCCGCTCTCGTAGGGGTCTAGGGGTGTGGGATTGGCTATTCATCACGACCGTGGAATCCGTGTTTTATACTGGCTCGTATTGAAAACACGGACGTCCTAGTATATCCAATGTTTCATATGTTTCTTCTGCTGCGATATCTGTGATGTGATCATGTGATGTTCTGTGATAGATACGGTATATAGTATATATGATATATTATATAGACGTTACTTATGTTTTGCACCCGCACTAGCCCTGCCCTGCTCTGTCGTTAGTTACCTAACCTAACGGTGCACGAGGGGACATCGTGGCGAATGCGGATGGCATAAGTGTACGTCGTATTTATCTGTGATGTTTAGGTATTTAAATGATGGGACTTCATTAATGTGATTAATGAAATAAAAGAAACCTAAAGATGTTGTAGAATCGAATTTCAAAATAAAACAGGTAGCTACAGTTCTTGCTTTGCATAGCGGTATATATGATATACCCTGCACCTTATTCGATGAGGAAAGGACCGAGATCCCTTCACCGGGAGTGACTCCTTTAGCAATAACTGACAGACGCTACACACTCGGTTTGCTTTTGATTGCTTTTGGAGTTCTGCTTTGCACAGTGATATATATGATATATCCTGCACCTCATTCGACGAGGAAAGGGTCGACGATCCCTTCACCGGGAGTGACCCCTTTAGCAAAACTAGAAAAGCCTCAAAATCACTCCATTTCAAAACTTCACTTGATTCTACAACGATATCAAGTTCATTACGCAATAGGTTTTCAGAAAAACTTGACGTAGCCCTCCGTCATTTCAGATAAATCCTACTTAGTATTCGTGCTACGTTTGTTGACCTCCGTCAAGGCGTAGTGTGCGGTAACTAACTAGTATTTATCTGCTTATGCATGTGATGCAGATTGGATTAGGGTAGTCGTACGACCTTGTTGACCTCCGTCAAGGGTCGTGCGGGTGGGTTTGATTCAATCAAGAAATGACGGGTTGAACTTGACTTGCACCCTGTGGTTTGTTGACCTCCGTCAAGGTCATAGGATGCTTGGGGAAAAATATTATCGGGAATTTCAAGTGTTGAAATTTGCAATGAGATTGCATACCTTCTATGAGATAGTTGGATCCCGATACCCACTACGAGTAAGAGTTACTCCTGGGAGAGTTTTACACATTACAATTAGCCGATCAAGTAGGTGTCTAGAAAGGTGTCAACGGGGTTACGCCTCTGGGAAAACGAGGTTTACTCTAATTAGGTCCGTGCGAAAGCACGGGGAACCTCCCTCAAAGTACCGACACTGGCCTGGCTAAAAGATTGGCGAAGTTGTAGGGTGTAATTAATCCCGGCTAGTCTTTCCTTTTAGGGTTTGAAGGAAGATTTGATAAAAACCAGTGGGAGCCATCCTGATTAGATAAGATAATAACCAATCTGATCTTGCAAGAGCATACGCTAAAGTGTTTTCTTCTCTCTCTCTCCAGGTAGCGACCATGTCATGCCCTAATAAAGATAATAATATGGATGTATTGACCGAACCCGCATGTTATACTGTGCTGGGGAACGTTGGTTCCGTTCTTTCTTATAAGAGTTATAGGACTGAACAGGATATAGGGGAATACCAGGATTCCCATGCCACCCGAATGAAGAAAGTACATGTTGATGCATTTTCTTCGGGTGTGTTCGTTACTGAGAACTGTTTTTCCATTTGCTCTATGTCCTGGGTATTAGATACCGGGTCAGGATCCCATATATGTAATCAGTTACATGGGCTAAGGAAAGGTAGAGAACTTGGAGAAGGTGATAAAGACATAAGAGTTGGAAATGGTGCAATTGTTGCAGCTAAGACTGTCGGGGAATATCACCTTACATTACCAACAGGTAATACATTGGTTCTGAACGAATGCTATTACATGCCGAACCTGATATGCAACATTATATCAGTTTCTTTATTGAGTAAAGAGGGATATAATTTTGTATTACAGGATAATGTTATGAACATTTTCCGTAACCAAAAGTTGGTTGGATCAAGCACGTTGTGCAATGGCATTTATGTTCTAAATCAATCCACAGTTCTAAGTATAACAAACACACACAAGAGGAAGAGTTCTGAACTGAACGAATCCTTCTTGTGGCATTGTAGACTGGGTCACATCAATGCGACACGACTAGCAAAGTTGCCTAAGGATGGATATTTAAATCCGTTTGAATTTTCATCTTATGACACTTGCCAGTCATGTCTCAAAGGCAAGATGACCAAAACTCCGTTTACGGGACACGGAGAAAGAGTTACTGAACTCTTGGGACTGATACATAGTGATGTATGCGGTCCTATGTCTACACATGTCAGAGATGGTTCTTCGTACTTCATTACATTCACTGACGATCTCTCTAGATTCGGATATGTGTTCCTGATGAAACACAAATCAGAAGCTTTTGAGAAATTTAGAGAATATAAACAAGAAGTCGAGAACCAAACCGGAAAAAGTATTAAAATCCTACGATCTGATCAAGGAGGTGAATACTTGAGCATTGAATTCCTGGACTTCCTAAAAGAGAATGGGATTCTCTCTCAGCTAACTCCTCCATATACACCACAGCACAACGGTGTATCAAAACGGAGGAACCGCACCCTATTGGATATGGTGCGCTCTATGATGAGTGTAGCTAAGTTACCTGTTTCCTTCTGGGGATATGCACTGGAAACAGCAGCATACCTACTGAATAGGGTTCCCACCAAATCTGTGCCTACCACACCATATGAGATATGGGAAGGGAAGAGACCATATCTTAATTTTATTAAGATATGGGGTTGCCCGGCCTATGTCAAAAGACAAAAAACGGACAAACTCGAGGCAAGGTCTGTTTTGTGCAAATTTGTTGGATATCCCAAACATTCGCGAGGGTATATCTTCTACCACAGTGAGGAACAAAGAGTTTTTGTTGCTCAACATGCCACCTTTTTAGAAAAGGAATTTCTTGCAAAAGAGATTAGTGGCTCTGAGGTAGAACTGGAAGAGGTTCCAGCTGAACAAAACACAACAGAAGATTTAGTGGAACCAAAGGATTCAGTAGCTCCCAATGAACCTCAGCCTCTCCGCCGATCTAGTAGGGTTCCTCACCAACCTGAGAGATACTACGGTTTTCTCATGGATGGTGGGAGCGAGGATTGCATCATGGAGGATGATGACCCAACTAGCTTCGAGCAGGCCATCACGAGTAGGGACTCAGTGAAATGGCTAGATGCTATGCGGTCCGAGATGGAATCCATGTACACCAACAAAGTATGGACTTTGGATGTTGCTCCTGAAGGGGTAAAACCCATTGGGAGCAAGTGGATCTTCAAGAAAAAACTTGGTGTAGATGGGAAAGTGGAGACTTTCAAAGGTATACTTGTAGCAAAAGGTTTTCGTCAAAGACCAGGTATGGACTATGACGAAACCTTTTCTCCAGTGGCTATGCTTAAATGCATCCGGATCATGCTTGCCATCGCTGCATATCATGATTACGAAATCTGGCAAATGGATGTTAAGACCGCCTTTCTAAATGGTGATTTAGAAGAGTGCGTGTACATGACTCAGCCAGAGGGCTTCGTAGACAGTGGGAGCAGCGGGAAGGTGTGCAAGCTGCTTAAATCCATTTATGGATTAAAGCAAGCATCGCGGAGTTGGAACATCTGCTATGACGTCGTTATCAAAGAGTTTGACTTCGTCAAAAACCCAGATGAACCTTGTATCTACAAGAAGGTAGCAGAGAGTAAGGTGGTCTTCCTCGTATTGTACGTGGATGACATACTCTTGATAGGAAATGATATTCCTATGCTGCAATCGGTCAAGCTCTTCTTATCACAAAGATTCTCAATGAAAGATCTTGGTGATACCTCCTGCATATTGGGAATAAGGATCTATAGAGATAGATCCAAACGGATATTGGGATTGTCCCAATCCAGGTACATTGACACCATACTAAAGAGGTTTAGTATGGAAGAATCCAAGCGTGGGAACTTGCCCACAATCTCTGGAGTCACTCTCTCCAAAGAGATGTCTCCCAAGACTGATTTGGAGAGAGCTTGCATGCAAGGGATACCCTATGCTTCGGCTGTAGGCTCTATCATGTACGCGATGCTATGTACCAGACCCGATGTAGCATACTCACTAAGTGTAGTGAGCAGGTATCAAGCTGATCCTGGAGAGAGTCACTGGACAGCTGTGAAGAGCATTCTCAAGTACTTGCGAAGGACTAAAGAGATGCTCTTGGTGTATGGTAACGGAGAACTCCAAGTGGAATCCTTTACCGATTCGAGCTTCCAGAGTGATAAGGACGACTCTAAGTCACAGTCGGGATTTGTCTTTACCCTTTACGGAGGGGCGGTTAGCTGGAAGAGTTCCAAGCAGGAAACCGTGGCAGACTCGACGATGGAGGCTGAATACATCGCTGCCAACGATGCTGCTAAAGAGGCTGTCTGGATCAAGAAGTTCATTACTGAACTTAGTGTGGTTCCATCCATTGAGCATCCAATACCTTTGTATTGCGATAACAATGGAGCGGTGGCTTTGGCCAAGGAACCTAGGTCCCATCAGCGATCCAGGCATATTCTGAGGCGGTATCACCTGATCCGGGAGATAGTTGATCGCCGGGAGATCGAGGTCAGGAGGGTTGACACGAAGAACAACACGGCGGATCCACTCACGAAGGCCATTTCCTAGATACAGTTTGAGAGACTCTTCGGGATGCTCTGTATGCGATACTACAGCAGCTGGCCCTAGTGCAAGTGGGAGATTGTTAGTTGTATGTATGCCCTAGAGGCCAGTATTGTACAGATGATGTAAATTATATTGGATGCTTGGACATATATAGAGATGACTTTCTTGCTCGATATGATAGTATGCTATCTGGTTGCTCTTTATCTTAACATGTACACTTGTCTCTTTAAACTGTCTTATAGTTACATGTTGGTAAAGCCCTTAGGATGTGTACTTGACTACCTGGACTATGATGCAGATCATACTAGTGGGGACATGGTAGTCCATAGGTACATCCTTCAAGGTCCCTAGTCGTGGGTGTATCGAGACGGGGCATCGATATACCAGTGTAGACTAGCGTATACGCTTCTCGACCCATGAGATGGGCGATGGATGATCCCATATCCATTGGTGTTTGACATCAGAGATGGTATACGGGTGCTCAGTGGAGACTGGGTACACTGGACGGACTCGCCGAGAACTCCCAGATGGTATTATACCTCACGTCAGATGGCAGTTCTCAGGTGACACTTGTACAGGTTAGTCTGTAGACCAGAGATCGTCATAGAGTCTTGTGTGATTCCCACTATGCTTTGATCTCCACCTTACCACGTCCATGAGGGCGTGCAAAACGGTGGTCTTTGGGTACAGTCCCGAGTCACATGCAGGCAATAAGCGATAGGAGGGGTTTCGTCTCTCCCGGTATTGAGGGTTGATGTTGCGCTGTGCTCGATTGGCCGTAACAGGGAAGTCCCTGGCCAGGGCTGATCAGAGATTTGCTGGTAAGTGTTACCAGTAGTTTCTCGACCCGTTATGAGCCTCACATCGGCATGACTTATCGGTTACTGGGGTCTGACGTTTACCACCCCTAGACTTGATATGCGACATATCAGACGAACAGACCGGACTGTACGGTAAGTGTTACTGGTTGGATTCACAGGAGTGTGAGCGGGCTAGCTCGTCGATCTTCTGATCGCTCAATACCCGGATGGCCGTTACGTTTAGCAGACCGCTTGCGGCTTGTGGGTGCTTGATATGATCATCATCTGCTACCGGCGTATTGACGAGTCTTTAGAGTCCTACACAGAGGTTTCCTGGCTCAAGCGAAACGAAATAGGGGCGCATATGAGATATGTGCGGGACCGAGAATGATGTGTGTATGTGATACCGCATTTCATTCTCGCGATGAATGTTTCGATTGGTTGTATGTGATATAACCTAGTTATCGAATCAAAGATTGATTCGATAAGTCGATACATTGGATCCTAGTCGGTTATGTGCGACATGACCGGATCATTGAATCAAGTGTTGATTTAATGATTTAATGTATAATTATATATTTGATATATTACTTTGCATTAACTAGTATTGGTTCACTTTAAAGGGATTTTCTCACTTGTAGTGCACATTGTATATGTGATATATTTTTGTGTGCACTTGATTATATCATGTTTGATGTTGCAAGCTAACTTGTGTTTTGTGTAAAGATTAAACCATGGTTGTGTAATGGTTAGGGTTTTCTTTTTCTTACTCATTTATTTATTTACTGATTTTGGAAAAGATTATGAAGAAAATGGTGGCATTATTTGGATTTAGTTGAAGCTTCATGAAGGTTTGACTTTGTTACCATTTTGTCTTCATACTTAACCCTAACCATTCTAACTAACCATGATCTATTCTCTACACCTTACCATAGTTAGTATATGATAAGTATTCACATTTATTTTCTTTTTTACACAATACTTATCATATCTTTTCTTCTTCATCATCATCTTCATCAAGAAGGAAAGCTTGTCTTCATCAATGGCATCTTGAGTAAAAGTGTGAGAAATCCAATTCTAAAGTGAACCCACCTCCTATTTCTTCACCCTCTACCTCTTGCCAAGTAGTATAGAGTGTTTTCTTCACAAGTTTCACAACTTGGTGAAGTTGGAGCTTGATCTTGTGTAATCTCGACGTAGATCATCTTCGGCATCGTAGCCGACGACTTGTCCGCTCATTTTTCCGATGAAGCCGATGCTAGAGTCCGAGATCCGACTAGGACAGCGAGAGGATGTCTACATGGAGCTAAGGAAGTGGAGAACCGGATCTAAAAAGGTTGTAGCTTCTCACTTTTAGTTAAGATGTTAACTAGCTTAACTTTTCGCCTAAAATTCTAGTTAACGATCCGTATTAGAGTTTCTCGGCACTTGTAAAATTAGAAATTGGCATGGTTGATGCCTTGTAAGACCTCATTAGTGTGCCTAGGAACCCTACATAGGCGACGTGTATACGAAATTAAAAGTCCGATCGAACCCCTAAACGTCGAATTTTGACCCCTCTCTGGAATTTTTTTTAAAATATGATTTTTTCCATATTAAAAATACTCAGAAAATTCAGCAGGGAATTCTAAGGATTACTGTAAAATACGAACCCTTAATACCCTGAAGTCGCCGCGGAACCGCGGCAGGAACATGCTTTGCGCGGCGGTTCCGCGGCCGTACTTGGGAATTAGGGACTCGTATTTGTAGGGTTTATCCGTAGGTATTAGTATATACTTCTGGGAATTTTTAATATTACTCAAGTGTTGAGTTTTCTGGAGATCATTTGTATTCGTTGATTAGATCGAAAAGTTTAACTTCGTTTAGTTTTTCGGATAATTTAGAACGTGTTAAAATGTTCGAACGGATATCAATAACTCACTTTTTCCCGACACGAAAAACTTTCAAGTGTTGAATTTTTCTTGAGTTTAAAACTTTCAGAAAAACATGCAAGCATATCTGTGGACTCTCTAGAAGAACGTAACCTTAACTCGATTATGTGACCGTCAAAACTGCCACTGAACCCTTAGGTTTGTGGTAGTTTAGCGTTGCCACATGTGAGGTGTTGGTTTGACCCTTCTACGGCTGGTTCATTGGGGCGGTGACATGTTCTGGGATTTTTGAACTCCGCTCAAGTGTTGAGCTATTTGGAAATTCTTGGGTGTTTGATTATTCGATCGGAAAGTTTAACTTTGTCTATTTATCTGGAATGTGATACAATATATGGAATTCATATAGTTAGGCATGAAATGCGAAGTATGTGATATTTCGGATTTATGATGTCTAAAGTAATTGTGGATTCCAAATGTTGTAGTTTTACACTTTCTTTTCTGTGACCGTAAGCGTAGTATGTGGTGTATCGCCGGCTTCGTTGCTATATATCAACGACAATCGGGATACGCATACTTGCTTACGTTGATGATATGAGATATTATGTGTTGCTGTGATATGTTATATTGGATCGTCGTGTTTTGAATAGCCGAGGGTTTTATGTGAGATGAGGGTTTTTATTTTCATTCATTGTATGTAATATTCTTTTATTGGGGCACTTCCGGGATGAGATTGATGTCACCACTGTATATTATTTACTTTTCCGCATTAGGTAGACCCGAGGAGGGGAGCACAAATAACCGGGTTCTAGGGTCCAGTGGGAGGCCATCTCGAGGAGTCGAGACCGGGTCTCCTAACCCTAGAATTGGCGGTGTTACTTGCCGCTCTCGTAGGGGTCTAGGGATGTGGATTTGGCTATTCATCGCGACCGTGGAATCCGTGTTTTATACAGGCTCGATGTAAAACACGGACGTCCTAGTATATCCAATATTTCATATGTTATCTTCTGCTGCAATGTTCTGTGATGAGATCATATTACTGCCTGAGATGAATGCTTGTACAATATATATATGATGATATATAAATATTACAGCTTTCGTTTCTTCTGTGATGCTTAGGAAGCATAATTGATGGGATTTATTAATAAGATTAATAAAAGAAAAGAAACATAAAAGATGTTGTTGAATCAAAACTTTATAAAAAGGGTAGTTACAGTCTTGCTTTGCACAGCGGTATATATGATATACCCTGCACCTTATTCGATGAGGAAAGAGACGAGATCCCTTCACCGGGAGTGACCTCTTTAGCAAAATTGGCAGATGCTACAAACTTACGGATTAGTTTTTGATTGCTTCTATGGTTCTTACTTTGCACGGCGGTATTTATGAAATATCCTGCACCTTATTCGATGAGGAAAGGGCCGAGATCCCTTCACCGGGAGTGACCTCTTTAGCAAAACTAGTGAAAGCCTAAAAAAACACTCCTTTTCAAAATCACTCAATTCTACGACGATATCAAGTTCATTACGCTTATGGTTTTCTGAAAAACCTGCGTAGCCCTCCGTCATTTCAGATAGACACTAGTTAGTATTCGTACTGCGTTTGTTGACCTTAGCCAAGGTGTAGTGTACGGTAGCTAATTAGTATTTATCTGTTAAAACATGAGATGTGATTGAGTTAGGGTGGTCGTACGACTTTGTTGACCTTAGCCAAGGGTCGTACGGGTGGGTTTAATTCAATATGGAAATGACGGGTTGAACTTGGCCAGCACTTATAATTTGTTGACCTTAGCCAAGGTCATGAGTTGCTAGGGGCAAAAGTATTATCGGGAATTTCAAGTGTTGAAATTTGCAATGAGATTGCATACCTCCTATGAGATAGTTGGATCCCGATACCCGCTGCGAGTAAGAGTTACTCCTGGGAAAATCTTACACAGGACAATTAGCCAATCAAGTAGGTGTCTAGAAAGGTGTTAACGGGGTTATGCCTCTGGGAAAACGAGGTTTATTTTAATTAGGTCCATGCGAAAGCACGGGGAACCTCCCTCAAAGTACCAACACTGATCTGGCTGAAAGATTGGGGAACTTGTAAGGTGTAATTAATCCCGGCTAGTCTTTCCTTTTAGGGTTTGAAGGAAGATTTGATAAAAACAGTGGGAGACATCCTGATTAGATAAGATAATAACCAATCTAATCTTGCAAGAGCATACACTAAAGTGTTTCCTTCTCTCTCTCTCTCTCCAGGTAGCGACCCTGTCAGGCCTTAATCAAGATAATAATATGGATGTATTGACTGAACCCGCTTATTATACTGAGCAGGGGAACGTTGGTCCCGTTCTTTCTTATAAGTGTTATAAGACTGAGCAGGAAATAGGAGAATATCTGGATTCTCACACCGCCCAAACGAAGAATAAGCATGTTGATGCATCTTCTTCAGGTGTGTTAGTTATCGAGAACTGTTTCTCAGTTCACTCTACGTCCTGGGTATTAGATACCGGATCGGGATCCCACATATGTAATATGTTACATGGACTGCGTAAAGGTAGAGAATTGGGAATGGGTGATCATTTCGTAAGAGTAGGAAATGGTGCAGATATTGCAGCCAAAGCTGTTGGCGAATATCACCTTGTATTACCAAGTAGTAATATATTGATTCTGAACGAGTGCTATTATATACCGAACATGATGTGCAATATTATATTAGTTTCTTTATTAAGTAGAAAAGGATATAATTTTGTAATAAAGGATAATGTTATGAACATCCTCCTAAATCAAAAGTTGATTAGATCAGGCTCGTTACATAATGGCATATATGTTCTCAATCAAACTACAGTCCTTAATATACAAAACACACACAAGAGGAAGAGTTCAGAAATGAACAAATCCTTCTTATGGCATTGTAGACTTGGTCATATGAATGCGACACGACTAGCTAAGTTACTAAAAGATGGATATCTGAATACGTTCGAATTATCATCTTATGATACTTGCCAGTCATGTCTCAAAGGAAAAATGACCAAAACTCCGTTTAGTGGACACGGAGTAAGAGTTACAGAACTCTTGGGGCTGATACATAGTGATGTATGTGGACCCATGTCTACACATGCCAGGAACGGTTCTTCCTACTTCATTACATTCACTGACGATCTCTCAAGATACGGACATGTGTTCCTGATGAAACACAAGTCTGAAGCTTTTGAGAAATTCAGGGAATATAAGCACGAAGTAGAGAACCAAACGGGCAAAAGTATTAAGATCCTTCGATCTGATCAAGGAGGAGAATACTTAAGCAATGAGTTCCTGGACTATCTAAAAGAGAATGGGATTCTCTCTCAGCTTACTCCTCCTTATACACCACAGCACAACGGTGTATCGGAGCGAAGGAATCGCACCCTATTAGATATGGTGCGCTCTATGATGAGCAATGCTGAGTTTCCTATTTCCTTTTGGGGGTATGCGCTTGAGACAGCCATATACCTATTGAATAGAGTTCCAACCATATCAGTGCCTACCACTCCATATGAGATATGGAATGGGAAGAGACCATCTCTTAAACTAGATAAGATATGCGGTTGTCCGGCCTATGTTAAAAAGCAAAATCCGGACAAGCTCGAGGCAAGATCTTTTCTTTGCAAGTTTGTGGGATATCCAAGTAATTCGTATGGATATCTTTTCTACCACGGGAAACAACAAAAGGTGTTTGTTGCTCAACATGCCACCTGTTTAGAAAAGGAATTTCTTGTAAAAGAAATTAGTGGCGAAGCGGTAGAGCTGGAAGAAGTTCCAGCACCACAAACTACAACTGAAGATTTAATGGAACCAGATGATTCAGTAGTTCCCAACGAACCCCATCCTCTCCACCGATCTAGCAGGGTTTCTCATCCACCTGAGAGATACTACGGTTTTCTCGTTGATGGTGGGAGCGAGGATTGCATCATGGAAGATGATGACCCGACTAGTTTCGAGCAGGCCATCACGAGTGGTGACTCCGTGAAGTGGCTGGATGCAATGCAATCTGAGTTGGAATCCATGTACACCAACAAAGTATGGACTTTGGAAGTTGCTTCTGAAGGGGTAAAACCCATTGGGAGCAAATGGATCTTTAAGAAGAAACTTGGTGTAGATGGAAAAGTTGAGACTTTCAAAGCTAGACTTGTTGTAAAGGGTTTTCGTCAATGACCAGGTGTGGATTATGATGAAACCTTTTCTCCAGTGGCTATGCTTAAGTCCATCCGGATCCTACTTTCCATTGCTGCATACCATGACTACGAAATCTGGCAGATGGATGTTAAGACCACCTTTCTAAATGGTGATTTAGAAGAGCACGTGTACATGACTCAGCCAAAGGGCTTCGTAGATAGTGGAAGTAGCGAAAAGGTGTGCAAGTTGCTTAAATCCATCTACGGGTTAAAGCAGGCATCGTGGAGTTAGAACATCTGCTTTGATGTTGTAGTCAAAGAGTTTGACTTCATCAAAAACGTAGATGAACCTTGTATATATAAAAAGGTTGCAGAGAGTAAGGTTGTCTTCCTCGTATTGTACGTGGATGACATACTCTGGATAGGGAATGATGTTCCTATGCTGCAATTGGTCAAGCTCTTCTTATCACAAAGATTCTCAATGAAAGATCTAGGTGATGCCTCGTGCATACTGGGAATAAAGATCTATAGAGATAGATCTAAACGGATACTGGGATTGTCCCAATCCAGGTACATTGACACCATACTAAAGAGGTTTAGTATGGAAGAATCCAAGCATAGGAACCTACCCACGATCTCTGGACTCACTCTCTCCAAAGAGATGTCTCCCAAGACTGATTTGGAGAGAGCTCGCATGCAAGGGATACCCTATGCTTCGGCAGTAGGCTTTATCATGTATGTGATGCTATGTACCAGACCCGATGTAGCATACTCACTAAGTATAGTGAGTAGGCATCAAGCAGATCCTGGAGAGAGTCACTGGATAGCTATGAAGAACATTCTCAAGTACTTGAGAAGGACTAAAGAGATGTTCTTGGTGTATGGTGACGGAGAATTCCAGGTGGAGTCCTTTACCGATTCAAGCTTCCAAAGTGATAAGGACGACTCTAAGTCGCACTTGGGATTTGTATTTACCCTCAATGGAGGGGCGGTGTGTTGGAAGAGTTCCAAACAGGAAACCGTTGCAGACTCGACGATGGAGGCTGAATACATCGCTGCCAACGATGCTGCAAAAGAGGCTGTCTGGATGAAGAAGTTCATTACTGAACTTGGTGTGGTTCCATCCATTGAGCATCCAATACCTTTGGATTGTGATAACAATAGAGCTGTGGCTTTGGCCAAGAAACCCAGGTCCCATCAGAAGTCCAGACATATTCTGAGGCGGTATCACCTGATCCGGGAGATAGTTGATCGCCGGGAGATCGAGGTCAGGAAAGTTGATACGAAGGACAACACTGCGGATCCACTCACGAAGGCCATTCCCCAGACACAGTTTGAGTGACTCTTCGGGATGCTGGGTATGAGATACTACAACAGCTGACCTTAGTACAAGTGGGAGATTGTTAGTTATATATATGCCCTAGAGGCCATTGTTGTACATATGATGTATATTATAGTGGATGCTTGGATATATATAGAGAGGACTTTCTTGCTCGTCATGATAGTATGCAATTTGGTTTCACTTTATCTTAACATGTTGACTTATATTAGTTTACTGTCTTACTCTCACATGTTGATAAAGCCCTTAAGATATGTACTCGACTACTGGGACTATGATGAGATCATACTAATGGGGCCAGGATAGTCAACGAGCACATCCTATAACTGTTCCTAGTCGAGGGTGTGTCGAGATAGGGCACCAATACACCAGAGTAGACTAGCGTATACACATCTTGACCCGTATGATGGGTGATGGATGATCCTATATCCATCGGTGTTTAACATCAAAGATGGTGTACGGGTGCTCAGTGGAGACTGGGTACACTGGACGGACTCGCCGAGACCTCCCAGATGGTATTATATCTCACGTCAGACGTCGGTTCTCCGGTGACACTGGTACAGGTTAGTCTGTAGACCCGAGATCGTCATAGAGTCTTGTGAGATTCCCACAATGCTTTGATTTCCACCTTACCACGTCTAAGAGGGCGTGCAAAACGGTGGCTTTTGGGTGCAGTCCCGAATCACATGGATGCAATGAGCGATAGGAGGGGATTCGTCTCTCCCGGTATAGGGAGTTGATGTTGTGCTGTGTTCGATTGGCTATAACTGGAAGTCCCTGGTCAGGGCTGATATAGAGTGATGCTGATAAGTGTTATCGGTAGTTTCTCGACCTGTTATGAGCCTCACATCGACACGACTTATCGGTTACTGAGGTCTGACGTTTACCACCCCTAGACTAGATATGCAACATATCAGACGAAGAGACCGGACTGTACGGTAGTGTTACTGATTGGATTCATAGGAGAATGTACAGGCTTGTTTGTTGATCTTCTGATCGATCAATACCTGGGTGGCTGTTACGTTTAGCTGACCGCTTGCAGCTTGTGAGTGTTTGATATGATCATCACCTACTGCCGGCGTATTGACGATTCTTTAGAGTCCTACACAGAGGTTTCTTGACTCAGGCAAAACGGAGTAGGAGCACATATATGATATGTGCGGGATCAAGAATATTACGATATGAGATACCATATTCTATTCTCGCGATATATGATATCGGCCGAGTATATGTGATATAACCGGGTCATCGGATCAAGTGTTGATTCGATGATGTGATACAGTTTAATATTAGTCGGTTATTTGAGAAATAGCCGGATTGTCGGATCAAGTGTTGATTCGATAATTTAATGTATAATTATATATGTGATATATTACATTAAATTAACTAATATTGGCTCGCTTTATTGATTCATTTTCCCACCGGATAATACATTAATATTTATGCGATATATGTTAATTGTATTATTTTCTTTTGTTACAAAAATATATTATATATGTGATATATAATATTGTAACAAGTTATGATTACTAATGCAACATGATTAGTGGAGATTAAACATGATTAGGGTTTGATTTGGGTTAGCTCTTTCATGAAGCTTCTAGAAGCTTTTGTTTTGTTTTAACCTAAGATATTATGTGTTGATATTTGTGGAGATATTTCCTAACCCAACCCAAACCTTTTACCCTAGTTAAATCTCTACAATGGTTATCCCTTTCATTATTAACCATGGGTTGCATTTGTAATTAATATAACAATTCATTATTCATCACAAAAGACTTTATCTTCTTCTTCCTCCTTAAGCTTACTAGCTTTTGATTTTGTGATGAGTGTGTGTGAGAAATTGATAATAAAAGAGAGCCAAATTCCTACTTCATCATCCTCGTCTAATCTAGCCACTTAGATTAGGATGTTCACTTCATTAATACTTGATTATAGAAGTGAGAGCTTGAGTTAAAGAAACTTCAAGGTAGATCATCTTCAAAAAGGAAGACTTCAAGCAAGCATGGATCATTCGGGTTGTGGAGCCTCTCTTGAGTCCGGGAGATCATGGATCGTGGCGAAGGGACTACTACTCGGAGCTGATGAAGCGAAGGAATGGACTACAAAGGTTGTAATCCCTTTCTCTTAGTTGTAAAAGTGTTTACTTGCATGTTTAACCCTAATTATCTAGCAAAGATTCTCGCTTTAGGTTGTTCGGCACTTCTAAATTTTAAATCGGGCATGGTTGATGCCTTCTAGACTCTTATGACAGTGCCTAGTAACCCTACAATCTAACTGCCTTCTCACGGCAGTCCACGGACGCATAACACGTGGCTAACCAATCCATGCTCAGAAAAACTTCGAAGTCAAACATATCGAGAAAAATCAAATTGACATAAAAATCTCTATCTCCGATACGAACAAAACAAGCACGAATGGGAAACACATAGAGCTACAAAAGACTAGCCTATGGAAGAAATCACAGCAAGCGGCTGATTTAGCAAGACTACTATCGGCTAGACTTCGATACAAAGTATGCGGATACCATCTCAAACGACACAAGAAAGAAATACGCATCGGAAGAAAACATCGAAAGAATACTTGTTACAACTACGCCTATCTAATCGCCTCTGAGCTGGCATACCGGTACAATTCCGCTTGGTCCAGAAATGACTGAAGTCTTAGAACTGCGCTCCTCCAACAGTAAGGTTGCGTTCATAGCAGCAACATAAGTGTCTAAATGCTTGGCACCAATAGCAAGAAATAATTGCATGTCCAATCTCTACACGAACCTCTTTATCCGTTTCTCTTCAGTGTCCATCGGGTAAGGAGCATATCGGACCGCTGAGTAAACTAAATGTCGTACTCGGACACTGTCATCCCTGAAGTCTTACACAAAGGCTCAAAACTACGAGCTCGGCATCTCAAACGCTCTCCGGAAGGAAACGAGCAAGAAATACAGCAGTGAACTTATCCCAAGTCATAGGACGTAGATCTGCAGCTCGGTCTCTCTCAATCGACTCGCACCACGTCTGAGCAAGACCTCTCGAGACGAAAACTCGCAAGCTCAATACATATCTCGTTAGAACATCTCTGTGAACGACGATTCCTAGACATCCTATCAAGGATTGTCTACGCATCCTCCGCTGCATCTGCACCGGTAAAAAGTGGAGGCTTCAGCATCAAAAACTCCTATAAGGATACGGAAATAATCTCAGTAACAATAGAAACAGCTGTCTGAGCAGTAGGTACAATCACAATCCCTGCAACAGGAGGGACATCATCGGCTCTCGGAGCTCGGCTAGCCTCAACTAACAATCCAACCATCTGTCGCAAGTCCTAAATACTCGACTCCAGCCTAGCTATCCATCCTGGAGAAGGCGGATCACTCTGTCCCTGAGGGGTAGGCGTACCACCCTGATCGGTCCTCGTCTCAAACGAGCCTACTCTAATCTCATCTCTGGCGGCAGCCCTCTGGCCCTCGTAGTCTCCGGCGGCATAGTGTCTGGAGAAAGAACAGGATTGATAGGAACATTGCGATCAAATCAAAGGATTTCTGGAATCAAGGAAGGAAATACAAGCAAATATATATCCTAAGGTTATTTAGGCAGAGTACCGTATTATAATTATGCCGTGGAACATACACACGTTACGTCACTATGCTTAAGTCACCTACTCCATCTACCAAGGGTCATCCTACACTCAGAACGCTAAAACATATCGCTCTGATACCAACTTAGTCACGTTCCGTACCTTCGGGTCGTGACACTCTCTCCTCACTCATTCAAGCATGGAATAAAATTGCAATTCTAAATTGCAACCATGCTTGAATAGTGAGTCAAGACTAAAATACAAATAATAAAACCCATGCCTTGCCCATTCCACAAATATCTCCACAATTTACATCTCATTTTTCCATTTTCTAAAAATAGAAAAACATGCCATGCTTCATACAATAATATATATATTTATGTATATCAAATATACATTAATATATATATAAAGCAATTAGTGAGCTAATGATATTAGTTAAGATATAATTATATCACATATAATATATATCACATTATTAAATCAACACTTGATCTAATAATCCGGTTATATCACATATAACCGACTAATATCATTAATCTGAATATCACATTATCAAACCAACACTTGATTCGATAATCCAGTTATATCACATATAATCTGACCGACATCAAATAACTGCCAGATTATAATACAGTATCATATACTCATATTTAATCAGGCCCACATATATATCAACATATGTTCCCTACTTCGTTTCGCTCGAACCAGAAAACTTCTGTATGAGACTCTAAAGACTCGTCAATACGCCGGCAGTAGGTGGTGATCACATCAATCACTTACAATCCGTCAGCGGTACTAGCTAGACGTAACAGCTACCCGGGTATTGAGTGATATGAAGATCAACAAGCAAGCTCATCCATACTCTCCATGAAGCCTATCAGTAACACTACCGTACAGTCCGGTCTCTTCGTCTGATATGTCGCATATCATGTCTAGGGGTGGTAAACGTCAGTCCCCAGTAATGTGATAAGTCATGCCGATGTCTGGCCTATAACGGTTTGAGAAACTACTGATAACTTTTATCAGTAAATCTCAGCAGCAGCCCTGGCCATGGACTTCCAGTTACAGCCAATCAAGCATAGCGCAACATCAACTCGAGTACCAGGAGAGACGAAACCCCTCATATCGCTCATTTCCTCCATGTGACTCGGGACTGTACCCAAAATCCACCTGTTTGCACGACTCCTTTGAGCCGTGGTAGGGAGGAAATCAAAGCACAGTGGGAGCCACACAAGACTCCGATCTCGGGTCTACAAACTAACCTATACCAGTGTCACCAGAGGACTGTTGTCTGACGATAGGTATACTACCACATAGGAGTCCTCAGCCGGTCCTGTTCAGTGTACCCAATCTCCAATGAGCACCTGTGTACAATCTTTGATGTCACACACCAATGGTTGTGGGATCAACCATCGCCCTCTAAGGGAAAAGAAACATACACACTAGTCTACACTGGAATATCGATGCCATGGTCTCGATATTCCCACGACTAAGAACTGATTAAAGGATGTACTTATGGACCACCCTGGCCCCACTAGTATGATCTCATCATAATCCTGGTAGTCAAGTACATATCCTAAGGATTTTATCAACATGTGAGAGCAAGACAGTAAAGAATACCAATCAACATGTTAAGATAAAGAGTAACCAGATAGCATACTATCATGTCGAGCAAGAAAGTCCTCTATATATATATGTCCAAGTATCCGCTATAATATACATCACATGTACAATAATGGCCTCTAGGGTATACATATTCCTAACAATCTTCGACATGAAGATCGCGTAGGAGGCTCGTTAATTCTTTGAGTGGACTTACGAGGAGTCGTAGGGACTACTACCCGGAGCTATTGAAGAGGAGGACTAGGTCTACAAAGGTTGTAGTCTTCATCTCTTAGTATAGTTCTTTTGATATCATGTTTAAAACCCTAATTATCTAGTTAAGATTCTATATAAGTGTAGCTTAGCACCCCATTTTTTTAAAAATAGCATGCTAGATGCTTGTGAAAACCTGTAGTCGTGTTAGGGTATACTTTCAGCTAGAACCATAAGACCTTGACCAAGGCAGTTGAGAACTACTGATGGTTAGATCGGTAGTTTCTTAGATTGGTCCTGAGCCAAATCGGCACGACTTATCGGGTCAGTAGGGGTCTAACGTTTACCACTTCCTAGACCTGGTATGCGATACTCTTAGACGAAGAGACCGGACTGTACGGAGATTGTCACGGATATACTCAGTATGCGTCCGGTTGAGCTTACTCGTCGGCCTTCTTTTCGACAGGTACCTGGGTAGCTGTTACGTACAGCTAGTGCCGCTGACGTGCTTGTGGTTAAACCCACTATCAGCGTACTGTCGAGTCTTTAGAGTCCTATACAGAAGGTTTCTATGATTCAGGCAAAACGATATGGTGGCCGTATGTTTATACGTGAAAGTTTTCGATCGAATGATAATACTAGCCGGCTTAGGATTAAACCAGAGTATTAAATCAAGTATTGATTTACTTGTTGTAGGGTTAGCTTAGCACCTTGTGAAGGTTTTGGCAAGCATCAATCATGCTACTTTAAAATTTTTAGGGTGCTAAACAAACCCTAACCAAGATCTTAACTAGAGACTTATGTAAACCCTTTACATCTAAGTGAACAAGGAATACAACCTTTGTAGACCGGTCCTTCACTTCAATAGCTCCGTGTAGAAGTCCCTTCGCTGCGATCACGATCGTCCGGACTCTAGAGAGGCTCCCACGAAGAAACGAACAAGCTTGCTTTGAAGACTTCGAGGTCGAAGATGATCTACGTCGAGGAGACACTAGGTCATGCTATCTCTTCACTAATTGTGTAGATTAGTGAAGCAAACACCCTAAACTAAATGGCTAATAGTATAGGATGATGAAGTAGGAATTTTGCTCACTTTATAAATCATTTTCTCACATTTTATCTCATACCTCCATTGAAGCTAGAAAGCTTTTCATGGAGCTTGATGAAGAAGAAGAAGAACTCATGAATAATTCATCCAAATAAATTATTGCACCCATGGTTGAGTTAAAGCTATCATGCTTAACTCATGTAAAGAATTAACTCATGGCTATGGTTAAGGGTTGGGTCAAGTAAAATATCCTAAGGAATGACAAAAGAGTGGACTTTGTCAAAGTTCTACAAGCTTCTCCAAGCTTAAAATTTTGACCAAGTCTTTTGCTCTTTTGTAATAACTTAAGAAATAATCAAAACCCTAATTTAACCCTAACATGGTATAAGTCTCATACACCCATCTTGTATGTATCATCAAACATGACACAATACATGTACACAAATATACATATCACATATATATATATATACAATGTGCACATCAAGTGAGAAAAGAAAACATTAGTGAGCTAAATATTAGTTAATGTAATATAATATATCAAATATATAATTATACATTAAATTATTAAATCAACTCTTGATTTAATAATCCGGCTATAATACATATAACCGACCGATATCACAAATCGCGAGATTAGAATGCGGTATCACATACTCGCATTAATCTCGGTCCCACACATATCACATATGCGCTCCTACTTCGTTTCGCATGAACTAGAAAAGCTCTATGTAGGACTCTAAAGACTCGTCAATACGCCGGCAGTAAGTGATGATCATATCAAACACCCACAAGCCCCAAGCGGTCTGCTAAACGTAACGGCCACCCGGGTATTGAGCGATCATAAGATCAACAAGCAAGCCCGCTATAACTCCTGCGAATCCAATCAGTAACACTACCGTACAGTCGGGTCTCTTCGTCTTGTATGTCGCATATCAACAGCCTGGGGGTGGTATAACGTCAGACCCCAATAGCCTGATAAGTCATGCCGATGCAAGGTCCATAACGGTTCGAGAAACTACTGATAACACTTACCAGTAAATCTCAGCAACCCTAGCCAGGGATTTCCTGTTATGGCCAATCGAGCACAGCGCAACATCAACCCCCAATACCGGGAGAGACGAAACCCCTCCTATCGCTCATTACCTCCATGTGATTTGGGACTGTACCCAAAAGCCACCGTTTTGCACGATCTCTTGACCGTGGTATGGTGGAAATCAAAGCACAGTGGGAATCATACAAGACTCTATGACGATCTCGGGTCTACAGACTAACCTGTACCAGTGTCACCAGAGAACTGCTATCTGACGATAGGTATAATACCATCTAGGAGTTCTCGGCGAGTCCGTCCAGTGTACCCAGTCTCCACTGAGCACCCGTATACCTTCTCTGATGTCAAACACTAATGGATATGGGATCATCCATCGCCCATCATATGGGTTAAGAAGCGCATACGCTAGTCTACTCTGGAGTACCGATGCCCTATCTCGATACTCCCACGACTAGGAACATTTGAAGGATGTACTTATCGACTACCCAGTTCCTACTAGTATGATCAACATCATAGTCATGGCAGTCAAGTACTCATCCTAAGGGCTTTATCAATATGTGATCATAAAACAGTATTTGTTTACATGTTAAGATAAAATGCAACCAGATAGCATACTATCATGTTGAGCAAGAAAGTCCTTCCTATATATGTCCAAGCATCCACTACAATATACATCACATGTACAGTAATGGCCTCTAGTGTAGGGTTCCTAGGCACACTCAAGAGGTCTCACAAGGCATCAACCATGCCAAATTCAAAATTTTCCGGTGCCGAGAAACCCTAATACGGATCGTTAACTAGAGAATATGCAAAACTACAAGCTAGTAAACAACTTTACTGCTAAGTGAAAGAGACTACAACCTTTGTAGATCCGGTCCTCCACTTCCTTAGCTCCGTGATGATGTCCCTCCGCTGCGATCATCGGATCCCGGACTTTAGCGATGGTTTCGTCGAAGAAATGATCGGGCTAGGTCGTCGACTTCGATGCCGAAGATGATCTACGTCGATGCAACTCAAGATCAAGCTTCACCTTCACCAAGTCATGAAACTTATGAAGAAAACACCCTATACTACATGGCAAGTGGTAGAGAATGAAGAAATAGGAAGTGGGTTCACTTTTGATTTGGATTTCTCACTTGGAATCATCACTTAGAAATTTCAAGCAAATGTTTTTCTTTTTCTCTTCATGAAGAAGAAGAATGAAAAAAGAATTATCAATAATAGAAAAACAAGTGTTGGTTATCATAATGCAACCATGGTTAAGTGTAGAGAATAAACTAGGGTTAGGTGAATGGTTAGGTTAAGCAAAAGAAACAAAAATGGTTGAACTTTTCAAAGCTTCAAAGTAAATCCAAAAGAAGCAACCATTTCTTTTCTTGCTAAAAAGAATAAATAAATAAAATAAATAATCAAGAGAAGATAATAAAACCCTAACCATTCACTTAAACATGATTTAAAGTAAACAAAAACCCAAGTTTGCATGTATCATCAAACATGATACAAACAAGTGCACAAAAATATATCACGTATACAACTTGTGCATTTCAAGTGAGAAAATCAATCTTGAGTGAACCAATACTAGTTAATGCAAAGTAATATATCAAATATATAATTATACATTAAATCATTAAATCAACACTTGATTTAATGATCCGGTCATACTGCATATAACCGACTAATATCCAATGTATCGACTTATCGAATCAATCCTCGATTCGATAACTAGGTTATATCGCATACAACCAATCGATACATTCATCGTGAGAATAGAATACGGTATCACATACACGCATTATTCTCGGTCCCGCACATATCTCATATGCGCTCCTATTTCGTTTTGCTTGAGCCAGGAAACCTCTGTGTAGGACTCTAAAGACTCGTCAATACGCCGGCAGCAGGTGATGATCATATCAAACACCCACAATCCGCAAGCGGTCTGCTAAACGTAACGGCCACCCGGGTATTGAGCGATCAGAAGATCGACGAGCAAGCCCTCTCACACTCCTGTGAATCCAACCAGTAACACTTACCGTACAGTCCGGTCTGTTCGCCTGATATGTCGCATATCTCGCCTAGGGGTGGTAAACGTCAGACCCCAGCAGCTCGATAAGTCGTGTCGATATGAGGTCTATAACAGTTCGAGAAACTACTGGTAACACTTACCAGTAAATCTCAGCAACCCTGGCCAGGGATTTCCGGTTATAGCCAATCGAACACAGCGCAACATCAACTTCCTATACCGGGAGAGACGAATCCCCTCCTATCGCTCATTGCCTCCATGTGATTCGGGACTGTACCAAAAAACCACCGTTTTGCATGCCCTCTTGGACGTGGTAAGGTGGAAATCAAATCACAGTGGGAATCATACAAGACTCTATGACGATCTCGGGTCAACAGACTACTCTATACCAGTGTCACCAGAGAACTGCCATCTGACGTGAGGTATAATACCATCTGGGAGTTCTCGGCGAGTCCGTCCAGTGTACCCAGTCTCCACTGAGCACCCGTATATCATCTCTGATGTCAAACACCAATGGATATGGGATCATCCATCGCCCATCTGTATGGGTCGAGAAGGTACACGCTAGTCTACTCTGGTATATCGATGCCCCGTCTCGATACACCCACGACTAGGGACTTTGAAGGATGTACTTATGGACTACCATGTCCCCACTAGTATGATCCGCATCATAGTCCAGGTAGTCAAGTACACATCCTAAGGGCTTTACCAACATGTAACAGAGAGACAATCAGTGTACACGTTAAGGTAAAGAGCAACCAGATAGCATACTATCATGTCGAGCAAGAAAGTCCTCCCTATATATGTCCAAGCATCCACTACAATATATATCCTATGTATAGTAATGGCCTCTAGGGCATACATATAACTAACAATCTCCCACTTGCACTAGGGTTATCTGTAGCAGTGGTTGCAGTATCTAATACTCAACCATCCCATAAAAGTCTCTCACTAGGAAAAGGCCTTTGTGAGTGGATCCGCCGTGTTGTCCTCTGAGTCTACTCTCCTAACCTCGATCATCCGGGAGATCAACCATCTCCATGATCAGGTGACACTTGCCTTAGAATATGTCTGGATCACCGATGGGACGGGCGTTCCTAGGCATAAGCCACAATTCCATTGTCTCACAATGGTAGGAATGAAGTTCATCTCATGAACTAATATACACCCAGACTTCCTCTTTGGTAGCATCTTTGGTAGCGATGTAACCAGCCTTTATCGTCTAGTATGCCACGGTATCTAGCTTGGAACTCTTCCAACATACCGTCCCTTTACTGAGGGGTAAAGACAATGCCTGTGACTGACTTTCAGTCGTCCTTATCACCCTGGAACCCTTCCAGTGATTCTCCCCAGGATCGATTGATACCATCTCACTACAACTAGTGAATATCCTAACATCCAATTAGATCTATCTCATAGATCCAAAATCCAGGATTTAGTAGGTATCATTTTGATCCTATGTGGAGAATCATTGTGATAAGCGGAGATTGATCGAGCGTAGCATAGGAAACTCCTTACCTATCAAGAGTATGTCATCCATGTACTCTACGAGGATCGTCACCATACTCCCTACTACCTTTTTGTTTATACAAGGTTCATCTACCATTTTGATGATGTCAAACTCTTTGACTACTACATCAAAATAGACGTTCCAACTCCGCGATGTCTGCTTTATCCTATAAAGTATCTTGTACACGTTTCCGCTGCTCCCACTGTCTACGAAGCCCTCTGGCTGTGTACTTATAGACGCTCTCTTCTAAAACATCATTTTAGAAAAGCAGTCATGACACCCAACCACCAGATATCGTAGTCATGGTATGTAGCCGTGGCAAGTAGGATCCGGATGGACTTAAGCATAGCCACTGGAAAAGGTTTCATCATTATCCACGCCTGGTCGATGACGAAAACCTTTAACAAGTCTAGCTTTGAAAGTCTCAACTTTTCCATCTACACCAAGTAATCTTCTCAAGATATACTTGCTCCTGATGGGGATTTAACCCTTCAGATATAGCAACCAAAGTCCATACTTTGTTGGTGTATAAGGATTCTATCTCGGATCGCTAAGCATCCAGCCATTCTTATAGAGTCCCACTCCTGATGGCCAGCTCGAAACTAGTTGGGTCATCATCTCATGATGCAATCCTCGCTCCCACTGTCATAGAGAAACTGAAGTATCTCTCAGGTGGGTGAGAAACCCTACTAGATTGGCGGAGAGGCTGAGGTTCGTTGGTATCTACTGAATCCTTTGGTTGTACCAAATCATTTGTTGTAGTTTGCATAGCTGGAACCTTTCCAGTTCTACATAACTGACCTTGCCTCGAGCTTGTCCGGATTTTGCTTTTAGACATAGGCCGGACAACCCCAAATCTTAACTAGCTTAAGACATGGGCTCTTCCCATACCATATCTCATATGGAGTGGTAGGCTGTGATCTGATTCGAACCCTATTCAATAGGTATGCAGCTTCTCAAGCGCATAACTCCCAAAAGAAAACAGGTAACTCAGTAGTACTCATCATAGAGTGCACCATATCGTATAGGGTGCAATTGCTCTGCCCCGATATACCATCGTGCTATGGTGTATACGGAGGAGTAATGCTGAGAGAGAATCTCATTCTCCTTTAGAATAGTCCAGGAATTCCGTGCTCAAGTATTCTCCTCCCTGATCGCATCAAAGGACATAATACTTATACCCATATTAGGTTCTCTACTGCTAACTTATATTCTGTGAATATCTCAAAAGGTTCGGACTTGTGTTTCAACAGGAACATATGTCTGAATCTTGAGAGACTATCAGAGAATGTAATGAAGTACAAAGGACCGGTCTTGGTATGTAAAGACAGGGGACCTTCATACATTAGTATGTATCAATCCCAAGAGTTTACTAACTCTTTCTCTGTTTTCAATAAACGGAGCAGTGGTCATCTTATCTCTGTGACATGACTGGCAAGTTTCACAAGATGTAAATTCAAACTAATTTAAATATGCATCTATATGTAACTTCAGCTAGTCGGGTCGCATTGATATGACCTAGTCTACAATACCTCAAGAAGGATTCGTTCATTTCTGAACTCTTCCTCTTGTGTGTGTTCTGTATACTAAGAACTGTAGTTTGATTTAGAACATCAATGCTTTTAGATAACGTGCCTGAACCGATCAACTTTTGATATAGGAAATGTTCAAAACATTATCCAACAATACAAAATTTTATCATTTCTTTACTAATAAAGAGACTGATATGATTTTGTATATCAGGTTCGGTATCTAATAACATTCGTTCAGAATTAATGTATTTGGAATACAGGGTGACAGTGACCAACAGACTTGGCTGCAACACTTGCACCGTTTTCTGTCTCATGAAACTTATCACCCGTTCTCAGTTCTCTACCTTTCTGTAGCCCTATGTATCAGATTACATATCTGGGATCCTGATCCAGTATCTAATACCTAGGACGTAGAGGATACAGAGAAACTGTTCTTTGTAATGAACACACCCGAAGATGATGCATCAGTATGCACTTTCTTCGTTTGGGCGGCACGGGAATTCTGGTAATCCCCAATTTTCTGCTCTGTCTTATAACAATTATAAGTTAGAGCGGGACCAACGTTCCCCAGCTCAGTATAACAAGTAGGTTCGGTCAATATTCCGTATTATTATCTTGATTAAGGCGTGATATGGTCGCTACCTGAAGAGAGAGAGAAGAAAACACTCAGCGTATGCTCTTGCAAGATCAGATTGGTTATTATTTTATCTAATCAGGATGGCTCCCACTGTTTTTATCAAATCTTCCTTCAAACCCTAAAAGGAAAGACTAGCCGGGATTAATTACACGCTACAAGTTCGCCAATCTTTCAGCCAGGCCAGTGTCGGTACTTTGAGGGAGGTCCCCCGTGCTTTTGCACGAACCTAATTAATGTAAACCTCGTTCTCCCAGAGGCGTAACCCCGTTGACACCTTTCTAAACACCTACTTGATCGGCTAATTGTAATGTGTAAAACTCTCGCAGGAGTAACAATTAATCACAGCGGGTATCGGGATCCAACTATCTCATAGAAAGTATGCAATCTCATCACAAATTTCAACACTTGAAATTCCCGATAATATTTTGCCCCAAACGATCTATGACCTTGACAAGGTCAACAAACCATAGACCGTAAGTCAAGTTCAACCCGTCATTTCTTGATTGAATCAAACCCACCCGCACGACCCTTGACAAAGTCAACAAGGTCGTACGACTACCCTAACCCAATCTGCATCATATGCATAAGCAGATAAATACTGGTTAGCTACCGCACACTGCGCATTGACAAGGTCAACAAACGCAGCACGAATACTAAGCAGGACTTATCTGAAATGACGGAGGGCTACGACAGGTTTTTCTAAAAACCTATTGCGTAATGAACTTGATATCGTTATAGAATCAAATGATTTTGAAATGGAGTGTTTTTTAGGCTTTTCTAGTTTTGCTAAAGGGGTCACTCCCGGTGAAGGGATCGTCGGCCCTTTCCTCGTCGAATGAGGTGCGGGATATATCATATATATCGCTGTGCAAAGCAGAAACTATAGAAGCAATCAAAAGACAAACCGAGAGTTGTAGCATCTGCCGATTATTGCTAAAGGGGTCACTCCCGGTGAAGGGATCATCGTCCCTTTCCTCATCGAATAAGGTGCAGGATATATCATATGTACCGCTGTGCAAAGCAAGAACTGTAGCTACCTGTTTTATTTTTGAAATTCGATTCCACAACATCTTTAGGTTTCTTTTTCTTTCATTAATCATATTAATGAAGTCCCATCACTTAAGTTACCTAAACATCACAGATAAATACGACGTACACTTATGCCATCCGCATTCGCCTCGATGTCCCCTCGTGCACCGTTAGGTTAGGTAACTAACGGCAGAGCGGGGCAGGGCTAGCGCGGGTGTAAAACATAAGTAACGCCTATATAATATATCATATATACTATATACAGTATCTATCACAACATATCAAATGATCACATCACAGATATCGCAGCAGAAGAATTATATGAAACATTGGATATACTAAGACGTCCGTGTTTTCAATACGAGCCAGTATAAAACACGGATTCCACGGTCGCGATGAATAGCCAAACCCACACCATTAGACCCCTACGAGAGCGGCAAGCAACCCTACCAATTCTAGAGTTAGGAGACCCGGACTCGACTCCTCGAGTTGGTCTCCCACTGGACTCCAGAACCCGGTTACTTGTGCCCTCCTTGGGTCTATCCTAGTGCGGAAAAGTAAATAATATACAAAAGGTGACATCTTCCGCAACCTGGAAGTGCCCCAATAAAAGAATATTACATACAAGTTTTTTACATGAATGAAAATGAAAAAACACGCATCTCACATAAAAACCCCCGGCTATTCAAACACGACGATCCAATATAACATATCCAGCAACACATAACATCACATGTCATCAACGTAAGTAAACATGCGTATCCCAATTGTCGTTGACATATAGCAACGAAACCGGCGATATCACATATTACACTTACGGTCGTAGAAAAGAAAGTGTAAAACTACAACAGTTGGAATCCGCAACCTCTTTAGACATCGCATGCCTAACAATTATAAACCCCGCATTTTAGTCTCAAAATCGAAAACACTTTTCAATATCAAGTCGGGCAATTAAACAAGATTCCCGACATCCTGATCGAATGCTCGTCGCAAACTTTAGTAGACGGCCGCACCCCCGATACCGTCGACGAAGTGCACAAAGGCGGAACACCGCTACCGCGAGCACCCGAACGGATGCTTTCGGCGACGGGGTTCTCCTATAGTCACTTGGTCGGGGCTAAGGGGTGTAGCTGTCTATTAAGTTTATCCGGCGAGTATCCGCGTACGCTACGTGATTGCGACGGACTTTTGATCACATCAAAATCCCGTGGCAACCGATCAAGTGAGACTAAAGTGCTATGTTTATAACATCAAAATCAGTTATCTCATAACTACTTGTGGATTCCAAATATTGTATCACATTCCAGATAAATAGAAAATGTTAAACTTTCCGATCGAACATTCAAACACCCAAGTTTTTCCGAAATAGCTCAACACATGAAATAAGTTTAAAAACATTCACTTCATGCCTCAGTACCAACGGTCCAGCCGTAGAAGGGTCAAGCCAACGCCTCACATGTGGCACGCCGTACTGCCCCAAACCCTAAGGTTCAAAGGGCAGTTCAAGACGGTCACATAATCGAGTTAAGGTTTGTTGTCTTCTAGAGGTTCCATCGCGTTACTTGCACTACTTAGAACATTCTTAAACCACGGAAAAATCCAACACTTGGAAATTTCCCGGCAGGGGAAAAAGTGGGTATTTATATCCGGTCGAACTTTTTAACATATTCAAAAATTATCCGGAAAAAACACAGACAAAGTTAAAGATTCCGATCGAATCGTCGAACTCCCAATACAACCCAGAAAACTCAATACTTGAGTATACATTAAAAATTTCCAGAAGATTCAGTAAACAAATAGGGAAGTTACTGTGCAAAAATTAAATATCAATGTGACTATACGGCCGCGGAACCGCCGCACGAGCTATGCTCGTGCCGCGTTTCCGCGGCTCTTTAATCGAATTAGCCACTCGTATTTCACAGTAACTCCTAAAAATGCCTGCTGATTTTTCTGCATATTTTTAATTAGGAAAAATGCACAGTTTTGAAAAATGTACAGAGAAGGGGTCGGATTAGGGTTTCGTGTATCGATCGGACCTAAAACATCATCTACACTTCGCCTAAGGCTCTAGCTAGGCTCTGATACCACTGTAGGGTTCCTAGGCACACTCAAGAGGTCTCACAAGGCATCAACCATGCCAAATTCAAAATTTTCCGGTGCCAAGAAACCCTAATACGGATCGTTAACTAGAGAATAGGCGAAACTACAAGCTAGTAAACAACTTTACTGCTAAGTGAAAGAGACTACAACCTTTGTAGATCCGGTCCTCCACTTCCTTAGCTCCGTGATGATGTCCCTCCGCTGCGATCATCGGATCCCGGACTCTAGCGATGGTTTCGTCGAAGAAATGATCAGGCTAGGTCGTCGACTTCGATGCCGAAGATGATCTACGTCGAGGCAACTCAAGATCAAGCTTCACCTTCATCAAGTCATGAAACTTGTGAAGAAAACACCCTATACTACATGGCAAGTGGTAGAGAATGAAGATATAGGAAGTGGGTTCACTTTTGATTTGGATTTCTCACTTGGAATCATCACTTAGAAATTTCAAGCAAACGTTTTTCTTTTTCTCTTCATGAAGAAGATGAAGAAGAAGAATGAAAAAAGAATTATCAATAATAGAAAAACAAGTGATGGTTATCATAATGCAACCATGGTTAAGTGTAGAGAATAAACTAGGATTAGGTGAATAGTTAGGTTAAGCAAAAGAAACAAAAATGGTTGAACTTTTCAAAGCTTCATGAAGCTTCAAAGTAAATCCAAAAGAAGCAACCATTTCTTTTCTTGCTAAAAAGAATAAATAAATAAAATAAATAATCAAGAGAAGATAATAAAACCCTAACCATTCACTTAAACATGGTTTAAAGTAAACACAAACCCAAGTTTGCATGTATCATCAAACATGATACAAACAAGTGCACAAAAATATATCACATATACAACTTGTGCATTTCAAGTGAGAAAATCAATCTTGAGTGAACCAATACTAGTTAATGCAAAGTAATATATCAAATATATAATTATACATTAAATCATTAAATCAACACTTGATTTAATGATCCGGTCATACTGCATATAACCGACTAATATCCAATGTATCGACTTATCGAATCAATCCTCGATTCGATAACTAGGTTATATCGCATACAACCAATCGATACATTCATCGCGAGAATAGAATACGGTATCACATACACACATTATTCTCGGTCCCGCACATATCTCATATGCGCTCCTATTTTGTTTTGCTTGAGCCAGGAAACCTCTGTGTACGACTCTAAAGACTCGTCAATACGCCGGCAGCAGGTGATGATCATATCAAACACCCACAAGTCGCAAGCGGTCTGCTAAACGTAACGGCCACCCGGGTATTGAGCGATCAGAAGATCGACGAGCAAGCCCGCTCACACTCCTGTGAATCCAACCAGTAACACTTACCGTACAGTCCGGTCTGTTCGCCTGATATGTCGCATATCTCGCCTAGGGGTGGTAAACGTCAGACCCCAGCAGCTCGATAAGTCGTGTCGATATGAGGTCTATAACAGTTCGAGAAACTACTGGTAACACTTACCAGTAAATCTCAGCAAACCTGGCCAGGGATTTCCGGTTATAGCCAATCGAACACAGCGCAACATCAACTCCCTATACCGGGAGAGATGAATCCCCTCCTATCGCTCATTGCCTCCATGTGATTCGGGACTGTACCCAAAAACCACCGTTTTGCACGCCCTCTTGGACGTGGTAAGGTGGAAATCAAAGCACAGTGGGAATCACATAAGACTCTATGACGATCTCGGGTCAACAGACTACTCTGTACCAGTGTCATCAGAGAACTGCCATCTGACGTGAGGTATAATACCATCTGGGAGTTCTCGGCGAGTCCGTCCAGTGTACCCAGTCTCCACTGAGCACCCGTATATCATCTCTAATGTCAAACACCAATGGATATGGGATCATCCATCGCCCATCTATATGGGTCGAGAAGGTACACGCTAGTCTACTCTGGTATATCGATGCCCCGTCTCGATACACCCACGACTAGGGACTTTGAAGGATGTACTTATGGACTACCATGTCCCCACTAGTATGATCCGCATCATAGTCCAGGTAGTCAAGTACACATCCTAAGGGCTTTACCAACATGTAACAGAGAGACAATCAGTGTACACGTTAAGGTAAAGGGCAACCAGATAGCATACTATCATGTCGAGCAAGAAAGTTCTCCCTATATATGTCCAAGCATCCACTACAATATACATCCTATGTATAGTAATGGCCTCTAGGGCATACATATAACTAACATCTAGGGCATACATATAACTAACAATCTCCCACTTGCACTAAGGCCATTTGTTGTAGTATCCAATACCCAACAATATAGCAGAGGTTGTAGTATCCCATACTCAACCATTGTAGAGAAGTCTCTCTAGGGGTAAGGCCTTTGTGAGTGGATCCGCTGTGTCAACCTTCTGGTCTACTCTCCTAACCTCGATCCCTTGGAGATCAACCATCTCCCTGATCAGGTGATACTTGCCTCAGAATATGTCTGGAACGCTGATGGGACCTGCGTTCCTAGGCATAAGCCACAACTCCATTGTTGTCACAATAACAGTTATTGGACGCTCAATGGTAGGAACCTTGTTCATCTTATGAACAAGAAATGTCCAGACAGCCACTTTGGTAGTATCGTTGGTAGCAATGTATTCAGCCTTTATCGCCTAGTCTGCCACGGTATCTATCTTGGAACTCTTCCAACATACCGTCCCTGCACTGAGGGTAAAGACAATGCCTGTGACTGACATTCAGTCGTCTTTATCACCCTGGAACCTTTCCAGTGATTCTCCCCAGGATCGATTGATACCATCTCACTACACCTAGTGAGAATCCTAACATCCATTTAGATCTATCACATAGATCCAAAAACCCAGGATTTAGGAGGTATCACTTTGATCCTATATGGAGAATCCCTATGATAAGAGGAGCTTGACCGAGTGTAGCATAGGAAACCATTTCCTATCAGGAGTATGTCATCTACGTACAATACGTGGAAGACAACCTTACTCTCTACAACCTTCTTATATATACAAGGTTCATCTACCATTTTGATGAAGTCAAACTCTTTGACTATCACATCAAAACAGACGTTCCATTTTCCTGAACCCGGTTGGGCCATCATCTCATGATGCAATCCTCGCTCCCACTGTCACCGAGAAGATCGTAGTATCTCTCGAGTAGATGAGGAACCCTACCAGATTCGCGGAGAGGCTAAGGTTCGTCGGAAACTATTGAATCCTTTGGTTTTACCAAATTATCAGCTGTTAGTTTGTTTAGCTGGAACTCCTTCCAGTTCTACCTCATGACCACTTAATTTCTTCACAAGAAATTCCTTCTCTAAAAAGGTGGCATATTGAGAAACAAAACACCTTTTACTCTTCAGTTGGGTAGAAGATATTCCTTTACTAATGTTTGGGATATCCCGACAAACTCTCACAACTGACCATGCCTCGAGCTTGTCCGGAATTTGCTTTCCAACATAGGCCGGAGAACCCCATATCTTAACTCGCTTAAGACATGGTCTCTTCCCATACCATATCTCATATGTAGTGGTAGGCCCTGATTTGGATGGAACCCCATTCAATAGGTATGCAGCTTCTCAAGTGCACAACACCTAAAAGAAAACAGGTAACTCAGCAGTACTCATTATAGAGCGCACCATATCTCATAAGGTGCGATACCTCCGCCTCAATATACCGTTGTGCTGTGGTGTATACGAAAGAGTTAGCTGAGAGAGAATCACATTCTCCTTTTAGAAACTCCAGAAACTCCATGCGCAAGTATTCGCCTCCTCGATCATATCGTATGACTTTAATACTTCTACCCGTTTGGTTCTCAAAAGAACCAACCTTGGCATTTGTAGACATGGGACCATATACATCAACATGTATCTGTCCCAAGAGTTCAATAACTCTTTCTCTGTTTTCAGTAAACGGAGTATTGGTCATTTTATCTTTGAGACAAGACTAGCAAGTAGCATAAGATGAAAATTCGAATAGATTCTCATATTCATCCTTTTGTAACTTAGCTGGTCGTATTGCATTGATATGACCTAGTCTACAATACCTCAAGAAGGATTCGTTCATTCCTGAACTGCTCCTCTTGTCTGTGTTCTATATACTTTGAACTGTGGTTTGATTCAGAACTTCTATGCCATTATATAACGTGCCTGATAGAATCAACTCTTGATTCAGGAAAATGTTCACAGCATTATCCTCCAATACAGAATTATATCCTTCTTTAACTCAGTAAAGAACATGATGTAATGTTGTATATCAGGTTCGGTATGTAATAACATTTGTTCAGAATCAATGTATTAATACAAGGTGATATCTGCCAACTGATTTGGCTACAACAATTGCACCATTCTCTAACACTTAGAGACATATCACCCATTCTCAGTTCTCTACCTTTCTGTAGCCCATGTAACATATTACATATGTGGGATCCTGATCTGGTATCACATACCCAGGACGTAGAGGATACTGAAAAACAGTTTTCGGTAATAAGGACACCCGAAGAATATGCATCAACATGTACTTTCTTCGAATTGGGTAGCATGGGAATCCGGATATTCCCCTATTTCCTTCTCGGTCTTATAACAGTTATAAGATTGAGCGGAACCAACGTTCCCTAGCTTAGCATAATAAGGAGGTTCGGTCAATACATCCATATTATTATCTTGATTAAGGCGTGACATTTTTACAACCTAGAGAGAGAGAGAGAAGAAAACACTCTGCGTGCGCTTTTGCAAGATTAGATTTGGTTATCATTTTATCTAATCAGGATGGCTCCCACTGTTTTAGTCAAATCTTCCTTCAAACCCTAAAAGGTAAGACTAGCCGGGATTTAATTACACCATACAAGTTTTCCAATCTTTCGGCCAGGCCAGTGTCGGTACTTTGAGGGATGGTTCCCATGCTTTCGCACGGACCTAATTAAAAAAAACCTCGTTTCCCAGAGGCATAACCCCGTTAACACCTTTCTAGACACCTACTTTGATCGGCTAATTGTAATGTGTATAACTCTCCCAGGAGTAACTCTTACTCGCAGTGGGTATCGGGATCCAACTATCTCATAGAAGGTATGTAATCTCATTGCAAATTTCAACACTTGAAATTCCCGATAATACTTTTTACCCCTAGTACCTATGACCTTGGCTATGGTCAACATATCATAAGCACTAGTCAAGTTCTATTCGTCATTTCGTAGTTAATTAGACCCACCCACATGACCCTCAGCTATGCTCGACATAATCATGTGACTGTCCTAACTAATCGCATCATATGCTATATAGAAAAAACATCTCTTAGCTACCGTACACTACGCCTCGGCTATGGTCGACATACACAGCACGAATACTAAGTACTCTATTTCCTAAAATGACGGAGGGCTACGCAGGTTTTTAAGAAAACCATGAGCGTAATGAACTTGATATCGTTGTAGAATCAAGTGAATTTTAAAAGGAGTGTTTTTGAGGCTTTTCTAGTTTCGCTAAAGAGGTCACTCCCGGTGAAGGGATCTCGGCTCTTTCCTTATCGAATAAGATGCAGGATATTTCACAAATACCACTATGCAAAGCAAAAACTATAGAAGCAATCAAAAGACAAACCGTGTTTGTAGCATCTGCTAGTTTCGCTAAAGAGGTCACTCCCGGTGAAGGAATCTCGGCTCTTTCCTTATCGAATAAGGTGCTGGATATTCTACAAGGAATACCGCTATGCAAAGCAAGAACTAGAGCTACCAGTTTTTAAACAAGTTCCTACGACATCTTTAGGTTTCTTTTTCTTTCATTAATCTCATTAATGAAGTCCCATTTATTTATGCTTCCTAAGCATCATAGAAGAAACGAAAGCAACAATATTAATTATATCTCATATATATAATATATAGGCATTCGTCTCAGGCAGTAATATGATCTCATCACAGAACATTGCAGCAGAAGAATCATATATGAAATATTGGATATACTAGGAATTCCGTGTTTTAAATTAAGCCAGTATAAAACACGGATTCCACGGTCGCGATAAATAGCCAAACCCACATCCCTAGATCCCTACGAGAGCGGCAAGCAACCCTACCAATTCTAGAGTTAAGAGACCCGGTCTCGACTCCTCGAGATGGTCTCCCACTGTACCCTAGAACCCGGTTACTTGTGCTCCCCTCCTTGGGTCTATCCTAATGCAGAAAAGTAAATAATATACAATGGTGACATCATCCTCAACCCAGAAGTGCCCCAATAAAAGAATATTACATACAAGCTTTTACATGAATGAAAATGAAAAACTCTCATCTCACATAAAACCCCCGGCTATTCAAAACATGACTATCCAATATAACATATCATAGCAACACATAACATCACATATCATCAACGTAAGTAAATATGCGTATCCCAGTTGTCGTTGACATATAGCATCGAAACCGGTGATACACCACATATTATACTTACGGTCATAGAAAAGAAAGTGAAAACCTACAACATTTGGAATCCACAATCACTTTAGTCATCTTAAATCCGAAATATCACATATTTCGCATTTCATACCTAACTATATGAATTCCACATATTGTATCACATTCAAGATAAATAGACAATGTTAAATTTTCCGATCGAATAAACAAACACCCAAGATTTCCCAAATAGCTCAACACTTGAGCGGAGTTCAAAAAATCCCAGAACATGTCACAGCCGCTATGAACCAACCGTAGAAGGGTCAAACCAACGCCTCACATATGGCAACGCTAAACTACCACAAACCATATGGTTCAGTGGCGGTTTTGACGGTCACATAATCGAGTTAAGGTTATGTTCTTCTAGAGGGTCCACATATCACTTGCATGATTTTCTGAAAGTTTTAAACTCAGGAAAAATCCAACACTTGAAAGTTTTCCGACAGGGGAAGACGTGAGTTATGGATATCCGTTCGAACCTTTTAACACATCCTAAATTATCCGGAAAAACTTAAAAGAAGTTAAACTTTCCGATCGAATCAACGAGTTCCCAATATTTCCCAGAAATCTCAACACTTGAGTAGAATTAAAAATTCCCAGAAGCATGAAAAAGTACCCAAGAATAAATCCCTGAAGTATTAGCCCCTAACTCCCAAAGTTGGCCGCGGAACCGCCGCCAAACGCATGGTTTGGCCGCGGTTCCGCGGTCTCTTGAGTGAGACATGGCTTCGTACTTCATAGTGATCCTTAGAATTCCCTGCATGATTTTCTGAGTATTTTTAATATGAAAAAATTCAACTTTTGAAAAAATTTCCAGAAAGTGGGATTTATCAGGGTTTCGGAGTTCGATCAGACTTCAAACTTTGTCTACACGACGCCTAATGCTCTAGCTTGGCTCTGATACCACTATAGGGTTAGCTTAGCACCTTGTGAAAGTTTTGGCAAGTATCAATCATACTACTTTAAAATTTTTGGGGTGCTAAACAAACCCTAACCAAGATCTTAACTTGAGACTTAGGGTTAAACAAGATATGTAAACACTTTACATCTAAGTGAACAAGTAATACAACCTTTGTAGACCGGTCCTTCACTTCAATAGCTCCGTGTAGAAGTCCCTTCGCTGCGATCACGATCGTCCGGACTCTAGAGAGGCTCCCACGAAGAAACGAACAAGCTTGCTTCGAAGTCTTCGAGGCCGAAGATGATCTACGTCGAGGAGACACTAGCTCATGCTATCTCTTCACTAATTGTGTAGATTAGTGAAGCAAACACCCTAAACTAAATGGCTAATAGTATAGGATGATGAAGTAGGAATTTTGCTCACTTTATAAATCATTTTCTCACATTTTATCTCATACCTTCATTGAACCTAGAAAGCTTTTCATGGAGCTTGATGAATAAGAAGAAGAACTCATGAATAATTCATCCAAATGAATTATTGCACCCATGGTTGAGTTAAAACTATCATGCTTAACTCATGTAGAGAATTAACTCATGGCTATGGTTAAGGATTGGGTCAAGTAAAATATCCTAATGAATGACAAAAGAGTGGACTTTGTCAAAATTCTACAAGCTTCTCCAAGCTTAAAACTTTGACCAAGTCTTTTGCTCTTTTGTAATAACTTAAGAAATAATCAAAACCCTAATTTAACCCTAGCTTGGTATAAGTCTCATACACCCATCTTCTATGTATCATCAAATATGACACAATATATGTACACAAATATACATATCACATATATATACAATGTGCACATCAAGTGAGAAAAGAAAACATTAGTGAGCTAAATATTAGTTAATGTAATATAAGATATCAAATATATAATTATACATTAAATTATTAAATCAACTCTTGATTTAATAATCCGGCTATAATACATATAACCGACCGATATCACAAATCGCGAGATTAGAATACGGTATCACATACTCGCATTAATCTCGGTCCCGCACATATCACATATGCGTTCCTACTTCGTTTCGCATGAACCAGAAAACCTCTATGTAGGACTTTAAAGACTCGTCAATACACCGGCAGTAGGTGATGATCATATCAAACACCTACAAGCTGCAAGCGGTCTGCTAAACGTAACGGCCACCCGGGTATTGAGCGATCAGAAGATCAACAAGCAAGCCTGCTATAACTCCTGCGAATCCAATCAGTAACACTACCTTACAGTCCGGTCTCTTCGTCTGATATGTCGCATATCAACAGCCTGGGGGGGTATAACGTCAGACCCCAATAGCCTGATAAGTCATGCCAATACAAGGTCCATAACGGTTCGAGAAACTACTAATAACACTTACCAGTAAATCTCAGCAACCCTGGCTAGAGATTTTCTGTTATAGCCAATCGAGCACAGCACAACATCAACCCCCAATACCGGGAGAGACGAAACCGCTCCTATCGCTCATTGCCTCCATGTGATTCGGGACTGTACCCAAAAGCCACCGTTTTGCACGATCTCTTGACCGTGGTATGGTGGAAATCAAAGCACAGTGGGAATCACACAAGACTCTATGACGATCTCGGGTCTACAGACTAACATGTACCAGTGTCACCAGAGAACTGCTATCCGACGATAAGTATAATACCATTTAGGAGTTCTCGGCGAGTCCGTCCAGTGTACCCAGTCTCCACTGAGCACCCGTATACCTTCTCTAATGTCAAACACTAATGGATATGGGATCATCCATCGCCCATCATATGGGTTAAGAAGCACATACGCTAGTCTACTCTGGAGTACCGATGCCCTATCTCGATACTCCCACGACTTGGAACATTTGAAGGATGTACTTATCGACTACCCAGTCCCCACTAGTATGATCTACATCATAGTCATGGCAGTCAAGTACTCATCCTAAAGGCTTTATCAACATGTGATCACAAAACAGTATTTGTTTACATGTTAAGATAAAGTGCAACCAGATAGCATACTATCATGTTGAGTAAGAAAGTCCTTCCTATATATGTCCAAGCATCCACTACAATATACATCACATGTACAATAATGGCCTCTAGGGTATACATATAACTAACAATTGTACATATTTCAATATGTATATTCTAGTGTTATCCAGATTTATTGATCGGACAGTTGATACTGGCGAGCTTAAGGTTAAGCCGGTTCATTAAATTGAATATTAATTTAATACTAGTATTATTTTGGTGATATTATTTTATCTCTTGGGTGTTCGTATTTTGATACGAATACGGGTATGCATTTACGGTAGAAAATATTTTGTATTTATACAAAATACCTTTTAGAGGATGACATCTCATCTTGTATTTTTCTATTTTCTTGAAAATAGAAAATGAGTTGGAAAAGGAAGAAATAGCATGAAGCATGGCATGAGGAATGGTCTTGGCATTTATTACAATTACTATTGAAGTACGGTTGATTTTAAATGAAAAGGAAATACTTCTAAAAAGAAAAGAGTTGGCCATTCTCACGCTCATTCTTCACTTGCCATTTTCTCTCATCTTTGAGTGCTCTTTCTTTCTCTTCCTTTGAGTTCATCTTCAACTCAACACCCTACCATTCTCATATGTTGAGAAACAAGGATTTTTGAGATAGAAAATCATCACTAATATCACTACATCTCCTTAGTAATCTAGACTAGCAAACTAGGTCACTAAGTTGCTTCATTTATGAAGCCAAGTTTGAATTAAGAACTCTCGGATGGATCATCTAGGATCAAGAAGGTGATCTAGTACGGTCGATCAAGATCACCTTATGAGCTTAAGAAGAGAAGTAAAGAGCCGAAAGACACGACTCTCTATAGGTATAACTCCTCATCACAATAGATAGATTCCTGTAGAAAGCTAGTTTCGGTTTATGATTAGATCCTAGGATGGGTTTTAAAAAAAAGGTTGAAGTTTTTCGTTCCACAACGGCCGCGGTAGACAGTCATGAAGTTTTTCGTTCCACAACGGTCGCGGTAGATGGTCAGGACGTTAGGAAACTCAACATCTCTCTCTCTCTCCACACGTCTTGACACTAATATTCATACCATTTTTTTCTAAAACTTAATTCTCAAAACTAAATATTTAGATAAGATAATATATATTTAATAAATACTGCATTAGCTATACAGTTAGGGGCATCGCAAGTGCAATATATTAGCCGTGTATAATCATCATTATAATCATCATTCTTATTCATACCGCAGATCGTATGCAGGAGTGTTAAAATACTGTTAACGTGTCACTGAAATATATGGGGAAAAAATAGAACATCTAAGAAGCATCTCCATTCTCTACAATTGCTCTTATGTCCTCTTAATTATATATACAAACAGGAAATTTTTTTGGAACTGTACACAAACAGGAATTGAACCCAGAAGTTTTACCATTATGCAATACTGGCACACAAAACTTTCAAGGTTTACTGATGGATAATTATCCACAAACATATGTTCTTCAATGCAATTTCATTGCTTTTGATTTTCATGATATATTCTTTAGTATACATCAACCCACATATTACAAACACCTACACAACAATACAATTCTAACAGCAAGAATGCCAAGAATACTTTATTCTATCCGCAATTTATCCTGAACAAGTTCAGACCGCATCGATACACCCACAAGCAAAATAAGCTTACTTTTATGTTAATAATTACAAAGAAGAAATGTTCATTCTGGTGTCTTGGCGCCTAAGATTTTCGACAGCTCTTTCACAATGGACTTCTCTTTACCGTTTCCACCACCTTCGATATGCCAATTCTTCGAAATGTTCTCGGCCTGTAATTAGAAATGTACATTAGTTTAGAACTAAAGCGAGCTCTTCTTAAAGTAAAATAATTAATACATAAATATAGTTTTAACATAATTCTTATGCCGTATCAACTTTTCCGCGAGTTGAGGATATAAACCGGAAGATGATGAAGAATGAAAAGATATTAAATTTCTTTGATTTGACAATAGAAGAGAGAGTTTTCTTATCTTCCACCCCTAAAACTTCACTATTTCCATATATCATCAATAACCTCCATGTTTTCATATATCACGAGTAGTTATTCGAAATCCCCCCTTTGACTATGCAAACAAAGAATATTTGAGAATTATTTGATAGGCTCAATTGTAGCCATTAGTAACAAGTTGGGATATAGGTAGATGATTGTTTTTTTGCCAACGGTCAAATTTAATAATTCATAACTTCTGTTATCGGGGCAGAATGACTTGAGATTCTAAGTTTTTGAAGATTGTAGATCTAAGCAATTGACCAAATCATTATTAGTTTATCCACGACATCAAGTGAAATTGATAACAAAGATGTTGGCACAGGGTTATTTGAATGATGGTTATGTTTTGTAGGAGATATATGGAAACATTGAGGGGCTGTTTGGTAGCTAGGAAATGAAGATTCATGCAACATTTGTTGCAAAAAAATCTTCCTTTCCAATATTTCGTTAGCAACAAACTTGTGTTGAAAATGGAAATAGAGATGCAAAAGGTAACAAATTCTTGTAACATTTGTTGCATCCATTTTGGTTGTAACAAGAGTTGCAATTTTGGGAATCATAAGCATAGTAATTATTATGAGCGCCACATAAGATTAAATGAGCCACCTAGACAAATTTGCAACATATGTTGAATACTCTCTTGTTTTCTTTTCTACCAAACACAAGAAAGTTGTTTGGATTTTGGAAATCCAATTACAAATGTTGAATTTAACCAAACAGGGCATTTGAGGCTTTTTATTTACAACATTTGTTGTATGCAACAAATGTTGCATGAAACAAAAACAAATGATGCATTTTTTCTTGTTGCTAACCAAACAGCTCCTGAATTTAGGGATTGTTATATGAAAATAGTAAAGTCTTAGAAATAGTCTTAAAATGATATCCGAGAAAACCTTAACAAATATTACAACGAAAAAAAGCTTCATGAAAGAATAGTTACTTTAGAGAGGACATGCAAACCAAGAAAATTTAAGGGCAAATTTCATACACCATCAACTTTTCGATGTTTTTGAGATGGCAACAATGAACTTATGAACTTTAAAAATGCATTGAACCCCGTCCCTGCTTGAATTAGCAAAGTTGTCTCAAACTGTTAGTTTCGTTAATTCATGCAAGGCATATGAGGACCGAATAATTCCAAAAATGCATTGTACATAAACCGAACAGCCCCAAATGATCTGAATATGGCCTTTATTTTTTATGAAGATACCCTTCTTTTTCTCACATGAAAATAACCCTTCTTTTGGTTTTTTTTTGGGGCGTGGGGGGGCAATTGAATTTTCATAGTTCATTGATTTCATTTCAAAACCGGGACAAATTAATGGTGTTTGATAAAATTACCCATTATTAAATTCAATACAACTAGAATCACATACCCAAGCTCGTATCGGGGCCATTTGCTCCCTTAGCATATCTGCTCCAGGCTGGATCAAATCCTTTCCCTTAGTCCTGATATCATCAGTCTGAAAGCAAACACAAGTTTAGTTGAAGGCAATAGGTTCAGAAAAGGGTTAATTGCACAAGAATCCCTTTAGTTTACCCTGTATAGCATCTATACCCTCTCATGCGTCATACTAGCAAACACCCCCTCTGTTCATAGACCAAAACCCTAACAAACACTCAAATTCTACTCTAATCAACACGAAAATAAGTTAGAGAGTTAAACAAGTCCATTTTTATAACATGGATTTCTCGGAGAAAAATTGTTAAACATCATTACGATTTTGAAAAGTCAGTGTTTGCTGCTAATAAATGAAGTGCTACATGGGCTTAACTACAAGGTCGTTTTGTGCAATTAATCCGAAACAATAATACTAACACAACAAGAACCTAATAATCAAACTCAAACTCACAACACCCCCCTCCCCCTCCCCCTCCCCCCAAAAAGAAAATAAAAATTAAAATTAAAAAATTATAAATTATTTTAAAAAAACACAAGAAGGAAAAGAAAAAAACACAATATCTAGTCCATGAAGTACTCCATGATCCAATATATAATGCAAAATCCAGAAGCAATGCATAGCTCGGTCAACCAAACATGACACTTACGTGACAAACACAGGTTTAATGAAATACATTTGTAGCATGAAACATCTTTAAATGGAGGGGGAAACATTAAAAATAAAAGATCAATAGGTCGTGAAACTTCAAGCATAAACAAATATGCTTTCACATATGTTTAGTGTAACAAAATAACACCTTGCAATCTGATTTTATTTCAAACTACACAGCCCTCCAAATTTGAAGTGCTACTGTAATAACTAGCAACAATTATGCAATTGCATAATTCTGCATCACATCATTCCACTAACCATCTCTGTTGGTTACCCAATGACTTGCATTTCCCATTCATCGAGACAATGCTGCTTCCTTTTCATTGGATCCATTTGATATCTCTAGAGCATGCTATATATGCCATGTAATAAGAGCAATTCTCACGAGAAAATCCTAAAATTGAAACTCCACATTTTGCAATGGAAGTAGAATCAGTAAAAAATTTTAGATAGAAATAAATGTTACCAAAAAACTCGTATACAACAGATCGTATATGGGGGCAGAGAAAAGATAACCAAAGGATCCTGCCAATGTTGTGGAAGCGAAGCCAGAGGACAGGGCTTAGGCTTTAGCAGCAAAAAAAGCCGAGCCTTTTAAATGTAAATAACTAAGAATCATGGAAAAGTTAGATACATAAATATTTTGAAACAAATTATATGAAAATTGTTGAGAATGTGGTTAACATTTAGTCCCACATTTGGAAAAACTATGGGTTACAGATGAGTATAAAATATAAGATGGGATAAACCTTCATAAGGTTTGAGGCTTTTAGATGGAGTCTCACTATATTAAAAGCCCATGCATGGGCCCATGTGTTGTGGGCCCAAACCGAGTTTTACATCGTATCATAGCTCGGATGATTGTTTGTCCACGTTGCATATGAGGTTTGGGCCCTCGTTGCACCTGAAGTACCTTGACATTTAGTCCCACATTGAAACATTTTGTGGATAAACCTCCATAAAGCTTGAGTTTTATGGATGGAGTTCCACTGTATTAAAAGTTCATGTGTTGTGGGCCCAAACCGAATTTTACAAAAATAAAATAAGTTTCTCATTTAGGATTACTAAAATTCTTTCTGCCATAATAAATATATATTGAATTATTTTAAGACGACATTAATAAATGCCATAATATATGGTTTAAAAGGATAATACTATATATTAGTGATGACAGTGGGATTCAATTATTCTATCATTTGGTAAGATAATTTGCAATTTCATGAAAGCAAAGATTTATTCATTTGGACCTACTAAAAAGCAGATTTAAGCAAAGGATTCAAACATATAAAGCGGGCCCAAGATTTCAAGCCTCCAAAGCGGCACAGAGGCTTTATACTATCACTTTATGCCAAAGCCAAGGGCCTCGTGGGTGCTTGCTAAATTGGGGCTTTAACTGGGCATAATGGGCTTTTTACTACAATGAGGAGCTTATCTCGGTGTTGACTATGCAAAAAGACTTGGGAGGAATTTTTTCCCCTCACATCAGACAAGAGCTAGAGGTGCATCATGGCATCAACATTTAAACTGGATATGTAACTTACACTTTCCATTTGCAGTTTATGAGCTGTGTAAACAAAAACAGTTGCAGCTCCTCCAAAGACTAACGTCGTAGCAATAGCAAATGCCTTCCCAACTAAAAATTCAAACCAAATTTAATGAGTCTGGGATGCATGTACTACCGTATGAAACAAAAATAAAGAATAGTTAAACATTTAATGATATCACTTTGTACAAAATGACATAATGATTTAGAAGCAAGAAGAACCGTGGGTAGGGGGTACCTAGTATTAAAAGTGCAATTCCACCCCATAACTTTATCATTAGGGATTTTATGCCAATATAAACATTATGTACTAGCTGATTCTTTGTCTCTGTTTTCTTTTCTCCCTTATTAAACATGTAATGCAGTTTAACAGCTTCTAAAGCCACATCTTGTTAACAAAGGCTAGTGGGTATACATTTGCAATTCATTGAGTCTAACCAATTTTATTTACAAAACAAGATAACTGGTAGTAGAATTACAACGAGGAATTTGTGGAAAAGAGATGACTATTAATTGGGATGCAAGCAGGGTGCCCATATGTTAATAAAATTGAACATCCTTAATAAATGAGTGAATTGTACACAATAATATTACTCCAATGTCTCCTTCAAGTTTGTAATAGTTTTCATTACTGGAGGAAGTAAGCTATTCATTATCATCATGGTTAAAGCCTTTCCCATCAAAATAGCATCATCAATGGAGCATATGACTGAAAGAAATTAAATCGATTTTTTAAATATATTTTTATATTTTTTTTTATTTTTACAATCAGCTATTAGCAGAACATCAGTTCTCTTAATATGGCCAAGAAAACTATGGACAAGAGAAGGGCTTGAATTAGCGCCAAAGGCATCTTGCCTTATCCTAGACCCCAAAAAAAGAACTTTGGAAGAAGGGGAATATTTTAGTTTTTGCATATGAACTGCGTTAAGTCCGAAGCATATAAGCCAAGAGGTAAACATAACACATTTCCTACTCAACACTTTAACTCTCCTTGCAGTCCTGAATCTAATTTGATAATCTGAATTTTTGCAACTAATTTACGGTGGATTGCTGTAATAATTTGCAATTACACAATCATTGATCAGATCTCAAAATGAAGGGAGAAATAACAAAAATATAAAAAATTCATGAATTCAGATGAAAATGGATGCAAGTGCATTACTTTGTGTATACCCTATTGCCAAAGCCTTCAACTTTTTGGAGTCCATCTGTGAGTATCTGTCCTGTCTCATATCATTCGCCTTCGATGCTGAAACAGTCGGCTGCTCATTGGGCAACAGCCACCTGCATTTGTAATTTGTAATCATCAATCATCAAGCAAACACAGCGGCAACAACCTAAATAGCATGGATTCGGATACGAAATCGAGATACAATACGATTAAAATCCGTTGATTTGCAACTTCCCAAAAATATGAGACACGTTTTCAAATCAATTAATTAAATATAAATAATATTAATACTTAAAAACACTATTTAAACAATTCTAAGCTACTAAAACATGGTTTACACACACACAAACAAACAAAAGTCACGCTTTAAGCAAATATAGACAAAGAAAATGAAAATTTTCACTACAATCACACACACACACAAACTCACAAACAAAAGTCATGCTTTAAGCAAATATAGACAAAGAAAATGAAAAATTTCACTACAATCAATAATCTCTACTTATTATAATACAAACACTTAAGGGTGTAGCTAAGATCATCAATTAATGGTCTCTCCGTTTTTATAGAACAATTTAAAAAATGAGAAAAGTCCTCCAAACTATTTCTCATATGGAGCCATCCACATCATCAACCTATTTAAATATTTTAGCATTAAATTCAAGTCTCAAACACACACACACACACCACCCTCCACCCCCACCCACCCCAGCACACATCTAGGCACCAATATTCATGCCACCTTTTTTCAATTGTAGAGGTATATTTAAATATGAAGTAGAACTTTATTCTCAAACCTTAATATTTAAATGACATAATAATTATGTAAACAATACAATAAACTAAACATTTATGTGCATCACACATGCAAAATACTAGTAAATTGTTAATGTCTTAGTTCTTTATGCATGTTTTATATATTTAAAATACGATATAAATTTTAGGATGTGTCAAAAAGAGACCCTCAATAGGATGTGAATCCGACTAAATTTTAGGATTCTTGACGAGTCCAAATAAATCCGATAGGGATACGAATCCGATATGGATTCACCACCTCGCCGACAACTCCTTGCAGCATAGACGATGACAACAACAATAACAAGCCCTTATCTAAAATTTGTCGGCTCAGATATATGAATTCTTTTCCTCCATTCTGCTCTGTTAAGTGGCATATCCTTAATTAAATTAACAATTAACATGTTCTTAATTGCTTCTATCCATATTCATCTAGGTTGGCCCCTACCTCTAGTTGCACTATTATCTACAATAATCAAGCAAACAAACAATGAAAAAAGAAAGACAGAATATTATTGCTAACCCTGATTCTCCAATCTTTTTAAGGGTATCTTGTTGGTAACCACTTCACGTAAAAAATTTCAGCAACTGAGTGGTAAGCTCACAAAATAGAAACATCTTTTACAGTAGAAGAAAACACACATGTTCGAGAACCATTTTACTATAAATTTAGCATAGGTGATGGAACGCGATTCGAAACAAGAGTATTTACTCTTAGTGCTCTAATAGCAACTACTTTCTCCTAATGTTAAAGACCTGGGTTACCTTAAAAATTAGGATAACAACAATTATGCTTTAGGCAGAGCGGCAGACGTGGAGTATGCAAGGTTCTAGCATGCCACACAAAAAATAACTTTGGCATGTTAGTTAGCTGTGTACTTCTTTCAGTGTTTTAAATATCGGCCGAAATTCGATATATATGTCCGAAATTTCAGTTTTGGTGAGCAATCGACACAAAATTACAAAATTATTTCTTTTTCCGAAATTGAGAATATATCGGCCGAAATTTCTACGTATCAGCCAAAATTTCTGTGTCGGCGAAATTTTGAGATATCAGGCGAAATTTCAGTTCGCTTGTCAAAACCTTTTATTATGGAGTTTTTCTTTGAGTCTCGAGTTATAAACCATTACAACTTATCCGACCCAATTTGTAAAGCCCTATTTCCCCAATCAGAATTACTCAAAGGCACAAATTGATTCCTCAAAAGGAGGCAACTCAACTCCTCAACGAAGGCGATCCTCGTCAACTCAAGCTTGACTTCAACCTCGTCTTTTTTCTCTCAACTCAAGGCGATCCTCATCGACAAAGAATTCGAGTTCGACTTCAGATCTTAAAATGCTTCGAGTTGGAGTTCGACTTCGACTTCGTCATCAACTGCAAAATGTCGACAAGAGCTTTCGAGTTCGAACCTACGACCATTCTCTTAATAGGCCACCACTCTACCATTGGGATATTGATGAATAGATTAATTTAATAGAACTAACAATTTATATTAAATTATAATGATGATATTTTTGTCAAAACATAAGTTATATCAATGGCATTTATAATACAAAACTGTAGAACCGATATTTAGCAAATATCACAAAAATTTCTCTGATATCCGGTATCAAAATCTTTGGACCGACACGACACCGATATCTGACATTTAAAAGGACGACTTCTTTAATCTAGAGTAAAGAAAGAAGAGGTGTGCAGGAGTCTTAAAGTATAGGTCATTGCATCAACTTCGAAGTTGTGATGATGGTCGAGAGATATAATTTTATATTCTAATAGGTGCCAGCTGGTTCTTCGCCGAATCCTAGACTTTTGCAAATTTTCGGATTCGCTTTATAGATGCGCGTCCGGTGGGATATGAACGCAAGCTTTTTTTTATACCATTTAAAAATCACTGGTATCGAAATCAGATGGTGATGGGGGTTTATTGATATAATATTATATTCACAGATGGATTTCTAATAGCTCCGGTTATGACAAGTTGCAACATTTGGTTGAGATGACTCGAATCATCCCAACTCCAAAATCAAAACCAAAATGTTTAGTTAGGAAGTCAAGTTTAAATAACTCTCTAGCCAAGAGAGTGAAAGTTGTAGTAATGGCACAATGAGTGCTAGGGATAGAATGAAATGGCAATTGTTAATTTAACCGAGGAGACAACCCTTAACAGCTAGAAGAGTAGAATGGGAGAAACAAATTCATATAGTAACTGGAAACTTGGTATAAAGGCCTTCCTCTTCTTCTTCTTGTTATTCAAATAACTCTCCAACTTAGTCTACAAAATTTATCGTCTAGGGCCATATTGGGATAAAGGTAAGATCATCATAACTACAATTTTTTCTTTCAATTTAGGTCCGTTTCCAAGTTTCGGACCCCGAATTTTTTGCACTTCCTGCAATGCACTTTATCCAAAACCTTAATCTACAAAGCTTAATTTTTCTTCTGTACAAATGAAGATACCTTTTGGGTCCAAAGGTAGCCTGAGGCAGCGAAACATAGGCCCGAAGAGGATTAAGCGCATCTGGAGAAATCGAAGACGAAGGCGAAGGATAGCCGCCACCAAGGAGCCATTTTGAGGCAGTGGACATCGAAGGATCAGCATCTGGTGCAATCCCCTTTATTGGAATCGAGTGCCGTAGGATTTCAGGGAGAACATCGGGCGATGCATCTTCCAATTGAAATTTAGGGTATGATGAAGCCGGAGATTGAGGGGGGATCTTGTGGGCGAGGCGGCCCACTGCTTTCTTGGATTCTTGATAGAAGTATGCTCCCTCTGTTGCTGCTAATCTCCCCGCCAAAAAACTCATCTTTCTTTTTGCCAATTCACCTCCCTTTGATGTTTGCAATCCCCAGTTCTATAAAGGATTTGGAGTAAGATAACGTATTTATATGTCGTGGCCATTGAAGGATGATTCTAATTTTCTAACAATGACTGTTTTTTTGGTTTATTTATTTGTTTATAACTATATATGTTTCTTGGGGAATAATTTTGGAGCATGCTTGTTTATTATGAAGTTTTCTTGGAGAGCAATCCCCTTGACGAAATGTTTTAAAGTTGAAAAGATTGATATTACTTAATATGATTCATTTGCCAATGCGTGAATGAGACTTAATATGACTTTTTTTTTCCTTTTATTAATAAAAGAAAAAAAAAGATATGATCATTGGTGTAAGGATTCACACCATCTTTTTTCGGTTGATGGAGGGCATTCATTACCATAGTTTCAGGTTATGGATTTTCAAGGAGCAAGAATGAAGGGCGTAGCCGATGAGGTTGCAAAAAAGCATGATTACGAGGGCTATGGCTGTGTGGAGATTGAAGAAGATAGGTTCAAACCAGGTTCACTTGGAATCATTGAGATTGAAGCTCGTAGTTAGAGAATTTTACCGATATGGATTAAACATAAAACTAATTATTAACTGGATCGTGTGATCTACTGTTCTTAAAATCAGATTTCTGCTCCTTGGAGGAAGATCCTTGGTGTAAAGTTTGTGACGGTCTGATTTCCAGGATATTCTAATGCCTCCGTCTATACGCTTACCATGATGGATTCAAGAACTTGCAATAGTCTTGAGTACTTTTGTGTGTACATCCAAAGAGGACTTTTTGCAAGAAGAAGAGAAAGTTTTGAGACATGAGAGAAAGGTTTTATGTTGCATGTTTTTTTATGAGAAAAGGATTATTAAATAGAAATCAATAGAATGAGACATAGATGATTAAATAACTCACTACAAGAAAAACCCTTCAAATTCATCTAAGGATCTCAGTAGAATTTGAGAGATTTCCGGCGAGTTAGGCCCGTCGGGTTAGGTGTAACTCAATGGGTTTTATAAAATTCGACTAAGAATCACATTCGAATTTGGTGATGACTAGATTTACCAAATACAATACAACATTTTGGAGTGAGTTATTTAATCATCTAACCAAATTCCAAAACAGCTAAACCAAACACTAATCAAAGTTACATTTTTTAAAGTGAAGGAGAGTACTATAAACTAGGGTTTGCAGTCTCTTCGTCCGCTTAAAAGTAAACTCCAGTTTTCCTATTTTTTTGCTAAATAATATTAACGGGGGTTGTATTTAGTGGTAGGGTTTTTTTCTATATACAACCCATAAAACATAGCTAATTTTATCTTATAAATCATTCTATTTCTAAATATAACTCCTAAAACTTCTTACTAGATTTAAAAAGACCCTATGATTAACTTTCATCCATCTAGCCGTTGGTTCTAGTTGTTAGAGGGTCAAAATTATCAAAATACCCCTAAACGACTAAATTCTATTCTTTAAACACCATATCAAATCTTTGCAACTACAACTCCCTTCCTTCCTTTCTCTTCTTCTATTGTTGTTTCTTTCTGTACTGCTTCTTCCTCCTGTTGTTAATTTTTACTCTTGCAAGCATTAATAACAACGTTTCGTCTTTAATAAGTTCCCGATTGATTGTATTTCAATGGAACATATCGCCGCTACAGGAAAAACAGGGTTATTCCGTCGGTTACTTTATTTCGTTAGGTGATTTCCGTCGGAACAAAGATGATTAAGTTGAGCCAGCCAACCCAAAGTTAATTTTCAATTATTTTTGACATATATTTCGTCGGGTTATAGAGGACAGAATAACCTTTGCCATGAATAAAACTCTGGGAGCCTTGGGTTTGAGATCATTTGATCTCAAACCCTAACCCCAAAACTCCAACCCCCTTCCCCTCGAAGACATCTTGGCCGACCCTCCCTCAAGCTCGTCGCCGACCTCCAGTCCACGCCGACCTTCCCTGGAGCTTGTCGACCTCATGTCCACGCCGACTCCCGTCCATGCCAACCTCCACCCCGACCTCCCTCGACGCCCTCTCGTCCTCCATCTCCCCCTTGACCTCTACGCCCCCTCGACAGAAGTCGCCGACCTCCCATCGACCTGTGGTATGATCTCAAGACAGAACGCCGAGGTTATAAGGTAGAAAATGGACTACTCCTACTAAATTCATTAAAACTCGCTTTCACGAATGAGCCTTACATAATAGCGAGTCAAACACGTCAATATTTTTATTTCTCAAACCCTAGTGATGCTGAGCGGCATGTCGTTATCAGCATAAATCTGCGAGACTATTATAACATGGGAAATCCTGATGAAAATCTTGAAATTAGCTGCCCAACCATGCCAGTCACATCATTATAAGACATGACTATGGATATCGACGATGCTAACTTATCAAGGTGATGAGGCTCGATATCGGTGATCTCCCATATCAGGACACGTGGCAAATGACGTGTCCCAGAGCATGCAAGAAAAGGCCTACAGCTACCGACCAGACCACACTTATGCTCGTCCTACTGAGCAAACGCTGGCTCACCTACGAGGCCCCCTGCATAACCGGCCTCCTCGGCCTTACAGCTCGCCTCCGAGCTACTGCAGAACCAAGATACCTCGTGTAGCATTTCAAAAAAATAAAATATTATTTTTTGGAATTTTTATAATTAAATAATAAAATATTGAATATTTTAATAAGGCGGTATAATTAAATACTGATAAATTTGTGAAAAATTTGGAAAATTATAGAAATTACTTAAAAGAGGGTGTTTTATGTGAATTATGCAAATTTTAAGTTTTTATGATTAATTATATGCTAATTTAGTGCTAATCGCGATTAAAAATCGCTAATCGCGCTTTAAGCGTATTTTGTGCAAAACATGCACCATATCTTTTTTTTCACTTGTTACATTTTCTTATGGCTTTCCTACATGTTTTATATCATGGTTGTTGAATTATTAGAGAGGGGAAAAGAAAAGGGAAAGGAAAAGAATAGAATATGCAAGTATGGATAAGAGAAAGAAAGAGTGGGTAAGGGGTCAACCATTGGACTTGGCCATTCCCTCATCATTTCTCCCACTCATTTCTTTCCTCTCCTCATCCTCTTGCTGCTGCTGCTGCACCCCTCTCCTCCTCCATCTTCAACCCTCCAGTACTCCATGAAAAACAACTCAAAACCCAAGTCCCATTTCATTAAAAAGACGCATGAGCTCACTTGCTACCCCATGGACCAAGAAAGAAAAGATTTTGAGGACTTTGGGCAACTCAAGAAAATTCTTGAGTTGCCAAAGGAGGTAAATTCTGCACCATTAGTGTAGTGTTTTAATTCCTTATGCATCCATACATGTTTCATGTCGATATTGAGTGGTTTTGTGGACTTAGGAAAACTCTAGTTAAGGGTTTTGGAATTCTTGAGCGGTGATGTAAAATTGAGCTCAGCAGAAGCCACACAAACCCCCTAGTGCTAGAATTCAAACCTAACCCGGAGACTAGAACCCCGGGATACGGATTTAGAAAAGCCGATATCGGAAAATTGTGGATTCTGTGAGTGTTTTATGAAATCTGCCATCACCCGGAGCCTCTTAAAATCATTTTGCAAACACAGAGAGATGTGCAGCCACCCAGGAAGCTAACCCCAAGACCCCAGTCCCTGAATCCATTATCTGGCCATATGGCCGCAAATTGCGGCCTGGGTCCCACCATTTTGATCCGTGTTGGTTCTGTAGCTTTATCTCATGTAAACTAGACCCTTGGTATATGAAAAATTGACCAATTTGACCTATGGTGAAATCTGGGACCACTTTCCTGAGTTGCTGTTTTGATTCGGAGTTTCGTTTCTGGTATTTTAAATTCTAGATTTGCGTATTTGTATTTTACCTCGATTACTTGACGTTTGTACGACGATATTGAGGGTTGTTTGATGGTTTTGAAAGCGTAGTCCATAGGTTCTAACCTATAGGCCTTAGCGTGTCGTTTTGGTTTTCCGATGTGATTTTAATGTGCGTTTGCGATTGTGTTATCTTTGTAGGTACCTTCGCGAGGGCTTCAGATGACGAAGAAGATGAAGGCGACATTGACACCGACACGCAAGATGCAGGTGAGTAGATTATATCTACGGGGGAAGTCGGGTGGATGGCGTATAGCACCCCCGCAGTTCGATGTTTAGTATACTATATATATATATACTATATATATATATGTATATATGTATGATAGCGTTATGTGTGACTTGGATATTCAAGATGTGATTAGGTGTGCTATGGATAGATTAGGGTTTAGAAGTAAACTAGTATAGTTTTCTAGTCGTGAACCCTAGAATAGGTTTACACCCACATGCACACACATGCTTATCTGTTATACATATACCAGGATGATGAGGATAGTGGATGATATTTGAAGATGAGTCGATGAGATTGGGTATAGTGCCATGAGATCGGTGATATGATGTGGTTCGTATTTGGGATACAACATGAGATTTTAGCGGGCCTTTGTGCGTGTTTTCGTACACGCACATACATTTATATATAGATGGTATCGGTTGTATTAGACTTAGATCAGTATCCCAGTTCATGAGATATGATGATAAGGATACCGGATAATTGATGAGATGAATGTGATATTGACCCGTACCCAGATTTGGGATGCCGTACGATGATTTAACGTATGAGCTTTATTTGATGATAAGATCCGCACTCATGACTCGAGAATGTCATATGATATTGTATCGTACGCGGTACCTTTGAGGCGGGATCACCGACTATTATATATATATATATATATATATATATATATATATCGACTCGGATTTAGGTGGTTTCCATACCCTTCCCGATTAGGTTGTTAGTTAGATCTGTAGTTTGCATAGTAGATGTTAGACTAGACCCGAGTCATACCTATTTCAAAAACTAACGAATCGGGAGTATTTTAAAAGACAGGCAGAAGGATTCTACGGATATTTTCAAAAGACGCATCTTTTCTTAAAAAACACCGTAGCCCTTATTTTCCTAAAAACCCCGATTCGTCTTCTTTCAAATGGTAAAACAGTATGACATAGATACATTGATGTAGATACTGCACTGTTGTGTTTATTATTCATTTGCCGCATATCCTTGCTTTTCACATCGCATTGCATGTTTAAATATGTTTATTGTTATATTAAAACCATGCTATTAGGACACCAGCACCATTATCGATGATGCGCATGTAAGTCGATAAACAACACCCCACGACTTGCGGGGAGGCGGAAAATTGAAAAACGATCTTGTTCTTTGCATAAACATCGACTAACCGAGAATCTTTGCTAAACTATAACTAACAAGAAACATAGAAGTTGTGAACTACTATGATAAGTGATTATACCTAATGAACCGTGTCCTTCTCCTTTTCGTTATCCACGTCCTTCTTGGCCTCCTCCACGTAATAGATGATCCACCCAAGAGCTATACTCCAAGCTTCACCTCTAACTTGAGGTAACTAGGTTTCTTAAAGTGCTAATCTAAGCAACCTAGGTGATATAGAGAAGGGTTATGGATTAAATAGTCTTTTCTAATCCTTGGTCTCAACACATGAGAGGGGAGGATTGGGGTTTGAAGAGAGAGAGCTTGAGGAGAGAGAAGGTGAGCAAGAGCATGAGAAGAGATGATGAACTCATTTGAATATATATGAAGCATAATGTTTTATGAAATAAATCAATTAAATCATTTAACAACCATGCTTCATTCATTCATATGAGTGATTCATCTCATGAGTCATTAGATCAATAAATGATGCATTAACTCCATGGATGAATCACACAAATGAGTCATTAACACAATAAATGCAAATGCCACCTTAACCCTCAAGTCACCATCCTTCTAGAAGCTTCTCGCGAAATTACGAGAACGCCCCTCCTATCCGTGAAAATACGGAAAAACTTTATACTGTATAAATCCAATAACCTGATACTAGAAACTGGCTTAAACCAAAGCCGGCTAGTAAAAACTGTCCGAATGTCGTACGTGCGTAAACACACGTATCCGTCCGGACCCTTGTAGTAAAACCATACGACATCTATATCGTTTCTCCTGGAGCAGGGAAACTCTCTGTGTGGGACTCTAAAGACTCGACTACTACGCTGGCAGTGGGTTTAACCACAGACCGCAAGCGGCACTAGCTGTACGTAACGGTCCCCAGGTAGATGTCGATAAGAAGGCCGATGAGGAAACCCATCCGAACTCCTACTGAGTCTGATGTGACAATCTCCATACAGTCCGGTCTGTTCGTCTAAGACTATCGCATATCGGGCCTAGGGGGCGGCAAGCGTCAGTCCCCTAATAGCGGTATAAGTCATGTCGGAGCGTAGCCCATTACACCCTGAGAAACAACTGGAACCTACCAGTAAATCTCGCTTTCCCTGGCCAGGGACTTTGCGTAATAGCTCTCTGACACAGCGCGATATCAACTCCCAATACCGAGAGAGACGAATCCTGTCTAACCGCCACTGCCTCCAAGTGCTAGGGACTGCACCCAACTGCTACCTGTTTGCACGACTCCTTTGAGCCGTGGTAGGGTAGCAATCTAAGAACAGTGGGACACACTCGAGGCGAAGTAGCAGTGTCAAGTCTACGGATTATGCTGTACTCATGTCACCTGGGAACTGTTAACTGACGACGGGTATAATACCAACCAACAGTTCCCCATGAGTCCTGTCCGGTGTACCCGTAACCCAACGAGCACCTGTATACTATCTCCAGTACGACGTACTGACGGCTGTGGGACAGACCATCTCCCCAACTGGGATGAGAAGCGTACACACTAGTCTACTCCGGAGTATCGATGCCCTGTCTCGATAATCCTACGACTAGGGACCTGAAAAGGATGTGCTTGTAGACTACCCAGCCCCCACTAGTGTGACTGCCATCACAACGCTGGTAGTCAAGCAAGATCCTAAGAGCTCTATCAATACATATACTCACATATTAAGATAGATAAAACCAAGTAGCATACTACCATGTTTAGCAAGACTGTTATATAACTGTGAATATCCCAAGCTTCCATTAAGTAATATACAAGCTAGTATGATACAATAATGGCCCCTAGGGCATATACACTAACAATCTCCCACTTGCACTAGGGCCATGTACTGGCATATCGAAGACCGATGATCTCGAGTAGCCTCTCGAACTGAATCTGAGGTAGGGCCTTCGTGAATGGATCAGCAATGTTCTCTTCAGTAGCAACTCTCCGGACCTCGATCTCCCGACGATCAATGATCTCCCTGATCAGGTGATACCGCCTTAGGATGTGTCTGGACTTCTGATGGGACCTTGGTTCCTTCGCTAAAGCTATAGCTCCGTTGTTGTCGCAATACAGAGGTATTGGATCAACAATGGTAGGAACCACCTGAAGTTCTGTTAGGAACTTCTTCATCCAGACCGCTTCTTTTGCGGCATCGCAAGCAGCAATATACTCCGCTTCCATCGTCGAGTCAGCAACAGTGTCCTGCTTGGAACTCTTCCAGCACACCGCCCCTCCATTGAGGGTAAAGACATAACCTGACATGGACTTGGAATCATCCTTATCACTCTGGAAGGCGGAATCAGCAAAAGCCTCCATCTTGAGGTCTTTTCCGCCGTAAACCAAGAACATCTCCTTAGTCCTCCTCAGGTACTTGAGAATGTTCTTTACTGCTATCCAGTGCTTCTCCCCTGGGTCTGACTGATACCGGCTTACCACGCTCAGTGCGTAAGCTATATCTGGTCTGGTGCACAACATCGCATACATTATAGAGCCTACCGCAGAAGCGTAGGGTATAATAGACATGCGTTCCCTTTCTAAATTAGTCTTGAGAGACATCTCTTTGGATAGGGTGATTTTGTGACAAGCCGGTAGATTACCGCGCTTAGAATCTTCCATACTGAATCTTTTCAGTATTGTGTTGATATACCTGGACTGCAAAAGTCCCAACATCCTCTTGGATCTATCATGATAGATCCGGATCCCCAGAATGTAAGAGTCATCACCCAGGTCTTTCATGGAGAACCTGTGTGACAAGAATCCTTTGACAGATTGTAGCATAGGAATGTCATTTCCTATCAATAGAATGTCATCCACGTACAAGACGAGGAATACGACAGTTCGTGCTACAACTTTACTATATATGCATGGTTCATCTGGATTTTTGATAAAGTCGTATTCTTTGACCGTTTCATCAAAACAGATGTTCCAACTCCGCGATGCTTGCTTTAGTCCATAAATGGACTTAACCAACTTGCATACTTTCCCGCTGCTCCCACTCTGATTGAAACCCTATGGCTGATCCATATAGACGCACTCTTCTAAATTTCCATTCAGAAAAGCCGTCTTTACATCCATCTGCCAGATTTCATAATCATGGAAGGCAACAATAGCAAGAAGGACCCGAATGGATTTGAGCATAGCCACGGGAGAAAAAGTTTCGTCATAGTCCAAACCAGGTCTTTGACGAAAACCCTTTGCAACAAGTCTAGCCTTATAGGTTTCCACCTGTCCATCTACACCAATCTTTTTCTTGAAGATCCATTTGCATCCTATGGGTTTTACCCCATCTGGAGCAAAGTCCAAAATCCATACTTTGTTGGTGCACATGGACTCCATTTCGGTCCGCATTGCATCTAGCCATCGTACCGAGTCGCCGCTCTGGATGGCCTGCTGGAAGCTAGTAGGTTCATCATCATCTATGACGCAATCCTCTCTATCCCCATCTATGAGAAAACCATAGTATCTCTCAGGCGGATGAGACGGCCTACTACTCCTGTGGAGGGGTGCGGGAATGTCCTGTTCTTCTTAAACTACTGGTTCTACCTAACATTCAGTAGTAGTTTGTGGTTCTGGAATTTCTTCCAGTTCTATTTCTCTCCCACTTATTTCCTTTTCTAAAAACTGATATTCTAGAAAATGGGCATTACGAGAAACAAAAACCTTTTGTTCCTCTGCGTAATAGAATAGATACCCCTTGGAGTTCTTTGGATATCCCACAAACTTACACTGTACTGATCGTGCCTCGAGCTTGTCCACATGCTGCTTTTTAACAAAAGCTGGACATCCCCATATCTTCAGACACTGAAGATAGGGTTTCTTCCTATTCCACATCTGATATGGCATGGTAGGCACAGTCTTGGTAGGAACCATGTTCAAAAGATATGCCGTTGATTCTAGCGCATAACCCTAGAAAGATCGTGGTAACTCCGCATTACTCATCATGGAACGTACCATATCCAATAGGGTTTGATTCCGTCTCTCCGATACACCGTTATGCTGTGGAGTGTATGGAGGAGTAAGCTGAGAGAGAATTCCTTTCTCTTTTAGGTAACCTAGGAACTCGGCACTTAAGTATTCACCACCTCGATCAGATCTTAGTGTCTTGATACTTTTGCCGGTTTGGTTTTCTACTTCATTCTTATACTCTTGGAATTTCTCAAAAGCCTCGGATTTATATTTCATCAGATAAATGAATCCGTACCTTGAGTAATCATCCGTAAAAGTAATGAAATAGGAAAAACCACCTCTTTCATGTGTAAACATTGGACCACATACATCGCTGTGTATGAGTCCTAAGAGCTCGCTCGCTCTTACTCCATGTCCAGTGAATGGAGTCTTTGTCATCTTTCCTTTGAGACATGATTGACAAGTGGCATAAGTTTGATATTCGAACGAGTCCAAATATCCTTCTCTATGTAACTTAGTCAACCTTCTCTCATTGATGTGACCTAGTCTACAATGCCATAAGAAAACTTTATTTAAATCTGAAGACTTTCTTTTTAGTGTGTTCTGGATATTGAAAATTTGGAGTTGGTTTAAGACATATATACCGTTATCCAGTGTACCGGACCCAATCAAACTATGATTAAGGTGGATGTTAACAACATCACTTACAAACGTGAAATCATAATCTTTATTTGATAATAAGGAAACTGATATGATATTACACGTTAAGCTAGGTACACAAAAACAGTTATGTAAAACCAAAATGTGTCCACTCGTCAATCCCAGGTGATAATCCCCTACGGACACAGCTCCCACGCTAGCTCCGTTAGCAACCATCAGGGTCATATCACCATCCTTCAGCACCCTACGGTTTCTCAGCGCCTGCAATGAATTGCATATATGAGATCCTGATCCGGTATCCAATACCCAGGAAGTAGAGTTGATTGACAAACAATTCTCAATTACAAACACACCTGAAGTCGAAGCCACAGCTTGCTTCGGTTCCTGGTTCTTGGCGTTCCACGCCTTGCAATCTTTCTTCCAGTGCCCTTTCCTATGACAATGGAAACACTCATCCTGGGCCACTACTAGTACCGCAAACTTTTTCTTTCCCTTCGCTCCCACCTTACTAACACCTCCTCTAGGTTTGGTGGCGGCCTTCTTTTTCCTTCCTTTGGCCCTAGCCTTGGACCCGGAAGAAGAAGCACCGCTAACAAACAGCGGGTGTTTCCCTTGCTTTCTACAAGGTGCTCTCTGCACTCCTCAACATGTTAAGGAGTTCCGGAAGTTCAACTTCTTTTCTTTGAATGTTGAAATTCAGAATAACTGGGCGTAGGTGGAAGGAAGGGACTGGAGAATAAGGTCTGTATAGAGCTCATTATCCAAAGTCGTCCCAAGGTCTGCGAGCTCTTCTATATAGCCAATTATCTTTAGGACATGTTCTCCTACCGATGATCCGACGGCCAACCTCGCTCGAAACAAGTTATTAGAGGTCTCGTATCTTTCTATACGAGATTGCTTTCCATAAAGTTCCTTTGTATGGAGAAATATGGCATCAAGATCCATATCCTCGTGCCTCCTCTGATGTTCATTGTTCATCGAGGCAAGCGCGATGCACTTGGCCTTCGCGCAATCATACTCCCAGGTTTTGCGGATTTCCTTATCCGCGTTACTGGATTTGGGACCTGGGACTGCAGGTGCCTTAGCGGTGAGGACGTACCCCAATTTGTCATAGGTCAAAGCCATTTTGACATTCCGCAGCCAATCTTTATAGTTTGGCCCTGTCAGTATATTTTTCTCTAAAAGTAACTTAAGTCCAGTCATTTTCAGGGTCGCTGCAAGTAGGAGAGAGAGAAGAAACACTTTAGCATGATGCTCTTGCAAGTTTAGAGTGGTTTTTAATTTATCTAAACTGGATGGCTCCCACTGTTTCTCGAATCCTTCCTCAAACCATTAAAGAAGAATCAGCCAGGACTATTCTCACTGTACAATACTTGCTTAACCGTTTATCCAGGCTGGTGTCGGTACTTCGAGGGAGGTTTTCCAACGCTTTCGCGAAGTTCCTTAATTAAATAACCTCTTTTCTCTGGGGGCATAACCCCGCTGACACCTTTCTTGACACCTACTTGGTTTATAGTATTGATCGTTAAGTGATGAATCTCCTGATGAGTAGCATATACTCACAGTAGGATCGAGATCTAAATATCATCGTATGATAATGTTGAAGGAATCCTACCAACATTCATCAAACTCCAAATGGTATGCATCTCTTTGCAAATTTCAGTTTCTTTAGAAATTCCCGATATAAATTTTTGCCCCATGCTCTTATGACCTTGGCGTTGGTCAAAATGTCATAAGTCACATGTCAAGTTCTACCCATCATTATCTTGTTAATTTGAACCCATCCGTATATATCCTTGACGTTGGCCAAAATGATAATACGACTGTCCCAAACTAACTCATCTATCTATGCAACAAATGAATACCCAGCAGCTACCAAACACTATGCCTTGGCGTTGGTCAAAATACATAGCTTGAATACTAATGAATACCCAAATGAAATGACGGAGGGCTACGAATGGTTTTGGCGAAACCGTGAACGTAGTGAACTTGATATGACCGAAAGAACCTGATAGCTTTTAAAAGGAGTGGTTAAAGCTCCGCAATTTAAAAATATCATCTGTTTTAAAATAACCGAGTGGTTTCTTTTAAATTGTTCCAACGATTCAACTTTTGGTTTATTTTCTTTGCATTAATAATAATGCATCCCATCATTAACCTATCATTGCAGAAAACAACGAAAATACAACGTCCTCTTATGCCATCCGCATTCGCCACTGGGTCCCGTCATCACCCGTTAGGTTACTTAACTAACGGCAGAGCGGGGGCTGGGCTAGCGCGGGTGTAAAACATAAGTGACGTCTAAATAGCTATCATATATAGATATTGTACATTCGTCAGACGCAATAATAGGCATTCCAGATCACATATGAACATTATTGGATTTGTAAGCAATCCGCGTTTGTTTAGAACCCGCAACAAAAGACGGATTACACAGTTGTGATGAATAGCCATTACCACACCCTAGACCCCTACGGGTACGGCAAACTACCCGCCAAATACCCGAAGTGAAGCGGTCTCCCTCAACAACGTGAGTAGGCCACTAAACACTTCAAAGTACCCGGTAGTTTGTGCACCCCACCTTGGGTCTATCCTAGGAGCAAAAATAGTAAAATGAAATAATACAACGGTGGCTACAACCGCAACCTGGATGTGCTCCGTAAAATAATATTACAACATATTACAATTACTTTGAATGAATGAATATAACAACCCATCAAAAACTCCGACTAATCATCACAACAGTCCAATACAGTTCACAACCACAAACAGTAAAAACCATTACAGAAATGTGCAACCCCCTGCCAACCGACATACTAGCAGTTAGGGGAGGTTTACGAACACATTATACAATCACAGATATAATCAAATTAGCAAACATCGTAAAATTTCGATCGAGCAAACACTTTAGATTCTACTCCAAAACTTCTCTGTGCACCTGAGACTTGAGCAGAAAAATAAACATTCCAGAAAACACAAAAATATCACAGAAGAGTTACTGGAGCAAACTGGGTTGAATCGGCTTCAACTCGGCCGCGGATCCACGGCGGATCAGTGGGTTCGGCCGCGGTTCCGCGGCTGTTTGGCCGATTCAGGAACCCATTTTTCTCCAGTAACCTTATAATTCCTTTCTAGTTATTTTGGAGGTCCCTGAAAAATTTTTAGGGCCTGTTTTAAAAACGACAGAAACTTAGTGATATCGATGTTTTTTTCGGTTTGTTTTGCGTTCGAAATTCATACGAATTTGCTAATGAGTTAATTATTGTTTAGCGAGGATCTGATACCACTGTAAGTCGATGTACAACACCCCACGACTTGCGGGGAGGCGGAAAATTGAAAAACGATCTTGTTCTTTACATAAACATCGACTAACCGAGAATCTTTACTAAACTATAGCTAACAAGAAACATAGAAGTTGTGAACTACTATGATAAGTGGTTATACCTAATGAACCGTGTCCTTCTCCTTTCCGTTATCCACGTCCTTCTCGGCCTCCTCCACGTAATAAATGATCCACCCGAGAGCTATACTCCAAGCTTCACCTCTAACTTGAGGTAACTAGGTTTCTTAAAGTGCTAATCTAATCAACCTAGGTGATATAGAGAAGGGTTATGAATTAAATAGTCTTTTCTAATCTTTGGTCTCAACATATGAGATGGGAGGATTAGGGTTTGAAGAGAGAGAGCTTGAGGAGAGAGAAGGTGAGCAAGAGCATGAGAAGAGATAATGAACTCATTTGAATATATATGAAGCATAATGTTTTATGAAATAAATCAATTAAATTATTTAACAACCATGCTTCATTCATTCATATGAGTGATTCATCTCATGAGTCATTAGATCAATAAATGATGCATTAACTCCATGGATGAATCACACAAATGAGTCATTAACACAATAAATGCAAATGCCACCTTAACCCTCAAGTCACCATCCTTCTAGAAGCTTCTCGCGAAATTACGAGAACGCCCCTCCTATCCGTGAAAATACGGAAAAACTTTATACTGTATAAATCCAATAACCTGATACTAGAAACTGGCTTAAACCAAAGCCGGCTAGTAAAAACTGTCCGAATGTCGTACGTGCGTAAACACACGTATCCGTCCGGACCCTTGTAGTAAAACCATACGACATCTATATCGTTTCTCCTGGAGCAGGGAAACTCTCTGTGTGGGACTCTAAAGACTCGACTACTACGCTGGCAGTGGGTTTAACCACAGACCGCAAGCGGCACTAGCTGTACGTAACGGTCCCCAGGTAGATGTCGATAAGAAGGCCGATGAGGAAACCCATCCGAACTCCTACTGAGTCTGATGTGACAATCTCCATACAGTCCGGTCTGTTCGTCTAAGACTATCGCATATCGGGCCTAGGGGCGGCAAGCGTCAGTCCCCTAATAGCGGTATAAGTCATGTCGGAGCGTAGCCCATTACACCCTGAGAAACAACTGGAACCTACCAGTAAATCTCGCTTGCCCTGGCCAGGGAATTTGCGTAATAGCTCTCTGACACAGCGCGATATCAACTCCCAATACCGGGAGAGACGAATCCTGTCTAACCGCCACTGCCTCCAAGTGCTCGGGACTGCACCCAACTGCTACCTGTTTGCACGACTCCTTTGAGCCGTGGTAGGGTAGCAATCTAAGAACAGTGGCACACACTCGAGGCGAAATAGCAGTGTCAAGTCTGCGGACTATGCTGTACTCATGTCACCTGGGAACTGTTAACTGACGACGGGTATAATACCAACCAACAGTTCCCCGTGAGTCCTGTCCGGTATACCCGTAACCCAACGAGCACCTGTATACTATCTCCAGTACGACGTACTGACGGTTGTGGGACAGACTATCTCCCCAACTGGGATGAGAAGCGTACACACTAGTCTACTCCGGAGTATCGATGCCCTGTCTCGATAATCCTATGACTAGGGACCTGAAAAGGATGTGCTTGTAGACTACCCAGCCCCCACTAGTGTGACTGCCATCACAACGCTGGTAGTCAAGCAAGATCCTAAGAGCTCTATCAATACGTATACTCACATATTAAGATAGATAAAACCAAGTAGCATACTACCATGTTTATCAAGACTGTTATATAACTGTGAATATCCCAAGATTCCATTAAGTAATATACAAGCTAGTATGATACAATAATGGCCCCTAGGGCATATACACTAACAACGTATGTTCCACGTACACCTGCTTGCCGGCTCACACACTTCATCATCGATAATTACCATTGTAAGTCTACGGTAGCGCCCCAGCCGTCATTCTGACGCCAAACGCGGAACAAAAACTTTTATAACTAGCGCTATCGCATACTATAACCCGGATCTTGCCATTAATGCCAAACTAACAAACTGTAAAGAGGTAGAAAGGCTATACCGAACGATCCGAGTCCTTCGGTCTTCAGCCATCATCCCACGCTCCTTTGAGGCAACTCCGATCTCTTGGCTCCTCGTCGAGGTGGCACCACATCTACGGATCTTTAAACGGGCTCCCGCCTCTATACCGAGGCAACTCGATCATCAAGTCTGCTAAAAGAGATGACCAAGATGAAGTAGAGAATGAGTAGAATACTTTGTCTCAAACACCCTAGGGTTCTCATCACATGAGAGGGTTAGGATGGAGGTTGAAGAAGATACTAGGGTTTGGAAATGGTGAACTCAAGAAACACTAGTGAGCCAAAAGAAAACTAAGCTTAAATACTTGTGTTCTATCCTTTCTTCTCATGTGAATAGATGAATGAGGTTTATTTATCAAAGACCAAAGAAAATATCTAATGAAAATATCTCCTCAAATATCTCTTCACAAAACAAAACACATTAATTCCTTAATGACTCACTAGATGACTCATTATATGAGTCATTAGTGAACATTCTAGAATTCATGTGTCATCCATAATGAGTCACCATTTCCAAAATCCAATAATCATTTAAACCAAAATGATTAATCCAAAAAGAAATACATCTTCTAAAATATTCTTGTAACGGATTACGAAAATACCCCTCGCCTGTATATACTTACCTGCATTTGTATTACGACCGAATACAAATGCAACTGAGACAAAGATATTATATCTACACAATATAATACATGGATCCGGCTTAAACCAAAACCCACCAGTATTATCTGCCCGAAATATGACACGTGCATAAATGCACGTGCATTTTTCGAACCCTGCCATAAAACCATACGGCCTCTACAACGGTTCGCCCGAACTTGGGAAACTATCTGTGGGGGACTCTAATGACTCATCAGTACCCTGGCAGTGGGTTTAACCACAAGCACGTCAGCGGCACTAGCAGTGCGTAACGGCTGCCCATGTAATGACCTCAAGGGAAGCCGATGAGCGAACTCATCCTGGAACCCTACTGAGCCTAACAGTGACAATATACATACAATCCGGTCCGTTCGTCTATGAGTATCGCATATCGGGCCTAGGGGGCTGGTAACATCAGACCACCAATAGCGGTATAAGTCGTGTCAGAGTGTAGCCCAGAACACCCTGAGATACTACTGGAGTACCTACCAGTAAATCTCCTGCCTCGGTCGAGGGCTTTGTGTAATGGCTCTCCTAGACACAGCGCGATCTCACCTCCAATATCGAGAGAGACGAATCCCCTGCCGATCCGCTCACTTGCCTCCATGTGGCTCGGGACTGTACCCAAAAAAGACCTGTTTGCACGACTCCTTTGAGCCGTGGTAGGGTAGAAATCAAAGCACAGTGGGAACTCACACGAGACAAATGACGACCTCAGGTCGATGAACTAACCTGTACACATGTCACCAGGAAACTGTTATCTGACGCTAGGTATAAATACCAACTAGCAGGTTCCTGGCGAGTCCTGTCCGGTGTACTCATAACCCAATGAGCACCTGTATACATCTTTGGTGATCCAACTGACACCAGTGGCTTGTGAGACCGGCCACCACTCCTCGTCGGGGTCTCGACTGTATACACTAGTCTACTCCGGAGTATCGATGCCCTGTCTCGAAACTCCCACGACTAAGGACTACATTTAAGGATGTGCTTATGGACTACCCAACTCTCACGTATATAATCGCCATCATACTGTTGGTAGTCAAGCAGGATCCTAAGGGCTCTATCAACGTGTAATAGTGATCAGTCACCTGAACCTGTACATGACTGATAAAAGCAAACCAGATAGCATACTATCATTTCGAGTAAGACTGTCCTACCGGTATAGGTCCTCCTCAATCATTGCAATCACGTACCTGCGATCCAATAATTGACTTTGAGGGCATTATATCCAACAATCTCCCACTTGCACTTAAGGCTAATTATTGCGATGTCGCATACCCACAGCCCGTGTGATACCGAACACCCAACTCCTCTACTAATCAGTTTCACAAAGCTCGTTTGTAAAACTCTTGTTTTCGAGAAATAGCCTCAATGAGTGGATCCGCCATGATGTTTCTTTCTATGTATCTGTAACAACCCTAATTTTCCTATACAATTTTCTATACAATTTTTTTTAATTTTTTAAAATTCCATAAAGGAGTATTTTAATCTGAGCACAAGATATATATAATTAATTATTTTGTTTTAAAATAATTTCATTTTTAGTGTACAAGAATTTACTTTAAATTTAATGTATACAAGGAGCATTTATTCTTGCTGCTATCATTTTAAGTAATTAAATACCACAATAATTACAAGAAGGAGCTTGTAGCTCATTGGTAATACCTTGCACTGCTGAACCAAGCCACCAGAGTTCGAATCCCATGCCCTACATTATTTTTATATTATTTTGTTTTAATTTTTGGAAAGTCAACAGTCAAACCGTCATAACTCTCAAAATTTATACTGCATAGAAAAATTTAGATACACCAAAATTCCCCCCAGAAGATCCCCCACCCAGAGAGCCCTTGACTCGGCCCGACTCGGGCCGGCGCCGCCGGACGGCCGAGTCGTCAACACGGAATTTTTTCGTGTTGACTTGGTCATACCCCCTGCATACTTTATTTGATCGGTTACCGAATGCACAATAAATCACTTTTATTTCAAAATTTAATGATTTTTTAATGTCTTTATATATTTTTTATATTTTTTTAATTAAAACCCTAACCCTAGCCTAGCCCTATATAAACACCCCTACTCTCTACCCTTTCACCCTACATTCCTAAGTCCACTCTCCCAAAATCTCAAGAGAACTCGGTACGTTAGAAAAAGAGCGAAAGGCGAAGCGCTGCCGAAATCGACGACGAATTCCGGCGATCGTACTAGGACCCTTCACGACGCTTCGACGCATCGACAACCCTCTACCTCCCTCTCACTCTCTAACGTGTCCAAAACCCGTAAGTCCCCCTCTTTCTATCTTCCTTTTCTTTTAAGAAAAATACGACTTTTTAAAACCCGACGGAAATCGGAACAAACCGATTTCCGATTCGGTTTTCTATCAAAACTCACTTGTCACAAATTACATAATACTTAAACATATGCATGTTGACTATTAATCACTTAAAAATCAATTTGGATAAAGTTTTTCACATGAAATGATAACGTTTCCATTTATCGTATTTCTTTCACTTAAATACCACCATGTTTAGTTTTCACATTTAACCCTTAACAATTGCTATACCTTAACGTAGATCACGAGGTAATGACCTACCTCCACACACACGCAAATACAACCCTAATTGATATCATCAAAACTTAGAATACGATAATACAAAATTTTACATTAAAATACCCTTTTCTTTATAAACCTTTTCTGAAAGTCTTAAGTTGTATACAATTTTAAAACAAAATCTTTTAATAGGAAAATACGATATGTCATGGACATCGATCGTTTATCTAAACTGACTTTGTGGTGTCTAGGCTAGACAAGTGAGCTTGGGTAACTTTAAAAGGCCCGCCTCACGATTCGTGAGCGGATCCCTCCCTTCTCACTTGTACTTACCTGGCCGCAATTGGCGGTGAAGAGGTGATTTGAGACTTCTAATGACTTGTCGTTTAGAACCTTTAGAAATAGGCTAGTTGGCTTAGGAAACCCTAGAAACTAAAATACGGAAATTCACACCTTTTACAAATAAATACCTCATCTTTATAAAACCATTTTTTTTCTAAATGACTAGTATTTATTAAATCTTTGCAAAGAGCCACTACAACCCACCTTTGGGGAACTCGTTAGGGATATTATGGTTTATCGTGCACCCTCGAGCTTAGTAGTGCGAGATTCAGACCTCCGCAAGGAGCATTCGGTCTCGAAAGGTTTAAAATACGACATTTAAGAAAAATGAGATTTTGGAAAATAAAATATTTATTTAAAATTATTCTTGTATTAACATATGTATAATTATCATTTAAACGCCTATTTTGTTATAAGATAAAGTTTCCACCTTTTCCTAAAAATTACAAGATTAAAAGTTACATTAAAATACCATGAATTTTCAAATAGATCAATATTATAATTTAATACTTTTATTAGGATATATTCACTAGAATAACACAAATAAAATTTACACTCATTATAACTATAAAGACGAATAATAAATACTTGAAGTGTATCTTGAAAGAACTTTTTACATAAAACCCCCTCAAGTTTTATAATTTACAATAAGGACCCTAACAAATATAGAACTTCAAATTACTTTTCTTTTAGTCTGACTCGGGTTTGAGTCTGACTATTTCTGACTTGAATATGATTCAAGTCAATCTATATTTTTTAATATTCCAACTCAATATGTATACATGAATCCCAGAATCCTGTTAACAATCATTACAACTTGACTGAATCAAACCATGGATATACATCCATTATTCCGTTATTCCATTTACCTGATTATGCAGTTACAATCTGTTTACTGATATCATGGTTTTGATCAGTCATCCAACTTATACAATACGATACTACAATACAATCATAACACTACGGGGTTTAAGGGGTAGACTGGTATGGAATATGTTAAAGGTGGCACGAGGTGGTCACTTAAGACGTAATTACATCCATGCCGTTGTTCCGTGGTATTATCGAAGGAGCCTTGTACTACAGGTTACTAAGGTCCCCGGTGTAAGTGGGACTCCCCTCGTATACACTGGCATCTTCTGTACCAGGCTACAAACAACAACATTAATACAATATTACAATATTATAATACAACATTAAAAGCTCTCTCTCTCTCTCTCTTACTTTCTGTCTATTTCTCCCTTATCTTTGGGACTTACCGAGCGACCTGTTTGCTGACGACATTCTATTTCTTTCTTCTTTGAATGTCGTCAGGTGCTTTGGACCCAGCAGAGATCGAGCCCACCGGTGAAGACTTGGAGCAGTTTCACGAAGATCCCGAGCTCTAGATATTGTACCTTGTTCTTTTCGGTATTTTCATTTCCTGTTATGCCACTGTTTAGGCATCGCTTTCCATTTCAGTTGTATTTACTTTCATGCATTGTACAAAAGAATGTTATTAATAAAGTTGCTGTTATTTCTATATCTCTTGTGATTTACTTTTATATTGCTTAGATACGCTTAGCGTATGTACTTCTGAGTATATACGTAGCGGGTCTCGTCGCGTCCCCTTCGCCGTACACTGGGAAGCGGGGCGTGATAGTCTCTCTTAATCTCAAGTTCGCGGAGAAAACCATCTCCCGAATTGAGTAATACCTGTCTTAGAGTATGTCTGGATATCTGATGGGACCTAGTTCATAAATGAACTCCAAATTCAAACTTCTTAGACTGTATCGACAACTGAACCTAATCAGTGTCCAGCACCATGCCTCCCACAGTATCCTCTTGGACCACCTGTCCATAATACTGCCCCCTTCGTCAGAGGGAAAACTATAACTCTGACAATCACTCTGTCATCCATGTCACCTTTGAAGCCTGGAATGATAACCGTCTTCCGAAGGAGGCTGTCGTTATCAAATCCGTAGAACATCCACTTATGTTCTAAAAACTGCTTCCGCATGTTTCTCCAGGATTGGATTAATATAAACTTATTGCATCTAGTGCAAAAACAACATCTGGTGTGGTACTTGATATCTCACGATTGACTCAATTGCCTAAGCAAGTGATATGCCAATCATGCACATCCCTCTCCCCTTTAGTCTGTAAGACACCTTTAGAGAGGGTGACTCCTTCATCTGCAGGTACACCACCATGTCAGGAGTCATCTATTCTAAAATACTATTAGAATACTGTCAAAGTACCCACATTGGGAAACTACCCAAATCTAGATCTAAAACCATAGATCTAGAAACAAGAATGTCTGATATTATATCCATATCCTGTATGGAGAAACAACTGTGTGACAACCACAGTATAACCGATCGTAGTATAGGAATTTTACTTCCTACTTTGTGTATGTCATCCAAATACCAGGACATCACACCCTACTACCTTCTTAACAGATCCATCCCTTATTCTGATGAAGTCAAACCTATGACTGTCACATCAAAATTAGATGATCTTCTCTGCTATATCCGCTCAAGTCTATGAATAGACATAAGCTACTTGCCCACTATGCTTCCGCTGCTCCCACTGACCACAACAAACCTCTGGCAGAATAATATATACGTGCACTTCTAAAACTAGTTTAGAACGACGCTATACTTAACCTCCTGCCAGGTCTCATAGCCTGGAACAACAGTAGTGTCAAGTCTGGGTAAACAAGAACCTCCCTGTCACCGTCCTTGAGGCTACCGGAGTACCTCTCGGGTGCCTGAGGTTACCCACCATATCTACATAGTGGCTAATGGAATGTCAAATCTGATTGAATCTTTAGGTCCTATTAAATTTTCCGTAATCGTTTGCGGTTCTGGAATCACTTCCAGTTCTACCATACTCCCACTACTGTTTTCTGAAAAAAAATTCCATTTTACTAAAACTGTGGCGAGTCAAGAACAATATCACTATTGATCTTCCAGATGGTAGAAAGTCAACCCTCGACATAGCCCGGGTCAACCCATAAACTGCCATTACAGAAACGTGCCCTGAGTTATCCAGAGTCTGGTTTTAAGCATAAGCCGGACAACTCCCCGTACCTTAACATCGTTAAGATATGAACCATTCTATATCCAATATAGAAACTTTGGTACTTATTTAATTGGAACCAGATTCTAATCATGCAGTTGTCTCCAGTGCATATAAACTTTAATGGAGAGAGGCCGATCAGCATTACTCAACTTAGGAACGTATCCAATTATGAGTAACCCGAAAGAGAAACAAGTTTCTTAAAACTTTTACTATCAACTGAATACCAATCACAAGTATCTACATCTTCGATCTCTTTGAAGAATCCCGATACTTGCGACATCTGGTTCTCTACTTTATTCCTATACCCGCAACTTCTCAAAACTTAGACATTGTATTTCTACGAAACACTTGTCTAAAAACTAGAGAAGTCACAAGTAAACAGAACACAGTACGAGGACCAACCCTTTTGTCCTGATGGACACTGGACAACATACAATACTCTGTATAAGTCCGCTGAGTTGAATAACTCAAAACCTGTGTATCGTAGGTTGAAAACTGTACTTATGGTTAAGAACTACTCCGTTGTTCAATGCTTCTTACCCAATCGTCAACTCATATAGGTAAATGTCATCGACATAATATCAAAAAGTTATATCTCACTTTATAAAAATAAACGTACAGATATATCAATTTGAAATTGGTGCACAACAACGGATAAGCAAAACCAAATACATGCCGTCCGGCAAAAACCCAGGTGACTTCCTCAAATATCACCAATTACAACGAATTCCGATATAATGAGGATGATCACCTTTTTCCCAATAACCTACTCCCACTCATCATCTGTAAAACCATACAGATGTGAGAATCATACCTGGTAAATACATACCCTGGAGTAAGTATCTAATCGGGAAATCAGTTTTCCTTTAACAACGCACAATGAAACTGAAACATGAAAATGTTTCATAGGGGTATCCTGGTATTCCTAGTAATGCCTCTTCTATAATCCAATTCATGACTGTAACCGTATATTTTTTTGTCATCTCTCCAAATCCCTTTATTTGTCTTTAGTCGTTACCTTCTGTACACCATCGTTAGGCTAAATGGTTTTCTTCCTTTCTTACCGTTCGACACCAGCCTATGGTTTGGAAGAAGACTATCCAGTAAGCATAATAGGTGTACTCTCCTAAACCAAGGAGTACTCGCAACCTGAGAGAAGGTGATGATAAAAGACAACTGAATAATACCTTATTCTATTTCTCCCGAACTGGGGAAAAAGCAAAGGTGAAGTAGGAGTGGCAATGAAGTACTCGGTTTGTTCGTGAATGATTGCAGTCGCAATTTACTTTGCCCTCTTTCTAATCCCTTTATATTTTGTCTTTACTTATTACCTTATGTACACCCTACTTAGGCTAATTGGTTTTCTTCATTCCCTACCTTTCGGCACCTGCCTATGGTTTGGAAGAAGACTAACCAATAAGCGTAATAGGTGTACTCTCCTAAACCAAGGAGTACTCGCAATCTGAGAGAAGGTGATAATAAAAGACAACTGAATAAACCAATTCTATTTCTCCTGAACCTTGATCCATCCTCGAAGAAGTCACTTCGAGTTCGTATATAACCATACGATGGATCTATCCAATGGAAGTGGATGTTCGTAGTGATACGAGGTGTTCTGAGAAATGCAAAGGGTAAAAGAAGGAGTGGCAATGACTTATGCAACTAGGACAATCCAAAAGCCAGTATTTTAAGAAGGTTCGGTCAACTTGGTCACTGAGTCATAGTCAAGGGTCGGTCAAAGGTCGCTGCCAAAGAGAGAGAGAAAAGAAACACTCTGCGTGCACTCTAACCTAGATCAGAATGGTTATCACTTTATTTAATCAGGAAACCTCCCACTGTACTGTCAAATTCTCCTCCAAACCCGAAAGAAGAATCAATCGGGATCACCCGAAGAGTAAACTAACTCATCAGTGAGAAACGGGATCCAACTCTCATCGCATGATAACGTGACGGAATCCACTCACGTTATCACACTCCAGAAGGTATGCGCATGCCTGGCAAGATTCAGTTTTTTTAGAAACTCCCGATGTGATTTTTGCCCCATGCTCTTATGACCTTGGCCAAATGCCAAACCAATCATAAGTCACATGTCAAGTTCTTCCCATCATTATCTTGTTAATTTGAACCCACCCGTACATACTCTTGACTAAGGGCCAACAAAGTAATACGACTGTCCCAAACCAACGCATCTATCTATGCAACATGTGAACACCCCAGCAGCTACCAATCACTATGTCTTGACTAAGGGCCAAACCAACATAGCTTGAATACTACTGACCATTCATATGAAATGACGGAGGGCTACGGCTAGTATTTGGCGAAAAACCTTTAACGTAATGAACTTGATCTCGTTGAAGGAACCTGATAGCTTTTTATAAAAATATAGTGGCGAAAACCTTTGCTAAAGAGGTCACTCCCGGTGAAGAGATCTCAGCTCTTTCCTCGTGGAATGAGGTGCAGGATATTCCAACTGAATACCGCGATGCAAAACAACATGTAATCGGCTATAGTGAAGTTATTACCCTGACGCAAATTTCTTCCCAAGAGGTCACTCCCGGTGAAGGGATCTCGGCCCTTGCCTTATGGAATGAGGTGCAGGATATTCCAACTGAATACCACTGTGCAAAACAAAAAGAATTTTTTTTTGTAATAACACTTTTTAAAACTGTTCCAACAACATCCAAACTGGTTTGTTTTCCTTTGCATTGATCAGAATCAACGCAGTCCCATCAATTAATCACACCAGAAAAGAACGAAAATAAAATGTACATATATGCCATCCGCATTCGTCACTGGGTCCTGTCTTTACCCGTTAGGTTACTTAACTAACGACAGAGCGGGGACTGGACTAGCGCGGGTGCAAAACATATACAACATCTACTAGTATATATACCAATATACAATAATCGCTCCAGGCGTGATAATATGCAACATTACAGAAAAGTAATAAGCATCACAGAACAATACAGATAATCTGGGATCCCCAGGTTTCACAGAGTCGTTGCTGAAACCCGACGTTCCCCTGGTCGTGTGGATAGCCTGTGCAATGAAACCTAGACCCCTACGGGTGTGGCAAGTTACCCGCCAAAACCTGAAGCGAGGCATCCCCCTACAGCATAGTGAATGGACCACCCTGCACTTCACGGAATCCGGTAACTTGAGCACCCCTCCTTGGGTCAACCTGTACCCCCTACGAGTGCGGCGAATAGTCTGCCAATTCTAGAGTGAGGCCCCTCTACCTCTCAAAGCCATGAGATACGGACCCGTTGCCCTCCAGAACTGTCACGACCCGAAAGAGCACGTGATTGGCCTTTGAAGCATATAAAGTCTATACGACTCCATTTGATCTAAGTAAGCCAAAAGCCCAGCAATCTAAAACCATTTTAAGAGTAAATAAAGAAAACTGGTTTTTAATAAGAAAGGAAACATATTTTGAAATCAAAGATTTTAAATAACTAAGCCGAAAATGCATTTTTAAAATGTATAGTCTTTTATGAAAATTTCGGCAGAGTTTCTTTTGTAAAAACTGGCCCCGAACGGGGTACAACAAGAATAAGATATATGCAATGATAAAAGGCATCCCCAAGCGGGAGATAGCTCTTCGTCAATCGACGGTCACAATCACGCAAGCAATATAATATACAACGCCGAAAGGCGATGATCAAAACTCAAAAAGAAACTCAAAATCAACATGAAAACCGTAATACTACTACACGCGACTCTAAGGTCGAAATAATACATCACTGGTGTCTAAGTCTGAAACAATATACAAGTTTTGGTTGATGGAATTTCTAGATACAATGAGTAATACATATACAAGGATGGTTCTGATGCAAAGAACCCACCTACCAAGCAAATCACCCGCAAAGGAAAGCAGTATGCCAGAAATGCCGCAATGGAACCTGTACGGCAAAACCTGCAAGAACTATGGCACAACGGGGATGAGTTGCCAACTCGTGAATAGAGAATATCTACAAGCATAAACGAATGCATGACATAATCCTAGGTCAAACGATCAGTATATAAACCTCAAAGAATAAGCCTGAAGCATGATAAGGTGGCAATGTAATATCTAATCGTGTATGTAGTGCCAAGTACCCGTGCCAGTGCCTCAGGTAAAAACATGTCATAAACATAAGGTATGTCTGCATGAAGTAAATATGATGAAGTATCAAAATGAATATCAATACACATATATTAGCGTCCCATTCCACTAATATTGGTGTAAGGGTATATATAACAGCGCCCTCATACCCTGTTATATATACAAATGAAGTATGATCAATGTAATAAAAGTCTGTATGTGATCAATGTCTGTATAAACGTGGATCCCGTCCACCCATCACCCAATGACAATAAGCATCATGCATGTAAGAATGAGGATATAATCAAAATCATGGAAAACATCATGAAACCTGTTCCTAGTATCGGCACGTAAATCCTCGTCCATAGGGGGCTCCGTCTGCGGTATCGGCCCTCGGCCCCGGCAGCATGGGTCAGTCCATGTCCATCTCTCAACTCCGGTCGGTATCCCCCGGATATCCGCCGAGCTCAAATACAATCACCGGTAGGTACTCGCCCACCTCCAGCCTCAATCGGCAAAATCCATCGATCATCTTGCCGAGGGGAACCATACCGGGCCCCACCATGTACCCTCATACGGCACATACTCCTCGTATGGAGTATATAATCAGAACCGATAAATCTCATGGTGGCTGCGCAAATATCATATCAAGAAAACCGGGTTTTTCAAATAAGTACATGCTCTCCTTTGAAATTATCCACGGTTCCCAAATCCAGAAATATCATGAAAACGAATATCTCAATGCGTATAATCAGAAAGCATGATGAATGTGACATAGAATAAAAGTATGCACATACAAGGTCATATCCTGATGCAATAATACTACTGTGTAGTAACATGAAAATTATCGATGATGAAGTGTGTGAGCCGGCAAGCAAGTGTACGTGGAACATATGCATCATCGATAATGGTGCTGGTGTCCTAACAGCATGATTGCAATATAGAAATAAACACATGCAATGCGATGCGGAATCGAATAATCAACGCAACAGTGAAGAATCTATACCAATATGTACATGTCATGCAGTGGTGCCATTTGAAATAAGACGAATCGGGGTTTTGGTAAAATAAGGGTTACGGTGTTTTTAAGAATAGATACGTCTTTTGAAAATACCCGAAGAATCCCTTTGCCTGTTCTTAAGATATTCCCGATTCGTTAGTTTTGAAATATGTATGACTCGGGTCTAGTCTAACATCTACTAAGCCAAGTCCATCAGGAGGGGTATAGAAACCACCTAAATCTGAGTCGATATATATATATATATATATATATATTATAATAGTCGGTGATCCCGCCTCAATAGTATCGCGTACGATACAGTATATCATCTGACATCCTCGAGTCATGAGTGCGGATCTATCATCAATATAAAGCTCGTACGGTAAATCGTCGTACGGCATCCCAATAGCTAGGTACGGGTCAATATCACAATCAGCTCATCAATTATTTGGTATTCTCATCACCATATCACATAATCTGGGGTACTGATCTAAGTCTAGTACAACTGATACCATCGATATGACTGCGTGTGTAAACACACGTCCAAAAGCCCGCTGGAGATCACATGTCGTATCCCAAATACGATTCATATCAAATCACCGATCTTGCGGCACAATACCCAAAATCATCGACTCATCTCCAATGTCGTCCAATATCATCGAACACAGTGCAAGTATAATGAATATGCAAGAGTGTACGTGTAGGTGTAAATCTATTCTAGGGTTCGCGACTATGAACTACACTAGTTGCTTCTAACCCTAAACTATCCATAATACACCTAACACAATATCCACAATGCACTATAACTATCATATATATATATATTCTACTTTCCAACTTTCCCCCGTAGATATAATCTACTCACCTTGCGTCTTCATTTGTCGACGTCGCCACACGCTTGCTTGTCGTCCCGAAGTCTTCATGGGGTACTGTTCACACCATAATATTGCATTATTATATTCCCCATTCTTATATATTTTATAAATAAACAGGTGCTTTTGACGCATGTCTGCTACATATTACAGGTTACAGGTTCTTGGACAGAAAACAGTGAAAACGATGAAAATACGATGCAAAAGTGGACTTTGACCAACAAACAGAAGACTCTTGATCAAGCCGACATCAAAGATAAAATTCACAAAGTACAAGGCAATGCAAGGTCCAAGATTACAAAGCGAACGGTTAAAAGCCCACCGCAATTATTCACTGGAGATCTGGAAGAAACATAGAAGCTATTTTAATAAAAGAACCAAATAATATGGAAGCCCAAAGACAGAAGAGCCCACAAAGGAAATTTCAAAGCCCAATACTTCCTTTTAATAAAAGACAGAGACATAATATTTTACCAAAGCTTGGAGTCTACTTTGACTAGGTCTTCCTAAGGATATTTTGGTAAATGTAGACGTGCGAATCAATTGTAACCTAGGGTTTCCTATCCTCTATAAATAGGAACTCTAAATCATTGTAAAGGCTATGCCTCCTTTTAATAATAAATTCCAGAACTCTTTATAGAGAGCATCGGTGCCTCTCTTCAATGCATCTATTCAGATCTGACAACCCTGCGTAAATGTTTGGAGAGATCCATCTGTAAAGTAAGTAGATTTGTTTATTTTCTTGCCCTAGATAATTTCAATTCATGCCCTAGATTAAATTTATTTTCTTGCCCTAGTATAGATTTTATTTATCTGCCCTAATTATAACTTTCAATTAATTGCCCTAGGTAGAATAATTAGGTTTTTAGTAATAATCAATCCGAACACCCTTCGGAATTAACTCGTTAGCGCGACTAGGAAATTCACAAAATCCCTGTGGACCGACCCGTACTCACCGGCTAGCTTCATGCGACGCTGTTCTTGATTGCGGTTTAGAAATAGTTTTTGACATACAAATCAAATGGCGCCGTTGCCGGGGATGGCGTAGAAATTTCCTTTTCGCACTTTCGGGTTAATCAAAATTAAAAAAATCATAAAAATCTGAAAAATCATAAAAAATATAAAAATATATCATCTGTTATTTTTGGAAAGGGTACTTTGTTGTTTGAATCTTGCAGGATATACAATCGAGACGGATCTGGAAATTTCCAGAAAGCGAAACAAGAAGAACCGCGGAGATCTGGAGAGCAAAAAAAAAAAAAAAGAAAAAGAAAAAAAACCGGCCGAAGCCACCAAACCGCGGCGGATCCGCGGTCGGAGGCTGCAATACGCGGCGGTTCCGCGGTCATACCAGCGGATCAGATCCCCAAACTTCCTCTGCGGTTAAAAAAAAAAACTTCTGTAAGTCTTCTGATCTCTCCTCTGAATCTTTCGATATATCTTTTGTTAAATCTCCTGCAGGATTCTTTGCGCTTAAAAAATCTTTTCCCTTCCAAATAACAAATCTTGTGCAAGATTTTTGCGCCTCGCTTAAAATAATAATTGATTGCAAGTGATCTTTTCTGATTTGCATATCCTTAATCTTTTTGCTAAAAATATCTTTCCAAATAAAGAGCAAGCGGAAAAAGGAAAATTTTAATTAGAAAACTTGCAAACCTTGAAATTCACAAAAAAGATTTGATTTTATGTGATTTACTGTTTTGCATATCTTTAATCGGATTTTAAGGGGCTTTTGACCAATTCAGATTGGGTGGGGATTTCATCATCCTTCCCAGGACCTCAGAAATCACATAAAGCATTTGCATTGAACAATCTTAATTAAAAAATACTAGACTCAGCCCTGAGGACTTCGAGCTCAATAGGACAGAGGACTAGTTATAGGCATTGACCGTTTATCCTACCCTGACTTTGCGGTGTCTAGGCAAGTGTATCTAAGGCAAGTGGTTACTTAATTAGGACCGCTACTTGTAGCGGGGAGCCTCCCACTTACCTGGCACTTACCTGGCCGTAATTGGCGGTGAAGAGGCAGTTTGAGGTCCTATTTCTAGCCCTTTGGAACAGTTAGGAGCTGTCTAGCTGACATAGGTGACTCTAGATCTAGGCCTGATTGTGCATTTTTGGTTGATCGAAAGTGTGTCTTAGCTCTTTTCTCGAAAATCTTTTTGCAAACAGTTCTAAATAAAGAGAAAAAGGCAAAAGGAAAAATCTTTTATAGAACTTGCAAACTTTTGCCGCAAATAAATCCTTGCACCAACAAACTTTCTTTCTTTCTCCCTTTCTTCTAACATGGGTATCTCACATAATAAATCACTTGCCGAACTTTGGTATCCCGAACCTAATTTTGCGTCGTACATCAATTTGTTCGGTCAATTTAAAGACGATCCTTCCTTGCCAAAAATATCTTTGAAAGATCAAATAGAGGCGTCTAGGAGAAACAGTTTGACTTTTCAACCCACTTTGTGTCAACCAAGTCAACCTTCACCACCTCGATATGTTGATACCACTTTTTCAAGTCCTTCTGTCACTCCTAAGCCGATGTCCATTGCTGAGCATATTGCTCAATCTCGCAGTCGATCTTTCACCCCTCTCCACTCATCTAGTTCTAGGGATCTGCACGACTATTCACCTTTTTATCCATATGTTGACCCTACCCCTGTCCAACTACCCACTTCCTACCAGTCCTACCCGACCTTACCACCCTCACTAGACACTGTTTCTACACAGCCATTAGGGAGTTTTGCATATCCACACGATTTTGAATCTTTTACCGAAACCCCCTTACCACCAAAGTCTAGTTTGGAAGAGGCGTTGGAGGCGTATATCTCAGCAACAAACAAATGGTTAGGAATGTGGAAGCGTCCGTGGCCGCCCTTATTCAACTTAGTGAACCGGTAGCTAGTTTCCAACTAGCTCCAAAATTTTCAATGTACGAGGAGGCGGTTGGACAGAATGAGAATGTGAGAAGATTTCCAAATCAAACCTACCCTTACCCAATTGAAGCCCACAACTCCAGTTTTCCATCGAATGTCCTAAATGATTCACAAGTTCAAAATAAAAACGAGTTGTGTGATTTTGTAGTGTTTGATTTGCCAGATTGTGAAGAACCCCATTCGAGTGAAACCACACTTAACCCTTTCGGTCTTTACACCTCCAATCTAGAACCTGAATCGATAGATATCCATGCTTTTGATAAGGTGTCTAAAGAAATTGATTTTCACTTGATTGAGGATATAGACGCCGGGAATATTTTGGATGATGAACCTGTCGATTTAATTGAAATTTTATGTTCAAATCATCATCCCGAGTTATTAAATGTTTCTCCCGAATCTCATATGCGTCTTGATTTTGATGATAATGGCATGGATGAGATGAATATTGAGGAGAATTTTGAGGATAATATTGAGGAGAGTAGTGAGGATTATATTGAGGTTGAACCATTTTTCTTTGATGTGTCGGATTTTCCAATTCATCCTCTTGAACCTTTACCTAAGTCACCCTCCCTTTTTTCCATCGTTCCGACCATGCCTCATTTCACGCTTGACGACTGTGAGTTTCAAAACTTTTCCTTTGAATCTGATACAGTTCTCACAGCCGATGACACTTACGAGTGTTTCACTTTTTCGGATGATGTTGAAGTCTCACCGCCCGAGTTTGAGTCCTTTGTATTTTCAGATGAGTTAGTTAATCCATCAGATTCGGTTGCTTACAGTCGTTTCGAACCATTGATGGAATCTTTCCAGTTCGACACAGTTTACTACGGTGAGAATGAGACTATCCCTAATTCACTCCCTTTCGTCCTTCCTATTGTTCCGACCGTGCAAGTGACCGTTACACTTTCATCTCCAATACCAAGTTCGGCGTACCCATGTTTTCTTACGAATCTTGAGGGATTTGATCCCATTTCTTGACGGGTTGATAGGTTAGCGCAATCGCTTTTAACACATCGGTCATCACAAATTGTGCTAATTTATTCACTCGATTTACACCCTCAAGATCGTGCTACCCTTCTTTCTCCTTTCCGCCATTCTTCTCCTACACCGAGACCATATTCTACCCTTCTTCCTACATGGTCTCGCGTGTGTCTCATTTCTTTCTTCTACACCCCATTATTGCACCAACTATACCATTACCACGATAAGATTTTTGAATGGTTGGTGCTAACCTTTGGTTTGTGTAAGGCCAAGCTTAAGTTTGGGGGGGGGGGAACCTTGTTGTATATATATTTTTGTTTTCTTTTTCTATAAAAAAATAAAAAAAAAAAATTAAAAAAAATTAAAAAAAATTATAAATAAATAAACAGGGGAGTGCCGACGTTTTGACCCTCTTGTTTTAGTATGACAGTGAGGACACTGTCAAGTTCAAGTTTGGGGGTATACTCGGTACGTCTTCTTCCTTCGCATTCATTTGTACATATTTTTGCATTTGCATACTTATTTGAAAACCCATAAAAATTGAAAAATTTCAAAAATTATAAAAATTATTGTATTCAATTTTGGTCTAATTGACTTGAGTTTGACAAATCGGTTAACTGGCTAAGAACAACTAGATCTTAAACTTAGTAAATTAAAAACTCTAAAGATAACCTTCCTTAAAATTTAACGGTAGAAAGTATATGTCTCTGTAGTTTATTTAGAAATAGGCAAATTTTGAGTTAACTTTTTGGGCTAAGTCGAAACAAAGGAAAAGTATCGATATTTTTATTAGAGTATAAATTTGAAAAATAGTTCCTACCTTAAGTCTAAATTCTGAAAATGTATACCCTACAATTTGCACTATCACGCACCTTGAAACTTGGAATATTAGAAGAGACCTTGAAATGCTCTTATCTAAAGTTCTTAGTACGAAGAAAATAAAAGAAAAAAAGTGAATAAAGAATAAAAAAATGAACACTGGTTTTTGTGATTACTTAAGGCTGTAAAAATAGAAAAATATTTAGCGAGGGTGCTTCATCACCTAGTGCCTTAGGCCAACTGGTTTGGGAGTCACTGCTAAAAGCCTTGGGTGTTGTAAGATTAGGAATTACGCTTTAAAGTGCAAACGCATCTTGTAATCGGTTGTTGCTACCTCAAGAAGTATTAACGGTCGCATGAAGGATGTGTAAGCAAAATTCTTTTAAATTCACCATCTAATTAGTACTTTGGACAACGGATAAGGGTATGATTGCTTGATTTGAATTTCCAAGTGTAGGGGTGATTTATACACACACGTAGGGATATGTGATTGGAGTTTAGATGAAAGAAAGGAGTGAAGAATAGAACTTGTATCTTTAATAGAGTTGATAAAAATTCCTAAGTGGAGATGGAACCCTAGAAGGAAAACTTAAGAGATGCCGAAAGCTAAGTAAGTCTATAGAACATAAATAATCTTAAGTTAAATGATAAGGAAGTGTGAAGAATATGGGTGGATAATTTGCAAGTCGACGATAATAGAATTCCTTGTTAGAAAACCTAATTGGAAAACAAAAGTCGAAAAAACCGAATTGATAGGATTTTGTGGGTAGTATCCGCTGAAAACCCTCAGGAGACAACACTCCTCCTACTAGGGACACCTAGAGGTTTAACGGCTTGTTGCACAAGCTCAGTGCAATCGCGTTTCCCTGCGAAAGTGCGGTTAGGTTTTTTGTAGAGAATAAAAAATAAGTTTGCTCGAGGACGAGCAAAAGATAAGTTTGGGGGTATTTGTTCACACCATAATATTGCATTATTATATTCCCCATTCTTATATATTTTACAAATAAACAGGTGCTTTTGACGCATGTCTGCTACATATTATAGGTTACAGGTTCTTGGACAGAAAACAGTGAAAACGATGAAAATACGATGCAAAAGTGGACTTTGACCAACAAACAGAAGACTCTTGATCAAGCCTACATCAAAGATAAAATTCACAAAGTACAAGGCAATGCAAGGTCAAAGATTACAAAGCGAACGGTTAAAAGCCCACCGCAATTATTCACTGGAGATCTGGAAGAAACATAGAAGCTATTTTAATAAAAGAACCAAATAATAAGGAAGCCCAAAGACAGAAGAGCCCACAAAGGAAATTTCAAAGCCCAATACTTCCTTTTAATAAAAGACAGAGACATAATATTTTACCAAAGCTTGGAGTCTACTTTCACTAGGTCTTCCTAAGGATATTTTGGTAAATGTAGACGTGCGAATCAATTGTAACCTAGGGTTTCCTATTCTCTATAAATAGGAACTCTAAATCATTGTAAAGGCTATGCCTCCTTTTAATAATAAATTCCAGAACTCTTTATGGAGAGCATCGGTGCCTCTCTTCAATGCATCTATTCAGATCTGACAACCCTGCGTAAATGTTTGGAGAGATCCATCTGTAAAGTAAGTAGATTTGTTTATTTTCTTGCCCTAGATAATTTCAATTCATGTCCTAAATTAAATTTATTTTCTTGCCCTAGTATAGATTTTATTTATCTGCCCTAGTTATAACTTTCAATTAATTGCCCGAGGTAGAATAATTAGGTTTTTAGTAATAATCAATCCGAACACCCTTCGGAATTAACTCGTTAGCGCGACTAGGAAATTCACAAAATCCATGTGGACCGACCCGTACTCACTGGCTAGCTTCATGCGATGCCGTTCTTGATTGCGGTTTAGAAATAGTTTTTGACATACAAATCAGGTACCTACATATCAAAGTATCGTATATGCGCATTAAAACTAAATCAAAGCTAAAACGACACACGAAAACCAAAACGATACGCTATGGGGCCTATAGGTTAGAACCTATGGGTACGCCTCCAAAACCAACAATCAATCCTCGATATCGTCATATATGTTGCGCCACGGCAGCGCCCCGGCCTCGTACTCGAGGCCAAAATGCGGAATCAAAATTTTTTCCTTACTCGGAAACCGGCGCTACCGCGGACAAAGAAAACCCGGATCGTAACCATTAACCTAATGCTAGCAATCAAGAGATAGGGTGAGAAGTATACCGAGTGATCCGAGTCCTCCGGTCTTCTCTTCATCGTCCCGATCTCCCGCGGAAAGTCTTGTCTCCATATCGTCGCCTCCTCGCCGGAAAGGGCACCACAACGCCTGCGTCTTTTACGGGCTCCCGCCTCAATACCGAGGCAACTCGGGCATGAAGCCGGCAACTCGACATGCTCAAGATATGCAGTAGAATGTGTAGTGTAGAGGCTATGTCTCATTTGGGGTTTGTTGCCATTTGAAGATGATGGAGGAAATGAGATAAGAAAAATGGTGCTTGCATTTTTCTAGCATGAATGAGATCAAGAAATGAAACTCTCAAGAATGAAGCTCTCTCTTCTTCTTCTTCTCTCCTTTCTAATGAAAACTAACTCACTTAGAAAATTATGGTGGAAGAATAAATGGAATCAACCATGATCAAAACCAAGAAGGAGAGTGAGTGTAGTAAAAGTAGAAAGGTGACCATAAACAAAACATCATGATCACAAATTCACATCCAAATCAAATCCATTTCAAATCTAATCCAATCTCATAAATACATGAAAAGCAAAGATGCTTATCATATCAAACCTTATGCAAAGAAGTCCTCCACAAAGTGTTATTTGCAAACTTGCAAATAACACCCTCCATCGGAAAAGTCCGGCCGGGAAAGAACAAAGAAAAACCGGCCGGAACGGAATGCAAACTGGCAACTCCAGAAAACTGGCCCCGTAATAAATTACAGGAAAACCCCGATACTGTGCATACACACCCGCATCTGTATTCCGACCGGATACAAATGCAAAGAGACAAAATCTACACTGTACTAAACTAGTACCGGCTTAAACCAAAGCCGGCTAGTAAAATTCGTTCGATCCTGATCCGTGCAATACCGCACGTATCTGATCGAACCCTGCCATATAACTATACGGCCACTAGTACAAAACGTCCGATCCTGATCCGTGCAATACCGAACGTATCTGATCGGACCCTGCCATATCTCCATACGGCCTCTACAGCGTTTCGCCCGAAAGCTTGAGTAACTGTAAGTGTGGTGGACTCTAAAGACTCGTCAATACTATGGCTGTGGATTTAACCACTAGCACGTCAGAGGTATAAGCCAATACGTGACGGGCCACCAGCTATTGACCAAAAGGGACGTCGATGAGCGAACTCATCCTGACACCCTACTGAGCCTGTCAGTGACAATATCCGTACAGTCCGGTCCGTTCGTCTATGAGTATCGCATGTCGGGCCTAGGGGGTTGGTAAAAGTCAGACCCCCAAAAGCGGTACAAGTCGTGTCGGAGTGTAGCCCAGAACACCCTGAGATACTACTGGAATACCTACCAGTAAATCTCCTGCCTCGGCCGAGGGCTTTGCGTAATGGCTCTCGTAGACACAGCGCGACCTCACCCCCAATACCGGGAGAGACGAACCCCTGAAGATCCGCTCACTGCCTCCATGTGGCTCGGGACTGTACCCAACTAAAACCTGTTTGCACGACTCCTTTGAGCCGTGGTAGGGTAGTAATCAAAGTACAGTGGGAACTCATACGAGACAAATGACGATCCCCAGGTCAATGAACTAACCTGTACATATGTCACCAGGGAACTGCCATCTGACATCAGGTATAATCCCAACTGGCAGGTTCCCGGCGAGTCCTGTCCGGTGTACTCATAACCCAATGAGCACCTGTATACATCTTAGGTGAACCAACTGACACCAGTGGCTTGTGAGACCGGCCACCGCCCCTCGTCGGGGTCTCGACTGTATACACTAGTCTACTAATGGAGTATCGATGCCCTGTCTCGAAACTCCTACGACTAGGGACCTTTTAAGGATATGCTTATAGACTACTAGCTCCCACGTATATGATCGCCATCATACTGCCGGCAGTCAAGCAAGAATCCTAGGGGCTCTATCAACGTGTAATAGCGACATGCCAGGTCACCTAAAGCAGTACACGATGATAAAGATAAACCAGATAGCATACTATCATCTCGAGTAAGACTGTCCTACCGGGATAGGTCCTCCCTCAATCATTGCAATCACGTGCCTGTGATCCAATAATTGACTCTGAGGGCACTAACTCCAACAATCTCCCACTTGCACTCAAGGCTAATTATTGCGATGCCCCATACTCACAGCCCGTGTGATACCGAACACCCAACTCCTCTACTAGTCAGTCTCACAAAGCTCGTTTGCGAAACTATTGCGTTCGAGGAATAGCCTCAGTGAGTGGATCCGCTGTGAAGTTTCTTTCTATGTCTCTCTATATCTCAAGTTCGCGGAGAAAGCCATCTCCCGAAATGAGCAATACCTGTCTTAGAACGTCTGGATGTCTGATGGGACCTAGCTCATAAATGAACTCCAAATCCAAACTTCTTAGACTGTATCGTCAACTGAACTTAATCAGTATCCTGCGCCATGCCACCCTCAGTATTGCCTTGGACCACCTGTCCAAAATACTGCCCCTCGTCAGAAGGAAAACTATAACTCTGACAACCTCCTTGTCGTCTATGCCACCTTGGAAGCCTGGAATGATAACTGTCTCCCAAATGAGGCTGTCATTATCATATCCCTAGAACATTCACTTATGTTCTAAGACTGCTTCCGACTGTTTCTCCAGGATTGGATCAATATCAACTTGTTGCATCTAGTGCAAGAACAATATCTGGTGTGGTACTTGACATCTCATGATTGACTCAATTGCCTAAGCAAGTGATCTGCCAATCATGAGTATCCCTCTCCCCTTTAGTCTATAAGACACCTTTAGAGAGGGTGACTCCATCAACTGCAGGTACACTACCGTGTCAGGAGTCGTCCATTCTAAATACTCATAGAATACTGTCAAGGTACCCAGATTGGGAAACCACCCAAATCTAGATCTAAAACCATAGATCTAGTAACCAGTATGTTTGATATAATATCCAAGTCCCTTGTGGAGAAACCACTGTGTGACGACCAAAGTATAACCGATCGTAGTATAGGAATATCACTTCCTACTACCTTCTCAACAGATCCACCCCCTATTCTGATGACGTCAAACCTATGACTGTCACATCAGAAATAGATGATCTATCTCCGCTACATCTGCTTTAGTCTATGAATAGACATAAGCCTGATGTCCACCAATGCTTCCGCTGCTCCCACTGACTATGACAACCCTCTGGCAGAGTCATATAGACGTGCACTTCTAAAGCTAGTTTAGAATGACGCTATACTCATCCTCCTGCCGGGTCTCGCAGCCTGGAACAACAGCAATGGCAAGTGTGGGTAAACAAGAACTTCCCTGTCACCGTCCTTGAGGCTACCGTAGTACCTCTCGGGTGCCTGAAGTTACCCACCTTATCTGCGGAGTGGCCAATGGAATGTCAATCCAGATTGAATCTTTAGGTTCCTTATCAAATCTTCAGTAATCGTTTGTGGTTCTGGAATCACTTCCAGTTCTACCATACTCCCACTACTTTTTCTGAAAAAATCCATTTTTAATAAAAACTGTGGCGAGTCTAGAACAATATTGCTATTGTTCATCCAGATGGTAGAAAGTCAAGCCTCGTCATAGCCTGGGTCAACCCATAAACAGCCATTACAGAAACGTGCCTTGAGTTGTCCAGTGTCTGGTTTTAATCATAAGCCGGACAACTCCCCGTACCTTAACAATGTCAAGATATGAACTGTTCTATATCCAATATAGAAACAGAGGCACTGATTTAATTGAACCAGATTCAAATCATGCAGCTGTCTCCAGTGCATGTCAACAGAATGGAAAAAGGCCGATCAGCGTCACTCAACTTAGGAATGCTTCCAATTATGAGTAACCCGAAAAAGAAGCAAGTTCTCTTAATCATTACTATCAACTGAATACCATACACAAGTATCTACATCTTCGATCACTTTGAAGAATCCCGATACTTGCTATACCTGGTTCTCTACTCTATTCAAATACCTATAACTCCTCAAAACTTAGACCCTGTGTTTCTACGAAACACATGTCTAAGAACTAGAGAAGTTAAAAGTAAACAGAATATAGTATGAGGACCAACCCCTCTGTCCTAATGGACACTGGACAACATACAATACTCTGTATAAGTCCGCTGAGTCTAACAACTCTTTCACTGTGTGTCGTAGGTTGAAAACTGTACTTATGGTTAAGAAGAATTACACCGCTGTTTAATGCTCCTTACCTAACCATCCACTGATATAGGTAAATGTCATCGACATAATATCAAAAGGTATATCTCACTCTATAAAATAGACGTACAGATATATCAATTTGAAATTGGTGCATAACCGCGGATATTCAAAACCAAATAATTGCCGTCCGGCAAACAACCCAGGTGACTTCCTCAAATATCACCGATTACAACGAATCCCGATATAATGAGGATGATCACCCAATTCCCAATAACTTACTCCCACTCAGCATCTGTAAAACCATACAGATGTGAGAATCATACCTGGTAAATACATACCCTGGAGCAAGTGTCTAACTGGGAAATCAGTTTTCCATTAACAGTACACAGTGAAACTTAAACATTGAAATGTTTCGTCGGGGTATCCTGGTATTCCTAGTAATGCCTCTTCCATTATCCAGATTCACAACTGTAACCGTATAATTCTTTGCCACTTCTCCAAATCCCTTTCTATGTCTATAGTCATTACCTTCTGTACACCCCATTAGGCCAAATGGTTTTCTTCCTTTCCTACCGTTCGGCACCAGCCTATGGTTTGGAAGAAGACTATCCAAAAAGCATAAAGGGTGTACTGTCCTAATCCTAGGAGCACTCGCAATGCGAGAGAAGGTGAAGATAAAAGACACCTGAATGTACTTTATCCCTATTTCTCCTGAACCAGGATCCATCCCCGAACTGGAACAAGTTCCTTTCGAGTTCGTATATAACCATACGATGGATTATCCAATAAAATGGGATCTTCGTAGTGATACGGAGTGTCCTGGAGAAATACAAAGGTGATTTAGGATTGGCGAAGAAATACTTGGTTTGGTCGTGAATAGCAGTCGCAACTTACTTTGCCCTCTTACTAATCCCTTGCTTTGTCTTAACTTAATACCTTCTGTACACCGTTTAGGCTAACTGGTTTTCTTCATTCCCTACCGGTCGACACCAGCCTATGGTTTGGAAGAAGACTATCCAATTTGCGTAATAGGTGTACTATCTCCTAAACCAAGGAGTACTCGTAATGAGAGGAGGTGAAAAGAAAAGACAACTGAATAATCCTATCCGTTTTCTCCAAAACCGGAAACCATCCTCGAAGTCCTTCGAGTTCGTATATAACCATACGATGGTTTTGTCCAATGGAAGTGGACGTTCGTAGTAATACGGGGTGTCCTGGAGAAAAGGGTAAAAGTAGGAGTGGCAATGAGGTCTGCAACTCTGACAATCCAAAAGCCAGTGTTAAGAAGGTTCGGTCAACTTGGTCACTGAGTCAAAGTCCAGGGTCGGGTCAATGGTCGCTGCCAAAGAGAGAGAGAAAAGAAACACTCAGCGTGCACTCTAACCTAGATCAGAATGGTTATCACTTTGTCTAATCTGGAAACCTCCCACTGTACCTCAAATTCTCCTCCAAACCTGAAAGAAGAATTAGTCGGGATCACCCGAGGAGTAAACCAACTCATCAGTGGGAATCGGGATCCAACTATCATCGCATGATAACTTGACGGAATCCACTCAAGTCACCACACTCCAGAAGGTATGCGCATGCCTGGCAAGTTTCAGTTCTTTTGAAACTCCCGATGTGATTTTTACCCCTAGGACCCAAGTGACCTTGACTGAGCCAACATATCAAAGGATCCTAGTCAAGTTCAACCCGTCATTATCTTGATTGCATTAGACCCACCCGCACGAGTCCTTGACTGAGCCAAAATGACCGTACGACTGTCCTAACCAATCACATATCCATGCAACAGAAAGACACTACATAGCTACCGAACACTACGCCTCGGCTAAGCACGACATACGCAGCACGAATACTAAGTAATACCAATCTGAAATGACGGAGGGCTACGACTGGTTTTTGGCGAAAAACCTTTAACGTAATGAACTTGATATCGTTGAAGGAACTGCACAACTTTTTATAAAATATAGTGACGAAAACCTTTACTAAAGAGGTCACTCCCGGTGAAGGGATCTCGGCTCTTTCCCCGTAGAATGAGGTGCAGGATATTCCAACTGAATACCACGATGCAAAGAAAAAGTAATCGGCTATAGTGAAGTTAATGCCCTGACGCAAACTTCTGTCCAAGGGGTCACTCCCGGTGAAGGGATCTCGGCCCTTGCCTCGTCGACTGAGGAGCAGGATATTCCAAATGAATACCACGATGCAAAACAAAAGTGAACGTCCTTGCAATAACAGCTTTTTGAAAAGTGTTCCAACAACATCAGAATAGGTTTGTTTATCTTGCATTGATCCGAATCAACGCAGTCCCATCAATTAATCACACCACAAAGAACGAAAATATACTGACGTACGTATATGCCATCCGCATTCGCCACTGGGTCCCGTCATCACCCGTTAGGTTACTTAACTAACGACAGAGCGGGGACTGGACTAGCACGGATGCAAAACATATACAACATCTACTAATATATATACCAATATATTATATTTCGCTCAAGGCGTGATAAGAAATGCAACATCACAGAAATGTACAGCATCACAGAACAATATAGATATCTGGAAGCCCCGGGTTTCACAGAGCCGCTGCTGAAACCCGACGTTCCCCTGGTCGTGTGGATAGCCTGTGCAATGAAATCCTAGACCCCTACGGGCGCGGCAAGTCACCCGCCAAAACCTGAAGCGAGGCAGCCCCCTCCAGCACCGTGAATGGACCACCCAACACTTCACAGAATCCGGTAACTTGGGCACCCCTCCTGGGTCAACCTGTACCCCCTATGAGTGCGGCGAATAGCCCGCCAATCCTAGAGTGATGCCCCCTCCGTCTCAATGCCATGAGATGCGGGCCCGTTGCCTTCTAGAACCCGGCTATCCGTGCACCCCTCCGCGGGGTAATCCTAGTACAGAAAGTAAAATATACATACACCGGGTACATCGACCGCAACCAGGTCGTGCCCCAAAAGAATAATACAATCAGGCAGTGACGGCAGTCCACATGTCGGACGCTCGCCCCGCAATATCAAATGTACATAATACAACAAAACTGTACTAGCATTGCATCCAGGCTATCCCCCACGACCGATCCGCAACATCACAGCATAAACATAGAACATCAACGTGAAAGTCACGTTCGCAAATCCGTCTAACCGGGCTATAGCAGTTAGACAGGATTTACCGATCGAGTGACATTCACGGTCGCAGATATAATGTAAATACTGTGAAAAATGTGTTTAAAATTTTCCGATTGATCAAACAATTAACAAGTGGGCCCCAAAGAAAACTGTAGCACTCACAGAAATAATTGGCCCAACTTTAATATTCCAAAACCCCTAATATAAGCCCAAAAGCCCACTGTAAAATTTTGACAAAGTGAAGCAATTAAAGTGCTGCGGAACCGCGGCCCCAGGGGGGGTTTGGCCGCGGTTCCGCGCTAGATAAATTGAATGACTTTGTCGAATTTTCCCAGAAGTCTTAAAATATCTTGTACATCAGTTTTCTATAACCTGAAAAAAATTTTGAGCAAGAAAAAATTCAACAGAAAACTGATGTAAGCTAAAACGCGGTTTTTGGAATTTTGGTCGATCGGAAATGCAAAACACATCAGAACAAGCTAGGTAAGGTTAATGGCGTGGCTCTGATACCATGTTGCGCCACGGCAGCGCCCCGGCCTCGTACTCGAGGCCAAAATGCGGAATCAAAATTTTTTCCTTACTCGGAAACCGGCGCTACCGCGGACAAAGAAAACCCGGATCGTAACCATTAACCTAATGCTAGCAATCAAGAGATAGGGTGAGAAGTATACCGAGTGATCCGAGTCCTCCGGTCTTCTCTTCATCGTCCCGATCTCCCGCGGAAAGTCTTGTCTCCATATCGTCGCCTCCTCGCCGGAAAGGGCACCACAACGCCTGCGTCTTTTACGGGCTCCCGCCTCAATACCGAGGCAACTCGGGCATGAAGCCGGCAACTCGACATGCTCAAGATATGCTGTAGAATGTGTAGTGTAGAGGCTATGTCTCATTTGGGGTTTGTTGCCATTTGAAGATGATGGAGGAAATGAGATAAGAAAAATGGTGCTTGCATTTTTCTAGCATGAATGAGATCAAGAAATGAAACTCTCAAGAATGAAGCTCTCTCTTCTTCTTCTTCTCTCCTTTCTAATGAAAACTAACTCACTTAGAAAATTATGGTGGAAGAATAAATGGAATCAACCATGATCAAAACCAAGAAGGAGAGTGAGTGTAGTAAAAGTAGAAAGGTGACCATAAACAAAACATCATGATCACAAATTCACATCCAAATCAAATCCATTTCAAATCTAATCCAATCTCATAAATACATGAAAAGCAAAGATGCTTATCATATCAAACCTTATGCAAAGAAGTCCTCCACAAAGTGTTATTTGCAAACTTGCAAATAACACCCTCCATCGGAAAAGTCCGGCCGGGAAAGAACAAAGAAAAACCGGCCGGAACGGAATGCAAACTGGCAACTCCAGAAAACTGGTCCCGTAATAAATTACAGGAAAACCCCGATACTGTGCATACACACCCGCATCTGTATTCCGACCGGATACAAATGCAAAGAGACAAAATCTACACTGTACTAAACTAGTACCGGCTTAAACCAAAGCCGGCTAGTAAAATCCGTTCGATCCTGATCCGTGCAATACCGCACGTATCTGATCGAACCCTGCCATATAACTATACGGCCACTAGTACAAAACGTCCGATCCTGATCCGTGCAATACCGCACGTATCTGATCGGACCCTGCCATATCTCCATACGGCCTCTACAGCGTTTCACCCGAAAGCTTGAGTAACTGTAAGTGTGGTGGACTCTAAAGACTCGTCAATACTATGGCTGTGGATTTAACCACTAGCACGTCAGAGGTATAAGCCAATACGTGACGGGCCACCAGCTATTGACCAAAAGGGACGTCGATGAGCGAACTCATCCTGACACCCTACTGAGCCTGTCAGTGACAATATCCGTACAGTCCGGTCCGTTCGTCTATGAGCATCGCATGTCGGGCCTAGGGGGTTGGTAAAAGTCAGACCCCCAAAAGCGGTACAAGTCGTGTCGGAGTGTAGCCCAGAACGCCCTGAGATACTACTGGAATACCTACCAGTAAATCTCCTGCCTCGGCCGAGGGCTTTGCGTAATGGCTCTCGTAGACACAGCGCGACCTCACCCCCAATACCGGGAGAGACGAACCCCTGAAGATCCGCTCACTGCCTCCATGTGGCTCGGGACTGTACCCAACTAAAACCTGTTTGCACGACTCCTTTGAGCCGTGGTAGGGTAGTAATCAAAGTACAGTGGGAACTCACACGAGACAAATGACGATCCCCAGGTCAATGAACTAACCTGTACACATGTCACCAGGGAACTGCCATCTGACATCAGGTATAATCCCAACTGGCAGGTTCCCGGCGAGTCATGTCCGGTGTACTCATAACCCAATGGGCACCTGTATACATCTTAGATGAACCAACTGACACCAGTGGCTTGTGAGACCGGCCACCGCCCCTCGTCGGGGTCTCGACTGTATACACTAGTCTACTAATGGAGTATCGATGCCCTGTCTCGAAACTCCTACGACTAGGGACCTTTTAAGGATATTCTTATAGACTACTAGCTCCCACGTATATGATCGCCATCATACTGCCGGCAGTCAAGCAAGAATCCTAGGGGCTCTATCAACGTGTAATAGCGACATGCCAGGTCACCTAAAGCAGTACACGATGATAAAGATAAACCAGATAGCATACTATCATCTCGAGTAAGACTGTCCTACCGGGATAGGTCCTCCCTCAATCATTGCAATCACGTGCCTGTGATCCAATAATTGACTCTGAGGGCACTAACTCCAACAATATAAACGCCAAATAGTCGAGGTAAACACAATACGTAAATTCAGAATTAAAATACGGAATATGGAAACACGAATCCAAAACAGCAACAAAGGAAATAGGCTCCAGATTTCACCCTAGGTCAAATTGGACAAATCTATACATGCCAGGGGCCTAATCTACACATGTAGGAGCTGCAGAACCAAAACGATCCAATTTGGTGCAGGTCTGGCCGCAATTTGCGGCCAGAGGGAATTAATTTGCGGTCGGGAAAGGGAAGTAGGGGCTAAGGTCTTGGTGATAGCTTCCTGGATGCCTGTACATACCACAGTCCAATCAATTTAATTTTCAGAGTCTCGGGGTGAAAGCAGATTCAATGTAACCTTCACAGATTTCACAAATTCCCCGATATCGGTTTCTAAATCCGTATTCCGGGTCTTAAGTCTCAGGTTTGGGTCTAAATTCCAGCACTAGGGTGTTTATATAAGCTCTACTGAGCTCAATTTCATATTACAACACAAAATTCCCCCAAACCCTAACTAGGTTTTCCTTAGTCCACAAAACACACAATATCGGTTCAATATAAATATGGGGTATAAGTAATGCATAAACTAAGCTAATGATCCAGAAATTACCTCATTTGGCAACTCAAGAATTTTTTTGAGTTGCCCCTAGTGGCCAAAATCCTTACTTTCTTGGTCCAATGAGTAGATCTTGAGCTTGTGCACACTTTTTATGAAATGGGGGTAGGGTTTTCGTATTGTTTTTGAGATGTAATGAAGGCTTGAAGGTGGGAGGAAGAAGAGGGGCAGCAGCAGCTGCTGGAGCTGAAGACGGAAAGGGAGAGATGAGGGAGAAATGAGAGGGAGATGGAAAGAAGTCCAAGGTCAACTCCCCCCATACCTACTACATGCCCATACCTCTCTTTTCTTTTCCTTTTTCATTTTCTTTCCTCTCTAAATCCTTCTCACTAGAATAGTAACCCCAAAGTAAAACCATGGCAAAAAAAAATGTAACACAAGTGTAGAAAAAGGTATGTGCATGTTTTGCACAAAATTGCTAAAAAACCGATTAGCGATTTTTAATCGCGATTAGCACTAAATTAGCATATAACTAATTATAAAAACTTAAAAATGACATAATTCCATAAAATACCCTATCTTAGAATTTTCCATAATTTTTCCAAATTTTTCTGTATTTAATTATACCAATATATTAAAATATTCAATAAAATAATATTAAATTATAAAAATTCCCAAAAAATAATATTTTATTTTTTTGAAATGTTACAAGAACTCGGCTATCCGTGCACTCCATTGCGGGGTAAAACCTAGTACAGTAATTAAAAGTATGTACAACGGGTACATCAACCTCAGCCCGGTCGTGCCCCAAAAGAATATTATACAAACAGGCAGTGACGACAGTCCACATGTTGGACGCTCGCCCCGCAATATCAAATGTACAAATAAATCCAAACTGCACTACCATTGCACACTGCTATCCACCACGACAAATCCGCAACATCACAGCACAACACAGAACATCAACGCGAATGTCACGTTCGCAAACCCGTCTAAAAGGACTATAGCAATTAGACGTAATTTACCGTTCGAATGACATTCACAGTCGGAGATATAATATAAGTACTGTAAACTAACAAGTTTAAAATTTCGATCGACAAAACATCCCGAAGTGGGCCCCACGTACATCTGCAGTACACAAATAAAATCTGGGCCCAAACAAAACATTCCAGAAACCACAATTTCCCATGCAGAACATACTGTAGAAATAGGGTTCACTGTAGCCACAAACTGGCCGCGGAACCGCGGCCAAACCCTGGTTTGTGCGGCGGTTCCGCGGCAACACTGTAGATTCAGTTGACCAAATTTCACCAGAATTCATAAAAAAGCCTGCTCGATTTTCTGAGATGCTCAAAATGATTTTTAGACCTGTTTAAAAAATCGACAGAAACTTTACACTGAAAAATGCGGTTTTGGAAATTTCGTTCGATCGTTGTTTTAAACGCGTTAGAACAAGTTAGTAAAGGTTAATGGCGTGGCTATGATACCATGTAAGTCTACGGTAGCGCCCCGGCCGTTATTCTGACGCCAAACGCGGAACAAAAACTTTTATAACTGGCGCTATCGCATATTATAACCCGGATCTTGCCATTAACGCTAAACTAACAAACTGTAAAGAGGTAGAAAGGCTATACCGAACGATCCGAGTCCTTCGGTCTTCAGCCATAATCCCACGCTCCTTTGCGGCAACTCCGATCTCTTGGCTCCTCGTCGAGGTGGCACCACATCTACGGATCTTTAAACGGGCTCCCGTCTCTATACCGAGGCAACTCGGTCATCAAGTCTGCTAAAAGAGATGACCAAGATGAAGTAGAGAATGAGTAGAATACTTTGTTTCAAACACCCTAGGGTTCTCATCACATGAGAGGGTTAGGGTGGAGGTTGAAGAAAATGCTAGGGTTTGGAAATGGTGAACTCAAGAAACACTAGTGAGCCAAAAGAAAACTAAGCTCAAATACTTGTGTTCTATCCTTTCTTCTCATGTGAATAGATGAATGAGGTTTATTTATCAATGACCAAAGAAAATATCTAATGAAAATATCTCCTCAAACATCTCTTCACAAAACAAAACACATTAATTCCTTAATGACTCACTAGATGACTCATTACATGAGTCATTAGTGAACATTCTAGAATTCATATGTCATCCATAATGAGTCACCATTTCCAAAATCCAATAATCATTTAAACCAAAATGATTAATCCAAAAAGAAATACATCTTCTAAAATATTCTCGTAACGGATTACGAAAATACCCCTCGCCTGTATATACATACCTGCATCTGATACAAATGCAACTGAGACAAAGATATTATATCTACACAATATAATACATGGATCCGGCTTAAACCAAAGCCCACCAGTATTATCTGCCCGAAATATGACACGTGCATAAATGCACGTGCATTTTCCGAACCCTGCCATAAAACCATACGGCCTCTACAACGTTTCGCCCGAACCTGGGAAACTATCTATGGGGGACTCTAATGACTCATCAGTACCCTGGCAGTGGTTTAACCACAAGCACGTCAGCGGCACTAGCAGTGCGTAGCGGCTGCCCATGTACTGACCTCAAGGGAAGCCGATGAGCGAACTCATCCTGGAACCCTACTGAGCCTAACAGTGACAATATATATACAGTCCGGTCCGTTCGTCTATGAGTATCGCATATCGGGCCTAGGGGGCTGGTAACGTCAGATCCCCAATAGCGGTATAAGTCGTGTCAGAGTGTAGCCCAGAACACCTTGAGATACTACTGGAGTACCTACCAGTAAATCTCCTGCCTCGGCCGAGGGCTTTGTGTAATGGCTCTCCTAGACACAGCACGATCTCACCCCCAATACCGGGAGAGACGAATCCCCTACCGATCCGCTCACTTGCCACCATGTGGCTCAGGACTGTACCCAAAAAAGACCTGTTTGCACGACTCCTTTGAGCCGTGGTAGGGTAGAAATCAAAGCACAGTGGGAACTCACACGAGACAAATGACGGCCTCAGGTCGATGAACTAACCTGTACACATGTCACCAGGGAACTGCTATCTGACGCTAGGTATAAATACTAACTAGCTGGTTCCCGGCGAGTCCAGTCCGGTGTACTCATAACCCAATGAGCACATGTATACATCTTAGGTGATCCAACAGACACCAGTGGCTTATGAGACCGGCCACCGCCCCTCGTCGGGGTCTCGACTGTATACACCAGTCTACTCCTGAGTATCGATGCCCTGTCTCGAAACTCCTACGACTAAGGACCACATTTAAGGATGTGCATATGGACTACCCAACTCTCACGTATATGATCGCCATCATACTGTTGGTAGTCAAGCAGGATCCTAAGGGCTCTATCAACGTGTAATAGTGATCAGTCACCTGAACCTGTACACGACTGATAAAGGCAAACCAGATAGCATACTATCATTTTGAGTAAGACTGTCCTACCGGTATAGGTCCTCCTCAATCATTGCAATCACGTACCTGCGATCCAATAATTGACTTTGAGGGCACTATATCCAACAGCCATGTCACTACACAGTAGGATTATTGCATCAGGATATGACCAGGGCATACTTGTGTACATACATATTGTACACCCATACTTGTATACATACATATTTGCATATACATAGTTGATTCTTGCTTGATTTGGAGATTTGGGAACCACAAGATACATTTTAAAACCGATTCATTTTAAAGGAGCGGTCTTCCCTCGATATGTGCATATTACTGTTTATGTTGCATGATATACTGATATGCTTACATTTCTTTTACATGTCGCATACATCATGCTTTATGATTATACGCATTGAGATATGCTGTTTCCATGATATTTCTGGATTTGGGAACTGTGGTCATTTCAAAAGAGAGTATGAATTGTTTAAAAAACCCGGTTACCCTTGATATGATATTTCAGTGCGCCCACCATGTGTTTTATCGGTAGTGATACATATATACCCCATGCGAGGAGGAGCCGTGGGCCGTGTGTGGGTACATGGAGGGGCCCGGTATGGTACCCTGGGATAAGAAAGGGATGCTGTGTATACAGACGGTGAGCCTGGTAGAGGGACCACTACCTACCGGTGATTGTATTTGAACTCGGCAGATATCTGGAGGATACCGACCGGAGTTGAGAGATGAGACGGGCCGATCCGGACTGACGGAGCCCGTGGGCTGATACGTACTGACGGAGCCCTATGTATATGAGGATTTACGTGCCGATGCTAGGCACAGGTTTCATGATGTTTTCGAGTGTCGATGCTGGACACTCAGGTTCCATGATTTTGATATGTCGCGAGCGACACATGTGATTTACATCCTCATACTTCCATGCATATGTAGGGCTAGCCTAGCACCTCGTCAAGGGTTCGGTAGCATCACATATGCCATAATCAAAATTTTAGAGGTGCTAAGTTAACTCGACAAGAATCGAAACTAGAAGTTTTAGGGATTCATACAACTAAGTATCACATGCAAATATAAAACTATCACTAAGAGTAGAGATTACAACCTTTGTAGATCTCCCTCGGTGACTCCTTGGCACTATAAGAGTTTGGAACGGATCGATGGAAGCCTTCCTTGTCCACGATGATCCACCCGAAGTCCCTTTGCCCAAAGCTCCTTACCTTACTTGTTTCGCAAACGAAGTAGAGCAAACACCCTACACAAATCGGCTAGATGTGTGTAGTATGATGATGTGGTTTGTATTCAACAATTGAAACCCTTTCTTTTATCAACTTCACTCAAGAGAGAAATCAAGAGAGGAAGAAGAAGATAATGGTGGCTTGAGTTTGAGCTTTCTATCATATCACATATGATAACTTGTTTTCTTCACACCAATTTTTTCATGCTTGTGTGCATTGTTTGTACACCTTGTTTCATATCACATATGAAGCTATTTATAGTGATGAGAAGGAATAATCACCATTATTCCATTACCACTATAATTATGAGTGGAAATTCTTTTCATAAAGAATTAAGCATGGGTGGAAATTCTTTTCATTAAGTTAAATAAAGCTTACCCACTAAAGAATAAAGGAGCATGAGTGGGTTTTTCTTTACATTAACTTAAAATGATAAATATAAATAAAAGCTTCAATATAAGTCTTGCATTGCCACCATTCTTGTATCATCAACCATGATACTATGTATGCATGTATGTGTCCATGCACATCATCATGTGCATACATGCATGCATACAAAAGGATTTAATTAAAGATTTAATCTAAATGTAATTTGTTAAATCAACACTTGATTTAGCAAACCGGTCATATCACATACGATCCGAAAAAATAGAAAATGCCCGATTAATATACGTTATCACATAACCGTATTTAATCGGGTCCCGCGCATATCTCATATGCACACCACACCTTTTTGCCTGAGCTAGGAAACTTCATTGTGGGACTCTAAGACTCGTCGATACGCCGGTAGTAGATGATGATCATATCAAACATCTACAAGCCGCAAGAGGTCAGCTAAACGTAACGGTCACCCGGGTATTGAAACGATCAGAAGAAAACCAGCGAAGCTGTAAAAAACTCCCGTCGAGCCAACTGGCAACACTTACCGTACAGTCCGGTCTCTTCGTCAGATATGCTGCATATCGAGTTCAGGGATGGAATCTTCGACCCCAATAACTCAATAAGTCATGCTGGTGTATGGCTCATAACAGATCGAGAAACTACTGATAACTCTTATCAGTAAATCTCAGCAGCCCTGGCCAGGGACTTCATGTTATAGCCAATTGAGCATAGCACAACATCAACTCCCAATACCGGGAGAGACGAAAACCCCTCCTATCGCTCATTGCCTCCATGCGCCTCGAGACTGTACCCAAAGACCACCTGTTTGCACGACTCAGTAGAGCCGTGGTAGGGTGGAGATCAAAGTATAGTGGGAGGACACACAAGACTCTATGACGATCTCGGGTCTACAGACTAACCTATACCAGTGTTCCTTGAGAACTGCTATCCGACGATAGATATAATACCACATAGGAGTTCTCGGCGAGTCCGTTCAGTGTACCCAGTCTCCACTGAGCACCCGCATACAATCTTTGGTGTCTCCTCACCAGATGGATATGGGATCATCCATCGCCCATCATATGGGACAAGAATGGTATACGCTAGTCTACTCTAGAATATCGATGCCCTGTCTCGATACACCCTCGACTAGGAACTGTTCAAGGATATGCTTATAGACTATACGTGCCCCACTAGTATGATCCGCATCATAATCATAGTAGTCAAGCAAATATCCTTTGGGCTTTATCAACATGTGTAAATGATTAAATCTACATGTCCAGATAAAGTAAACCAGATAGCGTACTATCATGTTGAGCAAGAAAGTCATCTATCTCCATAGATTACATGTCCAAGTTTCCACTATCCATATAATGGCCTTTAGGGCATACATATTACTAGCAATCTCCCACTTGCACTAAGGCCAGTTATTGGCATATCTCATACCCAACATTTCAAACTGTCGCTCATGCTGCGGCTTTGGAAGTGCCTTGGTGAATGGATCCGCTGTGTTATCCTTTGTATCTACTCTCCGAATCTCGATCTCCTGGCGATCTACTATCTCCCGGATCAGATGATATCTCCTTAGGATGTGTCTGGACTTCTGATGGGACCTTGGTTCTTTGGCTAATGCTATAGCTCCATTATTATCACAATACAATGGTATTGGATCAACAATGGTTGGAACTACTCCTAGTTCCGCAATGAACTTCTTCATCTAGACGGCTTCCTTAGCAGCATCACTTGCAGCAATATACGCAGCTTCTATCGTGGAGTCTGCAACGGTGTCCTGTTTGGAACTCTTCCAACTAACCGCTCCTCCATTTAGGGTAAATACAAACCCTGAGATTGATTTGCTGTCATCCTTGTCACTTTGGAAGCTGGAATCGGTAAAGGCCTCCATCTGGAGATCCCCATTACCATACACCAAGAACAATTCTTTAGTCCTTCGCAAGTACTTAAGAATGTTCTTCACTGCTATCCAATGTTTCTCCCCTGGGTTGGATTGATACCTGCTTACTACAGCCAGTGCATAAGCCACATCAGGGCGAGTACACAACATCGCATACATTATAGATCCTACGGCCGAAGCGTAGGGTATAATGCTCATGCGAGCTCTCTCTTCATCAGTCTTCGGACAGAAGTCCTTGGAGAGAGTGATTACATGACTAGCAGGCAAGGCACCACGCTTGGAATCTTCCATACTAAACCTCTTTAGAATGGTGTCTATGTACTTTGATTGGGACAGTCCCAATAACCTCTTGGATCTATCTCTATAGATCCTAATGCCCAAAATGCGCGAGGCATCACCCAGGTCCTTCATGGAGAACTTTTGTGATAAGAATAGTTTGACCGATTGTAGCATAGGAACATCATTTCCTATCAGGAGAATGTCATCTACGTACAATACGAGGAATGTGACAGTACTCCCTACAATCTTCTTATAAATACATGGTTCATCTTCATTTCTGATAAAATCAAACTCTTTGATTGTATCATCAAAGCAGATGTTCCAGCTCCTTGAGGCCTGCTTTAATCCATAAATGGATTTAAGCAATCTACATGCTTTTCCGCTGCTCCCACTATCAATGAAGCCCTCTGGCTGATCCATAAAAACACATTCTTCTAAATCACCATTTAGAAATGCAGTTTTCACGTCCATCTGCCATATTTCATAATCATAGTGAGCAGCAATAGCAAGTAGGATCCTAATGGATTTAAGCATTGCTACTGGAGAGATAGTTTCATCATAGTCCAAGCCTGGTCTTTGACGAAAATCTTTCGCTACAAGCCTTGCTTTATAGGTCTCTACCTGTCCATCTACACCAATCTTTCTCTTAAAGATCCATTTGCACCCAACGGGTTTTATCCCAGGAGGCGCAACGTCCAAAGTCCATACTTTGTTGGTGTACATTGACTCCATTTCGGATCTCATTGCTTCCAGCCATTTCACTGAGTCACCACTCGTGATAGCTTGCTGAAAACTAGTAGGGTCATCATCATCCATGATGCAATCTTCTCCATCACCATCTATGAGAAAACCATAGTATCTCTCTGGTGGGCGAGAAGTTCTACTAGACCTCCTGAGCGGCTGAGGTTCTTGAAGTTCTACTGCAACATCAGTTTCAACCAATTCCTCCTGAGTAATTTGTGTTTCTAGAACCTCTTCTAGTTCTACCACATTGCCATTAGTACTTTCCGTAAAGATCTCATTTTCCAAAAATGTGGCATGCTGAGCAACAAACACCTTTTGTTCCTCTTTGTGGTAGAATAGATATCCATACGAATGTTTTGGATACCCCACAAATTTACACATGACCGATCGTGTCTCGAGTTTGTCTGGATTCTGCTTTTTAACAAAAGCCGGACAACCCCAAATCCTAAACCTTTTAAGAGATGGTCTCTTTCCATTCCACATCTCATATGGAGTGGTAGACATGGTCTTGGTTGGAACCCTGTTCAATAGATACATCGCTGTCTCCAATGCATGTCCCCAAAAGGAAAGCGGTAACTCAGCATCACACATCATGGATCGTACCATATCCAATAGGGTACGATTCCTCCGTTCTGACACACCATTGTGCTGTGGTGTGTAAGGAGGAGTGAGCTGAGAGAGAATCCCATTCTCTTTTAAGAAGTCTAGAAACTCTGTACTTAAATATTCTCCATCTCGATCCGATCGAAGTTTCTTGATGCTCAAGCCTGTTTGCTTCTCTACTTCAAGCTTATACTCCTTGAATTTCTCAAAGGCTTCAGATTTGTGCTTTATAAAAAACACGTGTCCGAATCTTGAGAAATCATCAGTAAAAATAATGAAGTATGAAAAACCACCTCTTGCATGCGTAGACATTGGTCCACATACATCACTATGTATGAGGCTTAAGAGTTCACCAGCTCTCTCTCCGTGTCCACTAAACGGAGTTTTGGTCATTTTACCTTTGATACAAGACTGGCAAGTCGCATAAGATTTATATTCAAACGGATTTAAATATCCATCTTTATGTAGCTTGTTTAGTCTTGTTTCATTAATATGACCAAGTCTACAATGCCAAATAAAAGCTTCATTTATATCTGAAAACTTTCTTTTACTAGTATGTTGTATATTGAAAACTGTGTGTTGGTTCAGGACGTATATACCGTTATTTAGTGTACCATACCCAATCAACTCTTGATTCAGGTTAATGTTCATAACATTATTTTGCAACATAAAATGATATTCTTCATTGTCCAACAAAGAAACGGATATTATATTACATAGCATACTTGGTACTAAATAACATGGGTTCAAAACCAAAATACTTCCTGAAGGCAACCCTAGATGATACTCTCCCACGGATACAGCATGTATATTGGAACCATTTCCAACCCGCAGAGTATGATCTCCTGTCTTTAAAACTCTACTATTTCTCAATCCCTGCATACAATTACAGATGTGAGAACCAGAACCGGTATCCAATACCCAGGATGCAGAGTTTAAAGAAAAACAGTTTTCAGTTACAAACACACCTGAAGTGGAAGCATCAGCATGCTTCTTCTTCTTGAGATCAGCAAGATATGCAGCACAGTTGCGTTTCCAATGTCCTGACTTGTGACAGTAAAAACATTCTCCTTTTCCGCTTCCCACAGCCCCGGCTTTGTCTTTCCCCTTTGCCTTTCTAACTCTACCTTTCTGTTTGATGGACTTCTTCTTTTTCTTTCCCTTGGCCTTAGCTTTTGGGAATGAAGAGGAAGATGGCCCAGCAAGCAGAGCGGGAGTCCTTGCCGTTTTCAACGTGTTCTCTGCACTTCTCAACATATTGAGAAGTTCAGGCAATGATTTCTCCAAATCATTCATATTGAAATTTACTATGAACGGAGCAAAGACAGGGGGGAGAGACTGTAGAACAATATCCGTATATTGCTCATTATCCATAGTCCATCCCAGTTCCTCAAGTTCTTCAATAAGACCAATCATTTTCAAAACATGGTCTCCAACTGATGCACCAGGGGCCATTCGCGTCTGAAACAGCTTTCTAGATGCCTCGTATCTCAAAGTACGAGATTGCTCTTCATACAACTCCTTTGTGTGAAGAAAGATGGATTGCACATCCATATTCTCGTGTTGCTTCTGATGGACATTGTCCATAGAAGCGAGCGCGAGGCACTTGGCCGTGTTGCAGTCATTTTCCCAAGTTTTTCGGATCTCCCTATCCGAGACAGATGATTCAGGTCCTGGGACGGGTGGGGCTTTAGTATTGAGGACATATGATACCTTATCATATGAAAGTGTAATGTTTAAGTTCCTCAACCATTCTTTATAATTTGGTCCTATCAGTTTATTTTTCTCAAGTAGAAGCTTAAGTCCTGACATCTGTAACTGCCATTCGGAGAGAAAAAAGGATACACTTAGCGAAATGCTCTTGCAAAGAATTAGATTGGTTATTATTTTATCTAATCTATGTCTCCCACTGCTTTTATCAAATTTTCTTTCAAAACCTGAAAAGAAAACTAGCCAGGAATAATTACATTCTACAGTTTCGCTAACCGGTCAGTCTATCTAGACACCCACTGGATTAGCTAATTGTAAAGTGTAAAACTCTCCTGGAAGTAACACTTACTCACAGTGAGATCGAGATCCAACTATCACATAGATGGTATGCAATCTCATTGCAAATTTCAACTCTTGAAATTCCCGATATGGTTTTTACCCCTAGTCACTTATGACCTTGGTTATGGTCAACATATCATAAGTACTAGTCAAATTCTACCCGTCATTTCGTGATTAACTAGACCCACCCATATGACCCTTGACTATGATCAACATAATCACATGAATGTCCTAACTAATCGCATCATATGCTTTGTAGGAAGACATCACTTAGCTACCGTACACTACGCCATGACTATAATTAACATACGCAGCACGAATACTAAGTACTCTACTTTCTAAAATGACGGAGGGTTGCGGATGGTTTTTAAGAAAACCTTTAACGCTTTGAACTTGATCTCGTTGTAGAATCAAAACAGTTAAGAAAAGGAGTGGCTTAAGCTCCGCATCTTTTTGAAACTTGCATTTTTCATAAAAAGCCGAGTTGATTTCAAATCTGATTCTACAACATCATTAGGTTTCTTCTTTTTATATTAATCTCATTAATGTGATCCCATCATTAAAGTTCCTAAGCCATCACAGAATAGAACGTATACTTATACCATCCGCATTCGCCACAATGTCCCGTTATGCACCGTTAGGTTACTTAACTAACGGCATAGCGGGGCGGGACTAGCGCGGGTATAAAATATAAGCAACGTTTATTATATATCATATATATATAATAATAATCCATTCGTCTCAGATACTAAGTAATCACATTACAGAATATCAACAGCAGAAGCATATAAAAGGATATCTAGGATGTCCGTATTTTGTATCGAGCCAACAATAGAAAATACGGATTCCACGGTCGTGATGAATAGCCAAGCCCACACCCCTAGACCCCTACGAGAGCGGCAAGTGATCCCGCCAATTCTAGAGTTTAGGAGACCCAGTCTCGACTCCTCGAGATGGCCTCCCACTGAACCCTAGAACCCGGTCACTTGTGCTCCCCTCCTTGGGTCTATCCTAATGCGGAAAAGTAAATAATATACAATTGATTTATACATGAATGAAAAATAAAACTCTCATCTCAAATAAAAATCCCCGGCTATTCAGTCGCGACAATCCTACTCATCATATCTCAGCAACACATAATATCTCATATCATCAACGTAAGTAAGTATGCGTATCCCGATTGTCGTTGACGTATAGCAACGAAAACGGTGATACACCACATACTACACTTACGGTCGCAGAAAATAAAACGAAAAACTACAACATTTGGAATCCACAATCACCTTAGACATCATAAATTCGAAATATCACATACTTCGTATTTCATGCCTAACTATATGAATTCCACATATTGATCACATTCCAGATAAAATAGACAATGTTAAACTTTTCGATCGAATAAACAAACACCCAAGATTTCCCAAACTGCACAACACTTGAGCCGAGTTCAAAAATTTCTAGAACATGCCACAGCCCCTTATGGACCAACCGTAGAAGGGCCAAACCAACGCCTCACATGTGGCAACGCTAAACTACCACAAACCCTAAGGTTCAGTGATAGTTTTGACGGTCACATAATCGAGTTAAGGTTATGTTCTTCTAGAGTGTCCACAGATACGCTTGCATGTTTTTCGAAAGTTTCGAATTCGGGAAAAATCCAACACTTGGAATTTTTCCAATACGGGAAAAATTGTGTTTCTAATATTCGTTCAAACATTTTAACACGTTCTAAAAAATCTAAAAATCTGAACGAAGTTAAACCTTTCCGATCGAATCACCAAATACAATAGATCTCCAGAAAACTCAACACTTGAGTATGTTTAAAATATCACAGAGGCATGTACTTATTAAATCAGGTCTACTGTAGAAAATTTAGCCCCTGAACCCACTGTACAGCCGCGGATCCGCGGCCAAAAGCATGCTTTTGCCATGGAACCGCGGCTCTTTGGAGGGATCATTGAAAAATTTTTATACAGTAATTCATTAAAAGGCCTGCTGAATTTTTTAAGAACTTTTAATTTGGAAAAATCCAATTTTCAAAAAATTTCCAGAGAGCGGTCCAAATTGGTGTTTTGTGGTTCGATCGGACTTTTAACATCGCCTACGCATCGCCTAAAGCTCTAGCCTGGCTCTGATACCACTGTATGGCTAGCCTAGCACCTCGTCAAGGGTTCGGTAGCATCACATATGCCATAATCAAAATTTTAGAGGTGCTAAGTTAACTCGACAAGAATCGAAACTAGAAGTTTTAGGGATTCATACAACTAAGCATCACATGCAAATGTAAAACTATCACTAAGAGTAGAGATTACAACCTTTGTAGATCTCCCTCGGTGACTCCTTGGCACTATGAGAGTTTGGAACGGATCGATGGAAGCCTTCCTTGTCCACGATGATCCACCTGAAGTCCATTTGCCCAAAGCTCCTTACCTTACTTGTTTCGCAAACGAAGTAGAGCAAACACCCTACACAAATCGGCTAGATGTGTGTAGTATGATGATGTGGTTTGTATTCAACAATTGAAACCCTTTTTTTTATCAACTTCACTCAAGAGAGAAATCAAGAGAGGAAGAAGAAGATAATGGTGGCTTGAGTTTGAGCTTTCTATCATATCACATATGATAACTTGTTTTCTTCACACCAATTTTTTCATGCTTGTGTGCATTGTTTGTACACCTTGTTTAATATCACATATGAAGCTATTTATAGTGATGAGAAGGAATAATCACCATTATTCCATTACCACTATAATTATGAGTGGAAATTCTTTTCATAAAGAATTAAGCATGGGTGGAAATTCTTTTCATTAAGTTAAATAAAGCTTACCCACTAAAGAATAAAGGAGCATGAGTGGGTTTTTCTTTACATTAACTTAAAATGATAAATATAAATAAAAGCTTCAATATAAGTCTTGCATTGCCACCATTCTTGTATCATCAACCATGATACTATGTATGCATGTATGTGTCCATGCACATCATCATGTGCATACATGCATGCATACAAAAGGATTTAATTAAAGATTTAATCTAAATGTAATTTGTTAAATCAACACTTGATTTAGCAAACCGGTCATATCACATACGATCCGAAAAAATAGAAAATGCCCGATTAATATACGTTATCACATAACCGTATTTAATCGGGTCCCGCGCATATCTCATATGCACACCACACCTTTTTGCCTGAGCTAGGAAACTTCATTGTGGGACTCTAAGACTCGTCAATACGCCGGTAGTAGATGATGATCATATCAAACATCTACAAGCCGCAAGAGGTCAGCTAAACGTAACGGCCACCCGGGTATTGAAACGATCAGAAGAAAACCAGCGAAGCTGTAAAAAACTCCCGTCGAGCCAACTGGCAACACTTACCGTACAGTCCGGTCTCTTCGTCAGATATGCTGCATATCGAGTCCAGGGATGGAATCGTCGACCCCAATAACTCAATAAGTCATGCTGGTGTATGGCTCATAACAGATCGAGAAACTACTGATAACTCTTATCAGTAAATCTCAGCAGCCCTGGCCAGGGACTTCATGTTATAGCCAATCGAGCATAGCACAACATCAACTCCCAATACCGGGAGAGACGAAAACCCCTCCTATCGCTCATTGCCTCCATGCGCCTCGAGACTGTACCCAAAGACCACCTGTTTGCACGACTCAGTAGAGCCGTGGTAGGGTGGAGATCAAAGTATAGTGGGAGGACACACAAGACTCTATGACGATCTCGGGTCTACAGACTAACCTATACCAGTGTTCCTTGAGAACTGCTATCCGACGATAGATATAATACCACATAGGAGTTCTCGGAGAGTCCGTTCAGTGTACCCAGTCTCCACTGAGCACCCGCATACAATCTTTGGTGTCTCCTCACCAGATGGATATGGGATCATCCATCACCCGTCATATGGGACAAGAATGGTATACGCTAGTCTATTCTGGAATATCGATGCCCTGTCTCGATACACCCTCGACTAGAAATAGTTCAAGGATATGCTTATAGACTATACGTGCCCCACTAGTATGATCCGCATCATAATCACAGTAGTCAAGCAAATATCCTTTGGGCTTTATCAACATGTGTAAATGATTAAATCTACATGTCCAGATAAAGTAAACCAGATAGCGTACTATCATGTTGAGTAAGAAAGTCATCTATCTCCATAGATTACATGTCCAAGTTTCCACTATCCATATAATGGCCTTTAGGGCATACATATTACTAACAATATATGCTTTATGATATTTACATGCATGATGCTTATTGTCATTGGGTGACACGTGGACGAGATCCACATACATACAGGCATTGATTACATAGTTGGATGATATCCACACACGTATAGACTGCATGATATGGTTGACATTGATTCATGTTTATTACATTGATCATACCTCATAATTATGATATGTTGTTACCTGAGGCACTGACACGAGCACATGGAATTACACTTATGTATAGATGTTTACCTTTGCCACCTTATCATGCTTCAGACTTATTCATATTGAGGATATTATTATTACTGATCGTATTGACCTAAGATTGTGTCATACATACGATTTCTGCTCTGTGATGTTTTCTATTCACGAGTTGGCAACTCACTCCCGTTGTGCCACAGTTCTTACAGGATTTGCCGTACAGGTTCCATTGCAGCTTTCTGGCACACTGCTTCCCTTACGGGTGATTTGCTTTGGTAGGTGGGTTCTTTTGCATCAGAACCACCATTGTATATGTACTATTCAGTTGTATCTAGTAAGTCCATCAACCAAACATGTATATTGTTTCAGACTTAGAAAACCAGTTGTGTATTATTTCGACCTTAGAGTCGTGCGATGCAGTATTATGGTTTTCTTGATATTTTGAGTTTCTTTTGAGTTTTGATGCTCGCCCTTCGGCGTTTTATATTATATTTCTTGCTTGGTTGTGACCGTCGATTGACGAAGATCTAGATCCTGCCTGGGGATGCCTTTTATCATTGTGCATATATTATTCTTGTTGTACCCCATTCGGGGCCAATATTTACAAAGGAAACTCTGCCGAAATTTTCAGAAAGGACTATAAATTTTAAAAATGCATATTCGGCTCATTTATTTAAAAACCTTGCTTTTAAAACATGTTTTCTTTACTCCTTAAAGACTAGTTTTCCTTATTTACTTCTTAAAATGGTTTTATATTTTCTGGGCGTTTGGTTTACTTGAATTAGATGGGGTCCTATAGACTTCATATGATTCAAGGGCCAGTCACGGGCTATTTCGGGTCATGACAAAGTTGGTATCAGAGCGCTAGGTTAACCTTGCTTTGAGTCTAAGTTTGACTATGCGGAGCCTAGAGCATTTATATATATACGGAACTTAGGCTTGACCTTATGGAACTTAGACCCGTACTTTCGTCGCGTAGGATGACCCTTGGTTGATGGAGTAGTTAGCTTGAGTAGAGTGACGTACCATACGTATGTTCCGCGGCATACTTACGATACGCTACTCCGCTTAAGAAACCTTAGGATGTACATTTCCTTGCACAGTATTATATTCATTCCTATGATCTATCCTCATCGATATTGGTTATCATTTTGCTGCCACGATTACACGGGCAGAGAGAGCTATGACTAGAGTTGCGTCAGCTTGAGCTCGTCACGGATGAGGACTGACCAGGACGTGATTCAAGAGACGTACGATTTCATAGAGGCTTCGTTTTAGTGTGTTTTCGCGCCATGGGCGTTTGACAGATCGCTTTTACGAGATTTCTCGGACGTGCAGATCAGCACCAGAGGATCAGGCTACTACTAGAGGCCAGCCAATATATGATGACCATTGATATATCGCTTATTCATGATGATTGAGGCGCTGTTCAGCGTACAGAATAATGAGCCAGTTGTTGCTGCAAATGACGAGATACCGCCCAGATGTTGGAGCTACTGCAGCATGAGTATATACTCAGAGATATGATGGAAGGTCGCTAGTCACTCAAGGATGAATGACTAGGACATGTGGTTCGTTCGCTTACCCCGATGCGAGGTCATCAGATAGATTGATTCCAGCTAGAGACGACTTCACGCAGATTCGTTGAGAGTCGATAGAGATGATCGAATGTCAGGGACCCATTTCCAAGTTTAAAGTATTCGGAAGACAATGCAAGTAATGCTGTGGACCCTCTAGAAGAATGAAACCCTAACTCGACGTAATGACCATGGAACGCGTTCGAACCTTGGGGTTTGCGGCAGTTTAGCGGTGCCATTTGTGAGGCTTGGGTTTGCCCTTCTATAGTTGGTCCACAGGTGCTGTGGCATGTACTAGAATACTATTAAACTGTACTCAAGATGTTGATCTCTTGGGGGATTATGAGGTTTTGACAAATTGATCGGATGGTTCGACATCATTCGGATATCATGTGATGGGATACATTGCTTGGGAGACTTCAGATACGCGTATAGCCGTCGGAGCGTAGTCCATGCAGCCCCGAGAAGACGAGTCCGAATCAGTCGACATTGGAGCAGAGTGGAGTAAAGAGTTCGCACGAGATTTCGACGAGATGACGCTCCACTCCGCTGACATGAGAGATGCGATACGCATGTGTAAGTGCACGGCGGCGCCCCGGCCGTCAATTCCGACGGCCAAGTGCGGAAGCGGTGATAAACTTTAATTTTGCAAACTTGCAAACCGGCACCACCGCGCACTAAACACCCGGATCGAACCATTAACTAGTCCTAGCTAACTACAAGATGGGGAAGAGAGATATACCGACAGATCCGAGCCCTCCGGTCTTCTCGTCGTCGTCCTGATCTCCTGCGGAATGTCCTGTCTCCACCTCGTCGCCGGAAGTGCACCACATCGCCTACTTCTTTTACGGGCTCCCACCTCAATGCCGAGGCAACTCGGGCACGAAGCTAGCTAGTCGACATGCCCAAGATTTGCTGTAGAATGTATAATAGAACTTGTGTCTCATTTTGGGGTTGTAGGAATTGCCATATTGGTGGAGGGATGATATGAACTTTTGGAGATGGTGTTATGGGATTTTTCCAAAGCCAAAAGAGAACAAATCCCCCTCTTACAAATTTGGACAGCCCCCCTCATAGCTTGGCCGGCCATCTTGGTGAGGGGAGAGTGAGAAAATGAGGGAGTGACCAAAAAAAAAAAACTCAAGAGAGTAATAATGCAAGTGAGAGGAAGAAAAGGTTATCATCAAAAGAAATGATCACAAGTAAATCCAACACTCAATCCTATCATCATGTCCCTCCATCATCATACAAAAGTCAAGCCATGATGAGGTTATGAAGTCAAGAAAGTCAAGCAATGATGGTGCAAGTATCATGATACAACAAAAATGCAAAGACCCCCTCCACAAATGCTTATTTGCAACAATGCAAATAAGCCCTCCTCCACCAATCTTCGGCCAATGAACGATACAAATGAAAATGGCCGAAACGAAAAGCAAACTGGCAACTCCAGAAAACTGGTCCCGTAATAAATTACAGGAAAACCCCGATACTGTGCATACACACCCGCATCTGTATTTCGACCGAAATACAAATGCAATGAGACAAAGTCTACACAGTACTATACTAGGATCCGGCTTAAACCAAAGCCGGCTAGTATGATCTGTCCGATCCTGATCCGTGCAATACCGCACGTATCTGATCGAACCCTGCCATATATCCATACGGCCTGTAGTACAAACTGTCCGATCCTGATCCGCGCAATACCGCACGTATCTGATCGGACCTTGCCATATCTCCATACGGCCTCTACAACTTTTCGCCCGAAAGCTGAGTAACTGAATGTGGGGGACTCTAAAGACTTGTCAACACCTTGGTTGTGGATTTAACCACTAGCACGTCAGAGGTATAAGCCAATACGTAACGGGCTACCAGGTATTGACTAAAAGGGACGTCTGTGAGCGAACTCAGCCTGACACCCTACTGAGCCTGTCAGTGACAATATCCGCACAGTCCGGTCCGTTCGTCTATGAGTATCGCATGGTGGGCCTAGGGGGTTGGTAAAAGTCAGACCCCCAAAAGCAGTACAAGTCGTGTCGGAGTGTAGCCCAGAACACCCTGAGATACTACTGGAATACCTACCAGTAAATCTCCTTGCCTCGGCCGAGGGCTTCGTATAATGGCTCTCCTAGACACAGCGTGACCTCACCCCCAATACCGGGAGAGACGAACCCCTGAAGATGCGCTCACTGCCTCCATGTGGCTCGGGACTGTACCCAACTAAAACCTGTTTGCACGTCTCCTTTGAGCATGGTAGGGTAGTAATCAAAGTACAGTAGGAACTCACACGAGACAAATGACGATCCCCAGTTCGATGAACTAACCTGTACACATGTCACCAGGGAACTGCCATCTGACGTCTGGTATATGACCAACTAGCATGTTCCCGGCGAGTCCTGTCCGGTGTACTCATAACCCAATGAGCACCTGTATACATCTTAGGTGAACTAACTGACACCAGTGGCTTGTGAGACCGGCCACCGCCCCTCATCGGGGTCTCGACTGTATACACTAGTCTACTCTGGAGTATCGATGCCCTGTCTCGAAACTCCCACGACTAGGGACCTTTTAAGGATGTGCTTACAGACTACCAGCTCCCACTTATATGATCGCCCTCATACTGCTGGTGGTCAAGCAAGAATCCTAGGGGTTCTACCAACGTGTAATAGCAACTTGTCAGGTCACCTGAAGCAGTACACAATGATAAAGATAAACCAGATAGCATACTATCATCTCGAGTAAGACTGTCCTACCGGGATAGGTCCTCCCTCAATCATTTCAATCACGTACCTGTGATCCAATAATTGACTCTGAGGGCACTATCTCCAACAATCTCCCACTTGCACTCAAGGCTAATTATTGCGATGTCGCATAGTCACAGCCCGTGTGATACCGAACACCCAACTCCTCTACTAGTCAGTCTCGCAAAGCTCGTTTGCGAAACTATTGCGTTCGAGGAATAGCCTCAGTGAGTGGATCCGCTTTGTTGTTTCTTTCTATGTCTCTCTAAATCTCAAGTTCGCGGAGAAAGTCATCTCCCGAAGTGAGTAATACCTATCTTAGAATGTGTCTGGATGTCTGATGGGACCTAGCTCATAAATGAACTCCAAATCCAAACTTCTTAGACTGTATCGTCAACTGAACTTAATCAGTATCCTGCGCCATGCCTCCCTTATTATTGCCTTGGACCACCTGTCCAAAATACTGCCCTTCGTCAGAAGGAAAACTATAACTCTGACAACCTCCTTGTCGTCCATGTCACCTTGGAAGCCTGGAATGATAACTGTCTCCCGAAAGAGGCTGTCGTTATCATATCTCTAGAACATCCACTTATGTTCTAAAACTGCTTCCGACTGTTTCTCCAGGATTGGATCAATGTCAACTTATTGCATCTAGTGCAAGAACAACATCTGGTGTGGTACTTTGACATATCATGATTGACTCAATTGCCTGAGCAAGTGATCTGCCAATCATGCACATCCCTCTCCCCTTTAGTCTGTAAGACACCTTTAGAGAGGGTGACTCCATCTTCTGCAGGAACACTACCGTGCATGGAGTCGTCCATTCTAAATACCCTTAGAATGCTGTCTAAGTACCCAGATTGGGAGACTACCCAAATCTAGATCTAAAACCATAGATCTAGTAACCAGTATGTCTAATATAATGTCCAAGTCCCATGTGGAGAAACCACTGTGTGACGACCAAAGTATAACCGATTGTAGTATAGGAGTTTCTTTTCCTATTCTGTGTATGTCATCCAAATACCATGACATCGCACCCTACTACCTTCTCAACAGATCCATCCCCTTATTCTGATGAAGTCAAACCCATGACTGTCACGTCAGAAATAGATGATCTATCTCCGCTACTCTGCTTTAGTCTATAAATAGACATAAGCAACTTGTCCACCAATGCTTCCGCTGCTCCCACTGACTACGACAACCCTCTGGCAGAGTCATATAGACGTACACTTCTAAAGCAAGTTTAGAACGACGCTATACTCATCCTCCTGCCGGGTCTCACAGTCTGGAACAACAGCAATGGTAAGTGTGGGTAAACAAGAACCTCCCTGTCACCGTCCTTGAGGTTACCGGAGTACCTCTCGGGTGCCTGAGGTTACCCACCAAATCTGCGGAGTGGCCAAAGGAATGTCAAATCAGATTGAATCTTTAGGTTCCTGTTAAATCTTCAGTAATCGTTTGTGGTTCTGGATTCACTTCCAGTTCTACCATACTCCCACTATTGTTTTCTGAAAAAAAATCCATTTTTAATAAAACCGTGGCGAGTCTAGAACAATATTACTATTGATCTTCCAGATGGTAGAAAATCAACCCTCGTCATAGCCTGGGTCAACCCACAAACAGCCATTACAGAAACGTGCCTTGAGTTGTCCAGTGTCTGGTTTTAATCATATGCCGGACAACTCCCCGTACCTTAACATCGTTAAGATATGAACTGTTCTATATCCAATATAGAACCAGAGGCACTGATTTAATTGAACCAGATTCAAATCATGCAGCTGTCTCCAGTGCATGTCAACTAAATGGAAGGAGGCCGATCAGCGTTACTCAACTTAGGAATGCTTCCAATTATGAGTAACCTGAAAGAGAAGCAAGTTCTCTTAATCATTACTATCCACTGAATACCATACACAAGTATCTACATCTTCGATCACTTTGAAGAATCCCGATACTTGCAACACCTGGTTCTCTACTTTATTCAAATACTTATAACTTCTCAAAATTCAGACCCTGTGTTTCCACGAAACACCTGTCTAAAAAACTAGAGAAGTCATAAGTAAACCGAATATAGTACGAGGACCAAACCCTCTGTCTTGATGGACCCTGGACAATATACAATACTTTGTATGAGTCCCTTGAGTCTGATAACTCATTCACTGTGCGTCGTAGGTTGAAAACTGTACCTTTGGTTATGAAGAATTACACCGATGTTTAATGCTCCTTACCCAACCATCCACTGATATAGGTAAATGTCATAGACATAATTTCAAAAAGGTATATCTCACTCTATGAAAATAGACGTACAAATATATCAATTTGAAATTGGTGCATGACAGCGGATATTCAAAACCAAATATTTGCCGACCGGCAAACAGCCCAGGTGATTTCCTCAAATATCACCGATTACAACGAATCCCGATATAATGAGGATGATCACCCAATTCCCAATAACTTACTCCCACTCATCATCTGTAAAACCATACAAATGTGAGAATCATACCTGGTAAATACATACCCTGGAGTAAGGACTAATTGGGAAATCAGTTTTCTTTTAACAGTACACAGTGAAACTGAAACATTGAAATGTTTCGATGGGGTATCCGGGTATTCCTAGTAATGCCTCTTCCATTATCCAGATCCACAACTGTAACCATGTAATTCTTTGCCACCTCTCCAAATCCCTTCATACGTCTTTAGTCATTACCTTCTGCACACCCTTTTAGGCCAAATGGTTTTCTTCCTTCCCTACCGTTCGGCACCAGCCTATGGTTTGGAAGAAGACTATCTAATGAACATAATGGGTGTACTGTCCTAATCCTAGGAGCACTCGCATTGCGAGAGAAGGTGAAGATAAAAGACAACTGAATAAACCTTATTCCTATTTCTCCTGAACCAGAATCCATCCCCGAACTGGAACAAGTTCCTTTCGAGTTCGTATATAACCATACGATGGAGTATTCAATAAACTGTGGATCTTCGTAGTGATACGGAGTGTCTTGGAGAAATACAAAAGGTGATTTAGGATTGGCGAAGGAATATTTGGTTTGGTCGTGAATATCAGTCGCAATTTACTTTGCCCTCTTACTAATCCCTTGCTTTGTCTTAACTTAATACCTTCTGCACACCATCGTTATGCTAATTGGTTTTCTTCATTCCCCACCGGTCGGCACCAGCCTAAGCTTTGGAAGAAGACTATCCAATTTGCGTAATAGGTGTACTATCTCCTAAACCAAGGAGTACTCGCAACCTGAAAGAAGGTAAAAGGAAAAGACAACTGAATAGTCCTATCCGTTTTCTCCAGAACCAGAAACCATCCTCGAATAAATTCCTTCGAGTTCGTATCTAACCATACGATGGTTTTGTCCAATGGAAGTGGACGCTCGTAGTAATACGGGGTGTCCTGGAGAAAAGGGTAAAAGTAGGAGTGGCAATGAGGTTTGCAACTCTGACAATCCAAAAGCCAGTGTTAAGAAGGTTCGGTCAACTTGGTCACTGAGTCATAGTCTTAGGGTCGGGTCAATGGTCGCTGCCAGAGAGAGAGAAAAGAAACACTCAGCGTGCACTCTAACCTAGATCAGAATGGTTACCAATTTATCTAATCTGGAAACCTCCCACTGTACCGTCAAATTCTCTTCCAAACCTGAAAGAAGAATTAGTCGGGATCACCCGAGGAGTAAACTAACTCATCAGTGGGAATCGGGATTCGACTATCATCGTATGATAACGTGACGGAATCCGCTCACGGTGTCACACTCCAGAAGGTATGCGCATATCTGACAAGTTTCAGTTCTTTTGAAACTCCCGATGTGATTTTTACCCCATGCTCTTATGACCTTGACTTTGGCCAACAAATCATAAGTCACATGTCAAGTTCTACCCGTCATTCTCCAGGTTGATTTGAATCCACCCGTACCTACCCTTGACTTTGGCCAACAAGGCAGTACGACTGTTCCAAACCAATGCATCTATCTATGCTGCATATGAATAACCAACAACTACCAAACACTGTGCCTTGACTTTGGCCAACAAACACAGCTTGAATACTATTGACCACCCATATGAAACGACGGAGGGCTACGAATGGTTTCTGGCGAAAACCTTTAACGTAATGAACTTGATATCATTGAAGGAACGTATAGCTTTTTAAAATATAGTGACGAGAACCTTTGCTAAAGAGGTCACTCCCGGTGAAGGGATCTCGGCTCTTTCCCCGTAGAATGAGGTGCAGGATATTCCAACTGAATACCATGGTGCAAAGCAAAAGTAATCGGCTATAGTGAAGTTATTGCCCTGACGCAAACTTTTTGTCCAAGGGGTCACTCCCGGTGAAGGGATCTCGGCCCTTGCCTCATCGACTGAGGAGCAGGATATTCCAACTGAATACCACGGTGCAAAACAAAAGTGAACGTCCTTGCAATAACAGCCTTTTGAAAAGTGTTCCAACAATATCAGATTAGGTTTGTTTTTAACTTGCATTGATCCGAATCAATGCAGTCCCATCAATTGATCACACCACAAAGAACGAAAATATACTGATGTACGTATATGCCATCCGCATTCGCCACTGGGTCCCGTCATTACCCGTTAGGTTAGCTAACTAACGACAGAGCGGGGACTGGACTAGCGCGGATGCAAAACATATACAACATCTACTAATATATATACCAATATATTATATTTCGCTCAAGGCGTGGAAAAATGCAACATCACAGAACAATACAGATATCTGGGATCCCCGGGTTTCACAGAGCCACTACTGAAACCCGACGTTCCCCTGGTCGTGTGGATAGCCTGTGCAATGAAATCCTAGACCCCTACGGGCACGGCAAGTCACCCGCCAAAACCTGAAGCGAGGCAGCCCCCTTCAGCAACGTGAATGGACCACCCAGCACTTCACGGAATCCGGTAACTTGGGCACCCCTCCTGGGTCAACCTGTACCCCCTACGAGTGCGGCGAATAGCCCGCCAATCCTAGAGTGAAGCCCCCTCTGTCTCAATGCCATGAGATGCGGGCCCGTTGCCCTCTAGAACCCGGCTATCCGTGCACCCCTCCGCGGGGTAATCCTAGTACAGAAAGTAAAATATACATACAACGGGTACATCGACCGCAACCTGGCCGTGCCCCAAAATAATAATACAAACAGGCAGTGACGGCAGTCCACATGTCGGACGCTCGCCCCGCAATATCAAATGTACATAATACAACCACAACTGTACTAGCATTGCATCCAGGCTATCCCCACCGACCGATCCACAACCTCACAGCATAACACAGAACATCAACGTGAAAGTCACGTTCGCAAATCCGTCCAACCGGGCTATAGCAGTTTGACAGGATTTACCGATCGAGTGACATTCACGGTCGCAGATATAATGTAAATATTGTGAAAAACGTATTTAAAATTTTCCGATCGATCAAATTTTACCAAGTGGGCCCCAAGCAATACTGTAGCACTCTCAGAAATTCTGGGCCCAATATTAATATTCCAAAACCCCTAAAAACAGCCCAGAAGCCCACTGGAGAAAATAGACAGAGTGATCTTATCATAGTGCGGCGGAACCGCGGCCCAAAGGGGGGTTTGGCCGCGGTTCCGCGCTCCCACTATCGAATCACTTTGTCGAATTTCTACAACAGCCTTAGAACTTCCAGCACATCAGTTTTTTACAACCTAAAAAAATTTTGGGCTTCAAAAAATTTCAACAGAAAACTGATGTGAACAAAATATGGTTTTTGGAATTTTGGTCGATCGGAAATGTAAACACATTACACAAAGCTAGACTAGGTTAATGGCGAGGCTCTGATACCACTGTAAGTGCACGGCGGCGCCCCGGCCGTCAATTCCGACGGCCAAGTGCGAAAGCGGTGATAAACTTTAATTTTGCAAACTTGCAAACCGGCACCACCGCGCACTAAACACCCGGATCGAACCATTAACTAGTCATAGCTAACTAAAAGATGGGGAAGAGAGATATACCGATAGATCCGAGTCCTCCGGTCTTCTCGTCGTCGTCCCGATCTCCTGCGGAATGTCCTGTCTCCACCTCGTCGCCGGAAGTGCACCACATCGCCTACTTCTTTTACGGGCTCCCACCTCAATGCCGAGGCAACTCGGGCACGAAGCTGGCTAGTCGACGTGCCCAAGATTTGCTGTAGAATGTATAATAGAACTTGTGTCTCATTTTGGGGTTGTAGGAATTGCCATATTGGTGGAGGGATGATATAAACTTTTGGAGATGGTGTTATGGGATTTTTCCAAAGCCAAAAGAGAACAAATCCCCCTCTTACAAATTTGGACAGCCCCCCTCATAGCTTGGCCGGCCATCTTGGTGAGGGGAGAGTGAGAAAATGAGGGAGTGACCAAAAAAAAACTCAAGAGAGTAATAATGCAAGTGAGAGGAAGAAAAGGTTATCATCAAAAGAAATGATCACAAGTAAATCCAACACTCAATCCTATCATCATGTCCCTCCATCATCATACAAAAGTCAAGCCATGATGAGGTTATGAAGTCAAGAAAGTCAAGCAATGATGGTGCAAGTATCATGATACAACAAAAATGCAAAGACCCCCTCCACAAATGCTTATTTGCAACAATGCAAATAAGCCCTCCTCCACCAATCTTCGACCAATGAACGATACAAATGAAAATGGCCGAAACGAAAAGCAAACTGGCAACTCCAGAAAACTGGTCCCGCAATAAATTACAGGAAAACCCCGATACTGTGCAGACACACCCGCATCTGTATTTCGACCGAAATACAAATGCAATGAGACAAAGTCTACACAGTACTATACTAGAATCCGGCTTAAACCAAAGCCGACTAGTATTATCTTTCCGATCCTGATCCGTGCAATACCGCACGTATCTGATCGAACCCTGCCATATATCCATACGGCCTGTAGTACAAACTGTCCGATCCTGATCCGCGCAATACCGCACGTATCTGATCGGACCTTGCCATATCTCCATACGGCCTCTACAACTTTTCGCCCGAAAGCTGAGTAACTGAATGTGGGGGACTCTAAAGACTTGTCAACACCTTGGTTGTGGATTTAACCACTAGCACGTCAGAGGTATAAGCCAATACGTAACGGGCTACCAGGTATTGACTAAAAGGGACGTCTGTGAGCGAACTCAGCCTGGCACTGTAACATTTCGAAATAATAAAAATATTATTTTTGGGAAATTTATAATTTAATATTATTTTATTGAATATTTTAATATTTTGGTATTATTAAATACAAATAAATGGAGAAAAAATTATGGAAAATTCAAAAATAGGGTAAATTAGAGAATTATGCCATTTCTAAGTTTAATTGATTAGTTATATGCTAAATTAGTGCTAATCGCGATTAAAAATCGCTAAACGGTTTTTTTAGCTTTTTGTGCAAAACATGCACATATCATTCTTTTTCACACTTGTGCATTTTCACCATGGTTTGTTTTGGGGTTACTATTTGAGTGAGAAGGGGTTTAAGGAAAAAGAAAAGAAAAGGAAATGAAATGGGAAAAGATTAAAGAATGAGGTTTGGTGAGAGAGAGGTATGGGCACCCTTGACAAAACCCTTAGCCATTTCTCCTTCACTCATCTCTCTCTCCCTCTTCATCCTTGCTGCTGCTGCTTCTCCTCACTTCCCTCCCCTCTTCAAAGCCCTCTAAACACATCATAAACAACTCCAAAACCCTACCCCCATTTCACTAAAAAGATGCACAAGCTCAAGACCTACCCGATGGACCAAGAAAGCACGGATTTTGGCCACTAGGGGCAACTCAAGAAAATTCTTGAGTTGCCAAATGAGGTAATTACTGAACCATTAGCTTAGTTTTAGTATTTCTTGTAACCCTATGTTAAGATTGAATCGATATCGGGTAATTTTGTGAACATGGGAAAAACCTAGTTAGGGCTTGAGGGAAACTTGTGTTGTATTGTGAAATTGAGTTCAATAGAGGCTACACCAACACCCTAGTGTATGAATTGAGACCCTAACCTGAAGCTTAAACCCATAATACGGATTTTAGAAACCGATATCGGGGAATTTGTGAAATCTGTGCAGGGTATATTGAATCTGCTATCACCCGAGACACCCTAAACAAAAATTAATTAGACAGTGGTATGTGCAGGCGTCCAGGAAGCTACCACCAAGACCCCAGCCCCTAACTCCTTTTCCCGGCCGCAAATTTTACCCATTTGGCCGCAATTTGCGGCCTGGACCCCACCAATTTGGCTCGTTTTGGTTTTGGTGTTTCCTTATCTGTAGATTAGACCCCTGGTATATATAGATTTGTCTAATTGGACCTAGGGTGAAATCTGGGACATATTTCCTAAGTTGCTGTTTTGGATTTGTGTTTCCGTATTCCGTATTGTTAATTCTGCAATTGTGTATTGTGTTTTGCCTCGACTATTTGGCGTTTATATGACGATATAGAGGATTTATTGATGGTTTTGAAGGCGTGCCATAGGTTCTAACCTATAGGCCCCTTATCGTAACGTTTTGGGTTTCGTGTGCCGTTTAGCTTTGATTTGGTTTTAATACGCATATACGATACGTTGATGTGTAGGTACCCCATGAAGACTTCGGGACGACAAGCAATGCGCGTGGTGACGTCGACAAATGAAGACGCAAGGTGAGTAGATTATATCTACAGGGGGAAGTCGGGGGATGACGTATAGAACCCCCGCAGTCCGTAGTTGATATACTATATATGATAGTTACAGTGTGTCATAGATATTGTGTTAGGTGTTTTATGGATAGTTTAGGCTTAGAAGTAAACTAGTGTAGTTCATAGCCACGAACCCTAGAATAGGTTTACACCCACACGCACACCCTTGCATATTCACTATACTTACACTGCGTTGATGATGATATTGGATGACTTTGGAGATGAGTCAATGATATTGGGCTGGGTGCCGTGAGATCGGTGATTTGATATGATTCGTATTTGGGATACGATATGTGATTCTTAGCGGGCCTTTGGGCATGTGTTTTACCCCCGCATTCATAATTATATAGATGGTATCGATTTGTACTAGGATTAGATTCAGTATCCCAGATTATGTGTTATGATGATGAGAATACCAGGTACTTGATGAGATAATGTGATAGTGACCGTACCCAGCTATTGGGACGCCGTACGACGATTTACCGTACGAGCTTTATATTGATGATAGATCCGCACTCATGACTTGAGGATTGTCATATGATATACTGTGTTGTACGCGATACTATTGAGGTGGGATCACTGACTATTATATGTATATATATATTTATATCGACCTAGATTTAGGTGGATTCCATACCCCTCCCGGTTGACTTGATACTTAGATCTGTGGTTTGCATAATAGATGGTAGACTAGACCCAAGTCATACCTATTACAAAAACCCCGATTTGTCTTATTTCAAATGGCAAGCTGCATTATTATTCATTTACCATTTATTCTACGGCTCGCATTGCATTGCATGCTCATATGTTAATGATTCATATTCCTTGTGAACATGCCTTTACATAGTTGCATGCTTATATTAGTGTTCTTGTTGCATGTATTATAATTCATGGATTTCGCACTGTGATATGGTTGCATATGATGATTCTAGATTATTTTACTCCTGCGTATATATATCAGTGGTATGGGACGCTGAAATATATATGTATACCCATAGAGTATATATATATTAGTGGTATGGGACGCTGATATATATATACGCATACTTAATATATCATTATGATGATCTATGCAAATTTACATATGCATTATGAGCTCGATGTGAGAGGAGCCTATGTACTCGGAGCCTATGAGCTCGATGTGAGAGGAGCCTATGTGCTCGGAGCCTATGAGCTCGATGTGATAGGAGCCTATGCGCTCGGAGCCTATGAACTCGATGTGAGAGGAGCCTATGTGCTCGGAGCCTACGAGCTCGATGTGAGAGGAGCCTATGTGCTCGGGGCCTTTATGGTCGATGGTATATTATATCTCCCCTACCCCACATTTATTGTATAAGCATTGCATCACCAATTAGTAGTACCTGATAGGGTACCCTCATGAATGTTGCATACATGTCGGATACATGATATATGGGTTTCATTTGATATTGAGATATATAGTTTGTGTCAATGCTCGACGTTGGTTTTCTGATGATTTCATTCACGATATCTCCTGTTTTCATTTTACCGCATACATACATCATATCTGTGATATATTGTTACGTGAGGCACTGGTACGAGTACTCGGCACTACACTTATGTTCAGATGTTACATTGCTACTTTACTATGCTTCAAACTTATTCATTTGAGGTTTATATTATATCTGATCGTTATGACTTAGGTTTATGTCTTGCTTCCAATTTCTGCTTGTAGATATTTTCTATTCACGAGTTGGCAACTCACCCCCGTTGTGCCACAGTTCTTGCAGGTTTTGCTGTACAGGTTCCATAGCGGCATTTCCGGCACATTGTTTCCTTTGCGGGTGATTTGCTCGGTAGGTGGATTCTTTGCATCAGAACCACCATTGTACTTGTATTATTCTTTGTATCTAGAATTTCCATCAACCAAAACTTGTATATTGTTTCAGACTTAGACGCAAGTGATGTATTATTTCGACCTTAGAGTCGCGCTCAGTAGTATTACGATTTTCTTGCTTATTGGAGATTTTCTTGGGTTTGATCCTCGCCCTTCGGCGTTGTATATTATATTGCTCGTGTGGGTTGTGCTCTTTGCTTAGGCGTTGTAAGTGTGTGATAAAATGCCACATTGGAAAATAATTTACAAAATATGTTTCTTTACTCTAAATGGTTTTAGATTTCTGGGCTTTTGGCTTACTTGGATCAGATGGAGTCCTATAGACTTCATATGGTTCAAGGGCCAGTCACGTGATCTTTCGGGTCGTGACAAAGTTGGTATCAGAGCGCTAGGTTGACCTTGGTTCTAGTCTAGGTTTGACTATATGGAGCCTAGGGCGTTTATATATATACGGAACTTAGGCTTGACCTTACGGAACTTAGACTTAGTCGAGGGGGTATTAGACCCGAACTTTCGTCGCGTAGGATGACCCTTGGTTGATGGAATAGGTGACTAAAGTAGAGTGACGTACCGTGGGTATGTTCCGCGGCATACTTACGATACGCTACTCCGCTTAAGGAACCTTATGATGCATATATTTCGAGATCAGTGATTCTCTTCATATCCATGCTTGTATATCCATTTGAGATCCTCGATTCTATTAGTTTCATGATCATACCTTCATTGATGTTGTTCCTTCTTATGATCATGTATCCACTTTGGATCAGTTGTTCTCTTTTTGCTGTTGATCTGCTCTCTTCGATACTCGATTGAGGTTCCTGTCGCCATATTTGAGCGCAGTTTGGGCTGCTGCTAAGGTTACGGTCAGTGCGAGCTCGTCTGGTACGAGGGCCGGCCATTGTGTTTTCTGGTGACATGGGAACATCTCGAGTTAGTTTTGGTGATTGTGACCTCTGGTGGAGGCGAGTGCTTGGTTTTGCACCGGATGATCGGGCCATTGTTAGAGCTGGCAGTTGAGAGAGGACTGTTGATATACAGCATACCTCAGAGATTATGATGTCGCCTACCGTGCAGACAGATGGACCGGCTGTTGCTGAGATTGACAGGATATCGCTTCCGGAGCTTACGAGCTGAGATTGCCGGAGGTTCCAGGCAGATATGAGACAGATGGTAGTTAGTCTACCCGATTTGAGAGACGAAGGTGATTCGTCCGATTTATGCGCCGGAGCGGGCCCAGTTGAGTTGAAGATTTCCAGTGTGAAGAGTCTTACTCAGATCTAGAGCAGACCGATTCAGAGATGACCGCCAATGTATCGCCTTTCCTGGAGGATTGAGGCGCTGTTCGGCGTACAGGCGAATGAGCCAGTTGTTGTTGCAAATGACGAGATATCGCCCAGATGGTTGGAGCTACTGCAGCGTGAGCATTTACTTAGAGAGATGATAGCGAGTCGCTAGTCACTTGAGGATGAATGACTAGGACATGTGGTTCGTTCGTTTACCGATGCGAGGTCATCAGATAGATTGTTCCCAGCTAGAGACGACTTCACGCAGGTTCGTTGAGAGTCGATAGAGACGATCGAGTGTCAGGAGCCCATTTTCCAAGTTTAAAGTATACGGAAAGACATGCAGATGATTCTATGGACCCTCTAGAAGAATGAAACCCTAACTCGACTTAATGACCGTGTGAAAGCCTTTGATCCTTAGGATTTGCAGCAGTTCCGCGACGCCATTAGTGAGGCTTGGGTTTGCCCTTCTACGGCTGGACCACCGACGCTGTGGCATGTACTCGATACTATTAAACTGTACTCAAGATGTTGATCTCTTGGGGGATTATAAGGTTCTGACGAGTCGATCGAATGTTTCGACATCATTCGGATATCATGTGATGGGATGCATTGCTTGGGAGACTCCAGATACGAGTATAGCCGTTGGAGCATAGTCCATGCAGCCACGATGAGACGAGTCCGAATCAGTCGACATTGAAGCAGAGTGAAGAAAAGAGTTCGCAAGAGATTTCGACGAGATGACGTCCCACTCCGCTGACATCAGAGATGTGATATGCACCCAGAGGCGTTGTATATGGATATATCTTCCAGAAAGAAGCGCGATAAGTATGCAGCCGTTCCGGAATAAGAATTTGCTTCAGCGATGGATGATGACTTCCGGGCAATCCGGCAGGAAAGAGATTTGAGAGAGAAATCTCGATAGGACCTTTCTGGAATACGATACGAGAAGACCTAGACCCAGGGGTGGTCATATTGCGCACACCCAGCAGGCCAGAGTTCGGCATTGTCGACGAGGTTGTTGACCAGGTTCGGATAAAGGAACTTACCAGATGCGTTGCGAATTGATCAAGGACGGACTAGTGTTGAGTATTCCTCCGATGATTGGGACGTGTTCCCGATGACCTGTTCGGCCTGACATCTTCTAAAGAATGATGAAGCTACAGAGTACGCGATTTCGAGTCCGTGTGAGAGGCTTCAGATTGACCGTGGCCGAGAATAGTGCAGTGCGTAGATATGCATGGCGTGACGTCATAGTGGACGATGATAGAGACAAGTGGAACCAGGGGTTCGGGCGAGACGCTGACGAGCTGTCATTACTTCCCGTCGAAACTGGAGACCTGATATGCTTGCAGAGGCGTTGGGAAGCGACCAATTTCCGAGAAAATATTGTGCTGAGGACACCGATGTCCATCGAGTGAGAAGAGATTATGCAAGAGAGCCAGCCTTTGTACAGTTCGGCATAGGCAAGATCGGAGGAACCTTGAGCGGGATCCCTTCCAGGGCATGGCTGCAGTGGTCTTTGCACTCAAGATCTGACGACATTATCTGTATAGAGAGTCGTGCCAGATATTCACTGACCACAAGAGATTAAAGTACATATTTTAGCAGCGAGACCTGAACCTTAGACAGCGCCGATGGATGGAATTAGTGAAGGACTACGATTGTGCGATCTTGTATCACCCGGGCAGGGCGAATGTAGTGGCGGATGCTTTGAGCAGGAGGCCCGGGGGTAGTCTATCCTGTTTAAGCGCAGTGCAGAGGCAGTCGTCGGCGGATTGGCAGGTCTTATGCGACAGCCAGGTACAGTTCGAGTTTATGCCGATCGGAGGACAAATTGCGCATGTTCGTGCACGCTCACAGTTGCTTGACCGTATACATGAGGCACAGCACAGTGATGACCGCTGTTCAGAGATCAGGACACAGATGGGACAGGGCATATTTTCCGAGTTCGTGATCGATGATCAGGGGATACTATGATTTGGAGCTAGACTGTGCGTACCAGATGCTGAGGGATTACGGCGCGAGATTCTTGAGGAGGCACATCGGTTGGTATATAGTGTTCATCCCGGTTCCACCAAGATGTACCATTATATGAGAGATGTTTACTGGTGGGACGGTATGAAGAGGGACATTGCAGATTTTGTGTCGAGATGCCTGACTTGTCAGCAAGTCAAGGCTGAGCACCAGAGGCCTGCGGGAGAGCTACAGCCGTTACCCATTCCGGAGTGGAAATGGGAACAGATATCTATGGATTTCATTGTGGGTCTACTCAGGACTAGTCGAGGGTATGACTCCATCTGGGTGATCGTGGATCGTTTGACGAAGGCGGCTCACTTCCTACCGGTGAAGACGACTTTCGGATTTGCTCAGTATGCCCAGATTTACATGGATGTGACTGTACGACTGCACGGAGTTCCGACTTGTATCGTGTCCGATAGAGGCACCCAGTTTACCAGCCAGCTATGGCAAAGGCTTCAGGAGGCTTTGGGCACTCGCTTGAGTTTCAGCACAGCATTCCATCCGCAGACCGACGGGCAGTCAGAGCGGACTATTCAGACTCTCGAGGACATGCTCAGAGCATGCGTATTAGACTTCGGAGGTAGCTGAGATCATCATTTGCCCTTAGTAGAGTTCTCCTACAACAACAGCTACCAGGAGACCTTTCAGATGGCACCGTTTGAGGCTCTTTATGGGAGGAGATGCAGGTCGCCCACCTGTTGGACGGAGCTCAGAGAGAGCAGTATCTTAGAGCCGCAGATTGTGGAGGAGACGACCGCGAAGATTCAGTTGATTCGCGATAGGATGAGAGCAGCCCGGAGTAGGTAGAGTCTTATGCGGACCGTCGTCGGCGCAGACTTGAGTTTTCCGTTGGTAATCATGTTTTCTTGAGGGTCTTCCCAATGAAAGGCGTGATGAGGTTTGGGAAGAAGGGAAAGCTTAGTCCCAGATATATGGGCCCCTTCGAGATCCTTGAGTGTGTTGGTGCGGTTGCGTATCGTTTAGCCCTTCTGCCCATTTTTTTCCAGACGTACACCCCGTATTTCACGTTTCGATGCTCCGCAGATATCTTCATGATCCTTCGCATGCGATTCAGCACCCGACGATCCAGCTTGAGCGCGACCTTTCCTATGCAGAGCAGCCGGTGATGATCTTGGATCGGCAAGTGAAGAAATTGAGGTCGAAAGAGATACCGTCCGTCAAGGTACTTTGGCGTGGCCAGAGCGGTGAGGAAGTCACTTGGGAGACCGAGAGCGAGATGAGGAAGAGGTATCCCTATCTTTTTGAAGGTGCGTATAGTTAGATTTTTAAATTCGGGGACCGAATTTATTTAAGGGGGGTAGATTGTAACATTTCGAAATAATAAAAATATTATTTTTGGGAAATTTATAATTTAATATTATTTTATTGAATATTTTAATATTTTGGTATTATTAAATACAAATAAATGGAGAAAAAATTATGGAAAATTCAAAAATAGGGTAAATTAGAGAATTATGCCATTTCTAAGTTTAATTGATTAGTTATATGCTAAATTAGTGCTAATCGCGATTAAAAATCGCTAAACGGTTTTTTTAGCTTTTTGTGCAAAACATGCACATATCATTCTTTTTCACACTTGTGTATTTTCACCATGGTTTGTTTTGGGGTTACTATTTGAGTGAGAAGGGGTTTAAGGAAAAAGAAAAGAAAAGGAAATGAAATGGGAAAAGATTAAAGAATGAGGTTTGGTGAGAGAGAGGTATGGGCACCCTTGACAAAACCCTTAGCCATTTCTCCTTCACTCATCTCTCTCTCCCTCTTCATCCTTGCTGCTGCTGCTTCTCCTCACTTCCCTCCCCTCTTCAAAGCCCTCTAAACACATCATAAACAACTCCAAAACCCTACCCCCATTTTACTAAAAAGATGCACAAGCTCAAGACCTACCCGATGGACCAAGAAAGCACGGATTTTGGCCACTAGGGGCAACTCAAGAAAATTCTTAAGTTGCCAAATGAGGTAATTACTGAACCATTAGCTTAGTTTTAGCATTTCTTGTAACCCTATGTTAAGATTGAATCGATATCGGGTAATTTTGTGAACATGGGAAAAACCTAGTTAGGGCTTGAGGGAAACTTGTGTTGTATTGTGAAATTGAGTTCAATAGAGGCTACACCAACACCTTAGTGTATGAATTGAGACCCTAACCTGAAGCTTAAACCCATAATACGGATTTTAGAAACCGATATCGGGGAATTTGTGAAATCTGTGCAGGGTATATTGAATCTGCTATCACCCGAGACACCCTAAACAAAAATTAATTAGACAGTGGTATGTGCAGGCGCCCAGGAAGCTACCACCAAGACCCCAGCCCCTAACTCCTTTTCCCGGCCGCAAATTTTACCCATTTGGCCGCAATTTGCGGCCTGGACCCCACCAATTTGGCTCGTTTTGGTTTTGGTGTTTCCTTATCTGTAGATTAGACCCCTGGTATATATAGATTTGTCTAATTGGACCTAGGGTGAAATCTGGGGCATATTTCCTAAGTTGCTGTTTTGGATTCATGTTTCCGTATTCCGTATTGTTAATTCTGCAATTGTGTATTGTGTTTTTCCTCGACTATTTGGCGTTTATACGACGATATAGAGGATTTATTGATGGTTTTGAAGGCGTGCCATAGGTTCTAACCTATAGGCCCCTTATCGTATCGTTTTGGGTTTCGTGTGCCGTTTAGCTTTGATTTGGTTTTAATACGCATATACGATACGTTGATGTGTAGGTACCCCATGAAGACTTCGGGACGACAAGCAATGCGCGTGGTGACGTCGACAAATGAAGACGCAAGGTGAGTAGATTATATCTACAGGGGGATGTCGGGGGATGACGTATAGCACCCCCGCAGTCCGTAGTTGATATACTATATATGATAGTTACAGTGTGTCATGGATATTGTGTTAGGTGTTTTATGGATAGTTTAGGCTTAGAAGTAAACTAGTGTAGTTCATAGCCACGAACCCTAGAATAGGTTTACACCCACACGCACACCCTTGCATATTCACTATACTTACATTGCGTTGATGATGATATTGGATGACTTTGGAGATGAGTCAATGATATTGGGCTGGGTGCCGTGAGATCGGTGATTTGATATGATTCGTATTTGGGATACGATATGTGATTCTTAGCGGGCCTTTGGGCATGTGTTTTACCCCCGCATTCATAATTATATAGATGGTATCGATTTGTACTAGGATTAGATTCAGTATCCCAGATTATGTGTTATGATGATGAGAATACCAGGTACTTGATGAGATAATGTGATAGTGACCGTACCCAGCTATTGGGACGCCGTACGACGATTTACCGTACGAGCTTTATATTGATGATAGATCCGCACTCATGACTTGAGGATTGTCATATGATATACTGTGTTGTACGCGATACTATTGAGGTGGGATCACTGACTATTATATGTATATATATATTTATATCGACCTAGATTTAGGTGGATTCCATACCCCTCCCGGTTGACTTGATACTTAGATCTGTGGTTTGCATAATAGATGGTAGACTAGACCCAAGTCATACCTATTACAAAAACCCCGATTTGTCTTATTTCAAATGGCAAGCTGCATTATTATTCATTTACCATTTATTCTACGGCTCGCATTGCATTGCATGCTCATATGTTAATGATTCATATTCCTTGTGCACATGCCTTTACATAGTTGCATGCTTATATTAGTGTTCTTGTTGCATGTATTATAATTCATGGATTTCGCACTGTGATATGGTTGCATATGATGATTCTAGGTTATTTTACTCCTGCGTATATATATCAGTGGTATGGGACGCTGAAATATATATGTATACCTATAGAGTATATATATATTAGTGGTATGGGACACTGATATATATATACGTATACTTAATATATCATTATGATGATCTATGCAAATTTACATATGCATTATGAGCTCGATGTGAGAGGAGCCTATGTGCTCGGAGCCTATGAGCTCGATGTGAGAGGAGCCTATGTGCTCGGAGCCTATGAGCTCGATGTGATAGGAGCCTATGCGCTCGGAGCCTATGAGCTCGATGTGAGAGGAGCCTATGTGCTCGGAGCCTACGAGCTCGATGTGCTCGGAGCCTATGTGCTCGGAGCCTACGAGCTCGATTGGAGAGGAGCCTATGTGCTCGGGGCTTTTATGGTCGATGGTATATTATATCTCCCCTACCCCACATTTATTGTATATGCATTGCATCACCTATTAGTAGTACCTGATAGAGTACCCTCATGAATGTTGCATACATGTCGGATACATGATATATGTGTTTCTTTTGATATTGAGATATATAGTTTGTGTCAATGCTCGACGTTGGTTTTCTGATGATTTCATTCACGATATCTCCTGTTTTCATTTTACCGCATACATACATCATATCTGTGATATATTGTTACGTAAGGCACTGGTACGAGTACTCGGCACTACACTTATGTTCAGATGTTACATTGCTACTTTACTATGCTTCAAACTTATTCATTTGAGGTTTATATTATATCTGATCGTTATGACTTAGGTTTATGTCTTGCTTCCAATTTCTGCTTGTAGATATTTTCTATTCACGAGTTGGCAACTCACCCCCGTTGTGCCACAGTTCTTGCAGGTTTGCCGTACAGGTTCCATAGCGGCATTTCCGGCACATTGTTTCCTTTGCGGGTGATTTGCTCGGTAGGTGGATTCTTTGCATCAGAACCACCATTGTACTTGTATTATTCTTTGTATCTAGAATTTCCATCAACCAAAACTTGTATATTGTTTCAGACTTAGACGCAAGTGATGTATTATTTCGACCTTAGAGTCGCGCTCAGTAGTATTACGATTTTCTTGCTTATTGGAGATTTTCTTGGGTTTGATCCTCGCCCTTCGGCGTTGTATATTATATTGCTCGTGTGGGTTGTGCTCTTTGCTTAGGCGTTGTAAGTGTGTGATAAAATGCCACATTGGAAAATAATTTACAAAATATGTTTCTTTACTCTAAATGGTTTTAGATTTCTGGGCTTTTGGCTTATTTGGATCAGATGGAGTCCTATAGACTTCATATGGTTCAAGGGCCAGTCACGTGCTCTTTCGGGTCGTGACAGACACCCTACTGAGCCTGTCAGTGACAATATCCGCACAGTCCGGTCTGTTCGTCTATGAGTATCGCATGGCGGGCCTAGGGGGTTGGTAAAAGTCAGACCCCCAAAAGCGGTACAAGTCGTGTCGGAGTGTAGCCCAGAACACCCTGAGATACTACTGGAATACCTACCAGTAAATCTCCTTGCCTCGGTCGAGGGCTTCGTGTAATGGCTCTCCTAGACACAGCGCGACCTCACCCCCAATACCGGGAGAGACGAACTCCTGAAGATGCGCTTACTGCCTCCATATGGCTCGGGATTGTACCCAACTAAAACCTGTTTGCACGTCTCCTTTGAGCGTGGTAGGGTAGTAATCAAAGTACAGTGGGAACTCACACGAGAAAAATGACGATCCCCAGGTCGATGAACTAACCTGTACACATGTCACCAGGGAACTGCCATCTGACGTCTGGTATATGACCAACTAGCATGTTCCCGGCGAGTCCTGTCCGGTGTACTCATAACCCAATGAGCACCTGTATACATCTTAGGTGAACTAACTGACACCAGTGGCTTGTGAGACCGGCCACCGCCCCTCGTCGGGGTCTCGACTGTATACACTAGTTTACTCTAGAGTATCGATGCCCTGCCTCGAAACTCCCACGACTAGGGACCTTTTAAGGATGTGCTTATAGACTACCAGCTCCCATTTATATGATCGCCCTCATACTGCTGGTGGTCAAGCAAGAATCCTAGGGGCTCTACCAACGTGCAATAGCGACTTGTCAGGTCACCTGAAGCAGTACACGATGATAAAGATAAACCAGATAGCATACTATCATCAAGAGTAAGACTGTCCTACCGGGATAGGTCCTCCCTCAATCATTTCAATCACGTACCTGTGATCCAATAATTGACTCTGAGGGCACTATCTCCAACAGCATGCAGAGGCGTTGTATATGGATATACCTTCCAGAAGGAGTCGCGATGAGAATGCAGCCATTCTGGAACGAGAAATGAATGTAGTAATGGATGACGACTTCCAGGAAATTCGGAAGAAACGAGATTTAAGAGAAAGCTCGACAGGACCTTTCTGAAATACTATACGAGAAGACTTGGACCCAGGAGTGGTCATATTGCGCACACCCAGCAGGCCAGAGTTCGGCATCGTCGACGGGATAGTTGACCAGGTTCGGATTGAGGACCTTACCCAGATGCGTTGTGAATTGATCAAGAACGGACGAGTATGGAGTATACCTCCGCAGGTTGGGAGGAGTTCCTGAGGACGTGTTCGGCTAGATATCTTCCACAGAGTGATGAAGATACCGAGTTCGTGATTTCGAGTCCGTGTGAAAGACTTCGGATTGACCGTAGCCGAGGACATTTACAGTGCGCAGATAGAGACGTGACGTCGAAGTGGACGATGATACAGACAAGTGGGACAAGAGGTTCATGCGAGATGCTGACGAGCTGTTGTTACTCCCCGTTAAGATTAAAGGTAGGATATGTCTACAGAGGTATTGGGGTATGACCAGCTTCTGAGGAAATGCTGTGCTGAGGACGCAGATGTCCAGAGAGCAAGAAAAGATTATGCAAGAGTACCAACCTTCATACAGTTCGGCATAGGCGAGATCGGAAGAGACCTTGAGCAGGATTCCTTTCAGGACACTGCTGCAATAAGATTTGCACCCAGGAACAGATGTGTAATGTGTATTCAAGGACCAGAGGTCAGCGCCAGTGACGTGCTGCTTTACGAGTGGTCGTGACGATTGACTGAGAGATGAACAGAGAAGTGCCAGGACGGAATCGTCCCCATTATCACACCTGACCGGGCCGATGAGCAATGGATCACGAGATAGGTAATCCACAGAGAAGATAAGGGCCCAGAGACAGAGGACGTCAGACCGTGAGCAGGAGGAAAGTAGATATCTTGCGCTGCTAGCATTGGATGTACCGACACCTTCCCGACCTTGAAGGAGGATATATCGACGACAGTATTTATGATTTGTGATTTGGTGATTCGATTATCACGTATCCGTCACCTTGGATTTCGGTATTTTGGGCGATCTATTTTCATGATTTAGTCTTGATGGCTGAGCTCCATGATATTTGTTTTGGTGCACCATGGTTGCACCTACTAGGTATTCATAGTTGTGCACAGTTATTGCACCTGATATAGTTTTTGTGCCTTGGTTGCACATGCTTATGACTTCATAGATTTCATACCGTTGGGTTGATTTTGTGCATATGGTATGCACACGATTTGTCTTTTTGCACTCGGTATAGCTTATATGTGCTTATAGTGCATTGATATGTGTTTTGTGCACGCAGTTGCACACGTTTATGAATTTTACCCCTTGGTACACTCGGTGTTGCTATTTACGCATTTGAGTTAATGTCTGGGGTTTTGTGCACAAGATGCACTGTATTTGTATTTCTTGCACAGGATGCGCCAGTTTTATGTTTCGTGCGTTTGTCGCACCAGATTTATGTTTCGTGCGTTTATCGTACCAGATTTATGTTTCGTGCGTTTGTCGCACCACATTTATGTTTCGTGCGTTTCTTGCACCAGATTTATATTTCGTGCGTTGGTCGCACTTGACTTCGGTTTGATGGCATTCGATATGTTGATTTTGATTTCATGCCTATGTTATGCATGTGATTTGACTTATGCTTTCAGCATGGTTTTCATAAACTTTTAGTGTTTTGATTTAATTTGTGCATACTGATGCACATGGTTGTGAGTGAAGGGTTTCCTACAGCACCACTACAAAGGTTTGGAGGCAACACACATGCCATATTTAAAGTTTACATGGTGCTAAAGAAACTATCTTAAGGATCATGCTAGAAAATTTAGGGCATCTTAACTTTAACACAAAAACACAAGTAGTAAAAGCTAGGGTTTTGAGAGTACAACCTTTGTATCTCCCTACGCTAGACTCCTTGGCACTTGAGGGTTGGAAAAAGGTCCGCTTAAGATCCTCTAGGTCCACGACGATCCACCCGGAGTCCTCTTTTTCCAAGCTTGAAGCTTTACTAGATCAAGAGAAGAAATGGAAGCTAACACTCTACACTAATGGGCAAGACTAGTGTAGAATGATGATGTGGTTTGTTTTCTCCCTTCAAAATCCTAACTTGGTGACTCTTTTGCTCACTTGAGAAAACTAGAGAGCAAGAGAGAAATGAGGAAGAAGATGATGGCCTTTTAAGAACTCAAGATAATGATAAGGTTGTGAATAAAAATGAGAAATGAAAATATATATATTTTCACTCTCTCATTCTTAACCATAGTTATAAAATATCTAGATATTTTAGTTTGGAACAAAAATGACCATGGAAAATGAATCATGGTTAAAACAAAGGGTTAGTGCAAGAATAAAACATTAAACCATGATAACAATTTCCATTTCCATTTTTCTTTTCCAAAAATAATATCCATATATTTTATAAAGGGTGTGAGTCTTATATTGCCACCATCCACAATATCAACAACCATGATAGAATGATGTATGCATGTATGTGTGCATGCACATCCATATGTGCATGAGTAAGAATGAATGCATACATGCATGCATACAACAAAAAGATAAGAAATGATTTCAAGTGAGAAACTAATGGTCAATGATAAATCAACACTTGATTTAACAACCCGGTCATATCACATACGACCCGACCAAAAGCAAACCGCCCGATTAATATACGGTATCTCATACACGCATTTTAACCGGGTCCACGCACATATCTCATATGCGCACCATATCGTTTCGCCTGGACTAGGCAACTCCATTGTGGGACTCTAAGACTCGTCAATACGCCGACAGTGGGTGATGATCATATCAAGCACCCCCAAGCCGCAAGCGGTCAGCTAAACGTAACGGCCACCCGGGTATTGAGCGATCAGAAGAAAACAAGCGAACTTGTCACAACTCCCGTCGAGACAACCGGAAACACTACCGTACAGTCCGGTCTCTTCATCAGATATTCTGCATATCGAGTCTAGGGATGGTAACGTCGACCCCAACAACTCAATAAGTCGTGCCGATGAATGGTCTATAACAGATCGAGAAACTACTGATAACACTTATCAGTAAATCTCAACAGCCCTGGCCAGGGACTTACTGATATAGCCAGTCGAGCAAAACACAGCATCAACCCCCAATACCGGGAGAGATGAAACCCCTCCTATCGCTCATCGCCTTCGTGTGTCTCGGGACTGTACCCAACGACCACCTGTTTGCATGACTCAGTAGAGCCGTGGTAGGGTGGCAATCAAAGTACAGTGGGAGAACACACAAGACTCCATGACGATCTCGGGTCTACAGACTAACCTGCACCAGTGTCACCTGAGAACTGCTATCCGACGATAGATATATTTCCATATAGGAGTTCTCGGTGAGTCCGTCCAGTGTACCCAGTCACCACTGAGCACCCGTATACGATCTCGATGTCAAACATCGATGAATGTGGGAACATCCATCGCCCATCATATGGGTCTAGTATCATATACGCTAGTCTACTCTGGTATATCGATGCCCCGTCTCGATACACCTACGACTAGGGACATTCCAGGATATGCTTATAAACTACAGATGTCCCACTAGTATGATCTCTATCATAATCACAGTAGTCAAGCCTATATCCTCAGGGCTTTATCAACATGTGTGAATGAATAAAAGCATGATCAAATCAACATGTCAGATAAAGAAGAACCAGATAGCATACTATCATGTCGAGCAAGAATGTACACTGAATATATATATATATATATATATACATGTATAAATACATCCACTATCATATAATGGCCTCTAGGGCATACATATATCCAACAATCTCCCACTTGCACTAAGGCCAGTTATTGGCGTATCTCATACCCAACATCTCAAAAAGTCGCTCATGCTACGGCTGAGGGAGGGCCTTGGTGAGTGGATCCGTGGCGTTATTCATTGTGTCTACTCTTCTAATCTCGATCTCACGGCGATCTACAATCTCCCGGATCAAATGAAAGTGCCTCTGGATGTGTCTGGACCGCTGATGGGACCTGGGCTCCTTGGCTAACGCCATAGCCCCATTATTATCACAATACAATGGTATTGGATCAATAATGGTTGGAACTACTCCTAGCTCCGAGACGAACTTCCTCATCCAGATGGATTCCTTGGCGGCATCATTCGCAGCAATGTACTCAGCCTCCATCGTAGAGTCTGCAACGGTATCCTGTTTGGAACTCTTTCAACTTACCGCCCCTCCATTGAGGGTAAATACAAACCCAGAGATAGATTTGCTGTCGTCCTTATCGCTCTGGAAGCTCGAATCGGTAAAGGCCTCCATTTGGAGATCTCCATTACCATACACTAAGAATAATTCTTTAGTCCTTCGCAAGTACTTAAGAATGTTCTTCATAGCTATCCAGTGATTCTCCCCTGGGTTGGATTGATACCTGCTTACAACACTAAATGCATAAGCTACATCTGGTCGTGTACATAACATCGCATACATTATAGATCCTACTGCCGAAGCATAGGGTATAATGCTCATGCGAGCTCTCTCTTCATCGGTCTTTGGGCAAGAGTCCTTAGAGAGAGTGACCCCATGGCAAGCGGGTAAGGCACCCCGCTTGGAGTCTTCCATACTAAACCTTTTTAGGATGGTGTTGATGTACCTGGTTTGGGACAATCCCAATAACCTCTTGGATCTATCCCTATAGATCCTAATGCCCATAATGTATGTGGCATCACCCAGATCCTTCATGGAGAACCTTAGTGATAAGAAAGATTTGACCGACTGTAGCAAAGGAATATCATTTCCTATCAGAAGAATGTCATCCACGTACAATACGAGGAATGTGACAGCTCTCCCTACAGCCTCCTTATAAACACAAGGTTTATCTGGATTTTTGATGAAATCAAACACTTTGATAACATCATCGAAACAGATGTTCCAACTCCGTGATTCCTGCTTTAACCCATATATGGATTTAAGCAATCTACATGCTTTCCCGCTGCTCCCACTGTCAATGAAGCCCTCCGGCTGATCCATATAAACGCATTCTTCTAAATCCCCATTTAGAAATGCCATTTTAATGTCCATCTGCCAGATTTCATAGTCGTAGTGAGCAGCAATAGCAAGTAGGATCCGAATGGATTTAAGCATGGCTACGGACGAAAAATTCTCGTCATAGTCCAAACCTGGTCTTTGACGAAAACCCTTCGCCACAAGTCTTGCCTTATAGGTCTCTACCTGCCCATCTACACCAATCTTTCTTTTAAAGATCCATTTGCACCCCCCAGGTTTTACCCCAGGGGGTACAACGTCCAAATTCCATACTTTGTTGGTGTACATAGACTCCATTTCGAATCTCATGGCATCCAGCCACTTCACAGAGTCTCCACTCGTGATAGCTTGCTGAAAACTGGTAGGATCATCATCCTCCATGATGCAGTCTTCTCTGTCACCATCAATGAGGAAACCGCAGTACCTCTTCGATGGGTGAGAAGTCCTACCAGACCTACGGAGTGGCCGAGGTTCCTCAGTTTCTATTGCAACAGCCGGTTCAACCAAGTCGTCATTTGTAGTTTGTGTCTCTAAAACCTCTTCTAGATCCACCACATTGCCATCATCTTTATCTGTGAAAAACTCTTTTTCCAAGAATGTGGCATACTGAGAAACAAACACCTTTTGTTCCTCCTTGTGGTAGAATAGATATCCATAAGAATTCCTTGGATATCCCACAAAGTTACACATGACCGACCGTGTCTCGAGTTTGTCCGGATTCTGCTTTTTAACATAGGCTGGGCAACCCAAATCTTAATTCTCTTAAGAGATGGTCTCTTCCCATGCCATATCTCATATGGCGTGGTAGACACGGTTTTGGTTGGAACCCTGTTCAGTAGAAACGCTGCAGTCTCCAATGCATGTCCCTAAAATGAGACAGGTAACTCAGCATCACTCATCATGGAACGGACCATATCTAATAGGGTCCGATTCCGTCGTTCAGACACACCGTTGTGCTGTGGTGTGTAAGGAGGAGTGAGCTGAGAGAGAATCCCATTCTCTTTTAGGAAGTTTGCAAATTCTGTACTGAGGTACTCCCCACCTCGATCCGATCGAAGCATTTTGATTCTCAAGCCGGTTTGTTTTTCTACTTCGAGTTTATATTCAGTGAATTTCTCGAAAGCTTCGGATTTGTGCTTTAATAAAAATACATGACCGAATCTTGAGAAATCGTCAGTGAAAGTAATGAAGTATGAAAAACTGCCTCTAGCCTGTGTAGACATTGGCCCATATACATCACTATGTATGAGGCCTAGGAGCTCGGTAGCTCTTTTTCCGTGTCCGGTAAACGGAGTTTTGGTCATTTTACCCTTGATACAAGACTGGCAAGTCGCATAAGATTTATATTCAAAAGGGTTTAAATATCCATCTTTGTGTAACTTGTTTAGTCTTGTTTCGTTAATATGACCAAGTCTACAGTGCCAAAGAAAAGCTTCATTTATTTCTGAAAGTTTTCTTTTATTAGTGTGTTGTATGCTGAAAACTGTGTGTTGATTTAGGACGTATATCCCGTTATTAAGCGTACCATACCCAACCAACATTTGATTCAGGTGAATGTTCATAACATTGTTCTGCAATACAAAATTATATCCTTCATTGTCTAACAAAGAAACAGATATTATATTACAAAGCATACTAGGTACAAAATAACAAGGGTTCAAAACCAATATACACCCAGACGGCAATCCCAAATGATACTCTCCCACTGCGACTGTATGTACATTGGAACCATTTCCAACGCGGAGAGTATGGTCACCTGTCTTCAAAACCTTGCTATTTCTCAGCCCCTGCATAGAATTGCAAATGTGAGAACCTGAACCGGTATCTAATACCTAGGAAGCAGAGTTTATTGAAAAACAGTTTTCTGTCACAAACACACCTGAAGGGGAAGCATCCTTATGCTTCTTCTTGAGATTTAAGTACTCCGTGCAGTTGCGCTTCCAGTGTCTTGTTTTGTGGCAGTGATAACATTCCCCTTTTCCTGATTCTCCAGCTTTGGACTTGTCCTTCCCTTTAACCTTTTTAACTCCACCCCTAGGCTTGGTGGGCTTCTTCTTCATCTATCCCTTAGCCTTAGCCTTTGGGCGAGAAGAGGAAGATTGCCCAACACTCAAAACGGGAGTTTTCACTGATTTCAGTGTGCTCTCTGCACTCCTTAACATATTAAGGAGTTCAGGTAGTTCCTTCTCCATGTTGTGCATGTTGAAGTTAACTATAAATTGAGCAAAGGTGGAGGAGAGGGACTGTAGAATAATATTCGTATATTGTTCATTGTCCATCGTCCATCCAAGATCTTCAAGCTCTTCTATGAGAGCTATCATCTTCAGAACATGGTCTCCTACTGGTGTGCCAGGGGCCATTCGCATCTGAAACAGTTTCCTTGATGCTTCGTATCGTAATACGCGGGATTGCTCTCCATACAACTCCTTTGTATGGAAGAATATGGCGTGAACGTCCATATTCTCGTGCTGCTTTTGATGTGTGTTATCCATCGATGCAAGCGCGAGGCATTTGGCCGTAACCCAATCAGCGTCCCATGTCTTGCGGACTTCAATATCCGCAACTGAGGATTTTGGACCTGGGAAGGGCGGGGCTGGAGCCGTGAGGACATATGATACTTTATCATAAGTCAAGGCAATGTTCAGATTGCTCAGCCAGTCTTTATAATTGGTCCCATTCAGTTTATTTTTATCTAGTAGAAGCTTGAGTCCTGTCATTGGTATCTGCCATTAAGAGAGAGAAAAGAATACACTCAGCGAAAGCTCTTGCAAAGATCAGATTGGTTATTATCTTGTCTTATCGATATCTCCCACTGCTTTAATCAAGTTTTTCTTTCAAACCTTAAAAAGAAAACTAGCCAGGATTAATTACAGTCTACAACTTTGCTAACCGTTCAGCCAGGCTAGTGTCGGTACTTGAGGGAGGTTCCACGTGCTTTCGCACGGACCTAATTAAAGTAAACCTCGTCTTCCCAGAGGCGTAGGCCCGTTAACACATTTCTAGACACCTAATGGGTTAGCTAATTATAAACTGCAAAACTCTCCTGGGAGCAACTATTGCCCACAGTGGGATCGGGATCCAACCATCATATGGAAGGCATGCAATCTCATTGCAAATTTCAACTATTGAAATTCCCGATGTGGTTTTTACCCCTAGTACTCATGACCTTGGCTATGATCAACAAATCACAAGCACTAGTCAAGTTCAAACCGTCATTTCTTGATTAATTAGACCCGTTCACATGACCCTTGGCTAAGGTCAACAAAGTCACATACCCGTCCCAATTAATCTGCATCATATGCATTGTAGGAAGACATCACTTAGCTACCGTACACTACGCCTTGGCTAAGGTCAACAAACGTAGCACGAATACTAAGTACTCTACTTCCTAAAATGACGGAGGGTTGCAGATGATTTTTAAGAAAATCTTTAACGCTTTGAACTTGATATCGTCGTAGAATCAAATGGTTTTCAAAAGGAGTGGCTTGAGCTCCACAGTTTTGAAATGTAGCCTTTTCATAAAGAGCCGAGTGGTTTTCAAATCCGATTCTACAACATCTTTTTAGGTTTATTTTCTTTACATTAATCATATTAATGTAACCCCATCATTTAAGTCCTTAAGCCAATCACAGAAAAGAAACGAAAATACAACGTACGCTTATGCCATCCGCATTCGCCGCAATGTTCCGTTATGCACCGTTAGGTTACTTAACTAACGGCATACCGGGACGGGACTAGCGCGGGTGTAAAACATAAGCAACGTCTACTATATATCTCATATATAATATATCATTCGTCTCAGATATCATATCACAGAATACAGGCAGCAGAAACACACATATGATAATATATGATATACTAGGACGTCCGTATATAGTATTTAGCCAACAATAGAAAGTACGGATTCCACAGTCGCGATGAATATCCAAGCCCACACCCCTAGACCCCTACGAGAGTGGCAAGAGACTCTACAAATTCTGGAGTTTAGGTGACCCGGTCTCGACTCCTCGAGATGGCCTCCCTCTAAACCCCAGAACCCGGTCACTTGTGCTCCCCTCCTTGGGTCTATCCTAATGCGGAAAAGTAAATAATATACAACACTGGTGATATCAACCTCAAACCGGAAGTGCCCCAAATAAAAGAATATTACATTACATTTGAATTTTACATGAATGAAAAGAAAACTCTCATCTCACATAAAACCCCCCCGGCTATTCAATCGCGACATTCCTGCACATCATATCTCAGCAACACATAATATCATATATCATCAACGTAAGTAAGTATGCGTACCCCGATTGTCGTTGATGTATAGCAACGAAACCGGCGATATGCGACATACCACACTTACAGTCACAGAAAAGAAAGTGTAAAACTACAACATTTGGAATCCACAATCACTTTAGACATCGCAAATCCGAAATATCACATACTTCACATTTCATGCCTAACTATATGAATTCCACATATTGTATCAGATTCCAGATAAATAGACAGTATTAAACTTTCTGATCGAATAATCAAATACCCAAGATTTCCTTAATAGCTCAACACTTGAGCGGAGTTCAAAAATCCCGGAACATGTCATAGTAGCAGCGGTCCAGCCGTAGAAGGGTCAAGCCAACGCCTCACATGTGGCACGCCGTACTGCCCCCAACCCTAAGGTTTAGAGGCAGTTCAGACGGTCACATAATCGAGTTAAGGTTTGTGTTCTTCTAGAGGGTCCACCACGTTACTTGCACGTATTTCCGAAAGATTTAAACTCGAGAAAAAATTCAACACTTGAAAGTTTTTCGTGCCGGGAAAAAGTGAGTTAATGATATCCGTTCGAACTTTTTAATACTTTCTAAATTACCCGAAAACAGCACGAAATTAAATATTTCGATCGAATCAATGAATCCAAAATAATCCCCAGAACACTCAACACTTGAGTCAGATTAAAAATACCCAAAAATATGTACAAGCAGATACTAACATTACTGTATAAAAAAGAGGCTATATATCTCCTGTACGGCCGCGGATCTGCGGCCCAAGCAAGGTCTGGCCGCGGTTCCGCGGCGATATGTATGAATTATTGCGTCGTTTTTTACAGTATTGCTTAGATTTCCCTGCTGAATTTTTAAGTATTTTTAATTCAGAAAATAACACAGTTTTAAAAAATGTCCAGAGAAGGGTCTAATTCCGTATTTCGGGGTTCGATCGGAGTTTTAACTTCGCCTAAACGTCACCTAAGGCTCTAGCTTGGCTCTGATACCATGAAGGGTTTCCTACAGCACCACTACAAGGGTTTGGAGGCAACACACATGCCATATTTAAAGTTTACACGGTGCTAAAGAAACTATCTTAAGGATCATGCTAGAAAATTTAGGGCAACTTAACTTTAACACAAAAACACAAGTAGTAAAAGCTAGGGTATTGAGAGTACAACCTTTGTAGCTCCCTACGCTAGACTCCTTGGCTACTTGAGGGTTGGAAAAAGGTCCGCTTGAGATCCTCTAGGTCCACGACGATCCACCCGGAGTCCTCTTTGTCCAAGCTTGAAGCTTCACTAGATCAAGAGAAGAAATGGAAGCTAACACTCTACACTAATGGGCAAGAATAGTGTAGAATGATGATGTGGTTTGTTTTCTTACTTCAAAATCCTAACTTGGTGACTCTTTTGCTCACTTGAGAAAACTAGAGAGTAAGAGAGAAATGAGGAAGAAGATGATGGCCTTTTAAGAACTCAAGATAATGATAAGGTTGTGAATAAAAATGAGAAATGAAAAAATATATATTTTCACTCTCTCATTCTTAACCATAGTTATAAAATATCTAGATATTTTAGTTTGGAACAAAAATGACCATGGAAAATGAATCATGGTTAAAACAAAGGGTTAGTGCAAGAATAAAACATTAAACCATGATAACAATTTCCATTTCCATTTTTCTTTTCCAAAAATAATATCCATATATTTTATAAATGGTGTGAGTCTTATATTGCCACCATCCACTATATCAACAACCATGATAGAATGATGCATGCATGTATGTGTGCATGCACATCCATATGTGCATGAATAAGAATGAATGCATACATGCATGCATACAACAAAAAAACAAGAAAGGATTTCAAGTGAGAAACTAATGGTCAATGATAAATCAACACTTGATTTAGCAACCCGGTCATATCACATACGACCCGACCAAAAGCAAACCGCCCGATTAATATACGGTATCTCATACACGCATTTTAACCGGGTCCACGCGCATATCTCATATGCGCACCACATCGTTTCGTCTGGACTAGGCAACTCTATTGTGGGACTCTAAGACTCGTCAATACGCCGGCAGTGGGTGATGATCATATCAAGCACCCGCAAGCCGCAAGTGGTCAGCTAAACGTAACAGCCACCCGGGTATTGAGCGACCAGAAGAAAACAAGCGAACCTGTCATAACTCCCGTCGAGCCAACCGGCAACACTACCGTACAGTCCGGTCTCTTCGTAAGATATGCTGCATATCGAGTCTAGGGATGGTAACATCGACCCCAACAACTCAATAAGTCGTGCCGATGAATGGTCTATAACAGATCGAGAAACTACTGATAACACTTATCAGTAAATCTCAACAGCCCTGGCTAGGGACTTACTGATATAGCCATTCGAGCACAGCACAACATCAACTCCCAATACCGGGAGAGACGAAACCCCTCCTATCGCTCATCGCCTTCGTGTGTCTCGGGACTGTACCCAACGACCACCTGTTAGCACGACTCAGTAGAGCCGTGGTAGGGTGGCAATCAAAGTACAGTGGGAGAACACACAAGACTCTATGACGATCTCGGGTCTACAGACTAACCTGCACCAGTGTCACCTGAGAACTGCTATCCGACGATATATATAATTCCATATAGGAGTTCTCGGTGAGTCCGTCCAGTGTACCCAGTCACCACTGAGCACCCGTATACAATCTCGATGTCAAACATCGATGAATGTGGGAACATCCATCGCCCATCATATGGGTCTAGTATCATATACGCTAGTCTACTCTGGTATATCGATGCCCCGTCTCGATACACCTACGACTAGGGACATTCCAGGATATACTTATAAACTATAGATGTCCCACTAGTATGATCTCTATCATAATCACAGCAGTCAAGCCTATATCCTCAGGGCTTTATCAACATGTGTGAATGAATAAAAGCATGATCAAATCAACATGTCAGATAAAGAAGAACCAGATACCATACTATCATGTCGAGCAAGAATGTACACTGAATATATATATATATACATGTATAAATACATCCACTATCATATAATGGCCTCTAGGGCATACATATATCCAACAGTGAGATTATATGCCGCGGTATACCTGATTTTGATTGAGCCGTATTGTATACCGTCGATTTTGATTCTGATAGTGATGTTGATTTCTTGCACTCCGTGCATTTGATTTGGACTTTGCGCATGTTCGACGCTTGATATTGGATTTCGTGATTTCGTACATGTTGAATGCGCATGATTTAAATTTTATTCGTGCATGATGGATGCACCTGATTTAGATTTTCGCGCGTGTTGAGCGCATGTTTTGAGATACGATTTTGGTGCACACCAGATGCACTAAATCGAGATTCTTCGTACATGTCAGATACACCTGATTTTGCTGTCAGGCACACACGTTGCCTATGACAGATGTTTCGTGCACACCCGTTGCACCTAGATGTTGTTTCTGTGCACATGTATGGCACATATATGGATTTTGATTTCCGTGCGCACCAGACGCACAGGGTATTCTTATATACATTTTGGGATTTATTTCTTATGGAGCAGTACGTTTTTATGATATTTGCTATTTGTTTTCGTACTGAGCAGGACAAGTCAGAGGACAGTACCGGGATATATTTGGCATTCATTTCCTTCAGCTATTTACATGTATAGATTTGATATCTACACGTATAATTTTGATGTATATCATATTAGTTTTGTTTTGGATTTGACATTTTGTCACGACCCAAAGTTCGGCCCGTGACTGGCACTTAACCACGTAACGTCTACAGGCGTAACGCGACTAAGTAAGCCGAAACCCAGAAATCAAAACCATTAAAAGTAGTGAGTGTTAAAGCATTTAATGAAAACATTTGTGAAAATATTTAGAAAACCTTGAGTAGTTTAGTAAAAATTCTTTAAAGTTCAAGTTATTATCTTAAAAATTTTGGCAGCATTTCCTTTGTAAAAACTAGCCCCGAAATCGGGTACAAGACAAGATATGAGTAAAATGATATACAATAAGAATAAAGCATCCCAAACGGGAGCAATCACGCCCCACGGCGGAAACAATCACCACGATAATAATATACGATGCCGTAGCGAAGAATGAACAAAAATAAGTGAAGACAACATGTAATATAAAACTGCATAAATAGAGTCGGCTCACAACGAGCTCGACACCAGAGTACAAAATAATATATATCGTCCTCACAACTGGTCTCTAATTCAATACATGGATAGTAGATGGAGAGTACTAGATACAACAGTGTATACAACTGGAAAATAAACAGATACCGCACAAAAACCCACCTATCAGCAAAAGGGCTCACACGCCAACTGCAGTGGTATCTGTATCAAAAGATGAAAGAAAGCAGCCTGCCGCGACTACTCTGAGGGGCAACCTGCAAACACTGTAGCACAACGGGGGTGAGTTGATAACTCATGAATAGTAGATAACATATAAAGGTAATTGCGAGTATGCACATACTGCGATACTCTAACCTATGCCAACAGATAATATCTATATGATGAGCTAGATGCACAATAATCATGCAATAAGTGCGATCTAATAACATCTCTATATGATGAGCAGGGTATGCGATAATCATGCATATCAAATGCAATCTAATAACATCTATATAGGATGAGCAGGGTATGCAATAATCATGCATAGCAAATGCAGTCTAATAACATCTATATAGGATGAGCAGGGTATGCAATAATCATGCATAGCAAGTGTACTCTCTCAAGTACTACAGATACAGGATGAGATGTATAACACTGAATGCCGAGCATGGGAATAAATAACATCTACACGGAATATCAACGTGGAAAATAACCGGCGTCCATCAATACACCCAAATCCTAGTAAAAATCAGGCGCCGTCACTCTAATCGGTCCTCAAATCCTGTAAATCTCATAGAATCGTGAGTGCCCAACATCGGCACTCGAAATATCATAAAATAATCGTGTCCAGCATCGACACGCAAATCCTCAAATATCGGGCTCCGTCAGTCCGGATCGGCCCACGGGCTCAGTCTGCTGAATCGGCCCTCGGCCCCGGCAGTACGTGTCGTCCCGTATCCATCTATCGACTCTGGACAGTATCCTCCGGATAACCGCCAGGTCCAACCAATCACCGGTAGGTAGTAGTCCCTCCGCCGGGATCACCGTCTAACAATACGAGTCTTCTTGCCCCGGGGTACCATACCGGGTCCACCATATACCCGCAATCGGTGCCTACCACTCCTCGAATCGGGTATAGTCACACAAGCTTTCTGGAACCGAGAAAACTCATGGTGGACGCACTGAAATATCATATCAAGAGAAACCGGGTTTTTAAAACAGTGCGTATTTTCTTAAAATAATTCCACGGTTCTCAAATCCAGAAATCCCATAAATCCAAACTCAATGCATAAATCCATGCAATGTGTCGTATGACGCTAAGAGTAAAAAGGAAAAACCGCTCTTTTAAAAGAATCCAGTTTTGAAAGTATCTCATGCGGTCCCTATTTTCTTGAAATCAAGTCAATATCATCCATGTATGTAACATATGTATGTATGTTGGTATGGATGTGCAAATGGATATATACGTGAATATGAGTGTAGCACTACTATGAATTTACAGTGAGCATGTGCGCAAGTAGGGATATATCAATGAATGTATGCACTAATATGAATGTACAGTGTGCATGCGCGCAAGTATGGATATATCAAAGATGTATACACTAATATGAATATACAGTGTGCATGTGCGCAAGCATGGATATATCAAGATGTATGCACTAATATGAATATACAGTGTGCATGTGCGCAAGCATGGATATATCAAGATGTATGCACTAATATGAATATACAGTGTGCATGTGCGCAAGCATGGATATATGCACTAATATGAATATACAGTGTGCATGTGCGCAAGTGTGGATATATCAAGATGTATGCAAGTATGGATATATCAAGATGTATGCACTAATATGAATATACAGTGTGCATGTGCGCAAGTATGGATATATCAAGATGTATGCACTAATATGAATATACAGTGTGCATGTGCGCAAGTATGGATATATCAAATAATATGTGCACTACTATGAATATACAGGTGTGCATGTGCGCAAGTATGAAGATATCAATATATGTGTGCACCAGTATGAATATATAGAGTGCATGTGTGCAAGTATGAAAATATCAATATATGTGTGCACCAGTATGAATATATAGTGTTCATGTGCGCAAGTATGAACATATCGATATATGTGTGCACCAGTATGAATATATAATGTGCATGTACGCATGTATGAAGATATCAATATAGGTATATAAATATGCCGATATGCGACAAAGTCATGATAATCATCAATGATGCGGTAATCAAGACGATACATAATTCATAGCAATCCTATAGTGCGAGTGTCATGACAATCACTAACGGTATGAGTGTAACATACAAAAAGTGCTCGTGCAGCTTGAACCGTTAGTGACAGTGCAGTGTTATATACTACCATTTCTATATTCAATAAGGAAGGTATGCTACAATAGTACATATAAACATCTACGACTAAATACCTTATCACGCCCTGACGCTTAACGCCATACGGGCGATTTCCCCGTAGATGTTAAATCTACTCATCTGGTCTCGTGCTAAGCGTAGTAGACCACCTGTTTCCCTTTCTTTGCGGCGTCCGACGTACCCGCCTGCGAACCTAGAATTTACACAAGGAAACCATATAAGCAAAATCCTATAAAAACGCGATATCGAAATCAAACAAGAAACTCGCGTCGCGAACTAAACGCGCGTGTGTCCGATATGCTAGATCGTGTATTGTCACGACCCGCAGGGTACGGAACGTGACTGGCACTTAAGTTTACGAAACGTCTAAAGGCGTCCGTAAAATAAGTAAGCCAAAAGCCCAGAGAACAAAACCAATTAAGCAAAAGAGTGAAGAAAACCCAAACATTTGAAAGCAAGTTTATCAAATAAGTCATATAAAACCCCTTTTAAAACAATACTAATTTTCCCGAAAATTTCGGCAGAGTCTCCTTTGTAAATACTGGCCCCCAAAAATGGGTACAACAAGAATATAAGTAAAACCAACAAAAAGGCATCCCCAAGCGGGAGCTAGCTCTTCGCCATAAGGCGGTCACAAATCCCACGCAATATAAATGACAACAAGCGTAATGATCATAAGGAAGCATGAAAAAAGTAGCATGTCGGCTCAAGTGAGCTCGACCCCAAAATACAGCATAAAATCCACAAACCTCACAGTCTCATCTCTAGGTCAATATACAATAAATCTGGTAGAAACAGTAGATGGAGTACACTAGATACAAGAATATACAAGGTGGTACAAAAATAATAACATAACCCACCTATGAGCAAATCTCGAGCTCAGGCAAAAGAGGCAAAAGAACAAGTGCGCCCGCCGCTACTGAACTGACGAAGCGGACCTGCAAAAGACTGTGGCACAACGGGGTGAGTTGCCAACTCGTGAGTAATAAATAACATCTACAAAGGCTATCGTATGCATGCACACAAGCATCCTAGCGTCTATAATACAGGTATGACTGGATGCACTAGCAGGTGGGTATACAACATCAGTGTACAGATATGTATGCAACATGAATATCTGAGGTCTCAATAGATATATATAAGGAATATTTTATCTCTTTTTGTTTTTGAAACTCTTTTAGAATGCCAGCATAATGTCAATGAATCGACGAAAATCGGTGTCCAGCAACGACACCCAAAAGCTGTCTCAAATCTCATAAATCCATGTCATAGTATCTCTGGCCTCAGCCATCCGGCTGACCCATCTCAGTATCAATATCTCATCATCTAGCGGCCACGGTCGGTATCCTCTGGATATCCGCCGTCCCAAACAGTCACCGGTAGGTAATCCGTCCCCTGCCAGGCTCAACGTCATCACCACATTCCTCTTGCCCCGGGGTACCTTACCGGGCCCACCATATACCCGTGCCGGTTCCTCCACTCCTCGACATGGATTTCCAAATCCACAGCAAACTCATGGTGGACGACACTTACATCACTAGAAAACCGCAATTTACATATTTTAAAAATATAATAAGTTTAGAAATTTTGCGGCTTTCCCCCGAAATCCAGCAATATCATAAAATCTCAAGAAATCCTCATAAGTGCATATATCAATGATAATGAATGCGTATGATATCAATAATCAAGTTGCGATGTGTGATTAATGTATTAAGCATGAACAATTAATATGATGAAGTACATGCACATGAATAGCAATACTACGGTTTCATTTTTAAGGAATTAAAGGCAATAGTACCAGTTTAAGTATCAATTAGTAAAAGGTTTCAATTTAAAAGTTATCTAGTGTGGTGGCATGGCAATTACCAGGGTGTGTGTGTAAGCATGAATAGTGCTCGTGCTGCATATAAAAACCCTGGTAATGGTGCAGGTGTCCTATGAAATGGTTTCGTATAGGTATGTCAATATAATGCATGGATGCAGCAAATAGTCAATTAAGTATTTCACCCCTAATTATTAACATTACTAAGGATCTTGTAAGTTACTAAAACTATCGGGCGGCTTGCGCCATCCAACGATAGTCCCCCGTAGATGTTACATCTACTCACCGGAATCCCTGGCTAGCTGTGTCCAATCACCGCTTTTCCCTTTCGCGCCGCGTCTGACGTCTCCGCGACCGAACCTGGAATTTACATCAATATCAAACATGAGGTTACATATCAAGAACGACGCAAAACCCCAACGAAACTACTAAAGTTCGCTAGCTAGGTACAACGTGCACAAAGTGTGCGGAACACACGCGAAAATCGCAAAAACTGCCAAAAAAACGCCGATTTGGTCTCCCGGCAAAACTAAAACCCGACTACCCAAAAATCCGCACTCACGCATCCTAAAAGTCGTAGGACAAGCCATTACAATCATCAAGATCTCAAAAATAATCCATCACATAATTTTTATAAAAATCTAGTAAGCACAAACTAGCAAATGTTGGTGCAAAAATCGAAGATTAGCGATACGGTTATCACAATCCAACACAATATCCAACCACACAACAAGCAATCTACAAACACTATAATTACAACACATTAGCAAAGATTCAAAACCTATTTTCAATAAACAACCCACTTGAATTATATAACCTAGCAATTCTAATCCAAACTTTACATGAAAACCTCAAATTAACACTAATTTACAACTCATTTAGCAAGTTAACCTTCTAGATTAGGTTAGCAAAACAACTAGATAACAATGTAAATTAATTACCCTAATAATGGATTTCTAAACCCTAATCAACTCATTAACATGTTTCACAATCCAATTCCATACAAAAACCCTCTCTAGATTTTCCTAAAACAACAATTACAACTAAAATCACACTTTTTAAAAGTAACAAAATTAACACAATTTAAAGACCACATCAACAAGGTAACTTCTTTGATTTGTGTAGGAACTAGCAAGCAAAATAAATTTAATTAACCACATAATGGTATGCTAACAAACTTTAGTTTAAAACAACTACTCTTTATAAACTAGATTAGAATTTAGCTAACTTTTAACACTAAACCATACAATTAAAGGAATTAGCAAAAAAAGAAAGTAACCTGAAGAAATTTATACCTCAAGATCTATGGATCAAGCAAGTGATTTGCCTCTAAGAATGGCTTCCTAGCTCCAAGGTTCAAGCAAGAATGGCTAAGGATAATGATAGCATAAGGATTTTGTTTGGATTTTTGAATTAATTATGGATTTTGATGTGGTTTTTTTGAAGGAAATTGAAGAAAAATGAAAAGAAAAGAGATGAAGAAGAGGAGGTTCAGTTTCGACCAGAATGAGGTAAGGGGGAGGGTGTGGGCAAGTGGGGAAAAGTCATGGGTCAAGTCTCCAAAGTCAATGTATCATAACTTATCCATTATATTTAAAATAATTCCACAAACCACTATTTCAACTCAAGAAAGCAATCAAGGAAAGAGAGGCCAGAAATTTCTGGACTTGGACAAGGTGGGGCTGTTCTAGGGTTGAGGGAAAAGAGAGAGGGGTTTTACAAAAGAAATTTTATGCAAAAAGGCCCCCTACAACTCAAAAATTGCAAGTTTTAGCTCAAAATTCAATAAATTCGTTTCATAACATAAAATTTTTTTAAAAATCAAAATAAATTACTAAAAATTTATGTTATCAGTAGATTATAATTATCATAATTTTAGAGATTAAAATTAGCCCGGAAAAATTTGTATTTATCGCTAATTTAATGTATTTTCTTACCGGCTTAAAATAATATTAAAAAAAAATTGAAAAATTAGGGAAAATTTTTAAACGACCAGAATTTCATAATTAACTCATTAGCTACTAAAAACAAGCAATTACCTATCCATTTTAAGTATAATTAGCCCTAAACTGCAAAATAACAAGAAAGACGGTTTTCGGAAAAATACCGAATTTTCACCGAATTTCAGGAAAACACCAAAACGACTTTTCAAGAAGCTACAATCTTCCCCCCTTAAAGAAATTCGGTCCCCGAATTTAAAAATATAGCTACGCGTACCTTCGAAGAGATGGGGATATTTCTTCCTCATCTCGCCCTCGGTCTCCCAGGTAACCTCCTCGCTGCTCGGGCTACGCCAAAGGACCGGTTGGTATAATCTTCGACCTCAACTTCTTCACCTGCCGATCCAGGATGGCCACCGGCTGCTCTGCAAAAGAAAGGTCGCGCTCTAGTTGGACTGTCGGGTGCTGAATCGCATGCGAAGGGTCGTGAAGGTACTTGCGGAACATTGAAACATGAAAGACGGGGTGAACATTGGGAAAGCTGGGAGGAAGAGCCAAACGATAAGCAACAGCGCCAACCCGCTCGAGGATCTCGAAGGGACCTACGAATCTAGGGCTAAGCTTCCCCTTTCGCCCAAAACGCATCACGCCCTTCATCGGAGAGACCCTCAGAAAAACATGGTCGCCAACTGCGAACTCTAATCTGCGACGGCGCCTGTCTGCATACGATTTCTGCCTGCTCTGAGCCGCTCTCATCCGGTCTCGGATCAACTGTATCTTCGCTGTCGTCTCCTTAACAAGCTGCGGCCCCAAAATGCTGCTCTCGCTGAGCTCTGTCCAACAAACGGGCGATCTGCATCTCCTCCCATACAATGCCTCGAAAGGTGCCATCTGAATAGTATCCTGGAAGCTGTTGTTGTAGGAGAACTCCACTAGAGGTAAATGACGATCCCAGCTACCACCAAAGTCTAAAACGCACGCTCTGAGCATGTCCTCGAGAGTCTGAATGGTTCGCTCTGACTGTCCGTCTGTCTGCGGATGAAACGCTGTGCTGAAGCTCAAACGAGTGCCCAAAGCCTCCTGAAGTCTTTGCCAAAGTCGGCTGGTGAACTGAGTGCCTCGATCTGACACGATACAAGTCGGTACGCCATGTAGTCGCACGATCTCGTCAATATAGAGCTGAGCATACTGAGCGAAGCTGAAAGTCGTCTTCACTGGAAGGAAGTGAGCCGCTTTCGTCAATCTATCCACGATCACCCAGATGGAGTCGTACCCTCGACTGGTCCTGGGTAGACCCACAACGAAATCCATCGAAATCTGCTCCCATTTCCACTCTGGAATGGGTAACGGCTGTAGCTCTCCTGCGGGCCTCTGGTGCTCGGCCTTGACTTGCTGACAAGTCAGGCATCTCGAAACGAACTCCGCAATGTCCCTCTTCATCCCGTCCCACCAGTAGGTCTCTCTCATATTATGGTACATCTTGGTGGAACCTGGGTGGACACTATACACTGATCGGTGTGCCTCCTCAAGAATGTCGCGCCGCAATCCATCAGCATCTGGTACGCACAGTCTAGATCCATATCGTAAAATCCCCTGATCGTCAATCACGAACTCGGAAAATCTGCCCTGTCCCATCTGTGCCATGATCTCTGAGCAACGGTCGTCACTGCGCTGTGCTTCATATATACGGTCAAGCAACTGTGGGCGTGCACGAACATGCGCGAGCTGTCCCCCTGTCTGAGTGAACTCGAACTCAACTCTGCTGTCGCATAACATCTGCCAATCTGCTGACGACTGCCCCTGAACTGCGCGCAAAAAGGATAGACTACCCCCGGGCCTCCTACTCAACGCATCTGCCACCACATTTGCCTTGCCGGGGTGATATAAGATCTCGCAGTCGTAGTCTTTCACCAACTCCATCCAACGACGCTGTCTGAGGTTCAGGTCTCGCTGCTGAAATATGTACTTTAAGCTCTTGTGATCGGTGAATATCTGACACGACTCGCCGTACAGGTAATGCCGCCAAATCTTCAGTGCAAAGACCACTGCAGCCATCTCCAAATCATGAGTGGGGTAGTTCTGTTCATGCTTCTTCAACTGCCGAGAAGCATAAGCGATCACCCGGCCATGCTGCATCAATACGCATCCTAATCCCACTCGCGAAGCATCACAGTAGACAACAAATCCGCCTGATCCCGAAGGCAAAGATAATACCGACGCCGTAGTCAAACAAGTCCGTAGCTGCTGAAAACTGCGCTCGCACTCCTCTGTCCAAACGAAAGGAACTCCCTTCCGGGTCAAACCGGTCAACGGTGCAGCTATACGGGAGAAGTCCTGAACAAAACGCCTGTAGTAGCCCGCCAAGCCTAGAAAACTACGGATCTCAGTAACCGATGTAGGTCGGGGCCACTGCTGAACAGCCTCAATCTTCTTCGGGTCCACACAAATGCCGTCTCTCGTAACCACGTGACCCAAGAATCCGACGCTGTCCAGCCAGAATGCACACTTGGAGAATTTCGCGAACAGCTGGTGCTCCCTCAGAGTCTGTAACGTAATCCGCAAGTGCTGCTCGTGCTCCTCTCTGCTCCGGGAGTACACCAAGATATCGTCGATAAACACGATGATGAACAAGTCAAGATACGGCCTGAATGTACGGTTCATCAAATCCATGAATGCTGCTGGGGCGTTGGTGAGTCCGAACGACATCACCAAAAACTCGTAGTGGCCGTAGCGCGTGCGGAAAGCTGTCCTCGGTATATCCTCCTGTCGAACTCGCAGCTGATGGTATCCTGATCGCAAGTCGATCCTCGAGAAATACCCCGCACCCTGAAGCTGGTCGAACAAATCATCAATGCGCGGCAACGGATATCTGTTCCGAACGGTAACTTTGTTCAGCTGGCGGTAGTCGATACATAAGCGCAAACTTCCATCCTTCTTCTTGACAAACAGGACCGGAGCACCCCACGGAGAAACACTCGGTCGAATAAGCCCCTTATCTAACAAATCCTGCAACTGATCCTTCAGCTCTCGAAGCTCTGCCGGGGCCATCCGATAAGGTGGTATAGAAATAGGCCCCGAACCGGGAATCAAATCAATGCAGAACTCAACATCGCGCTCAGGCGGTAGCCCAGGTAGCTCATCAGGGAAAACTTCAGGGAACTCACAAACTACCGGGACCCGGTCTAACGGAACCTCTGCAGCTCGAGTATCACAAACAAATGCTAAGAATCCCTGACATCCCTTCTGCAAGAGCTGACCAGCGCGAAGAGACGAAATTAAGCTGGGAAGGGTGACACTGCGGTCTCCCTGAATAACAAGGACTGGCTCTCCCGGAAAGCTAATTCTGACTGCCTTCTCACGGCAGTCCACCGAAGCATAACAAGTGGCTAGCCAATCCATGCCCAGAAGCACATCAAAGTCCAACATATCGAGGAGTATCAAATCAACTGATGAATCCCTCTCCCCGATACGAACGGAACACAAATGAAATACAAACCGAGCGACAAACGACTCGCCTACCGGAGTAACAACAACAAGCGGCTGATCTAACGACGACGACTCACGGCCCAACATCGGTGCAAAGTGTGTAGATACGTACGAATGTGTGGAACCTGGGTCGAATAATACCCGTGCGTCGAAAGAACAAACTGGCAAGGTACCTGTCACAACGGCATTGGATGCCTGCGCATCCTGCGGTGTCAAAGCAAAAACTCGGGCCTGTCCTCCACCGATAGCGGGCTGACCTCGACCTCGGCCTCTGCCTCCTCGTCCTCTCTGAACAGGACCGCCGCGTCCACGGCCTCTCGGTGCACCTAACTGGCGTGGAGCATCGCCTGGGGTAGGAAGTAGGTGTTGGAGATAGTGCCCTCAGAGTCAATTATTAGGTCACAGGTACGTGATTGTAATGATTGAGGGAGGACCTATCCCGGTAGGACAGTCTTACTCGAGATGATAGTATGCTATCTGGTTTACCTTTATCATCGTGTACTGCTTTAGGTGACCTGACATGTCGCTATTACACGTTGATAGAGCCCCTAGGATTCTTGCTTGACCACCAGCAGTATGAGGGCGATCATATAAGTGGGGGCTGGGGGTCTACAAGCATATCCTTAAAAGGTCCCTAGTCGTGGGAGTTTCGAGACCGGGCATCGATACTCCATTAGTAGACTAGTGTATACAGTCGAGACCCCGACGAGGGGCGGTGGCCGGTCTCACAAGCCACTGGTGTCAGTTGGATCACCTAAGATGTATACAGGTGCTCATTGGGTTATGAGTACACCGGACAGGACTCGCCGGGAACATGCTAGTTGGTCATATACCAGACGTCAGATGGCAGTTCCCTGGTGACATGTGTGCAGGTTAGTTCATCGACCTGGGGATCGTCATTTGTCTCGTGTGAGTTCCCACTGTACTTTGATTACTACCCTACCACGGCTCAAAGGAGTCGTGCAAACAGGTTTTAGTTGGGTACAGTCCCGAGCCACATGGAGGCAGTGAGCGTATCTTCAGGGGTTCGTCTCTCCCGGTATTGGGGGTGAGGTCGTGCTGTGTCTAGGAGAGCCATTACACAAAGTCCTTGGCCAAGGCAAGGAGATTTACTGGTAGGTATTCCAGTAGTATCTCAGGGTGTTCTGGGCTACACTCCGACACGACTTGTACCGCTTTTGGGGGTCTGACTTTTACCAACCCCCTAGGCCCGCCATGCGATACTCATAGACGAACGGACCGGACTGCACGGATATTGTCACTGACAGGCTCAGTAGGGTGTCAGGATGAGTTCGCTCATCGACGTCCCTTTTGGTCAATAGCTGGTGGCCCGTTACGTATTGGCTTATACCTCTGACGAGCTAGTGGTTAAATCCACAGCCATAGTATTGACGAGTCTTTAGAGTCCACCACACTTTCAGTTACTCAGCTTTCGGGCGAAACGCTGTAGAGGCCGTATGGAGATATGGCAGGGTCCGATCAGATACGTGCGGTATTGCACGGATCAGGATCGGACGGTTTGTACTAGTAGCCGTATAGGTTTATGGCAGGGTTCGATCAGATACGTGCGGTATTGCACGGATCAGGATCGAACGGATATTACTTACCGGCTTTGGTTTAAGCCGGTCCTAGTTTAGTACAGTGTAGATTTTGTCTCTTTGCATTTGTATCCGGGCGGAATACAGATGCGGGTGTGTATGCACAATATCGGGGTTTTCCTGTAATTTATTACGGGACCAGTTTTCTGGAGTTGCCAGTTTGCATTCCGTTCCGGCCGGTTTTCCTTTGTTCTTTCCCGGCCGGACTTTTCCGATGGAGGGGGTAATTTGCAGTTTTGCAAATTACTTTTGTGGAGGGGTTTTATTGCATATATATTGATTATGATGGCTTTCTTTTCTTTGCACCATGCTTGCTTTGACTTGTGATTTGAGTGGGTATGGATTCAATAGTGCAAGCATGGTTGATGTTGATGTTGTGGTCACCCTTTGACCTCTCCTACCCTCACCTCCCTTCATGAGATGTATTTTGTTCCCTCCACCATTTCCTAGAAGAGATGGCCGGCCACTTTGAGTGAGGATGAGAGAAATTTTTCATTCTTGCATGACACAAATTTCTTCATCTCATTCTTCTTGTTTTTGGAAAATTGAAAGCTCCAATTTCCTTTAACCTTATTCCTCCATCAAGGCAACTCCAATACCCCAAAAAGAGACTACGATTCTACACACCACTTCCTACAGCGATTCTTGAGCATGTCGAGTTGCCGGCTTCATGCTCGAGTTGCCTCGGTATTGAGGCGGGAGCCCGTAAAAGACGCAGGCGATGTGGTGCCCCTTTCCGACGAGGAGGAGACGGACGGAGATCCCGCAAGGAGATCGGAGTGGAGATGAAGACCGGAGGACTCGGATCAGTCGGTACAACATTTCCACACTCTCTACTGTTTGTTAGTTTAGCAATAATGGCAGATCCGGGTGAAAGTATACGATAGCGCCAAGTTAAAAAGTTTTATTCCGCATTTGGCGTCTGTAGACTGCCGGGGCGCTAACGTAGACTTACAGTGGTATCAGAGCCTCACCATTTTGCTATGCTAACTTGTGCTAACGCGTTTAAAACTTCGATCCGACCGGAAATCGAAAACTACAAAAATCCAAGCCGACAGTTTCTGTTGTTTTTAAACGGTCTCAAAATTGATTTCTGGATGTCTTAAAAATCAGAGCAGGAACTTCTAAGAATGACGACAAAATTTGGAGTCGTGATCCCTAGAAGCCGCCGCGGAAGCGCGGCCAAACCCTTGGTTAGGCCGCGCAACCGCGGCCACGTGGGGAGCACGTGCTCCCAAATTTTGTCAGATTGTTCTATGTGGGATTTTGGGGTTTTTTGATATATATCATTTTTGCCCAGATTTTGTTACTGTTCACCAGTAAGTCGTGGGGCCCACTTCTTGATATTTTGTCGATCGAAATTTAAACACGTTAGTTTTTCACAGTATTTACATTATATCTGCGACCGTGAATGTCACTCGATCGGTAAATCCGGTCTAACTGCTATAGCCCGGTTAGACGGATTTGCGAACGTGATTTTCACGTTGATGTTCTATGTATTTGCTGTGATGTTGCGGATCGGTCGTGGGGGATAGCCTGGATGCAATACTAGTACAGTTTTGTTGTATTATGTACATTTGATATTGCGGGGCGAGCGTCCGACATGTGGACTGCCGTCACTGCCTGATTGTATTATTCTTTTGGGGCACGACCTGGTTGCGGTCGATGTACCCGGTGTATGTATATTTTACTTTTTGTACTAGGATTACCCCGCGGAGGGGTGCACGGATAGCCGGGTTCTAGAGGGCAGCAAGCCCGCATCTCATGGCATTGGGACGGAGGGGGCTTCACTCTAGGATTGGCAGGCTATTCGCCGCACTCGTAGGGGGTACAGGTTTGACCCAGGAGGGGTGCCCAAGTTGCCGGATTCCGTGAAGTGCTGGGTGGTCCATTCACGGCGCTGAAGGGGGCTGCCTCGCTTCAGGTTTTGGCGGGTGACTTGCCGCGCCCGTAGGGGTCTAGGATTTCATTGCACAGGCTATCCACACGACCAGGGGAACGTCGGGTTTCAGCGGCTCTGTGAAACCCGGGGATCCCAGATATCTGTATTGTTTCTGTGATGCTGTTCATTGTCTGTGATGTTGCATTTTATTCACGCCTTGAGCGAAATACTATATATTGGTATATATATTAGTAGATGTTGTATATGTTTTTCATCCGCGCTAGTCCAGTCCCCGCTCTGCCGTTAGTTAGCTAACCTAACGGGTGATGACGGGACCCAGTGGCGAATGCGAATGGCATATACATACGTCAGTATATTTTCGTTCTTTGTGGTGTGATCAATTGATGGGACTGCATTGATTCGGATCAATGCAAGTTAAACAAACCTATTCTGATGTTGTTGGAACACTTTTCAAAAAGCTGTTATTGCAAGGACGTTCACTTTTGTTTTGCATCGTGGTATTCATTTGGAATATCCTGCTCCTCAGTCGACGAGGCAAGGGCCGAGATCCCTTCACCGGGAGTGACCCCTTGGACAGAAGTTTGCGTCAGGGCATTAACTTCACTATAGCCGATTACTTTTGCTTTGCATCGAGATATTCGGTTATGAATATCCAGCACCCCATTCTACGGGGAAAGAGCCGAGATCCCTTCACCGGGAGTGACCTCTTTAGTAAAGGTTTTCGTCACTATATTTTCTAAAAAGCTATTCGTTCCTTCAACGATATCAAGTTCACTACGTTAAAGGTTTTCGCCAGAAACCATTCGTAGCCCTCCGTCGTTTCATATGGGTAGTCAATAGTATTCAAGCTGTGTTTGTTGGCCTTAGTCAAGGCACAGTGTTTGGTAGCTGTTGGGTATTCATATGCTGCATAGATAGATGCGTTGGTTTGGGACAGTCGTATAGCCTTGTTGGCCTTAGTCAAGGGCTTGTACGGGTGGGTTCAAATCAACCTGGACAATGACGGGTAGAACTTGACATGTGACTTATGATTTGTTGGCCTTAGTCAAGGTCATAAGAGCATGGGGCAGAAATCACATCGGGAGTTTCAAAAGTACTGAAACTTGCCAGATATGCGCATACCTTCTGGAGTGTGATAGCGTGAGCGGATTCCGTCACGTTATCATGCAATGATAGTTGGATCCCGATTCCCACTGATGAGTTAGTTTACTCCTCGGGTGACCCCGACTAATTCTTCTTTTAGGTTTGGAGGAGAATTTGAGGTACAGTGGGAGGATTCCAGATTAGATAAATTGGTGACCATTCTGATCTAGGTTAGAGTGCACGCTGAGTGTTTCTTTTCTCTCTCTCTTTGGCAGCGACCATTGACCCGACCCTAAGACTTTGACTCAGTGACCAAGTTGACCGAACCTTCTTAACACTGGCTTTTGGATTGTCAGAGTTGCAGACCTCATTGCCACTCCTACTTTTACCCTTTTCTCCAGGACACCCCGTATTACTGCGAACGTCCACTTCCATTGGACAAAACCATCGTATGGTTAGATACGAACTCGAAGGAATTCGAGGATGGTTTCTGGTTCTGGAGAAAACGGATAGGATTATTCAGTTGTCTTTTCCTTTTACCCTCTCTCAGGTTACGAGTACTCCTTGGTTTAGGGGTAGTACACCTATTACGCAAATTGGATTGTCTTCTTCCAAACCTTAGGCTGGTGCCGACCGGTAGGGAATGAAGAAAACCAATTAGCATAACGATGGTGTGCAGAAGGTATTAAGTTCAGACAAAGCAAGGGATTAGTAAGAGGGCAAAGTAAATTGCAACAGATATTCACGACCAAACCAAATATTTCGTTACCACTCCCACATCACCTTTGTATTTCTCCAGGACACTCCGTATCACTACGAAGATCCACAGTTTATTTGGATACTCCATCGTATGGTTATATACGAACTCGAATGGAACTTGTTCCAGTTCGGGGATGGATTCTGGTCCAGGAGAAATAGGAATAAAGTACATTCAGGTGTCTTTTATCTTCACCTTCTCTCGCGTTGCGAGTGCTCCTAGGATTAGGACAGTACACCCTTTATGCTTATTGGATAGTCTTCTTCCAAACCATAGGCTGGTGCCGAACGGTAGGGAAGGAAGAAAACCATTTGGCCTAAAGGGGTGTGCAGAAGGTAAAGACTAAAGACATATGAAGGGATTTGGAGAGGTGGCAAAGAATTATACGGTTATAGTTGTGAATTTGGATAATGGAAGAGGCATTACTAAGAATACCGGGATACCCCACCGAAACATTTCAATGTTTCAGTTTCACTGTGTACTGTTAAAAGAAAACTGATTTCCCGATTAGATACTTACTCCAGGGTATGTATTTACCAGGTATGATTCTCACATCTGTATGGTTTTACAGATGATGAGTGGGAGTAGGTTATTGGGAATTGGGTGATCATCCTCATTATATCGGGATTCGTTGTAATCGGTGATATTTGAGGAAATCACCTGGGCTGTTTGCCGGTTGGCAAATATTTGGTTTTGAATATCCGCTGTTATGCACCAATTTCAAATTGATATATCTGTACGTCTATTTTCATAGAGTGAGATATACCTTTCTGAAATTATGTCTACGACATTTACCTATATCAGTGGATGGTTAGGTAAGGAGCATTAAACAGCGGTGTAATTCTTCTTAACCATAAGTACAGTTTTCAACCTACGACACACAGTGAATGAGTTATCAGACTCAAGGGACTTATACAGAGTATTGTATGTTGTCCAGGGTCCATCAGGACAGAGGGGTTGGTCCTCGTACTACATTCAGTTTACTTATGACTTCTCTAATTTTTAGACAGGTGTTTCGTGGAAACACAGGGTCCGAATTTGGAGAAGTTATAGGTAGTTGAATAGAGTAGAGAACCAGGTATAGCAAGTATCGGGATTCTTCAAAGAGATCGAAGATGTAGATACTTGTGTATGGTATTCAGTTGATAGTAATGATAAAGAGATCTTGCTTCTCTTTCAGGTTACTCATAATTGGAAGTATTCCTAAGTTGAGTAACGCTGATCGGCCTCCTTCCATTTAGTTGACATGCGCTGGGGACAGCTGCATGATTTGAATCTGGTTCAATTAAATCAGTGCCTCTGTTTCTATATTGATATAGAACAGTTCATATCTTAACGATGTTAAGGTACGGGGAGTTGTCCGGTTTATGATTAAAACCAGACACTGGACAACTCAAGGCACATTTCTGTAATGGCTGTTTGTGGGTTGACCCAGGCTATGACGAGGGTTGATTTTCTACCATCTGGATGAACAATAGCGATATTGTTCTAGACTCGCCACAGTTTTATTAAAAATGGATTTTTCAGAAAACAGCAGTGGGAGTATGGTAGAACTGGAAGTGATTCCAGAACCGCAAACGATTACTGAAGATTTGATAAGGAACCTAAAGATTCAATCTGATTTGACATTCCATTGGCCGCTCCGCAGATAAGGTGGGTAACTTCAGGCACCCGAGAGGTACTCCGGTAGCCTCAAGGACGGTGACAGGGAAGTTCTTGTTTACCCACACTTGCCATTGTTGTTATTCCAGGCTGCGAGACCCAGCAGGAGGATGAGTATAGCGTCGTTCTAAACTTGCTTTGGAAGTGTACGCCTATATGACTCTGCCAGAGGGTTGTCGTAGTCAGTGGGAGCAGCGGAAGCATTGGTGGACAGGTTGCTTATGTCTATTTATAGACTAGAGCAGATGTAGCGGAGATAGATCATCTATTTCTGACGTGACAGTCATGGTTTTGACTTCATCAGAATAGGGGATGGATCTGTTGAGAAGGTAGTAGGGTGTGATATCCTGGTATTTGGATGATATACACAGAGTAGGAAAAGAAACTCCTACACTACGATCGGTTATACTTTGGTAGTCATACAGTAGTTTCTCCACAAAGGACTTGGACTTTATGTCTGACATACTGGTTACTAGATCTATGGTTTTAGATCTAGATTTGGGTGGTTTCCCAATCAGGGTACTTGACAGCATTCTAAGAGTATTTAGGATGGACGACTCCTGGCACGGTAGTTTACCTGCAGGTAATGGAGTCACCCTCTCTAAAGGTGTCTTACAGACTAAAGGGGAGATGGACGTGCATGATTGGCAGATCACTTGCTTAGGCAAGTGAGTCAATCATGAGATGTCAAGTACCACACCAGATGTTGTTCTTGCACTAGATGCAATAAGTTGACATTAATCCAATCCTGGAGAAACAGTCGGAAGCAGTTTTAGAACATAAGTGGATGTTCTAGGGATATGATAACGACAGCCTCATTCGGGAAACAGTTATCATTCCAGGCTTCCAAGGTGACATGGACGACAAGGAGGTTGTCAGAGTTATAGTTTTCCCTCTGACGAGGGGCAGTATTTTGGACAGGTGATCCAAGGCAATACTGAGGGAGGCATGGCGCGCAGGATACTGATTAAGTTCAGTTGACGATACAGTCTAAGAAGTTTGGATTTGGAGTTCATTTATGAGCTATGTCCCATCAGACATCCAGGCACATTCTAAGACAGGTATTGCTCATTTCGGGAGATGGGTTTCTCCGCGAACTTGAGATATAGAGAGACATAGAAAGAAACAACTAAGCGGATCCACTCACTGAGGCTATTCCTCGAACGCAATAGTTCCGCAAACGAGCATTGTGAGACTGACTAGTAGAGGAGTTGGATGTTCGGTATCACACGGGCTGTGAGTATGCGACATCGCAATAATTAGCCTTGAGTGCAAGTGGGAGATTGTTGGAGATAGTGCCCTCAGAGTCAATTATTAGGTCACAGGTACGTGATTGTAATGATTGAGGGAGGACCTATCCCGGTAGGACAGTCTTACTCGAGATGATAGTATGCTATCTGGTTTACCTTTATCATCGTGTACTGCTTTAGGTGACCTGACATGTCGCTATTACACGTTGATAGAGCCCCTAGGATTCTTGCTTGACCACCAGCAGTATGAGGGCGATCATATAAGTGGGGGCTGGGGGTCTACAAGCATATCCTTAAAAGGTCCCTAGTCGTGGGAGTTTCGAGACCGGGCATCGATACTCCATTAGTAGACTAGTGTATACAGTCGAGACCCCGACGAGGGGCGGTGGCCGGTCTCACAAGCCACTGGTGTCAGTTGGATCACCTAAGATGTATACAGGTGCTCATTGGGTTATGAGTACACCGGACAGGACTCGCCGGGAACATGCTAGTTGGTCATATACCAGACGTCAGATGGCAGTTCCCTGGTGACATGTGTGCAGGTTAGTTCATCGACCTGGGGATCGTCATTTGTCTCGTGTGAGTTCCCACTGTACTTTGATTACTACCCTACCACGGCTCAAAGGAGTCGTGCAAACAGGTTTTAGTTGGGTACAGTCCCGAGCCACATGGAGGCAGTGAGCGTATCTTCAGGGGTTCGTCTCTCCCGGTATTGGGGGTGAGGTCGTGCTGTGTCTAGGAGAGCCATTACACAAAGTCCTTGGCCAAGGCAAGGAGATTTACTGGTAGGTATTCCAGTAGTATCTCAGGGTGTTCTGGGCTACACTCCGACACGACTTGTACCGCTTTTGGGGGTCTGACTTTTACCAACCCCCTAGGCCCGCCATGCGATACTCATAGACGAACGGACCGGACTGCACGGATATTGTCACTGACAGGCTCAGTAGGGTGTCAGGATGAGTTCGCTCATCGACGTCCCTTTTGGTCAATAGCTGGTGGCCCGTTACGTATTGGCTTATACCTCTGACGAGCTAGTGGTTAAATCCACAGCCATAGTATTGACGAGTCTTTAGAGTCCACCACACTTTCAGTTACTCAGCTTTCGGGCGAAACGCTGTAGAGGCCGTATGGAGATATGGCAGGGTCCGATCAGATACGTGCGGTATTGCACGGATCAGGATCGGACGGTTTGTACTAGTAGCCGTATAGGTTTATGGCAGGGTTCGATCAGATACGTGCGGTATTGCACGGATCAGGATCGAACGGATATTACTTACCGGCTTTGGTTTAAGCCGGTCCTAGTTTAGTACAGTGTAGATTTTGTCTCTTTGCATTTGTATCCGGGCGGAATACAGATGCGGGTGTGTATGCACAATATCGGGGTTTTCCTGTAATTTATTACGGGACCAGTTTTCTGGAGTTGCCAGTTTGCATTCCGTTCCGGCCGGTTTTCCTTTGTTCTTTCCCGGCCGGACTTTTCCGATGGAGGGGGTAATTTGCAGTTTTGCAAATTACTTTTGTGGAGGGGTTTTATTGCATATATATTGATTATGATGGCTTTCTTTTCTTTGCACCATGCTTGCTTTGACTTGTGATTTGAGTGGGTATGGATTCAATAGTGCAAGCATGGTTGATGTTGATGTTGTGGTCACCCTTTGACCTCTCCTACCCTCACCTCCCTTCATGAGATGTATTTTGTTCCCTCCACCATTTCCTAGAAGAGATGGCCGGCCACTTTGAGTGAGGATGAGAGAAATTTTTCATTCTTGCATGACACAAATTTCTTCATCTCATTCTTCTTGTTTTTGGAAAATTGAAAGCTCCAATTTCCTTTAACCTTATTCCTCCATCAAGGCAACTCCAATACCCCAAAAAGAGACTACGATTCTACACACCACTTCCTACAGCGATTCTTGAGCATGTCGAGTTGCCGGCTTCATGCTCGAGTTGCCTCGGTATTGAGGCGGGAGCCCGTAAAAGACGCAGGCGATGTGGTGCCCCTTTCCGACGAGGAGGAGACGGACGGAGATCCCGCAAGGAGATCGGAGTGGAGATGAAGACCGGAGGACTCGGATCAGTCGGTACAACATTTCCACACTCTCTACTGTTTGTTAGTTTAGCAATAATGGCAGATCCGGGTGAAAGTATACGATAGCGCCAAGTTAAAAAGTTTTATTCCGCATTTGGCGTCTGTAGACTGCCGGGGCGCTAACGTAGACTTACAGTAGGGCTCTCTGAGGAGGGGGTGGTGATGGTGGTAGGGTCACATGCGGAACTGTCGCTGCTCCCTGTCGTCTCACCGGACAGTCTCTGACAAGATGGTGCAAACTCCCGTACCCAAAACATCCTGGCGACTGCTGCTGCCCCTGGGGATAAGAACCATATAACTGTCCCCGCCCAAATCCTCTGCCAGGCCTATCTCTCGGAAAGAATCTGGCGCGCTGCCTCTGAGACGGTACATCGGTGCGAATCCTCTTCGGCCCAGAAACGGCCGAAGTCTGTGATATGCGTGTCTCCATCCGCAATGCCGTATCCATAGCAGCTGAATAAGTGTCGTAGTGCTGGGCGCCAATGGCAAGATATAGCTGGGCATCAAGCCCCTGTACGAACCTATTCACCATCTTCTCCTCGGTATCCACCAAATACTGAGCATAACGGGATAACTGTGTAAACTGGATGTCATACTCAGACACCGTCATCCCAGGTGTCTTGACTAAGGCCTCGAAGCTGCGAGCTCTGGCGTCACGAACGCTCTCTGGAAGGAAACGGGCTAGAAAGACCGCTGTAAACTCGACCCAAGTCATAGGCGGTAGACCTGCAGCTCGACCTCTCAAGACTGACTCCCACCATGTCTGCGCGAGACCCTCTAGTAGGAAACTCGCAAGCTCTACCCATCGATCATCCGAACATCTCAGCGAACGGCAGATCCTGGCTAAACTGTCAAGGAACGTCTGTGGGTCCTCCGCTGCCTCGGTGCCGGTGAATACTGGAGGTCTCAGCCTCATGAAATCCTGTAGTGAAACCGGAATGGCCACGGTGGTAGTAGTAGGAGCAGGTATCATGGTCGTCTGTGATGTAGTAGGTACGTCATCCGGCCTCGGTGTACGACTGGCTGCAACTAGGGATCCTACCATCTGACGTAGCTCCTGCATGCCTCCCATCATCTGTCGCAACTCCTCCATACCGGTCTCGAGCCTATCCATACGGCCTGGGGAAGGTGGATCGGTCTGTCCCTGCGGCGTAGGCATACCACCCTGCTCAGTCCTAGTCTCGGACGAGCCAGCTCGAATCTCGTCTCTGGCGGCAGCCCTCTGTGCCCTCGTAGCCTTCGGCGGCATAGTGGCTGTTACAGGAAAATGGATAGTAAGGACGGTGCAATAGGATTATAGGATACACGGAATTGAAGAAGGAATTTTTCAAGCAAGTATATCCTAAAGTCACTTAGGCGGAGTACCGTATCGTAAGTATGCCGCGGACATACGCACGCTACGTTACCCTGCTTAAGTCACTTACTCCATCTACCAAGGGTCATCCTACACTCACAAAGGTAAAACCTATCGCTCTGATACCAACTTGTCACGACCCGCAGGGTACGGAACGTGACTGGCACTTAAGTTTACGAAACGTCTAAAGGCGTCCGTAAAATAAGTAAGCCAAAAGCCCAGAGAACAAAACCAATTAAGCAAAAGAGTGAAGAAAACCCAAACATTTGAAAGCAAGTTTATCAAATAAGTCATATAAAACCCCTTTTAAAACAATACTAATTTTCCCGAAAATTTCGGCAGAGTCTCCTTTGTAAATACTGGCCCCCAAAAATGGGTACAACAAGAATATAAGTAAAACCAACAAAAAGGCATCCCCAAGCGGGAGCTAGCTCTTCGCCATAAGGCGGTCACAAATCCCACGCAATATAAATGACAACAAGCGTAATGATCATAAGGAAGCATGAAAAAAGTAGCATGTCGGCTCAAGTGAGTTCGACCCCAAAATACAGCATAAAATCCACAAACCTCACAGTCTCATCTCTAGGTCAATATACAATAAATCTGGTAGAAACAGTAGATGGAGTACACTAGATACAAGAATATACAAGGTGGTACAAAAATAATAACATAACCCACCTATGAGCAAATCTCGAGCTCAGGCAAAAGAGGCAAAAGAACAAGTGCGCCCGCCGCTACTGAACTGACGGAGCGGACCTGCAAAAGACTGTGGCACAACGGGGGTGAGTTGCCAACTCGTGAGTAATAAATAACATCTACAAAGGCTATCGTATGCATGCACACAAGCATCCTAGCGTCTATAATACAGGTATGACTGGATGCACTAGCAGGTGGGTATACAACATCAGTGTACGAATATGTATGCAACATGAATATCTGAGGTCTCAATAGATATATATAAGGAATATTTTATCTCTTTTTGTTTTTGAAACTCTTTTAGAATGCCAGCATAATGTCAATGAATCGACGAAAATCGGTGTCCAGCAACGACACCCAAAAGCTGTCTCAAATCTCATAAATCCATGTCATAGTATCTCTGGCCTCAGCCATCCGGCTGACCCATCTCAGTATCAATATCTCATCATCTAGCGGCCACGGTCGGTATCCTCTGGATATCCGCCGTACCAAACAGTCACCGGTAGGTAATCCGTCCCCTTCCAGGCTCAACGTCATCACCACATTCCTCTTGCCCCGGGGTACCTTACCGGGCCCACCATGTACCCGTGCCGGTTCCTCCACTCCTCGACACGGATTTCCAAATCCACAGCAAACTCATGGTGGACGACACTTACATCACTAGAAAACCGCAATTTACATATTTTAAAAATATAATAAGTTTAGAAATTTTGCGGCTTTCCCCCGAAATCCAGCAATATCATAAAATCTCAAGAAATCCTCATAAGTGCATATATCAATGATAATGAATGCGTATGATATCAATAATCAAGTTGCGATGTGTGATTAATGTATTAAGCATGAAAAATTAATATGATGAAGTACATGCACATGAATAGCAATACTACGGTTTCATTTTTAAGGAATTAAAGGCAATAGTACCAGTTTAAGTATCAATTAGTAAAAGGTTTCAATTTAAAAGTTATCTAGTGTGGTGGCATGGCAATTACCAGGGTGTGTGTGTAAGCATGAATAGTGCTCGTGCTGCATATAAAAACCCTGGTAATGGTGCAGGTGTCCTATGAAATGGTTTCGTATAGGTATGTCAATATAATGCATGGATGCAGCAAATAGTCAATTAAGTATTTCACCCCTAATTATTAACATTACTAAGGATCTTGTAAGTTACTAAAACTATCGGGCGGCTTGCGCCATCCAACGATAGTCCCCCGTAGATGTTACATCTACTCACCGGAATCCCTGGCTAGCTGTGTCCAATCACCGCCTTTCCCTTTCGCGCCGCGTCTGACGTCTCCGCGACCGAACCTGGAATTTACATCAATATCAAACATGAGGTTACATATCAAGAACGACGCAAAATCCCAACGAAACTACTAAAGTTCGCTAGCTAGGTACAACGTGCACAAAGTGCGCGGAACACACGCGAAAATCGCAAAAACTGCCAAAAAAACGCCGATTTGGTCTCCCGGCAAAACTAAAACCCGACTACCCAAAAATCCGCACTCACGCATCCTAAAAGTCGTAGGACAAGCCATTACAATCATCAAGATCTCAAAAATAATCCATCACATAATTTTTATAAAAATCTAGTAAGCACAAACTAGCAAATGTTGGTGCAAAAATCGAAGATTAGCGATACGGTTATCACAATCCAACACAATATCCAACCACACAACAAGCAATCTACAAACACTATAATTACAACACATTAGCAAAGATTCAAAACCTATTTTCAATAAACAACCCACTTGAATTATATAACCTAGCAATTCTAATCCAAACTTTACATGAAAACCTCAAATTAACACTAATTTACAACTCATTTAGCAAGTTAACCTTCTAGATTAGGTTAGCAAAACAACTAGATAACAATGTAAATTAATTACCCTAATAATGGATTTCTAAACCCTAATCAACTCATTAACATGTTTCACAATCCAATTCCATACAAAAACCCTCTCTAGATTTTCCTAAAACAACAATTACAACTAAAATCACACTTTTTAAAAGTAACAAAATTAACACAATTTAAAGACCACATCAACAAGGTAACTTCTTTGATTTGTGTAGGAACTAGCAAGAAAAATAAATTTAATTAACCACATAATGGTATGCTAACAAACTTTAGTTTAAAACAACTACTCTTTATAAACTAGATTAGAATTTAGCTAACTTTTAACACTAAACCATACAATTAAAGGAATTAGCAAAAAAAGAAAGTAACTTGAAGAAATTTATACCTCAAGATCTATGGATCAAGCAAGTGATTTGCCTCTAAGAATGGCTTCCTAGCTCCAAGGTTCAAGCAAGAATGGCTAAGGATAATGATAGCATAAGGATTTTGTTTGGATTTTTGAATTAATTATGGATTTTGATGTGGTTTTTTTGAAGGAAATTGAAGAAAAATGAAAAGAAAAGAGATGAAGAAGAGGAGGTTCAGTTTCGGCCAGAATGAGGTAAGGGGGAGGGTGCGGGCAAGTGGGGAAAAGTCATGGGTCAAGTCTCCAAAGTCAATGTATCATAACTTATCCATTATATTTAAAATAATTCCATAAACCACTATTTCAACTCAAGAAAGCAATCAAGGAAAGAGAGGCCATAAATTTCTGGACTTGGACAATGTGGGGCTGTTCTAGGGTTGAGGGAAAAGAGAGAGGGGTTTTACAAAAGAAATTTTATGCAAAAAGGCCCCCTACAACTCAAAAATTGCAAGTTTTAGCTCAAAATTCAATAAATTCGTTTCATAACATAAAAATTTGTTAAAAATCAAAATAAATTACTAAAAATTTATGTTATCACTAGATTATAATTATCATAATTTTAGAGATTAAAATTAGCCCGGAAAAATTTGTATTTATCGCTAATTTAATGTATTTTCTTACCGGCTTAAAATAATATTAAAAAAAAATTGAAAAATTAGGGAAAATTTTTAAACGACCAGAATTTCATAATTAACTCATTAGCTACTAAAAACAAGCAATTACCTATCCATTTTAAGTATAATTAGCCCTAAACTGCAAAATAACAAGAAAGACGGTTTTCGGAAAAATACCGAATTTTCACCGAATTTCAGGAAAACACCAAAACGACTTTTCAAGAAGCTACATGTATATACGCGTCTTAAACTACCCCGACACGTCGCAACATGCTGGAACACCGAACCCACTCTCGTATCACACGTGTCGCGCAAACTAAACGTATTAGAAAAACGATATTTGGCTCCACATTTTGACTCGGGCACAAAAGTGAAAAGTTGCATATGCAAAACTACTTAAATACACACTAGACAAAACCTTAACGCCTAACTCCCCTATCTGGACGCAAATTGCGGCCAGAACGATTAAAACTGCGGCCTGGGTTGGGAATCTGGGGCTCGTGCTTCGTGTGTGTAGTCTAGACCCAGTGTACATGCCCCAGTTTTCTGAGTTTTTCTCTGAAGTAACCGGGTCAACAGCAGATCACAGAAAGGTCTAATTTTACATTAAAACGTTATATTTGGCACTAAATGAAACCCTATGGTATTTTAGTGAATTTTGGGGTTAAACTAGGTTTTCGTGGCCATAATAACACTTAATTAAGTTAAGTTAACCTTCAAATTCACCACTTGGCCAAAAGTCCACACTAATCCCCATTTCTAGCACCAAAACTCACTTTTAACACTAATTAAGTTTAACAACCACTAGTTTAGCAAGCAAGGAAGTTGATTTTATACCTCACTTGACCCTAGGTACAAGGAGAAGGAGGAGAAGAAGAAGGGAAGGAGCTGCTGCTGCCTGCTACTGCTATTGTGCTGATGCTGCTGGTGTTGCTGCTGGTGCTGCTACTGATGCTGCTGGTGCTGTTGCTGCTTCTTCTGCTGCTGTTGTTATTGGTGTGTGTGAGTGAGAGAGTTGTGAGAAAATGAGTGTGGAACAAAAGAAATGAGAGCATAAAGAGTCAACCCCCCCTCTCTCTTCATTAAATGAGAGCATGGCTTAAGCCATGATGCCATTCTCTCTCTCTCTCTCTCTCTCTCCAAGTCAACTAAAACCAAATCATTTTTCATTAAAAAAAACAATTAACCCAAAACACTTTATAAAAATTTCAAATGTGCTTAACAAAATGGTTAGTCCACCATGGTTGCTAACCATGGTCCAACCCTAATTTAACCCCAGTTTACATGCACATGTGTGTGCAAGCTTAATTCTAATAAGATATTCATTAAATTTGATAAAATATTTAAAAATCGTTTTGGTAAACTTTTTATTAAAAATCATATACTAAAGTATAATTAGCCACTAATCACATTCTAAGGTGTTACAATCTTCCCCTCTTAAAGAAATTCGTCTCCGAATTTAAAATTATAAAGTTACGCATACCTTCAAAGAGATGTGGGAATTTCTTCCATATCTCACCCTCGGACTCCCAAGTAATCTCTTCACCATTTGGGCTACGCTAAAGCACCTTCGCAGATGGCAAGACCTTCGATCGAAGTTTCTTCACCTGCCGGTCCAATATCACGACTGGTTGCTCGGTGAACGAAAGATCGCGCTCGAGCTGAACGGTCTGATGCTGAATCATGTGAGAAGGATCATGTAGGTATTTGCGAAGCATCGACACGTGGAATACGGGGTGAACATCTGGGAAGTCAGGTGTAAGAGCCAAACGATATGCTACTGCGCCCACACGCTCGAGGATCTCGAAGGGACCTATGAATCTGGGGCTAAGCTTCCCCTTCCATCCAAACCTCATCACTCCTTTCATCGGAGAGACCCTCAGAAAAATGTGATCGCCAACTGCGAACTCTAATCTGCGGCGGCGTCTGTCAGCATACGATTTCTGCCTGCTCTGACCTGTCCTCATCCTGTCTCGAATCAGCTGTATCTTCTCGGTCGTCTCCTGTACGATCTGCGGCCCCAAGATACTGCTCTCACCGAGCTCTGTCCAACAGACGGGCGATCTACATCTCCTCCCATACAAGGCCTCGAAAGGTGCCATCTGAATAGTATCCTAGAAACTATTGTTGTAGGAGAACTCCACCAAGGGTAAATGATGATCCCAGCTACCACCAAAGTCTAAAACGCAAGCTCGGAGCATGTCCTCGAGAGTCTGAATAGTCCGCTCTGACTCGCTGTCGGTCTATGGATGAAATACTGTGCTGAAACTCAAGCGGGTGCCCAACGCCTCCTGAAGCCTCTGCCATAGTCGGCTGGTAAAATGGGTGCCTCGGTCGGAAACGATACACGTCGGGACTCCATGCAGTCGTACAATCTCGTCGATGTATATCTGGGCATACTGAGCAAATCCGAAAGTCGTCTTCACCGGCAGGAAGTGAGCCGCTTTCATCAAACGATCTACGATCACCCAAATGGAGTCATACCCTCGCCTAGTCCTGGGTAGACCCATAACAAAGTCCATCGAAATCTGCTCCCATTTCCACTCCGGAATGGGTAACGGCTGTAGCTCTCCCGCTGGCCTCTGGTGCTCGGCCTTGACTTGCTGACAAGTCAGGCATCTCGACATGAAGTCTGTGACATCCCTCTTCATTCCGTCCCACCAGTAAACATCTCTCAAATCATGGTACATCTTGGTGGAACCCGGATGAACACTATACACCGATCGTTATGCCTCCTCAAGAATCTCATGCAGCAGTCCCTCAGCATCTGGTACACACAATCTAGTCCCAAATTTCAGTATCCCCTGATCATCGATCACGAACTCGGAAAATCTGCCCTGTCCAATCTGTGCCATGATGTCACGTCCCGAAAGTACGGAATATGACAGGCACTTAAACTACGAAACGTCTCGAGGCGTACGTAATCTAAGTAACCCGAAAACCCAGAAATCCAAACCAAGAAAAGTAGTGGAGTGAAGGAAAAACAACTAAAAGCAAGTAGTTTTAATAGCATAAGCCGAATTATGCGTTTCAAAAAAAACATGAAGTATTTTCTGAAAATTTCGGCAGAGTCTCCTTTGTAAATACTGGCCCCCAAACTGTAGGGTTATTAGGCACTCTAAGAAGGTTCTACAAGGCATCAACCATGCCCGATTAAAATTTTAGCCGTGACGAATAACACTAGACAAGATCTTTGCTAGATAATTAGGGTAACACATGCAAGTAAATCACATTTACGACTAAGTGAATACGAAATACAACCTTTGTAGATCGGTCCTTCACTTCTAAAACTCCTTGTTGTAGTCCCTTCGCTGCGATCATCGAACTCCCGGACTCTCAGACGGCTCCATAAGAAAATTGCAACGGTATTGTTTGAAGTCTTCGAGGCCGAAGATGATCTACGTCGAGGGAATACGAACTCAAGCTTCTACTTCACTAACTAGAGAATTAGTGAAGCAAACACTCTAAAATAAAGTGCTAGTCTAGTAGAGGATGATGAAATAGGAAATGGGTACACTTTAGAATTTCTTTTCTCACAATGTATCTCTCTCTTTATCAAACCCTAGAATGAAATTGAAGGAGGAAGAAGATGAGCTCAAAATGAGAATGAAAACAAATCAATAGAGTGAGAGCGCTAACCATGGTGAGTAGGTATCATATACTAATTCATGTCTCGGGTGGATGAGACTGCCTACTACTCCTGCGGAGCGACGCAGGAATGTTCTGATCTTTCGAACCCTCTGGTTCTACTAAGCTTTCAGTAATAGCTCGTGGTTCTGGAATTTCTTCCAGTTCTATTGCGCTCCCACTTATCTGATTCTCCAAAAACTCAGTTTCCAAGAAGTGGGCATGACGAGAAACAAAAACCTTTTGTTCCTCTTCGCAATAGAAGAAATATCCCTTGGAGTTCTTTGGATATCCCACAAACTTGCACTGTACTGAGCGTGCCTCGAGTTTGTCCGCATGCTGCTTTTTGACAAAAGCTGGACATCCCCATGTCTTAATATGCTTAAGATAGGGTTTCTTCCCACACCACATCTGATATGGTGTGGTAGGCACAGTCTTAGTTGGAACTCGGTTCAAAAGGTATGCAGCTGATTCTAGTGCATATCCCCAGAATGATCGCGGTAACTCAGCGTTACTCATCATGGAACATACCATATCCAATAGGGTCCCGTTCCGTCTCTCCGATACACCGTTATGTTGCGGAGTGTATGGAGGAGTAAGCTGAGAGAGAATTCCATTCTCTTTTAAGTAATCCAGGAACTCGGCACTTAAGTATTCACCACCTCGATCAGATCTTAGTGTCTTGATACTTTTTCCTGTTTGTTTTTCTACTTCATTCTTATATTCCTGTAATTTTCCAAAAGCTTCGGATTTATGTTTCATTAAGAAGATATATCCGTACCTTGAAAAGTCATCCGTAAAAGTAATGAAGTAAGAATAACCGCTTCGCGCATGTGTAGACATTGGATCGCACACGTCGCTGTGTATGAGTCCCAAGAGCTCGCTCGCTCTTACTCCGTGTCCAGTGAACAGAGTCTTTGTCATCTTTCCTTTGAGACAGGATTGACAAGTTGCATATGATTGATATTCGAACGGATCCAAATATCGTTCTGTATGTAACTTTGTCAACATTCTCTCATTGATGTAACCCAGTCTACAATGCCATAAGAAAGCCTGATTTGTTTCCGGAGACTTTCTTTTGTGTGTATTCTGGACATTGAAAATCTGTGGTTGGTTTAATACGTATATACCATTGCTTAATGTACCTGATCCAATCAAAACTTGATTAAGGTGAATGTTCACAACATTACTTACAAATGCAAATTCATAACCTTCTTTAGATAATAAAGATACAGATATGATATTACAGGTTGCAATGGGTACAAAATAACAATCATGCAAAACCAAAACGTGTCCATCTGACAACCCCAGGTGATAGTCCCCTACGGACTCAGCATCCATGCCAGCTCCGTTTGTAACTCTGAGGGTCATATCACCTGCCTTCAAAACCCTACGCCTTCTCAGTGCCTATAAAGAATTACAGATATGAGATCCTAATCCGGTATCCAATACCCAGGATGTAGAGTTTATTGATAGACAGTTTTCAATAACATACACACCTGAAGCTGAAGCCGTAACTTGCTTCAGATCCTGGGTTCTGGCCTTCCAAGCCCTGCAATCCTTTTTCCAGTGTCCACACTTGTGACAGTAAAAGCATTCTTCCTTTCCCATAAGTTTTCTCGCTACCTTTGTTGCCTTTGTCTTTCCCTTCGTATCCACTTTACTAACACCGCCCCTTGGTTTGGCGGGGGCTTTCTTCTTCTTTCCCTTGGCTTTTTCCTTGGACCTAGAAGAGGAAGATCCTCCTACAAACAAAGTGGATGTTTCCCTACCTTTCTGTAGGGTTCCCTTTGCACTCCTCAGCATGTTGAGGAGTTCTGAAAGTTCAACTTCTTTTTCTTGCAAGTTGAAGTTCAGGATAAACTGGGCGTAAGTGGAAGGAAGGGACTGGAGAATCAAATCCATGTAGAGCTAGTTCTCTAACGTGGTCCCAAGGTCCGCGAGCTCCTCAATGAAGCCAATCATCTTAAGCACGTGTTCCGCTACCGATGATCCGACGGCCAATCTCGCCGAAAACAGCTTTTTCGAGACTTCGTATCTGGCGATACGGGATTGCTCTCCATACAGTTCTTTTGTATGAAGAAATATGGATTCAAGGTCCATATTCTCGTGCCTCCTCTGATGTTCATTATCCATAGAGGCAAGCACGATGCACTTGGCCTTCGCGCAATCGATTTCCCATGTCTTACGGATTTCCTTATCCGCGACGCTGGTTTTGGGACCTGGGACAGGGGGAGCTTTGGTGGTAAGGAGATACTCCAACTTGTCATAAGTGATTGCCATTTTGACATTCCTGAGCCAATCTTTGTAGTTTAGCCATGTCAGTATGTTTTTATCTAGTAGTAACTTAAGTCCAGTCATGATGTTTGGTCGCTACAATTAAGAGAGAGAGAAGAAACACTTTAGCATGATGCTCTTGCAAGTTTAGAGTGGTTTTTAATTTGTCTAAACAGGATGGCTCCCACTGTCTCTCGAATTCCTCCTCAAACCAAAAAGGAAGAATTAGTCAGGATCAATCTCACCGTACAATACTTGCTTAACCGTTCAGCCAGGCTAGTGTCGGTACTTCGAGGGAGGTTTTCCAACGCTTTCGCGAAGTTCCTTAATTAAATAACCTCTTTTCCCTATGGGCGTAGCCCCGCTAACACCTTTCTAGACACCTACTTGGTTTATAGCATTGATCGTTAAGTGAGAAATTTCCCGAGGAGTAGCATATACTCACAGTAGGATCGGGATCCAAATATCATCGCGTGAAAAAACTGAAGGAATCCTACCAGAATCATCACACTCCAAATGGTATGCAGCGCTAGCAAGTTTCAGTTTCTTTTGAAACCCCCGATGTGGATTTTTGCCCCATGCTCTTATGACCTTGACTTTGGCCAACAAATCATAAGTCACATGTCAAGTTCTACCCGTCATTCTCCAGGTTAATTTGAACCCACCCGTACCTACCCTTGACTTTGGCCAACAAGGCAGTACGACTGTCCTAAACCAACACATCTATCTATGCTGCATAACTATGCCTTGACTTTGGCCAACAAACATAGCTTGAATACTATTGACTATCCATGTGAAATGACGGAGGGATACGAATGGTTTTGGCAAACCGTGAACGTAGTGAACTTGATATAATCGATGGAACGAGATAGCTTTTAAAAGGAGTGGCTTAAGCTCCGCGTTTAAAAGTTGTTTTTGAAAAGAAACCGAGTGGTTTTGAAACTGTTCCAACGACTCAACTTTGGTTTATTTTCTTGCATTAATTTAATGCGTCCCATCATTTAATCCTACCATTGCAGAAAACAACGAAAATATGACGTACGCTTATGCCATCCGCATTCGCCATGGGGCCCCATCATTACCCGTTAGGTTACTTAACTAACGACAGAGCGGGGGCTGGACTAGCGCGGATGCAAAACATAAGCAACGCCTAAATAGATATCATATATAGATATACACATTCGTCACATGCAATGATAGCCATTCCAGATCACAGATGAACACATTGGATATACTAGGAATCCGCAATCCGTACGAGCCTGTAACGAAGAGCGGATTACACGGTTGCGATGAATAGCCAAGACCCCACCATAGATCCCTACGGGTGCGGCAAACTACCCGCCAAGTACCCGAAGCGAAACAACCTCCCTCAACACTGTGAGTAGGCCACTAGGAACTTCGAGATACCCGGTAGTTTGTGCACCCCACCTTGGGTCTATCCTAGGAGCAAAAACAGTAAAAGAAATTATACAATGACGGCTACAACCCCATCCCGGTTGTGCGGCCATATAAATAATATTACATCAATTACAAATTACATGAATTGAAAGAAAAAGAAAACTCTCATCTCACAACCCCCCGGCTATTCATCCGCGACAATCCAATGAATTCATATACACATACCATCAACATTACAGATCATTGATATGTATAACCCCCACTAATCGACGTATAGCGATTAGCAGACGTTCAATACATATATCACATCACAGATATAACCCGTTAGCTTAAGTCTTTAGAAGTTCGATCAAAATACGGATTTTTAAACCCCAAAAACAAATTTTGCTTTCTGTAAAATCTGGGCAGAAAAAACATATTTCAAAAATCCCAAAACAGCCCCAGAAAAACACTGCAGGAAAATTGTGCCACGACCGAGTCAACTCGGCCGCGGATCTGCGGCGGGAGCATGCTCCTTCCGCGTTTCCACGGCGCTTTGATCGAGTCGGTGGACCAGTTTTCTTGTGTGGGTTTTAAAAAGCCTGAGCCAATTTTTAGTGTAAGATTAATTAATTTTTGAACAGAAAACAGAATTGGCAGAAACTTGATATTACGGGCATGTTTCGCGACTTTTTCTCCGATCGAACCTCTAGTTACTTTGCTAACATGTTAGATAGTGTTTAACTAGGCTCTGATACCACTGTAAGTTTACGTTACCTCTCCCGGTTCTTACGGGCTTGCGGAAATGATAAAAACGATTTTTTCTTTTGGTGGTAACATGGACTCAAAAAACGGATCTTTGTTAAACAACTATCTAACAACCTAACTAAGAGTTTAACCTACTCGGTTAGGGGTTATACCTTAACTTGAACTCCTTCTCTTGGACTCCTTGTGGTGGTCGGATGGTTCTCTTCGCCGTCTCTTTGTACCGAAGATGGATCCACCTGAAAGCTTCTACCTTTGGCTTCAAACTCAAACTAGAGGAAACTAGAACACTTGGCTTGCTAGACTTTGTGTACTAGGATGAGTAGAGAAGTGTTTTGGGTTTTTATCTCCAAGGTAAATGATTCTCAACACATGAGAGGTTTTTGCCTTGAACTAGAGAGAGAGCAAGAGGAAGAGGGAGAGCTTGAGGATGAGAGAGCTTTCATGAGAGAGAAAGCAAATGAAAGAATGAGCAAGACTTTTGTCACCCTTGCTCTCATAATCCAAAATCATCATAACACATAATAATAATTGAGTATTATGTGATGATTGTTATCATATCAAATGGCCATATCATTCCATGCATTAAATGCAATTTGTGAACAAACAAGCAAGCCAAGGTCAATGCCAAGAAATGATAGCCATTGTCATGATGATGGTCAACTAGTCCAACCTAGTCAACCGGTCAACAAAGTCAACAAGTCAACAAAGTCAACCCTTCAACGCAACCATGGCACAATAATACTTAATTAATATTATCATTAATCATATTTCTTATTCTCATTAGGGTTTAGCAAAAGTCAACAGTCAACAACTCTAATGAGAATCCTCTGCCTCTGTCTCTCTGTCAACTGTGCATACACCCCGCATCCGCGTTCTGAGGAACACGAATACAAATGAGATAAAACCAATCCCAAAACGTACATTAGGATCTGGCTTAAACCAAAGCCCGCTAGTGATTAATTCCCGGACACTAAAACGTGCACAAGTGCACGGATGTGACCGAACCCTGTCGCAAAACCATGCGACCTCTACTCTTTTGCCTAAAGGCGAATAGCTCTCTGTGTGGGACTCTAAAGACTCGACACTACGCTGGCAGTGGGTTTAACCACAGACCGCAAGCGGCACTAGCTGTGCGTAACGGCCCCCAGGTCGATGCCGATAAGAAGACGAACGAGGTGAAACCCATCTGAACTCCTACTGAGCCTGAATGTGACAATCTGCGTACAGTCTGGTCTGTTCGTCTAAGAATATCGCATGGCGGGCCTAGGGTGGTGGTAAACGTCAGTCCCCTAATAGCGGTACAAGTCATGTCGGAGTGTAGCCCAGAACACCCTGAGATAACACTGGAAACCAACCAGTATATCTCGCTTGCCCTGGCCAGGGACTTTGTGTAATGGCTCTCCTAGACACAGCGTGATATCAACCCCCAATACCGGGAGAGACGAATCCTGTCTAACCGTCACTGCCTCCAAGTGCTTCGGGACTGCACCCAACTACTACCTGTTTGCACGACTCCTTTAAGCCGTGGTAGGGTAGTAATCAAAGTACAGTGGGAACACACTCGAGGCGAAGTGACAGTGTCAAGTCAACGGACTAAGCTGTACTCATGTCACCTGGAAACTGATAACTGACGATAGGTATAATACTGTCAGTCTACGTTAGCGCCCCGGCCGTCTACAGACACCAAATGCGGAACAAAAACTTTTTAACTGGCGCTATTGTATACTTCAACCCGGATATGCCATTATTGCTAAACTAACAAACTGTAAAGAGAGTAGAAAGGTTATACCGAACGATCCAAGTCCTTCATTCTTTAACCATCATCCCAAGCTCCGTTGCGGCTTCTCCGATCTCGTCGATCTCCGATCTCCTCGTCCAGGTGGCACCACGTCAACGATTCTTTAAACGGGCTCTCGCCTCTGACTCGAGGCAACTCGGTCGTCGAGTTTGCTAAAAGAGACGACCAAGATTGATGTAGAGAATGAGTAGAAGACTTTGTCTCGTTCCGTCCAAAGCTATGGACGAACGGTTAATGAAGTTGCCAATTGATTCGGGTGATGGAATGAAATGAGCAATGAAATTTCCATACACCCCAAAACTATCATAATCTTTTCATCAAATGAATCAAGTGAGAGAGTGAGAGGGGGAAAGGGCCGGCCATCTTATAGGAGGTGGGAGGGTGAGTGTAGGAGGAGGGAGGTGACCACAAGAACAAATATCATGTGTGAACACAAAGTGTGAACACAAAGTATAAATACATTAAATGCAACCAATGAAACATCAACACCATTCAACCTAGTCACCTCTTCTAGAAACTTCTAGAACCTTTCACACTCATCTCAAGAAAAGATAAATCCGTCATTAACCGAATGTTAAAAGACGGCTGATAGAAAACTGGAAACTGGCATCTTCCAAAAGTGATCCCGAAACGAATTTCTGGATAACCCCGTAACTGTATAAATATACCCGCATTTGTATTACGACCGAATACAAATGCAACTGAGACAAAGATATTATATCTACTCAATATAATACTCGGATCCGGCTTAAACCAAAGCCGACCAGTATCATCTGCCTGAAATCTGACACGGGCGTAAACGCACGTGCATTTTCCGAACCCTGCTATAAAACCATACGGCCTCTACAACGTTTCGCCCAAACTTGGAAAACTGTCTGTGGGGGACTCTAATGACTCGTCAGTACCCTGGCAGTGGGTTTAACCATAAACCGTCAGCGGCACTAGCTATGCGTAACGGCTGCCCATGGACTGACCTCAAGGGTGGCCGATGAGCGAACTCATCCGGAAACCCTACTGAGCCTAACAGTGACAATGTATATACAGTCCGGTCCGTTCGTCAATGAGTATCGCATATCTGCCTAGGGGGCTAGTAACGTCAGACCCCCAATAGCAGTATAAGTCGTGTCGGAGTGTAGCCCAATAACACCCTGATATACTACTGGAGTACCTACCAGTAAATCTCCTGCCACGGCCGTGGGCTATATGTAATGGCTCTCCTAGACACAGCACGATCTCGCCCCCAATACCGGGAGAGACGAATCCCCTGCCGATCCGCTTACGTGCCTCCATGTGGCTCGGGACTGTACCCAAAAGCTACCTGTTTGCACGACTCCTTTGAGCCGTGGTAGGGTAGAAATCAAAGCACAGTGGGAACTCACACGAGACAAATGACGACCTCATGTCAATGAACTAACCTGTACACATGTCACCAGGGAACTGCTATCTGACGATAGGTATAGTACTAACTAGCAGATTCCCGGCGAGTCCTGTCCGGTGTACTCATAATCTAATGAGCACCTGTATACATCTTAGGTGATCCAACTGACACCAGTGGCTTATGAGACCGGCCACCGCCCCTCGTCGGGGTCTCGACTGTATACACTAGTCTACTCCGGAGTATCGATGCCCTGTTTCGAAACTCCCACGACTAGGGACCACAATTAAGGATATGCGTATAAACTACCCAACTCTCACGTATATGATCGCCATCATACTGTTGGTAGTAAAGCAAGATCCTAAGGGCTCTATCAAAGTGTAACATGTAATCAGTCACCTGAACATGTACACGACTGATAAAGGCAAACCAGATAGCATACTATCATCTTGAGTAAGACTGTCCTACCGGTATAGGTCCTCCGCAATCATTGCAATCACGTACCTGCGATCCAATAATTGACTCCGAGGGCACTATCTCCAACAATCTCCCACTTGCACTCAAGGCTAATTATTGCGATGTCGACTCCTCACAGCCCGTGTGAAACCGAACATCCAACTCCTCTACTAATCAGTTTCACAAAGCCCGTTTGTAAAACTATTGTGTTCGAGAAATAGCCTCAGTGAGTGGATCCGCCCAGATGTTTCTTTCTATATCTCTCTTAATCTCAAGTTCGCGGAGAAAGCCATCTCCCGAATTGAGTAATACCTGTCTTAGAATATGTCTGGATATCTGATGGGACCTAGTTCATAAATGAACTCCAAATCCAAACTTCTTAGACTGTATCGATCACTGAACCTAATCAGTATCCTGCACCAAGCCTCCCACAGTATCCTCTTGGACCACCTGTCCATAATACCGTCCCTCGTCAGAGGGAAAACTATAACTCTGACAATCACTCTGTCATCCATGTCACCTTTGAAGCTTGGAATGATAACCGTCTCCCGAAGGAGGCTGCCGTCATCAAATCCGTAGAACATGTACTTATGTTCTAAAACTGCTTCCTTTTGTTTCTCCAGGATTGGATTAATACAAACTTATTGCATCTAGTGCAAAAACAACATCTGGTGTGGTACTTGACATCTCACGATTGACTCAATTGCCTAAGCAAGTGATCTGCCAATCATGCACATCCCTCTCCCCTTTAGTCCGTAAGACACCTTTAGAGAGGGTGACTCCATCACCTGCAGGTACACCACCATGCCAGGAGTCATCTATTCTAAAAACTATTAGAATACTGTCAAAGTACCTACATTGGGAAACTACCCAAATCCAGATCTAAAACCATAGATCTAGAAACCAGAATGTCAAATATTATATCCATATCCTGTCTGGAGAAACAACTGTGTGACGACCACAGTACAACCGATCATAGTATAGGAATTTTACTTCCTACTCTGTGTATGTCATCCAAATACCATGACATCACACCCTACTACCTTCTTAACAGATCCATCCCCTATTCTGATTGAAGTCAAACCCATGACTGTCATATCAAAAATAGATGATCTATCTCCGCTATTACTGCTCAAGTCTATAAATAGACATAAGCATCTTGCCCACTATGCTTCCGCTGCTCCCACTGACTACGACAACCCTCCTACCGGGTCTCATAGCCTGGAACAACAGTAGTGTCAAGTCTGGGTTGATAAGAACCTCCCTGTCACCGTCTTTGAGGCTACCGGAGTACCTTTGGGGTGTCTGAGGTTACCCACCATATCTGCGGAGTGGTTATTGGAATGTCAAACCTGATTGAATATATAGGTCTTATTAAATTTTCCGTAATCGTTTGCGTTTCTGGAATCACTTCCAGTTCTACCATACTCCCACTACTGTTTTCTGAAAAAATCCATTTTACTAAAACTGTGGCGAGTCAAGAACAATATCACTATTGATCTTTCAAATGGTAGAATATCATGTTAGTGTATATGCCCTAGGGGCCATTATTGTATCATACTAGTTTGTATATTACTTAATGGAAGCTTGGGATATTCACATGTATATAACAGTCTTGCTAAACATGGTAGTATGCTACTTGGTTTTTCTATCTTAATATGTGAGTATACGTATTGATAGAGCTCTTAGGATCTTGCTTGACTACCGGCGTTGTGATGGCAGTCACACTAGTGGGGGCTGGGTAGTCTACAAGCACATCCTTATTCAGGTCCCTAGTCGTTGGATTATCGAGACAGGGCATCGATACTCCGGAGTAGACTAGTGTGTACGCTTCTCATCCCAGTTGGGGAGATGGTCTGTCCCACAGCCGTCAGTACGTCGTACTGGAGATAGTATGCAGGTGCTCGTTAGGTTACGGGTACACCGGATAGGACTCACAGGGAGCTGATTGGTTGGTTTTATACCAGTCGTCAGTGAACAGTTCCCAGGTGACATGAGTACAGCATAGTCCGCAGACTTGACACTGCTACTTCGCCTCGAGTGTGTCCCACTGTTCTTAGATTGCTACCCTACCACGGCTCAAAGGAGTCGTGCAAACAGGTAGCAGTTGGGTGCAGTCCCGAGCACTTGGAGGCAGTGGCGGTTAGACAGGATTCGTCTCTCCCGGTATTGGGGGTTGATATCGCGCTGTGTCAGAGAGCTATTACGCAAAGTCCCTGGCCAGGGCAAGCGAGATTTACTGGTAGGTTCCAGTAGTTTCTCAGGGTGTAATGGGTTTCGCTCCGACACGACTTATACCGCTATTAGGGGACTGACTCTTGCCGCCCCCTAGGCCCGATATGCGATAGTCTTAGACGAACGGACCGGACTGTATGGAGATTGTCACATCAGACTCAGTAGGAGTTCGGATGGGTTTCCTCATCGGCTTTCTTATCGACATCTACCTGGGGACCGTTACGTACAGCTAGTGCCGCTTGCGGTCTGTGGTTAAACTCACTGCCAGCATAGTAGTCGAGTCTCTAGAGTCCCACGCAGAGAGTTTCTGTAACGTTTTGAAAATCGTTTCGGTGAAATTTCGAAAAAACGGTAAAATAAGGGGTTTTCTGTAAAAAGTCAAAATACAAATATCTTATTATAAAAATTAAATATACATATTTTAGCTATGTAATTGCTATTATTTGGTGTTTATTGAGCCGCTGGTGAAATTTCAAATTTTCTGAAAAAAAATATTATTTTATTATTATTTTAAGCCGTCACTAATCCATTTAATTAGGGAAAATTACAAATTGGAATGAGTTGAAACAAATTTTGTACATCATAAAACATTAAATAAAATTTTATCATGTGGTTTTTGGAACGAAATCATTTGCCAAAACGGTTTAGAAATTATTGAAGAAAAAGGCTTTTTTTAGCGTAAATAGATGTTTGGGGTATTATATTTATCATTTTTCATCACCCCACACCCGTACCCACACCCACACACCCCTATTTACTTCTCCCCTTGGCTGAATTCAGCAGCCCCCATCTTTTTCCCCACTAGAATTTCAAAGGAAAAGAAATGAAAGAAAAGAAAAGAAAATGGAGAAACGAGGTGGACCTTTGACCTTGAATTGACTTTGATTTCTCCCCCCACTTTCTCTACCTCCCTCTCTCTCCTCTCCCACTCCCATTCCAGCCGACCCTCCCCCCTCCTACAGCAGCGACAGCCCCCCCATTTCCCTTCTCTTTTCTCTTCAAACTTCATCAAAAATTGCCTCAAATCCATCAAAAAAAATCCCAAAACCCAAATCCGACTCCTACCCATTTTAGCTTAGCCCGTATAGCATGGATCTTTGTGAAAAGAGAGCATTTTGGGAGGCCATGGATGCTTGTAGATCTTCAAATGTTTTTGGGTATAATTCTAAACTTTTTTGCTTAGTTTGTTACTTAATTTCCTAAAGCTAAACTACTTAAGTGTTAATTAGGCTTAAGTTGCAAGTTTTGGAATTCTAGTTATGAATTTGAATGCAAGTTAGGGTTTTATAAAATTGGTGTATGGTTGTGTGTTATATTTAGGCTTTTTGTCATGTTAATACAAGATTAGTAGCTTGTGCTAATGGTTAGTTTAAAAAATGGTATTAATTTGCTAATTTGCTTACTAGGTTTTTGAAATTGGTTAAATACTTGGGATTAAAAATGTGTTTAGGTTTTTCATGACTTCATTAACTTTATTAAGTATGGTTTAATGCTTTAGATCATGCAAATCTAAGCTAGATTGTAGTTTGTGTATTTTTGCTTTGAAATTGTTAAATTTTAGGTATTTTGTAAACTAGCATATTAGGGTTTTTGGAATTTAATGAGATTAAATTCCGGGAATTGTTTATATGACTTATTTAAGATATTTAATAAATATATTGGCCGCTACATTCATTTAAATATCCTGTTTTGTACAAAAACGGCGAATTCTGCTTGCTAGATTTTCGGAAAAATGACTTTTTAAGTGAAATTGGGGTTTTTGTGAGTTTTAACCTAGTTTATATTAAAATTAGTGTTCGTGAATGTGCAAATGAGTGTGATTGGATTTTTCTCGATGGTTTGACGTTTGAACATCGACATCGAGGGTTGGGTTGACTATTCTTGCATGCGTAGGCGATAGGTTTGGACCTATGCATAATACGCGTGCCGATTTAATTTTCGTATGCCGTTTCGATTTCGAATTTAGTTTTAATGCGATATGGTGCGTTATGATATGTAGGTACCCCCATGTGGACTTCGAGACGACAAGCAAGCGCGTGGCGACGTCGGCACCGGCTTAGCGAGGACCTGGTGAGTAGATTTATATCTACAGGGAGAAGTCGGGTGGATGGAGTATAGCACCCCCGCAGTCCGTGGTGGTGTATACGGATGCGTATACACACCAACAATTAGTATATGTTATTTGGGATTAATAACGATGTTAGGATGGATGTTGGTGTGTTGGATTACTTTAGTGTTGTGAACCCTAGGGTAGTGTTGCACTACACATACGCACATACATACTTGCATACATTCCTATTGATATGTGCTCATGAGATTCTTTATAGTTATGTGTTCACATGGGTATGGGACTATGTGTTCACATACGGATTTGAGGATGATACTTAGGATTGAGCTGAGTCGATGAGATTTGATTTGATGCCGTGAGATCGGTGATATAGCAGGGTTCGTATTTGAGATACGACATGACGTTGTAGCGGGTCCTTGACGTAGTGTTTCACACACGTCCATGCATACGTAGGCGGTATCAGTATGGTACTAGACGTAGATCAGTACCCCGATCATGATAATTGATAAAGAGGATACCAGGTGAATAGTATGATAAATGTGATATTGACCCGTACCTAGATTTGGGATGCCGTACGACGGATTTACGTACGAGCTATATTGATGATTGATCCGCACTCTTGACTTGGGATGCCTGATTATAGATATGGTATCGGCTATGATATTATTGAGGCGGGATCACCGACTATACATATACAGGTAGGTATATGTATCGACTCAGATGATAGGCGGTTCCTTACCTGTAGTTCAGCTTGTTAGTTCAGCCGTATAGTTTAGTGTAGTTGTTAGATTAGATTAGACTCCTACCTATTTCAAAAATAACGAATCGTGGGTATTTTAAAAGACAGCCCAAGGGATCCTACGGATATTTCAAAAGACTTATCTTTTCATAAAAACACCGTAGCCCCTATTTTCAAAACCCCATGATTCGTGTTATTTCAAAAGGCACCATTTGTAGGACTTATATTAGATTAATGCAGATTAGTTATAGTTGCGTCTAGTTTTCAGCTCCCGCTCTTTTTGTGGTCCGCTTCGCATCGCATGCTTATTTTATGTTTCATACTCCATTATTGATATCATGCTGTTAGGTCACCAACACCATTACCGATGATGCGTATGTACCATGTACACTTATTTGCCGGCTCACACACATCTTCATCGGTAATTGCCATGTCACGTACACCTTAGAAAATATTATTGCTTGACATAGCCTGTTAGCTAATAGTTAGACATGATATTAGTGTACTTGCCTTATATGTTAGTTTAGACATTGTAGTTATTACCTGCTACTTTATGCATACTGTTATTCATTGTTATGCCGCATTCATGGATTCTCATGAATATATTCACTATTTTACGTGTTATTGAGGTTTTGGATTCGGATTTCCATGAGATTTTCTGGATTTGGAGGAAAACCGCAAAAACATAAATAAACCTTTTTCCTCTTTTAAAATAAAAAGTGTGGTTTTCCCATGTTGTATGAGTCGTCCACCATGAGTTTGCTGATGGATTTCGAGACCCGATTCGAGGAGACGGATGAACCGTTTTGGGTACATGGTGGACCCGGTAAGGTACCCCGGGGCAAGAAGCGCGTGATGATGATGATGTGAGCCTGGCAGGGAAGCACTACCTACCGGTGATTTTACTCGACGCGTCGGATATCCGGAGGATACCGTCGTGGTCTTGAGATGGATGGTAGGGGCCGGTCTGGACTGACGGCGCCCTAGATATTGAGATTGAGACATTGATATTTCGAGACAGCGAGATTTATGTTTTGTGTCGATACTAGACACTGTTGATACTGATTTCATTTATGATATCTCAGTTTAAAATACGAAGGAAATCTCACTAATTTATGAAAACAGTTTCTTCATTTACATGTATTCTGTTTTCATGCATGCATACCTCATTCATATGATATATTGCTACCTGAGGCACTGACACGGGCCCATGAGTTGTACCTCATTCATATGATATATTGCTACCTGAGGCACTGACACGGGCCCATGAGTTTACACTCGGGTTAGATATTTACCCTAGCCATTGTTATAGGCTGCATGTTATATATATTTTTGAGGATATATTGTGATCATTGACCTAGGATTGCGTTATTTATGCGATTTCTGTGCGTAGATGTTTTTCTATTCACGAGTTGGCAACTCACCCCCGTTGTGCCCCAGTTTCTTGCAGGTTTTGCCGTACAGGTTTAATTACGGCTTTGCGGGCTCAATTTCATTCGGGTGACTTGCTAGTAGGTGGGTTTTTCTTGTATCGTACCCATCATATTACCTTGTATAATATTATTCCGTTGTATCTAGTAAATTCCATCAACCAAACATGTATTTATTTTGAGATAGAGACCAGTGATGTTATTCTTTCGACCTTAGAGTCGCTCGTTATATTTCTGGTGGTTTTGAGTTTCCTTTTGAGTTTTGATCCTCGCCGTTGGCGTTGTATATTATATTGCTTGTGTAGTTGTGACCGTCGATTGATGAAGAGCTAGCTCCCGCTTGGGGATGCATTTTTCTTGATTTCGTATACTATTCATGTTGTATCCCGTTTGGGGGCCAGTATTTACAAAGGAGACTCTGCCGAAATTTTCAGTAAATTTTTGATGTTTTAAAAAAAAAAACCGCATAATTCGGCTTATGCTTTTGAAACTACTTGCTTTAAGTTGGTTTTTCCTGCACTCTACTACTTTTCTTGGTTTGGATTTCTGGGTTTTCGGTTTACTTAGATTACGTACGCCTCGAGACGTTCGTAGTTTAAGTGCCGGTCATGTTCCGTACTTTCGGGTCGTGACAGTTTCCCTACTCCAGGCGAAACGATATAGAGGTCGTATGGTTTTACGACAAGGGTTCGGACGCATACGTGTATTTACGCACGTACGACTTTCGGACAGTTTTTACTAGTCGGCTTTGGTTTAAGCCAGTTACTAGTATCCGGTTATTGGATTTATACAGTCTAAAGTTTTTCCGTGTTTTCACGGATAGGAGGGGCGTTCTTGTAATTGCGCGAGAAGCTTCTAGAAGATGGTGACTAAGGAGGTTAAGGTGGCATATACAATGAATGAGATTAGTGAGTCATATGGATGATTCATCCATGTCATTAATGCATCATAAATGCTTAATGACTCATGGAGATGAATCATCACATGATATTTATCAAGCATGGTTGTAAAATGATTTCTTTTCTTTTCTTGTTAAAAAGAAATGCTTGATATATATTATGATATCTATTATTCTCATCTCATTATTATGTTCATCTTCTCTCTCCTCAAGCTCTCTCTCTTCAAACCCTAATCCTCCCCTCTCATGTGTTGAGTACAAGGATTAGTTAGACTACTTAATCCATAACCATACTCTATTTCATCTAGGTACTTTGATTAGCACTTAAAGATACCTAGTTGCCTCAAGTTTAGAGGCAAATCTTGGAGTTTAGCTCTCGTAGTGGATCGTCTACTACTTGGAGAAGGCCGAGGAGGAGGTGGAGTTCGTAAAGACGAAGGACACGGTTCTTGAGGTATAATCCCTTAACATAGTAGTTGTCAACTTCTATGTTTGATGTTAGTTATCGTTTAGCTTCGATTCGTGCGGTTTGTCGATGTTTAAGCATAGAACAAGATCGTTTTTCAAAATTCCTTCTCCCCACAAGTATTGGGGTGTTATCGACTTACAGTGGTATCAGAGCCTCGCTAAACAATAATTAACTCACTTGCAAAATTGTATGAATTTCGAACGGAAAAAACAAAACCGGAAAACCCCGATATCATGAGTTGCTGTCGATTTTTAAATGAGGTCCAAAAATTTTTCAGGGACTTTCAGAAAGCCCTAAATGATAGTATTAGAACACCCAAGAAAATTGGGCTCATGAATCGGCTAAAGCGCCGCGGAACCGCGGCGAATCCCCCCGATCCGCCGCGATTCCGCCGCCGAGTTGCCGATTCACCAGCCCAAATTTCCTGTGTTGGTTCTCTGTGATATTTGGTATTTTCTGGAATTTTTTAATTTTTGCTCAGGTTTCAGATTTACAGAGAAGTATTGGAGCAAAATTAAATGTGTTTAATCGATCGAAATTATACGGTATTTGCTTGTTGGATTATATTTATATTTGTATAATGTGTTCGTAAACCTCCCCTAACTGCTAGTATGTCGGTTTGCAGGGGGTTGCACATTTCTGTAATGAATTTTATCTGTTTGTGTATATGAACTGTATTGGACAGTTGTGATGTATAGCCGGGGTTATGTGATGGGTTATTACTTAATTCATTTGATGTAAATGTAATTTGTTGTAATATTATTTTGCGGGGCACATCCAGATTGCGGTTGTAGCCACCGTTGTATTATTTCATTTTACTGTTTTTGCTCCTAGGACAGACCTAAGGTGGGGTGCACAAACTGCCGGGTGGGTAGTTTGCCGTACCCGTTGGGGTCTTGCGTGGGGTAATGGCTATTTATCACAACTGTATAATCCGTCTTTTCTTGCAGGCTCAAAAGAAATACGGATTGCTTGCAAACCCAATAAAGTTCATCTGTGATCTGGAATGAATATCATTGCGTCAGACGAATGTAAAATATCTAGATATATGTTAGCTATTTTAGACGCCACTTATGTTTTACACCCGCGCTAGCCCAGTCCCCGCTCTGTCGTTAGTTAAGTAACCTAACGGGTGATGACGGGACCCAGTGGCGAATGTGGATGGCATAAGAGAACGTCATATTTTCGTTGTTCTCTGCAATGATAGGTTAATGATGGGACGCATTATCTATAATGCAAAGAAAATAAACCAAAGTTTAAATCGTTGGAACAATTTAAAAGAAACCACTCGGTTAATTTTAAAACAGATATTTTTAAATGCGGAGCTTTAACCACTCCTTTTAAAAGCTATCAGGTTCCTTCGGTTATATCAAGTTCACTACGTTCACGGTTTCGCCAAAACCATTCGTAGCCCTCCGTCATTTTATCTGGGTATTCAGTAGTATTCAAGCTATGTATTTTCACCTAACGCCAAGGCATAGTGTTTGGTAGCTGCTGGATATTCATTTGTTACATAGATAGATGAGTTAGTTTGGGACAGTCGTATTATCATTTTGGCTGAACGTCAAGGATATATACGGATGGGTTCGAATTGACAAGATAATGATGGGTAGAACTTGATATGTGACTTATGACATTTTGACCTAACGCCAAGGTCATAAGAGCATGTGGCAAAAACTTATATCGGGAATTTCTAAAGAAACTGAAATTTGCAAAGAGATGCATACCATTTGGAGTTTGATGAATGTTGGTAGCATTCCTTCAACATTATCATACGATGATATTTGGATCCCGATCCTACTGTGAGTATATGCTACTTATCAGGATATTCGTCACTTAACGATCAATGCTATAAACCAAGTAGGTGTCAAGAAAGGTGTCAGCGGGGTTACGCCCCCAGAGAAAAGAGGTTCTTTAATTAAGGAACTTCGCGAAAGCGTTGGAAAACCTCCCTCGAAGTATCGACACTAGCCTGGCTGAACGGTTAAGCAAGAATTGTACAGTGAGAATGGTCCTGGTTAATTCTTCTTTTATGGTTTGAGGAAGGATTCGAGAAACAGTGGGAGCCATCCAGTTTAGATAAACTAAAAACCACTCTAAACTTGCAAGAGCATCATGCTAAAGAGTTTTCTTCTCTCTCTCCTAATTGCAGCGACCCTGAAAATGACTGGACTTAAGTTACTTTTAGAGAAAAATATACTGACAGGGCCAAACTATAAAGATTGGCTGCGGAATGTCAAAATGGCTTTGACCTATGACAAATTGGGGTACGTCCTCACCGCTACGGCACCTGCTGTCCCTGGTCCCATATCCAGTAATGCGGATAATGAAATCCGCAAAACATGGGATTTCGATTGCGTGAAAGCCAAGTGCATCGTGCTTGCCTCGATGAACAATGAACATCAGAGGAAGCACGAGGATATGGAACTAGATGCCATATTTCTCCATACAAAGGAACTTTATGGAGAGCAATCTCGTATAGCAAGATACGAGATCTCTAAGAACTTGTTTCGAGCGAGGTTGGCTGTCGGGTCATCGGTAGGAGAACATGTCCTAAAGATGATCGGCTATATAGAAGAGCTCGCAGACCTTGGGACGACTTTGGATAATGAGCTCTATATAGACCTTATTCTCCAGTCCCATCCTTCCACCTACGCCCAGTTTATCCTGAACTTCAACATTCAAAGAAAAGAAGTTGAACTTCCGAAACTCCTGAACATGTTAAGGAGTGCAGAGGGCACCTTGCAGAAAGCAAGGGAAACACCCGCTATGTTTGTTAGCGGTGCATCTTCTTCCAGGTCCAAGGCTAGGGCCAAAGGAAGGAAGAAGAAGGCCGCCACCAAACCTAGAGGAGGTGTTAGTAAGGTGGGAGGGAAGGGAAAGAAAAAGTTTGCGGTACCGGTAGTAGGCCAGGATGAGTGCTTCCATTGTCACAGGAAAGGACACTGGAAGAAAGATTGCAAGGCGTGGAACGCCAAGAACCAGGAACCGAAGCAAGCTGTGGCTTCGACTTCAGGTGTGTTTGTAATTGAGAATTGTCTGTCAATCAACTCTACTTCCTGGGTATTGGATACCGGATCAGGATCTCATATTTGCAATTCATTGCAGGCACTGAGAAACCGTAGAGTGCTGAAGGAAGGTGATATGACCCTAAAGGTTGCTAACGGAGCTAGCGTGGGAGCTGCGTCCGTCGGGGATTATCACCTAGGATTGACGAGTGGACACATTTTGGTTTTACATAACTATTTTTTTGTACCAAGCTTAACGTGTAATATCATATCAGTTTCCTTGTTATCAAATAAAGGTTATGATTTCACGTTTGTAAGAGATGTTGTTAACATCCACCTTAATCATGGTTTGATTGGGTCCGGTACACTAAATAACGGTATATATGTTTTAAACCAACTCCAAATTTTCAATGTCCAGAACACACTAAAAAAAAATCTCCAGATTTAAATAAAGCTTTCTTATGGCATTGTAGACTGGGTCACATCAATGAGAGAAGGTTAACTAAGTTGCATAGAGAAGGATATTTGGACTCGTTCGAATATCAAACTTATGAAACTTGTCAATCTTGTCTCAAAGGAAAGATGACAAAGACTCCATTTACTGGACAAGGAGTAAGAGCGAGCGAGCTCTTAGGACTCATACACAGCGATATATGTGGTCCAATGTCTACACATGCAAGTGATGGTTTTTCCTATTTCATTACTTTCACGGATGATTACTCAAGGTACGGATTCATTTATCTGATGAAACATAAATCCGAGGCTTTTGAGAAATTCCAAGAGTATAAGAATGAAGTAGAAAACCAAACCGGCAAAAGTATCAAGACACTTAGATCTGATCGAGGTGGTGAATACTTGAGTGCCGAGTTCCTAGGTTACCTAAAAGAGAAGGGAATTCTATCTCAGCTTACTCCTCCATACACTCCACAGCATAACGGTGTATCGGAGAGACGGAATTGAACCCTATTGGATATGATACGATCCATGATGAGTAATGCTGAGTTACCGCGATCTTTCTGGGGTTATGCGCTAGAATCAGCGGCATATCTTTTGAACATGGTACCTACCAAGACTGTGCCTACCACTCCATATCAGATGTGGAGCGGGAAGAAACCCCATCTACAGTATATAAAGATTTGGGGATGTCCAGCTTGTTAAAAAGCAGCATATGGACAAGCTCGAGGCACGATCAGTAAAATGTAAGTTTGTGGGATATCCAAAGCACTCCAGGGGATATCTATTCTATTACGCAGAGGAACAAAAGGTATTTGTTTCTCGTAATGCCCATTTTCTAGAACATCAGTTTTTAGAAAAGGAATCAAGTGGGAGTGAAATAAAACTAGAAGAAATTCCCGAACCACAAACTAATACTGAAAGTTTGGTAGAACCGGAAGTTCAAGAAGAACAGAACATTCCCGCACCCCTCCGCAGGAGTAGTAGGCCGTCTCATCCGCCTGAGAGATACTATGGATTTCTCATAGATGGGGCTAGAGAGGATTGCATCATAGATGATGATGAACCTACTGACTTCCAGCAGGCCATCCAGAGCGGTGACTCGGTACGATGGCTAGATGCAATGCGGACCGAAATGGAGTCCATGTACACCAACAAAGTATGGACTTTGGACTTTGCTCCAGATGGGGTAAAACCCATAGGATGAAAATGGATCTTCAAGAAAAAGATTGGTGTAGATGGACAGGTGGAAACCTATAAGGCTAGACTTGTTGCAAAGGGTTTTCGTCAAAGAACTGGTTTGGACTATGACGAAACTTTTTCTCCAGTGGCTATGCTCAAATCCATTCGGGTCCTTCTTGCTATTGCTGCCTTCCATGATTATGAAATCTGGCAGATAGATGTAAAGACGGCTTTTCTGAATGGAAATTTAGAAGAGTGTGTCTATATGGATCAGCCAGAGGGTTTCAATCAGAGTGGGAGCAGCGGGAAAGTATGCAAGCTGCTTAAGTCCATTTATGGACTAAAGCAGGCATCGCGGAGTTGGAACATCTGTTTTGATGAGACAGTCAAAGAATATGACCTTATCAAAAATCCAGATGAACCGTGCATATATAGTAAAGTTGTAGCAAGAAGTGTTGTTTTCCTCGTCTTGTACGTGGATGACATTCTATTGATAGGAAATGACATTCCTATGCTACAATCTGTCAAAGGATTCTTGTCACACAGGTTCTCCATGAAAGACCTGGGTGATGCCTCTTACAATCTGGGGATCCGGATCTATCGTGATAGATCCAAGAGGATGTTGGGACTTTCGCAGTCCAGGTATATCGACACTGTACTGAAAAGATTCAGTATGGAAGATTCTAAGCGCGGTAATCTACCGGCTTGTCACGGAATCACCCTCTCCAAAGAGATGTCTTCCAAGACTGATTTGGAAAGGGAACGCATATCTATTATACCCTACGCTTTTGCGGTAGGCTCTATAATGTATACGATGTTGTGCACCAGACCAGATGTAGCTTACGAACCGAGCGTGGTAAGCCGGTATCAGTCAGACCCAGGGGAGAAGCACTGGATAGAAGTAAAGAACATTCTCAAGTACCTGAGAAGGACTAAGGAGATGTTCTTGGTTTATGGCGGAAAAGACCTCAGGTTGGAGGCCTCTGCTGATTCCAGCTTCCAGAGTGATAAGGACGATTCCAAGTCCATGTCGGGTTATGTCTTTACCCTCAATGGAGGGGCGGTGTGCTGGAAGAGCTCCAAGCAGGACACCGTTGCTGACTCGACGATGGAAGCGGAGTATATAGCTGCTTGCGATGCCGCAAAAGAAGCAGTCTGGATGAAGAAGTTCCTAACAGAACTTCAGGTGGTTCCTACCATAGTTGATCCAATACCTCTGTATTGTGACAACAACGAAGCTATAGCTTTAGCAAAGGAACCAAGGTCCCATCAGAAGTCCAGACACATCTTAAGGCGGTATCACCTGATCAGGAAGATCATTGATCGTCAGGAGATCGAGGTTCGGAGAGTTGCTTCTGAAGAGAACATTGATGATCCATTCACGAAGGCCCTACCTCAGATTCAGTTCGAGAGGCTACTCGAGATCATCGGTCTTCGATATGCTAGTACATGGCCCTAGTGCAAGTGGGAGATTGTTAGTGTATATGCCCTAGGGGCCATTATTGTATCATACTAGTTTGTATATTAATTAATGGAAGCTTGGGATATTCACATTTATATAACAGTCTTGCTAAACATGGTACTATGCTACTTGGTTTTTCTATCTTAATATGTGAGTATACGTATTGATAGAGCTCTTAGGATCTTGCTTGACTACCGGCGTTGTGATGGCAGTCACACTAGTGGGGGCTGGGTAGTCTACAAGCACATCCTTATTCAGGTCCCTAGTCGTTGGATTATCGAGACATGGCATCGATACTCCGGGGTAGACTAGTGTGTATGCTTCTCATCCCAGTTGGGGAGATGGTCTGTCCCACAGCCGTCAGTACGTCGTACTGGAGATAGTATGCAGGTGCTCGTTAGGTTACGGGTACACCGGACAGGACTCACAGGGAACTGATTGGTTGGTTTTATACCAGTCGTCAGTGAACAGTTCCCAGGTGACATGAGTACAGCATAGTCCGCAGACTTGACACTGCTACTTCGTCTCGATTGTGTTCTACTGTTCTTAGATTGCTACCCTACCACGGCTCAAAGGAGTCGTGCAAACAGGTAGCAGTTGGGTGCAGTCCCGAGCACTTGGAGGCAGTGGTGGTTAGACAGGAATCGTCTCTCCCGGTATTGGGGGTTGATATCACGCTGTGTCAGAGAGCCATTACGCAAAGTCCCTGGCCAGGGCAAGCGAGATTTACTGGTAGGTTCCAGTAGTTTCTCAGGGTGTAATGGGCTTCGCTCCGACACGACTTATATCGCTATTAGGGGACTGACGCTTGCCGCCCCCTAGGCCCGATATGCGATAGTCTTAGACGAACGGACCGGACTGTATGGAGATTGTCACATCAGATTCAGTAGGAGTTCGGATGGGTTTCCTCATCGGCCTTCTTATCGACATCTACCTGGGGACCGTTATGTACAGCTAGTGCCGCTTGCGGTCTGTGGTTAAACCTACTGCCAGCGTAGTAGTCGAGTCTCTAGAGTCCCACGCAGAGAGTTTCCCTACTCCAGGCGAAACGATATAGAGGTCGTATGGTTTTACGACAAGGGTTCGGACGCATACACATGTTTACGCACGTACGACTTTCAGACAGTTTTTACTAGTCGGCTTTGGTTTAAGCCAGTTACTAGTATCCGGTTATTGGATTTATACAGTCTAAAGTTTTTCCGTGTTTTCACGGATAGGAGGGGCGTTCTCGTAATTGCGCGAGAAGCTTCTAGAAGATGGTGACTAAGGAGGTTAAGGTGGCATATACAATGAATGAGATTAGTGAGTCATATGGATGATTCATCCATGTCATTAATGCATCATAAATGCTTAATGACTCATGGAGATGAATCATCACATGATATTTATCAAGCATGGTTGTAAAATGATTTCTTTTCTTTTCTTGTTAAAAAGAAATGCTTGATATATATTATGATATCTATTATTCTCATCTCATTATTATGTTCATCTTCTCTCTCCTCAAGCTCTCTCTCTTCAAACCCTAATCCTCCTCTCTCATGTGTTGAGTACAAGGATTAGTTAGACTACTTAATCCATAACCATACTCTATTTCATCTAGGTACTTTGATTAGCACTTAAAGATACCTAGTTGCCTAAAGTTTAGAGGCAAAGCTTGGAGTTTAGCTCTCGTGGTGGATCGTCTACTTCTTGGAGAAGGCCGAGGAGGAGGTGGAGTTCGTAAAGACGAAGGACACGGTTCTTGAGGTATAATCCCTTAACATAGTAGTTGTTAACTTCTATGTTTGATGTTAGTTATCGTTTAGTTTCGATTCGTGCGGTTTGTCGATGTTTAAGCATAGAACAAGATCGTTTTTCAAAATTCTGCCTCCCCACAAGTATTGGGGTGTTGTACATCGACTTACATATCAACCCTCATCATAGCCAGGGTCAACCCACAAACAGCCATTACAGAAACGTTCCCTGAGTTATCCAGAGTCTGGTTTTAAGCATAAGCTGGACAACTCCTCGTACCTTAACATCCTTTAAGGTATGCACTATTCTATATCCAATATAGAAACTTTGGCACTTATTTAATTGGAACTAGATTCAAATCATGCAGCTGTCTCCAGTGCATATCAACTTAATGGAAAGAGGCTAATCAGCATTACTCAACTTTGGAATCCATCCAATCATGAGTAACCCGAAAGAGAAACACGTTTCTCAAAACCATCACTTTCATCTGAATACCAATCACAAGAATCTACATCTTCGATCTCTTTGAAGAATCCCGATACTTGTGACACCTGGTTCTCTACTTTATTCTTATACCCACAACTTCTCAAAACTTAGACCTTGTATTTCTACGAAACACTTGTCTAAAAACTAGAGAAGTCATAAGTAAACAGAACATAGTACGAGGACCTACCCCTTTGTCCTGATGGACACTTGGACAACATACAATACTCTGTATAAGTCCACTGAGTTGAACAACTCAAAACCTGTGCGTCGTAGGTGGAAAACTGTACCCTGGTGATTTCTTCAAATATCACCAATTACAACGAATTCCGATATAATGAGGATAATCACCTAATTCCCAATAACTTACTCCCACTCATCATCTGTAAAACCATACAGATATGAGAATGAAACCTGGTAAATACATACCCTTGGAGTAAGTATCTAATCGGGAAAACAGTTTTCTTTTAACAATGCATTGAAACATGAAAATGTTTCGTAGGGGTATCCTGGTATTCATAGCAATGCCTCTTCCATAATCCAATTCATGACTATAACCGTATATTTCACTGCCATCTCTCCAAGTCCCTTTATTTGTCTTTAGTCATTACCTTCTGTACACCATCGTTAGGCTAAATGGTTTTCTTCCTTCCCTACCGTTCGGCACCAGCCTATGGTTTGGAAAAAGACTATCCAGTAAGCATAATAGGTGTACCCTCCTAAACCAAGGAGTTGTTAGTTATATGTATGCCCTAGAGGCCATTACTGTACATACGATGTATATTGTAGTGGATGCTAGGACATATATAGGGAGGACTTTCTTGCTCGACATGATAGTATGCTATCTGGTTGTACTTTATCTTAACATGTACTCTGATTGTCTCTATATTACATGTTGATAAAGCCCTTAGGATATGTACTCGACTACTGGGACTATGATGAGATCATACTAGTGGGGCCACGGTAGTCGACGAGTACATCCTATAATTGTTCCTAGTCGTGGGTGTATCGAGACAGGGCATCGATGCACCAGAGTAGACTAGCGTATACGCATCTTGACCCATATGATGGGCGATGGATGATCCCATATCCATCGGTGTTTGACATCAAGGATGGTGTACGGGTGCTCAGTGGAGACTGGGTACACTGGACGGACTCGCCGAGAACTCCCAGATGGTATTATACCTCACGTCAGATGGTAGTTCTCCGGTGACACTGGTACAGAGTAGTCTGTTGACCCGAGATCGTCATAGAGTCATGTGTGATTCCTACTGTGCTTTGATTTCCATCATACCACGTCCAAGAGGGCGTGCAAAAAGGTGGCTTTTGGGTACAGTCCCGAATCACATGGAGGCAATGAGCGATAGGAGGGGATTCGTCTCTCCCGGTATAGGGAGTTGATGTTGTGCTGTGTTCGATTGGCTATAACCGGAAATCCCTGGCCAGGGTTGCTGAGATTTACTGGTAAGTGTTATCAGTAGTTTCTCGAACTGTTATAGACATCATATCGACACGACTTATCAAGCTACTGGGGTCTGACGTTTACCACCCCTAGGCGAGATATGCAACATATCAGACGACGAGAATGGACTGTACGGGAGTGTTACTGTTTGGATTCACAGGAGAATGTACAGGCTTCCTTGTTGATCTTCTGAGCGCTCAATACCTGGGTAGCTGTTACATTTAGCTGACCGCTTGCAGCTTGTGGGTGTTTGATATGATCATCACCTACTGCCGGCGTATTGACGATTCTTTAGAGTCCTACACAGAGGTTTCTTGACTCAGGCAAAACAGAGTAGAAGCACATATGTGATATGTGCGGGACCGAGGATAATGCGGTATGTGATATCGTATTGTATTCTCGCGATATTTGATATCGGCCGGGTCATCGGATCAAGTGTTGATTCGATGAATCGGTACGGATAAATATTAGTCGGTTATATGCGATATAGCCCGATTGTCGGATCAAGTGTTGATTCGATAATTTAATGTATAATAATATATATGATATATTAAATTACATTAACTAATATTAGCTCACTAAAAGATTCTTTTTCTCACTAGGGTAATACATTGATATATATGCGATATATGTTAAATGTATTATTTTATTTTGTTATAATAAATATTGTATATGTGATATATAATATTGTAACATATTATAATTATTAATGCAACATGATTAGAGGAGTTTAAACAAGTTTAGGGTTTGATTTGGGTTAATACATTCTAGATGTTTCTAGATGTTTTTACTTTGTCATTTGTTAAGATATTATGATAGATATTTCTTTGTGACTCACCCTTTAACCCAACCCAAACCCTAACCCTAGTAAACTCTCTACATTGGTTACTACAACCATAGTTGCATAAATGATTATGATAACATTTTATTATTCATCACAAATTATTCATCATCTTCTTCCTTCTTCTTCTTTGCTTGAAAAGCTTTCTTGCTTTGATATTTGTGATGAAAATATGTGAGAAAAAGATAAATAAAGAGAGCAAAAATCCTACTTCATCATCCTCATCTTCCCTTGCCCTTTAGATGAGAGTGTTCACTCAATTTTAGTGAGTGTTAGCTTGTGTTAACGAAACTTCAAGGTAGATCATCTTTGTATCGATGATCGGAAGCAAACGTTGCATCTTTCTCTTCGTGGAAGCTCTCGAGAGTCCGGAACCCGATGATCGCAGCGAAGGGACTACAACACGGAGCATATGAAGTGAAGGACTGGATCTACAAAGGTTGTAATCCCTCTCACTTAGTGTTAAAATGTTTAGCATGTTAGTTTTCTCCTAATCTCTAGTTTAAAAATCCGTATTCGGGTTGTTCGGCACGGCTAATTTTTTAATCGGGCATGGTTGATGCCTCATAGACCCTTGTGCGCGTGCCTAGCAACCCTACAGTGGTATCAGAGCCAAGCTAGAGCTTTAGGCGAAGTCTAGACGAAGTTTAAAGTCCGATCGAACGCCGAAACCCCGACACGGAACCCTCTCTGTACATTTTTCAAAAAGTTGATTTTTTCTGAATTAAAAATTCTCAAAAAAACAAGCAGGAAAAACTAAGAATTACTGTGAAGTACGGTCCCCTAAGTCAACAATTTGACCGCGGAACCGCGGCGAAACCTAGGGTTTTGCGGCGGTTCCGCGGCCAAAATTTGACTTAGTCCCCTAAATTTCATGTAATTATTATTAGGCCCTTTCTTGATATTTTTTTCTGGGAATATTTTAATTCCACTCAAGTGTTGATTTTTCAAGGGTTGTATTGGGGAATCGTTGATTCGATCGGATAATTTAACTTTGTTTAGTTTGTCCGGATAATTTTAGAAACTGTTAAAAAGTTCAGGCGGATATCAATAACTCACTTTTTCCCCTGTCGGAAATTTTTTCAAAAGTTGGATTTTTCCTCATGTTTAAGAACGTTCTAAGTCGTGCAAGTAACGCGGTGCACCCTCTAGAAGACAACAAACCTTAACTCGATTATGTGACCGTCTTGAACTGCCTTTTGAACCTTAGGGTTTGGGGCAGTACGGCGTGCCACATGTGAGGCATTGGCTTGACCCTTCTACGGCTGGACCATTGGTACTGTGGCATGTGATGGATGTTTTTAAACTGATTTCAAGTGTTGAGATATATTGGGAAAATCTTGGGTGTTTGATTATTCGATCGGAAAGTTTAACTTTGTCTATTTATCTGGAATGTGATACAATATTTGGAATCCACAAGTAGTTATGAGATAACTAATTTAAATGTTATAAATCTAGCAGTTTAGTCTCAGATGATCGGTTGCCACGGAATTTTGATGTGATCAAAAGTCCGTCGCAATCACGTAGCGTACGCGGATACTCGCCGGGTAAACTTAATAGATAGCTACACCCCATAGCCCCAACCAAGTGACTGTAGGAGAACCCCGTCAACAAAAGCATCCGTTCGGGTGCTCGCGGCAGCGGTGTTCCGCCTTAGTGCACTTCGTCGACGGCATCCGGGGGTGCGACCGTCTACTAAAGTTTGCGACGAGCATTCGATCAGTACGTCGGGAATCTTGTTGAATTGCCCAACTTGACATTGAAAAGAGTTTTCGATAATGAGACTAAAATGTGGGGTTTATAATTGTTAGGCATGTGATGTCTAAGGAATTTATTTGGTTAGGCATGCGATGTCTAAGGAGGTTGCGGATTCCAACTGTTGTAGTTTTACACTTTCTTTTCTGTGACCGTAAGCGTAGTATGTGGTGTATCGCCGGCTTCGTTGCTATACATCAACGACAATCGGGATACGCATACTTGCTTACGTTGATGATATGAGATATTATGTGTTGCTGTGATATGTTATATTGGATCGTCGTGTTTGAATAGCCGGGGGTTTTATGTGAGATGAGAGTTTTTTCTTTTTCATTCATGTATAATTCATTTGTATGTAATATCTTTTATTGGGGCACTTCCAGGTTGCGGAAGATGTCACCGTTGATGTATATTATTTACTTTTCCGCATTAGGTAGACCCAAGGCGGGGAGCACAAGTAACCGGGTTCTAGGGTCCAGTGGGAGACCATCTCGAGGAGTCGAGACCGAGTCTCCTAACCCTGAAATTGGCAGAGTTGCTTGCCGCTCTCGTAGGGGTCTAGGGATGTGGGTTTGGCTATTCATCGCGACCGTGGAATCCGTGTTTTATACTGGCTCGTATTGAAAACACGGACGTCCTAGTATATCCAATATTTCATATATGTTCTTCTGCTGCAATGTTCTGTGATGAGATTATATTATTGCCTGAGACGAATGTTTATATTATATATATGAGATATATGTTATATTGCAGTTTTCGTTTCAAAAGAGATGCTTGTGAAGCATAATAAAATGGGACTTCATTAATGAGATTAATGAAATAAAAGAAACCTAAGATGTTGTAGAAACTTGTTTAAAAACTGGTAGCTCTAGTTCTTGCTTTGCATAGCGGTGTTCCTTATAGAACATCCAGCACCTTATTCGATAAGGAAAGGACCGAGATCCCTTCACCGGGAGTGAATCCTTTAGTAATAACTGGCAGATGCTACAACTCTCGGTTTGTCTTTTGATTGCTTCTATAGTTTCTGCTTTGCATAGTGATATTTGTGAAATATCCTGCACCTTATTCGATGAGGAAAGGGCCGACGATCCCTTCACCGGGAGCGACCCCTTTAGCAAAACTAGAAAAGCCTAAAAAACACTCCATTTAAAAATCACTCGATTCTACAACGATATCAAGTTCATTACGCAAAAGGTTTTCTTAAAAACCTGTCGTAGCCCTTCGTCATTTCAGATAAGTACTAGTTAGTATTCGTGCTACGTTTGTTGACCATGTTAAGGCGTAGTGTGCGGTAGATGATTAGTGCTTATCTGTATAAGCATATGATGCGATTGGATTAGGGTAGTCGTGCGACTTTGTTGATCATGTTAAGGGTCGTGCGGGTGGGTTTAATTCAATCGGGAAATGACGGGTTGAACTTGACTAGCACTTATGATTTGTTGACCATGTTAAGGTCATATAGCTGCTAGGGGCAAAATATTATTGGGAATTTCAAAGTGTTGAAATTTGCAATGAGATTGCATAACTTTTATGAGATAGTTGGATCCCGATACCCGCTGCAAGTAAGAGTTACTCCTGGGAGAGTTTTACACATTACAATTAGCCGATCAAGTAGGTGTCTAGAAAGGTGTTAACGGGGTTACGCCTCTGGGAAAACGAGGTTTACATTAATTAGGTTCGTGCGAAAGCACGGGGGACCTCCCTCAAAGTACCGACACTGGCCTGGCTGAAAGATTGGCGAACTTGTAGTGTGTAATTAATCCCGGCTAGTCTTTCCTTTTAGGGTTTGAAGAAAGATTTGATTAAAACAGTGGGAGACATCCTGATTAGATATATTAGATAACCAATCTAATCTTGCAAGAGCATACGCCGAGTGTTTTCTTCTCTCTCTCTCCAGGTAGCGACCATATCATGCCTTAATCAAGATAATAATACGGATATATTGACCGAACCCGCTTGTTATACTGAGCTGGGAACGTTGGTCCCGCTCCAACTTATAATTGTTATAACACAGAGCAGGAAATTGGGGAATACCAGAATTCCCGTGCCGCCCAAACGAAGAAAGTGCATGCTGATGCATTATCTTTGGGTGTGTTCATTACATAGAACTGTTTCTCAGTATCCTTTACGTCCTAGGTATGAGATACCGGATCAGGATCCCGCATATGTAATCTGTTACATGGGCTACAGAAAGGTAGAGAACTGAGAACGGGTGATAAGTTTCATGAGACAGAAAACGGTGCAAGTGTTGCAGCCAAGTCTGTTGGTCACTATCACCCTGTATTACCTTAATACATTGATTCTGAACGAATGTTATTAGATACCGAACCTGATATACAACATCATATCAGTTTCTTTATTAGTAAAGAAGTGATATAATTTTGTATTGTTGGATAACGTTTTGAACATTTCCTATATCAAGAGTTGATCGGTTCAGGCACGTTATCTAAAAGCATTGACATTCTAAATCAAACTACAGTTCTTAGTATACAGAACACACACGAGAGGAAGAGTTCAGAAATGAACGAATCCTTCTTGAGTCATTATAGACTAGGTCATATCAATGCGACCCGACTGGCTGAAGTTACATTTAGATACATATTTAAATTAGTTTGAATTTACATCTTGTGAAACTTGTCAGTCATGTCACAAAGATAAGATGACCACAGCTCTGTTTATTGGAAACAGAGAAAGAGTTAGTGAGCTCTTGGGATTGATACATGCTGATGTTAGTGTTTATGCCCTAGAAGGCCATTACTGTATCATACTAGTTTGTATATTACTTAATGGAAGATTGGGAAATTCGCATGTATATAACAGTCTTGCTAAACATGGTAATATGCTACTTGGTTTTTCTATCTTAATATGTGAGTATACGTATTGATAGAGCTCTTAGGATCTTGCTTGACGACCAGCGTTGTGATGGCAGTCACACTAGTGGGGGCTGGGTAGTCTACAAGCACATCCTTATTCAGGTCCCTGGTCATTGGATTATCGAGACAGAGCATCGATACTCCGGAGTAGACTAGTGTGTACGCTTCTCATCCCAGTTGGGGAGATGGTCTGTCCCACAGCCGTCAGTACGTCGTACTGGAGATAGTATACAGGTGCTCGTTGGGTTACGGGTACACCGGACAGGACTCACAGGGAACTGTTGGTTGGTTTTATACCAGTCGTCAGTGAACAGTTCCCAGGTGACATGAGTACAGCATAGTCCGCAGACTTGACACTGCTACTTCGCCTCGAGTGTGTCCCACTGTTCTTAGATTGCTACCCTACCACGGCTCAAAGGAGTCGTGCAAACAGGTAGCAGTTGGGTGCAGTCCCGAGCACTTGGAGGCAGTGGCAGTTAGACAGGATTCGTCCCTCCCGGTATTGGGAGTAGATATCGCGCTGTGTCAGAGAGCCATTACGCAAAGTCCCTGGCCAGGGCAAGCGAGATTTGCTGGTAGGTTCCAGTAGTTTCTCAGGGTGTAATGGGCTTCCCTCCGACACGACTTATACCGCTATTAGGGGACTGACGCTTGCCGCCCCCTAGGCAGGATATGCGATAGTCTTGGACGAACGGACCGGACTGTATGGAGATTGTCACATCAGACTCAGTAGGAGTTCGGATGGGTTTCCTCATCGGCCTTCTTATCGACAACTACCTGGGGACCGTTACGTACAGCTAGTGCCGCTTGCGGTCTGTGGTTAAACCCACTGCCAGCGTAGTAGTCGAGTCTCTAGAGTCCCACACAGAGAGTTTCCTACTCCAGGCGAAACGATATAGAGGTCGCATGGTTTTGCGACAAAGGGTTCGGACGCATACGTGCGTTTACGCGCGTACGACTTTCGGACAGTTTTTACCAGTCGGCTTTGGTTTAAGCCAGTTACTGGTATCCGGTTATTGGATTTTTACAGTCTAAAGTTTTTCCGTATTTTTGCGGATTGGAGGGGCGTTCTCGTAATTGTGCGAGAAGCTTCTAGAAGTGGTGACTAAGGAGGTTTAGGTGTCATTTGCATTAAATGAGTTTAGTGAGTCATGAGGGTGATTCATGCATATCATTAATGCATGATAAATGCTTAATGAGTCATGACAATGAATCACCATTAGATATTTGTGAAGCATGCTTATTCATCATGTTTTATTCTTTTCTTCATAAATAAGAATGCTTCATATTTATTATGATAACTTACTATTCTCATATGATAATTATTCTCACCTTCTCTCTCCTCAAGCTCTCCCTCTTCAAAGACTAATCCTCCCCTCTCATGAGTTGAGATCAAGGATTAGAAAGACTAATCAATCCATAACCATCACTCTATTTCATTCTATCTTCTTTGATTAGCAATCCAAGAAGGTTAGTTGCCTCAAGTTTAGAGGTTTAGCTTGGAGTTTCGCTCTCGGGTGGATCGTCTACTACCTAGAGAAGGCCGAGGAGGACAAGGAGATCGTAAAGAAGAAGGAGTTGGTTCATTAGGTATAATCCCTAAACACAATAGTTTAGAAACACTTTGTGTTTGGTTATTTATAGTTTAGCTTCGATTCAAGCGGTTAGTCGATGTTCGTTCACTAAACAAGTTCGTTTTTGAAAATTCCGTCTCCCCACAAGTACTGGGGTGTAGTACATAGACTTACAGTGGTATCAGAGCCTCGCTAAACAATAAATAACTTTATTGCAAATTTGTACGAATTTCGAAAGGAAAAACGAAGCCGGAAAACCCTAAAAATGTCAAGTTTCTGTCGAAATTTAAATGAAGTCCAAAAATTTTTCAGGTAAGTTCAGAGAGCTTGAAAAGACACCAGAAGAACACCCAAGAAATTTGAGCTCCTGAATCGGCAACGCGGCCGCGGAACCGCGGCGGATCGCACCGATTCTCCGCGCTTCCGCCGCCGAGTTGCCGAGTCAGGAACTCAATTTTCCTGTGCTGCTTCTCTGTGTTATTTGGGATTTTCTGGGATATTTAATATTTGCTCAGGTTTCAGTTTTACAGAGCAGTTTTTGGAGCAATATTAAAGATGTTTAATCGATCGAAATTGTACAGTATTTGCATATTGGATTATATCTGTGATTGTTTAATGTGTTCGTAAACCTCCCCTAACTGCTAGTATGTCAGTTGGCAGGGGGTTGCACATTTCTGAAATGGTTTTATCTGTTTGTGCATATGAACTGTATTGGACTGTTGTGGTGTATAGCCGGGGTTTTGCAATGGGTTATTATTTAATTCATTTGTTGTAAATGTAATTTGTTGTAATATTATTTTGTGGGGCACATCCAGGTTGCGGTTGTAGCCACCGTTGTATTATTTCATTTTACTGTTTTTGCTCCTAGGACAGATCCAAGGTGGGGTACACAAACTGCCGGGCGGGTAGTTTGCCGTACCCGTAGGGATCTTGTGTGGGGTAACGGCTATTCATCACAACTGTGTAATCTGTCTTTTCTTGCAGGCTCAAAAGAAATACAGATTGCTTGCAAATCCAATAAAGTTTATCTGTGTTCTGGAATGTATATCATTGCGTCAGACGAATGTAAAATATCTATATATATGATAGCTATTTTAGACGTCATTTATGTTTTACACCCGCGCTAGCCCAGTCCCCACTCTGTCGTTAGTTAAGTAACCTAACGGGTGATGTCGGGACCCAGTGGCGAATGCAGATGGCATAAGAGGACGTCATATTTTCGTTGTTTTCTGCAATGATAGGTTAATGATGGGACGCATTATCTATAATGCAAAGAAAATAAACCAAGTTTAAATCGTTGGAACAATTTAAAAAGAAACCAATCGGTTATTTTTAAAACAGATATTTTTAAATGCGGAGATTTAACCACTCCTTTTAAAAGCTATCAGGTTCCTTCGGTTATATCAAGTTCACTACGTTCACGGTTTCGCCAAAACCAGTCGTAGCCCTTCGTCATTTCTTATGGATGGTCAGTAGTATTCAAGCTATGCTTGTTGGCATACGTCAAGGCATAGTGTTTGGTAGCTGCTGGGGTATTCATTTGTTGCATAGATAGATGTGTTGGTTTGGGACAGTCGCATTACCTTGTTGGCATACGTCAAGGGTATATACGGGTGGGTTCAAATTAACAAGATAATGATGGGCAGAACTTGACATGTGATTTATGATTTGTTGGCATACGTCAAGGTCATAAGTGCATGGGGCAAAAACTTATATCGGGAATTTCTAAAGAAATTGAAATTTGCAAAGAGATGCATACCATTTGGAGTTTGATGAATGTTGGTAGGATTCCTTCAACATTATCATACGATGATATTTGGATCCCGATCCTACTGTGAGTATATGCTACTTATCAGGATATTCGTCACTTAACGATCAATGCTATAAACCTAGTAGGTGTCCAGAAAAGTGTCAGTGGGGTTACGCCCCCAGAGAAAAGAGGTTATTTAATTAAGGAACTTCGCGAAAGCGTTGGAAAACCTCCCTCGAAGTATCGACACCAGCCTGGCTGAACGGTTAAGCAAGTATTGTACGGTGAGAATAGTCTTAGCTAATTCTTCTTTTATGGTTTGAGGAAGAATTCGAGAAACAGTAGGAGCCATCCAGTTTAGATAAACTAAAAACCACTCTAAACTTGCAAGAGCATCATGCTAAAGAGTTTTCTTCTCTCTCTCCTAATTGCAGCGACCCTGAAAATGACTGGACTTAAGTTACTTTTAGAGAAAAATATACTGACAGGGCCAAACTATAAAGATTGGCTGCGGAATGTCAAGATGGCTTTGACCTATGACAAACTGGGGTACATCCTCACCGCTACAGCACCTGCTGTCCCTGGTCCCAAATCCAGCAATGCGGATAAGGAAATCCGCAAAACCTGGGATTTAGATTGCGCGAAAGCCAAGTGCATCGTGCTTGCCTCGATGAACAATGAACATCAGAGGAGGCACGAGGATATGGACCTTGATGGCATATTTCTCCATACAAAGGAACTTTATGGAGAGCAATCTCGTATAGCAAGATACGAGACCTCAAAGAACTTGTTTCGAGCGAGGTTGGCTGTCGGGTCATCGGTAGGAGAACATGTCCTAAAGATGATCAGCTATATAGAAGAGCTCGCAGACCTTGGGACGACTTTGGATAATGAGCTCTATACAGACCTTATTCTCCAGTCCCTTCCTCACACCTACGCCCAGTTTATCCTGAACTTCAACCTTCAAAGAAAAGAAGTTGAACTTCCGGAACTCCTGAACATGTTAAGGAGTGCAGAGGGCACCTTGAAGAATTCAAGGGAAACACCCGCTATGTTTGTTGGCGGTACATCTTCTTCCGGGTCCAAGGCTAGGGCCAAAGGAAGGAAGAAGAAGGCCGCACCCAGACCTAGAGGAGGTGTTAGTAAGGTGGGAGGGAAGGGAAAGAAAAAGTTTGCAGCACCGGTAGTTGGCCTGGATGAGTGCTTCCATTGTCACAGGAAAGGGCACTGGAAGAAAATTGCAAGGCGTGGAACGCCAAGAACCAGGAACTGAAGCAAGCTGTGGCTTCGACTTCAGGTGTGTTTGTAATTGAGAATTGTCTGTCGATCAACTCTACTTCCTGGGTATTGGATACCGGATCAGGATCTCATATTTGCAATTCATTGCAGGCACTGAGAAACCGTAGAGTGCTGAAGGAAGGTGATATGACCCTAAAGGTTGCTAACGGAGCTAGCGTGGGAGCTGCGTCCGTCGGGGATTATCACCTAGGATTGACGAGTGGACACATTTTGGTTTTACATAACTGTTATTTTGTACCAAGCTTAACGTGTAATATCATATCAGTTTCCTTGTTATCAAATAAAGGTTATGATTTCACGTTTGTAAGAGATGTTGTTAACATCCACCTTAATCATGGTTTGATTGGGTCCGGTACATTAAATAACGGAATATATGTTTTAAACCAACTCCAAATTTTCAATGTCCAGAACACACTAAAAAGAAAGTCTCCAGATTTAAATAAAGTTTTCTTATGGCATTGTAGACTGGGTCACATCAATGAGAGAAGGTTGACTAAGTTGCATAGAGAAGGATATTTGGACTCGTTCGAATATCAAACTTATGACACTTGTCAATCTTGTCTCAAAGGAAAGATGACAAAGACTCCTTTTACTGGACAAGGAGTAAGAGCGAGCGAGCTCTTAGGACTCATACACAGCGATGTATGTGGTCCAATGTCTACACATGCAAGAGGTGGTTATTCCTACTTCATTACTTTTACAGATGATTTCTCTAGGTTTGGACATGTCTTCTTAATGAAGCATAAATCCGAGGCCTTTGAGAAATTCCTGGAATACAAGAGTAAAGCGGAAAACCAAACAGGCAAAAGTATTAAGACACTGAGATCTGATCGAGGTGGAGAATACTTAAGTGCCGAGTTCCTAGGTTACCTAAAAGAGAAAGGAATTCTCTCTCAGCTTACTCCTCCGTACACTCCACAGCACAACGGTGTATCGGAGAGACGGAATCGAACCCTATTGGATATGGTACGATCCATGATGAGTAATGCTGAGTTACCGCGATCTTTCTGGGGATATGCGCTAGAATCAGCGACACATCTTTTGAACAGAGTTCCAACCAAAACTGTGCCTACCACACCATATCAGATGTGGAGTGGGAAGAAACCCTATCTTCAGTACCTGAAGACATGGGGATGTCCAGCTTTTGTAAAAAAGAAGCATCCGGACAAGCTCGAGGCACGCTCAGTAGAGTGTAAGTTTGTGGGATATCCAAAGAACTCTACAGGATATTGTTTCTATTACGCAGAGGAACAAAAGGTTTTTGTTTCTCGTCATGCCCGCTTCTTAGAAACTGAATTTTTAGAAAATCAGAAGAGTGGGAGCGTAGTAGAACTGGATGAAATTCCAGAACCACAAACTGCTACTGAAAGTTTGGTAGAACCAGAAGTTCAAGAAGTACAGGACATTCCCGCACCCCTCCGCAGGAGTAGTAGGCCGTCTCATCCGCCTGAGAGATACTACGGTTTTCTCATAGATGGGGATAGAGAGGATTGCATCATAGATGATGATGAACCTACTGACTTCCAGCAGGCCATCCAGAGCGGCGACTCGGTACGATGGCTAGATGCAATGCGGACCGAAATGGAGTCCATGTACACCAACAAAGTATGGACTTTGGACTTTGCTCCAGATGGGGTAAAACCCATAGGATGCAAATGGATCTTCAAGAAAAAGATTGGTGTAGATGGACAGGTGGAAACCTATAAGGCTAGACTTGTTGCAAAGGGTTTTCGTCAAAGACCTGGTTTGGACTATGACGAAACTTTTTCTCCAGTGGCTATGCTCAAATCCATTCGGGTCCTTCTTGCTATTGCTGCCTTCCATGATTATGAAATCTGGCAGATGGACGTAAAGACGGCTTTTCTGAATGGAAATTTAGAAGAGAGCGTCTATATGGATCAGCCAGAGGGTTTCAATCAGAGTGGGAGCAGCGGGAAAGTATGCAAGCTGCTTAAGTCCATTTATGGACTAAAGCAGGCATCGCGGAGTTGGAACATCTGTTTTGATGAGACAGTCAAAGAATATAACTTTATCAAAAATCCAGATGAACCGTGCATATATAGTAAAGTTGTAGCCAGAAGTGTCGTATTCCTCGTCTTGTACTTGGATGACATTCTATTGATAGGAAATGACATTCCTATGCTACAATCTGTCAAAGGATTCTTGTCACACAGGTTCTCCATGAAAGACCTGGGTGATGCCTCTTACATTCTGGGGATCCGGATCTATCGTGATAGATCCAAGAGGATGTTGGGACTTTCGCAGTCCAGGTATATCGACACTGTACTGAAAAGATTCAGTATGGAAGATTCTAAGCGCGGTAATCTACCGGCTTGTCACGGAATCACCCTCTCCAAAGAGATGTCTCCCAAGACTGATTTGGAAAGGAAACGCATGTCTATTATACCCTACGCTTCTGCGGTAGGCTCTATAATGTATGCGATGTTGTGTACCAGACCAGATGTAGCTTACGCACTGTGCGTGGTAAGCCGGTATCAGTCAGACCCAGGGGAGAAGCACTGGATAGCAGTAAAGAACATTCTCAAGTACCTGAGGAGGACTAAGGAGATGTTCTTGGTTTACGGCGGAAAAGACCTCAGGTTGGAGGCCTTTGCTGATTCCGGCTTCCAGAGTGATAAGGACGATTCCAAGTCCATGTCGGGTTATGTCTTTACCCTCAATGGAGGGGCGGTGTGCTGGAAGAGCTCCAAGCAGGACACCGTTGCTGACTCGACGATGGAAGCGGAGTATATAGCTGCTTGCGATGCCGCAAAAGAAGCAGTCTGGATGAAGAAGTTCTTAACAGAACTTCAAGTGGTTCCTACCATAGTTGATCCAATACCTCTGTATTGCGACAACAACGGAGCTATAGCTTTAGCGAACGAACCAAGGTCCCATCAGAAGTCCAGACACATCTTGAGACGGTATCACCTAATCAGGGAGATCATTGATCGTCAGGAGATCGAGGTTCGGAGAGTTGCTTCAGAAGAGAACATTGTTGATCCATTCACGAAGGCCCTACCTCAGATTCAGTTCGAGAGGCTACTCGAGATCATTGGTCTTCGATATGCTAGTACATGGCCCTAGTGCAAGTAGGAGATTGTTAGTATTTATGCCCTAGAAGGCCATTACTGTATCATACTAGTTTGTATATTACTTAATGGAAGCTTGGGATATTCGCATGTATATAACAGTCTTGCTAAACATGGTAGTATGCTACTTGGTTTTTCTATCTTAATATGTGAGTATACGTATTGATAGAGCTCTTAGGATCTTGCTTGACTACCAGCGTTGTGATGCAGTCACACTAGTGGGGGCTGGGTAGTCTACAAGCACATCCTTATTCAGGTCCCTGGTCGTTGGATTATCGAGACAGAGCATCGATACTCCGGAGTAGACTAGTGTGTACGCTTCTCATCCCAGTTGGGGAGATGGTCTGTCCCACAGCCGTCAGTACGTCGTACTGGAGATAGTATACAGGTGCTCGTTGGGTTACGGGTACACCGGACAGGACTCACAGGGAACTGTTGGTTGGTTTTATACCAGTCGTCAGTGAACAGTTCCCAGGTGACATGAGTACAACATAGTCCGCAGACTTGACACTGCTACTTCGCCTCGAGTGTGTCCCACTGTTCTTAGATTGCTACCCTACCACGGCTCAAAGGAGTCGTGCAAACAGGTAGCAGTTGGGTGCAGTCCCGAGCACTTGGAGGCAGTGGCGGTTAGACAGGATTCGTCCCTCCCGGTATTGGGAGTAGATATCGCGCTGTGTCAGAGAGCCATTACGCAAAGTCCCTGGCCAGGGCAAGCGAGATTTGCTGGTAGGTTCCAGTAGTTTCTCAGGGTGTAATGGGCTTCCCTCCGACACGACTTATACCGCTATTAGGGGACTGACGCTTGCCACCCCCTAGGCAGGATATGCGATAGTCTTGGACGAACGGACCGGACTGTATGGAGATTGTCACATCAGACTCAGTAGGAGTTCGGATGGGTTTCCTCATCGGCCTTCTTATCGACAACTACCTGGGGACCGTTACGTACAGCTAGTGCCGCTTGCGGTCTGTGGTTAAACCCACTGCCAGCGTAGTAGTCGAGTCTCTAGAGTCCCACACAGAGAGTTTCCTACTCCAGGCGAAACGATATAGAGGTCGCATGGTTTTGCGACAAAGGGTTCGGACGCATACGTGCGTTTACGCGCGTACGACTTTCGGACAGTTTTTACCAGTCGGCTTTGGTTTAAGCCAGTTACTGGTATCCGGTTATTGGATTTTTACAGTCTAAAGTTTTTCCGTATTTTTTCGGATTGGAGGGGCGTTCTCGTAATTGTGCGAGAAGCTTCTAGAAGTGGTGACTAAGGAGGTTTAGGTGTCATTTGCATTAAATGAGTTTATTGAGTCATGAGGGTGATTCATGCATATCATTAATGCATGATAAATGCTTAATGAGTCATGACAATGAATCACCATTAGATATTTGTGAAGCATGCTTATTCATCATGTTTTATTCTTTTCTTCATAAATAAGAATGCTTCATATTTATTATGATAACTTACTATTCTCATATGATAATTATTCTCACCTTCTCTCTCCTCAAGCTCTCCCTCTTCAAAGACTAATCCTCCCCTCTCATGAGTTGAGATCAAGGATTAGAAAGACTAATCAATCCATAACCATCACTCTATTTCATTCTATCTTCTTTGATTAGCAATCCAAGAAGGTTAGTTGCCTCAAGTTTAGAGGTTTAGCTTGGAGTTTTGCTCTCGGGTGGATCGTCTACTACCTAGAGAAGGCCGAGGAGGACAAGGAGATCGTAAAGACGAAGGAGTTGGTTCATTAGGTATAATCCCTAAACACAATAGTTTAGAAACACTTTGTGTTTGGTTATTTATAGTTTAGTTTCGATTCAAGCGGTTAGTCGATGTTCGTTCACTAAACAAGTTCGTTTTTGAAAATTCCGCCTCCCCACAAGTATTGGGGTGTAGTACATCGACTTACAGCTGATGTATGAAAGTCCCCTGTCTACACATGCCAAGACCGGTTCGTTTTACTTCATTACGTTCTCTGATAATCTCTCAAGATTCAGACATGTGTTCCTGTTGAAACATAAGCCCGAAGCTTTTGAGATATTCACAGAATATAAGTTAGAAGTAGAGAACCAAAAACGGGTATAAGTATTATGTCCTTTGATGAGATCAAGGAGGAGAATAATTGAGCACGGAATTCCTGGACAATTCTAAAGGAGAATGAGATTCTCTCTCAGCATTACTCGTTCGTATACACCATAGCACGATGGTATATCGGGGTGGAGCAATAGCACCCTATGTGATATGGTGTGCTCTATGATGAGTACTACTGAGTTTCCTATTTCCTTTTGGGAGTTATGCACTTGAGAAGCTGCATACCTATTGAATAGGGTTCAAATCAAATCAGTTGCCTACCACTTCATATGTGATATGGAAAGGGAAGAGCCCATATCTTAAGTTGGTTAAGATTTGGGGTTGTCCAGCCTATGTCTAAAAGCAAAATCCGGACAAGCTCGAGGCAAGGTCTGTTATGTAGAACTGGAAATGTTCCAGCTATACAAACTACAGCTGATAATTTGGTAGAACCAAAGGATTCAATAGTTTCCAACGAACCTCAGCCTCTCCGCCGATCTAGTAGGGTTCCTCACCCACCTGAGAGATACTTCGGTTTCTCTATGACAGTGGGAGCGAGGATTGCATCATGAGATGATGACCCAACTAGTTTCGAGCTGGCCATCAGGAGTGGGACTCTTTAAGAATGGCTGGATGCTTATCGATCTGAGATGGAATCCTTATACACCAACAAAGTATGGACTTTGGTTGCTTTATCTGAAGGGTTAAATCCCCATCAGGAGCGAGTATATCTTGAGAAGATTACTTGGTGTACATGGAAAAGTTGAGACTTTCAAAGCTATGCTTAAGTCCATCCAGATCCTACTTGCCACGGCTACATACCATGACTACGATATCTGGCGGTTGGGTGTCATGGCTGCTTTTCTAAATGATGTTTTAGAAAAGAGCGTCTATAAGTACACATCCAGAGGGCTTCGTAGATAGTGGGAGCAGCGGAAACGTGTGCAAGATGTTTTATATGATACGACAGGCATCGCGGAGTTGGAACGTCTATTTTGATGTGGTAGTCAAAGAGTTTCACTTCATCAAAATGGTAGATGAACCTTGTATATACAAATAGGTAGTAGAGAGTATGGTGGTGATCCTCGTAGAGTACGTGGATGGCATACTCTTGATAGGGAAGGAGTTTCCTATGCTACGCTCGGTCAATCTCCGCTTATCACAAGGATTCTCCATATAGGATCAAAGTGATACCTCCTAAATCCTGGGTTTTTTGGATCTATGAGATAGATCTAATTGGATGTTAGGATTCTCACTAGTTGTAGTGAGATGGTATCAATCAATCCTGGGGAGAATCACTGGAAAGGTTCCAGGGTGATAAGGACGACTGAATGTCAGTCGCAGGCATTGTCTATACCCTCAGTGGAGGGACGGTATGTTAGAAGAGTTCCAAGCTAGATACCGTGACATACTAGACGATTAAAGGCAAGATACATAGTTACCAAAGATGCTACCAAAGAGGCAGTCTGGATATATATAAGTTCATAAGATGAACTTCGTTCCTACCATTGTGTGACAATGGAGTTGTGGCTTTAGCCAAGGAACTACCGTCCCATCTGAAATCCAGATATAATTCTTAGGCAGTATCACCTGATCATGGAGATGGTTGATCTCCAGGGAGATCGAGATTAGGAGAGTAGACACAGAGGACAACAGCGCGGATCCACTCACAAAGGCCTTTTTCCCAGTAGAGACTTTTATGAGATGGTTGAGTATGAGATACATCAACCACAGCTAATTGTTGGGTATGTGATACCACAACAGATGGTCTTAGTGTAAGTGGGAGATTGTTAGTTATATGTATGCCCTAGAGGCCATTACTGTACATACGATGTATATTGTAGTCGATGCTAGGACATATATAGGGAGGACTTTCTTGCTCGACATGATAGTATGCTATCTGGTTGTACTTTATCTTAACATGTACTCTGATTGTCTCTATATTACATGTTGATAAAGCCCTTAGAATATGTACTCGACTACTGGGACTATGATGAGATCATACTAGTGGGGCCACGGTAGTCGACGAGTACATCCTATAATTGTTCCTAGTCGTGGGTGTATCGAGACAGGGCATCGATGCACCAGAGTAGACTAGCGTATACGCATCTTGACCCATATGATGGGCGATGGATGATCCCATATCCATCGGTGTTTGACATCAAGGATGGTGTACGGGTGCTCAGTGGAGACTGGGTACACTGGACGGACTCGCCGAGAACTCCCAGATGGTATTATACCTCACGTCAGATGGCAGTTCTCCGGTGACACTAGTACAGAGTAGTCTGTTGACCCAAGATAGTCATAGAGTCTTGTGTGATTCCCACTGTGCTTTGATTTCCATCATACCACGTCCAAGAGGGCGTGCAAAAAGGTGGCTTTTGGGTACAGTCCCGAATCACATGGAGGCAATGAGCGATAGGAGGGGATTCGTCTCTCCCGGTATAGGGAGTTGATGTTGTGCTGTGTTCAATTGGCTATAACCGGAAATCCCTGGCCAGGGTTGCTGAGATTTACTGGTTAGTGTTATCAGTAGTTTCTCGAACTGTTATAGACATCATATCGACACGACTTATCAAGCTACTGGGGTCTGACGTTTACCACCCCTAGGCGAGATATGCAACATATCAGATGACGAGACCGGACTGTACGGGAGTGTTACTGTTTGGATTCACAGGAGAATGTACAGGCTTGCTTGTTGATCTTCTGAGCGCTCAATACCTGGGTAGCTGTTACGTTTAGCTGACCGCTTGCAGCTTGTGGGTGTTTGATATGATCATCACCTACTGCCGGCGTATTGACGATTCTTTAGAGTCCTACACAGAGGTTTCTTGACTCAGGAAAAACGGAGTAGAAGCACATATGTGATATGTGCGGGACCGAGGATAATGCGGTATGTGATATCGTATTGTATTCTCGCGATATTTGATATCGGCCGGGTCATCGGATCAAGTGTTGATTCGATGAATCGGTACGGATAAATATTAGTCGGTTATATGCGATATAGCCGGATTGTCGGATCAAGTGTTGATTCGATAATTTAATGTATAATAATATATATGATATATTAAGTTACATTAACTAATATTAGCTCACTAAAAGATTCTTTTTCTCACTCGGGTAATACATTGATATATATGCAATATATGTTAAATGTATTATTTTATTTTGTTACAATAAATATTGTATATGTGATATATAATATTATAACATATTATAATTATTAATGCAACATGATTAGAGGAGTTTAAACAAGTTTAGGGTTTGATTTGGGTTAATACATTCTAGATGTTTCTAGATGTTTTTACATTGTCATTTGTTAAGATATTATGATAGATATTTCTTTGTGACTCACCCTTTAACCCAACCCAAACCCTAACCCTAGTAAACTCTCTACATTGGTTACTACAACCATGGTTGCATAAATGATTATGATAACATTTTATTATTCATCACAAATTATTCATCATCTTCTTCCTTCTTCTTCTTTGCTTGAAAAGCTTTCTTGCTTTGATATTTGTGATGAAAATATGTGAGAAAAAGATAAATAAAGAGAGCAAAAATCCTACTTCATCATCCTCATCTTCCCTTGCCCTTTAGATGAGAGTGTTCACTCAATTTTAGTGAGTGTTAGCTTGTGTTAACGAAACTTCAAGGTAGATCATCTTTGTATCGAAGATCGGAAGCAAAGGTTGCATCTTTCTCTTCGTGGAACCTCTCGAGTGTCCGGAACCCGATGATCGCAGCGAAGGGACCACAACACGGAGCATATGAAGTGAAGGACCGGATCTACAAAGGTTGTAATCCCTCTCACTTAGTGTTAAAATGTTTAGCATGTTAGTTTTCGCCTAATCTCTAGTTTAAAAATCCGTATTCGGGTTGTTCAGCACGGCTAATTTTTTAATCGGGCATGGTTGATGCCTCGTAGACCCTTGTGCGCGTGCCTAGCAACCCTACAGGAGTACTCGCAACTTGAGAGAAGGTGATGATAAAAGACAACTGAATAATACCTTATTCTTTTAAAGGTGAAATAGGAGTGGCGACGATGTACGCGGTTTGGTCGTGAATGATAACAGTCGCAATTTACTTTGCTCTCTTTCTAATCCCTTTATTTTGTCTTTAGTTATTTTCTTCTGTACACCCTACTTAGGCTAATTGGTTTTCTTTATTCCCTACCTTTCGGCACCTGCCTATGGTTTGGAAGAAGACTATCCAATAAGCGTAATAGGTGTACTCTCCTAAACCAAGGAGTACTCGCAACCTGAGAGAAGGTGTCACGACCCGAAAGTACGGAACATGACCGGCACTTAGACTACGAACGTCTCAAGGAGTACGTATGCTAAGTAAGCCGAAACCCAGAAATCCAAACCAAGAGAAGTAGTAGAGTGCAGGAAAAACCAAATCAAAGCAAGTAGTTTCCATAGCGTAAGCCGAATTATGCGGTTTTTAAAAGCATCAAAAATTTACTGAAAATTTCGGCAGAGTCTCCTTTGTAAATACAGGCCCCCAAACGGGATACAACATGAATAGTATACGAAATCAAGAAAAAAGGCATCCCCAAGCGGGAGCTAGCTCTTCGTCAATCGACGGTCACAACCACACAAGCAATATAATATACAACGCCAACGGCGAGGATCAAAACTCAAAAGGAACTCAAAACCACCAGAAATATAACGAGCGACTCTAAGGTCGAAAGAATAAACAACACTGGTCTCTATCTCAATAAAAACATGTTTGGTTGATGGAACTTCTAGATACAACTGAATAATAATATACAAGATATAAGGATGGGTGAGATACAAATAACCCACCTACTAGCAAGCCACCCGGAATGGAAATAGTGCCAGCAAAGCCGTAATGAAACCTGTACGGCAAACCTGCAAGAAACTGGGGCACAACGGGGGTGAGTTGCCAACTCGTGAGTAGAAAAAGATCTACGAACAGAAAATCGCATGAATAACGCAACCTAGGTCAATGATCATAATATATCCTCAAATATATGAATAACATGCAGCCTATAACAATGGCTAGGGTAATATCTAACCCGAGTGTGATCTCATGTGCCCGTGTCAGTGCCTCAGGTAGCAATATATCATATGAATGAGGTATGAATGCATGAAAACAGAATACATGTAAATGAAGAAACTGTTTTCATAAATTAGTGAGATTTCCTTTGTATTTTTAAAATGAGGTATCATAAATGAAATCAGCATCAACAGTGTCTAGCATCGACACAAAACATAAATCTCAATGTCTCAAAACCTCAGGCTCCGGCCATCCGGACTGGCCTGTATCATCAAATCTCAGTACCTCAATATCTCGAAATCTCAATGTCTCAATCTCAATATCTAGGGCGTCGTCAGTCCAGACCGGCCCCTACCATCCATCTCAATGACCACGACGGTATCCTCCGGATATCCGACGCGTCGGGTAAAATCACCGGTAGGTAGTCTCCCCCTGCCAGGCTCATCGTCATCACCACGAGCTTCTTGCCCCGGGGTACCTTACCGGGTCCACCATGTACCCGAAACGGTTCATCCAACTCCTCGAATCGGGTCTCCAAATCTATCAGCAAACTCATGGTGGACGACTCATACATCATGGGAAAAACCGCGCTTTTTATTTAAAAAGAGAAAGAAGAAGTTTGTATATGTTTTGCGGTTTTTCCCAAATCCAGAAAATCTCATGGAAATCCAAATCCAAAACCTCAATAGCACGTAAAAAGTGAATATATGCATGAGAATCCATGAATGCGGCATAACAATGAATAACAGTATGCATGAGGTAGCAGGTAATAACTATAATGTCTAAACTAACATATAAGGCAAGTACACTAATATCATGTCTAAACTATTAGCTAACAGGCTATGTCAAGCAATAATATTTTCTAAGGTGTACGTGACATGGCAATTACCGATGAAGATGTGTGTGAGCCGGCAAGTAAGTGTACGTGGTACATACGCATCATCGGTAATGGTGCTGGTGTCCTAACCACAAGACATCAACAGTAGAATATGAAGCATAATATAAGCATGTGATGCGGAGCAAACAACAATAATGAGCGGGAGCTGAATACTAGACGCAACGATAATTAATCTGTTTTAACCTAATATAAGTCCTACAATGGTGCCTTTTGAAATAACACGAATCGTGGGGTTTTGAAAATAGGGGCTACGGTGTTTTTAAGAAAAGATACGTTTTTTGAAATATCCGTAGGATCCCTTAGGCTGTCTTTAAAAATACGCACGATTCGTAGGCTTTGAAATAGGTAGGAACCGAATCTAATCTAACAACTAACTAAACTAAAGGGCTACGCTATAAGCTAGACTACAGGTAAGGAAACCGCCTAACATCTGAGTCGATACATATACTTACATGTATATATATTAGTCGGTGATCCCGCCTCAATAATATCATATCCGATACCATATCTATAATCAGACATCCCAAGTCAAGAGTGCGGATCGATTATCAAGATATAGCTCGTACGTAAATCCGTCGTACGGCATCCCCAAATCTGGGTACGGGTCAATATCATATTCCTCACACTATTCCTCTGGTATCCTCTTTATCCAAGATCATAGTCTAGGGTACTGACCTATGTCTAGTACAATACTAATATCCTCAATATACTCATGATCTGACTACTGATCGACAATCTCGTACAAACCGATATCTTCAGCACATATCATCATCAAGGGGTATACATCGCCCGATACGGCCTAATATCAATATCCTAGCATATTATGCCTCATAACACGATCACATGTCCACCATTTATTTATAACACTATTCACCCGTATCGCCGCCGCAAGATCCGCTATAACACCAGGACGTACCTTAAGTACGAATCCTGCCATATCACCGAGATCACAACCACAAACAAATCTCATCGACTCAGCTCAATCCCAAGTATCCTCCTCAAATCCGTATATGAACACATAGTCCCATACCCATGTGAACACATAACTATAAAGAATCCCATGAGCACATATCAATAGGAATGTATGCAAGTATGTATGTGTGTATGTGTGTGTAACACTACCCTAGGGTTCGCAACACTAAAGTAATCCAACACACCAATATCCATCCTAAGCAACGTTATTAATCCCAAATAACATATAATAAATGTTGGTGTGTATACGCATCCGTATACACCACCACGGACTGCGGGGGTGCTATACGCCATCCACCCGACTTCTCCCCGTAGATATAAATCTACTCACCTGGTCCTCGCTAGCCGGTACCGATGTCGCCACGCGCTTGCTTGTCGTCTCGAAGTCCACATGGGGGTACCTACATATCATAACGCACCATATCGCATTAAAACTAAATTCGAAATCTAAACGGCATACGAAAATCAAATCGGCACGCGTATCACGCATAGGTCCAAACCTACCGCCTACGCATGCAAGAATAGTCAAACCAACCCTCGATGTCGATGTACAAACGTCAAACCATCGAGAAAAATCCAATCACACTCATTTGCACATTCACGAACACTAATTTTAATATAAACTAGGTTAAAACTCACAAAAACCTCAATTTTGCTTAAAAAGTCATTTTTCCGAAAATCTAGCAAGCACAATTCGCCGTTTTTGTACAAAACAGGATGTTTAAATGAATGTAGCGGCCAATATATTTATTAAATATCTTAAATAAGTCGTATAAACAAATTTCCGGAATTTAATCTCATTAAATTCCAAAAATCCTAATATTCTAGTTTACAAAATACCCTTTTTAACAATTTCATAGCAAAAATGCACAAACTACAATTTAGGTTGGATTTCCATGAACTAAAGTGTTAAACTACACTTAATAAAGTTAATAATATGATAAAAACCCTAACCATATTTTTAATCTCATATTTCGAATTAAATCAAAAAAACTAGTTTGCAACAAAAAGCTTAATTTGGACATTTTTCAAGTAACTTGTAATTAACAACTAGATTAGTTTTCTACAAAACTAAATAAATTAATCCACCTCACTAAACCATACACAATCAAACACAACTCATTTCCACAACAAACCCTAACTTAGTAATCAAAACCCTTTCTTTATTTTCTTTTCTTTAAAATCCAAGTGGGGACAAAAGAGGGGGCTGCTGAATTCTTCAAGAGGGTAAGTGAATGGGGGTGTGTGGGTGTGGGTACGGGTGTGGGGTGATGAAAAATGATAAATACAATACCCCAAACATCCATTTACGCTAAAAAAAAGCCTTTTTTCTTCAATAATTTCTAAACCGTTTTGGCAAATGATTTCGTTCCAAAAAACACATGATAAAATTTTATTTAATGTTTTATGATGCACAAAATTTGTTTCAACTCATTCCAATTTGTAATTTTCCCTAATTAAATGTATTAGTGACGGCTTAAAATAATAATAAAATAATATTTTTTTCAGAAAATTTGAAATTTCACCAGCGGCTCAATAAACACCAAATAATAGCAATTACATAGCTAGAATGTGTATATTTAATTTTTATAATAAGATATTTGTATTTTGACTTTTTACAGAAAACCCTCTTATTTTACCGATTTTTTTCGAAATTTCACCGAAACGATTTTCAAAACGTTACAGAAGGTGATAATAAAAGACAACTGAATAAACCAATTCTATTTCTCCTGAACCTTGATCCATCCTCGAAGAAATCCCTCCGAGTTCGTATATAACCATACGATGGATCTATCCAATGGAAGTGGATGTCCGTAGAAAAACGGGTGTTGTGAGAAATGAAAAGGGTAAAAGAAGGAGTGGCAATGACTTATGCAACATAGACAATCCAAAAGCCAGTATTTTAAGAAGGTTTGGTCAACTTGGTCACTGAGTCATAGTCTAGGGTCGGTCAAAGGTCGCTGCCAAAGAGAGAGAAAAGAAACACTCTGCGTGCACTCTAACCTAGATCAGAATGGTTATCACTTTATCTAATCCGGAAACCTCCCACTGTCCTGTCAAATTCTCCTCCAAACCTGAAAGAAGAATCAATCGGGATCACCCGAAGAGTAAACCAACTCATCAGTGGGAATCGGGATCCAACTCTCATCGCATGATAACGTGATGGAATGCATCCACGTTACTCATACTCCAGAAGGTATGCGCATACTTGGCAAGTTTCAGTTTCTTTAGAAACTCCCGATATGATTTTTGCCTCATGCTCTTATGACCTTGGTGTTAGGTCAAAATGTCATAAGTCACATGCCAAGTTCTACCTGTCACTATCTTGTTAATTTGAATCCACCCGCACATGCCCTTGGCGTTAGGTCAAAATGGCAGAACGGCTGTCCCAAACCAACTCATCTATCTATGCAACAAATGAATACCTAGCAGCTACCAAACACTATGCCTTGGCGTTAGGTCAAAATACATAGCTTGAATACTACTGAATACCCAAAAGAAGTGACGGAGGGCTACGGCTGGTTTTTGACGAAAAACCTTTAACGTAACGAACTTGATATCGCTGAAGGAACCTGATAGCTTTTTAAAATATAGTGGCGAAAACCTTTTGCTAAAGAGGTCACTCCCGGTGAAGGGATCTCGGCTCTTTCCTCGTGGAATGAGGTGCAGGATATTCCACTGAATATCGTGATGCAAAGCAACTTGTAATCGACTATAGTGAAGTTATTACCCTGACGCAAACTTCTGCCCAAGGGGTCAGTCCCGGTGAAGGGATATCGGCCCTTGCCCCGTCGAATGAGGTGCAGGATATTCCACTGAATACCGCTATGCAAAACAAAAGGAAACGTATTTGCAATAACACTTTTTTAAATTTGTTCCAACAACTGTAAACATGTTTGTTTTCCTTTTCATTGATCAGAATCAACGCAGTCCCATCAATCAATCACACCAGAAAAGAACGAAAATAAAATGTACGTATATGCCATCCGCATTCGTCACTGGGTCCCGTCATCACCCGTTAGGTTACTTAACTAACGACAGAGCGGGGACTGGACTAGCGCGGGTGTAAAACATATACAACATCTAATAGTATATAAACCAATATACAATAATCGCTCCAGGCGTGATAATATGCAACATTACAGAAAAGTAATAAGCATCACAAAACAATACAGATAATCTAGGATCCCCGAGTTTCACAGAGCCGCTGCTAAAACCCGACGTTCCCCTGGTCGTGTGGATAGCCTGTGCAATGAAACCTAGACCCCTACGGGTGCGGCAAGTTACCCGCCAAAACCTGAAGCGAGGCAGCCCCTTACAGCAAAGTGAATGGACCACCCTGCACTCCACGGAATCCGGTAGCTTGAGCACCACTCCTTGGGTCAACCTGTACCCCCTACGAGTGCGGCGAATAGTCTGCCAATTTTAGAGTAAGGCCCCTCTGCTTCTCAAAGCCATGAGATGCGGACCCGTTTCCCTCCAGAACCCGGCTATCCGTGCACTCCGTCGCGGGGTAAAACCTAGTACAGAAATGAAAAATATGTACAACGGGTACATCGACCTCGACCCGGTCGTGCCCCAAAAGAATATTATACAACAGGCAGTGACGGCAGTCCACATGTTGGACGCTCGCCTCGCAATATCAAATGTACAAATAAATCCAAACTGCACTACTATTGCACACTGCTATCCACCACGACAAATCCGCAACATCACAGCACAACACAGAACATCAACGCGAATGTCACGTTCGCAAACCCGTCTAAAAGAACTATAGCAATCCGACGCGGTTTACCGATCAAATGACATTCCCGGTTGGAGATATAATGTAAGCACTGTAAACTAACATGTTTAAACTTCGATCGACTAAATATCACAAAGTGGGCCCCACGAACATCTGTTGAACAGTAACAAAATCTGGGCCCAAAAGATATATACCAAAAACCCCAATTTCCATACAAGAACCCACTGTAAAAATTTGGGGCGACGATCTCACAGAATGGCCGCGGATGCGCGGTCAAACCATAGGTTTGACCGCGATTCCGCGGCGTTCTTGTCGAATCACATGCCCAAATTTGTACGGTGTGCTTATAAAACCCTGCTGAATTTTCTGTGATATGTAAAATTAATTTTAGAACCCTTTAAAATTCAACAGAAACTCAGAACTTGAATTTTGCGGTTTTCGATATCCGGTTCGATCGATATTTTAAACGCGTTAGCACAAGTTAGTAAAGCAAAATGGTGAGGCTCTGATACCACTGTCAGTCTACGTTAGCGCCCCGGCCGTCTACAGACGCCAAATGCGGAACAAAAACTTTTTAACTGGCGCTATCGTATACTTCAACCCGGATCTGCCATTATTGCTAAACTAACAAACTGTAAAGAGAGTAGAAAGGTTATACCGAATGATTCGAGTCCTTCGTTCTTTAACCATCATCCCACGCTCCGTTGCGGCTTCTCCGATCTCGTCGATCTCCGATCTCCTCGTCCAGGTGGCACCACGTCAACGATTCTTTAAACGGGTTCCCGCCTCTCACTCGAGGCAACTCGGTCGTCAAGTTTGCTAAAAGAGACGACCAAGATTGATGTAGAGAATGAGTATAAGACTTTGTCTCGTTCCGTCCAAAGCTATGGACGAACGGTTAATGAAGTTGCCAATTGATTCGGGTGATGGAATGAAATGAGCAATGAAATTTCCATACACCCCAAAACTATCATAATCTTTTCATCAAATGAATCAAGTGAGAGAGTGAGAGGGGGAAGGGGCCGGCCATCTTATAGGAGGTGGGGGGAGGGTGAGTGTAGGAGGAGGGAGGTGACTACAAGAACAAATATCATGTGTGAACACAAAGTGTGAACACATAGTGTGAACACAAAGTATGAATACATTAAATGCAACCAATGAAACATCAACACCATTCAACCTAGTCACCTCTTCTAGAAACTTCTAGAACCTTCCACACTCATCTCAAGAAAAGATAAATCCGTCATTAACCGAATGTTAAAAGACGGCTGATAGAAAACTGGAAACTGGCAACTTCCAAAAGTGACCCCGAAACGAATTTCAGGATAACCCCGTAACTATATAAATATACCCGCATTTGTATTACGACCGAATACAAATGCAACTGAGACAAAGATATTATATCTACTCAATATAATACTCGGATCCTGCTTAAACCAAAGCCGACCAGTATCATCTGCCCGAAATCTGACACGTGCGTAAACGCACGTACATTTTCCGAACCCTACCATAAAACCATACGGCCTCTACAACGTTTCGCCCGAACTTGGGAAACTGTCTGTAGGGGACTCTAATGACTCGTCAGTACCCTGGCAGTGGGTTTAACCACAAACCGTCAGCGGCACTAGTTATGCGTAATGGCTGCCCATGGACTGACCTCAAGGGAGGCCGATGAGCGAACTCATCCGGAAACCATACTGAGCCTAACAGTGACAATGTATATACAGTCCGGTCCATTCGTTAATGAGTATCGCATATCTGCCTAGGGGGCTAGTAACGTCAGACCCCAAATAGCAGTATAAGTCGTGTCGGAGTGTAGCCCAATAACACCCTGAGATACTACTGGAGTACCTACCAGTAAATCTCCTGCCACGACCGTGGGCTATGTGTAATGGCTCTCCTAAACACAACACGATCTCGCCCCCAATACCGGGAGAGACGAATCTCCTGCCGATCCGCTCACGTGCCTCCATGTGGCTCGGGACTGTACCCAAAAGCTACCTGTTTGCACGACTCCTTTGAGGCGTGGTAGGGTAGAAATCAAAGCACAGTGGGAACTCACACGAGACAAATGACGACCTCAGGTCGATGAACTAACCTGTACACATGTCACCAGGGAACTGCTATCTGACGATAGGTATAGTACTAATTAGCAGATTCCCGGCGAGTACTGTCCGGTGTACTCATAACCCAATGAGCACCTGTATACATCTTAGGTGATCCAACTGACACCAGTGGCTTGTGAGACCAGCCACCGCCCCTCGTCGGGGTCTCGACTGTATACACTAATCTACTCCGGAGTATCGATGCCCTGTCTCGAAACTCCCACGACTAGGGACCACAATTAAGGATATGCGTATAAACTACCCAACTCTCACGTATATGATCGCCATCATACTGTTGGTAGTAAAGCAAGATCCTAAGGGCTCTATCAAAGTGTAACATGTAATCAGTCACCTGAACATGTACACGACTGATAAAGGCAAATCAGATAGCATACTATCATCTTGAGTAAGACTGTCCTACCGGTATAGGTCCTCCGCAATCATTGCAATCACGTACCTGCAATCCAATAATTGACTCTGAGGGCACTATCTCCAACAAATACCAACCAACAGTTCCCGACGAGTCCTGTCCAGTGTACTCGTAACCTAACGAGTACCTGCATACTATCTCAAGTATGACGTACTGACGGCTGTGGGACAGACAGACCGGACTGTACGAAGATTGTCACATCAGGCTCAGTAGGTGTTCAGATGGGTTTCCTCATTGTCCTTCTTATCGACATATACCTAGGAACCGTTACGTACAGCTAGTACCGCTTGCGGCCTGTGGTTAAACCCACTGCCAGCGTAAGTGTCGAGTCTTTAGAGTCCCACACAGAGAGTTTCCCTGCTTCAGGCGAAACGATATAGAGGTCGTATGGTTTTACGACAAGGTTTAGACACATACGTGTATTTATGCACCTACGATGTTCGAACAGTTTTTACTAGTGGGCTTTAGTTTAAGCCAGATTCTAGTATTGGATTATTGGATTTATACAGTCTCAGTATTTCCGTGTTTTCACGGATGGGAGGGGCATTCTCGTAATTTGTCGAGAAGCTTCTAGAAAAAAGATGAGGTGGAGAGCTTAGGTGTTATTTGCATTAAATGGATTAGTGACTCATGAGATGAATCATCCAAATGAGTTAATGAAGCATTTATTGCTTAATGACTCATGAGATGATTCATTGTATGTATTAAATGAAGCATGGTTGTTAATATCAAATAATGATTTATTTGATATTCTTTATGCTTCATCATATATTGAAATGATACATAATTCATATCATTCTCACTTTCACATTATCTCTCCTCAAGTTCTCTCTCTTCAAAGAACTAACCCTAATCCTCTCATGTGTTGAGATACTAGGGTTAGCAAGACTAATAGATCCCTAATCCTCTTCTATATCCTTTAGGTTACTTTGATTAGCACTCATAGCCACCTAGTTACCTCAAGTGAGATGTTAAAGCTTGGAGAAGTAGCTCTCGGGTGGATCTTCTCTCACATGGAGGAGGCCGACGAGGAGGTGAACTACAAGAACAAGAAGGACTTGAATCATTAGGTATAATCATCTATCATAGTAGCAAATCACTTCTATATAGTTGTTAGTTAGGGTTTAGCAAAGATCCATAAAGTTAGTCGATGTTAGTTTAAATAAAATGATTGTTTTACCTATTCCGCCTCCCCGCATCATGTGGGGTTTCTAACATCGACTTACATTTATATCACTAAATCCAGCCATCGACGTTTAGCGCCATATGGGCAATTCCCCCATAGATGTTAAATCAACTCACCGATGATCTCGAGCTAGGTGAATCCAATCACCCCATTCCCTTTCTTTGTAGCGCCCGAAGTCCCCAAAATAGATCCTAATATTGCATCAAAACATAACAAGTGCAAATTAGAAACTTCCCGATAATACACGCAAACAACACTTAAATCAACGTGCCGACTTCCACAAGCTAATTAAGTGTTAGCTTAGTGGCGAACGTGCGTAGCAACACGCTAAACCAACCCAAGTGCTGCTAACTATACGAAGTACAAAAACCGTGTCGGATATCCGTATCGCGCGTTGCTGAAACACTAGAAACTAGCAAAGTGCTTCCAGATTTTGCCTATAGTCAATATAGGAAAATCAAGCAGTACCAAACACCCAGAATAAGCTACAGACACCCCCCCTAAAAATCACAACTCCCTAGGTGCCCAAAATACCGACGTCGCCGGATTTTACCTATATCTCGCCGGTTCGACTAAGGGAGTTTGGGTCCGGGTTTCAGGTGTACTCTCAGGGCCTCTAACACTATACTACTGTATTACTAGATTTTACCGTAAACTAACTTAGGGATAGCAGATCCCAGAGACACCAAAACATTTACAAAAATACGATATTTGCACAAAACCGTAACTTTAGCGTTTTAAAACTGAAATTAATAACCATACAACCTCCTTAGAGCCTAATAAGGGTATAAAGATCACTACCTCTCCAAAACTTGGGGAAAATCCTAGCTTTCCAAGCTCCAAGTCATCAAAAAGGCTTTAGCATGAATTGTGAAGGTTTTGTGAATTTAGGTTGGAGATTTCGCTTTGGTTTGTGATGAAATCCTATAAATCCAGTAGAGAACTTGATGTGAAGTGAAGGAGGAAGAAGCAACTGAGTTAGGGTTAATAATTGAGAGAGTGAGGTGAGAATGAGAGATATTGTGAAGGAATAAGTGTATATGTGTTGTGAGGTGAGTGTATGTGAGTGTGAGAGAATGAGGTGAGTGTAGGTGAGGGTTACACTCACTCTCCCCCTCATTAAGGCCATTGATGGCAGCCATCCCCCTTCCCATATCAAGAATTCAAATCTTCTTTCTCTTCTAATCCCTTCTATTCTCTTTTCTTTTCTTTATTTTTAAACAATAACCTTTATTTGAATAATTTAAATAGATAAAGTGTTAAATTTTGCATAACATGATAAAAAAAAAAGAGAGGGTTAAGTGTGACATGACTATATGAGCATGGTTAACACCTCTTAAACCCCAATTCAACATGCACATATGTGTGCACGTATAAAAATAAATTAAATAAATTATCAATTAATTAAATAAAATATGAAGAAAATATTTATTAGTTAAATTTCATTAAAAACCCGTATTATCGCTTAATTTACACTATCCGCATTCTAAAGTGTTACACTTCTAATCCTAGGATTCCTCGCAACCTTAGAGAAGGTAATGATAAAAGACGACCCGAATAATCATATTCAATATCTCCTGAATCAGAAACCATTCTCGAACTGGAACTAGCTCCTTCGAGTTCGTATTTAACTATACGATAGCGTATCCAATAAATATGGATCTTCGTAGTGAAACGGAATGTTCCGGAGAAATGCAAAGGTGAAGTAGGAGTGGCGATGATATACGCGGCTTCGTTGTGAATGATAGCAGTCGCAATTTCCTTTTGTCCTCTTTCAAATCCCTTTTTATGTCTTTACTTATTACCTTTTGTACGCCACACTTAGGCTGATTGGTTTTCCTCCTTCTCTACCCTTCGGCACTTTCCATGGTTTGGAAGAAGACTATCCAATAAGCGTAATAGATGTACTCTCCTAAATACCAGGAGCCCTCGCAAGCTGAGAGAAGGTAAAGAGAAAAGACAACTGAATAGTCCTATTCTATTTCCCTAGAACCGGAAACCATCCTCGAACTGGAACAAGTTCTTTCGAGTTCGTATGTAACTATATGATGGCATATTTAATAAATGTGGATCTTCATAGTGATATGGAATGTTCCGGAGAAATGCAAAGGGTAAAACTAGGAGCGGCAATGATATATACGACTATGACAATCCAAAAGCCAAAGTGTTTTAAGAAGGTTCGGTTAACTTGGTTCATGAGTTTTAGTTTTAGGTCGGGTCATGGTCGCTGCCAAAGAGAGAGAGAAAAGAAACACTCAGCGTGTACTCTAACCAAGATTAGATTGGTTATTCACTTTATCTAATCAGTATGGCTCCTACTGTTTCCTCTAATTCTCCTAAGGAGAATTAGTCAGGATCATCTAAAATCACCCGAGGAGTAACACCTACTCATCAGTGGGAATCGGGATCCAACTATCATCGCATGATAACTTGATGGAATCCACTCAAGTCACCACGCTCTAGAAGGTATGCACATGCCTGGCAAGTTTCCTGTATGTTTGAAACTCCCGATTTGATTTTTACCCAAAGAACTTATGACCTTTAGTTTGGCCAACAAATCATAACACACAAGTCAAGTTCTATCCGTCATTATCCTGATTGATTTAGACCTACCCGCACACACCCTTGACTTTGGCCAACAAAGTGGTACGACTGTCCTAAACCAATGCATATCCATGCTACGGACAAGCAACACACAGCTACCATTCACGATGCCTTGACTTTGGCCAACAAACACCCATGAATACTATGTGCTACTTATCCGAAATGACACAGGGCTACGGCTGGTTTTTGGCGAAAAAACCTTTAACGTAATAAAGTTGATATCGTTGAAGAAATCCAAGTGGTTTTACAAATATATAATGGCGCAAACTTTTTCTAAAGAGGTCACTCCCTGTGAAGGGATCTCGGTTCTTTCCTTGTCGAATGAGGTGCAGGATATTCCCTATCGAATACCACGATGCAAAGGAAAAGAATCGATTATAGTAAAGTTATTATGATGACGCAAACTTTTGCCCAAGGGGTCACTTGTAGGGTTACTTAGCATGATAGCAAGGTTTCGGGAGGTATCGTCCATGCCATTTTCAAAAAATTTCCATGCTACTTAAGCCTAACCCTAGAATCTTAACTTGAGAATTAGACAATACAATATGTAAACTATTTTACATCTAAGTGAATATGGAATACAACCTTTATAGACTGGTCCTTCACTTCAAATGCTCCGTGTAGATGTAATACCCCATGTGGAGTTGGGGCTGAATACCACATACCCCGTGAGAAGTGAGATGTTATCCGGTATTGAGGTGGGGATGTAACAGATACGGATGCACACGGGGACCCACCAGAACAATAGGGAGTATCAAATTCCATTCCGAAAGAGGGCATGATCTGAACTATAAATAGAATGATACCACTCTTATAACACAGAGACGCCTTTTGGATGAATCAGAAGTCCGGAGTTTGAAAAATCCGCAGTTAAGCATGCTTGAGCCAGAGAAATTCTGGGATGGGTGACCTACTGGGAAGTAGCCCCGAGTTCATTCAAAGGGACAAAACCGTGCGGTTTCGGCCAGAGCGGACAATACCATCTGCGTTTGGGGATGGGTCGTTACAAATATGGTATCAGAGCCGGTCCCTCAAAAGTAGGTCTGTGGTTCGAGGACGAACCATTGTTCTAAGTGGGGTGAAATGTAAATACCCCAGGTGGAGTTGGGGCTGAATACTACCTACCCCGTGAGAAGTGAGATGTTATCCGGTATCGAGGTGGGGATGTGACCGATACGGATGCACACGGAGACCCACCAGAACAATGGTGGGGAGTATCGAATTCCATTCCGATAGAGGGCATGATCTGAACTATAAATGGAATGATACCACTCTTATAACACAGAGGAGCTTTTTGGATGAATCGGAACTCTGGAGTTTGAAGAACTCCGTAGTTAAGCGTGCTTGAGCCAGAGAAATTCTGGGATGGGTGACATATTGGGAAGTAGCCCCGGGTTCATTCAAAGGGACAAAACCGTTCGGTTTCAGCCAGAGATGACAATACCATCAATGTTTGGGGGTGGGTCGTGTCAGTAGAAGTCCCTTCGCTCCAAGTAGTGGTGATCCGGACTCTCCGTAGGCTCCACTAGTTGAAATGAACGAGCTTGCTCAATGATCTTCGAGGCCGAAGATGATCTACCTTGAGGGGACACCAACTCAAGCTACATCTTCACTAATTAGGGATTAGTAAAGATAACATCCTAAATTAAATGGCTAATCTTGTAGAAGATGATGAAGTAAGATTTTTGCACACTTTAGAATTAATTTTCTCACTCTATTTCTTTTCCTCGCCAAAACCTAGAGAGCTTTTTCGTGTTGAAGATGAAGATGAAGAGAATAATTGATGAGAGAGTGAATGGAAACCATGGGTGAGAAATATCTCATATAACCCTTATAGAGACATAACCATGGCTAAAGATTAAGGTTAGCTTAATAAATATCTAATGCAAGACAAATTTAGTGGACTAAGTCAATGGTTTCCACAAGCTTCCAAAGCTTGCAACCATGCTTAAATCCCACCAATTTATATTTGCATTAAATAAATAAAACCCTAATATATAATCTAAAACATGGTGTGAGTCTCATACACCCATGTTGCATGTATAATCAAGCATGACAAAAAGAAAACACAAATAATATATATCACATATATATTAAGTGTGCACATGTGAGAAAAGAAAGGTATAAGTGACCAAATATTAGTTAATATAATTTATCATATCAAATATACAATTATACATTAAATTATTAAAGCAACACTTGATTTAATAATCCGGCTATATCACATATAACCGACTAATATTATATGTATCAACTTATCGAATCAATACTTAATTTGATAACCCGGCTATATCAGATATAACCGACCGATATCACATATCGCGAGAATAGAATACGGTATCACATACTCGTATTAATCTCGGTCCCGCACATATCACATATGTGCTCCTACTTCGTTTTTCTTGAGCCATTAAACCTCTGTATAGGACTCTAAAGACTCGTCAATACGCCGACAGTAGGTGATGATCATATCAAGCACCCACAAGCCGTCAGCGGTACTAGCTGGACGTAATGACTACCCGGGTAATGAGCGATCAGAAGAACAACAAGCAAGCATGCTCATACTCCTGTAAAGCTTGTCAGTAACACTGCTGTACTGTCCGGTCTCTTCGTATGATATGTCGCATATCCAGTCTAGGGGTGGTAAACGTCAGACCCCAGTAACCGATAAGTCGTGCCGATATGAGGCTCATAACGGGTCTAGAAACTATTGATAACACTTACCAGTAGATCTCCGTATCAGCCCTGGCCAGGGACTTCCAATTATAGCCAATCGAGCACAGCGCAACATCAACCCCCAATACAGGGAGAGACAAAACCCCTCCTATCGCTCATTGCCTCCATGTGATTCGGGACTGTACCCAAAAGCCACCATTTTGCACGTTCTCTTGAACGTGGTAAGGTGGAAATCAAAGCAAAGTGGAATCACACAAGACTTTATAACGATCTCGGGTCTACAGACTAACCTATACCAGTGTCACCAGAGAACTGCTATCTGACGATAGGTATAATACCAACTAGGAGTTCTCGGCGAGTCTGTTCAGTGTACCCAGTCCCCGCTGAGCACCCGCATACCATCTTTGATTTCAAACACCAATGAATGTAGGATCATCCATCGCCCATCATATGGGTCAAGAAGCGTATACTCTAGCCTACTCTGGAATATCGATGCCCTGTCTCGATACACCCTCGACTAGGAACAATTAAAGGATGTACTTATGGACTACCCTGGCCCCACTAGTATGATCTCTATCATAGTCCTCGTAGTCAAGTACACATCCTAAGGGCTTTATCAACATGTGAGAGCAAGACAGTATCATAATACAAGTCTACATGTTAAGACAAAGAGCAACCAGATAGCATACTATCATTTCGAGCAAGAAAGTCCTCTCTATATATATCCAAGCATTCACTATAATATACATCATATGTACAATAATGGCCTCTAGGGCATATACATAACTAACAATCTCCCACTTACACTGAGGCCAGTTGTTGTAGTATCTCATACCCAACATCCCGAAGAGTCTCTCAAATTGTATCTGGGGTATAGCCTTCGTGAGTGGATCCGCTGTGTTGTTCTTCATGTTAACTCTCCTGACCTCGATCTCCCGGCGATCAACTATCTCCCGGATCAAGTGATACCGCCTCAGAATATGCCTGGATCTCTGATGGGGCCTGGGTCCTTGGCCAAAGCCACAACAACATTGTTATCACAATACAAAGGTATTGGATGCTCGATGGACGGAACCATACCAAGTTCGTTTATGAACTTCTTCATCCAGACATGCTCTTTGACAGCATCGTTGGCAGTGATGTATTCAGCCTCTATCATCGAGTCTGCCACGGTTTCCTGCTTGGAACTCTTCCAACAAACCGCCCCTCCATTGAGGGTGAAGACAAATCCCGAGACCGACTTAGACTCATCCTTATCACTCTGGAAGCTTGAATCGATAAAGGACTCCACTTGGAGTTCACCGTTACCATACACCAAGAACATCTTTTTAGTCCTTCTCAAGTATTTGAGAATGTTCTTCACAGCTGTCCAGTGATTCTCTCCAGGATCTGCTTGATACCTACTCAATACACTTAGTGAGTATGCTACATCGGGTCTAGTACATAGCATCGCGTACATGATAGAGCCTACTGCCGAAGCATAGGGTATCCTTTACATGTGAGCTCTCTCCAAATTAGTGTTGGGAGACATCTCTTTAGAGAGAGTGAGTCCTGTGATCGTGGGTAAATTACCATACTTGGAATCTTCCATACTAAATCTTTTTAGTATGGTGTCAATGTAGCTGGATTGGGACAATCCCAGTATCCGTTTAGATCTATCTCTATCGATCTGAATCCCCAAGATGTAGGAGGCATCACCTAGATCTTTCATTGAGAATCTTTGTGATATGTAGAGCTTGACCGAGTGCAGAATTGGAACATCATTTCCTATCAAGAATATGTCATCCACGTACAATACGAGGAAGTCAACCTTACTTTCTCCCACCTTCTTGTATATAAAAAGCTCATCTACGTTTTTGGTGAAGTCAAACTCTTTAACAACCACATCAAAACAGATGTTCCAACTCCGTGATGCCTGCTTTAACCTGTAGATGGATTTAAGCAGCTTGCACACCTTTCCGCTGCTCCCACTGTCCACGAAGCCCTCTGGCTGAGTCATGTACACGCTCTCTTCTAAATCACCATTTAGAAAGGCGGTCTTAACATTCATTTGCCAGATTTTATAGTCATGGTATGAAGCAATGGCAAGTAAGATCCGGATGGACTTAAGCATGGTCACTGGAGAAAAGGTTTTATCATAATCCACACCTGGTCGTTGACGAAAACCTTTTGCAACAAGTCTAGATTTGAAAGTCTCAACTTTTCCATCTACACCAAATTTTTTCTTGAAGATCTACTTGCTCCCGATGGGTTTTACCCCTTGAGGAGCATCTTCCAAAGTCCATACTTTGTTGGTGTACATGGATTCCATCTCAGATCGCATTGCATCCAGCCATTTCACAGAGTCCCCACTCGTGATGGCCTGCTCGAAGCTAGGTGGGTCATCATCTTCCATGATGCAATCCTCTCTCCCACAATCAATGAGAAAACCGTAGTATCTCTCAGGTGGATGAGGAACCCTACTAGATCGGCGGAGAGGCTGAGGTTCGTTGGGAACTACTGAATCCTCTGGTTCCACCAAATCTTCTGTTGCAGTTTGTGTAGCTGGAATTTCTTCCAGTTCTACCTCATTGCCACTAATTTCGTTCATAAGAAAACCCTTTTCTAAAAGGTGGCATGCCGAGAAACAAACACCTTTTTTTCCTCGGAGTGGTAGAAGATATACCCCCGCGAATGTTTGGGATATCCAATAAACATGCACAGAACAGACCTTGCCTCGAGCTTGTCTGGATTTTGTGTCTTCACATAGGCCGGACAACCCCATATCTGAATAAAATTAAGATATGGCCTATTCCCATTCCATATCTCATAAGGAGTGGTAGGCACTGATTTGGTTGGAACTCTATTCAATAGGTATGCTGCTGTCTCAAGCGCCTAACCCCAAAAGGAAATAGGCAACTCAGCAGTGCTCATCATAGAGCGCACCATATCTAATAGGATGTGATTCCTCCATTCCGATACACCGTTGTGCTGTGGTGTATGGGGAGGACTAAGCTGAGAGAGAATCTCATTCTCTTTTCAATAGTCCAGGAACTCATTGTTCAAGTATTCTCTTCCCCGATCAGATCGAAGGATTTTAATACTTTTACCCGTCTGGTTCTCGACTTCATGCTTATATTCTTTGAATTTCTCAAAAGCTTCAAACTGTTGGATATAGTGCCCTCAAAGTCAATTATTGGATCACAGGTACGTGATTCCAATGATTGAGGAGGACCTATACCGGTAGGACAGTTTTACTCAAGATGATAGAATGCTATCTGGTTTGCCTTTATCATCGTGTACAGCTTTAGGTGACGTTACTGTTCACTATTACACGTTGAAAGAGCCCTTAGAATTCTTGCTTGACTACCAACAGTATGATGGCGATCATATACGTGAGAGTTGGGTAGTCCATAAACACATCCTTAAAAGTGGTCCCTAGTCGTGGGAGTTTCAAGACAGGGCATCGATACTCCGGAGTAGACTGGTGTATACAGTCGAGACCCCGATGAGGGGCGGTGGCCGGTCTCACAAGCCATTAGTGTCAGTTGGATCACCTAAGATGTATACAGGTGCTCATTGGGTTATGAGTACACCGGACAGGACTCGCCGGGAACCTGCTAGTTGGTATTAAACCTAGCATCAGATAGCAGTTCCCTGGTGACATGTGTACAGGTTAGTTCATCGACCTGAGGTCGTCATTTATCTCGTGTGAGTTCCCACTGTGCTTAGATTACTACCCTACCACGGCTTAAAGGAGTCGTGCAAATAGGTTTTAGTTGGGTACAGTCCCGAGCCACATAGAGGCAGTGAGCGGATCGGCAGGGGATTCGTCTCTCCCGGTATTGGGTGTGAGATCGCGCTGTGTCTAGGAGAGCCTGTAACGTTTTAAAAATAATTAAATAAATAATTAAATGAATAAAATTGTTTAAGTGAAATTTTTGATTTTCGGTAAAGTAAAATGTATTTTTCGTAAAACTAAACCGTGATTGTTTTTCATTATAATTTCAAAAATACCTATTTTAATTATGTAATTACTAGTAAATAGTGTTCATTTAGCAACTTATAAATTTTTAGTTTAATTAAATATTTTTCCTAAATTAATTATTTTAAATATTAACATAAGCTTTATTTTTACACTAAATTAGTGTAAATTACAAATTTGAATGGTTTTAATTTGTAAAAATGAACCATGGCATATTAGAATTTAGTGTGTATCATGCAAAATTTATTTGCAAATTTTTCCAAAGTTCTAGAGTTTTCTTGGGTTGTTTTAGCAAAGAAATAAAAGAAAATGAATATGTTCATGAAAAGACATTAAATGAGATATCAAGTGATGAAACTTCTACACAATTCCTCACTCTTTTCCTTCTCTCCCCTCACTCCCTCTCATGGCCGGCCACACCCCCATGGCAGCCCCCCCCCATTTTCATTTTTATTTTAACTCCAAAAATCATCAAAAATCCTCCAAAATTCAATAAAAATTGCACAAAATCCTAATAAATTCCTACCCTTTGTTCTTTGCTCTTCTTTACATGGATTTTTGAGTGGGAAAGCATGCATTTTGGAGGCTCATTTTCATGTTTGGACTTTAGGTTGTGAAGGTATAAATCTTTCTCTTTTGATTTATTTCTATTAGATGTTTCTTTTAAAGCATAATTAGATTTATTAAATTAATTCTAGTTGCAAACTTTAAAATTCAAGTTAGGGTTTGAAAAATCAAGTTGTGATTTTTATTAATTAATTAGGGTTATAATAACTAGTTTAACCTTTTTAGAAGTGGAAATTCTTGTATGGATGATATATTGTAAATTGTTATCCAAAATTGATTTAATTATGCTATTTAGCTAACTAGTTTTTTATAAAATGTAATTGTGGGAAAAAGAAAATTCTAATTAAGGTTGCTATCATTAGATTGTAGTTTTAGTGAGAATATTAGCATGTTAATGGAAAGAAAAACTTAGTTTGATCATTAGTTTCTTTTGGTAACTGGAAAATACTAATAAAATGCTATTTTTGTAAACTAGATTTTGGAAATTCCTAAATAAATGAGATTAAAAATATAATTATGGTTTCATTATATCATTATCATCATGAATTGTAGTTTAATACATTAATTCATGCAAAATCAAGTTTTGTTGTGGAATTGTGACATTTTGCTTGTAAAATTTTGAAAATTGCTAATGGTTGCAAACTAGAAATTACAAATTAATACAAATTTGTGTAATAAAAATATAGTAATGGGTTGTATAGTCTAGTTATGCTATTTAATGAGTTTTATGACTATTGGTTTCATTTAAATGTCAAGTTTTGAAGAAAAACGGTAAATTGGCATTTTCGGGTTTTACGAAATTGGACGGTTTGATCGATTTTTAGGGTTTCGATGGATTTAATCATGTTATATATTATAAGTAACGAGTTTTAAAACTATGAGTTATTTGTTGATGTTATCTCGATCCATCGGAGTTTGTACGCCGATATCGAGCGATATTTGGTTCTTTTGCGTGGACGGGACATAGGTTTTAACCTATGCTTGTTCCATTGCGTCATTTTGACTTTTGTATGTAATTCAGTTTACGATACTATTTATATGTTTGCGTTTAGGTACCCTTCACGTGGACTGCGGGCGATGAAGAGGAGGATGGCGACACCGTCTTCGGCAGACATGGACCAGGTGAGTAGATGCATATCTACGAGGGGAAGTCGGGTGGATGGCGTTTAGCACCCCCGCAACATAGAATAGGAATAGTACTTCTTGACATTAGGAAGCCAGATGTGACCCAAGATTCTTAATGAGTAGGACCCTAGTAATGACCCTAGGCTGGACTAGACTGATTTAGGAAGACCATACCAGAGGATGAAAACCTTGGGAGAGGTTCGTAGGTTTCAGGTAGAAACACACACGCACACACTGAAACTCGACATGGTGTATACGTGTATGTGTGTGTATATATATAGGACTAGGTATTGGTATATATATACAACACGTATATGGGATACATTGATGTGATATGATATCCGAGGTATGATGAAACAGTATAACTGGGCTTGATGCCGTGATTCTTGACTATACAGTCGTATTAAAGTGTTAGCGGATCATTAGAGAATGAGATAATGAACATGTATACATAAATTATAATGGGTGGTGATGATATTGAGGTACATGGGACTCTAAAATAGTACCCGGACTGTAACTTGTGACTGATCACGATATGATATATGTAGGACTTGATTCCGATATCATATAGGTGTGACTTGATGACGATATGATATCAGTATGACTTAATCACAATATGATACATATGACATGATATTTCTGAGGATAAATTAATGAGGTATATTTATGATGGCAATGTTATATAATTGATGTATGCGATTACATCATATCACCTTCATCATGACATGTGTTGATGATGATATTATACGAATGATGAGACACGTAGGTGATATTTGACCCGTACCCCGATATTGGGATGCCGTACGATGGATTTTACCGTATGAGGCAAAGATGTGATGATTGATCCGCACTCTTGATTTGAGGAAGTCATACTATGTACGTGACGCTATTGAGGCAGGATCGCCGACTATTAGAGATATGGACTCAGGCTTTAGGTGTACTTCTATCGACCAGTTCTTAGGTTTAGTTTTCCTTGGGGGGTTAGATGGACACTAGGTTAGGTTCGAGTCATATAGTGGTAGTGGTAATTGTATATCAAATGAGTGGATAACACACATCCGTCTTTACTTTCTCACTGTAATTATAATGTTGCATGTTCATACATATGTTGCTATAATCAGTATAAACCTTACCTGTTAGGACACCAGCACCATTACCGATGATGCGCATATTCCACGCACACTTATTTGCCGGCTCACACACATCATCATCGGTAATTGCTATGTCACGTACAATTTAGATTATATTATCTTTTATTAATAGAATCAGTTAACAACTAGACCGATATAATGTTGTGATTACTCTCTGATGTTAGTATAGACCTGGTATTTATTACTTAGACATTCATGGATTCATATTTTCATGTTATCATGCAGTATCATGGGCATATGCCGACATTTATCATATACTTACTCATGATTTTAAGATTTGGATTTTTATGAGATTTCTGGATTTTTGGGGAAAACCGCAAGAATATATAAAAACTTTTCTCTCTCTTCTCTTCTCTTTTTAAAATAAGATGCGGTTTTCTCGTGATGTATGTGTCGTCCACCATGAGATTTCATGTTTTCTGATGGATTTTGAGACCCGATTCGAGGAGTGGATGAACCATCTCGGGTACATGGTGGGCCCGGTATGGTACCCCCGGGCAAGAAGATCAAGTTGTAGACGATGAGCCTGGCAGGGGAAGGCTACCTACCGGTGATGTCTGGCGCGGCGGATATCCGGAGGATACCGACCGTTGTCGTGAGATTTGATGATATGGGCCGATCCGGACTGACGGAGCCCGAGATATTGAGACTATGAGACATTGAGGTTATGAGGTATTGAGACTCGAGATTTACATGTTTTGTGTCGATGATTGACACGGATTTCATGGATTTCATTGTTGATATTTCAGATTTCTATACACATTTTACAATGATAACAGCTAAAGATTTCTTATACAGATATATCTGGATTTCAGGATTGATTATTTTACATTCATGGTGCATGCATATCCATTCATATGACATAGTATTATATGAGGCACTGACACGAGCACGGAGTATCTGCACTTACACGTAGTATTTCCCTGCTATTACTAGATGATTGGGATAAAGTAGTGTATTATTATGACCTAGGATAGCGTCGTGCATTCGATTTCTTTTCGTAGATGTCTTCTACTCATGAGTTGGCAACTCACCCCGTTGTGCCAAATTTTATTACAGGTTCGATGTACAGGTTTCCCTGGCAGCTTGCTGGCACATCGTTTCTTTCAGGGTGATTTGCACGGTAGGTTGGTTCACTTGTATCTGAACCACCATTGTATTTTTATTCATTCATTTGTATCTAGTAAGCTCCATCAACCATACTTGTATTACTTGATAAGTTTATTGGACCAGTCTTTTATTTCGGATCTTAGAGTCGCGTATGTATTATTCTGATCTGGTGGTTTTGTTTTCTTTTGAGTTTTGAGCCTCGCCCTTTGGCGTTGTATATTATTATGCTTGTTGTGGTTGTTTCTGCCTGTTGGCGTTGAGCTAGCTCCCGTTTGGGGATGCTTTTTACTGTTTATGTATATTATACTTGTTGTACCCGTTTGGGGCCAGTTTTTACAGAGGAGACTCTGCCGAAATTTTTGGGAAAATTTGCTGATGCTTTTAAACTTGTTTTCTTTTTCTTCTTCTTCTTCTTTTATGGTTTAGATTTCTGGGCTTCGGCTTACTTAGGTTACGTGGCGCCTCTTGACGCTTCGTAATCTAAGAGCTGGTCACGTTCCGTACTTTCGGGTCGTGACAAAGTTGGTATCAGAGCGCTAGGTTTAACCTTGTATAGGTCTAGGTGACCCTTGGTTGATGGAGTAGGTGACTTAGGTAGAGTGACGTACCGTTGGTATGATCCGCGGCATACTTACGATACGCTACTCTGCTTAAGGAACCTTAGGATGTACATTTGTTTGCACCGTATTTCATTCGTTCCTTTGATCTATCTTCGTCGATGTCGGAGGGTGGTTTCTGTTACCACGGGCGCACGGGCAGAGGGAGCTGCGGCTCGAATGCGATAACCATTAGAGTATTGGTTATTCTTGAGGATTGAAGCATTGTTTAGCGTGCGGATGAAGGGTATTCAAATGACGTCCGGATGAAGTTAAAGGGTTCGAACGATTATCAGAAAACCATTTTCCCAAGTTTAAGGTATTCGGAAGAACATGCAGGTATTTCGATGGACCCTCTAGAAGAATGAAACCCTAACTCGACATAATGACCACGAGAACGCCCTTGAACCTTAGGGTTTACGGCAGTTCCGCGGTGCCATTAGTGAGGCTTGGGTTTGCCCTTCTACGGTTGGACCATCGATGCTGGGGTATGTACCGGATATTTTTAAACTGTACTTGAGTGTTGAGCTCTCGGGGAATTATGGGATTTTGATGGATCGATCGAAAAGTTTAATGTAGTCCGGATATCAAGTGAAGAGATCGACTACGTGGGAGACTCTAGATATGATTATTGCCGTTAGTAGCGCAGTCAGCACAGCTACGAAGAGACGAGTTCGAAGCAATCGACATCAGAGGAAAGAGGCGCACATTGACGATAGTGTTTACGATTGTGATTTGGTGATTTGAATTTCATATTTCTGTTATTGGATTTTGGTATTTTGAGGATTTTGTTCTATGATTGGTATTTCTTATGTGTACCTTCATTATATTCTATTTGTGTTTCATATATTAGTTGTATTGATGTTGTTTAGTACATACCCAGTGCACTTGATTTGGTTTTAATACCTTTTGTGATGTTGATTTGATTTCGTGCATAGGGGTTACACATGATTTTGACATATGTTTCGACCTAGTTTTCATGCATTTTTGTACTGTGATTTCAATTTTGATATTCGATGTATGTTTTCGTGCACCATGTGCACCTGATTGAGATTCTTGCGCACACTTGGCGCATTTGATGCGATTTTGTGCACACCAGATGCACTAAATCGGGGTTTTGTGCAGATTAGATGCACCTGATAATGAGTCGTGCACGCCCGTTGCACTTGACAGATGTTTTTGGTGCACACCTGTTGCACTTAGTTTTGTTGTTGTGTGTATTCATGGTATCTGTATTTGGTTTCGATTTCAGTGCGCACCGGACGCACATGATATTTTACTGATGTGATTGGGATTGATTTCAGTTTGAGCAGCGTGTCTTTATAATCATTACTATTTGATTTAGTAACCAGGCGGGACGTGTATGTTAAATAAAAGATATATATATATATATATAGATATTTTTTTTAAATAAACGTCTGCTACTTATACCGTGACACGTGCATCACACGGCGATTTTCAAAAGGGGTTTTTGCATATTTCTTTATCCAGATATTTGGACGATTTTACTATGATGCGCACTATATATGAGTTATAGTTTTGATATATATTACATTGGGTTTCGTACTGGGTTTTGATATTTTATTTTCACCATAACTCTGATGATTGCGTTATGCTTGACGAAGTTGATTTTTGTTATGTATTGATGATTTCGGAGCCCCGACGATTTGAGTGTTTTGCTAAATGTTTTAGTATTTAGAGGGGGAGTTTTAATTCAAATTCGGGGACCGAATTTCTTAAAAGGGGGAAGATTGTAACGTTTTAAAAATAATTAAATAAATAATTAAATGAATAAAATTGTTTAAGTGAAATTTTTGATTTTCGGTAAAGTAAAATGTATTTTTCGTAAAACTAAACCGTGATTGTTTTTCATTATAATTTCAAAAATACCTATTTTAATTATGTAATTACTAGTAAATAGTGTTCATTTAGCCACTTATAAATTTTTAGTTTAATTAAATATTTTTCCTAAATTAATTATTTTAAATATTAACATAAGCTTTATTTTTACACTAAATTAGTGTAAATTACAAATTTGAATGATTTTAATTTGTAAAAATGAACCATGGCATATTAGAATTTAGTGTGCATCATGCAAAATTTATTTGCAAATTTTTCCAAAGTTCTAGAGTTTTCTTGGGTTGTTTTAGCAAAGAAATAAAAGAAAATGAATATATTCATGAAAAGACATTAAATGAGATATCAAGTGATGAAACTTCTACGCAATTCCTCACTCTTTTCCTTCTCTCCCCTCACTCCCTCTCATGGCCGGCCACACCCCCATGGCAGCCCCCCCATTTTACATTTTTATTTAACTCCAAAAATCATCAAAAATCCTCCAAAATTCAATAAAAATTGCACAAAATCCTAATAAATTCCTACCCTTTGTTCTTAGCTCTTCTTTACATGGATTTTTGAGTGGGAAAGCATGCATTTTGGAGGCTCATTTTCATGTTTGGACTTTAGGTTGTGAAGGTATACATCTTTCTCTTTTGATTTATTTCTATTAGATATTTCTTTTAAAGCATAATTAGATTTATTAAATTAATTCTAGTTGCAAACTTTAAAATTCAAGTTAGGGTTTGAAAAATCAAGTTGTGATTTTTGTTAATTAATTAGGGTTATAATAACTAGTTTAACCTTTGTAGAAGTGGAAATTCTTGTATGGATGATATATTGTAAATTGTTATCCAAAATTGATTTAATTATGCTATTAAGCTAACTAGTTTTTTATAAAATGTAATTGTGGGTAAAATAAAATTCTAATTAAGGTTGCTATCATTAGATTGTAGTATTAGTGAGAATATTAGCATGTTAATGGAAAGAAAAACTTAGTTTGATCACTAGTTTCTTTTGGTAATTGGAAAATACTAATAAAATGCTATTTTTGTAAACTAGATTTTGGAAATTCCTAAATAAATGAGATTAAAAATATAATTATGGTTTCATTATATCATTATCATCATGAATTGTAGTTTAATAAATTAATTCATGCAAAATCAAGTTTTGTTGTGGAATTGTGACATTTTGCTTGTAAAATGTTGAAAATTGCTAATGGTTGCAAACTAGAAATTACAAATTAATACAAATTTGTGTAATAAAAATATAGTAATGGGTTGTATAGTCTAGTTATGCTATTTAATGAGTTTTATGACCATTGGTTTCATTTAAATGTCAAGTTTTGAAGAAAAACGGTAAATTGGCATTTTCGGGTTTTACGAAATTGGACGGTTTGATCGATTTTTAGGGTTTCAATGGATTTAATCATGTTATATATTATAGTAACGGGTTTTAAAACTATGAGTTATTTGTTGATGTTATCTCGATCCATCGGAGTTTGTACGCCGATATCGAGCGATATTTGGTTCTTTTGCGTGGACGGGACATAGGTTTTAACCTATGCTTGTTCCATTGCGTCGTTTTGACTTTTGTATGTGATTCAGTTTACGATACTATTTATATGTTTGCGTTTATGTACCCTTCACGTGGACTGCGGGCGATGAAGAGGAGGATGACGACACCGTCTTCGGCAGACATGGACCAGGTGAGTAGATGCATATCTACGGGGGGAAGTCGGGTGGATGGCGTTTAGCACCCCCGCAACGTAGAATAGGAATAGTACTTCTTGACATTAGGAAGCCAGATGGGACCCAAGATACTTAATGAGTAGGACCCTAGTAATGACCCTAGGTTGGACTAGACTGATTTAGGAAGACCATACCAGAGGATGAAAACCTTGGGAGAGGTTCGTAGGTTTCAGGTAGAAACACACACGCACACACTGAAACTCGACAAGGTGTATACGTGTATGTGTGTGTGTATATATATATATATATATAGGACTAGGCATTGGTATATATATACAACACGTATATGGGATACATTGATGTGATATGATATCCGAGGTATGATGAAACAGTATAACTGGGCTTGATGCCGTGATTCTTGACTCTACAGTCGTATTAAAGTGTTAGCGGATCATTAGAGAATGAGATAATGAATATGTATACATAAATTATAATGGGTGGTGATGATATTGAGGTACATGGGACTCTAAAATAGTACCCGGACTGTAACTTGTGACTGATCACGATATGATATATGTAGAACTTGATTCCGATATCATATAGGTGTGACTTGATGATGATATGATATCAGTATGACTTAATCACAATATGATACATATGACATGATATTTCTGAGGATAAATTAATGAGGTATATTTATGATGGCAATGTTATATAATTGATGTATGCGATTACATCATATCACCTTCATCATGACATGTGTTGATGATGATATTATACGAATGATGAGACACGTAGGTGATATTTGACCCGTACCCCGATATTGGGATGCCGTACGATGGATTTTACCGTACGAGGCATAGATGTGATGATTGATCCGCACTCTTGATTTGAGGAAGTCGTACTATGTACGTGACGCTATTGAGGCAGGATCGCCGACTATTAGAGATATGGACTCAGGCTTTAGGTGTACTTCTATCGACCAGTTCTTAGGTTTAGTTTTCCTTAGGGGGGGTTAGATGGACACTAGGTTAAGTTCGATTCATATAGTGGTAGTGGTAATTGTATATCAAATGAGTGGATAACACACATCCGTCTTTACTTTCTCACTGTAATTATAATGTTGCATGTTCATACATTTGTTGCTATAATCAGTATAAACCTTACCTGTTAGGACACCAGCACCATTACCGATGATGCGCATATTCCACGCACACTTATTTGCCGGCTCACACACATCATCATCGGTAATTGCTATGTCACGTACACTTTAGATTATATTATCTTTTATTAATAGAATCAGTTAACAACTAGACCGATATAATGTTGTGATTACTCCCTGATGTTAGTATAGACCTGGTATTTATTACTTAGACATTCATGGATTCATATTTTCATGTTGTCATGCAGTATCATGGGCATATGCCGACACTTATCATATACTTACTCATGATTTTAAGATTTGGATTTTTATGAGATTTCTGGATTTTTGGGGAAAACCGCAAGAATATATAAAAACTTCTCTCTCTCTTCTCTTCTCTTTTTAAAATAAGATGCGGTTTTCTCGTGATGTATGTGTCGTCCACCATGAGATTTCATGTTTTCTGATGGATTTCGAGACCCGATTCGAGGAGTGGATGAACCGTCTCGGGTACATGGTGGGCCCGGTATGGTACCCCGCGGCAAGAAGATCGAGTTGTAGACGATGAGCCTGGCAGGGGAAGGCTACCTACCGGTGATGTCTGGCGCGACGGATATCCGGAGGATACCGACCGTTGTCGTGAGATTTGATGATATGGGCCGATCCGGACTGACGGAGCCCGAGAAATTGAGACTATGATACATTGAGGTTATGAGGTATTGAGACTCGAGATTTACATGTTTTGTTTCGATGATTGACACGGATTTCATGGATTTCATTGTTGATATTTCAGATTCCTGTACACATTTTACAATGATAATAGCTAAAGATTTTTTATACAGATATATCTGGATTTCAGGATTGATTATTTTACATTCATAGTGCATGCATATCCATTCATATGACATAGTATTATATGAGGCACTGACACGGGCACGGAGTATCTGCACTTACACGTAGTATTTCCCTGCTATTACTAGATGATTGGGATAAAGTAGTGTATTATTATGACCTAGGATAGCGTCGTGCATTCGATTTCTTTTCGTAGATGTCTTCTACTCACGAGTTGGCAACTCACCCCGTTGTGCCAAATTTTATTACAGGTTCGATGTACAGGTTTCCCTGGCAGCTTGCTGGCACATCGTTTTTTTCAGGTTGGTTCACTTGTATCTGAACCACCATTGTATGTTTATTCATTCATTTGTATCTAGTAAGCTCCATCAACTATACTTGTATTACTTGATAAGTTTATTGGACCAGTCTTTTATTTCGACCTTAGAGTCGCGTATGTATTATTCCGATCTGGTGGTTTTGTTTTCTTTTGAGTTTTGAGCCTCGCCCTTTGGCGTTGTATATTATTATGCTTGTTGTGGTTGTTTCCGCCTATTGGCGTTGAGCTAGCTCCCGTTTGGGGATGCTTTTTACTGTTTATGTATATTATACTTGTTGTACCCGTTTGGGGCCAGTTTTATCAGAGGAGACTCTGCCGAAATTTTTGGGAAAATTTGCCGATTCTTTTAAACTTGTTTTCTTTTTCTTCTTCTTCTTTTATGGTTTAGATTTCTGGGCTTCGGCTTACTTAGGTTACGTGGCGCCTCTAGACGCTTCTTAATCTAAGTGCCGGTCACGTTCCGTACTTTCGGATTGTGACAGAGCCATTACACCAAGTCCTTGGCCAAGGCAGGTGAGAATTACTGGTAGGTATTCCAGTAGTTTCTCATGGTGTTCAGGGCTACCCTCCAACACGACTTATACCGCTTTTGGGGGTCTGACATGTAAGTCTACGGTAGCGCCCCGGCCGTCTACAGACGCCAAATGCGGAACAAAAAACTTTTAACTTGCGCTATCGTATACTTTAACCCGGATCTGCCATTATTGCTAAAGTAACAAACAGTAAAGAGTGTAAAAAGGTTATACCGAACGATCCGAGTCCTTCGTTCTTTAACCATCATCCCACGCTCCGTTGCGGCTGCTCCAATCTCTTCGATCTCCGATCTGCTCGTCCAGGTGGCACCACGTCTACGATTCTTTAAACGGGCTCCCGCCTCTGACTCGAGGCAACTCGGTCGTTAAGTTTGCTAAAAGAGACGACCAAGAATGATGTAGAGAATGAGTAGATGACTTTGTCTCATTTTGTCCAAATCCGTGGACGATCGGTTAATGAAGTTGCCATGGGAATCGGGTGATGGAATGATATGAGCTGTGAAATTACATACACCCCAAAATCTATCATAATCTTTAACAACCATCAAGTGAGAGAGAGTGTGAGAGTGAGGAGGGGGCCGGCCATATATAGCAATGGAGGGGGGTGAGTGTAGGAGGGAAGAGGCTGACCATAAAGAAAAAATATCAAGTGTGAACACAAGAAAATATCTCTAGTGTGAACACAAAGTGTGAACACTCCAAAAGCAACCAATGAAACACCAACACCATTCAAACCTAGTCACCTCTTCTAGAACCTTCTAGAAGCATGACTCACCCTCATCCAAGAAAAGATAAATCCGTCTTTAACCAAATGTTAAAAGACGGCTGATAGAAACCTGGAAACTGGCAACTTCCAAAAGTGATCCTGAAACGAATTTCAGGACAACCCCGTAACTGTATAAAAATACCCGCATTTGTATTACGACCGAATACAAATGCAACTGAGACAAAGATATTATATCTACTCAATATAATACTCGGATCCGGCTTAAACCAAAACCGACCAGTATTATCTGCCCGAAAAATGACACGTGCGTAAACGCACGTGCATTTTCCGAACTCTGCCATAAAACCATACGGCCTCTATAACATTTCGCCCAAACTTGGGAAACTGTCTGTGGGGAACTCTAATGACTCGTCAGTACCCTGGCAGTGGGTTTAACCACAAACCGTCAGCGGTACTAGCTATGCGTAACGGCTGCCCATGGACTGACCTCAAGGGAGGTGATTGAATGAAGATTTTGGATTGTGTAGTTGGAAAATTATATAGAAATCACAACCAAAAATTATTTTTGACCGCAATCAACTACGGTGTCGGATGTAAATTGTAAGTGAGTGCGGATCGTCCACAGGGACAGTGTAATTGTTCGTCTTTTGAATTAGATGAGTCGAAACTTTAAAGAAAAGAAAACAAAACAATTCATGATTTAAAGAATTGAAGTTCAAGAATTAGAAAAATCTAGATCTAATAACAAGAAAAAGATAGAATCAAGAATTGATAGTTTGTTGATTTTTCCAAACCAAATATCAAGAATCGAAATGAGGCTCGTAGGAATCGATCGGATCTATAGATGTGATGTAATCCTACAATTAAGTATTCTTATCCTTCGATGAATTGATACTAGATCGATGATGATCGACAAGAATTAGGGATTTCTAGTGAAACTAGGGTTTCATCTTATCCTTTGGTCTTTCATCGATATCATTCACATTCTAGCCTCTAGTAAATTCAAAAACGATCATAGATCCCTAATTTCGAGTGATAACAATCGAGAAAGTATCGCAACAAAACTAGGTTGTCGATTCTTGAACTTGCTAAGGTTTACAAAACTCGTAGGACTCAAGAATCGTATTAAGATTTGTTACATCATCTTTCTATTGATCGTCTCGACTCCTTAATGAGCGGAGTTTTACTCAAATATCACAACAAGAACAACAATTACAAATTGAGATCTAATCATGATGCAAGAATTAAAAGAAAGCAAGATAAAAGAATTTCACCTTTTATTTATATCAACAATTTCGTTACAATCGCTCAAGAACTACAAGAGGAAGAACTCGATAGTCGATTTGGTTTCGCTCGGCTCCGTGAGTCGCGGATCGGCTTGGATCACTTGCTCGGTTCCTAAAAGGTTGAAGGGCTTCTTGCTAGATTGGTACTCAAGATCTTGAATTTGGAGTGGAATTAGGGTTAGGGTTTCGCACAAGCCTTGTCACTAGACTTGTGGAAGAAGATGAAGAATTATAGATTTAGGAATGGGAGAGCTAACTAAGATTCTAAAGATTCATGAAGATTATTGAACAACCTCAACCCTTAGATCTAGGTTCCTATTTATAGCCATCTAAACCCTAGATCTAGGATTTGAATTTTAAGTTTCCCTCCAAAAGTTTGTTGAGGAAATTTGAATTTCCCTCCAAAAGTTAGTCAGAGGAGAAGCTTCTAGATGTGATTAGTTAGGAGGGAGCTTCTAGAAGAGGTTAGTTAGGAGCTTAATTAGGATTAGCTTTGCTTAATGATCTTTGCTGATCTGTCAGAAGCTTCGAGAGAATTCTGGAATTTGACATATCATTCTGAGCTGTAGGCACTTAAATAGGAATAGTGCAGCAAAGTTTGAGAGCTGACGTGGCAAACCCGCCGCGGTTCCGCGGCGCAAGCTGGCTCCCGCCGCGGAACCACGGCGCTTTGGTGGTTTCATGGCTTGGGCTCTTTTCTGTTGCTTTGGGCTGAGTTGTGGGCCTTTCTTTGATATGTTGAATTGTATTTCTCCCTTTGGATTGCTACCAGATCTCAAAACTTGGAGTTGGTGTAATGTTTGATCAGCAAATTGACAATTTTTTGCTTTTCTTCCGGATTTACCTGCACAATTTCTCAAGACAAGTGTTGCGCAATATAGAGATGATGCAATGCCATGAAATGCAGTCAATTTCCTTAGAAATGTCGGTTTTAGAGTCTAACACATGCAATCTGATATTTAACGTCTGATTTGCTAATATGTGAAATATGAATACCGAACGCTTCTAAATGAGTGCAAATGATAGGGAAATTGCCGTGTTAAAAATACATTATTTTCGACTGATCAAATTCCCCCAAACTTAATTTCGATCGTCTCGAGCGAACTTTTTATTAAAAAGAAGGAGAAAATAAAGAAAGAGAAAAACTAACTAGCACACTTTCGTAGGTAACACGATTGCACTGAGCACGTGCAACAAGCCTTTAAACCTCTAGGTGTCCCTAGTAGGAGGAGTGTTGTCTCCTGAGGGTTTTCAGCGGATTGCACCCACAAAATCCAATAATAAAAGAAAGATCATGAATATTACATTTAAAGAAAAGAATTGTAAAAGAAAATCTTTGAAAATTAGGGTTTCCTAACTAAGCTAGTTTTTCGGTTGTCATGAGCCCTATCTTAATAGTCATGAAAAGATGTTAGAAATCACGTCCTCCCTCAATAAAACATCGTCTTATTCTTCATTCCTATCTGTCTTCCAAACATCGATCATATAACCCTGCGTGTGTGTAAAGACATCCCTACACCCGGAGAATTCAATTCAAGCTATCATACTCTTGCCCATCAGCATCAGTACTTTTTAATTAATGAATATTTAGACGGAGTTGCTCACACACTTTCATGCGACCGTTAATACTTCTTGAGGTACTAACCGACCGATTACTCCTGTGCTTGCTTACTTGGTGTATTGTCCTCGTCTTGCACTACCTCAGGCATAGCAATGACTCCCAGACCAGCTGGCCTTAGGGCACTAGGTGAAAAGGCACCCTCGCTATACATTTTTTTATTGCCCTCGGTGATAACAAAACCAGTGTCCATTTTTCTCACCACTTTATATTTTTTTATTCACTTTTTTTTTCTTTTTATTTCCTTCATACTTTTGGCTTTAAGAGAAGAGCATTTCAAGGTATCCTCTACTATCCCAGGCTTCAAGACGTGTGTAAGTGCGAATAGCAGGGTAGCAACGTTCAAAATGTTTGGCTTCCAGAATAGAAACTATTTTTCAGACTTATTTTTATCTTCAGATTAGTGACGTCTTTCATTTTACTAACCCTTGGGACAACGGCTCATAACTACTTATTACTAGTTCGTATAAGAAAACTTCTAATTTTCTTGGTTTTCTTAAATTTTTCTAATCTCATGGATGTAATTTTTCACTATCTAAACTTTTATTATCTTATTTATGTACCAAAATATTTTTATCTTTTTGAAAATTTTTAAATTTTTATAGGTTTTGAAAAATGTTTTGTGCTTATGCAAAGTATGATGCAAATTATGCGAAAATAAGCACAAACCTCCCCCAAACTTGTTTTCAACGGTGTCCTCACTGTTGCCATCTGCTAAATCTCGAAAACCTGTAAGCTTGGGAGGAATTTATTAGTGGGGGCAAAATATTTAAGTGAAGAACCTCCCCCAAACTTATTTTTGGGTCATTATTTATGTAAAAAAAATTTCTTTTCAAGAGCCCGATTATACCCACCCAAACTTGAGTTATGCAATGTTAAGCTTTGAAAATCACAAGTGGGGGTCAAAAATCATTGGTCGATGCCAAGCTTTGCAAAGACCGAATGTTAACACCAACCATTCAAAAATTTTATCAATGCAGTGCTCGGGTTGGTGGAAGAAGAAGTGGGGAAAGGGTAAGGGATGGAAGAGAGTGTGTGTGCGTCTCATATTGGAGAGACGATACAGTGAATGTGATGGATTACTCGCATTCTTTTTACAATCCAGAAGAAGGGGTGGAGGTTCAATTTCATTGATTGGGAGATGATTCATCTCAACACCCGTGTCATTTAAAAATGCGAGCTCATCAGCGAAGATCTCCTCAAAAGTTCCATCAATACCCCAATGAATAATGTTATCACAAAGTGCGGGGTGATTTTCAGACTCTAAAAACAGTTCATAATCAGTGTTAATTGTTGACCCGGACATCTCGGTGGAAGAGTCCGTATATGTATGATACATAGCTGGGTCAAACAATAACGTATGAAAAGATTCAAGATCAGTATAAAGAGGATCATCAAATTCGCTGCTGTCGACATCCATTAAGTCGACAGAACAGACCTGAGCAGTAGGTTCGGAGGGTACACTTCCCAACTTATAAATGTTTAGCTCTATTGACCTATTCCCGAAAGATAGGGTCATAGAACCGTTACGACAGTTGATTATTGCATTGGAAGTGGCCAAAAATGGGCGACCTAAAATCACCGGAATTTGATTCTGTGGGTTCGCTACAGGCTGTGTATCAATTACAATAAAGTCCACAGGGAATATAAATTCCCCTATTTTTATTAACACATCCTCTAGTTCACCCCTCGGTTTGGTGATTGATCGGTCAGCCATCTGGAGAGTGCAAGGAGATGGTTTCAACTCTCCGATCCCTAACTGCTCATAAACCGAGAAAGGAAGCAGGTTAACACTTTCCCCAAGGTCTAGTAGAGCACGGTTAATGTGTTTTTCCCCAATAGAAATGGAAATAGTAGGATATCCAGGATCCTTACGTTTTTTTGGTAATTGTTGGGGAAAGGCTGTGTCTACTATTTTTGCCATGAATATCTTCTTGGGCACTTGAGTCTTCCTCTTCCTAGTGCACAAGTTCTTAAGAGTTTTCGCATAGGACGGAACTTGTTGGATGGCATCTAGGAGAGGGATGTTGATGTTAACTTGCTTTAAAATGTCCATGATCTTCTCCATATGTGGACTCGGTGTGTTAGCCCTTAACCGATTAGGATAAGGTGCTTTAGCAATAAGCGTTGGGTCCATCATAGGAGAAAGAAGTGTGTGTGGACCCGATCCCAGAATAGAAGTGGGGATCGTCCGTGGAGGGGTAAAAGAGGTGGGCTGAAGTGGCGAGCCTTTTGGGAAACGAAGAATCGGCTCGGGAGAAGGGTGTGGGGTAGAAGAACTGGGGTCAGAATTAGAAGGGTGTGTGTGAGGAAAGGTCTCAGCCGGGGTGTTATTGATTGATTTATCAGTATCATCAAACTCTTCCCCAACGTGATTGTCAAGCACTCTTCCAGATCTCAATGTGATTGCATCCATATGATGTGAATAGCCAGGATTTGGTAAGGGTTGAGCTGGAAGTTTCCCTTTCTCTCTTGCACGCATTTCGGCTTTTAGTTGTGCAATTTATTCTTCCATCGATTTGATGTTCTCATTTTGAGAGATAATGATCTTCATCACATTCTCGACGGAAGATTGCAAACTTGCCGTCCCTTGGATGGATTGTTTCATGAAAGTATCCAAGGTTTGTGCTAGTGTAGAGGTATTATCTGTACCGGTCAATTGCAAAGGACTAGACGGTGCAAAAGTGTTGGCCGGATTTTGAAAGTTTTGTGCTTGGAAGGGGTGCTGACTCAATTGAAGTTTTGGTTGCTGTTGTGGTGGAGGGACCGTTTGGAAATGATTCATGTTTGGAACCGTGTTTTGAGATTGGGATTGGTTCCAAGAAAAGTTTGGGTGATTCCTCCAACCCTGATCATATGTGGAGGAAGATGGATCGTTTCTAGGTCTTTGAAATGCGGCATTGGTATGCTCATGACCTTGAAACGGACATTCTTCCGTCAAGTGAGAAGGATCAGAACAGCAGCCACAAACAGTTTTGGAGAGTGATATTTGACTTAGGGCGGCTAAAAATTTGTTTTCCATAGTCTCAAGTTTCTTTTGCATAGCCGAAATGTCAGCTCTAACTCCTATGGAAATATCATTGCCATCCCTAGATGATTGACTCACACCCTCCCACTGTAAAGAACTTTCAGCGAAATCTTCTAAAAATTTCCAGGCTTCCCCATCATCTTTGGTCATGAAATTGCCTTGACACATTAATTCAAGGGTCTGTCTTGTGTTAGGAGTAATGCCCTCATAAATGATTCGGCACAATTCCCATCTAGGGATGCCGTGATGTGGACATTGGACTAACAGATCCTTGAAACGTTCAAGACATTTTGAAAATGTTTCATTTGGAAGCTGGGTGAATTGATAGATTTCGCTACGGACTCGAGCTGTTTTTTGATGTGGGTAAAATTTCTTAAGGAATGCTTTGACGAATTCGTCCCAATTTGAAATGGAATGTGTGGTAGTGTTATATAGCCACTTCTCAGCTAAATCGCACAAAGTGAATGGGAGAAGACGAAGACATAAAGCATCCACAGAAAGCTGTGAGGTACCCATCATTGCGCATACATTTTCAAATTTGGTGATAAAGACGTATGCGTCTTCAGACTCGAGACCGTGAAACTTTGGTAGAAGGTTGATGTATTGGGGTTTTATTTGAAAATTTTCCCCGTTAGCTGGTGGAATGGAAAGACAGGTGGAAAGTGGGCCTCGTGTAGGATAGCACCTCTCTTGGAGAGAGATGCGAGGTGGATTCTGCGCACCAACGGACGGCGGCAGGGTAGTGGAAAAGAAGTTCGATGGAGATGGATCCATCGAAATGGGTGTAGTGGTGGGTAAAAGAAAGGGTAAATGGAGAAATACTGACTTCGGAGTCGATAAGGGGTACGCGGACTAAACGGGCACTAGAATCCCGTGTCCAGCCTATCTTGTACTAAAAAAAGGGTTAGTACAAGTGGCAGCGTGAATTTATAATTAGGGGAGATGAATGAATGCGGTGTTTGTTTTGAAAATTGGACGGATTTTTGAAAATATGATGCAACACAACAAATGCAACACACAAAACCCTAGAATCTAGTGGTCACCTAGGTCAAACTCTAGACCGCTCCTAACTGCCAAAAGACAAGTCGCAGGATCAATCCTCCACTGCCTCTTTGTCCCCCTGTGGCCAGGTAAGTGCCAGGTAAGTGGGAAGGTTCTCCACTACGTAAGTAGTGGGCCTAATTAATTACCACTAGCCTTCGACACACTTGCCTTAGACACCACAAGAAAACGCGGATAAGCAATGAATTACCCACGGCCTTCTCTTGTCCTAAGTGAGCGCGACGGTCCTTAGAGTCATCTCTAGATTTCTTTTAATTAAATGGGGTAAATGTGGATGCAAGTTTTGCGATTTTCGGGGCTTAGGAAGGGTAATGAACTCCCCACCTAATCTGGATTTGGTCTTTGCCCCTTAATATCCGTATTAATTATGCAAACAACCACAAAATCAAAACACGCACAATTTAATTTTTGCTTTTTGCGCGGCGCTGCGATTATTTGCAAAGAAACCTGCACAAAATGTTATTTGGAGCAGATGAGGGGAGAGATAAGAAAGTTAGAAGTTACCAGAGGAAAAATTTCAGAGAGATCCCTCTACAGTGCCGCGGTTCCGCCGCATATGGGCACTTAGACCGCTGAATCGCCGCAAGTTGATCTGTTCACTGCTTCAAATTTTCACAGAGAGCTTATGTTGGCTCTCTCAGCTCTCTGGAATTTTCAGAAAATTTTTATCCAAGCTCCAATGATTCCAAATTTCCTCGCAACAAATCACAAGAACTCGTATTAGTGTTTGCGCGAATTTTGATCTAAAAATTATAATGGAATAAATCGTTCAACTCAAATTTCAAAATACAAACAATTAGCGCACTATCCCCGGCAACGGCGCCATTTGATTGAATGAAGATTTCGGATTGTGTAGTTGGAAAATTATATAGAAATCACAACCAAAAATTATTTTTGACCGCAATCAACTACGGTGTCGGATGTAGATTGTAAGTGAGTGCGGATCATCCACAGGGACAGTGTAATCGTTCGTCTTTTGAATTAGATGAGTCGAAACTTTAAAGAAAAGAAAACAAAACAATTCATGATTTAAAGAATTGAAGTTCAAGAATTATAAAAATCTAGATCTAATAACAAGAAAAAGATAGAATCAAGAATTGATAGTTTGTTGATTTTTCCAAACCAAATATCAAGAATCGAAATGAGGCTCGTAGGAATAGATCGGATCTATAGATGTGATGTAATCTTATAATTAAGTATTCTTATCCTTCGATGAATTGATACTAGATCGATGATGATCGACAAGAATTAGGGATTTCTAGTGAAACTAGGGTTTCATCTTATCTCTTGTTCTTTCATCGATATCATTCACATTCTAGCCTCTAGTAAATTCAAGAAACGATCATAGATCCCTAATTTCGAGTGATAATAATCGAGAAAGTATCGCAACAAAACTAGGTTGTCGATTCTTGAACTTGCTAAGGTTTACAAAACTCGTAGGACTCAAGAATCGTATTAAGATTTGCTACATCATCTTTCTATTGATCGTCTCGACTCCTTAACGAGCGGAGTTTTACTCAAACAACACAACAAGAACAACAATTACAAATTGAGATCTAATCATGATGCAAGAATTAAAAGAAAGCAAGATAAAAGAATTTCACCTTTTATTTATATCAACAATTTCGTTACAATCGCTCAAGAACTACAAGAGGAAGAACTCGATAGTCGATTTGGCTTCGCTCGGCTCCGTGAGTCGCGGATCGGCTTGGATCACTTGCTCGGTTGGAGATCGGCTCGGCTCCTAAAAGGTTGAAGGGTTTCTTGCTTGATTGGTACTCAAGATCTTGAATTTGGAGTGGAATTAGGGTTAGGGTTTCGCACAAGCCTTGTCACTAGACTTGTGGAAGAAGATGAAGAATTATAGATTTAGGAATGGGAGAGCTAACTAAGATTCTAAAGATTCATGAAGATTATTGAACAACCTCAACCCTTAGATCTAGGTTCCTATTTATAGCCATCTAAACCCAAGATCTAGGATTTGAATTTTAAGTTTCCCTCCAAAAGTTTGTTGAGGAAATTTGAATTTCCCTCCAAAAGTTAGTCAGAGGAGAAGCTTCTAGATGTGATTAGTTAGGAGGGAGCTTCTAGAAGAGGTTTGTTAGGAGCTTAATTAGGATTAGCTTTGCTTAATGATCTTTGCTGATCTGTCAGAAGCTTCGAGAGAATTCTGGAATTTGACATATCATTCTGAGCTGTAGGCACTTAAATAGGATTAGTGCAGCAAAGTTTGAGAGCTGATGTGGCAAACCCGCCGCGGTTCCGCGGCGCAAGCTGGCTCCCGCCGCGGAACCGCGGCGCTTTGGTGGTTTCATGGCTTGGGCTCTTTTCTGTTGCTTTGGGCTGAGTTGTGGGCCTTTCTTTGATATGTTGAATTGTATTTCTCCCTTTGGATTGCTACCAGATCTTAAAACTTGGAGTTGGTGTAATGTTTGATCAGCAAATTGACAATTTTTTGCCTTTCTTCTGGATTTTCCTGCACAATTTCTCAAGACAAGTGTTGCGCAATATAGAGATGATGCAATGCCATGAAATGCAGTCAATTTCCTTAGAAATGTCGGTTTTAGAGTCTAACACATGTAATCTGATATTTAACGTCTGATTTGCTAATATGTGAAATATGAATACCGAACGCTTCTAAATGAGTGCAAATGATAGGGAAATTGCCGTGTTAAAAATACATTATTTTCGACTGATCAGGAGGCCGATGAGCGAACTCATCTGGAAACCCTACTGAGCCTAACAGTGACAATGTATATACAGTCCGGTCCGTTCGTCAATGAGTATCGCATATCTGCCTAGGGGGCTAGTAACGTCAGACCCCCAATAGCAGTATAAGTCATGTCGGAGTGAAGCGCAATAACACCCTGAGATACTACTGGAGTACCTACCAGTAAATCTCCTGCCACGGCCATGGGCTTTGTGTAATGGCTCTCCTAGACACAGCACGATCTCGCCCCCAATACCGGGAGAGACGAATCCCCTGCCGATCCGCTCACGTGCCTCCATATGGCTCGGGACTGTACCCAAAAACTACCTGTTTGCACGACTCCTTTGAGCCGTGGTAGGGTAGAAATCAAAGCACAGTGGGAACTCACACGAGACAAATGACGACCTCAGGTCGATGAACTAACCTGTACACATGTCACCAGGGAACTGCTATCTGACGATATGTATAATACCAACTAGCAGGTTCCCGGCGAGTCCTGTCCGGTGTACTCATAACCCAATGAGCACCTGTATACATCTTAGGTGATCCAACTGACACCAGTGGCTTGTGAGACCGGCCACCGCCCCTCGTCGGGGTCTCGACTGTATACACTAGTCTACTCCGGAGTATCGATGCCCTGTCTCGAAACTCCCACGACTAGGGACCACTATTAAGGATATGCGTATAAACTACCCAACTCTCACGTATATAATCGCCATCATACTGTTGGTAGTAAAGCAAGATCCAAAGGGCTCTATCAAAGTGTAACATGTAATCAGTCACCTGAACATGTACACGACTGATAAAGGCAAACCAGATAGCATACTATCATCTCGAGTAAGACTGTCCTACCGGTATAGGTCCTCCGCAATCATTGCAATCACGTACCTGCGATCCAATAATTGACTCTGAGGGCACTATCTCCAACAATCTCCCACTTGCACTCAAGGCTAATTATTGCGATGTCGACTACTCGCAGCCCGTATGAAACCAAACATCCAACTCCTCTACTAATCAGTTTCACAAAGCCCGTTTGTAAAACTATTGTGTTCGAGAAATAGCCTCAGTGAGTGGATCCGCCTAGATGTTTCTTTCTATATCTCTCTTAATCTCAAGTTCGCGGAGAAAGCCATCTCCCGAATCGAGTAATACCTGTCTTAGAATATGTCTGGATATCTGATGGGACCTAGTTCATAAATGAACTCCAAATCCAAACTTCTTAGACTGTATCGATCACTGAACCTAATCAGTATCCGGCACTTTGCCACCCACAGTATCCTCTTGGACCACCTGTCCATAATACTGTCCCTTATCAGAGGGAAAACTATAACTCTGACAATCTCTCTGTCAACCATGTCACCTTTGAAGCCTGGAATGATAATCGTCTCCCGAAGGAGGCTGCCTTCATCAAATCCGTAGAACATGTACTTATGTTCTAAAACTGCTTCCTTATGTTTCTCTAGGATTGGATTAACACAAACTTATTGCATATAGTGCAAAAACAACATTTGGTGTGGTACTTGACATCTCATGATTGACTCAATTGCCTAAGCAAGTGATCTTCCAATCATGCACATCCCTCTCCCCTTTAGTCTGTAAGACACCTTTAGAGAGGGTGACTCCATCACCTGCAGGTACACCACCATGCTAGGAGTCATCTATTCTAAAAACCATTGGAATACTGTCAAAGTACCCACATTAGGAAACTACCCAAATCCAGATCTAAAACCATAGATCTAGAAACCAGAATGTCAAATATTTTATCCATATCCTGTCTGGAGAAACAACTGTGTGACGACCACAGTACAACCGATCGCAGTATAGGAATTTTACTTCCTACCCTGTGTATGTCATCCAAATACCATGACATCACACCCTACTACCTTCTTAACAGATCCATTCTCTATTCTGATTGAAGTCAAAACCCATGACTGTCACATCAAAAATAGATGATCTATCTCCGGTATAACTGCTCAAGTCTATAAATAGATATAAGCACCTTGCCCACTATGTTTCTGATACTCCCACTGACTATGACAACCCTCCTACCGGGTCTCATAGCCTGGAACAACAGTTGTGTCAAGTCTGGGTAGATAAGAACCTCCCTGTCACCGTCCTTGAGGCTACCGGAGTACCTCTTGGGTGTCTGAGGTTACCCACCATATCTGCGGAGTGGCTATTGGAATGTCAAACCTGATTGAATATATAGGTCCTATTAAATTTTCCGTAATCATTCGCGGTTTTGGAATCACTTCCAGTTCTACCATACTCCCACTACTGTTTTCTGAAAAAATCCATTTTACTAAAACTGTGGCGAGTCAAGAACAATATCACTATTGATCTTCCAAATGGTGGAATATCAACCCTCGTCATAGCCAGGGTCAACCCACAAACAGCCATTACAGAAACGTGCCCTGAGTTATCCAGAGTCTGGTTTTAAGCATAAGCTGGACAACTCCCCGTACCTTAACATCTTTTAAGGTACGAACTATTCTGTATCCAATATAGAAATCTTGGCACTTATTTAATTGGAACCATATTCAAATCATGCAGCTGTCTCCAGTGCACATCAACTTAATGGAAAGAGGCTAATAAGCATTACTCAACTTAGGAATCCATCCAATTATGAGTAACCTAAAAGAGAAACACGTTTCTCAAAACCATCACTATCATCTGAATACCACTCACAAGAATCTACATCTTCGATCTCTTTGAAGAATCCTGATACTTGTGACACCTGCTTCTCTACTTTATTCTTATACCCACAACTTCTCAAAACTTAGACCTTATATTTCTACGAAACACTTGTCTAAATACTAGAGAAGTTATAAGTAAACAGAACATAGTACGAGGACCTACCCCTTTGTCCTGATGGACACTGGACAACATACAATACTCTGTATAAGTCCGCTGAGTTTAAGCAACTCAAAACCTGTGCGTCGTAGGTTAAAAACTGTACCCTGGCGATTTCCTCAAATATCACCAATTACAACGAATTCCGATATATTGAGGATAATCACCTAATTTCCAATAACTTACTCCCACTCATCATCTGTAAAACCATACAAATATGAGAATGAAACCTGGTAAATACATACCCTTGGAGTAAGTATCTAATTGGGATAACAGTTTTTCTTTAACAATGCACTGAAACATGAAAATGTTTCGTAGGGGTATCCTGGTATTCATAGCAATGACTCTTCCATAATCCAATTCATGACTTTAACCGTATATTTCTTTGCCATCTCTCCAAATCCCTTTATTTGTCTTCAGTCGTTACCTTCTGTACACCGTCGTTAGGCTAAATGGTTTTCTTCCTTCCCTACCGTTCGGCACCAGCCTATGGTTTGGAAGAAGACTATCCAGTAAGCATAATAGGTGTACCCTCCTAAACCAAGGAGTACTCGTATCTTGAGATAAGGTGATGATAAAAGACAACTGGATAATACCTTATTCCTTTAAAGGTGAAATTAATAGGAGTGGCGATGAAGTACACGGTTTGGTCGTGAATGATATCATTCGCAATTTACTTTGCCATCTTTCTAATCCCTTTATTTTGTCTTTACATATTACCTTCTGCACACCCTACTTAGGCTAATTGGTTTTCTTCATTCCCTACCTTTCGTCACCTGCCTATGGTTTGGAATAAGACTATCCAATAAGCGTAATAGGTGTACTCTCCTAAACTAAGGAGCCCTCGCAACCTGAGAGAAGGTGATAATAAAAGACAACTGAATAAACCAATTCTATTTCTCGTGAACCTTGATCCATCCTCGAAGAAATCCCTTCGAGTTTGTATATAACCATACGATGGATCTATCCAATGGAATTGGATATCCGTAGTAATACGGGTGTTCTGAGAAATTCAAAGGGTAAAAGAAGGAGTGGCAATGACTTATGCAACTTAGACAATCCAAAAGCCAGTATTTAAGAAGGTTCGGTCAACTTGGTCATTGAGTCATAGTCTAGGGTCGGTCAAAGGTCGCTGCCAAAGAGAGAGAAAAAAGAAACACTCTGCGTGCACTCTAACCTAGATCAGAATGGTTATCACTTTATCTAATCCGGAAACCTCCCACTGTACTGTCAAATTCTCCTCCAAACCTGAAAGAAGAATTAATCGGGATCACCCGAAGAGTAAACCAACTCATCAGTGGGAATCGGGATCCAACTCTCATCGCATGATAACGTGATGGAATGCATCTACGTTACTCATACTCCAGAAGGTATGCGCATACTTGGCAAGTTTCGGTTTTTTTAGAAACTCCCGATAAGATTTTTGCCCCATGCTCTTATAACCTTGGCGTTGGTCAAAATGTCATAAGTCACATGCCAAGTTTTACCCGTCACTATCTTGTTAATTTGAACCCACCTGCACATGCCATTGACGTTGGCTAAAATGGCAGAACGACTGTCCCAAACCAACTCATCTATCTATGCAACAAATGAATACCCAGCAGCTACCAAACACTATGCCTTGGCGTTGGTCAAAATACATAGCTTGAATACTACTGAATACCCAAAAGAAGTGACGGAAGGTTACGGCTGGTTTTTGGCGAAAAACCTTTAACGTAGTGAACTTGATATCGCTGAAGGAACCTGATAGCTTTTTAAAATATAGTGACGAAAACCTTTTGCTAAAGAGATCACTCCCGGTAAAGGGATCTCGGCTCTTTCCTCGTGGAATGAGGTGCATGATATTCCACTGAATACCGTGGTGCAAAGCAACTTGTAATCGACTATAGTGTAGTTATTACCCTGACGCAAACTTCTGCCCAAGGGGTCAGTCCCGGTGAAGGGATATTGGCCCTTGCCCCGTCGAATGAGGTGCAGGATATTCCACTGAATACCGCTATGCAAAACAAAAGGAAACGTCTTTGCAATAACACTTTTTAAATTTGTTCCAACAACTGCAAACAAGTTTGCTTTACTTTGCATTGATCAGAATCAACGCAGTCCCATCAATCAATCACACCAGAAAAGAACGAAAATAAAATGTACGTATATGCCATCCGCATTCGTCACTGGGTCCCGTCATCACCCGTTAGGTTACTTAACTAACGACAGAGCGGGGACTGGACTAGCGCGGGTGTAAAACATATACAACATTTAATAGTATATAAACCAATATACAATAATCGCTCCAGGCGTGATTGTAAGTCCACGTTGCTCACCCTGGTTCTTACGGGGAGGCGGAAACGACGAAAAACAATAATTTTGGCGCAAGGAAACATGGACTAAAAGTCGGATCTTTGCTAAACGAGAAACTAGTAAACAACAAGAAGCTACAACTACTATGCTGTAGAAAGTATACCTTACGATACCGGTCCTTCGGGTCTTCATTCTGCTGTCCCGCTCGTCCATCCAAGCTCCAACTGTCGATCCGGACCTTGGGCACCTCCGCGGCCTTCTTGAGTCGAAGACGATCCACCCGAGAGATGTACACTAAGCTCCGCCTCAAGCCGAGGCAACTAGGGCAAAGTGATTGCTAGTCAAGAAGCCCTAGAATGTATAGAGGAGATGTATGGATGTATTTATCTCTGTGGGATCTTTTTCTCTCAACACATGAGATCAAAAGATAAGATCAAGAGGAGGAAGAAGAAGGAGAAAGGTAAGCAAGCATGGAGCTTCTCATTTCAAGAGAGAGAATGAGAATGAACAAATGAAAAGCTTAACCAAGAGAAAACACAACCATGGTTGCAATAATACCCATTTTCATCATTACTAATCCTATCATGAAAAAGTTGATGGCTACAAATGACATGACCATTATCATAATAAAAAGAAAAAGAAAACCAAAGAATACTTTAGATCTTTCAAGAAGATCTTAGTCAACTTTGGTCAAACGGTCAACAAAGTCAAGATAGTCAAATGGTCAATGCAATTAGCCACAACATAATTATCACTAATAGGATTAGTAAACAATGTCCCCGGCTCATAATGGTTTTGACCGAACCAACTGTCAAAACCCTAATGAGGTACCTCCTTCTTCTCCACTCCGCAAATTTGTGCATACACACCCGCATCCGCATTCTGTAGAATACGAATGCACAGAAGACAAAACAAATCCATCTATGCAATACTAGGATCTGGCTTAAAACAAAGCCCATTAGTATTGCCTGCCCGAACAGCATACACACACAAGTGTACGCAAGTGATCGCAGCCCCACCGTAAAACCATACGGCCTCTACATGTTTCGCTCAGTGCAGGGAAACTCTCTGTGTGGGACTCTAAAGACTCGACACTACGCTGGCAGTGGGTTTAACCACAGACCGCAAGCGGCACTAGCTGTGCGTAACGGTCCCCAGGTAGATGTCGACAAGAAGGCCGATGAGATAAACCCATCCGAACTCCCACTGAGCCTGTATGTGACAATCTCCGTACAGTCCGGTCTGTTCGTCTGATACATCGCATGGCGGGCCTAGGGGGGCGGTAAACGTCAGTCCCCTAATAGCGGTACAAGTCGTGTCGGAGTGAAGCCCAGAACACCCTGAGATAACACTGGAAACCTACCAGCATATCTCGCTTACCCTGGCCAGGGACTACTCGTGTAATGGCTCTCCTAGACACAGCGCGATGTCAACCCCCAATACCGGGAGAGGCGAATCCTGTCTAACCGTCACTGCCTCCAAGTGCTTCGGGACTGCACCCAACTACTACCTGTTTGCACGACTCCTTTGAGCCGTGGTAGGGCAGTAATCTAAGTACAGTGGGAACACACTCGAGGCGAAGTGACAGTGTCAAGTCAGCGGACTAAGCTGTACTCATGTCACCTGGGAACTGATAACTGACGATAGGTATAATACCAACCAACAGTTCCCGACGAGTCCTGTCCAGTGCACTCGTAACCTAACGAGCACCCGCATACTATCTCAAGTACGACGTACTGACGGCTGTGGGACAGACCGTCTCCTCCGCTGGGATGAGAAGCGCATACGCTAGTCTACTCCGGAGTATCGATGCCCTGTCTCGATAGTCCAACGACTAGGGACCTGTATATGGATGTGCTTATGGATTACCCAGCCCCCACGAGTGTGAGCGCCATCACAACGCTGGTAATCAAGCAAAGATCCTAAGGGCTCTACTAATATGTATATAAGCGATATGCTAAAAGAAACAATTGCACATATTGAAGTAGAGACAAACCAAGTAGCATACTACCATTTTGAGCAAGATTGTCTATACAACTGTGAATATCCCAAGCTTCCTTCAAGTAATATACAAGCTAGTATATTACAGTAATGGCCTCTAGGGCATATACACTAACAGTGATAATATGCAACATTACAGAAAAGTAATAAGCATCACAGAACAATACAGATAATCTGGGATCCCCGAGTTTCACAGAGCCGCTGCTGAAACCCGATGTTCTCCTGGTCGTGTGGATAGCCTGTGCAATGAAAACCTAGACCCCTACGGGTGCGGAAAGTTACCCGCCAAAATCTGAAGCGAGGCAGCCCCTTACAGCAAAGTGAATGGACCACCCTGCACTCCACGGAATCCGGTAGCTTGAGCACCCCTCCTTGGGTCAACCTGTACCCCCTACGAGTGCGGCGAATAGTCTGCCAATTTTAGAGTGGGGCCCCTCTGCCTCTCAAAGCCATGAGATGCAGACCCGTTGCCCTCCAGAACCCAGCTTGTAGGGTTCCTAGGCACTCTAATGAAGTCTCACAAGGCATCAACCATGCCATTTTCAAATTTTACAACTGCCGAGAAACCCTAATATGGATCGTTGACTAGAGTTTAAGCGAAACTAGCAACTAGTTAACAACTTAACTAAGAGTTGAACGGAAATACAACCTTTGTAGATCCGGTCCTCCACCTCCATAGCTCCGTGATGAAGTCCCCTCGCTTCGATCATCGGATCTCGGGCTCTAGCGTCGTCTTCATCGGAGAAATGGGCGGGCTAGGTCGTCGACTTCGATGCCGAAGATGATCTATGTCGAGGCAACACAAGATCAAGCTCCAACTTCACTAAGTCATGAAACTTGTGAAGAAAACACCCTATACTACTTGGCAAGTGGTAGAGGATGAAGAAATAGGAAGTGGGTTCACTTTAGAATTGGATTTCTCACTCTTTTCATCAAATCACCATTGATGGTTGCAAGCTTTTTCTTCTTTAAGAAGAAGAAGAAGAAGAAGATGATAATATGATAAGTATATTGAAAAAGGAAAATAAAATGATACTTATCATATATTCAACCATGGTTTACTGTAGAGAATTAACTAAGGTTAGTTGAATGGTTAGGGTTAGGAGAAGAAGACAAGAATGGTTGCTTTAGTCAAACCTTCATGAAGCTTCAACCACAAAAAAAGAAAGCCACCATTTTTCTCTTTAATCTTTTCCAAAATAAATAAATAAATAAATAAGTAAGAAAAATAAAACCCTAACCATTACACAACCATGGTTTAATCTTTACACAAACTCAAGTTAACATGCATCATAAAACATGATACAATCAAGTGCACACAAAAATATATCACATATACAATATGCACATCAAGTGAGAAAATCCTTTTAAAATGAACCAGTACTAGTTAATGCAAAGTAATATATCAAATATATAATTATACATTAAATCATTAAATCAACATTTGATTCAATGATCCGGTCATGTCGCACATAACCGACTAGTATCCAATGTATCGACTTATCGAATCTATCTTCGATTCGATAACTAGGTTATATCACATACAACCAATCGAAACATTCATCGCGAGAATGAAATACGGTATCACATACACGCATTATTCTCGGTCCCGCACATATCTCATATGCGCTCCTATTTCGTTTCGCTTGAGCCAGGAAACCTCTGTGTAGGACTCTAAAGACTCATCAATACGCCGGCAGCAGATGATGATCATATCAAGCACCCACAAGCCGCATGCGGTCTGCTAAACGTAACGGCCACCCGGGTATTGTGCGATCAGAAGATCGACGAGCAAGACCGCTCACACTCCTGTGAATCCAACCAGTAACACTCACCGTACAGTCCGGTCTGTTCGTCTGATATGTCGCATATCTCGCCTAGGGGTAGTAAACGTCAGACCCCAGTAGCTCGATAAGTCATGCCGACGTGAGGTCCATAACATGTGTGAAACTACTGATAACACTTACCCGTAGATCACTGCATCCCTGGCCAGAGATTTCCTGTTATGGCCAGTCGAGCATAGCGCAACATCAACCCCCAATACCGGGAGAGACGAATCCCCTCCTATCGCTCATTGCCTCCATGTGACTCAGGACTGTACCCAAAAACCACCGTTTTGCACGCCCTCTCGGACGTGGTAAGGTGGAAATCAAAGCACAGTGGGAACCACACAAGACTCTATGACGATCTCGGATCAACAGACTACTCTGTACCAGTGTCACCAGAGAACTGCCATCTGACGTAAGGTATAATACCATCTGGGAGTTCTCGGCGAGTCCGTCCAGTGTACCCAGTCTCCACTGAGCACCCGTATATCATCTCTGATGTCAAACACCAATGGATATGGGATCATCCATCGCCCATCTGTATGGGTCGAGAAGGTATACGCTAGTCTACTCTGGTATATCGATGCCCCGTCTCGATACACCCACGACTAGGGACCTTGAAGGATGTACTTATGGACTACCATGTCCCTACTAGTATGATCCGCATCATAGTCCAGGTTGTCAAGTACACATCCTAAGGGCTTTACCAACATGTAACAGAGAGACAATCAGTGTACACGTTAAGGTAAAGAGCAACCAGATAGCATACTGTCATGTCGAGCAAGAAAGTCCTCTCGATATACGTCCCAGCATCCATTACAATATACATCCTATGTACAGTAATGGCCTCTAGGGCATACATATAACTAACAATCTCCCACTTGCACTAGGGCCATCTGTAGCAGTGTTTGTAGTATCTCATACTCAACCATCCCATAAAAGTCTCTTTTTGGGAAAAGGCCTTTGTGAGTGGATCCGCCGTGTTTATCCTCTGAGTCTACTCTCCTAACCTTGATCATCCTGGAGATCAACTATCTCCATGATTAGGTGATACTGCCTTAGAATATGTCTGGATCACTGATGGGACCGGGGTTCCTGGCATAAGCCACAACTCCATTGTCACACAATGGGAGGAACAAAGTTCATCTCATGAACCAATATACACCCAGACTTCCTCTTTGGTAGTATCTTAAGTAGCGATGTATCCAGCCTTTATCGTCTAGTATGCCACGGTATGTAGCTTGGAACTCTTCCAACATACCGTCCCTTTACTGAGGGTAAAGACAATGCCTGTGACTGACATTCAGTCGTCTTTATCACCCTGGAACCCTTCCAGTGATTCTCCCCAGGATCGATTGATACCATCTCACTACATCTAGTGAGTATCCTAACATCCAACTACACCTATCTCATAGATGAAAATTCAGGATTTAGGAGGTATCACTTTGATCCTATGGAGAATCCTTGTGATAATCGGAGATTGACCGAGCGTAGCATAGGAAACTCCTTCCCTATCAAGAGTATGACACCCACGTACTCTACGAGGATCACTACCATACTCCCTACTACCCTTTTGTATATACAAGGTTCATCTACCATTTTGATGATGTCAAACTCTTTGACTATCTCATCAAAACAGATGTTCCAACTCCGCGATGCCTGCTTTATCCTATAAAGTATCTTGCACACGTTTCCGCTGCTCCCACTGTCTACGAAACCCTCTGGTTGTGTACTTATAGACGCTCTCTTCCAAAACATCATTTAGAAAAGCGGTCATGACACCCAACCACCAGATATCGTAGTCATGGTATGTAGCCGTGGTAAGTAGGATCTGGATGGACTTAAGCATAGATCCTTAGAAAAGGTTTCATCATGATCCATATCTGGTCAATGATGCAAACCTTTAACAAGTCTAGCTTTGAAAGTCTCAACTTTTCCATGTACACCAAGTAATCTTCTCAAAATATACTTGCTCCTGATGGGGATTTAACCCTTCAGATATAGCAACCAAAGTCCATACTTTGTTGGTGTATAAGGATTCCATCTCAGATCGCTAAGCATCTAGCCATTCTTACAGAGTCCCACTCCTGATAGCCAGCTCGAAACTAGTTGGGTCATCATCTCATGATGCAATCCTCCCTCCTACTGTCATAGAGAAACCGAAGTATCTCTCAGGTAGGTGAGGAACCCTACAAGATCGGCGGAGAGGCTGAGGTTCGTTGGTTACTATTGAATCCTTTGGTTCTATCAAATCATCATCTATAGTTTGTATAGCTGGAACGATTCCAGTTCTACATAACAGTATTTGCCTCGAGCTTGACCGGATTATGCTTTTAGACATAGCCCGGACAACCCCAAATCTTAACCAACTTAAGATATGGGCTCTTCCCTTTCCATATCACATATGAAGCGGTAGGCAACTGATTTGATTGGAACCCTATTCAATAAGAATGCAGCTTCTCAAGCGCATAACTCCTAAAAGGAAATAGGAAACTGTTAGTTATATGTATGCCCTAGAGGCCATTACTGTACATTGGATGTATATTGTAGTGGATGCTGGGACATATATAGGGAGGACTTTCTTGCTCGACATGATAGTATGCTATCTGGTTACTCTTTACCTTAACGTGTATACTGATTGTCTCTCTGTTACATGTTGGTAAAGCCCTTAGGATGTGTACTTGACTACCTGGACTATGATGCGGATCATACTAGTGGGGACATGGTAGTCCATAAGTACATCCTTCAAGGTCCCTAGTCGTCGGTGTATCGAGACGGGGCATCGATATACCAGTGTAGACTAGCGTATACCTTCTCAACCCATACAGATGGGCGATGGATGATCCCATATCCATTGGTGTTTGACATCAGAGATGATATACGGGTGCTCAGTGGAGACTGGGTACACTGGACGGACTCGCTGAGAACTCCCAGATGGTATTATACCTTACGTCAGATGGCAGTTCTCTGGTGACACTGGTACAGAGTAGTCTGTTGACCCGAGATCTTCATAGAGTCTTGTGTGGTTCCCACTGTGCTTTGATTTCCACCTTACCACGTCCAAGAGGGCGTGCAAAACGGTGGTTTTTGGATACAGTCCCGATTCACATGGAGGCAATGAGCGATAGGAGGGGATTCGCCTCTCCCGGTATAGGGAGTTGATGTTGCGCTGTGTTCGATTGGCTATAACCGGAAATCCCTGGCCAGGGTTGCTGAGATATACTGGTAAGTGTTACCAGTAGTTTCTCGAACTGTTATAGACCTCATATCGACACGACTTATCGAGCTATTGGGGTCTGACGTTTACCACCCCTAGGCGAGATATGCGACATATCAGACGACGAGACCGGACTGTACGGTAAGTGTTACTGGTTGGATTCACTGGAGTGTGAGCGGGCGAGCTCGTCGATCTTCTAATCGCTCAATCCCCGGGTGGCCGTTACGTTTAGCAGACCGCTTGCGGCTTGTGGGTGCTTGATATGATCATCACCTGCTGCCGGCGTATTGACGAGTCTTTAGAGTCCTACACAGAAGTTTCCTGGCTCAAGCGAAACGAAATAGGAGCGCATATGAGATATGTGCGGGACCGAGAATAATGCGTGTATGTGATACCGTATTCCATTCTCGCGATGAATGTATCGATTGGTTGTATGCGATATAACCTAGTTATCGATTCAAGGATTGATTCGATAAGCCGATACATTGGATACTAGTCGGTGATATGCGATATGACCGGATCGTTAAATCAAGTGTTGATTTAATGATTTAATGTATAATTATATATTTGATATATTACTTTGCATTAACTTGTATTGGTTCACTTTAAAAGGATTTTCTCACTTGGTGTGCACATTATATATGTGATATATTTTTTGTGTGCATTTGTTTGTATCATGTTTGATGATACAAGCTAACTTGAGTTTGTGTAAAGATTAAACCATGGTTGTGTAATGGTTAGGGTTTTCTTTTTCTTAATCATTTATTTATTTTGTTTATTTATTTTGCAAAATATATGAATGGTGGCTTTCTTTGGATGCTAGTTGAAGCTTCATGAAGCTTTGACTAAGTGACCATATTTGTCTCATGCTTAACCCTAGCCATTCCACTTAACCCTAGTTCATTCTCTACACTTGACCATGGTTGGATTATGATAAGTATTCATTTATTTTCTTTTTGCAAAATAACTTATCATAATATATTCCATCTTCTTCTTCTTCTTCTTCAAGATGAAGAAGCTTGATTCCATCAATGGTGATTTGATGAAAAGAGTGAGAAATCCAATTCTAAAGTAAACCCACATCCTATTTCTTCATCCTCTGCCTCTTGCCAAGTAGTATAGGGTGTTTTCTTCACAAGTTTCATGACTTGGTGAAGTGGGAGCTTGATCTAGTGATGCCTCGACGTAGATCATCTTCGGCATCGAAGTCGATGACCCAGCCCGCCCATTTCTCCGATGAAGCCGACGCTAGAGCCCGGGATTTGATTTGGACAGCAAGGAGACTTAATCATGGTGCTAAGGAAGTGGAGAGCCGGATCTACAAAGGTTGTATATCCGTTAACTCATAGTTAAGTTGTTAACTAGTTATCGTTTTCGCCTAAAATTCTAGTTAACGATCTAGTCTAGGGTTTCTCGGCACTGTAATTTTTGAAATTGGCATGGTTGATGCCTTGTGAGACCTCTTGAGTGTTCCTAGGAACCCTACAGTGGTATCAGAGCCTAGCTAGAGCCTTAGGCGATGCGTAGACGGAGTTAGAAGTCCGATCGAACCGAAAACCTAACTCTCAAATTGCTCTCTGTACATTTTTCCAAAACTGGGATTTTCCTGAATTAAAAATATGCAGAAAATTCAGCAGGCTTTTTCATGAATTACTGTGAAGCATGTGAACACGATTCATCAAAAGCGCGACGGAACCGCGGCACAAGCATGGCTTGTGCGGCGGTTCCGCGTCCATCTAGTCACTTCTTCAGTTGGTTTCTGCACAGTAATTCCTATTTTGCAGTGCTGGTTTTCCTGGAAATTTTTAATCTAAACTCAAGAGTTGAGTTTTCTGGGTTGTTTTAGGAGTTCGTAGATTCGATCGGATTATCAGACTTTGTCTATGTGGCTTTCCGGGTATTTTTAGAATATGTTAAAAAGTTCGACCGGATATAAATACCCACTTTTTCCCCTGTCGGGAAATTTCCAAGTGTTGGATTTTTCCGTGGTTTAAAGACATTCTAAGTAGTGCAAGTAACGCGATGGTCCCTCTAGAAGACAACAAACCTTAACTCGATTATGTGACCGTCTTGAACTGCCCTTTGAACCTTAGGGTTTGGGGCAGTACGGCGTGCCACATGTGAGGCGTTGGCTTGACCCTTCTACGGCTGGACCGTTGGTACTGAGGCATGAAGTGAATGTTTTTGAACTTGTTTCATGTGTTGAGCAGTTTCGGGAAAACTTGGGTGTTTGGATGTTCGATCGAAAAGTTTATCATTTTCTATTTATCTGGAATGGGATACAATAATAGGAATTCACAAACAGTTATGAGATAACTGAATGATTGTTATAAACATAGCGGTTTAGTCTCACTTGATCGGTTGCCACGGAATTTTGATGTGATCAAAAGTCCGTCGCAATCACGTAGCGTACGCGAATACTCGCCGGGTAAACTTAATAGACAGCCTCACCCCATAGCCCCGACCAAGTGACTATAGGAGAACCCCGTCGCCGAAAGCATCCGTTCGGGTGCTCACGGCAGCGGTGTTCCGCCTTGGTGCACTTCGTCGACGTCGTCGGGGGTGCAGCCGCCTACTAAAGTTTGCGACGAGCATTCGATCAGGATGTCGGGAATCTTGTTGAATTGCCCGACTTGATATTGAAAAGAGTTTTCGATAAAGAGACTAAAATGCGGGGTTTATAATTGTTAGGCATGCGATGTCTAAGTATTTCATTTGATTAGGCATGCGATGTCTGAGGAGATTGCGGATTCCAACTGTTGTAGTTTTACACTTTCTTTTCTGTGACCGTAAGTGTAATATGTGATATCGCCGGTTTCGTTGCTATATGTCAACGACAATTAGGATGCGCATATTTACTTACGTTGATGACATGTGATGTTATGTGTTGCTGGATATGTTATATTGGATCGTCGTGTTTGAATAGCCGGGGTTTTTTTTATGTGAGATGAGTGTTTTTCTTTTTCATTCATGTAAAAACTTATCTGTAATATTCTTTTATTGGGGCACTTCCAGGTTGCGGAAGTTGTCACCTTTTGTATATTATTTACTATTCCGCACTAGGATAGACCCAAGGAGGAGGGCACAAGCAACCGGGTTCTGGAGTCCAGTGGGAGAGCAACTCGAGGAGTCGAGTCCGGGTCTCCTAACTCTAGAATTGGTAGGGTTGCTTGCCGCTCTCGTAGGGGTCTAGGGGTGTGGGTTTGGCTATTCATCGCGACCGTGGAATCCGTGTTTTATACTGGCTCGTATTGAAAACACGGACGTCCTAGTATATCCAATATTTCATATGATTCTTCTGCTGCGATATCTGTGATGTGATCATGTGATGTTCTGTGATAGATACTATATATAGTATATATGATATATTATATAGACGTTACTTATGTTTTACACCCGCGCTAGCCTTGCCTCGCTCTGGCGTTAGTTACCTAACCTAACGGTGCAGACGGGACATCGAGGTGAATGCGGATGGCATAAGTGTACGTCGTATTTATCTGTGATGTTTAGGTACTTAAATGATGGGACTTCATTAATGTGATTAATGAAAGAAAAGAAACCTAAGATGTTGTGGAATCGAATTTCAAAATAAAACAGGTAGCTACAGTTCTTGCTTTGCACAGCGGTATATATGATATATCCTGCACCTTATTCGATGAGGAAAGGACCGAGATCCCTACACCGGGAGTGACTCCTTTAGCAATAACTGGTAGATGCTACAACTCTCGGTTTGTCTTTTGATTGCTTCTATAGTTTTCTCTTTGCACAGTGATATATATGATATATCCCGCACCTCATTCGACGAGGAAAGGACCGACGATCCCTTCACCGGGAGTGACTCCTTTAGCAAAACTAGAAAAGCCTCAAAAACACTCCATTTCAAAATCATTTGATTCTACAACGATATCAAGTTCATTACGCAATAGGTTTTCAGAAAAACCTGTCGTAGCCCTCCGTCATTTCAGATAAGTACTAGTTAGTATTCGTGCTGCGGTTGTTTTGCATGCGTCAAGGCGTAGTGTACGGTAGCTAACTAGTGCTTATCTGCTAGCATACGATGCGATTGGATTAGGGTATTCGTACGGCGTTGTTTGGCATGCGTCAAGGGTCGTGCGGATGGGTTTAATTCAATCAAGAAATGTACGGGTTGAACTTGACTAGCGGGCTATGGGTTGTTTGGCATGCGTCAAGGTCATAGCACACTAGGGGCAAAATATTATCGGGAATTTCAAGTGTTGAAATTTGCAATGAGATTGCATACCTTCTATGAGATAGTTGGATCCCGATACCCACTGCGAGTAAGAGTTACTCCTGGGAGAGTTTTACACATTACAATTAGCCGATCAAGTAGGTGTCTAGAAAGGTGTTAACGAGGTTACGCCTCTGGGAAAACGAGGTTTACATTAATTAGGTCCGTGCGAAAGCACGGGGAACCTCCCTCAAAGTACCGACACTGGCCTGGCTGAAAGATCGACGAAGTTGTAGGGTGTAATTAATCCCGGCTAGTCTTTCCTTTTAGGGTTTGAAGGAAGATTTGATAAAAACCAGTGGGAGCCGTCCTGATTAGATAAGATAATAACCAATCTGATCTTGCAAGAGCGCACGCTGAGTGTTTTCTTCTCTCTCTCTCTAGGTAGCGACCATATCACGCCTTAATCAAGATAATAATACGGATTATTGACCGAACCCGCTTGTTATACTGAGCTGGGGAACGTTGGTCCCGCTCCAACTTATAATTGTTATAAGACAGAGCAGGAAATTAGGGATTACCAGAATTCCCGTGCCGCCCAAACGAAGACAGTGCATGTTGATGCATCATCTTCGGGTGTGTTCATTATAAAGAACTGTTTCTCAGTATCCTCCGCATCCTGGGTATATGATACCGGATCAGGATCCCAGATATGTAATCTGTTACATAGGGCTACAAAAAGGTAGAAAAACTGAGAACGGGTGATAAGTTTCATGAGACAGAAAACGGGGCAAGTGTTGCAGCCAAGTCTGTTGGTCACTGTCACCGTGTATTACCAATACATTGATTCTGAACAAATGCTATTAGATACCGAACCTGATATACAAAATCATATCAGTTTCTTTATTAGTAAAGAAAGGATATAATTTTGTGTTGATGGATAATGTTTTGAACATTTCCTATATCAAAAGTTGATCGGTTCAGGCACGTTATCTAAAAGCATTGACGTTCTAAATCAAACTACAGTTCTTAGTATACGGAACACACACAAGAGGAACAGTTCAGAAATGAACGGATCCTTCTTGAGGCATTGTAGACTAGGTCATATCAATGCGACCCGACTGGCTGAAGTTACATTTAGATGCATATTTAAAAAGGTTTGAATTTACATCTTATGACACTTGCCAGTCATGTCACAAAGATTAGATGACCATAGCTCTGTTTATTGGAAACGGAGAAAGAGTTAGTAAACTTTTGGGATTGATACATGCTTATGTATGAAAGGTCCCCTGTCTACACATGCCTAAACCGGTTCTTTATAATTCATTACATTCTTTGATGATCTCTCGAGACTCAGACATATGTTCCTGTTGAAACACAAGTCTGAACCTTTTGAGATATTCACAGAATATAAGCTAGAAGTAGAGAACCAAAATATGGGTATAAGTATTATGTCCTTTGATGTGATCGAGTAGGAGAATACTTGAGCACGGAAATCCTGGACTATTCTAAAAGGAGAATGAGATTCTCTCTCAGCATTACTCCTCCGTATACACCATAGCACGATGGTCTATCGGGGCGGAGCAATAGCACCTTATATGATATGGTGTTCTCTATTATGAGTACTACTAAGTTTCCTATTTCCTTTTGGGAGTTATGCGCTTGAGAAGCTGCATACCTATTGAATAGGGTTCCGATCAAATCAGTTGCCTACCACTCCATATATGATATGGAAAGGGAAGAGCCCATATCTTAAGTTGGTTAAGATTTGGGGTTGTCTGGCCGATGTCTAAAGGCAAAATCCGGACAAGCTCAAGGCAAGGTCTGTTATGTACAACTGGAAAGGTTCCAGCTATACAAATTACAGCAGATGATTTGGTAGAACCAAAGGATTCAGTAGATTCCAACGAACCTCAGCCTCTCCGCCGATCTAGTAGGGTTCCTCACCCACCTGAGAGATACTTCGGTTTCTCAATGACAGTGGGAGCGAGGATTGCATCATGAGATGGTGACCCAACTAGTTTCAAGCTGGCTATCAAGAGTGGGACTCTGTAAGAATAGCTGGATGCTTAGCGATCTGAGATGGAATCCTTATACACCAACAAAGTATGGACTTTGGTTGCTATATCTGAAGGGTTAAATCCCCATCAGGAGCAAGTATATCTTGAGAAGATTACTTGGTGTACATGGAAAAGTTGAGACTTTCAAAACTAGACTTGTTAAAGGTTTGCATCATTAACCAGGTATGGATTATGTTGAAACCTTTTTCTAAAGATCTATACTTAAGTCCATCCAGATCCTACTTGCCACGGCTACATACCATGACTACGATATCTGGTGGTTGGGTGTCATGACTGCTTTTCTAAATGATGTTTTGGAAGAGAACGTCTATAAGTACACAGCCATAGGGCTTCGTAGACAGTGGGAGCAGCGGAAACGTGTGCAAGATGTTTTATGTGATAAAACAGGCATCGCAGAGTTGGAACATCTGTTTTGATGTAGTATGGTGGCGATCCTTGTAGAGTACGTGGATGACATACTCTTGATAGGGAAGGAGTTTCCTATGCTATGCTCGGTCAATCTCCGATTATCACAAGGATTCTCCATATAGGATCAAAGTGATACCTCCTAAATCCTAAATTATCATCTATGAGATAGATGTAATTGGATGTTAGGATACTCACTAGATGTAGTGAGATGGTATCAATCGATCCTGGGGAGAATCACTGGAAGTGTTCCAAGGTGATAAGGACGACTGAGTGTCAGTCACATGCATTGTCTTTACCCTCAGTGGAGGGACGGTATGTTGGAAGAGTTCCAAACTAGATACCGTGACATTCTAGACGATTAAGGCTGGATACATCGCTACTTAAGATGCTACCAAAGAGGCTGTCTGGGTATATATAAGTTCATGAGATGAACCTAGTTCCTCCCATTGTGTGACAATGGAGTTATGGCTTATGCCAAAGAACGCCCATCCCATCAGTCATCCAGACATATTCTAAGGCAGTATTACCTGATCATGGAGATGGTTGATCTCCAGGGGATCCAGGTTAGGAGAGCAGACTCAAAGGACTACACGGCGGATCCACTCACGAAGGCCTATTCCCAGAGAGAGACTTTTATGGGATGGTTGAGTATGAGATACTACAACCACTGCTACAGATGGCCCTAGTGCAAGTGGGAGATTGTTAGTCATATGTATGTCCTAGAGGCCATTACTGTACATTGGATGTATATTGTAGTCGATGCTGGGACATATATAGGGAGGACTTTCTTGCTCGACATGATAGTATGCTATCTGGTTACTCTTTACCTTAACGTGTATACTGATTGTCTCTCTGTTACATGTTGGTAAAGCCCTTAGGATGTGTACTTGACTACCTGGACTATGATGCGGATCATACTAGTGGGGACATTTTAGTCCATAATTACATCCTTCAAGGTCCCTAGTCGTGGGTGTATCGAGACGGGGCATCGATATACCAGTGTAGACTAGCGTATACCTTCTCGACCCATACAGATGGGCGATGGATGATCCCATATCCATTGGTTTTTGACATCAGAGATGATATACGGGTGCTCAGTGGAGATTGGGTACACTGGACAGACTCGCCGAGAACTCCCAGATGGTATTATACCTTACGTCAGATGGCAGTTCTCTGGTGACACTGGTACAGAGTAGTCTGTTGACCCGAGATCGTCATAGAGTCTTGTGTGGTTCCCACTGTGCTTTGATTTCTACCTTACCACGTCCAAGAGGGCGTGCAAAATGGTGGTTTTTGGATACAGTCCCGATTCACATGGAGGCAATGAGCGATAGGAGGGGATTCGTCTCTCCCGGTATAGGGAGTTGATGTTGCGCTGTGTTCGATTGGCTATAACCGGAAATCCCTGGCCAGGGTTGCTGAGATATACTGGTAAGTGTTACCAGTAGTTTCTCGAACTATTATAGACCTCATATCGACACGACTTATCGAGCTATTGGGGTCTGACGTTTACCACCCCTAGGCGAGATAGGCGACATATCAGACGACGAGACCGGACTGTACGGTAAGTGTTACTGGTTGGATTCACTGGAGTGTGTTGGAGATAGTGCCCTCATAGTCAATTATTGGATCGCAGGTACGTGATTGCAATGATTGCGGAGGACCTATACCGGTATGACAGTCTTACTCGAGATGATAGTATGCTATCTGGTTTGCCTTTATCAGTCGTGTGCATGTTCAGGTGACTGATTACATGTTACACTTTGATAGAGCTCTTAGGATCTTGCTTTACTACCAACAGTATGATGGCGATCATATACGTGAGAGTTGGGTGGTTTATATGCATATCCTTAATTGTGGTCCCTAGTCGTGGGAGTTTCGAGACAGGGCATCGATACTCCGGAGTAGACTAGTGTGTACAGTCGAGACCCCGACGAGGGGCGGTGGCCGGTCTCACAAGCCACTGGTGTCAGTTGGATCACCTAAGATGTATACAGGTGCTCATTGGGTTATGAGTACACCGGACAGGACTCGCCGGGAATCTGCTAGTTAGTATTATATCTATCGTCAGATAGCAGTTCCCTGGTGACATGTGTACAGGTTAGTTCATCGACCTGAGGTCGTCATTTGTCTCGTGTGAGTTCCCACTGTGCTTTGATTTCTACCCTACCACGGCTCAAAGGAGTCATGCAAACAGGTAGTTTTTGGGTACAGTCCCGAGCCATATGGAGGCACGTGAGCGGATCGGCAGGGGATTCGTCTCTCCCGGTATTGGGGGCGAGATCGTGCTGTGTCTAGGAGAGCCATTACACAAAGCCCACGGCCGTGGCAGGAGATTTACTGGTAGGTACTCCAGTAGTATCTCAGGGTGTTATTGGGCTTCACTCCGACACGACTTATACTGCTATTAGGGGTCTGACGTTGCTAGCCCCCTAGGCAGATATGCGATACTCATAGACGAACAGACCGGACTGTATATACATTGTCACTGTTAGGCTCAGTAGGGTTTTCCGGATGAGTGCGCTCATCGGCATCCCTTGAGGTCAGTCCATGGGCAGCCGTTACGCATTGCTAGTGCCACTGACGGTTTGTGGTTAAACCCACTGCCAGGGTGCTGACGAGTCATTAGAGTCCCCCACAGACAGTTTCCCAAGTTCGGGCGAAACGTTGTAGAGGCCGTATGGTTTTATGGCAGGGTTCGGAAAATGCACGTGCGTTTACGCACGTGTTATTTTTCGGGCAGATGATACTGGTCGGCTTTGGTTTAAGCCGGATCCGAGTATTGTATTGAGTGGGTATAATATCTTTGTCTCAGTTGCATTTGTATTCGGTCGTAATACAAATGCGGGTATATTTATACAGTTTCGGGGTTATCCTGAAAGTCGTTTCAGGATCACTTTTGGAAGTTGCCAGTTTCCAGTTTTCTATCAGCCGTCTTTTAACATTCGGTTAAAGACGGATTTATCTTTTCTTGGATGAGGTGAGTCGTGCTTCTAGAAACTTCTAGATTGGTGACTAGATTCATGCATCTTTCTTAGCATTTATTATATGGTGACTAGGTGTTTATGACTCATGCTTTACATTAAAGCATTTTGTTTTGGTTTAGATCTTTCCTTCATGATATACTTTAAGATATGGTCACCTCCCTCCTCCTACACTCACCTCCCTCCTTGATAAAAGTGGCCGGCCCTCTCTCTCTCCCATTCACTCTCTCACTTGAGAAAATTATGGTTGCAAAAAGAAAAGTCTAAAGTTTTGGATGCATGGAAATTTCATAGTTCATTTCTTGTTCCATTTCATTTCCATCGGCAACTTCATTAACCGATCGTCCACAGACTTGGACGAAGTGAGACAAAGTCATCTACTCATTCTCTATATCATTCTTGGTCGTCTCTTTTACTAAACTTGACGATCGAGTTGCCTCAAGTCAGAGGCGGGAGCCCGTTTAAAGAATCGTCGACGTGGTGCCACCTCGACGAGGAGATCGGAGATCAACGAGATCGGAGCAGCCACAACGGAGCGTGGGATGATGGTTGAAGAACGAAGGACTCAGATCGTTCGGTATAACCTTTCTACACTCTTTACAGTTTGTTAGTTTAGCAATAATGGTAGATCCGGGTTAAAGTATACGATAGCGCCAGTTAAAAAGTTTTGTTCCGCATTTTGGCGTCTGTAGACGGCCGGGGCGCTAGCGTAGACTTACAGTGGTATCAGAGCCTCACCATTTTTCTATACTAACTTGTGCTAACGCGTTTAAAATATCGATCGAACCGAAAATCAAAAATCGCAATTTTTTCACTTGACAGTTTCTGTTAATTTTTAAACTGGTCTAAATGTAATTTTGACCATACCAGAAAATCAAGCAGGGTTTTCTAGGAAAACTAAAGAAATTCGACAAAGTGATTTAACTGTTCAGACGCGGATCCGCGGCCAAAGCATGGGTTTGGCCGCGGATCCGCCGCAGTAATGTCACATCACTCTGCCAACTTTCTACAATTCATTCTATATTGGAAATTGGGATTTTTGGTATATATCGTTTGGGCCCAGGTTTTGTTACTGTTCACCAGTAAGTCGTGGGGCCCACTTTTTGATATTTGGTCGATCGAAATTTAAACACGTTAGTTTACAGTGCTTACATTATATCTGTAAGTGCACGGCGGCGCCCCGGCCGTCAATCCGACGCCGGAATGCGGAAGCGGTGAATAACTTAAATTTTGCGGACTTAGCAAACCGGCACCACCGCGCACTTTAACCGGATCGAACCATTAACTAGTCTAAGCTAACTAGAAGATGGGTTAGAGATATACCGATGATCCAAGTCCTCCGGTCTTCTCGTCATGGTCCCGATCTCCTGCGGAAAAGTCCCGTCTCCTCCTCGTCGCCGGAAGTGCACCACATCGCCTTCTTCGTTTACGGGCTCCCACCTCAATGCCGAGGCAACTCGGGCACGAAGCCGGCTACTCGACGTGCCCAAGGTTCGTTGTAGAATATGTAGTAGAACTTGTGTCTCCTTATGGGGTAGTGGAGATGCCATTTGGTGGAGGGGTGAAAAAACCAGAACAATGTGGAGGAGCTAGTGGGTATTTTGGAGCATGATGTGAACCAAAAATACACCCACACAATATTGGACAGCCCCCATCCTAAGTGGCCGGCCAAAGAGGTGAGGAGAAGAGCATGGAGTGAGGGAGTGATATGATAAAAACCAAAAGATCAAAAACCACAACCATAATCAAAAAGAGAAAGAAAGGAATGGTTATGATATCAAGCAATGATCACAAGCAAAACCAACACTCATCCAACCATCATCACCAAACTCATCATCAACAACCATGATGATCACTAAAAGTCAAGCAATCATGAAGCTAGAAGTCAAGGTCAATGAGAGGCTATCATGATAAAACAAAGATGCAAAGACCCCCTCCACAAATGCCTATTTGCAACAATGCAAATAAGCCCTCCTCCACCAATCTTCGGCCAATGAACGGAACAATGGAAATTGGCCGAAACGGAAAGCAAACTGGCAACTCCAGAAAACTGGTCCCGTAATAAATTACAGGAAAACCCCGATACTGTGCATACACACCCGCATTTGTATTCCGACCGAAATACAAATGCAATGAGACAAAATCTCCACTGTACTATACTAGGATCCGGCTTATACCAAAGTCGGCTAGTAATATCTGTTCGATCCTGATCCGTGCAATACCGCACGTATCTGATCGAACCCTGCCATATAACCATACGGCCTATAGTACAAACTGTCCGATCCTGATCCGTGCAATACCGCACGTATCTGATCGGACCTTGCCATATCTCCATACGGCCTCTACAACCTTTCGCCCGAAAGCTGAGTAACTGAATGTGGGGGACTCTAAAGACTCATCAACACCTTGGTTGTGGATTTAACCACTAGCACGTCAGAGGTATAAGCCAATACGTAACGGGCTACCAGGTACTGACTAAAAGGGATGTCTGTGAGCGAGCTCAGCCTGACAACCCTACTGAGCCTGTCAGTGACAATATCCGTACAGTCCGGTCCGTTCGTCTATAAGTATCGCATGGCGGGCCTAGAGGGTTGGTAAAAGTCAGACCCCCAAAAGCGGTACAAGTCGTGTCGGAGTGTAGCCCAGAACACCCTGAGATACTACTGGAATACCTATCAGTAAATCTCCTTGCCTTGGCCAAGGACTTTGTGTAATGGCTCTCCTAGACACAGCACGACCTCACCCCCAATACCGGGAGAGACGAACCCCTGAAGATACGCTCACTGCCTCCATGTGGCTCGGGACTGTACCCAACTAAAACCTGTTTGCACGACTCCTTTGAGCCGTGGTAGGGTAGTAATCAAAGTACAGTGGGAACTCACACGAGACAAATGACGATCCCCAGGTCGATGAACTAACCTGCACACATGTCACCAGGGAACTGCCATCTGACGTCTGGTATATGACCAACTAGCATGTTCCCGGCGAGTCCTGTCCGGTGTACTCATAACCCAATGAGCACCTGTATACATCTTAGGTGATCCAACTGACACCAGTGGCTTGTGAGACCGGCCACCGCCCCTCGTCGGGGTCTCGACTGTATACACTAGTCTACTAATGGAGTATCGATGCCCGGTCTCGAAACTCCCACGACTAGGGACCTTTTAAGGATATGCTTGTAGACCCCCAGCTCCCACTTATATGATCGCCCTCATACTGCTGGTGGTCAAGCAAGAATCCTAGGGGCTCTATCAACGTGTAATAGCGACGTGTCAGGTCACCTAAAGCAGTACACGATGATAAAGGTAAACCAGATAGCATACTATCATCTCGAGTAAGACTGTCCTACCGGGATAGGTCCTCCCTCAATCATTACAATCACGTACCTGTGACCTAATAATTGACTCTGAGGGCACTATCCCCAACAATCTCCCACTTGCACTCAAGGCTAATTATTGCGATGTCGCATACTCACAGCCCGTGTGATACCGAACATCCAACTCCTCTACTAGTCAGTCTCACAAAGCTCGTTTGCGGAACTATTGCGTTCGAGGAATAGCCTCAGTGAGTGGATCCGCTTTGTTGTTTCTTTCTATGTCTCTCTATATCTCAAGTTCGCGGAGAAAACCATCTCCCGAAAAGAGCAATACCTGTCTTAGAATGTGCTTGGATGTCTGATGGGACATAGCTCATAAATGAACTCCAAATCCAAACTTCTTAGACTGTATCGTCAACTGAACTTAATCAGTATCCTGCGCAATGCCTCCCTCAGTATTGCCTTGGACCACCTGTCCAAAATACTGCCCCTCGTCAGAAGGAAAAACTATAGCTCTGACAACTTCCTTGTCGTCCATGTCACCTTGGAAGCCTGGAATGATAACTGTCTCCTGAATGAGGCTGTCGTTATCATCTCCCTAGAACATCCACTTATGTTCTAAAACTGCTTCCAACTGTTTCTCCAGGATTGGATTAATGTCAACTTATTGCATCTAGTGCAAGAACGACATCTGGTGTGGTACTTGACATCTCACGATTGACTCAATTGTCTAAGCAAGTGATCTGCCAATCATGCCCGTCCCTCTCCCCTTTAGTCTGTAAGACACCTTTGGAGAGGGTGACTCCATTACCTGCAGGTACACTACCGTGCCAGGAGTCGTCCATCCTAAATACTCTTAGAATGCTGTCAAGTACCCTGATTGGGAAACCACCCAAATCTAGATCCAAGACCATAGATCTAGTAACCAGTATGTCTGATATAAAATCCATTTCCTTTGTGGAGAAACAACTGTGTGACGACCAAAGTATAACCGATCGTAGTGTAGGAGTTTCTTTTCCTACTCTGTGTATATCATCCAAAAACCAGGATATCACACCCTACTACCTTCTCAACAGATCCATCCCCTATTCTGATGAAGTCAAACCCATGACTGTCACGTCAGAAATAGATGATCTATCTCCGCTACATCTGCTCTAGTCTATAAATAGACATAAGCAACCTGTCCACCAATGCTTCCGCTGCTCCCACTGACTACGACAACCCTCTGGCAGAGTCATATAGACGTACACTTCTAAAACTGGTTTAGAACGACGCTATACTCATCCTCCCGCCGGGTCTCGTAACCTGGAACAACAGCAATGGCAATTGTGGGTAAACAAGAACTTCCCTGTCACCGTCCTTGAGGCTACCGTAGTGCCTCTCGGGTGCCTAAAGTTATCCACCTTATCTGCGGAGTGGCCAATGGAATGTCAATCCAAATTGAATCTTTAGGTTCCTATGAAATCTTCAGTAATCGTTTGTGGTTCTGGAATTACTTCCAGTTCTACCATACTCCCACTACTGTTTTCTGAAAAAATCCATTTTTAATAAAACTGTGGCGAGTCTAGAACAATATCGCTATTGTTCATCCAGATGGTAGAAAGTCAACCCTCGTCATAGCCTGGGTCAACCCACAAACAGCCATTACAGAAACGTGCCTCGAGTTGTCCAGTGTCTGGTTTTAATCATAAACCGGACAACTCCCCGTACCTTAACATCGTTAAGATATGAACTGTTCTATATCCAATATAGAAACAGAGGCACTGATTTAATTGAACCAGATTCAAATCATGCAGCTGTCCCCAGCGCATGTCAACTAAATGGAAGGAGGCCGATCAGCGTTACTCAACTTAGGAATGCTTCCAATTATGAGTAACCTGAAAGAGAAGCAAGATCTCTTTATCATTACTATCAACTGAATACCATACACAAGTACCTACATCTTCGATCTCTTTGAAGAATCCCGATACTTGCTATACCTGGTTCTCTACTCTATTCAAATACCTATAACTTCTCAAAATTTGGACCCTGTGTTTCCGCGAAACACCTGTCTAAAAACTAGAGAAGTCATAAGTAAACCGAATATAGTACGAGGACCAATCCCTCTGTCCTGATGGACCCTGGACAACATACAATCCACTGTATAAGTCCCTTGAGTCTGACAACTCATTCACTGTGTGTCGTAGGTTGAAAACTGTACTTATGGTTAAGAAGAATTACACCGCTTTTTAATGCTCCTTACCTAACCATCCACTGATATAGGTAAATGTCGTAGACATAATTTCAGAAAGGTATATCTCACTCTATGAAAATAGACGTACAGATATATCAATTTGAAATTGGTGCATAACAGCGGATATTCAAAACCAAATATTTGCCGACCGGCAAACAGCCCAGGTGATTTCCTCAAATATCACTGATTACAACGAATCCCGATATAATGAGGATAATCACCCAATTCCCAATAACTTACTCCCACTCATCATCTGTAAAACCATACAGATGTGAGAATCGTAACTGGTAAATACATACCCTGGAGTAAGTATCTAATCGGGAAATCAGTTTTCCTTTAACATTACACAGTGAAACTGAAATATTGAAATGTTCCGATGGGGTATTCTGGTATTCCTAGTAATGCCTCTTCCATCATCCAGATTCACAACTGTAACCGTGTAATTCTTTGCCACCTCTCCAAATCCCTTCATATGTCTTTAGTCTCTACCTTCTGCACACCCCTTTATGCCAAATGGTTTTCTTCCTTCCCTACCGTTCGGCACCAGCCTATGGTTTGGAAGAAGACTATCCAATAAGCATAATGGGTGTACTGTCCCAATCCTAGGAACACTCGCAATGAGAGAGGGTGAAGATAAAAGACAACCGAATAAACCTTATTCCTATTTCTCCTGAACCAGAATCCATCCCCGAACTGGAACAAGTTCCATTCGAGTTCGTATATAACCATACGATGGAGTATCCAAATAAACTGTGGATCTTCGTAGTGATACGAAGTGTCCTGGAGAAATACAAAGGTGATGTGGGAGTGGTAACGAAATACCTGGTTTGGTCGTGAATATCTGTTGCAATTTACTTTGCCCTCTTACTAATCCCTTGCTTTGTCTTAACTTAATACCTTCTGCACACCATCGTTATGCTAATTGGTTTTCTTCATTCCCTACCGGTCGGCACCAGCCTAAGGTTTGGAAGAAGATAATCCAATTTGCGTAATAGGTGTACTACCCCTAAACCAAGGAGTACTCGTAACCTGAGAGAGGGTAAAAGGAAAAGACAACTGAATAATCCTATCCGTTTTCTCCAGAACCGGAAACCATCCTCGAATAAATTCTTTCGAGTTCGTATCTAACCATACGATGGTTTTGTCCAATGGAAGTGGACGTTCGTAGCAATACGGGGTGTCCTGGAGAAAAGGGTAAAAGTAGGAGTGGCAATGAGGTTTGCAACTCTGACAATCCAAAAGCCGGTGTTTAAGAAGGTTCGGTCAACTTGGTCACTGAGTCAAAGTCTTAGGGTCGGGTCAATGGTCGCTGCCAAAGAGAGAGAGAAAAGAAAACACTCAGCGTGCACTCTAACCTAGATCAGAATGGTAACCAATTTATCTAATCTGGAAACCTCCCACTGTACCTCAAATTCTCCTCCAAACCTGAAAGAAGAATTAGTCGGGGTCACCCGAGGAGTAAACTAACTCATCAGTGGGAATCGGGATCCAACTATCATCGCATGATAACATGACGGAATCCGCTCACATCATCATACTCCAGATGGTATGCGCATATCTGGCAAGTTTCAGTTCTTTTGAAACTCCCGATGTGATTTCTGCCCCATGCTCTTATGACCTTGGCGTGAGGTCAAAATATCATAAGTCACATGTCAAGTTCTACCCGTCATTATCCAGGTTAATTTGAATCCACCCGTACATACCCTTGACGTAGGCCAAAATAGTAGTACGACTGTCCCAAACCAACGCATCTATCTATGCAACAGATAAATACCCGACAGCTACCAATCACTATGCCTTGGCGTGAGGTCAAAATACATAGCTTGAATACTACCGAATATTTAGCTGAAATGACGGAGGGCTACGAATGGTTTCTGGCGAAAACCTTTAACGTAAAGAACTTGATATCGTCGAAGGAACGGATAGCCTTTTAAAATATAGTGACGAAAACCTTCGCTAAAGAGGTCACTCCCGGTGAAGGGATCTCGGCTCTTTCCCCGTAGAATGAGGTGCAGGATATTCCAACTGAATACCGCGATGCAAAGCAAAAGTAATCGGCTATAGTGAAGTTAATGCCCTGACGCAAACTTCTGTCCAAGGGGTCACTCCCGGTGAAGGGATCTCGGCCCTTGCCTCGTCGACTGAGGAGCAGGATATTCCAATGAATACCACGATGCAAAACAAAAGTAAACGTCCTTGCAATAACAGCTTTTTGAAAAGTGTTCCAACAACATCAGATTAGGTTTGTTTTAACTTGCATTGATCCGAATCAATGCAGTCCCATCAATTGATCACACCAAAAAGAACGAAAATATACTGATGTACGTATATGCCATCCGCATTCGCCACTGGGTCCCGTCATTACCCGTTAGGTTAGCTTACTAACGACAGAGCGGGGACTGGACTAGCGCGGATGCAAAACATATACGACATCTACTAATATATTTACCAATATATAGTATTTCGCTCAAGGCGTGAATAAAAATGCAACATCACAGAAATGTACAGCATCACAGAAACAATACAGATATCTGGGATCCCCGGGTTTCACAGAGCCACTACTGAAACCCGACGTTCCCCTGGTCGTGTGGATAGCCTGTGCAATGAAAACCTAGACCCTTACGGGCGCGGCAAGTCACCCGCCAAAACCTGAAGCGAGGCAGCCCCCTTCAGCAACGTGAATGGACCACCCAGCACTTCACGGAATCCGGTAACTTGGGCACCCCTCCTGGGTCAACCTGTACCCCCTACGAGTGCGGCGAATAGCCCGCCAATCCTAGAGTGAAGCCCCCTCCGTCTCAATGCCATGAGATGCGGGCTTGTTGCCCTCCAGAACCCGGCTATCCGTGCACCCCTCCGCGGGGCAATCCTAGTACAGAAAGTAAAATATACATACAACGGGTACATCGACCGCAACCAGGTCGTGCCCCAAAATAATAATACAAACAGGCAGTGACGGCAGTCCACATGTCGGACGCTCGTCCCGCAATATCAAATGTACATAATACAACCACAACTGTACTAGCATTGCATCCAGGCTATCCCCCACGACCGATCCGCAACAGCACAGCAAAAACAAAACATCAACGTGAAAGTCACGTTCGCAAATCCGTCTAACCGGACTATAGCAGTTAGACCGGATTTACCGATCAAGTGACATTCACGGTCGCAGATATAATGTAAATACTGTGAAAAATGTGTTTAAAATATCCGATCAATCAAAATTTAACAAGTGGGCCCCAAAATAATACTGTAGCAGTCACAGAAATAATTGGCCCAATTTTAATATTCCAAAACCCATACTTTAAGCCCAGAAAACTACTGAAGAAATTTGATGCAGGGATCAGAACAGTAAGCGGCGGAAGGGCGGCGCTTAAGGAAGGTCAGGCCGCGCTTCCGCGCTTGTACTGTTGACTGACACTCTCGAATTTTCTCAGTAGCCTTGAAATCTCCAGTACATTAATATTTTACAACCTGAAAAATTTTTCGAGACCAAAAATTTTCAACAGAAACTGATGCGAACTAAAATGCAGTTTTGGAACATTCGATCGATCGAAACAGAAAAACACATTACACCAAGCTAGACTATGTTAATGGCGAGGCTCTGATACCACTGTAAGTGCACGGCGGCGCCCCGGCCGTCAAACCGACGCCGGAATGCGGAAGCGGTGATAAACTTAAATTTTGCGGAATTAGCAAACCGGCACCACCGTGCACTAAACACCCGGATCGTAACCATTAACAAGTCTAAGCTAACTAGAAGATGGGTTAGAGATATACCGACGATCCAAGTCCTCCGGTCTTCTCGTCATGGTCCCGATCTCCTGCGGAAAAGTCCCGTCTCCTCCTCGTCGCCGGAAGTGCACCACATCGCCTTCTTCGTTTACGGGCTCCCACCTCAATGCCGAGGCAACTCGGGCACGAAGCCGGCTACTCGACGTGCCCAAGGTTCGTTGTAGAATATGTAGTAGAACTTGTGTCTCCTTATGGGGTAGTGGAGATGCCATTTGGTGGAGGGGTGAAAAAACCAGAACAATGTGGAGGAGCTAGTGGGTATTTTGGAGCATGATGTGAACCAAAAATACACCCACACAATATTGGACAGCCCCCATCCTAAGTGGCCGGCCAAAGAGGTGAGGAGAAGAGCATGGAGTGAGGGAGTGATATGATAAAAACCAAAAGATCAAAAACCACAACCATAATCAAAAAGAGAAAGAAAGGAATGGTTATGATATCAAGCAATGATCACAAGCAAAACCAACACTCATCCAACCATCATCACCAAACTCATCATCAACAACCATGATGATCACTAAAAGTCAAGCAATCATGAAGCTAGAAGTCAAGGTCAATGAGAGGCTATCATGATAAAACAAAGATGCAAAGACCCCCTCCACAAATGCCTATTTGCAACAATGCAAATAAGCCCTCCTCCACCAATCTTCGGCCAATGAACGGAACAATGGAAATTGGCCGAAACGGAAAGCAAACTGGCAACTCCAGAAAACTGGTCCCGTAATAAATTACAGGAAAACCCCGATACTGTGCATACACACCCGCATTTGTATTCCGACCGAAATACAAATGCAATGAGACAAAATCTCCACTGTACTATACTAGGATCCGGCTTATACCAAAGTCGGCTAGTAATATCTGTTCGATCCTGATCCGTGCAATACCGCACGTATCTGATCGAACCCTGCCATATAACCATATGGCCTATAGTACAAACTGTCCGATCCTGATCCGTGCAATACCGCACGTATCTGATCGGACCTTGCCATATCTCCATACGGCCTCTACAACCTTTCGCCCGAAAGCTGAGTAACTGAATGTGGGGGACTCTAAAGACTCATCAACACCTTGGTTGTGGATTTAACCACTAGCACGTCAGAGGTATAAGCCAATACGTAACGGGCTACCAGGTACTGACTAAAAGGGATGTCTGTGAGCGAGCTCAGCCTGACAACCCTACTGAGCCTGTCAGTGACAATATCCGTACAGTCCGGTTCGTTCGTCTATGAGTATCGCATGGCGGGCCTAGAGGGTTGGTAAAAGTCAGACCCCCAAAAGCGGTACAAGTCGTGTCGGAGTGTAGCCCAGAACACCCTGAGATACTACTGGAATACCTACCAGTAAATCTCCTTGCCTTGGCCAAGGACTTTGTGTAATGGCTCTCCTAGACACAGCACGACCTCACCCCCAATACCGGGAGAGACGAACCCCTGAAGATACGCTCACTGCCTCCATGTGGCTCGGGACTGTACCCAACTAAAACCTGTTTGCACGACTCCTTTGAGCCGTGGTAGGGTAGTAATCAAAGTACAGTGGGAACTCACACGAGACAAATGACGATCCCCAGGTCGATGAACTAACCTGCACACATGTCACCAGGGAACTGCCATCTGACGTCTGGTATATGACCAACTAGCATGTTCCCGGCGAGTCCTGTCCGGTGTACTCATAACCCAATGAGCACCTGTATACATCTTAGGTGATCCAACTGACACCAGTGGCTTGTGAGACCGGCCACCGCCCCTCGTCGGGGTCTCGACTGTATACACTAGTCTACTAATGGAGTATCGATGCCCGGTCTCGAAACTCCCACGACTAGGGACCTTTTAAGGATATGCTTGTAGACCCCCAGCTCCCACTTATATGATCGCCCTCATACTGCTGGTGGTCAAGCAAGAATCCTAGGGGCTCTATCAACGTGTAATAGCGACGTGTCAGGTCACCTAAAGCAGTACACGATGATAAAGGTAAACCAGATAGCATACTATCATCTCGAGTAAGACTGTCCTACCGGGATAGGTCCTCCCTCAATCATTACAATCACGTACCTGTGACCTAATAATTGACTCTGAGGGCACTATCCCCAACAATATCTCCGACCGGGAATGTCATTTGATCGGTAAACCGCGTTTGATTGCTATAGTTCTTTTAGACGGGTTTGCGAACGTGACATTCGCGTTGATGTTCTGTATTGTGCTGTGATGTTGCGGATTTGTCGTGGTGGATAGCAGTGTGCAATGGTAGTACAGTTTGAGTTTATTTGTACATTTGATATTGCGGGACGAGCGTCCAACTTGTGGACAGCCGTCACTGCCTGTTGTATAATATTCTTTTGGGGCACGACCAGGTTGCGGTCGATGTACCTATTGTACTATTTTTCATTATTGTACTAGGTTTTGCCCCGCGACGGAGTGCACGGATAGCCGGGTTCTCGGGGGCAACGGGTCTGCATCTCATGGCTTTGAGAGGCAGAGGGGTCCCACTCTAGAATTGGCAGACTATTCGCCGCACTCGTAGGGGGTACAGGTTGACCCAAGGAGGGGTGCCCAAGATTACCGGATTCCGTGGAGTGCTGGGTGGTCCATTCACTATGCCGTAGGGGGCTGCCTCGCTTCAGGTTTTGGCGGGTAACTTGCCGCACCCGTAGGGGTCTAGGTTTCATTGCACAGGCTATCCACACGACAGGGGAACGTCGAGTTTCAGCAGCGGCTCTGTGAAACTCGGGGATCCCAGATATCTGTATTGTTCTGTGATGCTTATTACTTTTCTGTAATGTTGCATACTATCACGCCTGGAGCGATTATTGTATATTGGTTTATATACTATTAGATGTTGTATATGTTTTACACCCGCGCTAGTCCAGTCCCCGCTCTGTCGTTAGTTAAGTAACCTAACGGGTGATGACGGGACCCAGTGACGAATGCGGATGGCATATACGTACATTTTATTTTTGTTCTTTTCTGGTGTGATTAATTGATGGGACTGCGTTGATTCTGATCAATGCAAAGAAAAACAAACCTATTTACAGTTGTTGGAACAAATTTAAAAAGTGTTATTGCAAAGACGTTTTCTTTTGTTATGCATAGCGGTATTCAGTGGAATATCCTGCACCTCATTCGACGGGGCAAGGGCCGATATCCCTTCACCGGGACTGACCCCTTGGGCAGAAGTTTGCGTCAGGGTAATAACTTCACTATAGTCGATTACATGTTGCTTTGCATAGCGGTATTCAGTGGAATATCCTGCACCTCATTCCACGAGGAAAGAGCCGAGATCCCTTTACCGGGAGTGACCTCTTTAGCAAAAGGTTTTCGCCACTATATTTTAAAAAAAAGCTATCAGGTTCCTTCAGCGATATCAAGTTCACTACGTTAAAGGTTTTTCGCCAAAAACCAGCCGTAGCCCTCCGTCACTTCTTTTGAGTATTCAGTAGTATTCAAGCTATGTATTTTAGCCAAAGTTAAGGCATAGTGTTTGGTAGCTGCTGGGTATTCAATTGTTGCATAGATAGATGAGTTAGTTTGGGACAGTCGTTCTGCCGATTGGCCAAAGTCAGGGGCATGTGCCGGTGGGTTCAAATTGACAAGATAGTGACGGGTAGAACTTGGCATGTGACTTATGACACTTTGACCAAAGCCAAGGTTATAAGAGCATGGGGCAAAAATCAGATCGAGAGTTTCTAAAGAAACTGAAACTTGCCAAGTATGCGCATACCTTCTGGAGTATGAGTAACGTGGATGCATTCCATCACGTTATCATGCGATGAGAGTTGGATCCTGATTCCCACTGATGAGTTGGTTTACTCTTCGGGTGATCCTGATTGATTCTTCTTTAGGTTTGGAGGAGAATTTGACAGGACAGTGGGAGGTTTCCGGATTAGATAAAGTGATAACCATTCTGATCTAGGTTAGAGTGCACGCAGAGTGTTTCTTTTCTCTCTCTCTTTGGCAGCGACCTTTGACCGACCCTAGACTATGACTCAGTGACCAGGTTAACCGAACCTTCTTAAAATACTGGCTTTTGGATTGTCTGAGTTGCATAAGTCATTGCCACTCCTTCTTTTACCCTTTGAATTTCTCAGAACACCCGTATTACTACGGATATCCACTTCCATTGGATAGATCCATCGTATGGTTATATACGAACTCGAAGGGACTTCTTCGAGGATGGATCCAGGTTCAGGAGAAATATAATTGGTTTATTCAGTTGTCTTTTATTATCACCTTCTCTCAGGTTGCGAGGGCTCCTTGGTTTAGGAGAGTACACCTATTACGCTTATTGGATAGTCTTATTCCAAACCATAGGCTGGTGCCGAAAGGTAGGGAATGAAGAAAACCAATTAGCCTAAGTAGGGTGTGCAGAAGGTAATATGTAAAGACAAAATAAAGGGATTAGAAAGAGGGCAAAGTAAATTGCGACTGTTATCATTCACGACCAAAACCGCGTACTTCATCGCCACTGCTATTTCACCTTTAAAAGAATAAGGTATTATTCAGTTGTCTTTTATCATCACCTTCTCTCGAGATGCGAGTACTCCTTGGTTTAGGAGGGTACACCTATTATGCTTACTGGATAGTCTTATTCCAAACCATAGGCTGGTGCCGAACGGTAGGGAAAGAAGAAAACCATTTAGCCTAACGATGGTGTACAGAAGGTAACGACTAAAGACAAATAAAGGGATTTGGAGAGACGACAATAAAATATACGGTTGAGGTCATGAATTGGATTATGGAAGAGGCATTGCTATGAATACCAGGATACCCCTACGAAACATTTTCATGTTTCAGTGCATTGTTAAAGAAAAACTGTTTTCCCGATTAGACACTTACTCCAAGGGTATGTATTTACCAGGTTTCATTCTCATATCTGTATGGTTTTACAGATGATGAGTGGGAGTAAGTTATTGGGAATTAGGTGATCATCCTCATTATATCGGAATTCGTTGTAATTGGTGATATTTGAGGAAATCGCCAGCGTACAGTTTTCCACCTACAACGCACAGGTTTTGAGTTGTTCAACTCAGCGGACTTATACAGAGTATTGTATGTTGTCCAAGTGTCCATCAGGACAAAGGGGTAGGTCCTCGTACTATGTCCTGTTTACTTATAACTTCTCTAAAATTTAGACAAGTGTTTCGTAGAAATACAAGGTCTAAGTTTTGAGAAGTTGTGGGTATAAGAATAAAGTAGAGAACCAGGTATCACAAGTATCGGGATTCTTCAAAGAGATCGAATATGTAGATTCTTTTGATTGGTATTCAGATGATAGTGATGGTTTTGAGAAACGAGTTTTCTCTGTCAGGTTACTCATAATTGGATGGATTCCTAAGTTGAGTAATGCTGATTAGCCTCTTTCCATTTAGATGATATGCACTGGAGACAGCTGCATGATTTGAATCTAGTTCCAATTAAATAAGTGCCAAAGTTTCTATATTGGATATAGAATAGATCGTACCTTAAAAGATGTTAAGGTACGGGGAGTTGTCCAGCTTATGCTTAAAACCAGACTCTGGATAACTCAGGGCACGTTTCTGTAATGGCTGTTTGTGGGTTGACCCTGGCTATGACGAGGGTTGATATTCTACCATTTAGAAGATCAATAGTGATATTGTTCTTGACTCGCCACAGTTTTAGTAAAATGGATCTTTTTCAGAAAACAGTAGTGGGAGTATGGTAGAACTGGAAGTGATTCCAGAACCGCAAACGATTACGGAAAATTTAATAGGACCTATACATTCAATCAGGTTTGACATTCCAATAGCCACTCCGCAGATATGGTAGGTAACCTCAGACACCCGAGAGGTACTTCGGTAGGCTCAAGGACGGTGACAGGGAGGTTCTTATCTACCAAGACTTGACACTACTGTTGTTCCAGGCTATGAGACCCGGTAGGAGGGTTGTCGTAGTCAGTGGGAGCAGCGGAAGCATAGTGGGCAAGATGCTTATATCTATTTATATAGACTAAAGCAGTTATAGCGGAGATAGATCATCTAATTTTGATATGAAAGTCATGGTTTTGACATCAATCAGAATAGGGGATGGATCTGTTAAGAAGGTAGTAGGGTGTGATGTCATGGTATCTGGATGACATACACAGAGTAGGAAGTAAAATTCCTATACTACGATCGGTTGTACTGTGGTCGTCACACAGTTGTTTCTCCAGAAAGGATATGGATATAATATTTGACATTCTGGTTTCTAGATCTATGGTTTTAGATATGGATTTGGGTAGTTTCCCAATGTGGGTACTTTGATAGATATTCTAATGGTTTTTGGAATAGTTGACTCCTAGCATGGTGGTGTACCTGCAAGTGATGGAGTCACCCTCTCTAAAGCTGTCGTATAGACTAAAGGGGAGAGGGATGTGCATGATTGGCAGATCACTTGCTTAGGCAATTGAGTCAATCATGAGATGTCAAGTACTACACCAGATATTGTTTTTGCACTAGATGCAATAAGTTTGTATTAATCCAATCCTGGAGAAACATAAGGAAGCAGTTTTAGAACATAAGTACATGTTCTACGGATTTGATGACGGCAGCCTCCTTCGGGAGACGGTTATCATTCCAAGCTTCAAAGGTGACATAGTTGACAGAGTGATTGTCAGAGTTATAGTTTTTCCCTCTGACGAAGAGGGACAGTATTGTGGACAGGTGGTCCAAGAGGATACTGTGGGTGGCATGGTGCCGGATACTGATTAGGTTCAGTGATTGATACAGTCTAAGAAGTTTGGATTTGGAGTTCATTTATGAACTAGGTCCCATCAGATATCCAGACATATTCTAAGACAGGTATTACTCGATTCGGGAGATGGCTTTCTCCGCGAACTTGAGATTTAGAGAGATATAGAAAGAAACAACTAGGCGGATCCACTCACTAAGGCTATTTCTCGAACACAATAGTTTTACAAACGGGCTTTGTGAAACTGATTAGTAGAGGAGTTGGATGTTCGGTTTCACACGGGCTGTGAGTAGTCGACATCGCAATAATTAGCCTTGAGTGCAAGTGGGAGATTGTTGGAGATAGTGCCCTCATAGTCAATTATTGGATCGCAGGTACGTGATTGCAATGATTGCGGAGGACCTATACCGGTATGACAGTCTTACTCGAGATGATAGTATGCTATCTGGTTTGCCTTTATCAGTCGTGTGCATTTTCAGGTGACTGATTACATGTTACACTTTGATAGAGCCCTTAGGATCTTGCTTTACTACCAACAGTATGATGGCGATCATATACGTGAGAGTTGGGTGGTTTATATGCATATCCTTAATTGTGGTCCCTAGTCGTGGGAGTTTCGAGACAGGGCATCGATACTCCGGAGTAGACTAGTGTGTACAGTCGAGACCCCGACGAGGGGCGGTGGCCTGTCTCACAAGCCACTGGTGTCAGTTGGATCACCTAAGATGTATACAGGTGCTCATTGGGTTATGAGTACACCGGACAGGACTCACCGGGAATCTGCTAGTTAGTATTATATCTATCGTCAGATAGCAGTTCCCTGGTGACATGTGTACAGGTTAGTTCATCGACCTGAGGTCGTCATTTGTCTCGTGTGAGTTCCCACTGTGCTTTGATTTCTACCCTACCACGGCTCAAAGGAGTCGTGCAAACAGGTAGTTTTTGGGTACAGTCCCGAGCCATATGGAGGCACGTGAGCGGATCGGCAGGGGATTCGTCTCTCCCGGTATTGGGGGCGAGATCGTGCTGTGTCTAGGAGAGCCATTACACAAAGCCCACGGCCGTGGTAGGAGATTTACTGGTAGGTACTCCAGTAGTATCTCAGGGTGTTATTGGGCTTCACTCCGACATGACTTATACTGCTATTGGGGGTCTGACGTTGCTAGCCCCCTAGGCAGATATGCGATACTCATAGACGAACGGACCGGACTGTATATACATTGTCACTGTTAGGCTCAGTAGGGTTTTCCGGATGAGTGCGCTCATCGGCATCCCTTGAGGTCAGTCCATGGGCAGCCGTTACGCATTGCTAGTGCCGCTGACGGTTTGTGGTTAAACCCACTGCCAGGGTGCTGACGAGTCATTAGAGTCCCCCACAAACAGTTTCCCAAGTTCGGGCGAAACGTTGTAGAGGCCGTATGGTTTTAGGCAGGGTTCGGAAAATGCACGTGCGTTTACGCACGTGTTATTTTTCGGGCAGATGATACTGGTCGGCTTTGGTTTAAGCCGGATCCGAGTATTGTATTGAGTAGGTATAATATCTTTGTCTCAGTTGCATTTGTATTCGGTACTAATACAAATGCGGGTATATTTATACAGTTTCGGGGTTATCCTGAAAGTCGTTTCAGGATCACTTTTGGAAGTTGCCAGTTTCCAGTTTTCTATCAGCCGTCTTTTAACATTCAGTTAAAGACGGATTTATCTTTTCTTGGATGTGGTGAGTCGTGCTTCTAGAAACTTCTAGATTGGTGACTAGATTCATGCATCTTTCTTAGCATTTATTATATGGTGACTAGGTGTTTATGACTCATGCTTTACATTAAATCATTTTGTTTTGGTTTAGATCTTTCCTTCATGATATGCTTTAGGATATGGTCACCTCCCTCCTCCTACACTCACCTCCCTCCTTGATAAAAGTGGCCGGCCCTCTCTCTCTCCCATTCACTCTCTCACTTGAGAAAATTATGGTTGCAAAAAGAAAAGACTAAAGTTTTGGATGCATGGAAATTTCATAGTTCATTTCTTGTTCCATTTCATTTCCATCGGCAACTTCATTAACCAATCGTCCACGGACTTGGACGAAGTGAGACAAAGTCATCTACTCATTCTCTACATCATTCTTGGTCGTCTCTTTTAGCAAACTTGACGATCGAGTTGCCTCAAGTCAGAGGCGGGAGCCCGTTTAAAGAATCGTCGACGTGGTGCCACCTCGACGAGGAGATCGGAGATCGACGAGATCGGAGCAGCCGCAACGGAGCGTGGGATGATGGTTGAAGAACGAAGGACTCGGATCGTTCGGTATAACCTTTCTACACTCTTTACAGTTTGTTAGTTTAGCAATAATGGTAGATCCGGGTTAAAGTATACGATAGCGCCAGTTAAAAAGTTTTGTTCCGCATTTTGGCATCTGTAGACGGCCGGGGCGCTAACGTAGACTTACAGAGTGTGAGAGGGCTTGCTCGTCGATCTTCTGATCGCTCAATACTCGGGTGGCCGTTACGTTTAGCAGACCGCTTGCGGCTTGTGGGTGCTTGATATGATCATCACCTGCTGCCGGCGTATTGACGAGTCTTTAGAGTCCTACACAGAGGTTTCCTGGCTCAAGCGAAACGAAATAGGAGCGCATATGAGATATGTGCGGGACCGAGAATAATGCGTGTATGTGATACCGTATTCCATTCTCACGATGAATGTATCGATTGGTTGTATGCGATATAACCTAGTTATCGATTCAAGGATTGATTCGATAAGCCGATACATTGGATACTAGTCGGTGATATGCGATATGACCGGATCGTTAAATTAAGTGTTGATTTAATGATTTAATGTATAATTATATATTTGATATATTACTTTGCATTAACTAGTATTGGTTCACTTTAAAAGGATTTTCTCACTTGGTGTGCACATTATATATGTGATAAATTTTTTGTGTGCATTTGTTTCTATCATGTTTGATAATACAAGCTAACTTGAGTTTGTGTAAAGATTAAACCATGGTTGTGTAATGGTTAGGGTTTTCTTTTTCTTAATCATTTATTTATTTTGTTTATTTATTTTGCAAAATATATGAATGGTGGCTTTCTTTGGATGCTAGTTGAAGCTTCATGAAGCTTTGACTAAGTGACCATATTTGTCTCATACTTAACCCTAACCATTCCACTTAACCCTAGTTCATTCTCTACACTTGACCATGGTTGGATTATGATAAGTATTCATTTATTTTCTTTTTGCAAAATAACTTATCATAATATATTCCATCTTCTTCTTCTTCTTCTTCAAGATGAAGAAGCTTGATTCCATCAATGGTGATTTGATGAAAAGAGTGAGAAATCCAATTCTAAAGTAAACCCACTTCCTATTTCTTCATCCTCTACCTCTTGCCAAGTAGTATAGGGTGTTTTCTTCACAAGTTTCATGACTTGGTGAAGTGGGAGCTTGATCTAGTGATGCCTCGACGTAGATCATCTTCGGCATCGAAGTCGATGACCTAGCCCGCCCATTTCTCCGATGAAGCCGACGCTAGAGCCCGGGATTTGATTTGGACAGCAAGGAGACTTCATCATGGTGCTAAGGAAGTGGAGAGTCGGATCTACAAAGGTTGTATATCCGTTAACTCATAGTTAAGTTGTTAACTAGTTATCGTTTTCGCCTAAAATTCTAGTTAACGATCTAGTCTAGGGTTTCTCGGCACTGTAATTTTTGAAATTGGCATGGTTGATGCCTTGTGAGACCTCTTGAGTGTGCCTAGGAACCCTATAGAAACTCAGTAGTACTCATCATAGAGCACACCATATCACATAGGGTGCTATTGCTCCGCCCCGATATACCATCATGCTATGGTGTATTTGGAGGAGTAATGCTGAGAGAGAATCTCATTCTCCTTTAGAATAATCCAGGATTTCCGTGCTCAAGTATTCTCCTCCTTGATCACATCAAAGGACATAATACTTATACCCATATTTTGGTTCTCTACTTCTAACTTATATTCTGTGAATATCTCAAAAGGTTCGGACTTGTGTTTCAACAGGAACATATGTCTGAATCTTGAGAGATTATCAGAGAATGTAACGAAGTACAAAGAACCGGTCCTGGCATATGTAGACAGGGGACCTTACATACATCAACATGTATCATCCCAAGAGTTTACTAACTCTTTCTCTGTTTCCAATAAACAGTGCTATGGTCATCTTATCTTTGTGACATGACTGGCAAGTTTCACAAGATGTAAATTCAAACTGATTTAAATATGCATCTAAATGTAACTTCAGCCAGTCGGGTCGCATTGATATGACCTAGTCTACAATGCCTCAAGAAGGATCTGTTCATTTTTGAACTATTCCTCTTGTGTGTGTTCCGTATACTAAGAACTGTACTTTGATTTAGAATGTCAATGCTTTTAGATCACGTGCCTGAACCGATCAATTTTTGATATAGGAAATGTTCAAAACATTATCCATCAATATAAAATTTTATCATTTCTTTACTAATAAAGAGACTGATATGATTTTGTATATCAGGTTCGGTATCTAATAGCATTTGTTCAGAATCAATGTAATGGTGATACAGGGTGATAGTGACCAACAGACTTGGCTGCAACAATTGCCCCGTTTTCTGTCTCATGAAACTTATCACCCATTCTCAGTTTTTCTACCTTTTTGTAGCCCTACGTAACAGATTACATATCTTGGATCCTGATCCGGTATCATATACCCAGGATGCGGAGGATACTGAGAAACAGTTCTTTGTAATGAATACACCCGAAGATGATGCATCGGCATGCACTCTCTTCGTTTGGGCGGCACGGGAATTCTGGTAATCCCCAATTTCCTGCTCTGTCTTATAACAATTATAAGTTGGAGCGGGACCAACGTTCCCCAACTCAGTATAACAAGTGGGTTCGTTCAATATCCGTATTATTATCTTGATTAAGGCGTGATATGGTCGCTACCTGGAGAGAGAGAGAAGAAAACACTCAGCGTGCGCTCTTGCAAGATCAGATTGGTTTTTTATTTTATCTAATCAAGATGGCTCCCACTGCTTTTTATCAAATCTTCCTTCAAACCCTAAAAGGAAAGACTAGTCGGGATTAATTACACACTACAAGTTCGCCAATCTTTCAGCCAGGCCAGTGTCGGTACTTTGAGGGAGGTCCCCCGTGCTTTCGCACGAACCTAATTAATGTAAACCTCATTTTTCCAGAGGCGTAACCTCGTTGACACCTTTCTAGACACCTACTTGATCGGCTAATTGTAATGTGTAAAATTCTCCCAGGAGTAACTCTTACTCGCAGCGGGTATCGGGATCCAACTATCTCATAGAAGGTATGCAATCTCATTGCAAATTTCAACACTTGAAATTCTCGATAATTTTGCCCCTAGCCTCCTATGACTTTGACAAAGGCCAACAAATCATAGGCTGCTAGTCAAGTTCAACCCGTCATTTCTTGATTGAATTAAAACCACCCGCACGACCCTTGACAAAAGCCAACAAAGTCGCACGACTACCCTAACCCAATCTGCATCATATGCATAAGCAGATAAGCACCAGCCAGCTACCGCACACTGCTCCTTGACAAAGGCCAACAAACGCAGCACGAATACTAACTACTACTTATCTGAAATGACGGAGGGCTACGACAGGTTTTTCTGAAAACCTATTGCGTAATGAACTTGATATCGTTGTAGAATCAAATGATTTTAAAATGGAGTGCTTTTGAGGCCTTTCTAGTTTTGCTAAAAGGGTCACTCCCGGTGAAGGGATCGTTGGCCCTTTCCTCGTCGAATGAGGTGCGGGATATATCATATATATCACTGTGCAAAGCAGAAACTATAGAAGCAATCAAAAGTCAAACCGAGTGTGTAGCATCTACCAGTTATTGCTAAAGGAGTCACTCCCGGTGAAAGGATCTCGGTCCTTTCCTCATCGAATAAGGTGCAGGATATATCACATATACCGCTGTGCAAAGTAAGAACCGTAGCTACCTGTTTTATTTTTGAAATTCGATTCCACAACATCTTAGGTTTCTTTTATTTTCATTAATCACATTAATGAAGTCCCATCATTTAAGTCCACCTAAACATCACAGATAAATATAACGTACGCTTATGCCATCCGCATTCGCCTCGATGTCCCGTCTGCACCGTTAAGTTAGGTAACTAACGCCAGAGCGAGGCAGGGCTAGCGCGGGTGTAAAACATAAGCAACGTCTATATAATATATCATATATACTATATACAATATCTATCTGAACATATCACATGATCACATCACAGATATCGCAGCAGAAGAAACATATGAAATATTGGATATACTAGGACGTCCGTGTTTTCAATACGAGCCAGTATAAAACACGGATTCCACGGTCGTGATGAATAGCCAAACCCACACCCCTAGACCCCTACGGGAGCGGCAAGCAACCCTACCAATTTTAGAGTTAGGAGACCCAGACTCGACTCCTCGAGATGGTCTCCCACTGAACCCTAGAACCCGGTTACTTATGCTCCCCTCCTTGGGTCTATCCTAGTGCGGAAAAGTAAATAATATACAATAACGGTGACAACTTTCGCAACTTGGAAGTGCCCGAATAAAAGAATATTACATACAAGTTTTTACATGAATGAAAATGAAAAAACACTCATCTCACATAAAAAAACCCCGGCTATTCAAACACGACAATCCAATATAACATATCCAGCAACACATAACATCACATGTCATCAACGTAAGTAAATATGCGCATCCCAATTGTCGTTGACATATAGCAATAAAACCGGCGATATCACATATTACACTTACGGTCACAGAAAAGAAATTGTAAAACTACAACAGATGGAATCCGCAACTTCCTCAGACATCGCATGCCTGACAGTTATAAACCCCGCATTTTAGTCTCATTATCGAAAACTCTTTTCAATATCAAGTCGGGCAATTCAACAAGATCCCCGACACCCTGATCGAATGCTCATCGCAAACTTTAGTAGGCAGCTGCACCCCCGACGCCGTCGACGAAGTGCACCAAGGCGGAAAACCGCTTTCGCGAGCACCCTAACGGATGCTTTCGGCAGTGGTGTTCCGCCTTGGTGCACTTCGTCGACGGCGTCGGGGGTGCAGCTGCCTACTAAAATTTACGACGAGCATCCGTTAGGGTGTCGGGAATCTTGTTGAATTGCCCGACTTGATATTGAAAAAGGAAAATAAAATGATACTTATCATATATTCAACCATGGTTTAGTGTAGAGAATTAACTAAGGTTAGCTGAATGGTTAGGGTTAGGAGAATAAGACAAGAATGGTTGCTTTAGTCAAACCTTCATGAAGCTTCAACTACAAACAAAAAAAGCCACCATTTTTCTCTTTAATCTTTTCCAAAATAAATAAATAAATAAATAAGTAAGAAAAAGAAAACCCTAACCATTACACAACCATGGTTTAATCTTTACACAAACACAAGTTAACATGCATCATCAAACATGATACAATCAAGTGCACACAAAAATATATCACATATACAATATGTACATCAAGTGAGAAAATCCTTTTAAAATGAACCAATACTAGTTAATGCAAAGTAATATATCAAATATATAATTATACATTAAATCATTAAATCAACATTTGATTCAATGATCCGGTCATGTCGCACATAACCGACTAGTATCCAATGTATCGACTTATCGAATCTATCTTCGATTCGATAACTAGGTTATATCGCATACAACCAATCGAAACATTCATCGCGAGAATGAAATACGGTATCACATACACGCATTATTCTCGGTCCCGCACATATCTCATATGCGCTCCTATTTCGTTTCGCTTGAGCCAGGAAACCTCTGTGTAGGACTCTAAAGACTCGTCAATACGCCGGCAGCAGATGATGATCATATCAAGCACCCACAAGCCGCAAGCGGTCTGCTAAACGTAACGGCCACCCGGGTATTGAGTGATCAGAAGATCGACGAGCAAGCCCGCTCACACTCCTGTGAATCCAACCAGTAACACTCACCGTACAGTCCGGTCTGTTCGTCTGATATGTCGCATATCTCGCCTAGGGGTGGTAAACGTCAGACTCCAGTAGCTCGATAAGTCATGCCGACGTGAGGTCCATAACATGTGTGAAACTACTGATAACACTTACCAGTAGATCACTGCAACCCTGGCCAGGGATTTCCTGTTATGGCCAGTCGAGCATAGCGCAACATCAACCCCCAATACCGGGAGAGACGAATCCCCTCCTATCGCTCATTGCCTCCATGTGACTCGGGACTGTACCCAAAAACCACCGTTTTGCACGCCCTCTTAGACGTGGTAAGGTGGAAATCAAAGCACAGTGGGAACCACACAAGACTCTATGACGATCTCGGGTCAACAGACTACTCTGTACTAGTGTCACCAGAGAACTGCCATCTGACGTAAGGTATAATACCATCTGGGAGTTCTCGGCGAGTCCGTCCAGTATACCCAGTCTCCACTGAGCACCCGTATATCATCTCTGATGTCAAACACCAATGGATATGGGATCATCCATCGCCCATCTGTATGGGTCGAGAAGGTATACGCTAGTCTACTCTGGTATATCGATGCCTCGTCTCGATACACCCACGACTAGGGACTTTGAAGGATGTACTTATGGACTACCATGTCCCCACTAGTATGATCCGCATCATAGTCCAGATAGTCAAGTACACATCCTAAGGGCTTTACCAACATGTAACAGAGAGACAATCAGTGTACACGTTAAGGTAAAGAGCAACCAGATAGGATACTATCATGTCGAGCAAGAAAGTCCTCCCTATATACGTCCCAGCATCCACTACAATATACATCCTATGTACAGTAATGGCCTCTATGGCATACATATAACTAACACAGCTATCCGTGCGCTCCATCGCGGGGTAAAACCTAGTACAGAAATGGAAAAATAGTACAACAGGTACATCGACGGCAACCTGGTCATGCCCCAAAAGAATATTATACAACAGGCAGTGACGACAGTCCACATGTTGGACGCTCGCCCCGCAATATCAAATGTACAAACAAAACCAAACTATACTATCATTGCACCCTGCTATCCACCACGACAAATCCGCAACATCACAGCACAACACAGAACATCAACGCGAATGTCACGTTCGCAAACCCGTCTAAAAGAACTATAGCAATCAGACGCGGTTTACCGATCAAATGACATTCCCGGTCGGAGATATAATGTAAGCACTGCAATCTAACATGTTTAAATTTCGATCGACTAAATATCACGAAGTGGGCCCCATGAACAACTGGTGAACAGTAAGAAAATCTGGGCCCAAAAGATATATACCAAAAAACCCAATTTCCAGAGAAGAATATACTGTGCAAATTTGGGGGTATGATCACACCAAATGGCCGCGGATGCGCGGTCAAACCCTAGGTTTGACCGCGATTCCGCGGCGGTTTGGTCATATCATGTGCCCAAATTTTTACAGTATTCTTAGAAAACCCTGCACAGATTTCTGTGATATGTAGAATAATTTTAGGACGTCATTTAAAATCGACAGAAACTGTGAAGCTTGAAAATTGTGTTTTTCGATATCCGGTTCGATCGATATTTTAAACGCGTTAGCACAAGTTAGTATAGCATAATGGTGAGGCTCTGATACCACTGTAAGTCTACGGTAGCGCCCCGGCCGTCTACAGACGCCAAATGCGGAACAAAAAACTTTTAACTGGCGCTATCGTATACTTTAACCCGGATATGCCATTATTGCTAAACTAACAAACAGTAAAAAGTGTAGAAAGGTTATACCGAACGATCCGAGTCCTTCGTTCTTTAACCATCATCCCACGCTCCGTTGCGGCTGCTCCGATCTCTTCGATCTCCGATCTGCTCGTCCAGGTGGCACCACGTCAACGATTCTTTAAACGGGCTCCCGCCTCTGACTCGAGGCAACTCGGTCGTCAAGTTTGCTAAAAGAGACGACCATGAATGATGTAGAGAATGAGTAGATGACTTTTTCTCACTTCGTCCAAATCCGTAGACAATCGGTTAATGAAGTTGCCATGAGAATCGGGTGATGGAATGATATGAGCTGTGAAATTCCATACACCCCAAAATCTATCATAATCTTTTACAACCATCAAGTAAGAGAGAGTGTGAGAGTGAGGAGGGGGCCGGCCATATATAGCAATGGGGGGGTGAGTGTAGGAGGGAAGAGGGTGACCATAAGGAAAAAATATCAAGTGTGAACACAAGAAAATATATTTAGTGTGAACACACCAAAAGCAACCAATGAAACACCAACACCATTCAAACCTAGTCACTTCTTCTAGAACCTTCTAGAAGCATGACTCACCCTCATCCAAGAAAAGATAAATACGTCTTTAACCGAATGTTAAAAGACGGCTGATAGAAAACTGGAAACTGGCAACTTCCAAAAGTGATCCTGAAACGAATTTCAGGACAACCCCGTAACTGTATAAAAATACCCGCATTTGTATTATGACCGAATACAAATGCAACTGAGACAAAGATATTATATCTACTCAATATAATACTCGGATCCGGCTTAAACCAAAACCGACCAGTATTATCTGCCCGAAAAATGACACGTGCGTAAACGCACGTGCATTATCCGAACCCTGCCATAAAACCATACGGCCTCTACAACGTTTCGCCCGAACGTGGGAAACTGTCTGTGGGGAACTCTAATGACTCGTCAGTACCCTGGCAGTGGGTTTAACCACAAACCGTCAGCGGCACTAGCTATGCGTAACGGCTGCCCATGGACTGACCTCAAGGGAGGCCGATGAGCGAACTCATCCGGAAACCCTACTGAGCCTTACAGTGACAATGTATATACAGTCCGGTCCGTTCATCAATGAGTATCGCATATCTGCCTTGGGGGCTAGTAACGTCAGACCCCCAATAGCAGTATAAGTCGTGTCGGAGTGAAGCCCAATAACACCCTGAGATACTACTGGAGTACCTACCAGTAAATCTCCTGCCACGGCCGTGGGCTTTGTGTAATGGCTCTCCTAGACACAGCACGATCTCGCCCCCAATACCGGGAGAGACGAATCCCCTGCCGATCTGCTCACGTGCCTCCATATGGCTCGGGACTGTACCCAAAAACTACATGTTTGCACAACTCCTTTGAGCCGTGGTAGGGTAGAAATCAAAGCACAGTAGGAACTCACAAGAGACAAATGACGACCTCAGGTCGATGAACTAACCTGTACACATGTCACCAGGGAACTGCTATCCGACGATATGTATAATACCAACTAGCAGATTCCCGGCGAGTCCTGTCCGGTGTACTCATAACCCAATGAGCACCTGTATACATCTTAGGTGATCCAACTGACACCAGTGGCTTGTGAGACCGGCCACCGCCCCTCGTCAGGGTCTCGACTGTATACACTAGTCTACTCCGGAGTATTGATGCCCTGTCTCGAAACTCCCACGAATAGGGACCACTATTAAGGATATGCGTATAAACTACCCAACTTTCACGTATATGATCGCCATCATACTGTTGGTAGTAAAGCAAGATCCAAAGGGCTCTATCAAAGTGTAACATGTAATCAGTCACCTGAACATGTACACGACTGATAAAGGCAAACCAGATAGCATACTATCATCTCGAGTAAGACTGTCCTACTGGTATAGGTCCTCCGCAATCATTGCAATCACGTACCTGCGATCCAATAATTGACTCTGAGGACACTATCTCCAACATGACATTACCAGCCCCCCAGGCCCGATATGCGATGCTCATAGACGACGGACCGGACTGTATGGATATTGTCACTGATAGGCTCAATAGGGTTCTAGGAAGAGTTCGCTCATCGGCTTCCCTTTCGGTCAGTACATGGGCAGCCGTTACGCACAGCTAGTGCTGCTGACATGCTTGTGGTTAAACCCACTGCCAGAGTATTGATGAGTCTTTAGAGTCCCCCACAGATAGTTTCCCAAGTTTGGGCGAAACGTTGTAGAGGCCGTATGGTTTTATGGCAGGATTCGAACATGCACGTGTACTTATGCACGTGTCATGGTTCGGACAGATAATACCGGTGGGCTTTGGTTTAAGCCGGATCCAGGTATTATATTATGTTGTAATACTTTCGTCTCGTGTCACGCCCCGCTTCCCAGAGTACGCTAAAATGGGTACGTGACATAGCCAACCATGCTACCTGTAGGTAGGAAGTATCCATCCACAATCACATTACGGCTGTAGAGATATCAAGAACAAAATAAAACTATCTAAAACATGTCCATAATCCAAGATAACATGAGTCAATAATAAATAAATGCGGAAGCGAAAGATCCAATACAAAATAACTGGAATGTATGTCCCATAATGCGAGCTCACATCAGGATTAAAATGCAGGAAAGAAAAGCTAACTACTGCTAACACTCACAGCTCAGCCTGTCGTCTGAAATACTCCTGCTCAGACTGCGACAGCGGTACAGAATCTGGGCCATGCAAAACCCAGACGTCAGCACGTCAAGTCATCAAGTAAAATAATATGAACAGTGTAGCAGGCAATGCAATATAAACATGAATAAAACAAGAGTAACAATAATATGAATCAGAGCAGTGCAGGGTAGTGTGCAGCGGGTAAACTAAACTGTGCTATCAGGTTCTCTGTTCTATAGTCTTTGAAACCAAATTGATGAACCATCGATATAACTCAATAGTTCGATACCTGTTCTGATCAGTCATACGGGCTAGGCCAGCCCCGGAGTGATGATGCTGACATCACTCGCCCATCCTGCTACCTGTTACTGCCTAGCGGCACGTCTCGGATTCAGCCCGAGAGTCTTGACCGTGGTCCCGGGCATGCACGGGATACTATTGAGTTACATCGATGATTCATCAATTTGGTTTCAAAGACTCTAGAATAGAAAACCTGATAGAATAGTTTAGTTACCCACTGCACACTACCCTGCACTGCTTGATTCACATTATTGCTACTATCGTTTTATTCATATTTATATTACATTGCCTGCTACACTGTTCATATTATATTACTTGATGACATGACGTGCTGACGTCTGGGTTTTGCATGGCCCAGATACCGTATCGCTGTTGCAGTCCGAGCAGGAGTACTTCAGCCAGCAGGCTGAGCCGTGAGTTCAGTAGTTGTTAGTTTTATTTCCTGCATTTATTTCCTGATGTGAGCCAGCATTATGGGACATACATTTCAGTTATTTGTATTGGATCATTTGCTTCCGCATTGATTTATTATTGACTCCTGTTATTCTGGATTATGGACATGTTTTAGATAGTTTTATCTTGTTCTTGGTATCTCTACAGCCGTAATATGACTGTGGATGGATACTTCCTACCCACAGGTAGCATGGTTGGCTATGTCACGTGCCCAATCTAGCGCACTCTGGGAAGCGGGGCGTGACATGGTTCTTTTGGTATCAGAGCCAGGTTAGTCGGGTTGATTCTTTTGTAGTTGGGTATTGTACCCAATACACGAATCAGAATACCTGTGCTTAGGAAACATGTCCTGCCACCTTGCCGTTTAACCATTCTTGAATCACATTCTCCCTGATTATATCTTTTACGATGTACAAACTTCCTTTGCATATCGACTCGAAAACCTGATTCCTTGTTATCTCTAGGACTTAGGCGACTTGGGCGGAGTTATGTAATTGCGACTATGATACCGCGACATAGTTACAATGCGGCACTCTATTTGAGTAACTTGGAGTTCTAGTCTTGATCTATATTTTGAATCTATTATCATGTTAATGTTGGGTGTTTTGATTTCAGGATTATGGCAGATAAGAATTTGAAGACGTATCAAAGGCATGTGGACGAAGCCGCCATGCTTGGAGTTGTTAGTTATATGTATGCCCTTGAGGCCATTACTGTACATAGGATGTATATTGTAGTGGATGCTGGGACATATATAGAGAGGACTTTCTTGCTCGACATGATAGTATGCTATCTGGTTACTCTTTACCTTAACGTGTATACTGATTGTCTCTCTGTTACATGTTGGTAAAGCCCTTAGGATGTGTACTTGACTACCTGGACTATGATGCGGATCATACTAGTGGGGACATGGTAGTCCATAAGTACATCCTTCAAGGTCCCTAGTCGTGGGTGTATCGAGACGGGGCATCGATATACCAGAGTAGACTAGCGTATACCTTCTCAACCTATACAGATGGGCGATGGATGATCCTATATCCATTGGTGTTTGACATCAAAGATGATATACGGGTGCTCAGAGGAGACTGGGTACACTGGATGGACTCGCCGAGAACTCCCAGATGGTATTATACCTTACGTCAGATGGCAGTTCTCTGGTGACACTGGTACAGAGTAGTCTGTTGACCCGAGATCGTCATAGAGTCTTGTATGGTTCCCACTGTGCTTTGATTTCCACCTTACCACGTCCAAGAGGGCGTGCAAAACGGTGGTTTTTGGGTACAGTCCCGAATCACATGGAGGCAATGAGCGATAGGAGGGGATTCGTCTCTCCCGGTATAGGGGGTTGATGTTGCGCTGTGTTCGATTGGCTATAACCGGAAATCCCTGGCCAGGGTTGCTGAGATATACTGGTAAGTGTTACTAGTAGTTTCTTGAACTGTTATAGACCTCGTATCGACACGACTTATCGAGCTATTGGGGTCTGACGTTTACCACCCCTAGGCGAGATATGCGACATATCAGACGACGAGACCGGACTGTACGGTAGTGTTACTGGTTGGATTCATTGGAGTGTGAGCGGGCTTGCTCTTCGATCTTCTGATCGCTCAATACCCGGGTGGCCGTTACGTTTAGCAGACCGCTTGCGGCTTGTGGGTGTTTGATATGATCATCATCTGCTGCCGGCGTATTGACGAGTCTTTAGAGTCCTACACAGAGGTTTCCTGGCTCAAGCGAAACAAAATAGGAGCGCATATGAGATATGTGCGGGACCGAGAATAATGCGTGTATGTGATACCGTATTCCATTCTCACGATGAATGTATCGATTGGTTGTATGCGATATAACCTAGTTATCGATTCAAGGATTGATTCGATAAGCCGATACATTGGATACTAGTCGGTGATATGCGATATGACCGGATCGTTAAATCAAGTGTTGATTTAATGATTTAATGTATAATTATATATTTGATATATTACTTTGCATTAACTAGTATTGGTTCACTTTAAAGGGATTTTCTCACTTGATGTGCACATTGTATATGTGATATATTTTTGTGCACACATGTTTGTATCATGTTTGATGATACATGTTAACTTGTGCATGTGTAAAGGTTAAACCATGGTTACATGAATGGTTAGGATTTTGATTAACTTATTCATTTATTTATATTGGAAAAAGGAAAAGAAAATGGTGGCTTTTCTTGTTTCTTTCATGAAGCTTCATGAAGAGTTGAAAGCTTGACCATTTTGTTTTCTTCTCGTAACCTAACCATTCACCTAACCCTAGTTCACTCTCTACACTTGACTATAGTTAGTATATGATAAGTATTCATATTATTATTATTCATTTTTTAACAAAACACTTATCATATTCTATCTTCTTCTTCTTCTTCATCTTCATGAAGAAACCTAGACTTCATCAATGGTGACTTGATGAAATGAGTGAGAAATCCAATTCTAAAGTGAACCCACTTCCTATTTCTTCATCCTCTACCTCTTGCCAAGTAGTATAGGGTGTTTTCTTCACAAGTTTCTTGACTTGGTGAAGTTGGAGCTTGATCTTGTGATGCCTCGACGTAGATCATCTTCGGCATCGTAGTTGACGACCTAGCCCGTCCATTTCTCCGATGAAGCCGATGCTAGAGTCATGGTTCGATTTGGACAGCGGAGAGGACTTCGTCACGGAGCTATGGAGGTGGAGAAACGGATCTACAAAGGTTGTATTTCCGTTCACTTAATTAAATTGTTAACTAGCTTCTTTGTTTCGCCTAAACTTCTAGCCAACGATCCGCATTAGGGATTCTCGGCTCTTGTAAGTTTTGAAATTGGCATGGTTGATGCCATGTGAGACCTCCTTAGTGTGCCTAGGAACCCTACAGTGGTATCAGAGCCTAGCTAGAGCCTTAGGCGATGCGTAGACGACGTTTGAAGTCCGATCGAACCAAAACCCTAACCCGAAAACGGCTCTCTGTACATTTTTTAAAAACTGGGGTTTTTCCAAATTAAAAATATACAGAAAACTCAGCAGGGAATTTGAAGAATTACTGTGGAGCCCGTACTCATGATTCCTCCAAAGTGCGGCGGAACCGCGGCAGAAGCATGGCTTCTGCGGCGGTTCCGCGGCCAACTGATGACGTCACCTTCCCATTTTTGCACAGTAATTCCTCTTTCACAGTGCTGAATTTTCTGGGAATTTTTAATTTGACTCAAGGGTTGTGTGTTCTGGGGTTGTATTGGGAATCGTTGATTCGATCGGATTATTAAACTTCGTCTATATGTTTTTCCGGATAATTTTTGAATATCTTAAAAAGTTCGACTGGATATAAATACCCAACTTTTCCCCTGCCGGAAAATTTCCAAGTGTTGGATTTTTCCGTGGTTTAAAGACGTTCTAAGTAGTGCAAGTAACGCGATGGTCCCTCTAGAAGACAACAAACCTTAACTCGATTATGTGACCGTCTTGAACTGCCCTTTGAACCTTCGGGTTTGGGGCAGTACGGCGTGCCACATGTGAGGCGTTGGCTTGACCCTTCTACGGCTGGACCGTTGGTACTGAGGCACGAAGTGAATGTTTTTGAACTTGTTTCATGTGTTGAGCAGTTTCGGGAAAACTTGGGTGTTTGGATGTTCGATCGGAAAGTTTATCATTTTCTATTTTATTCGGAATGTGATACAATAATTGGAATTCACAATAAGTTATAAGATAACTGAATGAATGTTATAAACACAACACTTTAGTCTCACTTGATCGGTTGCCACGGAATTTTGATGCGATCAAAAGTCCGTCGCAATCACGTAGCGTATGTGGATACTCGCCGGGTAAACTTAATAGACAGCCTCGCTCCATAGCCCCGACCAAGTGACTGTAGGAGAACCCCGTCGCCGAAAGCATCCGTTTGGGTGCTCGCGGTAGCGGTGTTCCGCCTTGGTGCACTTCGTCGACGGTATCGGGGGTGCGGCCGCCTACTAAAGTTTGCGACTAGCATTCGATCAGGATATCGGGAATCCTGTTGAATTGCCCGACTTGATATTGAAAAGTGTTTTCGATAATGAGACTAAAATGCGGGGTTTATAATAGTTAGGCATGAGATGTCTAAGTATTTCATTTGATTAGGCATGCGATGTCTAAAGAGGTTGCGGATTCCAACTGTTGTAGTTTTACACTTTCTTTTCTGTGACCGTAAGTGTAATATGTGATATCGCCGGTTTCGTTGCTATATGTCAATGACAATTGGGATGCGCATATTTACTTATGTTGATGACATGTGATGTTATGTGTTGCTGGATATGTTATATTGGATTTTCGTGTTTGAATAGCCGGGGTTTTTATGTGAGATGAGTGTTTTTCATTTTCATTCATGTAAAAAACTTGTATGTAATATTCTTTTATTGGGGCACTTCCAGGTTGCGGAAGATGTCACCATTTGTATATTATTTACTTTTCCGCACTAGGATAGACCCAAGGAGGAGGGCACAAGTAACCGGGTTCTGGAGTCCAGTGGGAGACCAACTCGAGGAGTCGAGTTCGGGTCTCCTAACTCTAGAATTGGTAGGGTTGCTTGCCGCTCTCGTAGGGGTCTAGGGGTGTGGGTTTGACTATTCATCACGACCGTGGAATCCGTGTTTTATACTGGCTCGTATTGAAAACACGGACGTCCTAGTATATCCAATATTTCATATGTTTCTTCTGCTGCGATATCTGTGATGTGATCATGTGATGTTCTGTGATAGATACTGTATATAGTATATACGATATATTATATAGACGTTACTTATGTTTTACACCCGTGCTAGCCCTGCCCTGCTCTGCCGTTAGTTACCAAACCTAACGGTGCATGAGGGGACATCGAGGCGAATGCGGATGGCATAAGTGTACATCATATTTATCTGTGATGTTTAGGTACTTAAATGATGGGACTTCATTAATGTGATTAATGAAAGAAAAGAAACCTAAGATGTTGTGGAATCAAATTTCTAAATAAAACAGGTAGCTACAGTTCTTGCTTTGCACAGCGGTATATGTGATATATCCTGCACCTTATTCGATGAGGAAAGGACCGAGATCCCTTCACCGGGAGTGACTCCTTTTGCAATAACTGGCAGATGCTACACACTCGGTTTGTCTTTTGATTGCTTTTAAGAGTTCTGCTTTGCACAGTGATATATATGATATATCCCGCACCTCATTCGACGAGGAAAGGACCGACGATCCCTTCACCGGGAGTGACTCCTTTAGCAAAAACTAGAAAAGCCTCAAAAACACTCCATTTCAAAATCATTTGATTCTACAACGATATCAAGTTCATTACGCAATAGGTTTTCAGAAAAACCTGTCGTAGCCCTCCGTCATTTCAGATAAGTACTAGTTAGTATTCGTGCTGCGGTTGTTTGGCATGCGTCAAGGCGTAGTGTACGGTAGCTAACTAGTGCTTATCTGCTAGCATACGATGCGATTGGATTAGGGTATTCGTACGGCGTTGTTTGGCATGCGTCAAGGGTCGTGCGGGTGGGTTTAATTCAATCAAGAAATGTACGGGTTGAACTTGACTAGCGGACTATGGGTTGTTTGGCATGCGTCAAGGTCATAGCACGCTAGGGGCAAAATATTATCGGGAATTTCAAGTGTTGAAATTTGCAATGAGATTGCATTCCTTCTATGAGATAGTTGGATCCCGATACCCGCTGCGAGTAATTGTTACTCCTGGGAGAGTTTTACACATTACAATTAGCTGATCAAGTAAGTGTCTAGAAAGGTGTCAATGGGGTTACGCCTCTGGGAAAATGAGGTTTACATTAATTAGGTTCGTGCGAAAGCACGGGGGACCTCCCTCAAAGTACCGACACTGGCCTGGCTGAAAGATTGGCAAACTTGTAGTGCGTAATTAATCCCGGCTAGTCTTTCCTTTTTAGGTTTGAAGGAAGATTTGATAAAAAGCAGTAGGAGCCATCCTGATTAGATAAAATAAAAACCAATCTATTCTTGCAAGAGCGCACGCTGAGTGTTTTCTTCTCTCTCTCTCCAGGTAGCGACCATATCACGCCTTAATCAAGATAATAATACGGAATATTGACCTAACCCGCTTGTTATACTGAGCTGGGGAACGTTGGTCCCGCTCCAACTTATAATTGTTATAAGACAGAGCAGGAAATTGGGGATTACCAGAATTCCCATGCCGCCCAAACGAAGAGAGTGCATGTTGATGCATCATCTTCGGGTGTGTTCATTACAAAGAACTGTTTCTCAGTATCCTCCGCATCCTGAGTATATGATACTGGATCAGATCCCAGATATGTAATCTGTTACATAGGGCTACAAAAGGGTAGAAAAACTGAGAACGGGTGATAAGTTTCATGAGACAGAAAATTGGGCAAGTGTTGCAGCCAAGTCTGTTGGTCACTGTCACCCTGTATTACCAGTACATTGATTCTGAACAAATGCTATTAGATACCGAACCTGATATACAAAATCATATCAGTCTCTTTATTAGTAAAGAAATGATATAATTTTATATTGTTGGATAATGTTTTGAACATTTCCTATATTAAAAGTTGATCGGTTCAGGCACGTTATCTAAAAGCAATGACGTTCTAAATCAAACTACAGTTCCTAGTGTACAGAACACACACAAGAGGAAGAGTTCAGAAATGAACGAATTCTTCTTAAGGTATTGTAGACTAGGTCATATCAATGCGACCCGACTGGCTGAAGTTACATTTAGATGCATATTTAAATCAGTTTGAATTTACATTTTATGAAACTTTCCAGTCATGTCACAAAGATTAAATGACCATAACTCTGTTTAATGGAAACAGAGAAAGAGTTAGTGAACTCTTGGGATTGATACATGTTGATGTATGTAAGGTCCCCTGTCTACACATGCCAGGACCGGTTCTTTGTACTTCATTAAATTCTCTGATAATCTCTTTAGATTCAGACATATGTTCCTGTTGAAACACAAGTCCGAACCTTTTGAGATATTCACAGAATATAAGTTAGAAGTGGAGAACCAAAACGGGTATATGTATTATGTCCTTAGATGTGATCAAGGAGGAGAATACTTGAGCACTGAAATCCTGGATTATTCTAAAGGAGAATAAGATTCTCTCTCAGCATTACTCCTCCGTATACACCACAGCACGTCGGTGTATCGGGGCGGAGCAGATACACCCTATATGATATGGTGTGCTCTATGATGAGTATTACTGAGTTACCTATTTCCTTTTGGGGGTTATGCACTTATGAAGCTGCATACCTATTGAATAGGGTTCCAATCAAATCAGTAGCCTACCGTTTCATATGTGATATGGTAAGGAAAGAGCCCATATCTTAAGCTGGTTAAGATTTGGGGTTGTCCGGCCTATGTCTAAAAGCAAAATCCGGACAAGCTCGAGGCAAGGTCTGTTATGTACAACTGGAAAGGTTCCAGCTATACAAATTACAGCAAATGATTTGGTAGAACCAAAGAATTCAGTAGATTCCAACGAACCTCAGCTTCTCCGCCGATCTAGTAGGGTTCCTCACCCGCCTGAGAGATACTTCGGTTTCTCAATGACAGTGGGAGCGAGGATTGCATCATGAGATGATGACCCAACTAATTTCGAGCTAGCCATCAGGAGTGGTACTCTGTAAGAATGGCTGGATGCTTAGCGATCTGAGATGGAATCCTTATACACCAGCAAAGTATGGACTTTGGTTGCTATATCTGAAGGGTTAAATCCCCTTCAGGAGCAAGTATATCTTGAGAAGATTGCTTGGTGTACATGGAAAAGTTAAGACTTTCAAAGCTAGACTTGTTAAAGGTTTTCGTCATCGACCGGGCATTGATAATGATGAAACCTTTTCTGGGCCTATGCTTAAGTCCATCCAGATCCTACTTGCCACGGCTACATACCATGACTACGATATCTGGTGGTTGGGTGTCATGACAGCTCTTCTAAAATGATGTTTTTGGAAGAGAGTGTCTATAAGTACACAGCCAGAGGGCTTCGTAGACAGTGGGAGCAGTGGAAACGTGTGCAAGATGTTTTATGTGAAAAAGCAGGCATCACGGAGTTGGAACATCTGTTTTGATGAGTTAGTCAAACAGTTTGACATCATCAAAATGGTAGATGAACCTTGTATATACAAAAAAGTAGTAGGGAGTATGGTAACGATCCTCGTAGAGTACGTGGATGACATACTCTTGATAGGGAAGGAGTTTCCTATGCTACGCTCGGTCAATCTCCGCTTATCATAATGATTCTCCACATAAAGGATCAAAGTGATACCGCCTAAATTCTGAGTTCTCATCTATGAGATAGATGTAATTGGATGTTAGGATACTCACTAGCTGTAGTGAGATGGTATCAATTGATCCTGAGGAGAATCACTGCAAGGGTTCCAGGGTGATAAGGACGACTGAATGTCAGTCACAGACTTTGTCTTTACCCTCAGTAAAGGGACGGTATGTTGGAAGAGTTCCAGGCTAGATACCGTGGCATACTAGACGATAAAGGCTGGATACATCGCTACTTAAGATGCTACCAAAGAGCAAGTCTGGGTGTATATTAGTTCATGTGATGAACTTAGTTCCTCCCATTGTGTGACAATGGAGTTGTGGCTTATGCCAAGAAACGTCCGTCCCATCAGTGATCCAGACATATTCTAAGGCAGTATCACCTGATCATGGAGATGGTTGATCTCCAGGGTGATCGAGGTTAGGAGAGTAGACTCAGAGGACAACACGGCGGATCCACTCACGAAGGCCTATTCCCAGAGAGAGACATTTATGGGATGGTTGAGTATGAGATACTACAACCACTGCTACAGATGACCCTAGTGCAAGTGGAAGATTGTTAATTATATGTATGCCCTAGAGGTCATTACTGTACATAGGATGTATATTGTAGTGGATGCTGGGACATATATAGAGAGGACTTTCTTGCTCGACATGATAGTATGCTATCTGGTTACTCTTTACCTTAACGTGTATACTGATTGTCTCTCTGTTACATGTTGGTAAAGCCCTTAGGATGTGTACTTGACTACCTGGACTATGATGCGGATCATACTAGTGGGGACATGGTAGTCCATAAGTACATCCTTCAAGGTTCCTAGTCGTGGGTGTATCGAGACGAGGCATCGATATACCAGAGTAGACTAGCGTATACCTTCTCGACCCATACAGATGGGCGATGGATGATCCCATATCCATTGGTGTTTGACATCAGAGATGATATACGGGTGCTCAGTGGAGACTTGGTAAACTGGACGGACTCGCCGAGAACTCCCAGATGGTATTATACCTTACGTCAGATGGCAGTTCTCTGGTGACACTGGTACAGAGTAGTCTGTTGACCCGAGATCGTCATAGAGTCTTGTGTGGTTCCCACTGTGCTTTGATTTCCACCTTACCACATCCAAGAGGGCATGCAAAAGGATGGTTTTTAGGTACAGTCCCGAATCACATGGATGCAATGAGCGATAGGAGGGGATTCGTCTCTCCCGGTATAGGGGGTTGATGTTGCGCTGTGTTCGATTGGCTATAACCGGAAATCCCTGGCCAGGGTTGCTGAGATATACTGGTAAGTGTTACTAGTAGTTTCTTGAACTATTATAGACCTCGTATCGACACGACTTATCGAGCTATTGGGGTCTGACGTTTACCACCCCTAGGCGAGATATGCGACATATCAGACGATGAGACCGGACTGTACGGTAGTGTTACTGGTTGGATTCATTAGAGTGTGAGCGGGCTTGCTCGTCGATCTTCTGATCGCTCAATACCCGGGTGGCCGTTACGTTTAGCAGACCGCTTGCGGCTTGTGGGTGTTTGATATGATCATCATCTGCTGCCGGCGTATTGACGAGTCTTTAGAGTCCTACACAGAGGTTTCCTGGCTCAAGCGAAACAAAATAGGAGCGCATATGAGATATGTGCGGGACCGAGAATAATGCGTGTATGTGATACCGTATTCCATTCTCACGATGAATGTATCGATTGGTTGTATGCGATATAACCTAGTTATCGATTCAAGGATTGATTCGATAAGCCGATACATTGGATACTAGTCGGTGATATGCGATATGACCGGATCGTTAAATCAAGTGTTGATTTAATGATTTAATGTATAATTATATATTTGATATATTACTTTGCATTAACTAGTATTGGTTCACTTTAAAGGGATTTTCTCACTTAATGTGCACATTGTATATGTGATATTTTTGTGCACACATGTTTGTATCATGTTTGATGATACATGTTAACTTGTGCTTGTGTAAAGGTTAAACCATGGTTACATGAATGGTTAGGATTTTGATTAACTTATTCATTTATTTATATTGGAAAAAGGAAAAGAAAATGGTGGCTTTTCTTGTTTCTTTCATGAAGCTTCATGAAGAGTTGAAAGCTTGACCATTTTGTTTTCTTCTCTTAACCTAACCATTCACCTAACCCTAGTTCACTCTCTACACTTGACTATAGTTAGTATATGATAAGTATTCATATTATTATTATTCATTTTTTATCAAAACACTTATCATATTCTATCTTCTTCTTCTTCTTCATCTTCATGAAGAAACCTAGACTTCATCAATGGTGACTTGATGAAATGAGTGAGAAATCCAATTCTAAAGTGAACCCACTTCCTATTTCTTCATCCTCTACCTCTTGCCAAGTAGTATAGGGTATTTTCTTCATAAGTTTCTTGACTTGGTGAAGTTGGATCTTGATCTAGTGATGCCTCGACTAGATCATCTTCGGCATCGTAGTTGACGACCTAGCCCGTCCATTTCTCCGATGAAGCCGATGCTAGAGTCATGCTTCGATTTGGACAGCGGAGAGGACTTCGTCACGGAGCTATGGAGGTGGAGAACCGGATCTACAAAGGTTGTATTTCCGTTCACTTAGTTAAATTGTTAACCAGTTTCTTTGTTTCGCCTAAACTTCTAGCCAACGATCCGTATTAGGGTTTCTCGGCACTTGTAATTTTTGAAATTGGTATGGTTGATGCCATGTGAGACCTCCTTAGTGTGCCTAGGAACCCTACAGGAGTGATAAGGGAATACTAGAGAATCAAAAGAGACAGACCGAGCTGATCCAGCAACAAGCGGAATTTTTTCAGGAAGGTTTGCAGATCTTTCAGCAGTCTGTGAACAATATTGGAGCTAAACCAGTTGATCGAGTGGGGACCGTAGCAGATTTCAGGCGTTTGGGTCCGTCTACATTTACTGGATTGGAGGAGCCGTTGCCAGCGGAGCAGTAATTGGTCGACACGGAGAACTTGCTTATTGTAGCACAGATTCCAGATGATAAAAGAGTTGATGTGGTACGCATTCAGTTAGTGGACTACGCCCGAGAATGGTGGCTTGTGGAGGAGAACCGTTTGCCCAAGCCGATTAAGTGGGCAGATTTTTCAAAGAGTTTCCTGGAGAAGTACTTCCCGCGGACTGCACGGGAGGAAATGGAAGAGAAATTCATCGGGCTAAAGCAGAAGGGAGCATCCATAGATGTGCATGCAGCAGAATGGACAAGACTCAGTAGATTTGCCGGACCTTTAGTTGCCAACGAGGCAGACAGGGCACGAAGGTTCATGCGCAGCTGTGATGTGGACATCCAGAGGCAGATTGTCTCCCTGGGTTTGACCACTTTCTCACAGGTTCTTACGGTAGCTCGGGAACAGCAGAGTTTATCTGGGATGAAAGGGAGCTTGCAGCAGACAGCAGTTGCGGCAAGGAAGCCCGCATTTGTACCTAACCGAGCTCATGGTCGCAAGGGTATTCCAGTGGACCGTCGTGGTGTAGCACCCATGAAGAAGCCTGTGATCGTTGATCGAAGAAAGAGCGTGATTTGTGACTACTGCCGTTTACCTGGGCACGTGCAGAAGGAGTGTCGAAGGAGACTGGGACTTTGTTTGGTTTGTGGAGCGGCTGATCACGCAGTTGGTGCTTGTCCGTCAAAGCTTCGTACGAGATATGATATTCAGAAGCCTCCGCAAAGACCGTTCCAAGGACAGAAACAGCTGACTCAAGGACCTAATCAGGCTCGAGCTTTTACCTTGACAGCTGAGGAAGCTAGGGCATCAGGAGAAGTCATTTCAGGTATTCTACTCGTTCACGGTTTCCCCGCATTGGCATTATTTGATTCTGGTGCATCCCATTGTTTTATGTCATCCAAGTTTATAACTACACACTCGGTTGACTGCACGACCCTGTCTAGTTTCTGGGACATACACACTGGGAATGGGAAAATCATATCTAGTAGGGAATGTAAAGATTGTACAGTTATTGTGTGCGGACGGGAGCTTTTTTTAGATTTCTTGGTGATTGATACGGGCAGCTATGAAGTTGTCTTGGGAATGGATTTTCTTGGCACTTTCCATGCTCACATTGATTGTAGTGCAAGGAAAGTAATTTTCCAGATTCCCGGACATCCTGAGTTTACCTTCACTGGAGGAAGCAGTTCTGTCGGGTCGGTCGAGTTTAGGGCTAGGCCGACAAACAGTATTCTTGCAGCAATGGAAGTTGATGAAAGTAAAGAGCCGGCTGTTGTTCATGATTTTATGGACGTATTTGAAGATATATCGGGTCTACCGACGAAGCGAGACGTGGAGTTCGCAGTTGATCTTATTCCTGGTGCAGCACCAGTATCCAAAGCGTATTATCCAATGGCACCAGTAGAGTTGGAAGAAGTCAAGAAACAGGTTACTGAATTGCTTGAGAAAGGTTGGATTCGAAGCAGTAACTCTCCTTGGGGAGCTCCAGTTCTTCTAGTAAAGAAGAAGGATGGCACAAAAAGGATGTGCATCGACTATCGAGAATTAAACCGGGTGACTATTAAGAACAAGTACCCGATCCCTCGCATTGGCGAACATTTTGAGCAGCTTAGTGGCGCGAGGGTATTCTCGAAGCTGGATTTGCGATCCGGATATCATCAGGTTCGAGTGAAAGCAGAAGATATTTGCAAGACGGCGTTCCAAACTCGGTATGGACATTACGAGTACTTAGTGATGCCCTTCGGAGTAATGAATGCGCCGGCAGTATTCATGGACTTGATGAACCGAATCTTTTCACCGTTCTTAGACCAGTTCATCGTGGTTTTCATTGACGACATTCTGGTTTACTCGAAGAGTTTTGAAGAGCATACTGAACATTTGAAGATCGCACTGCATACGTTGAGACAAGAGAAGTTGTATGCAAAGATGAGTAAGTGCGAGTTTTGGCTAGAGGAAGTGAAGTTTTTGGGGCATGTTGTGTCTGGCGATGGAATTGTCGTCGATCCAGAAAAGATTGCAGCAGTTCGAGATTGGCCGATTCCAAAGAATGTTGCGGAGATAAGAAGCTTTCTTGGACTCGCCGGGTACTACAGGAGATTTGTGGAGAACTTTGCTCGTCTGGCAGAGCCGTTAACCAAGCTTACGCGCAAGGAGGTACCTTTTGTATGGACGGACAGATGTGCGATAGCTTTTGAGACGTTGAAGCAGAAGTTGATAACCGCCCCTATTCTGACCGTGCCAGACAATTCCGGAGGATTGGTGATTCACAGCGACGCATCTAGGAAAGGATTGGGATGTGTTTTGATGCAGCAGGGGAAGGTTGTAGCGTACGCATCGAGACAATTGAAGACCCATGAGAAGAATTACCCAACTCATGACTTGGAACTTGCGGCTGTGATTTTCGCTTTGAAGATTTGGAGACACTACCTTTTGGGCGAAAGGGTCGAAGTTTTTACTGATCATAAGAGCTTGAAGTATGTGTTCGCATAGAAGGAGCTTAATATGAGGCAGCGTAGATGGTTGGAGTTGATGGCTGACTACGATCTTGATCTTAAGTACCATCCGGGGAAGGTTAATGTCGTGCCGGATGCACTTAGTCGGTTACCAGCAATTCGGGTGTTAACTACGCAGAAGGAGATCGTTGCAGATTTTCGAAGATTTGACTTGGAGGTTGTGCTACCGCATTCTTCGGGACAGTTGATGCAGCTACAAGTACAGTCATCATTGATAGAGAATATTAAAGCAGCACAATCGCAGGACCCTAGACTGCAAAAGTTTCGAGGACAGGTAGAAGCCGGACTACGAACAGATTTATTGATCCACGAAGATGGTTCGTTGAGCTATGGTAGCCGTTTGTGTGTGCCAAAGGGAGATATTCGTGAAGAGCTTATGAAGGAGGCACACAGTTCAGCTTATTCTGTACATCCAGGAGGCACAAAGATGTACCGAGACATTCGACAGCATTTCTAGTGGGAAGGCATGAAACGGGAGATTGCTCGCTTTGTGGCGAAGTGCTTGGTGTGTCAGCAAGTTAAGGCTGAACATCAAAGGGTTGCTGGTTTATTGCAACCACTTCCAATTCCTCAGTGGAAGTGGGAACATATAACCATGGATTTCGTGACGGCTTTACCGCGGAGTCCAAAGGGCAACAATGCTGTATGGGTGATTGTTGATCGATTGACCAAGGCAGCTCACTTCATTCCTTTCCGGGTTGGTCAATCAACAGAGACTTTGGCGGAGTGGTACATGCAGGAGATTGTAAGATTGCATGGAGTACCGGTGAGCATCGTGTCCGATCGTGACACTCGGTTCTTATCACACTTCTGGAGGAGTTTACAGGGAAGTTTGGGGACTCGATTGAAGTTTAGCACAGCTTATCATCCTCAAACTGATGGCCAGTCGGAGAGAACGATCCAAACTCTTGAGGATATGTTGAGAGCATGCATGTTGGACTTCAAGGGTTCTTGGGAGGATCATCTACATTTGGTGGAGTTTTCTTACAACAACTGTTTTCAGGCAACTATCCAGATGGCTCCATTTGAAGCTTTGTATGGTCGTAAATGCCGTTCACCTGTTTGTTGGGACGATATCGGTGAACGAAGATTATTGGGACCAGAGTTGGTTGTGCAGACAGTTGAGAAGGTTAACACTATCAGGAACCATATGAAGGCAGCACAAGACCGACAGAATAGTTGGGCAGACACGTCAAGAATACCTCCAGAGTTCGCCGTGGGTGATTTGGTATTCTTGAAGATATCACCGACTAGAAGGGTGATTCGTTTTGGAAGTCGAGGAAAGCTTAGTCCTCGATTCGTTGGACCCTTTGAGATCTTGGAGCGTGTTGGTGAGGTAGCGTACTGTTTGGCGTTACCGCAGACCTTGGCAAATGTGCACGATGTGTTTCACGTATCTCAACTACGAAGGTATGTTCGAGAATAAACGCACGTATTGGATCATTCGGAGTTAACAGTACGAGAACACTTGACTTTTGAGGAGCGACCGGTTGAAATTGTGGATCGAAGGGAAAAGGTTCTTAAGAACAAGGTTATCCCCCTTGTGCTTGTTTCTTGGGGTAATCGCTCGCATGGAGAATCCACTTGGGAACGAGAAGATGAAATCCGGCAGAAGTTTCCTCACCTTTTTTTGTAGTTATCTATCTTTGTATTCTTGGAATTTCAAGGACGAAATTCTTTTTGTAGTTGGGTATAATGTAACACCCGAGCCCAATGCTACTAATTCCTGTTACCGTTTGAACGTAATGTGGCACTTATTTCTTTTATCTTGCTTGATTGTTACTTATTGTAGGTTTTACCCGGCAAATTCATTTCTGCATATAACAAATTTTAGCATCTAAAATAAAATTAAAAATATTCATCTTGGCCTACTCGACACGCCTAGCCTTGTGGTAGCGTCCATGCATTGTGTTCTCGTCCCGTTCAGTGAAACGGGCGAGTTTGGACGGCTACGCGCGCGTACATGTGTCCGTTTTGGGGGTATGCTTTTTTATCTTAAGACACTTAATTTTAAAATTTGGATCCCGCTTAAAATCCTATTATTTCAATTTCAAATTTTTGGACCCGACCCGGGCGCGATTTGGAAATGTTTTATTTGGCGCTAAAATCCCAAATTTTAATATTCTTTAAACCATAATATATTTCCGTAACCTATATATTTTTACTGTTCCCATTCAATCTACTAAATCTTTTTCCTAACTAAAATTTATATCAAATCCCAACCAATCACGAGCTTCATAATCTCCCGCGGGCCCCACTTCCTCTCTCTCTCCCCGTTTCTATACCTCTCTCTCTCTCCTCTCTCCCTCTATTCCCCCGTATCTCTCTATCTCTCTCCTCTCTTTCTCTCTCTTCCCACAGATTTCTCTCTCTCTATTATTTAACTTCCCTCCTCTTTTCTTTTTCAAAACTTTAACCCATCACCTCGCGAACCCTGTCTCCAGCTCCCTCGCCGCCGTAGCCCCGACGCCGACGCTTCAACCACCGACCTCCTCGCCTCCTCAGCCTCATCGCACCCACATCCTCCTTCCTCCTTTCCCCACGTTCCCGTGCACCCTACGCCATCACTGCGGCCGCGCACCCTGCACACACCGCCGGATCTGTCGCCGCCGACGGCCTCGCCTCCGTAGCCCCGGCCTCGCAAGCAACCCTCAGTGAGCATTGCTTCCTTCCTCTTTCCTTTCCTCTCTTTTCCCCTTCTCTGTTGAGGTTTTTCTTGAAATACAGATTCTCGTCGCGGTCACTGTTGGCTGGCCGCCGGAGCTCCGTCGACGAGGTCGACCGTCACCACCCGTCCCACGGATCATTGTGAGCACCCTTTCTCTGATCCTACCTCCTTTCTTCTCTGTTTTTCTTTTCCTTTCTTGATTCATTGTCTTGACATTCACCGTTCATTCCTCGGCCGGAATCCGACTATGCCGATGACGTAATCCGATATTCCAGCGAGGTGCTCCGACCCGTGTGGTTCCATTGTTCGTTGTTTGGGTTCAATCCGTGAACCGAGCGGCCGTCGCGAGTTTCCCCCGCCGACGTTACGTTCCGTTTTTCCCGGTTCGCGACCCGTCGAGGCAAGTACCCCTTGCTATATGCTATACAATATTTACTTATATATTATGACACCCTAAACCTGTAAATTTAACTTGGTACGATCATTTCTCATTTTCATGTACAACATTGTTATATATCATTTTATCTTTTAACTTGGAACTTACAGTTTGCAATTGAACCTAATAACCACATTTAGCTGCTTAATCACATTTTTAATATTGACATAGCATATGGCATCTATCCCTGTGGTTTCGTTCCATTCGGACACTCGTATGTATTTTAACCTGTAATGGCTGCACTGAACCATTATACAAATCATTGCACCTCTAAGGGTTCTTAAACTTGTTAACATGACTAAACGGCTATACTTGTCTTACTGCACTCTTGTAATCATCTCTGTGACAAATTTGATAACTGTATTGCAAATTGAATGAAACTGCTTATTACTTAATTCATTGCTTATCTCATGTTGTTGATACCCATGCTAGATTGTATAACTGATTGTGAGCACACCCATGATATTGTTTACATCTTGACCTAACTTGCTATATATATACATTGATATACCTGACATAGTACTGTACACTGTTGACTTGACCTGATGTACCATGACCTGACCCGTTACTTGATCTCGTGTCTAATGCCAACAAACCTGACATGTAGTCCTCATGGACCGTTGCTGTTGTCTATCCAGACAAACCTGCTTTTACCTGATCCTGTGTTGGCATTAGTCCTTGATTACTGAATACCTGACTTGACATACATAACTTGGGGGTATGGGAAAATCAAAGGTGAAACCTGACTTGTAACTCAACAGTTCGATACCTGTTCTGATCAGTCTTACGGGCTAGGCCAGCCCCGGAGTGATGATGATGACATCACTCGCCCATCCTGCTACCTGTTACTGCCTAGCGGCACGTCTCGGATTCAGCCCGAGAGTCTTGACCGTGGCCCCGGGCATGCACGGGATACTATCGAGTTACATCGATGATTCATCAATTTGGTTTCAAAGACTCTAGAATAGAAAACTCGATAGAACAGTTTAGTTACCCACTGCACACTACCCTGCACTGCTTGATTCACATTATTGCTACTCTCATTTTATTCATGTTTATATTACATTGCCTGCTACACTGTTCATATTATATTACTTGATGACATGACGCGCTGACGTCTGGGTTTTGCATGGCCCAGATTCCGTACCGCTGTTGCAGTCCGAGCAGGAGTACTTCAGCCAGCAGGCTGAGCTGTGAGTTCAGTAGTTGTTAGTTTTATTTCCTGCATTTATTTCCTGATCTAAGCCCGCATTATGGGACATACATTTCAGTTATTTGTATTGGATCATTTGCTTCCGCATTTATTTATTATTGACTCCTGTTATTCTGGATTATGGACATGTTTTAGATAGTTTTATCTTGTTCTTGATATCTCTACAGCCGTAATGTGACTGTGGATGGATACTTCCTACCCACAGGTAGCATGGTTGGCTATGTCACGTGCCCAATCTAGCGCACTCTGGGAAGCGGGGCGTGACAGGTTTTAGTTGGGTACAGTCCCGAGCCACATAGAGGTAATGAGATGATCGGCAGGGGATTCGTCTCTCCTGGTATTGGGTGTGAGATCACGCTGTGTCTAGGAGAGCCATTACACCAAGTCCTTGGCCAAGGCAGGTGAGAATTACTGGTAGGTATTCCAGTAGTTTTTCAGGGTGTTTAGGGCTACCCTCCGACATAACTTATACCGCTTTTGGGGGTCTGACATTACCAGCCCCCTAGGCCCGATATGCGATGCTCATAGACGATGGACCGGACTGTATGGATATTGTCACTGATAGGCTCAGTAGGGTTCTAGGATGAGTTCGCTCATCGGCTTCCCTTTCGATCAGTACATGGGCAGCCGTTACGCACAGCTAGTGCCGCTGACATGCTTGTGGTTAAACCCACTGCCAGAGTATTGATGAGTCTTTAGAGTCCTCCACAGATAGTTTCCTAAGTTTGGACGAAACGTTGTAGAGGCCGTATGGTTTTATGGCAGGATTCGAACATGCACGTGTACTTATGCACGTGTCATGGTTCGGACAGATAATACCGGTGGGCTTTGGTTTAAGCCGGATCTACGTATTATATTGTGTTGGAATACTTTCGTCTCGTGGTATTCGTATTCGGTCGGAATACGGATACAGGTATGTATATACAGGTGAGGGGTATTCTCGTAATCCGTTACGAGATTACTTTACAAGATGCATTTCTTTTTCAGTTAATCATTTTGGTTTAAATGATTATTGGATTTGGAAAGTGTGACTCATTTTTTATGACTCATTAGATCTAGCATGTTCACTAATGACTCATGCTAATGAGTCATCTAGTGACTCATGATGAATTAATGGAGTTTGTTTTGGGTGAGATATTATGAGGGCTTTGTGGAGATATTTTGGTAAGATATTTTCCTTGATATTTCATCACAAAACCTCATATATATGATCACCAAAATATTAGGGAAGCACACATCATTTTTAGTGTATAGTTTTTGCTCTCTTGAGATAGTTTCTTGAGCTCACACTCTTCATCTCTTTGCATCTTCTTCAACCTCCACTCTTATCCTCTCATGTGATGAGAACCAAAGAGTGTAATGAGACAAAGTATTATACTCTTTCTCTACTTCATCTTGGTCATCTCTTTTAGCAGACTTGATGTCCGAGTTACCTCGGTATAGAGGCGGGAGCCCGTATAAAGAATCGATGACGTGGTGCCACCTCGACGAGTGAGATCGGAGAGCGGACTTCGTCGGCACAGCGGCGGGAGTTTGGTGCGGAGATTGAAGACCGAAGGACACAGATCGATCGGTATAATCTCGTTAAACTCTTTTACAGTTTCTAGTTTATGGTTAATGGTACGATCCGGGTTTTAAGTCTGCATTAACGCTAGTTTCAAAAGTTTTTGTTCCGCAATTGGCGTCGGATTGACGGCCGGGGCTCAGGCGTAGACTTACACAGACTTGTGTTTCATCAAGAACACATGTCTGTATCTTGAAAGATCGTTAGTGGATGTAATGAAGTACGAGGAACCATTCCTGGCATGTGTAGACATGGGACCGCATACATCACTATGTATCAGTCCCAAGAGTTCCGTAACTCTTTCTCCGTGTCCAGTAAACGGAGTTTTGGTCATCTGGCCTTTGAGACATGACTTGAAAGTGTCATAAGATGAAAATTCGAACAGTTTCAAATATCCATCTGTATGTAACTTAGCTAGTCGTGTCGCATTGATATGACCTAGTATACAATGCTGCAAGAAGGATTCGTTCATTTATGAACTCTTCCTCTTGTGTGCATTTTGTACATTAAGAACCGTGGTTTGATTTAGAACGTATATGCCATTATTTAACGAGCCTGATCCAATCAACTTTTGATTCAGGAAGATGTTCATAACATTATCCTGTACCACAAAATTATATCCTTCTTTACTTAATAAAGAAACTGATATAAGATTGCATATCAGGGTCAGTATGTAACAGCATTCGTTCAGAATTAATGTATTGCCATTTGGTAATACAAGGTGATATTCGCCAACAGTTTTGGCTGCAACATTTGCATCATTCCCTACTCTTACGGAATGATCACCCATTCCCAGTTTCTGCCTTTCCTTAGCCCATGTAACATATTACATATATGGGATCCTAATCCGGTATCTAATACCAAGGACGTAGAGTGTACTGAGAAATAGTTCTCGGTAACTAACACACCCGAAGAAGATGCATCAACATACTTATTCATCGTTTGGGTATCATGGGAATCTGGATATATCCCTATTCCCTGCTCAGTCTTATAACAATTATAAGAAAGAACGGAACCAACGTTCCCCAGCTCAACATAACAAGCGGGTTCGGTGAATACATTCATATTATTATCTTGATTAAGGCCTGACAAGGTCGCTACCTGGAGAGAGAGAGAAGAAAACACTTTAACGTATGCTCTTGCAAGATTAGATTGGTGATTGTTACATTTTTGCGTATTCTTAATTTTTAATTACCGCAATCAAGACGGTTTCGCTTGGTATCTATCCGGTTGAGTACGGGTCGATCCACAGGGAGATGGAATCTTTTTCTTTATGTTTTAACGAGTTAAATCCAAATATTTTGAGTTTTGTTTTAAGGTCTACTAATGAGATAAAGGATGATAAAGAACTTGCTAGGGTTAGGATTAGGTTAGTTCGAGTTAGAAATTTCTCACTTCTTTAAATGCCCTTCTTAATATCGGTGTTAAGGTAATCAGCAACAACGGGGATTAGCACGATAGGAAGAAACTTACAAGTATAAGCTAGTCTTTCCATGCTTAGTTTCTTCCTTTTGGTCCTTTTCCGTCCATTCTTGGCTCTTAGCCCTAACCTCCGGTTAATTCAACCACAACCGGTCTGACTAGGGAATCACCGCTATCATATAGGATAGGGTGTCGTAGTGAGCGGATTGTGGTTCAATTAAAGGGAGTCCGATTTAAGGTGTTGGGCAAAAAAAAGAATGAGAGAGATTTCATTCTCTCAAACTTTCCTTCTCCTACCCTAACAAGTGAGAAATTACTCACCCATTAAAAAGATAAAAACAAAAAAAAATAAAGAAGGAAGGTAGAAAGAGATTAGGTTGAGAAAAAGTACAACTGGCTATTTGAGACCTCACCTTGGCAAGGATCTTAGTCAAGCATCATCGTTGTTTAAAGATAAAGAAAATAGAAGAAGAAAAAATAAACAAAAGAAGAGCAACAAAAAATAAACAACTAGATTAGCAAATAGAAATTACGATGAATAAAAGACATGCAAGATAATAAGGAACTCTTTTTTTTTTATTGTTAATCAACGCTTATAAAGTCACTACAATTTTTCATAGAAAAAGATAAAGAAAAACAGAATTTAATTCTAAAATATAAATAAAGAAATGCACACCCTATCTGGCTTTAATCTCTGCTATTTATAGGCATATATTCTGAAACCCTGGGTATACATTCTGAGCTAAACACGAGATTACAAAACTACCCCAAGAGAGCCTAATCAACGCAGCCGAACTGCCACCGACACTGTTCAGATGCGGCCGCTGAACCGCGGCATAAGTGCCTATTTGGCCGCGGTTCCGCGGCCATTTGGTGGATTTGGGGGATCATCTTTTTAGGGCTTCTCCATGTTGTTGTTCTCTTATGTTTTGTACACTTGGTTTCTCAGAATCTCTTCGGTATTCTTCCAGATTTTTCATTAGTGGACTTTTGTTTATTGAGCTCCGCGTTGAAGTCTTGGATCTTGTGCTGCCCTTGTGCTTTGTGCATTGAAGTGACCAATGATTTGTTATTTTGTCCCTTGAACTGGTAGGCGGCATCGTACGGATGGTTAGAGGAGATCAGTATTCATCTGTTGTTAGTCGTAGTCCCGCATTTGTTGCGACTTTTCATGAATTTCACTGTAAAGAGATGAGAACCTGTAACCTGCAATTATTCAGCAAATACGGATCAAAAGTACCTACCTATATGCAATGTAATCAAGAATGGGCGGTATAAAAATGTAAAAATCTGATATGAACAAATACTTCCAAACTTATCTTTTGCTCGTCCCGAGCAAAACCAATTTTATCCTCAAAAAGTCCTAACCTCACTTTCGCAGGGAACGCGATTTCACTGAGCTCGTGCAACAAGCCGTTAAATCTCTAGGTATCCCTAGTACGAGGAGTGTTGTCTCCTGAGGGTTTTCAGCGCATACTGTTGGAGATAGTGCCCTCAGAGTCAATTATTAGATCACAGGCACGTGATTGCAATATTTGAGGGAGGACCTATACCGGTAGGACAGTCTTACTCAAGATGATAGTATACTATCTTGTTTATCTTTATCATCGTGTACTGCTTCACGTGACCTTACAGGTCACTATTGCATGTTGATAGAGCCCTTAGGATTCTTGCTTGACGGCCAGCAGTATGATGGCGATCATATACGTGGGAGCTGGGGTCTATAAGCACATCCTTAAATGGTCCCTAGTCGTGGGAGTTTTCGAGACAGGGCATCGATACTCCAGAGTAGACTAGTGTATACTGTCGAGACCCCGACGAAGGGTGGTGGCCGGACTCACAAGCCACTGGTGTCAGTTGGTTCACCTAAGATGTATACAGGTGCTCATTGGGTTATGAGTACACTGGACAGGACTCGCCGGGAACATGCTAGTTGGTATTATACCTGATGTCAGATAGCAGTTCCCTGGTGACATGTGTACAGTTTAGTTCATCGACATGAGATCGTCATTTGTCTCGTGTGAGTTCCCACAGTGCTTTGATTACTACCCTACCACGGCTCAAAGGAGTAGTGCAAACAGGTTTTAGTTGGGTACAGTCCCGAGCCACATGGAGACGGTGAGCGGATCGGCAGGGGTTTCTTCTCTCCCGGTATTGGGGGTGAGGTCGTGCTGTGTCTAGGAGAGCCATTACACAAAGCCCTCGGACGAGGCAGGAGATTTACTGGTAAGTATTCCAGTAGTATCTCAGGGTGTTCTGGGCTACACTTTGACACGACTTGTACCGCTTATGGGGGTCTGACTTTTACCAACCCCCTAGGCCCGCCATGCGATACTCATAGACGAACGGACCGGACTGTACGGATATTGTCACCGACAGGCTCAGTAGGGTGTCATGATGAGTTCGCAAATCGACGTCCCTTTTAGTCAATACTTGGTAGCCCGTTACGTACGGCTAATACCTCTGACGTGCTAGTGTTTAAATCCACAGCCAAAGTATTGACGAGTCTTTAGAGTCCCCCACAGACAGTTTCTCAAGTTTCGGGCGAAACGTTGTAGAGGCCGTATGATATATGGCAGGGTTCGATCTTATACATGCGGTATTGCACGGACCTTGATCGGACGGATCATACTAGTGGGCTTTGGTTTAAGCCGGATCCTAGTATTAGATTTGTTGGATTACTTTAATCTCATCGCATTCGCATTCAGTCGGAATGCGGGTGCAGGTATCTATATACAGGTGAGGGGTATCCTTGTGATCCGTCACGCGTTTACTTTAGATGTTGCCGGATTTTCTTTGTTATGGCAAACATTTGGATTAATGTTTGCTTAAGGAAATAATGAGCTAGAAATCATCATGACAATGCATTAATGTGACATAGACTTATATCATGAGTCATGGTCTCTTTTTTAGCAAATGTGTCACATTAATGAATTGTTTTATGTCATGAAATGAGATGGAGAGAGAGAGGGGCTTCCTAGTATTGGTAGTGAGCTCTCATATTATTCTACACTCTCTCACTCTCATTATTCATAGCATCAAAAAGAAAAGAAAAGATGAGAAAGCCTTCTCTTCTTCTTCTTCCTCTAGCTCATTGTCTTCCTCCAATGGCAACAACTTCAACCTCCATCCAAGCCATGGATGCAAAGAGACAAAGTGATCACAACATTCTCTACTACACCTTGGACGCGTCGGATAGCATACTTCGCGCCCGAGTTGCTTCGGATGAAGCGGGAACCCGTAAAAAGAACCGATGATGTGGTTCCCTTTCTGACGAGGAGATGAAGACCGGAGATTCCGCGAGGAGATCGGAGTGGAGGCAAAGACCGAAGGACACGGATCGCTCGGTATAGCTCTCTACCCTTCTCTTGATAGCTAGGTATAGGTTAATGGTTCGATCCGTTTTTTTGGGGATGCGGTAGTGCCGGTTTTAAAGTCAAGAAAAATTTTCGTTTCCGCATTTTGGCCTCGGATAGACGGCCGGGGCGCTACCGCAGTCCTACCTGGTATCAGAGCCATGCCATTAACCTAGTCTAGCTTGCTCTAGCGTGTTTACAAGTTCTATCGATCAGATTTTCCAAAAACCACATTTCCATGTCGTACTTTCTGTCGATTTTTGTAAGTCCATGCTACCTCTCCCGGTACTTTCGGGAATGCGGAATTTGGTAAAAAAAACGATTTTTACGGAGGTGGTAATATGGACCTAAAACCCGGATCTTGATTAAACATCTATCTAACAACCTAACTATGAGTTTCTAGCTACTCGGTTAGGGGGTTATACCTTGCTTGTCTTGAACTCCTTCGTCTTCAAGCTCCGATGGTGGTCCGATTGGCTTCTTCTCGTCGTCTCCGTACGCCGAAGATAGATCCACCTGAAAGCTCCAACCTTTAGCTCCTTCTTCGTTCTTTGAAGAAACTAGTTCACTTGGTTTGCTAAACCTAGTGAACTAGAATGAGTAGAGAAGAATTAGAATGGGATTTTATCTATGGTTCTTGATTCTCAACTCATGAGAGATATGAACCATAGAGTCAAGAGAGGGAGCAAGAGGATGAGGGTGAGAGCAAAAGCAAGAGAGCTCAAGAACAAGAGAGAGAATGAGCAAGAAAGAATGAGGCTCTCTTTTGTCTTTCACCCTCTCATAATCCAAAGCAATGATCACACATCATACCAATCAAGTGTTATGTGATAGTTGAAGCAACCATAACCATATCATTTCATGCACTTATTTTGCACAAATGAGCAAGCAAGCAAAAGTCTTTGCCATGAAATGATAGCTATGGTTATCATGATGGTCAACTAGTCAAGCCTAGTCAATCGGTCAACAAAGTCAACAAGTCAACAAAAGTCAACAAGTCAACAAAGTCAACAAAGTCAACAACCATCTCACCATAATACTTAATTAATATAATTGTTAATCTCATATCATATTCTCATTAGGGTTGATCAAAAGGTCAATAGTCAACGGTCAACTGTCAACAACCCTAATGAGAATCCACTGCCTCTACCTCCCTGTCAACTGTGCATACACACCCGCATCCGCGTTCTGAGGAACACGAATGCAAACTGGATAAATCCAATCCTAAAAGGTACACTAGGATCTGGCTTAAACCAAAGCATGCTAGTGTATACTGTCCGGACACTGTACGTGCACAAGTGCACGGATGTGACCGAACCCTGTCATAAAAAAAATGCGACCTGTCGCAATACCATGCGACCTCTACTCTTTTGCCTAAAGGCGAAAAGCTTTCTGTGTAGGACTCTAAAGACTCGACACTACGCTGGCAGTGGGTTTAACCACAGACCGCAAGCGGCACTAGCTGTGCGTAACGGTCCCCAGGTAATGCCGATAAGAAGACCGACGAGGCGAAACCCATCTGAACTCCTACTGAGCCTGAGTGTGATATTCTCCATACAGTCCGGTCTGTTCGTCTGATACATCGCATGGCGGGCCTAGGGGGCGGTAAACGTCAGTCCCCCAATAGCGGTACAAGTCGTGCCGGAGCGAAGCCCAAAACACCCTGAGATAACACTGGAAACCTACCAGTATATCTCGTTTGCCCTGGCCAGGGACTACTCGTGTAATGGCTCTCCTAGACACAGCGCGATGTCAACCCCAATACCGGGAGAGACGAATCCTGTCTAACCGTCACTGCCTCCAAGTGCTTCGGGACTGCACCCAACCACTACCTGTTTGCACGACTCCTTTGAGCCGTGGTAGGGTAGTGATCAAAGTACAGTGGGAACACACTCGAGGCGAAGTGACAGTGTCAAGTCAGCTGACTAAGCTGTACTCATGTCACCTGGGAACTGATAACTGACGATAGGCATAATACCAACTAGTCAGTTCCCGACGAGTCCTGTCCAGTGTACCCGTAACCTAACGAGCACCCGCATACTATCTCAAGTACGACGTACTGACGGCTGTGGGACAGACCGTCTCCCATACTGGGATGAGAAGCGCATGCGCTGGTCTACTCCGGAGTATCAATGCCCTGTCTCGATAGTCCTGTGACCAGGGACCTGCATAAGGATGTGCTTATAGATTACCCAGCCCCACTAGTGTGACGGCCATCACATCGCTGGTAATCAAGCAAAGATCCTAAGGGCTCTACTAATGTGTATAGGCGATATACAAAAATAAACACATGTACACATTGAAGCAGAAACAAACCAAGTAGCATACTACTATTTTGAGCAAGATTGTATATACAAGGTGAATATCCCAAGCTTCCATTAAGTAATATACAAACTAGTATGATACAGTAATGGCCTCTAGGGCATATACACTAACAATCTCCCACTTGCACTAAGGCCATGTACTGGCGTATCGAAGACCTATCATCTCGATCAGCCGCTCGAACTGAGTCTGGGGCAGGGCCTTGGTGAATGGATCTGCAGTGTTATCTTCTGAAGCGACTCTCCGAACCTCGATCTCCTGGCGATCCACGATCTTCCTGATCAGGAGATACTGCCTCAAGATGTGCCTGGATCTCTGATGGGACCTGGGTTCCTTCGCTAAAGCTATAGCCCCGTTGTTGTCGCAATACAGAGGTATTGGATCAACAATGGACGGAACCACCTGAAGTTCTTTCAAGAACTTCCTCATCCAGACAGCTTCTTTTGCGGCATCAGATGCAGCGATGTATTCCGCTTCCATCGTCGAGTCTGCAACGGTTTCCTGTTTGGAACTCTTCCAACACACCGCCCCTCCATTGAGGGTAAAGACAAAACCCGACATGGACTTGGAATCATCCTTGTCACTCTGGAAGCTGGAGTCAGCAAAGGCCTCGATCTGGAGGTCTTTTCCGCCATACACCAAGAACATCTCCTTGGTCCTTCTCAGGTACTTGAGAATGTTCTTTACCGCTATCCAGTGTTTCTCCCCAGGGTTTGACTGATACCGGCTTACCACACTCAGTGCATAAGCTACATCCGGTCTGGTGCACAACATCGCATACATTATAGAGCCTACCGCAGAAGCGTAGGGTATAATAGACATGCGATCCCTCTCCAAATCAGTCTTGGGAGACATCTCTTTAGAAAGGGTGATCCCGTGACAAGCCGGTAGGTTACCGCGCTTGGAATCTTCCATACTGAATCTCTTCAGTATGGTGTCGATGTACCTGGACTGTGAAAGTCCTAATATCCTCTTGGATCTGTCACGGTAGATCCGGATACCCAGAATGTACGAGGCATCACCCAGGTCTTTCATGGAGAACTTGTGTGACAAGAACCCCTTGACAGATTGTAGCATAGGAATGTCATTTCCTATTAAGAGAATGTCATCCACGTATAAAACGAGGAATACTACAGTTCTCGCTACAAATCTACTATAGATGCATGGTTCATCTGGATTTTTGATAAAGCCAAATTCTTTGACCGTCTCATCAAAGCAGATGTTCCAACTCCGCGATGCCTGCTATAGTCCATAGATAGACTTAAGCAACTTGCACACCTTTCCGCTGCTCCCACTCTGAATGAAACCCTCTGGCTGGTCCATATAGACACACTCCTCCAAATTTCCATTTAGAAAAGTTGTCTTTACGTCCATTTGCCAAATCTCATAATCGTGGAAGGCAGCAATGGCAAGAAGGATCCGAATGGATTTCAGCATGGCTACTGGAGAGAAAGTTTCGTCATAGTCCAAGCCAGGTCTTTGACGAAAACCCTTTGCTACCAGCCTAGCTTTATAGGTCTCAACCTGTCCATCTACACCAATCTTCCTTTTGAAGATCCACTCGCATCCTACGGGTTTTACCCCGTCTGGAGCAATGTCCAACGTCCATACCTTGTTGGTGTACATGGACTCCATTTCGGTCCGCATTACATCCAGCCATTTCACTGAGTCAACGCTCTGAACGGCCTGCTGGAAGCTAGTAGGCTCATCATAGTCTATGATGCAATCTTCTCTATCCCCGTCTACGAGAAAACCGTAGTATCTCTCGGGCGGATGAGTCTGCCTACTACTCCTGCGGAGCGGCGTAGGAATGTCCTGTTCTTCCGAACCCTCTGGTTCCACTAAACTTTCAGTAATAGTCCGTGGTTCTGGAATTTCTTCCAGTTCTACTGCGCTCCCACTTATTTCCTTTTCTATGAACTGGTGTTCTAGAAAGTGGGCATGACGAGAAACAAGAACTTTTTGTTCCTCTTCGCAGTAGAAGAAATATCCCTTGGAATTCTTTGGATATCCCACAAACTTGCACAGTACTGAGCGTGCCTCGAGCTTGTCCGCATGCTGCTTTTTGACAAAAGCTGGACTTCCCCATGTCTTAATGTGATTAAGATGGGGTCTCTTTCCACACCACATCTCAAATGGCGTAGTAGGCACAGTCTTAGTGGGAACTCGGTTCAAAAGGTATGCGGCTGATTCTAGCGCATATCCCCAGAATGATCGCGGCAACTCAGCGTTACTCATCATGGACCGCACCATATCCAATAGGGTGCGGTTCCGTCTCTCCGATACACCGTTATGTTGCGGGGTGTATGGAGGAGTAAGCTGAGAGAGAATTCCGTTCTCTTTTAAATAGTCCAGGAACTCGGCACTTAAGTATTCTCCACCTCGATCCGATCTTAGAATCTTAATACTTTTGCCGGTCTGTTTCTCTACTTCATTCTTATACTCCTGGAATTTTCCAAAGGCCTCGGACTTATGTTTCATTAAGAAGATATAACCGTACCTTGAGAAGTCATCCGTAAAAGTAATGAAGTAAGAATGTCCGCTTCGGGCATGTGTAGACATTGGACCGCACACGTCACTGTGTACGAGTCCCAAGAGCTCGCTCGCTCTTACTCCATGTCCAGTAAACGGAGTCTTTGTCATCTTTCCTTTGAGACAGGATTGACAAGTGGCATACGACTGATATTCGAACGCATTCAAATACCCTTCTGTATGTAACTTCGTCAACCTTCTCTCATTGATGTGACCCAATCTACAATGCCATAAGAAAGTCTGATTTATTTCTGGAGACTTTCTTTTGTGTGTATTCTGGACATTAAAAATCTGTGGTTGGTTTAACACGTATATACCATTACTCAATGTACCTGACCCAATCAAAACTTGATTAAGGTGAATGTTTACAACATTACTTACAAACGCAAATTCATAACCTTCTTTAGAAACTAAAGATACAGAAATGATATTACAAGTTGCGTTGGGTACAAAAAAGCAATTACGCAAAACCAAAACATGTCCATCTGACATTCCCAGGTGATAGTACCCCACGGCTTTAGCATCCATGCTAGCTCCGTTCGCAACTCTGAGGGTCATGTCACCTGCTTTCAAAACACTACGGTTTCTCAACGCCTGCAAAGAATTACAGATATGAGATCCTGATCCGGTATCCAATACCCAGGAAGTAGAGTTTATTGAAAGACAGTTTTCAATAACATACACACCTGAAGCTGAAGCTGCAACCTGCTTCAATTCCTGTGTTCTGGCCTTCCAGGCCCTGCAATCATTCTTCCAGTGTCCTTTCTTATGACAATAGAAGCATTCTTCCTTATCCACAAGCTTTCCCGCCAACTTTGTTGCTTTTGCTTTTCCCTTCGTATCCACTTTACTAACACCGCCCCTTGGTTTGGCGGGGGCTTTCTTCTTCTTTCCCTTGGCTTTCGCCTTGGACCTAGAAGAAGATGATCCTCCTACAAACAAAGTGGATGTTTCCCTACCTTTCTGTAGGGTGCCCTCTGCGCTCCTCAGCATGTTGAGGAGCTCTGAAAGTTCAACCTCTTTTTCTTGTAAGTTGAAGTTCAGTATGAATTGGGCGTAAGTGGAAGGAAGGGACTGGAGAACTATATCCGTATAGAGTTCACCCTCCAATGTGGTCCCTAGGTCCGCGAGCTCCTTAATGTAGCCGATCATCTTTAGCACGTGCTCGGCTACCGATGATCCGACGGCCATCTTTGCCGAAAACAACTTTTTCGACGCTTCGTATCTTGCTATACGTGATTGCTCTCCATACAGTTCTTTTGTATGGAGAAATATGGATTCAAGGTCCATATTCTCGTGCCTCCTCTGATGTTCGTTGTCCATCGAGGCAAGTACGAGGCACTTGGCCTTCGCGCTATCAATCTCCCAAGTCTTGCGGATTTCCTTATCCGCGACGCTGGAAGTGGGACCAGGGACAGGGGGAGCTTTGGTGGTAAGAAGATACCCCAGCTTGTCGTAAGTGATTGCTATCTTGACATTCCTGAGCCAATCTTTGTAGTTTGGCCCTGTCAGTTTGTTTTTATCTAGGAGTAACTTAAGTCCAGTCATGTTGATTGGTCGCTGCAATTAGGAAAGAGAAGAAGAAACACTCAGCATGATGCTCTTGCAAGTTTAGAGTGGTTTTTAGTTTGTCTAAACAGGATGGCTCCCACTGTTTCTCGAATCCCTCCTCAAACCATAAAGGAAGAATTAGTCGGGATCAATCCCACCGCACAATACTTGCTTAACCGTTCAGCCAGGCCGGTGTCGGTACTTTGAGGGAGGTTTTCCAACGCTTTCGCGAAGTTCCTTAATTAAAGAACCTCTTTTTTCCCTGGGGGCGTAGCCCCGCTAACACCTTTCTAGGCACCTACTAGGTTTATAGCATTGATCGATTAGTGAGAAATTTCCCGAGGAGTAGCATATACCCACAGTAGGATCGGGATCAAAATATCATCGCGTGACGAAACTGAAGGAATCCTACCAGAATCATCACACTCCAAATGGTATGCAAATCTAGCAAGTTTCAGTGCTTATTGTAGGGTTCCTAGGCACTCTTGTGAAGGTTCAAAAGGCATCAAACATGCCCGGATTAAATTTTAGACGTGCCGAACAACCCAAAGCTGGGATCTTTGCTAGATTATTAGGGTTTAACATGCAATAAGATAACTTTTATCTAAGTGTGAGGGATTACAACCTTTGTAGTCCGCTCCTTCACTTCACAAGCTCCGAGTAGAAGTCCCTTTGCCCCGATCCATGATCTCCCGGACTCATGAAAGGCTCCACGACTCGAACGATCCATTCTAGCTTGTCGTAATCCAAATCTCCGATGATCTACCTTGAAGTTGCTTCGACTCAAGCTTTCTCACTCAAAAGAGAAGAACACACTAATCTCAAGGGCTAGATGAGATGAGGATGAGAGAGTAGTAATTTTTCTTTCCTTTTAAATCACTTTCTCAATTTTAATCATCACTTTTGGATTTTCAAGAGAGCTTCTTCAAGAAGAAGAAGAAGAAGATAATGGAAATGATAATATGAAAATTATCCTTTTGTGATGAATAGAATATAATCTATATGATTGAATTGTGAACCATGGTCAAGGATGAATGGATAAGAATGTGTAGAGAAACAACTAGGGTTAGGGTTTGGTTACGTTAAATGAATGTGTCATTCCAAATATCTTAAGAATGACAAAATAAGAAAGCTTCTAGAAGGAACTTGAAGCATCCAAGCCTAATCAAACCTTCACCTCAATTAATCATCCTTAAACATGTTTAACAATTAATCATATCATGTCACAATAATATATATCACATATATATTATATATTTGCAACAAAAGAAAATAATACAATTAACATATATCGCATATATATCAATGTATCATCCACTGAGAAAATGAAATAATAAAGCAGGCCAATATTAGTTAATATAATAATATATCATATATATTATTATATATTAAATCATCGAATCAACACTTGATCCGACGATCCGGCTATATCGAATATTACCGACTAATATATCATGTACCGATTCATCGAATCAACACTTGATCCGATGACCCGGTTCATATCCATATATCGCGAGAATATAATACGGTATCCCATATCGCATTATTCTTGCTCCTGCGCATATCACATATGTGCCACTACTCTGTTTCGCCTGAGCCAAGAAACCTCTGTGTAGGACTCTAAAGAAACGTCAATACGCCGGTAGCAGGTGATGATCAAATCAAACACCCACAAGCTGCAAGCGGTCAGCTAAACGTAACAGCCACCCAGGTATTGAGCGATTAGAAGATCAACAAGCTAGCCTGTGCGTTCTCTTGTGAATCCAACCAGTAACACTCCCGTACAGTCCGGTCTGTTCGTCTGATATATCGCATATCAAGTCTAGGGGTGGTATACGTCAGACCCCAGTAACCGATAAGTCGTGTCGATGTGTGGCTCATAACCGGTCGAGAAATTACCAGTAACACTTACCAGTAAATCTCCATATCATCCCTGGCCAGGGACTTCCAGTTATAGCCAATCGAACACAGCACAACATCAACTCCCTATACCGGGAGAGACGAATCCCCTCCTATCGCTCATTGCCTCCATGTGATTCGGGACTGTACCCAAAAGCCACCGTTTTGCACGCCCTCTTGGACGTGGTAAAGTGGAAATCAAAGCACAGTGGGAATCACACAAGACTCTATGACGATCTCGGGTCTTCAGACTACCCTGTACCTGTGTCACCGGAGAACTGCCATCTGACGTGTGGTATATCACCATCTGGGAGTTCTCGGCGAGTCCGTCCAGTGTACCCAGTCTCCACTGAGCACCCGTACACCATCTCTGATGTCTAACACCGATGGATATGGGATCATCCATCACCCATCATATAGGTCAAGATGCGTATACGCTAGTCTACTCTGGTGTATCGATGCCCTGTCTCGATATACCCTCGACTAGGAACAGTTATAGGATGTACTCATCGACTACCGCAGCCCCACTAGTATGATCTCATCATAGTCCCAGTAGTCGAGTACAAGTCCTAAGGGCTTTATCAACATGTGAGAGTAAAACAGTAAACCAATACAAGTCAACATGTTAAGATAAAGTGAAACCAAATAGCATACTATCATGAGGAGCAAGAAAGTCATCTCTATATATAACCAAGCATCCATTATAATATACATCATATGTACAACAATGGCCTCTAGGGCATATACATAACTAACAATCTCCCACTTGCACTAAGGCCAGCTGCTGTAGTATCACATACCTAGCATCCCGAATAATCTCTCAAACTGTATCTGGGGAATAGCCTTCGTGAATGGATCCGCAGTGTTGTCCTTCGTATCTACTCTCCTGACTTCGATCTCCCGCCGATCAACTATCTCCCTGATCAGGTGATACCGCCTCAGAATATGTCTGGACTTTTGATGGGACCTGGGTTCCTTGGCTAACGCCACAGCTCCATTGTTATCGCAATACAGAGGTATTGGATGCTCAATGGATGGAACCACACCAAGTTCACTAATGAACTTCTTGATCCAGACAGCCTCTTTGGCAGCATCGTTGGCAGCGATGTATTCAGCCTCCATCGTTGAGTCTGCAACGGTATCCTGTTTGGAACTCTTCCAAAATACCGCCCCTCCATTGAGGGTGAAGACAAAACCCGAATGCGACTTAGAGTCGTCCTTATCACTTTGGAAGCTGGAATCGGTAAAGGACTCCACCTGGAGTTCTCCGTTACCATACACCAAGAACATCTCCTTAGTCCTTCGCAAGTACTTGAGAATGTTCTTCACAGCAGTCCAGTGACTCTCTCCAGGATCTGCTTGATACCGACTCACTACACTTAGTGAGTATGCTACATCGGGTCTGGTACATAGCATCGCATACATGATAGAGCCTACTGCCGAAGCATAGGGTATCCCTTGCATGCGAGCTCTCTCCAAATCAGTCTTGGGAGACATCTCTTTGGAGAGAGTGAGTCCAGAGATCGTGGGCTGATTCCCACGTTTGGATTCTTCCATACTAAACCTCTTTAGTATGGTGTCAATGTACCTGGATTGGGACAATCCCAGTATCCGTTTAGATCTATCTCTATAGATCATGATTCCCAATATGCAGGAGGCATCACCTAGATCTTTCATTGAGAATCTCTGTGATAAGAAGAGCTTGACTGATTGCAGCATAGGAATATCATTTCCTATCAAGAGTATGTCATCCACGTACAATACGAGGAAGACAACCTTACCCTCTGCTACCTTCTTATAGATACAAGGTTCATCTATATTTTTGATGAAGTCAAACTCTTTGACTACTACATCAAAACAGATGTTCCAACTCCGCGATACTTTCTTTAACCCATAAATGGATTTAAGCAGCTTGCACACCTTTCCGCTGCTCCCACTATCTACGAAGCCCTCTGGCTGAGTCATGTACACGCACTCTTCTAAATCACCGTTTAGAAAGGCGGTCTTAACATCCATTTGCCAGATTTCGTAGTCATGGTATGCAGCAATGGCAAGTAAGTTCCGGATGGACTTAAGCATAGCTACTGGAGAAAAGGTTTCGTCATAGTCCACACCTGGTCGTTGACGAAAACCCTTCGCTACCAGTCTAGGTTTGAAAGTCTCAACTTTTCCATCTACACCAAATTTCTTTTTAAAGATCCACTTGCTCCCAATGGGTTTTACCCCTTCAGGAGCATTTTCCAAAGTCCATACTTTGTTGGTGTACATAGATTCCATCTCAGATCGCATTGCATCCAGCTATTTCACAGAGTCACCACTCGTGATGGCCTGCTCGAAACTAGTGGGGTCATCATCATCCATGATGCAATCTTCGCTTCCACCATCAATGAGAAAACCGTAGTATCTCTCAGGTGGACGAGAAACCCTACTAGATCTGCGGAGAGGCTGGGGTTCGTCGGGTACTACTGAATCCTCTGGTTCCACTAAATCATCTATTGTAGTTTGTTCTGCTGGAACTTCTTCCAGTTCTACCTCAGAGCCACTAATTTCTTTTTCAAGAAATTCCTTTTCTAAAAAGGTGGCATGTTGAGCAACAATCACCTTTTGTTGTTCACTGTGGTAAAATAGATATCCATACGAATTGCTTGGATATCCTACAAACTTACAAAGAACTGATCATGCCTCGAGTTTGTCCGGATTTTGCTTTTTAACATAGGCCGGACAACCCCATATCTTAACTCTTTTAAGAGACGGTCTCTTCCCATTCCATATCTCATATGGAGTGGTAGGCACTGATTTAGTTGGAACTCTATTCAATAGATATATGGCTGTCTCCAGCGCATACCCCCAAAAGGAAATAGGTAACTCAGCTTCACTCATCATAGATCGCACCATATCTAATAGGGTGCGATTCCTCCGTTCCGATACACCGTTGTGCTGTGGTGTATAAGGAGGAGTAAGCTGAGAGAGAATCCCATTCTCTTTTAGATAATCTAGGAACTCACCGCTTAAGTATTCACCTCCTCGATCAGATCGAAGAATCTTAATACTTTTGCCCATTTGATTCTCTACTTCGTGCTTATATTCTCTGAATTTCTCAAAGGCTTCAGACTTGTGTTTCATCAGGAACACATGTCCGAATCTAGAGAGATCGTCAGTGAATGTAATGAAGTAGGAAGAACCGTTCCTGGCATGCGTAGACATGGGACCGCATACATCACTATGTACTAGTCCTAAGAGTTCAGTAACTCTTTCTCCGTGTCCACTAAACGGAGCTTTGGTCATTTTTCCTTTGAGACATGAATGGCAAGTATCATAAGATGATAATTCGAACGGATTCAAATAACCATCTTTATGTAACTTAGCTAGTCGTGTCGCATTGATATGACCAAGTCTACAATGCCACAAGTAGGATTCGTTCACATCTGAACTTTTCCTCTTGTGTGTGTTTTGTATATTCAGGACTGTATTCTGATTTAGAATGAATATGCCATTATGTAACGAGCCTGATGCAATCAACTTTTGATCTAGGAATATGTTCATAACATTATCCTGTACTACAAAATTATATCCTTCTTTACTTAATAAAGAAACTGATATAATGTTGCACATCATGTTCGGCATATAATAACACTCATTCAAAATCAGTGTATTACGACTTGGTAATACAAGGTGATATTCGCCAACTGCTTTGGCTACAATACTTGCACCGTTCCCTACTTGAACGGAATGATCACCTTTTCCCAGTTCTCTACCTTTACGTAGCCCATGTAACTGTTTACATATGTGGGATCCTGATCCGGTATCTAATACCCAGGACGTAGGGTGAACTGAGAAACAGTTCTCAATAACAAACACACCCGAAGAAGATGCCTCAACATGCATGTTCTTTTGGGCAGCGTGAGAATCCAGATATTCTCCTGTTTCCTGTTCAGTCTTATAACTCTTATAAGAAAGAATGGGTCTAACGTTCCCTTGCTCAGTACAATAATCAGGTTCAGTCAATACATCCATATTATTATCTTGATTATGGCCTGAAATGGTCGCTACCTGGAGAGAGAGAGAAGAAAACACTTTAGCGTATGCTCTTGCAAGATTAGATTGGTTATTATCTTATCTAATCAGGATGTCTCCCACTGTTTTTATCAAATCTACCTTAAAACCCTAAAAGGTAAGATTAGCCGGGATTAATTACACCCTACAATTTCGTCAATCTTTCAGCCAGATCAGTGTCGGTACTTTGAGGAAGGTTCCCCGTGCTTTCGCACGGACCTAATTAAAGTAAACCTCGTTTTCCCAGAGGCGTAACCTCGTTAACACTTTTCTAGACACCTACTTGAATGACTAATTGTCCTGTGTAAAACTCTCCCAGGAGTAACACTTACTCGCAGTGGGTATCGGGATCCAACTATCTCATAGGAGGTATGCAATCTCATTGCAAATTTCAACACTTGAAATTCCCGATAATGCTTTTACCCCTAGCAACTTATGACCTTGGCTAAGGTCAACAAATCATAAGCGCTAGTCAAGTTTAACCCGTCATTTCTTGATTGAATTAAACCCACCCGTACGACCCTTGGCTAAGATCAACAAAGTCGCACGACTACCCTAACTCAATCACATATCATGTTTTAGCAGATAAATACTAATTAGCTACCGTACACCACGCCTTGGCTAAGGTCAACAAACGCAGCACGAATACTAACTAGTCTCTATCTGAAATGACGGAGGGCTACGCAGGTTTTTCAGAAAACCCTGAGCGTAATGAACTTGATATCGTCGTAGAATCAAGTGATTTTTGAAAAGGGAGTGTTTTTTAGGATTTTCTTAGTTTCGCTAAAGGGGTCACTCCCGGTGAAGGGATCGTCGGCCCTTTCCTCATCGAATAAGGTGCAGGATATATCATATATACCGCTGTGCAAAGCAAAACACTTAAAGCAATCAAAAGACAAACTGCGTTTTGTAGCATCTGCCAGTTTTGCTAAAGGAGTCACTCCCGGTGAAGGGATCTCGGTCCTTTCCTCATCGAATAAGGTGCAGGATATATCGTATATATCACTGTGCAAAGCAAAACTGTAGCTACCCTTTTTATAAAGTTTTTGATTCTACAACATCTTTAGGTTTCTTTTCTTTTATTAATCTCATTAACAAAAATCCCATCAGCTTATGCTTCCTAAGCATCACAGAAGAAACGAAAGCAGTAATATTTATATATCAGCATATATATATAGTATAAGCATTCGTCTCAGGCAGTAATATGATCTCATCACAGAACATTGCAGCAGAAGAACATATATGAAATATTGGATATACTAGGACGTCCGTGTTTTCAATACGAGCCTGTATAAAACACGGATTCCACGGTCGCAACGAATAGCCAAACCCACATCCCAAGACCCTTACGAGAGCGGCAAGTAACACTGCCAATTCTAGGGTTAGGAGACCCGGTCTCGACTCCTCGAGATGGCCTCCCACTGGACCCTAGAACCCGGTTACTTGTGCTCCCCTCCTTGGGTCTACCTAATGCGGAAAAGTAAATAATATACACTGGTGACAGCAACCGCATCCTGGAAGTGCCCCAAATAAAAGAATATTACATTACAAATGAATTTTACATGAATGAAAATAAAAACCCTCATCTCACATAAAACCCCGGCTATTCAGAACGCGACGATCCAATATAACATATCACAGCAACACATAATATCTCATATCATCAACGTAAGTAAATATGCGCATCCCAATTGTCGTTGACATATAGCAACGAAACCGGCGATATCACATATTACACTTACGGTCACAGAAAAGAAAGTGTAAAACTACAATATTTGGAATCCACAATCACTTTAGACATCGTAAATCCGAAATATCACATACTCCGCATTTCATGCCTAACTCTATGAATTCCATATATTGTATCACATTCCAGATAAATCGACAGTATTAAACTTTTCGAACAGATAATCAAACACCCAAAATTTCCCAAAGTGCTCAACTCTTGAGCAGAGTTCAAATACTCCCAGAATATGTCACAGTACCGGTGATCCAGCCGTAGAAGGGTCAAGCCAACGCCTCACATGTGGCACGCCGTACTGCCCCAAACCCGAAGGTTCAAAAGGCAGTTCAAGACGGTCACATAATCGAGTTAAGGTTTGCTGTCTTCTAGAGGGTCCACCGCTTAACTTGTACAATTTTTCCGAAAGATTTAAACCCGAATAAATTTCAACACTTGAAAATTTGCTGTGCCTGGAAAAAGTCGGTTAATGATATCCGTTCAACTAGTTTAACAGTTTCTAAATATCCGGAAAGAAATACGAATTTAAATATTCCGATCGAGTCTACTATTACAAAACAAACCCCAGAATTTTAAACACCTGAAACAGATTAAAAATACCCAAAATAGTCAGCAAGTACCTAAGGTCAATACCATGAAGCCACGTGTCCCAATCCTACAGTTAGGTCGCGGAACCGCCGCGAGATCCATGTTCCTGCCGCGGATCCGCGCTCAGTTGGTAGAACTGTGGGCACCTGTTTCATGGTAATTCTTAGAATTCCCTGCTGATATTTTTACATATTTTTAATTCAGAAAAATCCCAAAATTTAAAAAATTTCCAGAGAGGGGTCCATTTTGTTTGTTTCGGGTTCGATCGGAGTTTTAACTTCGTAAACACATCGCCTAATGCTCTAGCTCGGCTCTGATACCACTGTAGGGTTCCTAGGCACTCTTGTGAAGGTTCAAAAGGCATCAAACATGCCCGGATTAAATTTTAGACGTGCCGAACAACCCAAAGCCGGGATCTTTGCTAGATTATTAGGGTTTAACATGCAATAAGATAACTTTTATCTAAGTGTGAGGGATTACAACCTTTGTAGTCCGCTCCTTCACTTCACAAGCTCCGAGTAGAAGTCCCTTTGCCGCGATCCACGATCTTCCGGACTCATGAAAGGCTCCACGACTCGAACGATCCATTCTAGCTTGTCGTAATCCAAATCTCCGATGATCTACCTTGAAGTTGCTTCGACTCAAGCTTTCTCACTCAAAAGAGAAGAACACACTAATCTCAAGGGCTAGATGAGATGAGGATGAGAGAGTAGTAATTTTCCTTTCCTTTTAAATCACTTTCTCAATTTTAATCATCACTTTTGGATTTTCAAGAGAGCTTCTTCAAGAAGAAGAAGAAGAAGATAATGGAAATGATAATATGAAAATTATCCTTTTGTGATGAATAGAATATAATCTATATGATTGAATTGTGAACCATGGTCAAGGATGAATGGATAAGAATGTGTAGAGAAACAACTAGGTTTAGGGTTTGGTTAGGTTAAATGAATGTGTCATTCTAAATATCTTAAGAATGACAAAATAAGAAAGCTTCTAGAAGGAACTTGAAGCATCCAAGCCTAATCAAACCTTAACCTCAATTAATCATCCTTAAACATGTTTAACAATTAATCATATCATGTCACAATAATATATATCACATATATATTATATATTTGCAACAAAAGAAAATAATACAATTAACATATATCGCATATATATCAATGTATCATCCACTGAGAAAATGAAATAATAAAGCAAGCCAATATTAGTTAATATAATAATATATCATATATATTATTATATATTAAATCATCGAATCAACACTTGATCCGACGATCCGGCAATATCGAATATTACCGACTAATATATCATGTACCGATTCATCGAATCAACACTTGATCCGATGACCTGGTTCATTTCCATATATCACGAGAATATAATACGGTATCCCATATCGCATTATTCTCGCTCCTGCGCATATCACATATGTGCCACTACTCTGTTTCGCCTGAGCCAAGAAACCTCTGTGTAGGACTCTAAAGAATCGTCAATACGCCGGTAGCAGGTGATGATCAAATCAAACACCCACAAGCTGCAAGCGGTCAGCTAAACGTAACAGCCACCCAGGTATTGAGCGATTAGAAGATCAACAAGCTAGCCTGTGCGTTCTCTTGTGAATCCAACCAGTAACACTCCCGTACAGTCCGGTCTGTTCGTCTGATATGTCGCATATCAAGTCTAGGGGTGGTATACGTCAGACCCCAGTAACCGATAAGTCGTGTCGATGTGTGGCTCATAACGGGTCGAGAAACTACCAGTAACACTTACCAGTAAATCTCCATATCAGCCCTGGCCAGGGACTTCCAGTTATAGCCAATCGAACACAGCACAACATCAACTCCCTATACCGGGAGAGACGAATCCCCTCCTATCGCTCATTGCCTCCATGTGATTCGGGACTGTACCCAAAAGCCACCGTTTTGCACGCCCTCTTGGACGTGGTAAGGTGGAAATCAAAGCACAGTGGGAATCACACAAGACTCTATGACGATCTCGGGTCTTCAGACTACCCTGTACCTGTGTCACCGGAGAACTGCCATCTGACGTGTGGTATATCACCATCTGGGAGTTCTCGGCGAGTCCGTCCAGTGTACCCAGTCTCCACTGAGCACCCGTACACCATCTCTGATGTCTAACACCGATGGATATGGGATTATCCATCACCCATCATATGGGTCAAGATGCGTATACGCTAGTCTACTCTGGTGTATCGATGCCCTGTCTCGATATACCCTCGACTAGGAACAGTTATAGAATGTACTCATCGACTACCGCGGCCCCACTAGTATGATCTCATCATAGTCCCAGTAGTCGAGTACAAGTCCTAAGGGCTTTATCAACATGTGAGAGTAAAACAGTAAACCAATACAAGTCAACATGTTAAGATAAAGTGAAACCAAATAGCATACTATCATGACGAGCAAGAAAGTCATCTCTATATATAACCAAGCATCCATTATAATATACATCATATGTACAACAATGGCCTCTAGGGCATATACATAACTAACACTTATGAAACTCCCGATGTGGATTTTTGCCCCATGCTCTTATGACCTTGACTTTGGCCAAAATATCATAAGTCACATGTCAAGTTCTACCCGTCATTATCCAGGTTAATTTGGATCCATCCGTACCTACCCTTGGCTTTGGCCAAAATGGCAGTACGACTGTCCCAAACCAACGCATCTATCTATGCTACACATGAACACCCAATAGCTACCAATCACTGTGCCTTGACTTTGGCCAACATACACAGCTTGAATACTATTGACTATTCATATGAAATGACGGAGGGCTACGAATGGTTTTGGCAAAACCGTGAACGTAGTGAACTTGATATAGTCGATGGAACGAGATAGCTTTTAAAAGGAGTGGCTCAAGCTCCGTATTTAAAAGTTGGTTTTGAAAAGAACCGAGTGGTTTTTCGAAAGTGTTCCAACGACTTTAACTTGGTTTATTATCTTGCATTAGTTCTTTTAATGCGTGATATTCTTGCATTAGTTCTTTTAATGCGTCCCATCATTTAATCCTACCATTGCAGAAAACAACCAAAATATGACGTACGCTTATGCCATTCGCATTCGCCACTGGGCCCCGTCATTACCCGTTAGGTTACTTAACTAACGACAGAGCGGGGGCTGGGCTAGCGCGTCTGTAAAACATAAGTAACGCCTAAATAATATCATATATAGATATACTGCAATGATAAACATTTCAGATCACAGATGAATACATTGGATATACTAGGAATCTGTAATTCGTACGAGCCTGTAACGAAAGACAGATTACACGGTCACGGTGAATAGCCAATACCCCACCCAATACCCCTACGGGTGCGGCAAACTACCCGCCAAGTACCCGAAGCGTAGCAACCTCCCTCATCTCCATGAGTAGGCCACTCGACACTTCGGCATACCCGGTAGTTTGTGCACCCCCTCCATGGGTCTATCCTAGGAGCAAAAACAGTAAAAAGAAATTATACAATGACGGCTACAACCCCGACCCGGTTGTGCGGCCATACAAATAATTATTACATCAATTTACAAATTTACATGAATTGAAAGAAAAGAAAACTCTCGTCTCACAACCCCCGGCTATTCACCCGCGACAATCCAACATATTCATATACACATTCCAGCAACATTACAGATCACAGATTTGTATAACCCCTACTAATCGACATATAGCGATTAGTAGACGTTCAATACAAATATCACATTACAGAAAAACCCGTTAGCTTAAGTCTTTTAGAAGTTCGATCAAAAATACGAATTTTCGGGACCCCAAAAATAAAATTTTCGTTCTGGAAAATCTGGGCAGAAAATATATATTCCAAAAATCCCAAAATACCCCCAGAATAACACTGCACCAAAGATTGACCTCGGCCGAGTCAACTCGGCCGCGGATCCGCGGCGGGAGCGTGCTCCCGCCGCGTTTCCACGGCGCTTTAACTTGATCGTGGGTCCATCTTTGGTGGTTATTCACACAAAAGCCTGAGCCGATTTTAGGTGTTAAAATAATCAACTTTTGAACAGTAAAAAAATCGACAGAAACTGCAAATTTTGGGGTTCGTTTTCGGGACTTTTTCTTTGATCGATCTTCTAGTTACTTGCTAACATGTTAGATAGAGTTTAAGTAGGCTCTGATACCACTGTAAGTCCATTCTACCTCTACCGGTACTTTCGGGAATGCGGAATTTGGTAAAAAAAACGATTTTTACGGAGGTGGTAACATGGACCTAAAACCCGGATCTTGATTAAACATCTATCTAACAACCTAACTATGAGTTTCTAGCTACTCGGTTAGGGGGTTATACCTTGCTTGTCTTGAACTCCTTCGTCTTCAAGCTCCGATGGTGGTCCGATTGGCTTCTTCTCGTCGTCTCCGTACGCCGAAGATAGATCCACCTGAAAGCTCCAACCTTTAGCTCCTTCTTCGTTCTTTGAAGAAACTAGTTCACTTGGTTTACTAAACCTAGTGAACTAGAATGAGTAGAGAAGAATTAGAATGGGATTTTATCTATGGTTCTTGATTCTCAACTCATGAGAGATATGAACCATAGAGTCAAGAGAGGGAGCAAGATGATGAGGGTGAGAGCAAAAGCAAGAGAGCTCAAGAACAAGAGAGAGAATGAGCAAGAAAGAATGAGGCTCTCTTTTGTCTTTCACCCTCTCATAATCCAAAGCAATGATCACACATCATACCAATCAAGTGTTATGTGATGGTTGAAGCAACCATAACCATATCATTTCATGCACTTATTTTGCACAAATGAGCAAGCAAGCAAAAGTCTTTGCCATGAAATGATAGCTATGGTTATCATGATGGTCAACTAGTCAAGCCTAGTCAACCGGTCAACAAAGTCAACAAGTCAACAAAAGTCAACAAGTCAACAAAGTCAACAAAGTCAACAACCATGTCACCATAATACTTAATTAATATAATTTTTAATCTCATATCATATTCTCATTAGGGTTGATCAAAAGGTCAATAGTCAACGGTCAACTGTCAACAACCCTAATGAGAATCCACTGCCTCTGCCTCCCTGTCAACTGTGCATACACACCCGCATCCGCGTTCCGAGGAACACGAATGCAAACTGGATAAATCCAATCCCAAAAGGTACACTAGGATCTGGCTTAAACCAAAGCCCGCTAGTGTATACTGTCCGGACACTGTACGTGCACAAGTGCACGGATGTGACCGAACCCTGTCGCAAAACCATGCGACCTGTCGCAATACCATGCGACCTCTACTCTTTTGCCTAAAGGCGAAAAGCTTTCTGTGTAGGACTCTAAAGACTCGACACTACGCTGGCAGTGGGTTTAACCACAGACCGCAAGCGGCACTAGCTGTGCGTAACGGTCCCCAGGTAATGCCGATAAGAAGACCGACGAGGCGAAACCCATCTGAACTCCTACTGAGCCTGAGTGTGACATTCTCCGTACAGTCCGGTCTGTTCGTCTGATACATCGCATGGCCGGCCTAGGGGGCGGTAAACGTCAGTCCCCCAATAGCGGTACAAGTCGTGCCGGAGCGAAGCCCAAAACACCCTGAGATAACACTGGAAACCTACCAGTATATCTCATTTGCCCTGACCAGGGACTACTCGTGTAATGGCTCTCCTAGACACAGCGCGATGTCAACCCCAATACCGGGAGAGACAAATCCTGTCTAACCGTCACTGCCTCCAAGTGCTTCGGGACTGCACCCAACCACTACCTGTTTGCACGACTCCTTTGAGCCGTGGTAGGGTAGTGATCAAAGTACAGTGGGAACACACTCGAGGCGAAGTGACAGTGTCAAGTCAGTGGACTAAGCTGTACTCATGTCACCTGGGAACTGATAACTGACGATAGGCATAATACCAACTAGTCAGTTCCCGACGAGTCCTGTCCAGTGTACCCGTAACCTAACGAGCACCCGCATACTATCTCAAGTACGACGTACTGACGGCTGTGGGACAGACCGTCTCCCATACTGGGATGAGAAGCGCATGCGCTGGTCTACTCCGGAGTATCGATGCCCTGTCTCGATAGTCCTGCGACCAGGGACCTACATAAGGATGTGCTTATAGATTACCCAGCCCCACTAGTGTGACGGCCATCACATCGCTGGTAATCAAGCAAAGATCCTAAGGGCTCTACTAATGTGTATAGGCGATATACAAAAATAAACACATGTACACATTGAAGCAGAAACAAACCAAGTAGCATACTACTATTTTGAGCAAGATTGTATATACAAGGTGAATATCCCAAGCTTCCATTAAGTAATATACAAACTAGTATGATACAGTAATGGCCTCTAGGGCATATACACTAACAATTTTTTCCTTGCTCTAAAAATTATTTGGTACATTGGAAAATTACGTGCAGGGTTTTCTATGAATTCTGTGAAAATTTGGTACGCTGATGTTACTGTAGCACGGCGGTTCAGCGGCCAAAACCACATTTTGGCCGCGGAACCGCCGCCGTTTTATGGCCAAACCGTACCAAATTTCTACAGTGGTTTACTGACATGGAAATAGGGTTTCTGGTATATTCTTTTTGGGCCCAGATGTTTTTGAGTGCTACAGTTGTGCTTGGGGCCCGCTTCGGTAAATATTATCGATCGAAAATTTTAAACATGTAAGTTCACAGTATTTACAATATATCTGCAACCGTGAATGTCATTCGATCGGTAAATCCAGTCTATCTGCTGTAGCCCTTTTTGACGGATTTGCGAAAGTGACATTCACGTTGATGTTCTGTATTGTGCTGTGATGTTGCGGATTTGTCGTGGTGGATAGCCTGGATGCAATGATAGTATAGTTTGGTTGTTTATGTACATTTGATATTGCGGGGCGAGCATCCGACATGTGGACTGCCGTCACTGTCTGTTTGTATATTATTCTTTTGGGGCGCGACCGGGCTGAGGTCGATGTACCTATTGTATATTTTACTTTCTGTACTAGGATTACCCCGTGGTGGGGTGCACGGATAGCCAGGTTCTAGAGGGCAACGGGCCTGCATCTCATGGCATTGAGATGGAGGGGGCTTCACACTAGAATTGGCGGGCTATTCGCCGCACTCGTAGGGGGTACAGGTTGACCCAGGAGGGGTGCCCAAGTTACCGGATTCCGTGAAGTGCTGGGTGGTCCATTCACGTCGCTCAAGGGGGCTGCCTCGCTTCAGGTTTTGGCGGGTAACTTGCCGCGCTCGTAGGGGTCTAGGATTTCATTGCACGGGCTATCCACACGACCAGGGGAACATCGGGTTTCAGCAGCGGTTCTGTGAAACCCGAGGCTTCCAGATATCTGTATTGTTCTGTGATGCTTATTAAATTTCTGTGATGTTGCATTTTATCACGCCTTGAGCGAATATTATATATTGATATATATATACTAGTAGATGTTGTATATGTTTTGCATCCGCGCTAGCCCAGTCCCCGCTCTGTCGTTAGTTAAGTAACCTAACGGGTGATGACGGGACCCAGTGGCGAATGCGGATGGCATATACGTACATCGTATTTTCGTTCTTTATTGGTGTGATCATTTGATGGGACTGTATTGATTCGGATCAATGCAAGCTTAACAAACCTATTCTGATGTTGTTGGAACATTTTTCAAAAAAAAAAAAGTTGTTATTGCAAGGACGTTCTCTTTTGTTTTGCACAGTGGTATTCGGTTATGAATATCTAGCACCTCAGTCGATGAGGTAAGGGCCGAGATCCTTTCACCGGGAGTGACCCCTTGGACAGAAGTTTGCGTCAGGGTAATAACTCCACTATAGCCGATTACTTTTTGCTTTGCATCGTGGTATTCAGTTGGAATATCCTGCACCTCATTCTACAGGGAAAGAGCCAAGATCCCTTCACCGGGAGTGACCTCTTTAGCAAAGGTTTTCGTCACTATATTTTTATAAAAAGGCTATGCAGTTCCTTCAACGATATCAAGTTCATTACGTTAAAAGTTTTTCGCCAAAAACTAGACGTAGCCCTCCGTCATTTCTTACAAGCATTGCTTAGTATTCGTGCTGCGTTTGTTGACTGTGTCAAGGCGTAGTGTACGGTACCTAAGTAGTGTTCGTTTGTGGCATATTAATGGGATTGGTTAGGACAGTCGTGCGGCCTTATTGATTGTGTCAAGGGCTTGTACGGGTGGGTTTAATGCAATCCAGGATAATGACGGGTTGAACTTGACTAGGACTCTTTGATTTGTTGACTGTGTCAAGATCACTTGGGTCCTAGGGGTAAAAAAAAATCACATCGGGAGTTTCTAAAGAAACTGAAACTTGCCAGGCATGCGCATACCTTCTGGAGTGTGATAACGTGAGTGGATTCTGTCACGTTATCATACGATGATAGTTGGATCCCGATTCCCACTGATGAGTTAGTTTACTCCTCGGGTGATCCCGACTAATTCTTCTTTTAGGTTTGGAGGAGAATTTGACGTTACAGTGGGAGATTTCCTGATTAGATAAAGTGGTAACCATTCTGATCTAGGTTAGAGTGCACGCTGAGTGTTTCTTTTCTCTCTCTCTTTGGCAGCGACCATGACCCGACCTTTGACTATGACCCAGTGACCAAAATTAACCGAACCTTCTAAAACACTGGCTTTTGGATTGTCAGAGTTGCATACCTCATTGCCACTCCTACTTTTACCCTTTTCTCCAGGACACCCCGTATTACTACGAACGTCCACTTCCATTGGACAAAACCATCGTATTGTTATATACGAACTCGAAGGAATTTATTCGAGGATGGTTTCCGGTTCTGGAGAAAACGAATAGGACTATTCAGTTGTCTTTTCCTTTTACCTTCTCTCAGGTTGCGAGTACTCCTTGGTTTAGGAGATAGTACACCTATTACGCAAATTGGATAGTCTTCTTCCAAACCTTAGGCTGGTGCCGAACGGTGGGGAATGAAGAAAACCAATTAGTATAACGATGGTGTACAGAAGATATTAAGTAAAGACATATCAAGGGATTAGTAAGAGGGCAAAGTAAACTGCGACTGCTATTCACGACCAAACCAAGTATTTCATTACCACTCCCACTTCACCTTTGTATTTCTCCAGGACACTCCGTATCACTACGAAGATCCACAGTTTATTGGATACTCCATCGTATGGTTATATACGAACTCGAAAGGAACTTGTTCCAGTTCGGGGATGGATTCTGGTTCAGGAGAAATAGGAATAAGGTTTATTCGGTTGTCTTTTATCTTCACATTCTCTCGCATTGCGAGTGCTCCTAGGATTAGGACAGTACACCCATTATTCTTATTGGATAGTCTTCTTCCAAACCATAGGCTGGTGCCGAACGGTAGGGAAGGAAGAAAACCATTTAGCCTAAGAGGGTGTACAGAAGGTAATGACTAAAGACATATATAGGGATTTGGAGAGATGGCAAGAATTATACTGTTACAGTTGTGAATCTGGATAATGGAAGAGGCATTACTAGGAATACCCGGATACCCCATCGAAACATTTCAATGTTTCAGTTTCACTGTGTACTGTTAACAGAAAACTGATTTCCCAAATAGACACTTGCTCCAGGGTATGTATTTACCAGGTATGATTCTCACATCTGTATGGTTTTACAGATGATGAGTAGGAGTAAGTTATTGGGAATTAGGTGATCATCCTCATTATATCAGAATTCGTTGTAATTGGTGATATTTGAGGAAGTCACCTGGGTTGTTTGCCGGTCGGCAAATATTTGGTTTTGAATATCCGTTGCTATGCACCAATTTCAAATTGATATATCTGTATGTCTATTTTTATAGAGTGAGATATACCCTTTTGAAATTATGTCGATGACATTTACCTATATCAGTGGATGGTTAGGTAAGGAGCATTAAACAGCGGTTTAATTCTTCTTAACCATAAGTACAGTTTTCAAGCTACGACACACGGGGAATAAGTTATTAGACTCAGGGGGCTTATACAGAGTATTGTATATTGTCCAGTGCCCATTTGGACAAAGGGGTTGGTACTCGTACTATATTCTGTTTACTTGTGACTTCTTTAGTTCTTAGACATGTGTTTCGTAGAAACACAAGGTCCAAGTTTTGAGAAGTTATAGGTATAAGAATAGAGTAGAAAACCAGGTGTTGCAAGTATCAGGATTTTTCAAGGTGATCGAAGATGTAGATACTTGTGTATGGTATTCAGATGATAGTAATGATTAAGAGAACTTGCTTCTCTTTCAGGTTACTCATAATTGGGAGCATTCCTAAGTTGAGTAACGCTGATCGGCCTCCTTCCATTTAGTTGACATGCGCTAGAGACAGCTGCATGATTTGAATCTGGTTCAATTAAATCAGTGCCTTTGGTTCTATATTGGATATAGAACAGTTCATATCTTAACGATGTTAAGGTATGGGGAGTTGTCTGGTTTATGCTTAAAACCAGACTCTGGATAACTCAAGGCACGTTTCTGTAATGGTTGTTTGTGAGTTGACCCAGGCTATGACGAGGGTTGACTTTCTACCATCAGGAAGATCAATAATGATATTGTTCTTGACTCGCCACAGTTTTAACAAAAATGGATTTTTTTAGAAAACAGTAGTGGGAGTATGGTAGAACTGGAAGTGATTCCAGAACCGCAGACGATTACTGAAAATTTGATAAGAACCTAAAGATTCATTCTGATTTGACATTCCATTAGCCACTCCGCAGATATGGTGGGTAACCTCAGGCGTTCGAGAGGTACTTCGGTATGCTCAAGGACGGTGGCAGGGAGGTTCTTGTTTACCTAGACTTGCCATTGCTGTTGTTCCAGACTGTGAGACTCGGCAGGAGGATGAGTATAGCGTTGTTCTAAACTAGCTTTAGAAGTGCAAGTGTATATGACTTTGCCAGAGGGTTGTCGTGGTCAGTGGGAGCAGCGAAAGCATTGGTTGACAAGTGGCTTATGTCTATTTATAGACTAAAGCAGATATAGCGGAGATAGATCATCTATTTCTGATGTGACAGTTATAGGTTTGACTTCATCAGAATAGGGGATGGATCTGTTAAGAAGGTAGTAGGGTGTGATGTCCTGGTATTTGGATGACATACACAGAGTAGGAAGTAAAATTCCTATACTACGATCGGTTATACTTTGGTTGTCACACAGTGGTTTCTCCACAAAGGACTTGGATATTATATCAGACATTCTGGTTACTAGATCTATGGTTTTAGATCTAGATTTGGGTAGTTTCCCAATCTGGGTACTTAGACAGCATTCTAAAGGTGTTTTAGAATGGACGACTCCTGGCACGGTAGTATACCTGCAGGTGATGGAGTCACCCTCTCTAAAGGTGTCTTACAGACTAAAGGGGAGAGGGATGTGCATGATTGGAAGATCACTTGCTTAGGCAATTGAGTCAATCATGAGATGTCAAGTACCAAACCAAATGTTGCTTTTGCAGTAGGTGCAATAAGTTGATATTGATCCAATCCTGGAGAAACATTCGGAAGTAGTTTTAGAACATAAGTGGATGTTCTAGGGATATGATAACGACAGCCTCATTCGGGAGACAGTTATCATTCCAGGCTTCCAAGGTGACTTGGATGACATAATGACTGTCAGAGTTATAGTTTTACCTCTGACGAGGGGCAGTATTTTGGACAGGTGGTCCAGGCGGATACTGACGGAGGCATGGCTCAGGATACTGATTAAGTTCAGTTGACGATACAGTCTAAAAAGTTTGGATTTGGAGTTCATTTATGAACTCGCTCCCATCAGACATCCAGACATATTCTAAGACAGGTATTGCTCATTTCGGGAGATGGGTTTCTCCGCGAACTTGAGATAAAGAGAGACATAGAAAGAAACATTAGGACGGATCCACTCGCTGAGGCTATTCCTCGAACGCAATAGTTTCGCAAATGAGCTTTGTGAGACTGACTAGTAGAGGAGTTGGGTGTTCGGTATCACACGGGCTGTGAGTATGCGACATCGCAATAATGAGCCTTGAGTGCAAGTAGGAGATTATTGGAGATAGTGCCCTCAGAGTCAATTATTGGATCAAAGGCACGTGATTGCAATGATTGAGGGAGGACCTATACCGGTAGGACAGTCTTACTCAAGATGATAGTATGCTATCTGGTTTATCTTTATCATCGTGTACTGCTTCAGCTGACCTTACAGGTCACTATTGCACGTGGATAGATCCCTTAGGATTCTTGCTTGACGGCCAGCAGTATGATGGCGATCATATACGTGGGAGCTGGGGTCTATAAGCATATCCTTAAATGGTCCCTAGTCGTGGGAGTTTTCGCGACAGGGCATCGATACTCCAGAGTAGACTAGTATATACAGTGGAGACCCCGACAAGGGGCGGTGGCCGGTCTCACAAGCCACTGGTGTCAGTTGGTTCACCTAAGATGTATACAGGTGCTCATTGGGTTATGAGTACACTGAACAGGACTCGCCGGGAACATGCTAGTTGGTATTATACCTGACGTCAGATAGCAGTTCCCTGGTGACATGTGTATAGGTTAGTTCATCGACCTGAGATCGTCATTTGTCTCGTATGAGTTCCCACTGTGCTTTCATTACTACCCTACCACGGCTCAAAGGAGTCGTGCAAACATGTTTTAGTTGGGTACAGTCCCGAGCCATATGGAGACAGTGAGCGGATCGGCAGGGGTTTCATCTCTCGCGGTATTGGGGGTGAGGTTACGCTGTGTCTAGGAGAGCCATTACACAAAGCCCTCGGCCGAGGCAGGAGATTTACTGGTAAGTATTCCAGTAGTATCTCAGGGTTTTCTGGGCTACACTCCGACATGACTTGTACCGCTTATGGGGGTCTGAATTTTACCAACCCCCTAGGCCCGCCATGCGATACTCATAGACTAACGGACCGGACTGTACGGATATTGTCACTGACAGGCTCAGTAGGGTGTCAGGATGAGTTCGCTCATCGACGTCCCTTTTAGTCAATACTTGGTATCCCGTTACGTACGGCTAATACCTCTGACGTGCTAGTGGTTAAATCCACAGCCAAAGTATTGATGAGTCTTTAGAGTCCCCCACAGACAGTTTCTCAAGTTTCGGGCGAAACGTTGTAGAGGCCGTATGATATATGGCAGGGTTCGATCTTATACGTGCGGTATTGCACGGATCATGATCGGACGGATCATACTAGTGGGCTTTGGTTTAAGCCGGATCCTAGTATTAGATTTGTTGGATTACTTTAGTCTCATCGTATTCGCATTCAGTCGGAATGCGGGTGCATGTATGTATATACAGGTGAGGGGTATCCTTGTGATCCGTCACGAGTTTACTTTAGATGTTGTCGGATTTTCTTTGTTATGGCAAACATTTGGATTAATGTTTGCTTAAGGAAATAATGAGCTAGAAATCATCATGACAATGCATTAATGTGACATAGACTTATATCATGAGTCATGGTCTCTTTTTAGCAAATGTGTCACATTAATGAATTGTTTTATGTCATGAAATGGGATGGAGAGAGAGGGGCTGCCTAGTATTGGTAGTGAGCTCTCATATTATTCTACACTCTCTCACTCTCATTATTCATTGCATCAAAAAGAAAAGAAAAGATGAGAAAGCCTTCTTTTCTTCTTCTTCCTCTAGCTCATTGTCTTCCTCCAATGGCAACAACTTCAACCTCTATCCAAGCCATGGATGCAAAGAGACAAAGTGATCACAACATTCTATACTACACCTTGGACGCGTTGGCTAGCACACTTCGCGCCCGAGTTGCTTCGGATGAAGCGGGAGCCCGTAAAAAAACCGATGATGTGGTGCCCTTTCCGACGAGGAGATGAAGACCGGAGATTCCGCGAGGAGATCGGAGTGGAGGCAAAGACCGAAGGACACGGATCGCTCGGTATAGCTCTCTACCCTTCTCTTGATAGCTAGGTATAGGTTAATGGTTCGATCCATTTATTTTTGGGATGCGGTAGTGCCGGTTTTAAAGTCAAGAAAAATTTTCGTTTCCACATTTTGGCCTCGGATAGACGGCCGGGGCGCTACCGTAGTCCTACACATACTGCCCACAAAATCCGATCAATTTGGCCATTGACTCTAATTCTTCAATTCTGTATTCTAGCAAGAAAATCTATCATCTTCAACTTAGAAATTATCAACCTGTATTTTTCATACTTCCTTTCCGTTTAACTTAAGATTATATGCACTTTTCCAGTTTATAAAGCTTTCAGCATCTCCTGAGTTTTCCTTCTAAGGCGTGATCTTAACTCAGGAATTTCTATCATCTCTACTGAAGTTATAAGCCCTATCTTTTATTCTTATCTCTCCTCCAAACTCCAATCATATACCCCTACGTGAGTGTAATTATCACCCCTACACTTGGAAATTCAATTCAAGCTATCATACTCTTGTCCATCTTCCAAAATACTTTTTAGTTGGTGAATTCTAGATGAAATTGCTCACACATCCGTCATGCGATCGTTAATACTTCTTGAGGTACTAAACGACCGATTACAAAATGCGCTTGCGCATTTAGGCGTAATTCCTCGTCTTGCAACACCTAAGGCTTAGCAGTGACTCCCATACTAGTTGATCTAAGACACTAGGTGATAAAGCACCCTCGCTATATTTTTTTTATTTATGCTGCCTTAAGCAATTACAAAACCAGTGTTCATTTTTTTTCTCTTTATTCACCACTTATACTTTTATTTTATTTTCCTGCATACTAAAGATTTTAGACAAGAGCATTTCAAGGTATCCTCTACTATCCCAAGTTTCAAGATGTGTGTAAGTGTGTATAATAGGGTATATAGTTTCAGAATTTGAACTTAAGGTTCAGAATTATTTTTCAGACGTATACTTCAAATAAAACTTTCAATACTCTTTCTTTATTTCGACTTAGCCCAAGAACTGAACTAAAAATTTGCTTATTTCTAAATAAACTGCAAGGACTTATATTTTCTACAGTTAAACTTTAAGAAAGCTTGTTTTTAGGGTTTTTAATTTACTAAGTTTAGGATCTAGTTTTTCCTAACTAGTCAACCGTCATGTTGAACTTGAGTCAAATATGGCCAAAATTGAAATTGAAATTTTTATAAAATTTTTTCAATTTTTATAAAAAAAAAATTATATTTTTTTATATCTTTTTATATTTTTATATTTTTATTTTTTAAAGATGCAATGCCGAAAAATAAGATACGGAATTAAATATACAAAGAAAAACAAATATATACAATGAAATAAAAACATGCAAATGCAATGCAAAAATAACTATTTACAATCAACCCTCATCCCCAAACTTATTGATAGCAGTGTCCTCACTGCTCCCTGCGACGTCTACTAGACGCTGACTCACTAGTCCCAGCTTCACCTCTATCTTTCCCTCATCCCCTCGATCGTGATCATGAGCGTTCCTCTCTTGCTAGGAGGGTGGACATTCCTTGTTCCAGGCTCGTTATTCGCTGATCAAAGTTAGTCGGCATCCCTATCACTCTTTCTACCCCCCTATGGGTTCGTCGAATTAAGCGCTCTTGCGCAACGGGGGTAAGCTCTTCGTCACTCGCTATGGAGCTCGAGCTAGGGGTCTTGGCCATCACGTCCTCGGCCGGCTCGGTGCACGACCATAAATCATGTAAACGTGTGTAGGACGTAGAGACACCCTCAAGAAGAGGTCTAATAGGAATACCACCATGTATATAAAATTCAAATTCCTCAACAGGAAGAAAATGGCGACACAGTTGTGTCACCTACATTGGTCATGGATAATTGGCCGCCCGTTTGCCGGCGCCAATCGAATGAAGCAACACAGTGCACATGTCTTAGCTAGGCTTTCGAGTCATCAATGTGTGCACTATGTGTAGGGATGGTATAAAAAATATTGTGTTGTGCGAACTTCCAAAAATATTGTTTTGTGCCCAACGGCACACAGTTAAAACGTTCGCAAAAAGCGTGCGAGCCTGAATACCCTTTTGGGGCTCCCTAGAACAGTCGTTTCCCATTAAGGGTAGGTAGTCCTCAAATCGGAGGGGTTGGTCATGAATGGGAAGTCGTGGTATTAGGGTGACTTCGTGAATGAGGTCCCTATCGATTAAAACTTCCCGATCCCCCCAAAGTAATCTAATATACCCATGTTGTGCCAAACAACACTCCTCCATATATTCATAGAAACGTGCAATAAGATCCAGAAGCGCGAATGCGTTCGGATGGTTAAATAATAAAAAGTTCTATCCACGCTTTCGGATCTCTTCGCTGAAATAACTACCATAAACATTATGTGCAAACAACTGGGAGAAATCCCTTTCAAACTGAAGTGTAGGTGCCATGACAGTGAAGTGCAGAAATTTATAAAAATTTTATAGAGAGGATCAGAGAGATGCAAACCTCCTCTTAAAAATTAAGAGGGAGAGGACACCAAGAGGCGACGGTTGCGCGGCAGGAAGGGGGTATCGGCGGCGGAAGCACGGCGGGTGGGTGCGATCTCGCTGCTCTTTCTGCTGCGGTGGCTAGGGTTTTGGTTGAGGGATATTTTAGGGTTCTGTAAATTCAGAAGAGGGGTCGGGGTGTTTTTATAGGGGTATTGGTTATTTATAGAAAAGCCCCCCCAAAAAGAATAATTAAATAAAAAATGTTGTTTTATTTTATTTTGTTTATGGTTCTGAATATTTACAAAAATACCCTCCGAAATTCTGAATTGTTTTTTAATTTTATTTTATTATATAATTACAAGTGGAAAAATGGTATATGCATACCCCCAAACTTATTTGGAACAGTGCTTCCACTGTTTATGGCTGGATAACCGAAGTTTGGTGGTAAGCGGAGGAAGATCAGTCGATATAAACCGGCTCCTGCAACATCAGGAGCTCCTCCGAAAGGTCAGCGGTGAGGACCGATTTTAACCTGTGTCTGTTCACTTTGAATAGTGAACCGTCCTCTGGATTTTCCAAATCCACCGCACCGTGCGGATATACAGTCCGCACAAAATATGGTCCTTTCCAGCGAGATCTGAGCTTCCCGGGATGGAAATGTAACCGGGTGTCGTAAAGAAGTACCTGTTGACCAGGTGTGAATGTTTTGCGTGTAAGGTGTTTATCGTGAAACACCTTCATTCGGTTCTTAACGACAACCATGTTTTCGTAAGCTTCATCCCGAAGCTCGTTTAGTTCGTTGATCTGCAGCTTCCGATGACTGCCCGCATTATCAAGAGATAGATTCAGCTCCTTAATCGTCCAAAATGCTCGATGCTCAATTTCCACTGGAAGGTGGCAAGCCTTTCCGTAAACAAGCCGATAAGGAGACATGCCAAGATCAGTCTTATAAGCAGTTCAAAATGCCCAAAGGGCATCAGTGAGTTTTAAAGACCAATCCTTACGGTTCTTGGAAACCGTTTTCTCCAAAATCTGTTTGATTTGCCGATTAGACACTTCGGCTTGCCCAGATGTTTGGGAATGGTAGGGCGTAGATAGCTTATGATTAATGGAGTATTTCCGCATTAAAGCCTCAAAATTCCTATTACAGAAATGTGTTCCATTGTCACTAATGATTGCGCGGGGGTGTCCAAACCGGGAAAAGATGTTTTCCTTAAGGAATCTAACGACAACCTTGTTGTCGTTGGTCCGGCTGGGCACGGCCTCGACCCATTTAGAGACATAATCAACAGCTAGCAGAATATACAGGTTCCCAAAAGAGCTGGGAAACGGCCACATGAAATCAATCCCCTAAATATCGAAAATCTCTACAACCAAGATTGGTTTGAGCGGTATCTCGTTTCTCCTGGATATCCGGCCCAAGTGTTGGCACCGGGAGCAAGTCTTGCAATAATCATAAGCATCTTTGAAGAGTTGTGGCCAGTAGAAGGCACACTGCAAGATCTTCTCGGTTGTCTTTCTTGGGCCAAAATGCCCGCCACACGCTTGATTGTAGAAAAATGACAGCACACTCTTGAATTCATTATTAGGCACACACCAACGAATAATCTGGTTGGGACAGTATTTAAACAGATAGGGTTCGTCCCAATAAAAGTGCTTTATTTGGGATAAGAATCGAAGTCTGTCCTGACTTGACCACTCGTTTGGTAGTAATCCTGTTGCTAAATAGTTCACAATATCTGCGAACCAGGGTTCGCATGATGCTGTCAAGAGTTGTTCATCCGGAAAACGTCGTTTATTGGAAGTGAAAGCGTCGGCGAAAAAGGAAGTCGTGAAAGATGGTCGGCCACTACGTTTTCACATCCTCTTTTGTCTTTGATGACAAGGTCAAACTCTTGGAGTAAGAGGATCCAACGTATCAGCCGAGATTTTGCGTCCTTCTTTGCAAAAAGATGGCGTAGAGCAGAATGGTCTGTGTAGACAATGACTGGAGAGCCGATTAAGTAAGGCCTGAATTTTTCTAATGCAAACACAACAGCCAAGAATTCCTTCTCGGTTGTTGTGTAATTCAGCTGGGCATCGTTCAGGTTCGGCTAGCATAATAGATTACGTGCGGCCTTTTATCAATGTGCTGTCCTAGGACCGCACCAATAGGATAGTCAGATGCATCGCACATAATCTCAAAAGGATACGTCCAGTCAGGAGAAGAAAGTACGGGAGCAGAAGTGAGTGAGCTTTTAAGTGATTCAAATGCAGTTACACAGCTCGAGTTGAAATCGAATGTGGTGTCCTTGGCCAGCAGAAGAGTCAAGGGTCAGGCAATTTTGTTGAAATCCTTGATAAACCATCTATAGAAACTGGCGTGGCCAAGAAAAGATCGGATGTCTCGGACGCATCTGGGAGGAAGAAGATTGGAAATGACCTCAATCTTAGCTTTATCCACCTTAATGCCATTTTGTGAGATGATATGTCCCAAGACAATACCCTCGCGCACCATGAAGTGACACTTTTCCCAGTTCAAAGTGAGATTTTTATCCTTATACCGGGTAAGGACAGTGTTGAGTTGCTGTAAACACTTATCAAAGGAATCGCCGAAAATGGAGAAATCATCAATGAATATCTCCAAGAATTTTTCCACCATGTCTGAGAAAATTCCCATCATGCACAGCTGGAAGGTAGCGGGTGCATTGCATAACCCAAAGGGCATGCGGTGATATGAAAATGTGCCGAAAGGACAGGTGAACGTTGTTTTGTCTTGGTCATTTTCGGCGATGGGAATCTGGTTATAGCCGGAGTAGCCATCCAAAAAGTAGTAGTACTCGTGTCCAGCCAACCGTTCAAGCATTTGGTCAATAAAAGGTAGCGGAAAGTGGTCTTTCCGCGTTGCGGCGTTGAGTTTTCTGTAATCTATGCACACTCACCATCCAGTTTGGGTGCGAGTAGGGATCAAGTCGTTCGCCTGATTGGTGATGACCGTTATGCCCGACTTTTTGGGGAACACTTGTATCGGGCTGACCCACTGGCTATCAGAGATAGGGTAAATGATACCACTATCTAAACATTTGACGATCTCTTTTTTCACAGCCTCCTTCATGACTGGATTAAATCGCCTTTGTGGATCCCTGGCTGGTTTGGCATCATCCATCATATGAATGTGATATTCAACGATCAATGGACTAATTCCCTTGATGTCCGCCATAGTCCAGCCAAAAGCTTGTCGGTTGCTCTGCAAGACCGTCAGAAGGCCTTTCTCTTGCCCTTGAGGTAGAGAAGCCAAGATGATGATAGGGAGGGTCTCGTTCTCACCTACGTAAGCATACTTAAGGTGAGACGGCAACGACTTGAGTTCGAGCTTTGGAGGTGAAACGATTGAAGGCAAAATCGGCGAAAATGTCTCAAACTCGAAGGATTCTAACAGAAGCTCAAAACGAGTGTACGCGACCTAGTCGGATGGTTCGGCTAACGCATCCGAAAATTCAAAGGATTCAAGCTCGGGTGGCGAAAAGTCAAGATCGTTCGAGAAAGTGAAACACTCATAATCACTGTCGGGAGCAGTATCAGATTCAAAGAGGAACGCACTAGTGGCGTCAAGATTGTTGTGATCGAACAGAAATTTCTCGAACTCACAGTCCTCAGGGACGATCTCCTGGATCGAACAAATGTCTAGTATATGAGCATTAGGTTCGGAGGGCTGATTCCCCAACCTAAAAATGTTGAGTTCAATTGTCATATTTCCAAAAGATAGGTTCATCGAACCATTTCGACAATTGATCACAGCATTCGAGGTCGCAAGGAATGGTCGACCGAGTATCACCGGAATTTGATTCCGGGGGTTAGCTACAGGTTGTGTGTCTAAAACAATGAAATCGACAGGGAATATGAAGTCCCCTACCTTTATTAACACATCCTCTAGCTCACCCCTAGGATGGGTGATAGATCGGTCGGCCATTTGAAGAGTACAGTATGTGGGTTTCAGCTCTCCTTTACCTAGTTGCTCATATACCAAATACGGAAGCAGGTTAACACTGGCACCAAGATCCAAAAGTGCACGGTTGATGTTCTTATCCCCAATTGTTATTGAAATCGTAGGACAACCAGGGTCCTTACATTTTTGAGGTAAAGCTTGGGTAAGAGCATCACTCACGGCACTAGCTAAGAAAACCTTCTTGGGTATCTGAGATTTCCTCTTCTTAGTGCACAAGTCCTTCAAGATTTTTGCGTAGGAAGGGACTTGTTGGATTGCATCCAAGAGGGGAATGTTAATGTTAACCTGTTTAAACAACTCCAAAATCTTCTCCATTTGTGGATTTTGTTTATTGGACCTCAACCGGTTTGGAAATGGAATGTTTTTGAAATTGGTTGAGTCTAATGCTTGTGGAGGAGATTGTGGAGTTGGAACGGATCCCAGTGCTGGTGTTTTCGTGGAGTGAGATGTGGGTCCGTTCGAAGCAGCAGAAGAAGAAGAGCCTTTTGAAGAATGGAGAACAGGCTCAGAAGACGAAGAAGAAGAAGAAGAGGTTGGGGTGTCATCATCTGTGCCAACGTTGTTGTGCAGCATCCTTCCAGATCTCAACGTAGTCATGGCACTCACTTTATGGTTTTGTTGTTCAAGAGCAACATGAGCATTATGTGGGTGACCAAGATTTGGGAGTGTTTGAGATGGAAGCTTCCCTTTCTCTCGCTCGCTCAAAGCCGTATTCAGTTATGCAATCTGGGCTTCAATGGTTTTGATGCTTTGCCCTTGCACAGCAGTGTGTTGCACCAAAGACTGAATGAAAGACTGGATATTGGTGTTTGATTGAGTTGATTGCTTTACAAACGCCTCCAGATTTCGTTCTAGCGAGGAAACCTTATCATTGTTTGACGGAACAAAATTGTTTTGAGGAAAAGAATTGTTGGGTGCAAAATTGTTCATCAGATTTTCAAAAGGTTGGGGTTGGAAAGGCTGCTGATATTGATTTTGAGCTTGTTGTTGAGGAGGAGGAGGCCTCTGGAAGTTGTTTTGGCCTTGGAATTGTTGCTGGTTCTGATTCCAGGAGAAATTGGGGTGGTTCCTCCAACCAGGATTGTAAGTGGAAGAGTATGGATCATTTTTTTGTCTTTGCTGAAATGCAGTATTGACCTGATCCTGTCCTTGAGCAGGTGGGTTGTAAGGACACTCTTCGGTCAAATGGGATGGATCAGAACATCAAGCGCAGATGGTACGAGGGGGAAGAGCTGTAATGTTTCAGAAATCGTTTTGCGAATTTTCCCGTTTTAGGGCAAAATTGTCGGTATTTTCCGTTTTAACCTGATTTCGATCAAACGTCCGTATAAGCTTTCCGGCACCTTTTTTAGCTAAAATAAAACTTGTGCGCGAACTTTAGGGGTATTTGGGTGGTTTTGGTTCAGATAGAATTTTCCCAAATAAAATATTATTTTAAGCGGTATTTTGTGCACGTAAATCGGGAAAGTTTTTCTCTTGAGAATAAATTAATTTTTGCCACTAGAATATTTTGGAAACTTCTTTTAAATATCTAGATATTTTTGGAGTGCAAAAGGATTTTTTTAAAAAAAGAAAAGAAAAGGTGTAATGGTGGCATATGGCATTTATTAGCATTTATTACTCTTTTTCCTAGCAATTTCTTCACAAAAAATTCACAAAAATACCCCCTCACCCCCTTGGCCGGCCCTTCCTTACCCCTTGCTGCCCTCCATCATTTCCACCCCTTTTCAACTCATTTTGCATCAAATAAATCATGAAAAATCCAAATAAATTCATAGAAATTCAAATAAAATCCAAAACCTTTATTCTTCTTCACAAAAGTAGCTTGGATCTTCATTCAAAACATCATTTTGGAGGAAAAGATGATGAGTTTGGTTTCTTGGTTTTGATCTTTTGTGGAGGTATAAAACCCTAACCCTAATTCATTTTTGTTGTTTCTAAATTTCTAATTAGCAAATTAATTGTTTATTTAAGCTTTTAATTTCATGTTTGAAATTCAAGACTTGATTTTTATGATAATCTAGTTAGGGTAAAACTTGATTTATGTGTTTGATGTTTTATTGAAGTGTTAATTTGTGATTAGAAAAAGCTTGACCTAGTAGAAAATGATAATTATTGCTAATGAATACTTTGTTTAATTATGCAATTTTGCTTACTAGGTTTTTGCTAAAATTTAATTAGCAAGTGTTAAAAATTTAGAAATGGTTTAGATAGCTTAGTTAAGCTATTATTAGATGTTTGTAATCGCTAGATATGCGTTAGCCTGAAACTAGTGCGAAATATTGCGGTTGGTTGTTTACTAGGTTTTGTGGTTTTTCCGACGTGGGTTCGATTGGTCGTTGCGAGGTGATATCTATTTTATTCCTCGTAATTGTTTGTGTTGTGTTGCGCGATCATGACGATCGGAGTCTAGACTTGGTGTTTCATAGTTTAGTGACCCCAGTTAGGGATTTTGACCGATGTTGTGCGCGTTAGATGCGCTAAGTGCGCAGTGTAATTTTCTGGCCGTTTTCATTTCGTTTCGTTGTCTTTTCGTCGATATAGGATATTTAGCTTATGTGATGTGTTTGTGAAATTTTAGGTTCGCAGGCGGGGACTTCGGACGCTACGACAAAGAGAAAACAGGTGGTAGGCTTCACTTAGCCAGGAGCGTTGGTGAGTAGATTTTACATCTACAGGGGAATCGCCTGCATGGCGTTATGCGTCTAGGCTAGAGATGTTATTCTGTCGCATATTCTATGTCATATTTAGAATTCCGCATTTACCCTATTACTTAGATATTGTTGTGCTTGGACTAGTATCCTTAGGACATTGCACATATTATTGATGATTCATGTTGCACGAGCACTAATTGTATGCTACACACACCGTCAATAATTGCCATGTCACACACAACCCACATATAGAAATGCTATTGTTTGGTTAGGAACATTAAGACAATGATTCATATTTCTTATCGCATATGACATTTAGCATACTTGTATATCCATATGCTTACACATATACCTTCACATACTTACGTGTTAGATACCTGTATACCTATAGAGTATCGTACCATTAGTGATAGGTACATACACACTTTATGTCAAAGCTACAGGTATACTTTGCACACATACTTCACTTATACCCAGGGGGTATACTACATCATTATTTATAGGTAGATACATATATCTTGCTATACCTTTTTGTTGCACATATATCTGGTTATAGTTACATGTTTACCTTTACTTGATGTTATTTTAGAATTGGAGAGATTAGGAACCGCATGATATTATATTAACTTGTTACAGTTAATTGCTGTTTTTCCTTTATATGCTCGTATTTCAGATTTATGATGCATATATTATATTCATGGATTTTCGCATTGAGATATGGATTTTTCATGATATTTTCTGGATTTGGGAACCGTGGGAGTTCATGAAATTATGCATTATTTGAAAAAACCTGGTTTCCCTTGATATGATATTTCAGCATCCATCATGAGAATTATCGGTTCTGATTATATACTCCATACGAGGAGTGGTGCCGTATAAGGGTATATGGTGGGGCCCGGTACGGTTCCCCTCGGCAAGATGATCGACGGTCCATGCCGATTGAGCCTGGAAGGTGGGCAAGTACCTACCGGTGACATTACCAATGACTCGGCGGTTATCATGTGGATACCGATAGGAGTCATGCACGTATAGATACGTCGAGAGGCGAGGGTCAGATCTAGGCACTCGAGCTTTCGGGATAGCATATAATACGTACCTATCAGGGTGCCAGTCATGGTGACAGCACCTGATAGACCTGCATTTCTGTGTCGATGCTTGACATATTGGTTTCATGATATTTCTTTTTTACTCCTTTGTATATATAACAGGGGTTTTTACACCAATATTAGTGGAATGGGACGCTAATATATGTGTATTGACATTAAATTATATACATCATCATATTTATTCATGCAAATATATTTAGGATGTTAGATTTTTACTTGATAATTTATTTTGGGATATAGGTGATTCATTTGATATTGGATACAGGATATTTATGAGATTGCTGATTTGTACATTCAGAATATATGAGATTTATTCGATATTGTACATTCAGGATTTGTGAGACTTATATGATATGAGAGCCAATTTGTGGGCCGATTTGAGGAATTAAGATTTGGATTTGTCTTGATGGATTGTGATCCTACCACGATGTCAGGATTCCGTGGAAATGACATATTTCATTTCATACTTCACATTTATTGTTTATGCACTGCTTCATGTATTAGTAGTACCTGTTAGAGTACCTTTCATGAGTGTTGCATTTACATACCTTTATTTATATGCATTGCTTCATGTATTAGTTGTACCTGCTAGTGTACCTTTCATGATTATTGCATTCATATGACTTTTTATTGCTATTAATTGCACATGTTAGATTCACACTATACGTGCATACTCGCGATTACCTGCATATGTTATTTACTATTCACGAGTTGGCAACTCACCCCCGTTATGCCACAGTGTTTGCAGGTGTTCCTCAGGATAGTCAGAGGCAGGCTATTATCACATATCTTATCATCTTTTGCTACGGATACCGCATCAGCTCACAGTGTGCAGTTTGCTTAGGTGGGTTTTGTGGTTTTTCATTGTATTGTATATTCGTTGTATCCCTGTACGCTCCATCTACTATTTTTATATTGACTTAGAGACTTGGTGAAGACGATGTTGTATATTATGTTGTGACTTGTTGTCTTTTATACAGTTTCCTTTCTATCATCTTCCTTTTCTTCGCTACGGCGTCGTATATTTGTTGTGGTGATTGTTTTCCGCCTTTGGGCGTGGATTTGCTCCCGTTGGGGATGCTTTACTTTATATTTATGTTGTACCCATTTCTGGGGTTGGTTTTTATAAAGGAGGTGCTGCCGAAATTTTCAAGAAAGAAAATTGGACTTAAAGAATTTATACTTGAGGTTTTTTTTAAGGTTTAAACAATGTTTCTTATCTTTTCTTGTCTTTTAATGGTTTAGATTTCTGGGTTTTGGCTTTCTTTTATTGCGTTACGCCTGTAGACGTTGCGTAGTATTAGGGTCGTCACGTGCCAATTTCGGGTCGTGACAAAGTTGGTATTAGAGCGCCAGGTTTTACCTTTCGGAGTGTAGGATGACCTTGGTATGATGGAGTAGGTAGCTTAAGAAGAGTAACGTAGTGTGTGTGTGTCTGCAGCATACTCACGATGCGGTACTCCGCCTAAAGTGACCTAAGTACAAATTGTTTGAAATTCCTTCCTTGATGATTCATATCCTTAGGATTCAATTTTCGTATTCATATCGAATCATATCTCTATTTATAGCCTTTGCCGCCAACGACTATAGGGACTCAGAGAGGTGCAGCGAGGGCTGAGGTCAGGGTTGACTCGGGTGGGTCAAGGACTGACCGGGATGGCACGCTCGTTGCATAGGAGTAGACGGATCCGCCTTCGACAGATAGTATCCCTTGGCTAGTGGCTGAGATGCAGGACATGCGCCAGACGATGAGTTCATTGGTTGAGGCCATTCGAGCGCAGCGACAGGAGGTTTTCAACCCTGCTACCCAGTTGTTCCGTGCGATCAGCACATAGTATTCCGTCACCTACATAGCACCAGTGGATGCAGCCCCAGTTGACGAGGCACGCCTTCCAGAGACTTTGGGAGTTCCGGGACAGTGGAGGACTCGTACCGGTATACCAGTCCAGAGACTGAGGCCTAGTCGTCGAGATAGGTTTTGTGACCGTTGCGGGAGTAGCAGAGGTTTGGGACGAGGAGAGTCGTGTTAGCTAGATCAGCCGTTTGTTGTGTTAATTTCTGTCAGCGATTCTTTTGTTGCGCAACACGTATTTCAGTCGTGTGCCAATCGGTTTGGAGATTCATGCGTCACTTAATCCTTCTAGAGAAGTTGGATTTGATGTTCTCCTGGACATGGATTGGTTAGCTACGTGCTAGGCGTCTATGGACTTCCGTGAGAAAACAGTCAGGTTTTGTTTTCCCGGCGAGTCAGTTCTTGTTGTGCAGGGGGACAGTGGTGCCGCCTCTCACAGCTTGAATTCAGCCTTTTTCGCTAGTCGGCTTTTCAGGAGAGGATGTCGAGGATTCTTGGCGTTCATTCGTGATACCGGATCCACAGTGGGATTGTTGGACCGGGTTCCTATCGTACGAGAGTTTTCCGACGTCGTTCTAGATGAGCCAGCGAAGCTTAGGGAGCTTAAGGATCAGCTGCAGAGCTGTTTGTTGGGGGGCTTGTACGTCTAAGTGTTTCATATTGAGGAGCTCCTATTTCTGATCGTCAAGGAGAAAAACGGCAGTTTGAGGTTGTGTATTGATTGATCGTCAATTGAACCGGCTTACGTGGAGGTTAGGTATCATTTACCTCGCATTGACGATTTCTTCGATCAACTCCAGAGTGCAAGATATTTTCTAAGTTTGTTTGGGGATCAGGTCATCATTGTTACGGGCTCGGAGTGATGACATACCGAAGACTGCCTTGTGCGTGCTATGGGCTTTGTGTGTTTTGGTGGTGTCATTGGACTCACCAATGCCCTAGCAGCATTCGGAGAGATGATGAACCAGATTTCTTCACGTCGTTCCTCGACCAGTTATTGTTGTGTGATTGACTACGTTCTGGTCTATTCTAACGTGTCTTGAGGAACAGGAGAAGCACTTGACGATTTGTTTTGTAGACATTGGGAGGGCCCAAGTTGTTTGCTAGATTTTTGGAGTGTTCTTTCAGGCTTGCTTGTGTTAACTTCCCGGCCTTGTATTTACGGGAGACGGTTGTCGTATGGTTCCGAGGAAGATCGAAACCGTACAGCTTTGGCCCAGACTTGAGTACGGACGGAGGTCCGTTGATTTTGGGCTTAGCAGTTTTTTACCGCCGTTTCGTGCAGGATTGCTAGTGTAGTGCTGCACCGTTGACTGGACTGACCGAAAAGGAGGTTTCTTTTCTTTGGATTGAGGCATGTATGCGGAGTTTCGGCAGTTGAGGACTCGGTTAACAACTGCATCAGTTCTTTCTTGGCTTTGGTTCGGGCGACTTTGTTGTTTAACTGTGATGTTTCGCGAGTGGGGCTCGATTGTGTACTGAGGTGACACTATAGAGTTATCGCTTTTGCTTCCTTACATTTGGCGGAAGTACTAGCAGGATATCCCACTCCTGATCTGGAGATGGCCGCGGTGGTCATGCGTTGGAGATTTGGAGACACTACTTGTTCGGAGTGTCGTGTCAGATTTTCACGGACCACCAGATCTTAATATACATCTTCCTGCAGCGGGTTCTGATTGTTGAGATAGTCTTCTGCAGATTTATAGTTCTTGTACGATCGCTGAGTACAGCTTAAGTTCGCCTCTACTGAGGGGACAGCTTGTTCATATGCGCGCCCGATCACTTTTCCTTAATCGCTTTCGTGAGGCACAGCCCGCCGATGCTCGTTCGTCAGAGATAATTGAGCATACTCGGCTGGGTAATAATTCAGAGTCCTTGATTTGTGACCAGATGTACTACGTTTAGGAAAGCGTTTGTGTACCTGATACTATTGGGTAGAGACGTGAAATCCTACAGCAGGCACATCTGTCAACTCTCTGTACTCATTCAAGTTCCACCAGCATTTGACGTGACTTGTGAGATAGTTACGGGTGGGCAGGGATGTAAAGTGAAGTTTCGGAGTTCGTTTCAAGGCGGCTGTCTTGTTGTGTGTTAAGGTTGAGTATTTGAGACCGGCTGGAGAGTTGCAACCTTTAACCGTTCCGGAGTGGGAATAGGAGCAGGTCTCCATGAATATTCGTTGTGGCGTCTACCCAGGTTTAGTCTGGGTGTGACTCCATTCGGATGCTAGTTGTCCGGTTATACTCAGGTTGCTCAGTTGTCCTTGGTTAAGTTTGTGCGTTGCACGGAGTTCCTTCATGGGTCGTATCCAAATAGGGCACCCTATTAGCTTGACGTCTTGGGCAGGAACTTCAGGAATCCTTGGGTACTGGTTGAGCTTTAGCTCCGTTTTTCCATCCGCAGGATGATGGTTTTGTGAGAGCGGGTTATACCGACTCTGGAGGATATGCTTGTGCGTACGTATTAATTGTTGTCGGCAGTTGGGATCGTCACTCGCCATTGTTAGGGTTCTTCTTCGATAGCTGTTATCAGGAGATACTCTAATTGGCAACCTTTTGGTTTTGTTTGTTAGGTGGTGTTGTTATCCAGTCTGTTTTTCTAACTCTATACAGTAGGATTTTTGGACCCCAACTAGTCTAGAGACTTTGGAGATGATCCAGTTGGTTCAGGTTAGGATGATGACAACCAGTGCAGACAAAGGTCTTATGCCGACCATGGTGGTCGCAGACTTGGGTTCGCAGTGGGAGATCATGTATTCCTACGGGATTTTCCGATGAATGACGTGTTGAGTTTTGGGAAGTATCCCAGGATTGTAGGTCCTTTTGAGATCTTTGAAGCGAGTTGGTTCCGTTGCCTATAATTTGGCACTTCCGCCCAGATTTTGAGTATTCACCCTGTATTCCTTGTGTCGATACTTTGCAATTACCTTCATGACCTTTTTCACATGATTCAGCATCAGACCAATTAGCTTGGACGCGATCTTTTGTTCACCAGCAGCCGCTAGTTATAGTGGATCAGCAGGTGGAGGAACTTCGGTCAAGGGTCTTGCCGTCTGTGAGGGTTCTTTGGCGTAGCTGTATAGTGAGGTGATCACTTGGCAAGCTGCGAGCGAGATTTGGAAGTTTTGTACTCATCTTCTTGAAGGTACGCGTAGATGAATTTTAATTCGGGGACCGAATTTCTTTAAGGGGGGAAGATGGTAACGTTTCAGAAATCGTTTTGCAAATTTTCCCGTTTTAGGGCAAAATTGTCGGTATTTTCCGTTTTAACCCGATTTCGATCAAACGTCCGTATAAGCTTAACGGCACCTTTTTTAGCTAAAATAAAGCTTGTGCGCGAACTTTAGGGGTATTTGGTTCAGATAGAATTTTTCCCAATTAAAATATTATTTTAACCGGTATTTTGTGCACGTAAATCGGGAAATTTCTTCTCTTTAGAATAAATTAATTTTTGTCACTAGAATATTTTGGAAACTTCTTTTTAAATATCTAGATATTTTTGGAGTGCAAAAGGATTTTTTTTAGAAAGAAAAGAAAAGGTGTAATGGTGGCATATAGCATTTATTACTCCTTTTCCTAGAAATTTCTTCACAAAAATACCCCCTCAACCCCTTGGCCGGCCCTTCCCTTCCCCTTGCTGCCATTCATCATTTCCACCCCTTTTCAACTCATTTTGCATCAAATAAATCATGAAAAATCCAAATAAATTCATAGAAATTCAAATAAAATCCAAAACCTTCATTCTTCTTCACAAAAGTAGCTTGGATCTTCATTCAAAACATCATTTTGGAGGAAAAGATGATGACTTTGGTTTCCTGGTTTTGATCTTTTGTGGAGGTATAAAACCCTAACCCTAATCCATTTTGTTGTTTCTAAATTTCTAATTAGCAAATTAATTGTTTATTTAAGCTTTTAATTTCATGTTTGAAATTCAAGACTTGATTTTTATGATAATCTAGTTAGGGTAAAACTTGATTTATGTGTTTGATGTTTTATTGAAGTGTTAATTTGTGATTAGGAAAAGCTTGACCTAGTAGAAAATGATAATTATTGCTAATGAATACTTTGTTTAATTATGCAATTTTGCTTACTAGGTTTTTGCTAAAATTTAATTAGCAAGTGTTAAAAATTTAGAAATGGTGTAGATATAGTTAAGCTATTATTAGATGTTTGTAATCTCTAGATATGCGTTAGCTTGAAACTAGTGCGAAATATTGCGGGCGGTTGGTTGTTTACTAGGTTTCGTGGTTTTTCCGACATGGGTTCGATTGGTCGTTGCGAGGTGATATCTATTTTATTCTTCGTAATTGTTTGTGTTGTGTTGTGCGATCGTGACAATCGGAGTCTAGACTTGGTGTTTCGTAGTTTAGCGACCCCAGTTAGGGATTTTGACCGATGTCGTGCGCGTTAGATGCGCTAAGTGCGCAGTGTAATTTTCTGGCCGTTTTCATTTCGTTTCGTTGTCTTTTCGTCGATATAGGATATTTAGCTTATGTGATGTGTTTGTGAAATTTTAGGTTCGCAGGCGGGGACTTCGGACGCTACGACAAAGGGAAAACAGGTGGTAGGATTCACTTAGCCAGGAGCGTTGGTGAGTAGATTTAACATCTACAGAGGAATCGCCTGCATGGCGTTATGCGTCTAGGCTAGAGATGTTATTTCTGTCGCATATTCTATGTCATATTTAGAATTCCGCATTTACCCTATTACTTAGATATTGTTGTGCTTGGACTAGTATCCTTAGGACACTGCACATATTATTGACGATTCATGTTGCACGAGCACTAATTGTATGCTACACACACCGTCAATAATTGCCATGTCATGCACAACCCATATATAGAAATGCTATTGTTTGGTTAGGAATATTGAGAAAATGATTCATATTTCTTATCACATATGACATTTAGCATACCTGTATATCCATATGCTTACATATACCTTCACATACTTACGTGTTAGATACCTGTATACCTATAGAGTATCGTACCATTTGTGATAGGTACATACACACTTTATGTCATAGCTACAGGTATACTTTGCACACATACTTCACTTATACCCAGGGGGTATACTACATCATTACTTATACACATGCGCGAAGCGGTTATTCTTACTTCATTACTTTTACGGATGATTTTTCATGGTACGGTTATGTCTTCTTAATGAAACATAAATCCGAAGCCTTTGGAAAATTCCAGGAATATAAGAATGAAGTGGAAAAACAAACAGGCAAAAGTATCAAGACACTAAGATCTGATCGAGGTGGTGAATACTTAAGTGCCGAGTTCCTGTATTACTTAAAAGAGAATGGAATTCTCTCTCAGCTTACTCCTCCATACACTCCGTAACATAACGGTGTATCGGAGAGACGGAACCGGACCCTATTGGATATGGTACGTTCCATGATGAGTAACGCTGAGTTACCGCGATCATTCTGGGGATATGCACTAGAATCAGTTGCATACCTTTTGAACCGAGTTTCAACTAAGACTGTGCCTACTACACCATATCAGATGTGGTATGAGAAGAAACCCTATCTTAAGCACATTAAGACATGGGGATGTCCAGCTTTAATCAAAAAGCAGCATGCGGAAAAACTCAAGGCATGCTCAGTACAGTGCAAGTTTGTGGGATATCCAAAGAACTCCAAGGGATATTTCTTCTATTGCAAAGAGGAACAAAAGGTTTTTGTTTCTCGTCATGCCCACTTCTTGGAAACTGAGTTTTTGGAAAATCAGATAAGTAGGAGCGCAATAGAACTGGAAGAAATTCCAGAACCACGAGCTATTACTGAAAGCTTAGTAGAACCAGAGAGTTCGAAAGATCAGGACATTCCTACGCCGCTCCGCAAGAGTAGTAGGCAGTCTCATCCGCCCGAGAGATACGGTTTTCTCATAGACAGGGATAGAGAGGATTGCATCATTGATAGTGATGAGCCGACTAGCTTCCAGCAGGCCATTTAGAGCGTTGACTCGGTAAAATGGCTGGATGCAATGCGGACCGAAATGGAGTCCATGTACACCAACAAAGTATGGACGTTGGACGTTGCTCCAGATGGGGTAAAACCCATAGGATGCAAGTGGATCTTCAAAAGGAAGATTGGTGTAGATGGACAGGTTGAGACCTATAAAGCTTTGTTGCAAAGGGTTTCCGTCAAAGACCTGGCTTGGACTATGACGAAACCTTTTCTCTAGTGGCTATGCTGAAATCCATTCGGATCATTCTTGCCATTGCTGCCTTCCACGATTATGAGATTTGGCAGATGGACGTAAAGACCACTTTTCTGAATGGAAATTTAGAGGAGTGTGTCTATATGGACCAACCAGAGGGTTTCATTCAGAGTGGGAGCAGCGGAAAGGTGTGCAAGTTGCTAAAGTCCATCTATAGACTGAAGCAGGCATCACGGAGTTGGAACATCTGTTTTGATGAGACGGTCAAAGATTTTGGCTTTATCAAAAATCCAGATGAACCATGCATCTATAGTAGATTTGTAGCATGAACTGTCGTATTCCTCGTTTTATACGTGGATGACATTCTCTTGATAGGAAATAACATTCTTATGCTACAATCTGTCAAAGGATTCTTGTCACACAGGTTCTCCATGAAAGACCTGGGTGATGCCTCTTACATTCTGGGGAACCGGATCTATCGTGACAGATCCAAGAGGATATTAGGGCTTTCGCAGTCAAGGTACATCGACACCATACTGAAAAGATTCAGTATGGAAGATTCCAAGCACGGTAATCTACCGGCTTGTCACGGGATCACCCTCTCCAAACAGATGTCTCCCAAGACTGATTTTAAAAGGGATCGCATGTCTATTATACCCTACGCTTCTGCGGTAGGCTCTATAATGTATGCGATGTTGTGTACCAGACCAGATGTAGCTTATGCACTGAGTGTGGTAAGCAGGTATCAGTCAAACCCTGGGGAGAAACACTGGATAGCGGTAAAGAACATTCTCAAGTACCTAAGAAGGACTAAGGAGATGTTCTTGGTGTATGGCGGAAAAGACCTCCAGATCGAGGCCTTTGCTGACTCCATCTTCCAGAGTGACAAGGATGATTCCAAGTACATGTCGGGTTATGTCTTTACCCTCAATGGAGGGGCGGTGTGTTGGAAGAGTTCCAAACAGGAAACCGTTGCAGACTCGACGATGGAAGCGGAATATATCGTTGCATCTGATGCCGCAAAAGAAGCCGTCTGGATGAAGAAGTTCTTGATAGAACTTCAGGTGGTTCCGTCCATTGTTGATCCAATACCTCTGTATTGTGACAACAACGGGGCTATAGCTTTAGCGAAGGAACCCAGGTCCCATCAGAAGTCCAGGCACATCTTGAGGCGGTATCACCTGATCAGGGAGATCGTGGGTCGCCAGGAGATCGAGGTTCGGAGAGTTGCTACGGAAGATAACACTGCTCATCTATTCACAAAGGCCTTACCCCAGACTCAGTTCGAGCAGCTAATCGAGATGATAGGTCTTCGATACGCCGGTACATGGCCTTAGTGCAAGTGGGAGATTGTTAGTGTATATGCCCTAGAGGCCATTACTGTATCATACTAGTTTGTATATTACTTGATGGAAGCTTGGGATATTCACCTTGTATAGACAATCTTGCTCAAAATAGTAGTATGCTACTTGGTTTGTTTCTGCTTAAATGTGTGCATGTGTTTCTTTTTGCATATCGCCTTTACACATTAGTGGAGCCCTTAGGATCTTTGCTTGATTACCAGCGTTGTGATGGCAGTCACACTCATGGGGGCTGGGTAATCCATAAGCACATCCTTATGCAGGACCCTAGTCGTAGGACTATCGAGACAGGGCATCGATACTCCGGAGTAGACTAGCGTATATGCTTCTCATCCCAGCTTGGGAGACGATCTATCCCACAGCCGTCAGTACGCCGTACTTGAGATAGTATGCGGGTGCTCGTTAGGTTATGAGTACACTGGATAGGACTCGTTGGGAACTGTTGGTTGGTACTATACCTATCGTCAGTTATCAGTTCCCAGGTGACATGAGTACAGCTTAGTCCGTTGACTTGACACTGTCACTTCGCCTCGAGTGTATTCCCACTGCACTTTGATTACTACCCTACCACGGCTCAAAGGAGTCATGCAAACAGGTAGTTTTTGGATGCAGTCCCGAAGCACTTGGAGGCAGTGACGGTTAGACAGGATTCGTCTCTCCCGGTATTGGGGGTTGATATCGCACTGTGTCTAGGAGAGCCATTACACAAAATCCCTGGCCAGGGCAAGCGAGATAGACTGGTAGGTTTCCAGTGTTATCTCAGGTGTTCTGGGCTACACTCCGACACGACTTGTACCGCTAGTAGGGGACTGACGTTTACCGCCCCCCTAGGCTTGCCATGCGATGTTCTCAGACGAACAGACCGGACTGTACGGAGATTGTCACATTCAGGCTCAGTAGGAGTTCAGATGGGTTTACCTCGTCAGTCTTCTTATCGGCATCTACCTGGGGAACGTTACGTACAGCTAGTGCCGCTTGAAGTCTGTGGTTAAACCCACTGCGAGCGTAGTGTCGAGTCTTTAGAGTCCCACACAGAGGGTTATTCGTCTTTAGGCAAAATAGAGTAGAGGTCGCATGGTTTTGCGACAGGGTTCGTTCACATCCGCGTACTTGTGCACGTTTGGCGTCCGGACAAACATTACTAGCGGGTTCTGGTTTGAGCCAGATTCTAGTATATGCTTTGGGGTTAGTTTTATCTCATAGTATTCATGTTCCTCGGAACATGAATGCGGGTGTGTATGCACGGTAGATTGAGGCGGAGGAAGAGGTTTTTCATTGGGGTTTTGGAACGGGTGCGTATGCACAGTTGACAGTCGTCTTTTTCCAAACCCTAATGAATTTGTGATATATCAATTAATAATGTTATTTAAATGAAATTGTGTCATGATTGGGTTTGTTGACTTGTTGACCAAGGTTGACTAGTTAACCATGGTTGAAACTTTGACCATCATCATTTCTTTTCTAGATGCTCTTTGATCTTTGCAAAATCATTTAATGTGAAATGATAATGGTCTTATCAAACCAACCATCACCTTTTTCATTTTGGATTAATATTATTAATTTGATAATTCACATATATTGTTATGGTTGTAAAACTATTCTCATTCTATCATAACCATTCTCTCTCCTCTCTTCATCTTCCTCCTCCTCTAGTTCAAGGAGAATCATTCTCATGAGTTGAGAAATCTCTCCTTGGAGATAAAACACCCTAAGCCACTCTCTACTCTTCCTAAGGTTGAAGGTCTAGCAAGCCGAAGACTTTAGTTTTCTCAAAGTTCGAGAAAGGAGCTCAAGGAAGAAACCTTCAGGTGGATCCATCTTCGACAAGAGAAGGCAACGAGGAAAGCACCATCCGACCACCATCAAGAGTCAAAGAGAAGGAGTTCAAGTTGAGGTATAACCCCTAACCGAGTAGATAACTCTCTTGTTAGTTGCTAGTGTGTAGTTTAGCCAAGATCCGTTTTCGTAGTCCATGTTACCTAAACCCTAAAAATCGTTTTTCACCATTTCCGCAAGCCCGAAAGAACCGGGAGAGGTAACATGGACTTACACTCTCAAGATTCAGACATATGTTCCTGTTGAAACACAAGTCCGAAGCTTTTGAGATATTCACAGAATATAAGTTAGAAAGTAGAGAACCAAAACGGGTATAAGTATTATGTCCTTTGATGTGATCAAGGAGGAGAATACTTTAGCACGGAATTCCTGTATTATTCTAAAGGAGAATGAGATTCTCTCTCAGTATTACTTCTCCGCATACACCACAGCACGTCGGTGTATCGGGGCGGAGCAATTGCACCCTATGAGATATGGTGCGCTCTATGATGACTATTACTGAGTTGTCTATTTCCTTTTGGGGGTTATGCACTTGTGAAGCTGCATACCTATTGAATGGCATTCTAACTAAATCAGGTGCCTACCACTCCATATGTGATATGGTAAGGGTAGAGCCCATCTCTTAAGTCAGTTAAGATTTGGGGTTGTCCGGCCTATGTCTAAAAGCAAAATCCTTACAAACTCGATGCAAGGTCAGTTCTGTGGAAGTTTGTTGGATATCCCAAGCATTCGCAAAGGAATATCTTCTACCGCACCGAGGAACAAAAGATGTTTTATTTCTCGGCGTGCCACCTTTTTAGGAAAAGGAATTTATTTTGGAAACAAATTTGTGGTCATGAGGTAGAACTGGAAGGAATTCCAGCTATACAAACTGCAATTGACGATTTGGTAGAACCGGAGGATTCAATAGCTCCCAATGAACCTCAGCCTCTCCGCCGATCTGATAGGGGTCCTCACCCACCTGAGAGATACTTTGGTTTCTCTATGACACTAGGAGCAAGGATTGCATCATGAGATGATGACCCAACTAGTTTCAAGCAGGCCATCAGAAGTGGGGACTCTATAAGAATGGCTGGATGCTGAGTAATCTGAGATGGAATACATATACACCAACAAAGTGTGGACTTTGGTTGATTTATCTGAAGGGTTAAATCCCCATTAGGAGCAAGTATATCTTGAGAAGATTACTTGGTGTACATGGAAAAGTTGAGACTTTCAAAGCTAGACTTGTTAAAGGTTTGCATCATAGACCAGTTGTGGGTAATGATGAAATTTTTTCTGGGGCCTATGCTTAAGTCCATCCAGATCTTACTTGCTATTGCTACATACCATGACTACGATATCTGGCGGTTAGGTGTCATGATTACTGTTCTAAATAGTGATTTAGAAGAAAGCGTCTATAAGTACACAGCCCGAGGGCTTCGTAGACAGTGGGAGCAGCGGAAGCGTGTGCAAGTTGCTTTATGGGATGAAGCAGGCATCGCGGAGTTGGAACATCTGTTTTGATGTGGTAGTCAAAGCGTTTGACTTCATCAAAATGGTAGATGGACCTTGTATATACAAAAGGGTAGTAGAGAGTAAGGAGGTCATCCTCGTATAGTACGTAGATGACATACTCTTGATAGGAAAGGAGTTTCCTATGCTACGCTCGCTCAATCTCCTCTTATCACAATGATTCTCCATATAGGATCAAGATGATACCTCCTAAATCCTGGATTTTGGATCTATGAGATAGATCTAAGTGGATGTTAGGGTTCTCACTAGGTGTAGTGAGATGGTATCAATCGATCCTGGGGAGAATCACTGGATAGCTTCCAAGGTGATAAGGTCAACTGAATGTCAGTCACAGGCATTGTCTTTATCGTCTAGTATGCCACGGTATCTTGCTTGGAACTCTTCCAACATAAAGGAGATCCAGCTATACAAACTGCAACTGACGATTTGGTAGAACCGGAGGATTCAATAGCTCCCAATGAACCTCAGCCTCTCCGCCGATCTGATAGGGGTCCTCACCCACCTGAGAGATACTTTGGTTTCTCTATGACAGTGGGAGCGAGGATTGCATCATGAGATGATGACCCAACTAGTTTCAAGAAGGCCATCAGGAATGGGGACTTTGTAAGAATGGCTGGATGCTAAGCAATCTGAGGTGGAATCCATATACACCAACAAAGTGTGGACTTTGGTTGCTTTATCTGAAAGGTTAAATCCCCATTAGGAGCAAGTATATCCTAAGAAGATTACTTGGTGTACATGGAAAAATTGAGACTTTCAAAGCTAAACTTGTTAAAGGTTTACATCATAGACCAGTTGTGGGTAATGCTGAAACTTTTTCTGGGGCCTATGCTTAAGTCCATCCAGATCCTACTTGCCATTGCTACATACCATGATTACGATATCTGGCGGTTGGGTGTCATGACTGCTGTTTTAAATAGTGATTTAGAAGAAAGCGTCTATAAGTACACAGCCAGAGGGCTTCGTAGACAGTGGGAGCAGCGGAAGCGTGTGCAAGTTGCTTTATGGGATGAAGCAGGCATCGTGGAGTTGGAACATCTGTTTTGATGTGGTAGTCAAAGCGTTTGACTTCATCAAAATGGTAGATGAACCATGTATATACAAAAGGGTAGTAGAGAGTAAGGCGATCATCCTCGTATAGTACGTAGATGACATACTCTTGATAGGAAAGGAGTTTCCTATACTACGCTCGCTCAATCTCCTCTTATCACAATGATTCTCCATATAGGATCAAGATGATACCTCCTAAATCTTGGATTTTGGATCTATGAGATAGATCTAAGTGGATGTTAGGGTTCTCACTAGGTGTATTGAGATGGTATCAATCGATCCTGGGCAGAATCAATGGATAGCTTCTAAGGTGATAAGGTCGACTGAATGTCAGTCACAGGCATTGTCCTTACCCTTAGTAAAGGGACGGTATGTTGGAAGAGTTCCAAGCAAGATACCGTGGCATACTAGATGATAAAGGCTGGATACATCGCTACCAAAGATGCTACCAAAGAGGCAGTCTGGGTGTATATTAGTTCATGAGATGAACTTCGTTCCAACCATTGTGTGACAATGGAGTTGTGGCGTATGCCTAGGAACGCCCGTCCCATCAGTGATCCAGACATATTCTAAGGCAGTGTCACCTGATCATGGAGATGGTTGATCTCCAGGGGATCGAGGTCAGGAGAGTAGACTCAAAGGACAACACGACGGATCCACTCACAAAGGCCTTTTCCCAGAGAGAGACTTTTATGGGATGGTTGAGTATGAGATACTTCAACCACTATTATCGGATGGCCCTAGTGCAAGTGGGAGATTATTAGTTATATGTATGCCCTAAAGGCCATTACTATACATGAGATGTATATTGTAGTGGATGCTTGGACATATATAGGGAGGACTTTCTTGCTCGACATGATAGTATGCTATTTGGTTACTCTTTACCTTAACGTGTACACTGATTGTCTCTCTGCTACATGTTGGTAAAGCCCTTAGGATGTGTACTTGACTACCTGGACTATGATGAGGATCATACTAGTGGGGACATGGTAGTCTATAAGTACATCCTTCAAGGTCCCTAGTCATGGGTGTATCGAGACGGCGCATCGATATACCAGAGTAGACTAGCGTATAGCTTCTCGACCTATATAGATGAGCGATGGATGATCCCATATCCATTGGTGTTTGACATCAGAGATGATATACGGGTGCTCGGTGGAGACTGGGTACACTGGACGGACTCGCCGAGAACTCCCAGATGGTATTATACCTCACGTCAGATGGCAGTTCTCTGGTGACACTGGTGCAGATTAGTCGGTAGACCCGAGATCGTCATAGAGTCTTGTGTGATTCCCACTGTGCTTTGATTTCCACCTTACTACGTCCAAGAGGGCGTGCAAAACGGTGGTTTTTGGGTACAGTCCCGAGTCGCATGGAGGCAATGAGCGATAGGAGGGGTTTTGTCTCTCCCGGTATTGGGGGTTGATGTTGCGCTATGCTAGATTGGCCTTAACAAGGATGTCTCTGGCCAGGGCTGGTTTAGAGATTTACTGGTAAGTGTTACCAGTAGTTTCTCGACCCGTTATGAGCCTCGCATTGGCATGACTTATGGGTTTTTGGGGTCTGACGTTTACCACCCCTAGACTTGATATGCGACATATCAGACAAGGAGACCAGACTGTACGGTAGTTTCACTGTCAGGCTTTTACTGGAGTTGGAGCGGACTTGCTTGCTGATCTTCTGATCGCTCAATACCCGAGTAGCCGTTACGTCCAGCTAGTACCACTGACGGCTTGTGGGTGCTTGATATGATCATCACCTACTGCCGGCGTATTGACGAGTCTTTAGAGTCCTACATAAAGGTTTTACTGGCTCAGGCAAAATGAAATAGGAGCGCATATATGATATGTGCGCGACCGAGAACAATGCAAGTATAAGATACCGTATTCTATTCTCGCGATGTTTGTATCGATTGATTATATGTGATATAACCAGGTTATCAAATCAAGGGTTGATTCGATAAGTCGATACATTGAATGTTAGTCGGTTATATGTGATATAACTGGATTATTGAGTCAAGTGTTGATTTAATAATTTAGTGTATAATTGTATATGTGATATACTAATTTACACTAACTAACATTGGTTCACTTAAGCATTTTTTTCTCACTTGTGCACAACTTAATATATATGTGATATATATTTATTTGTGTTCATTTTGTATCATGGTTGTTGATACAACTTACATGGGTGTATAAGACTTATACCATCCTAATTATAGTGTTAGGTTTTTATATTTAAAGTAATTCTAAAATTAGTGGATGAGGAGCTCACATGCATGAAGCTTCATGAAGCTTAGGGTTGCATTGACTTAGTCTACTAGTTTTGTTTTACTTGAGATATTAATTAACCTAACCATTATAATGTAGCCATGGTTATGTCTCTACATGAGTTAATATATGATATAAACTCACCTATGGTTCACTCTCTCTCTTGTTTTTTAGTTTTTCATTCTCATTTTGAGCTCATCTTCTTCCTCCTTCAAATGTTTGCTAGGGTTTGATAAAGAGAGAGAAATAATGTGAGAAAAGAAATTCTAAAATGAACCCATTTCCTATTTCACCATCCTCTACTAGACTAGCACTTTAGTATAGGGTGTTTGCTTCATTTTGGTGAAGTGGTAGCTTGAGTTCGTATTCCCTCGACGTAGATCATCGTCGGCCTCGAAGACTTCAAGCAAAACCGTTGCCATCTTCTCATGGAGCCGTCTGAGAGTCCGGGAGTTCGATGATCGCAACGAAGGGACCACTACAAGGAGCTTATAAAGTGAAGGACCGATCTACAAAGGTTGTATTTCGTATTTACTTAGTGGTAAATGATATTTACTTGCATGTGAAACCCTAATTATCTAGCCAAGATCTTGTTTAGGGTTATTCGGCACGGCTAAAATTTTAATCGGGCATGGTTGATGCCTTGTAGAACCTTATTAGAGTGCCTAGTAACTCTACAGTATCGGAGCCAAGTTAGAGCTTTAGGCGAAGTCTAGACGAAGTTTAAAGTCCGGTCGAACTCCGAATACCCGTAAAACCCTAATTTCTGGAAATTTTTCAAAAAGTTGATTTTTTTCATATTAAAAATGCTTAAAAAATCAGCAGGGAATTCTATGGAACTGTGTGAAAAACGAAAAGGTAATTCACCCAAGGCGCCGCGGAACCGCGGCATGAGCATGGGTCGCATGGCGGTTCCACGACCGTACAGTGAAATCATTGTTTTAGTTTTGCACAGTAAAGTCCCTATGTATTTCCTGATGCTTCAGGGTATTTTTAATTTTTACTCAAGTGTTGAGTTTTCTGGGTTGTATTGGGAGCTCGTTGATTCGATCGGATAATTTAACTTTGTTTAAGTTTTTTTCCGGATAATTTTAGAAACTGTTAAAAAGTTCGAACGGATATCAATAACTCACTTTTTCCTCTGTCGGAAATTTTTTCAAAAGTTGGATTTTTTCTCGAGTTTGAAACTTCCGGAAAATCATGCAAGTAACGCGGTGGACCCTCTAGAAGAACACAAACCTTAACTCGATTATGTGATCGTCTGAACCGCCTCTGAACCTTAGGGTTTGAGGCAATACAGCGTTGCCACATGTTAGGCGTTGACTTGACCCTTCTACGGCTGGACCATTGGTACTGTGGCATGTGATGGATGTTTTTTGAACTCCGCTCACGTGTTGAGTTATTTGGGAAATCTTGGGTGTTTGATAATTCGATCGGAAAGTTTAACATTGTCTATTTATCTGGAATGTGATACAATATTTGGAATCCACATGTAGTTATGAGATAACTAATTTGAATGTAATAAATCTAGCAGTTTAGTCTCAAATGATCGGTTGCCACATTATTTTAATGCGATCAAAAGTCCGTCGCAATCACGTAGCGTACGCGGATACTCGTCGGGTAAACTTAATAGACAGCGACACCCCATAGCCCCGACCAAGTGACTGTAGGAGAACCCCGTCGCCAAAAGCATCTGTTCGGGTGCTCGCGGCAGCGGCATTCCGCCTTAGTGCACTTCGTCGACGGCATCCGGGGGTGCGGCCGTCTACTAAAGTTTGCGTATAGAAATTACGATGAATAAAAGACATGCAAGATAATAAGGAACTCTCTTTTTTTATTAATCAACGCTCATAAACTCACTACAATTTTTCATAGAAAAAGATAAAGAAGAATATAATTTAATTCTAAAATCTAAATAAAGAAAAGAACACCCTATTTGGCTTTAATCTCTGCTATTTACAGGCATACATTCTGAAACCCTAGGTATACATTCTGAGCTAAACACGAGATTACAAAACTACCCCAAGAGAGCCGAGTCAACGCAGCCGAACTGCCACCGACACTGTTCAGACGCTACCGCGAAACCACGGCATAAGTGCCTATTTGGCCGCGGTTCCACGGCCATTTATTGGATTTGGGGGATCAACTTTTCAGGGCTTCTCCATGTTGTTGTTCTCTTATGTTTTATACACTTGGTTTCTCAGAATCTCTTCAGTATTCTTCCAGATTTTTCAGCAGTGGACTTTTGTTTATTGAGCTCTGAGTTGAAGTCTTGTATCTTGTGCTGCCCTTGTGCTTTGTGCATTGAAGTGACCAATGATTTGCCATTTTGTGCCTTAAACTGGTAGGCGGCATCGTACGGATGGTTAGCGGAGATCAGTATTCATCTGTTGTTGGTCGTAGTCCCACATTTGTTGCGACTTTTCATGAATTTCACTGTAAAGAGCCGAGAACCTATAACCTGCAATTATTCAGCAAACACGGATCAAAAGTACCTACCTATATGCAATGTGCTCAAGAATGGGCGGTATAAAAATGTAAAAATCTGATATGAACAATTGGTTATTGTCTTATCTAATCAGGATGACTCCCACTGTTTTTATCAAATCTTTCTTCAAACACTAAAAGGTAAGACTAGCCGGGATTAATTACACCTTTCAAGTTCGCCAATCTTTCAGCCAGGCTAGTGTCGGTATTTTGAAGGAGGTTCCTCGTGCTTTCGCACGGACCTAATTAAAATAAACCTCTTTTTCCCATGGTTGTAACCCCGTTAACACCTTTCTTGACACCTACTTGATCGGGTAATTGTGATGTGTAAAGCTCTCCCAGGAGTAACTCTTACTCGCAATGGGTATCGGGATGCAACTATCTCATAAAAGGTATGCAATCTCATTGCAAATTTCAACACTTGAAATTCCCGATAATAGTTTTTACCCCTAGTGTCTTATGACCTTGACGGAGTCCAAACTACCCATAGGGCGCTAGTCAAGTTCAACCGTTCATTTCTTGATTGAATTAGACCCACCCGCATGACCCTTGACGGAGGCCAAACAACGCCGTATGAATACCCTAATCCAATCGCATCTCATGCTGCAGATAAGTACTAATCAGCTACCGTACACTACGTCTTGACGGAGGCCAAACTACCGTAGCACGAATACTAAATATTACTTATCTGAAATGTCAGAGGGCTACGTCAAGTTTTTAAGAAAACCTTTTGCGTAATGAACTTGATATCGTTATAGAATCGAGTGATTTTGAAAAAGAGTGTTTTTTAGGCTTTTGCTAGTTTCGCTAAAGAGGTCACTCCCTGTGAAGGGATCTCGGCTCTTTCCTTATCGAATAAGGTGCAGGATATTTCATAAATACCACTATGCAAAGCAAAAACTATAAAAGCAATCAAAAAAAAACCGAGTGAGTTGTAGCATCTGCTAGCTTTTTCTAAAGAGGTCACTCCCGGTGAAGGGATCTCGGCTCTTTCCTTATAGAATAAGGTGCTGGATATTCTACAAGGAATACCGCTATGCAAAGCAAAAACTAGAGCTACCCTTTTTGAAAATTTGATTCTACAACATCTTTTAGGTTTCTTTTCTTTCATTAATCTCATTAATGAAGTCCCATCATTTATGGTTCCTAAGCATCACAGAAGAAACGAAAATACAACGTGCACTTATGCCATTCGCATTCGTCACAGTGTCCCGTTATGCACCGTTAGGTTACTTAACTAACGACATAGCGGGACGGGGCTAGCGCGGGTGCAAAACATAAGAAACGTTTATTATATATCATATATAATAATAATAAAGCATTCGTCTCACACATATAAAGTGATCACATCACAGAATATCAGCAGCAGAAGATAACATATGAAATATTGGATATACTAGGAATTCCGTGTTTTAAATTAAGCAAGTATAAAACACGGATTTCACGGTCGCGATGAATAGCCAAACCCACATCCCTAGACCCCTACGAGAGCGGCAAGCAACCGTACCAATTCTAGAGTTAGGAGACCCGAACTCGACTCCTCGAGATGGTCTCCCACTGGACTCTAGAACCCGTTTACTTATGCTCCCCGCCTTGGGTTTATCCTAATGCGGAAAAGTAAATAATATACAACAATGGTGACATCATCCTCAACCCGGAAGTGCCCCAATAAAAGAATATTACATACAAGTTTTTTACATGAAAGAAAATGAAAAACTCTCATCTCACATAAAAACCCATGGCTATTCAAAACACGACGATCCAATATAACACATCACAGCAACACATAACATCACATGTCATCAACGTAAGTAAATATGCGTATCCCAATTGCCGTTGACATATGGCAACTAAACCGGCGATACACCACATATTACACTTACGGTCGCAGAAAAAAAATGTCAAACTATAACATTTGGAATCCACAATCACCTTAGACATCATAAAACCAAAATATCACATACTTCGGATTTCATGCCTAACAATATGAATTCCAAATATTGTATCACATTCCAGAAAAAGCTAGACGATGTTAAACATTCTGATCGAATCAACAAGCACCCAAAATTTCCCAAAGAGCTCAACACTTGAGCGTAGTTTAAAAGTACTCAGTACATGCCACAGTACCTATGGACCAGCCGTAGAAGGGTCAACCCTTGCCTCACCTATGGCGCCGCGGAACTACCGCAAACCCTAGGGTTTGGAGGCGGTTCTTACGGTCATAGAATTGAGTTAGGGTTTCGTTCTTCTAGAGGGTCCATCGCATTACTTGCATGATTTTTGAATGTTTTTTAACTTGGAAAAAATCCAACTCTTGGAAAATTTTCCGTCGAGGGAAAAATTGGGTTATTGATATTCGTTCAAACTTTTTAATGTCATCTAAATAACTCGAAATGATGTTAGAATTACGACTACGAAACACTCCAAATTGCCTTTATAGAAAATTAACATCTCATGCAATTTTAGAAAAAACTAGCAACACCTGAAACACCAAAACCCAGAGACTAGAATACCAAACGAATACGAACCCAAGAAGTGTAGGGTTCCTAAGCACGACAACAAGGTTTTGGGTGGCATTGCCTATGCCAATTTAAAAAAAATTCCATGCTAAAAGAACCCTAACCTAGAATCTTTAACTAGAGAATCATACGAAAACATAATGTAAACAACTTTACATCTAAGTGAGTAGAGATTACAACCTTTGTAGTCCGTTCCTTCACTTCTATAGCTCCTTGTAGTGGTCCCTTCGCTGCGATCAATGAACTCCCGGACTCTTGAGAGGCTCCACAAGGTGAATGATGCATACTTGCTTGAAGTCTTCAAAGTCGAAGATAATCTACGTCGAGGAAACACGGACTCAAGCTATCGCTTCACTAATATGGAATTAGTGAAGCTAACACCCTAAACTAAATGGCTAGTTTAGTAGAAGATGATGAAATAGGAATTTTGCTCACTTTAGAATTTAATTTCTCGCTATTTTTCTTCACTTTCTCAAAAGCAAGAGAGAGCTTGAAGGAGATGAATGAAGAAGATGAAGTGAATGAGAGTGAGGTTAGAAATGCAACCATGGTGAGTTTATGTCATACACTAACCCATGTAGAGAATAAACTATGGCTAAGTGATTATGGTTAGGTTAATAAATATCTTAGGTAAAACAAAACAAGTGGACTCAGTCAATGGTTCTACAAACTTCATCCAAGCTCAACCATGACAAATATCCAAATGTTTTGAATTAAATATATAAATAAAAACCAACACATTATCTAAACCATGGTGTAAGTCTCATACACCCATGTTTCATGTATAACCTAGCATGTCACATATATATTATTTATGTAACAAAAGAAAACAATACAATAAACATATATCACATATATGTTAAATGTATCACAAGTGAGAAAAAGGAAATACTTAAGTGAGTATATATATTAGTTAATGTAATTTAATATATCAAATATATAATTATACAATAAATTATTAAATCAACACTTGATTTAATAATCTGGCTATATCACATATAACCAACTAATATCATATGTATCATTTTATCGAATCAACACTTGATCCAATAACCCGGCTATATCACATATAACTGGCCGATATCACATATAGCGAGAATAGAATACGGTATCACATACACGTATTAATCTCGGTCCCGCACATATCACATATGTGCTCCTACTTTATTTTTCCTGAGCTAGTAAACCTCTGTGTAGAACTCTAAAGACTCGTCAATACGCCGGCAGTAGGTGATGATCATATCAATCACCCACAAGCCTTCAGCAGTACTAGCTGGACGTAACGGCTACCCGGGTATTGAGCGATCAAAAATCAACAAGCAAGCACGCTCTAACTCCTGTAAAGCCTGTCAGTAACACTACCGTACAGTCCGATCTCTTCGTCTGATATGTCGCATATCCAATCTAGGGGTGGTAAACATCAGACCCCAGTAACCGATAAGTCGTGCCGATTTGAGGCTTATAACGGGTCGAGAAACTACTGATAACACTTACTAGTAGATCTTCATATCATCCCGGGCCAGGGACTTTCTGTTATAGCCAATCGAGCACAACGCAACATCAACCCCCAATACCAGGAGAGACGAAACCCCTCCTATCGCTCATTACCTCCATGTGATTCAGGACTGTACCCAAAAGCCACCGTTTTGCATGTTCTCTTGAACGTGGTAAGGTGGAAATCAAAGAACAGTGGGAATCACACAAGACTCTATGACGATCTCGGGTCTACAGACTAACCTGTACCAGTGTCACCAGAGAACTGCTATCTGACGATTGGTATAATACCAACTAGGAGTTCTCGGCGAGTTCATTCAGTGTACCCAGTCTCCACTGAGCACCCGTATACCATCTTTGATGTCAAACACCAATGGATGTAGGATCCTCCATCGCCCATCATATGGGTCATGAAGCGTATACGCTAGTCTACTCTGGAGTATCGATGCCATGTCTCGATACACCCTCGACTAGGAACAATTATAGGATGTACTTGTGGACTACCCTGGCTCCACTAGTATGATCTCCATCATAGTCCTAGTAGTCAAGTACACATCCTAAGGGCTTTATCAACATGTGAGAGCAAGACAGTATCACAATACAAATCTACATGTTAAGACAAAGAGCAACCAGATAGCATACTATCATGTCGAGCAAGAAAGTCCTCTCTCTATATATCCAAGCATCCACTATAATACACATCATATGTACAATAATGGCCCCTAGGGCATATACATAACTAACAAGAAGTGCACACAGGGACGGCCAGCTCGAAAATTCCATGAATGTCACCGGGTCAAATCCGGCCAAAGGGGTTCGTATTTGTCCAGTGTTCATGTTACATCTTATATAACATTCTGCATTTGCTTAAAAAAAATTTTAGAAGACATTTAAAAATCGACAGAAACTAGATTTCAATGTTTCAAGTTACAGAGTAGTTTCGGCTTCGTAATCTAACAAACATCGTATAATTCTGTAGCTTGGCTCTGATACCACTGTAAGATTACTTAGCACGACAGCAAGGTTTCGGGAGGAATCGTCCATGCCATTTTCAAAAAATTGCCATGCTACTTAACCCTAACCATAGAATCTTAACTTGAGAATTAGACAATAGAATATGTAAACTACTTTACATCTAAGTGAATATGGAATACAACCTTTGTAGACCGGTCCTTCACTTCAAATGCTCCGTGTAGAAGTCCCTTCGCTCCAAGTAGTGGTGATCCGGACTCTCCGTAGGCTACACTAGTCGAAATGAACGAGCTTGCTCAATAATCTTCGAGGCCGAAGATGATCTACTTTGAGGAGACACCAACTCAAGCTACCTCTTCACTAATTATGGATTAGTGAAGCTAACACCCTAAACTAAATGGCTAATCTAGTAGAGGATGATAAAGTAGGATTTTTGCGCACTTTAGAATTAATTTTCTCACTCTATTTCTTTTCCTCACCAAAACCTAGAGAGCTTTTTCTTGTTGAAGATGAAGAGAATAATAGATGAGAGAGTGAATGGCAATCATGGGTGAGAAATATCTCATATAACCCTTGTAGAGATATAACCATGGCTAAACATTAAGGTTAGGTTAATAAATATCTAATGCAAGACAAATTTAGTGGACTAAATCAATGGTTTCCACAAGCTTCCAAAGCTTGCAACCACGCTTAATTCCCACCAATTTATATTTGCATTAAATAAATAAAACCCTAATATATAATCTAAAACATGGTGTGTGTCTCATATACCCATGTTGCATGTATAATCAAGCATGACAAAAAGAAAACACAAATAATATATATCACATATATATTAAGTGTGCACATGTGAGAAAAGAAATGTATAAGTGACCAAATATTAGTTAATGTAAATTAGCATATCAAATATACAATTATACATTAAATTATTAAATCAACACTTGATTTAATAATCCGGCTATATCACATATAACCGACTAATATTATACATATCAACTTATTGAATCAACACTTGATTCGATAACCCGGCTATATCACATATAACCGACCGATATCACATATCGCGAAAATAGAATACGGTATCACATACTCGTATTAATCTCGGTCCCGCACATATCACATATGTGCTCCTACTTCGTTTTTCCTAAGCCAGTAAACCTCTGTGTAGGACTCTAAAGACTCGTCAATACGCCGGCAGTAGGTGATGATCATATCAAACACCCACAAGCTGTCAGCGGTACTAGCCGGACGTAACGGCTACCCGGGTATTGAGCGATCAGAAGATCAACAAGTAAGCCTGCTCATACTCCTGTAAAGCCTGTCAGTAACACTACCGTACAGTCCGGTCTCTTCGTCTGATATGTCACATATCCAATCTATGGGTGGTAAACGTTAGACCCCAGTAACCGATAAGTCATGCCGATATGAGGCTCATAACGGGTCGATAAACTACTGATAACACTTACAAGTAGATCTCCGTATCAGCCCTGGCCAGGGACATCCTGTTACAGCCAATCGAGCACAGCGCAACATCAACCCCCAATACCGGGAGAGACGAAACCCCTCCTATCGCTCATTGCCTCCATATGATTCGGGACTGTACCCAAAATCCACCGTTTTGCACATTCTCTTGAACGTGGTAAGGTAGAAATCAAAGAACAGTGGGAATCACACAAGACTCTTTGACGATCTCGGGTCTACAGACTAACCAGTACCAGTGTCACCAGAGAACTGCTATCTCACGATAGGTATAATACCAACTAGGAGTTCTCGGCTAGTCCATTCAGTGTACCCAGTCTCCACTGAGCACCTGTATACCATCTTTAATGTAAAACACCAATGGATGTGGGATCATCCATCACCCATCATATAGGTCAAGAAGCATATACGTTAGTCTACTCTAGAATATCGATGCCATGTCTCGATACACCCTCGACTATGAATAATTAAAGGATGTACTTGTGGACTACCCTGGCCCCACTAGTATGATATCCATCATAGTCCTAGTAGTCAAGTACACATACTTAAGGCTTTATCAACATGTGAGAGCAAGATAGTATCATAATACAAGTCTACATGTTAAGATAAAAAGCAACCAGATAGCATACTATCATGTCGAGCAAGAAACTCCTCTCTCTATATATCCAAGCATCCACTATAATATACATCATATGTACAATAATGACCTCTAGGGCAAATACATAACTAACATCACTCCCGATGAAGGGATCTCGGCCCTTGCCTCGTCGAATGAAGTGAAGGATATTCCCAATCGAATACCACTATGCAAAGCAAAAGCAAACTTCTGTAATATCTGTTTTCAAAAAACTTAGTTCCAACAACATCATATAGGTTTGTTTTTCCTTGCATTGATCAGAATCAACGCAGTCCCATCAATTAAACATATCACACCGGATAAAGGTACGAAAATATAATGTACGTATATGCCATCCGCATTCTCCATTGGGCCTCGTCATCACCCGTTAGGTTACTTAACTAACGACAGAGCGGGGGTTGGACTAGCGCGGGTGCAAAACATATACAACATCTACTAGTATATATATAAATATATATAGCAATCATCCCAGGCATGATATAAAGCAACATCACAGAATCTCAGCCAAGCAATACAGAGTGGTGGATAATCATAGAGCTTCGGGTTTCACTTGAGCCGCAAATGAGACCCGACGTTCCCTGTCTTTTGGATAGCCTATGCAATGAAAACCTATAGCCCTGCAAGTGCGGCAAGTTACCTGCCAATCCCAGAAGCAATGCAACCCCAATCAACAACGTGAATGGGCCACCCAATACTTTAAAGAATCCGGTAACTTGAGCACCCCTCCGTGGGTCAACCTGTACCCTCTACGAATGCGGCGAATAGCCCGCCAATTCTAGAATAAGGTCCCCTCCGTCTCAACTCCATGATATATGGACCTGTTGCCCTCTAGAACCCGGCTATTCGTGCACTCCGCCTTGGGGTAATCCTAGTATAGAAAAGAAAATAAATGTACAACGGTGACATCGACCTCAACCCGGTCGTGCCCCAAACAAATAAAATACAACCTGGCAGAGACGGCAATCCACATGTCAGACGCTTTCCCTGCAATATCATATGTACAAATGAATCTAAATTGTACTACCATTACACCACTGGCTATCCACCACGACGATCCAACCACAACCACAGCACAAGACAGAACATCAATGTGAATGTCATATTCGCAAACCCGTCTAAAAGAACGTATAGCAATTAGACGAGTTATACCTCTCTAATGACATTCACGGTCGCCAATAGTAATGTATGTACTGTAAAATTACGCATTTAAAATTTCGATCGACAAAAACCTTTCCGTATTGGCCCCAAGTGCAATCCAGTACTCAAACAAATCTTGGTCAAAAACAAAATATACCAAAAATCACAATTCCATGTAATAGAATGCTAGAAAAAAATTTGTGCACACTTGCCAATAAACGATCGCGGAACCGCCGCAAATAGGCACCAAATGCGGCGGTTCCACGGCGGTTTAATAAGATCATGTGCCCAATTTTCCTGTGGGCTTCTAAAATACCCTGCACGAATTTTTGAGACTCTGGAAATAATTTTTTTGACCACTTTGAAAAATCGGCAGAAACAAGGTAAAATGAAATCGTGATTTCGGGAATTTTGCTCGATCGATCTTTTAAGCACGTAAGAACAAGCAAGATTAGGGTTAAAGGGTTAGATCAGATACCATTTTGGGTTATACCAGCGCCCTGGCCATCAAACCATGGATGATCGCGGAACAAGAATTTTACAAACTGGCGCTAACACAACCCGCGAATACGGATCGACCATTAACCCTAAACCTAGCAAGCAATATAAAGAGTTAGGAATGTTATATCGAATGATCCATGTCCTTCAGTCCTTAAACACCTTCCCAAGCTCCTAGTGGCCACCATGATCAAGTTTGGTTTCCAGTCTCTCTCCATCGAAGATGATCCACCCGAGAGTCTATGAATCAAGCTCTAACCTCATAACCGAGGTAACTAAGGTATCTAGTTTACTAAACTAGTTAGCCTAGAAGATGTATGGTCTAATGATAGATTAATTTTTCTCTAAACCCCCTAGGTTTCTCAATACATGAGAGGATTAGGGTGGAGGTAGAAGAAGAATCCATAAGAGATGAGAGTATGAAGCTTGAGCTCAACTCAAGAAAAGGCTAAGTGTTGTGAGAGTGTGAGAATAGAATATTAAAGCAACTAAAGAAAAATATCTCAAGTTCACTAAAATATCTCATAACTCAACAAGTATCAAGCATGCAAGAATAGTGTATCATGAGTCACACAATGAGTCACCCCATGAGTCACCGCCATGAGTCACTAAGTAGCCATGCTTTAATTAATGCTAAGCACACGCATCCCTCGCCTCAATTAACCATTTAACCAAATGGTTAATAAACATAATGAGGTGTTTTCTTCTAGAAACAATCTTGTAATAAATTACAAGAATGCCCCCATCCGTATTTACATACCCGCATCCGTATTCCGAAAAATACGAATACAATGAGACGAAAATAATCCAACAATATAATACTAGGATCCGGTTTAAACCAAAGCCCACTAGTATTATCTGTCCGAATCATGATACGTGCACAAGTACACGTATATGATCGAACCCTGTCGTAAAATCATACGGCCTCTACATCGTTTTTCCCGAAGCAGGGAAACCCTCTGTGTGGGACTCTAAAGACTCGTCAATACGCTGGCAGTGGGTTTAACCAAAAGCACGTCAATGGTACTAGATGTACATAACGCTACCCAGGTATTGAGCGAAAGGAAGGCCGACGAGCAAACTCATCCTAACCCCTACTGATCCTGCCATGACAATATCCGTACAGTACGGTCTCTTCATCTAAGAGTATCGAATATCGAGTCTAGGGGGGTGGATAAAGTCAGACCCTAATAACGCGACATTTAGTGTCAGTATGAAGCCCATCACAACCTGAGAAACTACTGATCCAAATCAGTAATTCTTGACTACCTTGATCAAGGATTTCTGGTGATGGCCACCAGTGCACTACGCGACATCAACCCCCAATACCGGGAGAGACGAATCCCTGACGATCCGCTCACTGCCTCCATATGGCTCGGGACTGTACCCAACTAAAACCCGTTTGCACGACTCCTTTGAGCCGTGGTAGGGTAGTAATCAAAGCACAGTGGGAACTCACACGAGATAAATGACGATCTCAGGTCAACAGACTAATTTTTACACATGTCACCTAGGAATTGCTATCTGACAATAGGTATAATACCAACTAGCATTTTCCCGGCGAGTCCATCCAGTGTACTCATAACCGAATGAGCACCCGCATACTATTTTAGGTGAACAAACTAACACCAATGGCTTGTGAGACCAGCCACCGCCCTTCGTCGGGGTCTCGATCAGTATACACTAGTCTACTCTGGAGTATCGATGCCCTGTCTCGATACTTCCACGTCTAGGAATATTTAAGGATGTACTTATAGACCACCCAGCTCCCACGTATATGATCGCCATCATAATGCTGGTAGTCAAGAAAAAATCCTATGGGCTCTATCAACATATAATAGTGATCCGTAGTACCACCTAAAGCATATACATGATGATAAAGATAAACCAAATAACATACTATCATCTTGAGTAAGACTGTTCTACCCTATAGGTCCTCCCTCAATCATCGCAATCGCGTGCCTGCGATTCAATAATTGACTAGAGGGCACTATAGCCAACAAAAACATTTTAGAAGGTGGACACCTCATCATGGCTTTTTCCATTTATTCTTAAATGGAAATGAGGTGTAAATTAGAGGAGAGGGGAGTATGGTGAGAACCATGACTCAATAGATGACAAATGAATCTTTAATTCATTTGTGGCAACTATTGAAGCACGGTTGATACTTCTTTATTGTAAAAATCTTTTTACAAAACCAAAGTGAGTTTTTTCTCTCACTTGAATGCTTCATTTTTCTTGAGCTCACCATTTTATCTTCTCCTCTCTTGCCCTTGAGCTTCATCACCTTCAAGTTTAACCTCCTCTCTACCTTCTCATGTTGAGAATCAAGAGAGAAGGTGAGATAGAAACACACCTTGAACTCTAGACTACATCCTAAATCACTTAGACTAGCAATCCAAGTTTTCTAGTTGCTCCATAGATACTTAGTTTGGAGCTAGAGCCATAGACCACAACCCTCGGGTGGATCATCTTCGATGGAGGGAGACGGACGATTAAGCTCGATCATGGAGGCCACTAGGAGCTTATGAAGAGGAACGAAGACCGAAGGACACGAATCTTTTGGTGAGAATCTCTATCATAGTAGATAGCTCCTCTAGTATTTCTAGTTTAGCTTTATGGTAGATCCGGTTATAGGGTTAATCTAGCGCCAGTTTTTAAACGTAGAAAAAAAATTGTTCCGCAAATGGCCACGATTGATGGCCAGGACGCTATCATAACCCAACACAGGGTATTTAATGGAGCCCCAAGAAATACGAGGGCCCAACTCGACCAAATGGCCGCTGAACCGCGGCCTAACCTAGGGTTTAGCCACGGTTCCGCCGCACTTTTGGTGATTGAGGGACTTGTGTTTCTTGTGCTGTTCCATGTTGATATTTGGCACTTTCTAGGTGTTTTTAATGAGACTCAAGTTGTTGAGGTCTCTGTGATTTGTGGGTGTTTAATATATCGATTGAAAAGTTTAACATCATCTAGATATATATGATATGTGATACAATATTTGGAATCCACATTAATTATTTTTGTGAAAACTAGTTTGTGTTTTGTAAATCTCGCGTTTTAGTCTCTTTTGATCGATTGCCACGGAGTTTCGATTTGGATCAAAACTCCGTTGCAATCTCGTATTGTACGCGAATAGTCGCCGGGAAACACTACTAGATAGCCATGCCCCATAACCCCGACCAAGTGAATTTAGGAGAACACCGTAGCCAAAAGCATCCACTCGGGTGCTCGCGGCCGCGTCGTTCCGCCCAAGTGCACTTCGTTAACGGCATCGGGGGTGCGACAATCTACCAATGTTCCAGACAAGCATTCGATCATTTCATCGGGAATCTTATTGACTTACCTGACTTGATATTGAAAAGTGTTTTCAATTCGAGACTTAAATGCAAGGTTTATAGGGTTAGGCATGAAATCCGAGATATGAGATATTCCGGGTTTATGATGTCTAAGGAAATTGCGGAATTTAATTATTGTAGTTTCCATTTATTTTCTGCGACCGTAAGTGTAATATGTGGTGTATCCCTGATCTCGTTGCTATACGTCAACGACATTTGGGATACGCATATTTACTTACGTTGATGACATGTGATGTTATGTGATGTGTTATATTGGATCATCGTGATTAAATAGCCGGGGGGTTTTACGTGAGATGAGAGTTTTTCTATTTTCATTCATGTAAAAAGTTGTATGTAATATTCTTTTATTGGGACACTTCCGGGTTGAGGATGATGTCACCATTGATGTATATTATTTACTTTTCCGCATTATGATGACCCAAGGCGGGGAGCACAAGTAACCGGGTTCTAGAGTCTAGTGGGAGACCATCTCGAGGAGTCGAGACCGGGTCTCCTAACTCTAGAATTGGCAGGGTCACTTGCCAATCTCATATAGTTCTAGGGATGTGGGTTTGGCTATTCATCACGACCGTGGAATCCGTGTTTTTCATTACTGGCTTAATTTAAAACACGGACCCCCTAGTATATCCAATATTTCATATGTTTGTTTCTGCTGTCTGTGTTCTGTGATGTGATCATATAACTGTGTGAGACGAATGATATATATATATATATATATATATATATAATAAACGTTGCTTATATTTTGCACCTGCACTAGTCCTGCCCCCGCTCTGCCGTTAGTTAAGTGTAGGGTTGCTGGGCACTGCCATAAGGGTCTACGAGGCATCAACCATGCCCGATTTAAAAATTAGCCGTGTCGAACAACCCGAAGCCGGATCTTTAAACTAGAGATTAGGAGAAAACAAGCATGTTAAACACTTTAACACTAAGTGAGAGGGATTACAACCTTTGTAGATCCGGTCCTTCACTTCTAAAGCTCCGTCTCCCTTCGCTACGATCATCGTGTTCCGGACTCTCGAGAGGTTCCACGAAGAGAAAGATGCAGTCTTGCTTCCGATCTTCGATACAAAGATGATCTACCTTGAAATTTCGTTAACACAAGCTAACACTCATAATATGAAGTGAACACCCTCATCTAAATGGTAAGGATAGATGAGGATAATGAAGTAGGATTTTTGCTCTCTTTTATTATCTTTTTCTCACACTTATTCATCACTTGGAAAAAGCTAGTAAGCTTTTTCATGAAAGAAAAAAGAAGGAAGGAAGAAGATGAATGAATAATTAGAATACTTTTGTGATGAATAATGAAAGGATAAAGATGATCAATAATACAACCATGGTTGACTAAACCATTGTAGAGAATTAACCAAGGCTAGGGTTTGGGTTAGGTTAAGAATGAGTCACATGAAAATATCTTTTCCAAAACAAAAGAAAACCTTCTAGAAACATCTAGAAAGCATTAACCCAAATCAAACCCTAATCTTGTTTAATCTCTACTAAACATGTTACATTAGTTATCATATCATGTTACAATATTATATATCACATATATAAAATTTATTGTAACAAAAGAAAATAATACAATTAACATATATCGCATATATATCAATGTATTACCCGAGTGAGAAAAAGAATCTTTTAGTGAGCTATTATTAGTTAATGTAATTTAATATATCATATATATTATTATACATTAAATTATCGAATCAACACTTGATCCGACAATCCGGCTATATCGCATATAACCGACTAATATTTATCCGTACCGATTCATCGAATCAACACTTGATCCGATGACCCGGCTGATATCAAATATCGCGAGAATAGAATACGGTATCTCATATCGCATTATCCTCGGTCCTGCACATATCACATATGTGCCCCTACTCCGTTTTGCCTAAGTCAAGAAACCTCTGTGTAGGACTCTGAAGAATCGTCAATACGCCGGCAGTAGGTGATGATCATATCAAACACCCACAAGCTGCAAGCGGTCAGCTAAACGTAATAGATACCCAGGTATTGAGCGCTCAGAAGATCAACAAGCAAGCCTGTACATTCTCCTATGAATCCAATCAGTAACACTCCCGTACAGTCCGGTCTCGTCGTCTGATATGTCGCATATCTCGTCTAGGGGTGGTAAACGTCAGACCCCAGTAGCTCGATAAGTCGTGTCGATATGAGGTCTATAATAGTTCGAGAAACTACTGATAACACTTACCAGTAAATCTCAGCAACCCTGGCCAGGGATTTCCGGTTATAGCCAATCGAACACAGCACAACATCAACTCCCTATACCGGGAGAGACGAATCCCCTCCTATCGCTCATTGCCTCCATATGATTCGGGACTGTACCCAAAAGCCACCTTTTTGCACGCCCTCTTGGACGTGGTATGATGGAAATCAAAGCACGGTGGGAATCACACAAGACTCTATGACGATCTCGGGTCAACAGACTACTCTGTACCAGTGTCACCGGAGAACTGCCATCTGACGTGAGGTATAATACCATCTGGGAGTTCTCGGCGAGTTCGTCCAGTGTACCCAGTCTCTACTGAGCACCCGTACACCATCCTTGATGTCAAACACCGATGGATATGGGATCATCCATCGCCCATCATATGGGTAAAGATGCGTATACGCTAGTCTACTCTGGTGTATCGGTGCCCTGTCTCGATACACCCTCGACTAGAAACTGTTATAGGATGTACTCGCCGACTACCGTGGCCCCACTAGTATGATCTCATCATAGTCCCAGTAGTCGAGTACATATCCTAAGGGCTTTATCAAGATGTAACATAGAGACAATCAGAATACATGTTAAGATAAAGAACAACCAGATAGCGTACTATCATATCGAGCAAGAAAGTCCTCTTTATATATGTCCAAGCATCCATTACAATATACATCGTATGTACAGTAATGGCCTCTAGGGCATACATATAACTAACATTAAGTAACCTAACGCTGCATGATGGGGCCCCGTGGCGAATGCGGATGGCAAATGCATACGTTCTATTTTCGTTTCTTCTGTGATATTTAGGAAACATAAATGATGGGACGTCATTAATGAGATTAATGAAAAGAAAAGAAACCTAACGATGTTATAGAATTAAATTTTTTAAAAAGGTAGCTCTAGTTATTGCTTTGCATAGCGGTATTCCTTTTATGAATATCCAGCACCTCATTCGATGAGGAAAGAGCCTAGATCCCTTCACCGGAAGTGACCACTTTAGCAAAACTAGCAATTGCTACAACCCACTCGGTTTGTTTTGAAAATTACTCGATTTTAAAAAGCGGAGCTTAAACCACTCCTTTTCAAACCACTAGATTCTACAACGATATCAAGTTCATTACGCTAAAGGTTTTCTTCAAAACCAGTCGAAGCCCTCCGTCATTTCAGATAAGGACTATTTTAGTATTCACGCTGCGTGTGTTGGCCTTCGTCAATGCGTAGTGTACGGTAGCTGATTAGTGCTAATCTGCTGCATATGATACCATTGGATTAGGGTAGTCGTACGGATTTGTTGACCTTGTTAAGGTTCGTACGGGTGGGTTTATGTAACGTTTTAGAAATCGTTATGCGAATTTGTCCGTTTTAGGGTAATTTTGTTGGTATTTTCTGTTTTAAGCCGACTTTGATCAAACGACCATATAGACTTGCCAGCACCTAGTTTAGCTAAAATAAAGCTAGTGCGCAAGCTTTGGGGGTATATGGGACATTTTGGTTCAATTGTAATTTTTCCCGATTTTAATATTATTTTAATGCGGTATTCGCATTTTGGGAAATTTCTTCTAAGTGAACTTTTCTACAATTAAGTTTGAGTAATAAAACCCTTACCACATTATCTAGATATTTGTTGTACATATGGACTAAGGTTTTTAGAAAAGAAAAAAAAGAAAAGAATAAGAGGTGGCATGTGCATGCATATTCATTTAATGGCATTTATGTGCATTTATCACTTGAAATTGCTAGGAAATTCCATACAAACCCTCCCCTTTCTCCCTTGGTCGAGCTCCTCTCCTTTCCTACTGCCCATAATCATTTCCTTTCCATTTTGCATCAATTCAAAGCTTTTAAATCCCCAAAATCCCTATATAAATCCAAAAAATACACCAAGTCTTGATTCTTGCTCTTTGATCACTTGGAACTAGGAAAGCTTGGATCTTGTGAGCTAAAGTTGATAGGTATAATCCCTAATCTAATAATTAGAAGATTTTATGTTGTTTATGTTGGTTATGTATATACCCTAGAGGCCATTGTTGTACATATGATGTATATTATGATGGATGCTTGGATATATACAGAGAGTGTTAGTTATATGTATGCCCTAGAGGCCATTACTATACATAGATAGTATATTGTAGTGGACGCTTGGACATATATAGGGATGACTTTCTTGCTCGATATGATAGTATGCTATCTGGTTACTCTTTACCTTAACGTATACACTGATTGTCTCTCTGTTACATGTTGGTAAAGCCCTTAGGATGTTTACTTGACTGCCTGGACTATGATATAGATCATACTAGTGGGGACATGGTAGTCCATAAGTACTTCTTTCAAGGTCCCTAGTCATGGGAGTATCGAGACAGGGCATCGATATACCAAAGTAGACTAGCGTGTACCTTCTCGACCCATATAGATGGGCGATGGATGATCCCATATCCATTGGTGTTTGACATCAGAGATGATATACGGGTGCTCAGTGTAGACTGGGTACACTGGACGGACTCGCCGAGAACTCCCTGATGGTATTATACCTCATGTCAGATGGCAGTTCTCTGGTGACACTGGTACAGGTTAGTCTGTAGACCCGAGATCGTCATAGAGTCTTGTGTGATTCCCACTGTGCTTTGATTTCCATCATACCACGTCTAAGAAGGCGTGCAAAAAGGTGGCTTTTAGGTACAGTCCCGAATCACATGGAGGAAATGAGCGATAGGAGGGGTTTCGTCTCTCCTGGTATAGGGAGTTGATGTTGCGCTGTGCTTGATTGGCTATAACAGGAAGTCCTTGGCCAAGGCTGCTTTAGGGATTTACTGGTAAGTGTTACCAGTAGTTTCTCGACCCGTTATGAGCCTCATATCGACACGACTTATCGAGTTATTGGGGCTGACGTTTACCACCCCTAGACGAGATATGCGACATATCAGACGAAGAGACCGGACTGTACGATAGTGTTACTAATTGGATTCACAGGAGTGTGAGCAGGCTTGCTTGTTGATCTTCTGATCGCTCAATACCCGGGTGGCCGTTACGTTTAGCAGACCGCTTGCATCTTGTGGGTGTTTGATATGATCATCACCTACTGTCGGCGTATTGACGAGTCTTTAGAGTCCTACACAGGGGTGTCCTGGCTCAAGCGAAACGAAATAGGAGCGCATATGAGATATGTGCGGGACCGAGAATAATACCAGTATGTGATACGGTATTCTATTCTCACGATTTGTGACATTGATCGGTTGTATGCGATATAGCCGGGTTATCGGATCAAGTGTTGATTCGATAAGTTGTTACTAGTGATATTAGTCGGTTATATGCAATATGACCGGATCGTTAAATCAAGTGTTGATTTAATGATTTAATGTATAATTATATATTTGATATATTACTTTACATTAACTAGTATTGGTTCACTTAAGATTGATTTTCTCACTTGATTGTGCATATTGTTTATATATGATATATGTATGTGTACATGTTTGTATCATGCTTGATGATACAAACAAGTTGTGTGTATGAGACTTATACCAAATCAAGGTTAAATTAGGGTTTACTATTTTCCTAATAAATAACAAAAGAGTGAGACTTTGGTCAAAGTTATCAAGCTTCATGAAGCTTGAAGCAACTTTGACAAAGTCAAATCTTTTGTCATTTCTTTAGGATATTAGTTAACCCAACCCTTAACCTAATGCTTTGGTTAATTCTCTATATGAGTTAAGCATGAAAGCTTAACTCAACCATGGTGCCATAATTAAAAGGATAAGTTTCATTTCATTCTATTATTGTTCATCATCAAGCTCCACAAAAGCTTGCTAGCTCTAATGGTGCCATGAGAAAAAGAGTGAGAAATCCAATTCTAAAGTGAACCCACTTCCTATTTCTTCATCCTCTACTACTTGTCATGTAGTATAGGGTGTTCTCTTCATAAAGTTTATGACCAAGTGAAGGAATAGCTTGAGTTTGAGTCTCCCCGACGTAGATCATCTTCGTCCTCGAAGTCAACGACCTAGCCCGCTTATTTCTCCGATGAAACCAACGCTAGGGTCCGGGATCCCGATGATCGCAGCGAAAGGACGTCAACACGGAGCTATTGAAGGGAAGGACCGGATCTACAAAGGTTGTAATCCCTTTCACTTACTAGTAAAATAGTTTACTAGCTTTTCGTTTCGCCTAATCTCTAGTTAAAGATCTTGCATAGAGTTGTTAGGCATATAAAAATTTGAATTTGGCATGGTAGATACCTTGTGGAACCTCTTGAGTATGCCTAGTAACCCTACAGTAGTATCAGAGCCTAGCTAGAGCATTAGGCGATGTGTTAACGAAGTTAAAACTCCGAACGAACCCGAACACGACAAAATAAAACCCTCTCTGTACTTTTTTTAAAATCTGGGTATTTTCTGAATTAAAAATGCCTAAAAAAATCCGCAGGAAATTATAAGAAACACTGTGCAAAACGACACTGTTTGGCGCCAAAGGCGCCGCGGAACCGCGGCCATAATGTGACGTCACCCTCATAAATTTGCACAGTAATATTTCTTTTTAATTCCCTGATATTTTATGGGTATTTTTGTCTGACTTAAGTGTTGGCTGTTTTGGGGTTTATTTTGTAGTCGTTGTTTCGATCGGAATATTTAATTTCGTTGGGTTTTCCGGATATTTAGAAAGTGTTAAAAAGTTCGATCCGACATCAATAACTCATTTTTTCCCCGACCCGGAAAATTTCCAAGTGTTGGATTTTTCCGTTGTTTGAGAACGTCTAAATCGTGCAAGTTACGCAATGGACCCTCTAGAAGACAAAAAACCTTAACTCGATTATGTGACCGTCTTGAACTGCCCTTTGAACCTTAGGGTTTGGGACAGTACGACGTGCCACATGTGAGGCGTTGGCTTGACCCTTCTACGGCTGGACCGTTGGTACTGTGGCATATGATGGATGTTTTTAAACCCCCCTCAAGTGTTGAGAACCATTAAGGAAAACTTGGGTGTTTGGTCATTCGATCGAAAAGTTTAACATTGTCTATTTATCTGGAATGTGATACAATATTTGGAATCCACAAGTAGTTATGAGATAACTAATTTCAATGTTATAAATCTAGCACTTTAGTCTCACTTGAGCGGTTGCCACGGAATTTTGATGTGATCAAAAGTCCGTCGCAATCACGTTGCGTACGCGCATACTCGCCGGGTAAACTTAATAGATAGCCATGCCCCATAGCCCCGACCAAGTGACTGTAGGAGAACCCCATCGCCGAAAGCATCCGTTCGGGTGCTCGCGGCAACGGTGTTCCGCCTTAGTGCACTTCGTCGACGGTATCGGGGGTGCGGCCGTCTACTAAAGTTTGCGATGAGCATTCGTACCGGATGTCGGGAATCTTGTTGAATTGCCCGACTTGATATTGAAAAGTGTTTTCGATATAGAGACTAAAATGCGGGGTTTATAACTGTTAGGCATGCGATGTCTAAGGAGGTTGCGGATTCCAACTGTTGTAGTTTTACACTTTCTTTTCTGCGACCGTAAGTGTAATATGTGATATCGCCGGTTTCGTTGCTATATGTCAACGACAATTGGGATGCGCATATTTACTTACGTTGATAACATGTGATGTTATGTGTTGCTGGATATGTTATATTGGATCGTCGCGTTTTGAATAGTCGGGGGTTTTATGTGAGATGAGAGTTTTTATTTTCATTCATGTAAAATTTGTTGTATGTAATATTCTTTTATTGGGGCACTTCCGGGTTGAGGTTGATGTCACCATTTGTATATTATTTACTTTTCCGCACTAGGATAGACCTAAGGAGGAGAGCACAAGTAACCGGGTTCTAGAGTCCAGTGGGAGACCAACTCGAGGAGTCGAGTCCGGGTCTCCTAACTCTAGAATTAGTAGGCTTGCTTGCCGCTCTCGTAGGGGTCTAGGGGTGTAGGTTTGGCTATTCATCACGACCGTGGAATCCGTGTTTTATACAGGCCCGTATTGAAAACACGGACGTCCTAGTATATCCAATGTTTCATATGTTTCTTCTGCTGCGATATCTGTGATGTGATCATTTGATATGTTGTGATAGATACTGTATATAGTATATATGATATATTATATAGACGTTACTTATGTTTTACACCCGCGCTAGACCTGCCCCGCTCTGTCGTTAGTTACCTAACCTAACGGTGCACGAGGGGACATCGAGGCGAATGTGGATGGCATAAGTGTACGTCGTATTTATCTGTGATGTTTAGGTGATTTAAATGATAGGACTTCATTAATATGATTAATGAAATAAAAGAAACCTAAAAGATGTTGTGGAATCGAATTTTCAAAAACAGGTAGCTACAGTTCTTGCTTTGCATCGTGGTGTTCCTTGTAGAACATCCTGCACCTTATTCGATAAGGAAAGGGCCGAGATCCCTTCACCGGGAGTGGCCCCTTTAGCAATGACTGGCAGATGCTACAACCCTCGGTTTGTCTTTTGATTGCTCCTATAGTTCTTTCTTTGCACAGCGGTATATATGATATATCCTGCACCTTATTCGATGAGGAAAGGACCGACGATCCCTTCACCGGGAGTGACCCCTTTAGCAAAACTAGAAAAGCCTAAAAAACACTCCATTTTAAAATCATTTGATTCTACAACGATATCAAGTTCATTACGCAATAGGTTTTCAGAAAAACCTATCGTAGCCCTCTGTCATTTCAGATAAGTCCTACTAAGTATCCGTGCTGCGTTTGTTGGCCTTTGTCAAGGCATAGTGTGCGGTAGCTGACTAGTGCTTATCTGCTTATGCATATGATGCAGATTGGGTTAGGGTAGTCGTACGACCTTGTTGGCCTTTGTCAAGGGTCGTGCGAGTGGGTTTAATTCAATCAAGAAATGACGGGTTGAACTTGACTAGTATCCTATGGTTTGTTGGCATTTGTCAAGGTCATAGGAGGTTAGGGGCAAAATATTATCGGGAATTTCAAGTGTTGAAATTTTCAATGAGATTGCATACCTTCTATGAGATAGTTGGATCCCGATACCCACTGCGAGTAATTGTTACTCCTGGAAGAGTTTTACACATTACAATTAGCCGATCAAGTAGGTGTCTAGAAAGGTGTCAATGGGGTTACGCCTCTGGGAAAACGAGGTTTACTTTAATTAGGTCCGTGCGAAAGCACGGGGAACCTCCCTCAAAGTACCGACACTGGCCTGGCTGAAAGATTGGCGAACTTGTAGCGTGTAATTAATCCCGGCTAGTCTTTCCTTTTAAGGTTTGAAGGAAGATTTGATAAAAAACAGTGGGAGCCATCCTGATTAGATAAAATAATAACCAATCTGATCTTGCAAGAGCGCACGCAGAGTGTTTTCTTCTCTCTCTCTCCAGGTAGCGACCATATCACGCCTTAATCAAGATAATAAAACGGATGTATTGACCGAAGCCGCTTGTTATACTGAGCTGGGGAACGTTGGTCCCGCTCCAACTTATAAATGTTATAAGACAGAGCAGGATTTAGGGGATTACCAGAATTCCCGTGCCACCCAAACGAAGAAAGTGCATGCTGATGCATCATCTTCGGATGTATTCATTACCGAGAACTGTTTCTCAGTGTCCTTTACGTCTTGGGTATTTGATACCGGATCAGGATCCCACATATGTTATATATTACATGGGCTACAGAAAGGTTGAGAACTGAGAATGGGTGATAAGTTTCATGAGGCAGAAAACGGTGCAAGTGTTGCAGCCAAGTCTGTTGGTCACTGTCACCCTGTATTACCAGAATACATTGATTCTGAACAAATGTTATTAGATACCGAACCTGATATACAAAATCATATCAGTCTCTTTATTTAGATAAAGAAGGATATAATTTTGTATTGTTGGATAATGTTTTGAACATTTCCTAAATCAAGAGTTGATCGGTTCAGGCACGTTATCTAAAAGCATTAACGTTCTAAATCAAACTACAGTTCTTAGTATACAGAACACACACAAGAGGAAGAGTTCAGAAATGAACGAATCCTTCTTGAGGCATTATAGACTAGGTCATATCAATGCGACCTGACTAGCTAAGTTACATTAAGATGCATTTTTAAATCAGTTTGAATTTACATCTTGTGAAACTTGCCAGTCATGTCACAAAGATAAGATGACCATAGCTCTGTTTAATAGAAACAGAGAAAGAGTTAGTGAACTCTTGGGATGATACATGATGATGTATGAAGGTCTCCTGTCTACAAATGCCAAGACCGGTTCTTTGTACTTCATTAAATTCTCTGATGATCTCTCGAGATTCAGACATATGTTCCTGTTGAAACACAAGTCCGAAACTTTTGAGATATTCATAGAATATAATTAAGAAGTAGAGAACCAACAACGGGTATAAGTATTATGTCCTATGATGAGATCAAGGAGGAGTATACTTGAGCACGGAATTCCTGGATTATTCTAAAGGAGAATGAGATTCTCTCTCAGCATTACTCCTCCGGATACACCACACCACCTCGGTATATCGGGGCGGAGCAATCACACCCTATTAGATATGGTGTGCTCTATGATGAGTACTACTGAGTTTCCTATTTCCTTTTAGGGAGTTATGCACTTATGAAGTTGCATTCCTATTAAATAGGGTTCCAATCAAATCAACTGCCTACCACTTCATATGAGATATGGAAAAGGAAGAGCCAATATCTTAAGTTTGTTAAGATTTGGGGTTGTCCATCCTATGTCTGAAAAGCAAAATCCGGACAAGCTCGAGGCAAAGTCAGATCTGTGGAAGTTTGTTGGATATTCCAAGCATACGCAAGGGAATATCTTCTACCTAACCGAGGAACAAAAATGTTTTGTTTCTCAGCATGCTACCTTTGTGAAAGGGAATTTCTTGTGAAGAAATTATTGGTCATGAGGTAGAACTGGAAACAGTTCCAGCTATACAAACTGCAGCTGATGATTTGGTAGAACCAAAGGATTCAATAGCAACCAACGAACCTCAGCCTCTCCGCCGATCTAGTAGATTTCCTCACCCACCTAAGAGATACTCCGGTTTCTCTATGACAGTGGGAGCGAGAATTGCATCATGGGATGATGACCTAACTAGTTTCGAGCTGGCCATCAGGAGTGGGACTCTGTAAGAATGGATGGATGTTTATCGATCTAAGATGGAATCCTTTTACACCAACAAAGTATGGACTTTGGTTGCTTTATGTGAAGGGTTAAATCCCCATCAGGAGCAAGTATATCTTGAGAAGATTACTTGGTGTACATGGAAAAGTTGAGACTTGTTAAAGGTTTGCATCATTGACCAACTATGGATTGTGATGAAACCTTTTCTAAGTACCTATGCTTAAGTCCATCCAGATCCTACTTGCCACGGCTGCATACCATGACTACGATATCTGGCGGTTGGGTGTCATGACTGCTTTTCTAAATAAAGATTTAGAAGAGAGAGTCTATAAGTACACAGTCATAGGGCTTCGTAGACAGTGGGAGCAGCGGAAACGTGTGCAAGATGTTTTATGTGATAAAGCAGGCATCGCGGAGTTGGAACATCTGTTTTGATGTGGTAGTCAAAGAGTTTGACTTCATCAAAATGGTAGATGAACCTTGTATATACAAAAAGGTAGTAGGGAGTATGGTGGTGATCCTCGTAGAGTATGTGGATGACATACTCATGATAGGGAAGGAGTTTCCTATGCTACGCTCGGTCAATCTCCGCTTATCACAAAGATTCTCCATATAGGATCAAAGTGATACCTCCTAAATCCTGGGTTTTGGATCTATGAGATAGATCTAATTGGATGTTAGGATACTCACTAGTTGTAGTGAGATGGTATCAATCGATCCTGGGGAGAATCATTGGAAAGGTTTCAGGGTGATAAAGACGACTGAATGTCAGTCGCAGGCATTGTCTTTACCCTCAGTGGAGGGACGGTATGTTGGAAGAGTTCCAAGCTAGATACCATGGCATACTAGACGATAAAGGCTGGATACATCGCTACCAAAGATGCTACCAAAGAGGCAGTCTGGGTGTATATTGGTTCATGAGATGAACTTCGTTCCTCCCGTTGTGTGACAATGGAGTTGTGGCTTATGCCAAGGAACGCCCGTCCCATCAGTGATCCAGACATATTCTTAGGCAGTATCACCTGATCATGGAGATGGTTGATCTCCAGAGGATCGAGGTTAAGAGAGTAGACTCAGAGGACAACACGGCGGATCCACTCACAAAGGCATTTTTCCTAGAGAGAGACTTTCATGGGATGGTTGAGTATGTGATACTACAACCACTGCTATCAGATGGCCCTAGTGCAAGTGGGAGATTGTTAGTTATATGTATGCCCTAGAGGCCATTACTATACATAGGATGTATATTGTAGTGGATGCTTGGACATATATAGGGATGACTTTCTTGCTCGATATGATAGTATGCTATCTGGTTACTCTTTATCTTAACGTGTACACTGATTGTCTCTCTGTTACATGTTGGTAAAGCCCTTAGGATGTTTACTTGACTGCCTGGACTATGATGCGGATCATACTAGTGGGGACATAGTAGTCCATAAGTCCATCCTAAAAGGTCCCTAGTCGTGGGTGTATCGAGACAGGGCATCGATATACCAGAGCAGACTAGCGTGTACCTTCTCGACCCATATAGATGGGCGATGGATGATCCCATATCCATTGGTGTTTAACATCAGAGATGATATACGGGTGCTCAGTGTAGACTGGGTACACTGGACGGACTCGCCGAGAACTCCCAGATGGTATTATACCTCACGTCAGATGACAGTTCTCTGGTGACACTGGTACAGGTTAGTCTGTAGACCCGAGATCGTCATAGAGTCTTGTGTGATTCCCACTGTGCTTTGATTTCCATCATACCACGTCCAAGAGGGCGTGCAAAAATGTGGATTTTGGGTACAGTCCCGAATCACATGGAGGCAATGAGCGACAGGAGGGGTTTCGTCTCTCCCGGTATAGGGAGTTGATGTTGCGCTGTGCTCGATTGGCTATAACAGGAAGTCCTTGGCCAAGGCTGCTTTAGGGATTTACTGGTAAGTGTTACCAGTAGTTTCTCGACCCGTTATGAGCCTCATATCGACACGACTTATCGAGTTATTGGGGCCTGACGTTTACCACCCCTAGACGAGATATGCGACATATCAGACGAAGAGACCGGACTGTACGGTAGTGTTACTAATTGGATTCACAGGAGTGTGAGCAGGCTTGCTTGTTGATCTTCTGATCGCTCAATACCCGGGTGGCCGTTACGTTTAGCAGACCGCTTGCGGCTTGTGGGTGTTTGATATGATCATCACCTACTGTCGGCGTATTGACGAGTCTTTAGAGTCCTACACAGGGGTGTCCTGGCTCAAGCGAAACGAAATAGGAGCGCATATGAGATATGTGCGGGACCGAGAATAATACCAGTATGTGATACGGTATTCTATTCTCATGATTTGTGACATTGATCGGTTGTATGCGATATAGCCGGGTTATCGGATCAAGTGTTGATTCGATAAGTTGTTAATAGTGATATTAGTCGGTTATATGCAATATGACCGGATCGTTAAATCAAGTGTTGATTTAATGATTTAATTTATAATTATATATTTGATATATTACTTTACATTAACTAGTATTGGTTCACTTAAGATTGATTTTCTCACTTGATTGTGCACATTGTTTATATGTGATATATGCATGTGTACATGTTTGTATCATGCTTGATGATACAAACAAGTTGTGTGTATGAGACTTATACCAAATCAAGGTTAAATTAGGGTTTACTATTTTCCAAACAAATAACAAAAGAGTGAGACTTTGGTCAAAGTTATCAAGCTTCATGATGCTTGAAGAAACTTTGACAAAGTCAAATCTTTTGTATTTTCCTTAGGATATTAGTTAACCCAACCCTTAACCTAATGCTTTGGTTAATTCTCTACATGAGTTAAGCATGAGAGCTTAACTCAACCATGGTGCCATAATTAAAAGGATAATTTTCATTTTATTCTATTATTCTTTTCTTCTTCTTCTTCATCATCAAGCTCCACAAAAGCTTGCTAGCTCCAATGGTGCCATGAGAAAAAGAGTGAGAAATCCAATTCTAAAGTGAACCCACTTCCTATTTCTTCATACTCTACTACTTGCCATGTAGTATAGGGTGTTCTCTTCACAAAGTTTATGACCAAGTGAAGGAATAGCTTGAGTTTGAGTCTCCCCGACGTAGATCATCTTCGGCCTCGAAGTCAACGACCTAGCCCGCTTATTTCTCCAATGAAACCAATGCTAGGGTCCGGGATCCCGATGATCGCAGCGAAGGGACGTCAACACGGAGCTATTGAAGTGAAGGACCGGATCTACAAAGGTAGTAATCCCTTTCACTTACTAGTAAAGTAGTTTACTAGTTTTTCGTTTCGCCTAATCTCTAGTTAACGATCTTGCATAGAGTTGTTAGGCACATAAAAATTTGAATTTGGCATGGTAGATGCCTTGTGGAGCCTCTTGAGTGTGACTAGTAACCCTACAGAGAGGACTTTCTTGCTCGTCATGATAGTATGCTATTTGGTTTCACTTTATCTTAACATGTTGACTTGTATTGGTTTACTGTCTTACTCTCACATGTTGATAAAGCCCTTAGGATCTGTACTTGACTACTGGGACTATGATGAGATCATACTAGTAGGGCCATGGTAGTCGATGAGTACATCCTATAACTGTTCCTAGTCGAGGGTATATTAAGACAGGGCATCGATACACCAGAGTAGACTAGCGTATACGCATCTTGACTCATATGATGGGCGATGGATAATCCCATATCGATCGGTGTTTGACATCAAGAATGGTGTACGGGTGCTCAGTGGACACTGGGTACACTGGACGGACTCACCGAGAACTCCCAGATGGTGATATACCACACGTCAGATGGCAGTTCTCCGGTGACACTGGTACAGGGTAGTCTGTAGACCCGAGATCGTCATAGAGTCTTGTGTGATTCCCACTGTGCTTTGATTTTCACCTTACCACGTCCAAGAGGGTGTGCAAAACGGTGGCTTTTGGGTACAGTCCCGAATCACATGGAGGCAATGAGCGATAGGAAGGGATTCGTCTCTCCCAGTATAGGGAGTTGATGTTATGCTGTGTTCGATTGGCTATAACTGGAAGTCCCTGGCCAGGGCTGATATAGAGATATACTGGTAAGTGTTACCAGTAGTTTCTCGACCTGTTATGAGCCTCACATCGACACGACTTATCGGTTACTGGGGTCTGACGTATACCACCCCTAGACTTGATATGCGACATATCAGACAAACAGACCGGACTGTACAGGAGTGTTACTGATTGGATTCACAGGAGAACGGACAGGCTAGCTTGTTGATCTTCTGATCGCTCAATACCTCGGTGGCTGTTACGTTTAGCTGACCGCTTGCAGCTTGTGGGTGTTTGATATGATCATCTCCTGCTACCGGGTATTGACGATTATTTAGAGTCCTACACAGAGGTTTCTTGGCTCAGGCAAAATGGAGTAGAGACACATATGTGATATGTGCAGGACCGAGGATAATGCGATATGTGATACCGTATTATATTCTCGCGATATTTAGATATGAACCGGGTTATCGGATCAAGTGTTGATTCGATGAATCGGTACATGATGTATTAGTCGGTTATATTCAATATAGCCGGATTGTCGGATCAAGTGTTGATTCGATGATTTAATGTATAATAATATATATGATATATTGTATTACATTATCTAATATTGGCCCGCTTTATTATTTCATTTTCTCACCGGATTAATACATTGATATATATATGCGATATATATTAATTGTATTGTTTTCTTTTGTTGCAAATATATAATATATATGTGATATATATTATTGTGACATGATATGATTTATTATGAAACATGTTTAGTGATGATAAAAAGAGATTAGGGTTAGCTCCTTCTTGTTCATTCTAGAAGGATTTCCTTTTGTCTTGGTTAAGATATTATGGTTGATACTTATCCATGACTCATTCTTAACCTAACCAAACCCTAGATCTAGTTTATTCTCTACAAAGGTTAAGCCTCTCATCCTTGACCATGGTTCCATAATAAATCATATATTCTTATCTACTATTCATCACAAAAGAATTACTTTCATTATTCTTCATCTTCTTCTCTCTTGAGTTTTGGAAAGAGCTCACCAGTTATTTCTTTTGTGATGATTTCTTGTGAGAAAATGATATAAAAAGAAAGCATAAATACTACTCCATCATCCTCAACTAATCTAGCCCATTAGATCAGGGTGTTCACCTCATTAGAGTGAGAGAGCTTGAGCTATTGCAACTTCGACGTAGATCATCGGAGAAAAGGAATACGACAAGCTATCATGGATCGTTCGAGTCGTGGAGCCTCTCTTGAGTCCGGGAGATCGTGGATCGCGGCGAAGGGAATTCTACTCGGAGCTTATGAAGCGAAGGAGCGGACTACAATGGTTGTAATCCCTCACACTTAGTGGTAAAGATGTTTACATGCATGTTAAACCCTAATAATCTAGCAAAGATCCCGGTTTTGGGTTGTTCGGCAAGTCTATATGATTTATTCGGGCATGTTTGATGCCTTATGAACCTTCACAAGAGTGCCTAGGAACCCTACAGTGGTATCAGAGCCTAGCTAGAGCATTAGGCGACGTGTATACGAAGTTAAAACTCCGATCGAACACCGAAACGCAATTTTAGACCCCTCTCTGGATTTTTTTTCAAAACTGTGATTTTTCAGAATTAAAAATACTTTAAAATACCAGCAGGAAAATATAAGCATCACTGTGAAACACGTGTCAATGATCCGTACATTCAGCCGCGGAACCGCGGTAATAACTTGCTCCTGCCGCGGATCCGCGGCCGTACTGTCAAATCATTGACTCGTTTTCCTATGGTTATATCCGTAGGTGATTTTGTAATTTTCTGGGTACTTTTAATCTGACTCAAATGTTGAGTGTTCGGGGGTTTATTTTGTAATTGTTGATTCGATCGGAAAATTTAAATTCGTTATCATTTCCGGATATTTAGAAACTGTTAACATGTTCGAACGGATATCATTAACTCACTTTTTCCCGGCACGAAAAACTTTCAAGTGTTGAATTTTTATCGGGTTTAAATCTTTCGAAAAAATGGCAAGTAACACGGTGGACCCTCTAGAAGACAACAAACCTTAACTCGATTATGTGACCGTCTTGAACTGCCTCTAAACCTTAGGGTTTGGGGCAGTACGGCGTGCCATATGTGAGGCGTTGGCTTGACCCTTCTACGGCTGGATCACTGGTACTGTGACATATTCTGGGATTATTTTGAACTCCGCTCAAGTGTTGAGCTATTTAGGAAATTTTGGGTATTTGATTATCTGTTCGAAAAGTTTAATACTGTCTATTTATCTGGAATGTGATACAATATGTGGAACTCATAGAGTTAGGCATGAAATGCGAAGTATGTGATATTTCGGATTTACGATGTCTAAAGTGATTGTGGATTCCAAATATTGTAGTTTTACAATTTCTTTTCTGTGACCGTAAGTGTAGTATGTAGTTGTATTGCCGGTTTTCGTTGCTATACGACAACGACGATCGGTGTATGCATACTTACTTACGTTGATGATATGTGATATTATGTGTTGCTGTGATATGTTATATTGGATCGTCGTGTTCTGAATAGCCGGGGGTTTTATGTGAGATGAGGTTTTTTTTTATTTTCATTCATGTAAAATTCATTTGTATGTAATATTCTTTTATTGGGGCACTTCCGGGATGAGGTTGATGTCACCATTGTATATTATTTACTTTTCCGCATTAGGTAGACCTAAGGAGGGGAGCACAAGTAACCAGGTTCTATGGTCCAGTGGGAGACCATCTCGAGGAGTCGAGACCGGGTCTCCTAACCCTACAATTGGCAGTGTTACTTGCCGCTCTCGTATGGGTCTTGGGATGTGGGTTTGGATATTCATCGCGACCGTGGAATCCGTGTTTTATACCGGCTCGTATTGAAAACACGGACATCCTAGTATATCAAATATTTCATATATGTTCTTCTGCTGCAATGTTCTGTGATGAGATCATATTACTGCCTGAGACGAATGCTTATACTATATATGTTGGAGATAGTGCCCTCATAGTCAATTATTGGATCGCAGGTACGTGATTGCAATGATTGCGGAGGACCTATCCCGGTAGCACAGTCTTACTCGAGATGATAGTATGCTATCTGGTTTGCCTTTATCAGTCGTGGTCATGTTCAGGTGACTGATTGCATGTTACACTTTGATAGAGCCCTTAGGATCTTGCTTTACTACCAACAGTATGCTGGCGATCATATACGTGAGAGTTGGGTAGTTTATATGCATATCCTTAATTGTGGTCCCTAGTCGTGGGAGTTTCGAGACAGGGCATCGATACTCCGGAGTAGACTAGTGTATACAGTCGAGACCCCGACGAGGGGCGGTGGCCGGTCTCACAAGCCACTGGTATCAGTTGGATCACCTAAGATGTATACAGGTGCTCATTGGGTTATGAGTACACCGGACAGGACTCGCCGGGAATCTGCTAGTTAGTACTATACCTATCGTCAAATAGCAGTTCCCTGGTGACATGTGTACAGGTTAGTTCATCGACCTGAGGTCGTCATTTGTCTCGTGTGAGTTCCCACTGTGCTTTGATTTCTACCCTACCACGGCTCAAAGGAGTCGTGCAAACAGGTAGTTTTTGGGTACAGTCCCGAGCCATATGGAGGCACGTGAGCGGATCGGCAGGGGATTCGTCTCTCCCGGTATTGGGGGCGAGGTCGTGCTGTGTCTAGGAGAGCCATTACACAAAGTCCATGGCCATGGCAGGAGATTTACTGGTAGGTACTCCAGTAGTATCTCAGGGTGTTATTGGGCTTCACTCCGACACGACTTATACTGCTATTGGGGGTCTGACGTTACTAGCCCCCTAGGCGGATATGCGATACTCATTGACGAACGGACCGGACTGTATATACATTGTCACTGTTAGGCTCAGTAGGGTTTTCGGAGGAGTTCGCTCATCGGTCTCCCTTGAGTTCGCTCCTCGGCCACCCTTGAGGTCAGTCCGTGGGCAGCCGTTACGCATTGCTAGTGCCGCTGACGGTTTGTGGTTAAACCCACTGCCAGGGTACTGACGAGTCATTAGAGTCCCCCACAGACAGTTTCCCAAGTTCGGGCGAAACGTTGTAGAGGCCGTATGGTTTTATGGCAGGGTTCGGAAAATGCACGTGCGTTTACGCACGTGTCGATTTTCGGACAGATAATACTGGTCGGCTTTGGTTTAAGCCGGATCCGAGTATTATATTGAGTAGGTATAATATCTTTGTCTCAGTTGCATTTGTATTCGGTCGTAATACAAATACGGGTATATTTATACAGTTTCGGGGTTATCCTGAAAGTCGTTTCAGGATCACTTTTGGAAGTTGCCAGTTTCCAGTTTTCTATCAGCCGTCTTTTAACATTCGGTTAAAGACGGATTTATCTTTTCTTGGATGAGAGTGACTCAGTGTTCTAGAAGATTCTAGAGAGGGTGACTAGGATGGTGACTAGGTTCATGAACCTTTAATGGCATTTATTATGTGATGACTAGATGATTATGACTCATGCTTTGAAATTAATACATTTTGTTTTGCTTAAGATCTTTTGTGATGATAAGCTTCATGATGTGGTCACCCCCTCCTCCTACCATCACCTCCCTCCTCTATAATTGTGGCCGGCCCCTCTCTCCTCCCACTATTCACTCATTTGTGAAATTATGGTTGCTAAAAAGAAAAGAGTATAGTTTAAAGTGTATGGAAATTTCATAGTTCATTCATTGTTCCATTTCATTTCCATCGGCAACTTCATTAACCGATCGTCCACGGACTTGGACGAAGTGAGACAAAGTCATCTACTCATTCTCTACATCAATCTTGGTCGTCTCTTTTAGCAAATTTGACGACCGAGTTGCCTCGAGTCAGAGGCGGGAGCCCGTTTAAAGAATCGGTGATGTGGTGCCACCTCGACGAGGATATCGGAGGTCGACGAGATCGGAGCAGCCGCAACGGAGCGTGGGATGATGGTTGAAGAACGAAGGACTCGGATCGTTCGGTACAACCTTTCTACACTCTTTACAGTTTGTTAGTTTAGCAATAATGGCAGATCCGGGTGAAAGTTTACGATAGCGCCAGTTAAAAAGTTTTTATTCCGCATTTGGCGTCTGTAGACTGCCGGGGCGCTAACGTAGACTTACAGTGGTATCAGAGCCTCACCATTTTGCTATGCTAACTTGTGCTAACGCGTTTAAAACATCGATCGAACCGAAATTCAAAAATCGCATTTTTTTCACTTGACAGTTCTGTTAATTTTTAAACTGGTCAAAATGACATTTGGACCATACCAGAAAATCAAGCAGGGTTTTTTAGGAAAACTGCAGAAATTCGACGAAGTGATTTTATTGTTCAAGCGCGGATCCGCGGCCCAAGCATGGGTTTGGCCGCGGATCCGCCGCAGGAAAGTCAAATCACTCTGCGAAATTTCTTCAGTGCATTCTCTATTGCAAATTGGGATTTTTGGTATATATAGTTTGGGCCCAGGTTTTATTACTGTTCTACAGATTTGCGTGGGGCCCATTTCTTGATATTTGGTCGATCGAAATTTAAACACGTTAGTTTACAGTGCTTACATTATATCTCTGACCGGGAATGTCATTTGATCGGTAAACCGCGTCTGATTGCTATAGTTCTTTTAGACGGGTTTGCGAACGTGACATTCGCGTTGATGTTCTGTGTTGTGCTGTGATGTTGCGGATTTGTCGTGGTGGATAGCAGTGTGCAATGGTAGTACAGTTTGTGTTTATTTGTACATTTGATATTGCGGGGCGAGCATCCAACTTGTGGACTGCCGTCACTGCCTGTTGTATAATATTCTTTTGGGGCACGACCAGGTTGCGGTCGATGTACCTATTGTACTATTTTTCATTACTGTACTAGGTTTTACCCCGCGACGGAGTGCACGGATAGCCGGGTTCGGGAAAGCAACGGGTCCGCATCTCATGGCTTTGAGAGGCAGAGGGGCCCCACTTCAGAATTGGCAGACTATTCGCCGCACTCGTAGGGGGTACAGGTTGACCCAAGGAGGGGTGCCCAAGATTACCGGATTCCGTGAAGTGCCGGGTGTTCCATTCACTATGCTGTGGGGACTGCCTCGCTTCAGGTTTTGGCGGGTAACTTGCCGCACCCGTAGGGGTCTAGGTTTCATTGCACAGGCTATCCACACGACAGGGGAACGTCGGGTTTCAGCAGCGGCTCTGTGAAACTCGGGGATCCCAGATTATTTGTATTGTTCTGTGATGCTTATTACTTTTCTGTAATGTTGCATATTATCACACCTGGAGCGATTATGTATATTGGTTTATATACTATTAGATGTTGTATATGTTTTACACCCGTGCTAGTCCAGTCCCCGCTCTGTCGTTAGTTAAGTAACCTAACGGGTGATGACGGGACCCAGTGACGAATGCGGATGGCATATACGTACATTTTATTTTCGTTCTTTTCTGGTGTGATTAATTGATGGGACTGCATTGATTTTGATCAATGCAAAGTTAAACAAACCTGTTTGAGTTGTTGGAACAATTTTAAAAAGATGTTATTACAAAGACGTTTCTTTTTGTTATGCATAGCGGTATTCGGTGTGAATATCCAGCACCTCATTCGACGAGGCAAAGGCTGATATCCCTTCACCGGGAAAGACCCCTTGGACAGAAGTTTGCGTCAGAGTAATAACTTTACTATAGTCGATTACATGTTGCTTTGCATAGCGGTATTCAGTGGAATATCCTGCACCTCATTCCACGAGGAAAGAGCCGAGATCCCTTCACCGGGAGTGACCTCTTTAGCAAAGGTTTTCGCCACTATATTTTAAAAAAGCTATCAGGTTCCTTCAGCGATATCAAGTTCACTACGCTAAAGGTTTTTCGCCAAAAACCAGCCGTAGCCCTCCGTCACTTCTTTTGGGTATTCAGTAGTATTCAAGCTATGCACTTTTGGCCAACGTCATGGCATAGTGTTTGGTAGCTGCTGGGTATTCATTTGTTGCATAGATAGATGAGTTGGTTTGGGACAGTCGTTCTGCCGATTGGCCAACGTCAGGGGCATGTTCGGGTGGGTTCAAATTGACAAGATAGTGATGGGTAGAACTTGGCATGTGACTTATGACATTTTGACCAACGCCAAGGTTATAAGAGCATGGGGCAAAAATGATATCGGGAGTTTCTAAAGAAACTGAAACTTGCCAAGTATGCGCATACCTTCTGGAGTATGAGTAACGTGGATGCATTCCATCACGTTATCATGCGATGAGAGTTGGATCCCGATTCCCACTGATGAGTTGGTTTACTCTTCGGGTGATCCCGATTGATTCTTCTTTAGGTTTGGAGGAGAATTTGACAGGACAGTGGGAGGTTTACGGATTAGATAAAGTGATGACCATTCTGATCTAGGTTAGAGTGCACGCAGAGTGTTTCTTTCCTCTCTCTCTCTCTTTGGCAGCGACCTTTGACCGACCCTAGACTATGACTCAGTGACCAGGTTGACCGAACCTTCTTAAAATACTGGCTTTTGGATTGTCTAAGTTGCATAAGTCATTGCCACTCCTTCTTTTACCCTTTGAATTTCTCAGAACACCCGTATTACTACGGATATCCACTTCCATTGGATAGATCCATCGTATGGTTATATACGAACTCGAAGGGACTTCTTCGAGGATGGATCCAGGTTCAGGAGAAATAGAATTGGTTTATTCAGTTGTCTTTTATTATCACCTTCTCTCAGGTTGCGAGAGCTCCTTGGTTTAGGAGAGCACACCTATTACGCTTATTGGATAGTCTTATTCCAAACCATAGGCTGGTGCCGAAAGGTAGGGAATGAAGAAAACCAATTAGCCTAAGTAGGGTGTGCAGAAGGTAATATGTAAAGACAAAATAAAGGGATTAGAAAGAGGGCAAAGTAAATTGCGACTGATATCATTCACGACCTAAACCGCGTACTTCATCGCCACTCCTATTTCACCTTTAAAAGAATAAGGTATTATTCAGTTGTCTTTTATCATCACCTTCTCTCGAGATGCGAGTACTCCTTGGTTTAGGAGGGTACACCTATTATGCTTACTGGATAGTCTTCTTCCAAACCATAGGCTGGTGCCGAACGGTAGGGAAGGAAGAAAACCATTTAGCCTAACGATGGTGTACAGAAGGTAACGACTAAAGACAAATAAAGGGATTTGGAGAGATGGCAATAAAATATACGGTTGAAGTCATGAATTGGATTATGGAAGAGGCATTACTATGAATACCAGGATACCCCTATGAAACATTTTCATGTTTCAGTGCATTGTTAAAGAAAAACTGTTTTCCCGATTAGACACTTACTCCAAGGGTATGTATTTACCAGGTTTCATTCTCATATCTGTATGGTTTTACAGATGATGAGTGGGAGTAAGATATTGGGAATTAGGTGATCATCCTCATTATATCGGAATTCGTTGTAATTGGTGATATTTGAGGAAATCGCCAGGGTACAGTTTTCAACCTACGAGGCACAGGTTTTGAGTTGTTTAACTCAGCGGACTTATACAGAGTATTGTATATTGTCCAAGTGTCCATCAGGACACAGGGGTAGGTCCTCGTACTATGTTCTGTTTACTTATAACTTCTCTAGTATTTAGACGAGTGTTTCGTGGAAATACAAGGTCTAAGTTTTGAGAAGTTGTGGGTATAAGAATAAAGTAGAGAACCAGGTATCACAAGTATCGGGATTCTTCAAAGAGATCGAAAATGTAGATTCTTATGATAGGTATTCAGATGATAGTGATGGTTTTGAGAAACGAGTTTTCTCTTTCAGGTTACTCATAATTGGATGTATTCCTAAGTTGAGTAATGCTGATTAGCCTCTTTCCATTAAGGTGATATGCACTGGAGACAGCTGCATGATTTGAATATGGTTCCAATTAAATAAGTGCCAAAGTTTCTGTATTGGATATAGAATGGATCGTACCTTAAAAGAAATTAAGGTACGGGGAGTTGTCCAGCTTATGCTTAAAACCAGATTCTGGATAACTCAGGGCACGGTTCTGTAATGGCTGTTTGTGGGTTGACCCTGGCTATGACGAGGGTTGATATTCTACCATTTGGAAGATCAATAGTGATATTGTTCTTGACTCGCCACAGTTTTAGTAAAATGGATCTTTTTCAGAAAACAGTAGTGGGAGTATGGTAGAACTGGAAGTGATTCCAGAACCGCGAACGATTACGGAAAATTTAATAGGACCTATATATTCAATCAGGTTTGACATTCCAATAGCCACTCCGCAGATTTGGTGGGTAACCTCAGACACCCGAGAGGTACTTCGGTAGCCTCAAGGACGGTGACAGGGAGGTTCTTATCTACCCAGACTTGACACTACTGTTGTTCCAGGCTATGAGACCCGGTAGGAGGGTTGTCGTAGTCAGTGGGAGCATCGAAAGAATAGTGGGCAAGATGCTTATATCTATTTATAGACTTGAGCAGTTATAGCGGAGATAGATCATCTAATTTTGATGTGACAGTCATGGGTTTGACTTCAATCAAAATAGGGGATGGATCTGTTAAGAAGGTAGTAGGGTGTGATGTCATGGTATCTGGATGACATACACAGAGTAGGAAGTAAAATTCCTATACTACGATCGGTTGTACTGTGGTCGTCACACAGTTGTTTCTCCAGACAGGATATGGATATAATATTTGACATTCTGGTTTCTAGATCTATGGTTTTAGATCTGGATTTGGGTAGTTTCCCATTGTGGGTACTTTGACAGTATTCTAATGGTTTTTAGAATAGATGACTCCTAGCATGGTGGTGTACCTGCAGGTGATGGAGTCACCCTCTCTAAAGGTGTCGTATAGACTAAAGAGGAGAGGGATGTGCATGATTGGCAGATCACTTGCTTAGGCAATTGAGTCAATCATGAGATGTCAAGTACCGCACCAAATGTTGTTTTTGCACTAGATGCAATAAGTTTGTATTAATCCAATCCTGGAGAAACATAAGGAAGCAGTTTTAGAACATTAGTACATGTTCTACGGATTTGATAACGGCAGCCTCTTTCGGGAGACGGTTATCATTCCAGGCTTCAAAGGTGACATAGATGACAGAGTGATTGTTAGAGTTTTAGTTTTCCCTCTGACGAGGGACAATATTATGGACAGGTGGTTCCAGAGGATACTGTGGGTGGCATGGTGCCGGATACTGATTAGGTTCAGTGATCCATACAGTCTAAGAAGTTTGGATATGGAGTTCATTTATGAACTAAGGTCCCATCAGATATCCAGACATATTCTAAGACAGGTACTACTCAATTCGGGAGATGGCTTTCTCCACGAACTTGAGATTAAGAGAGACATAGAAAGAAACTTCTAGGCGGATCCACTCACTGAGGCTGTTTCTCGAACACAATAGTTTTACAAACGGGCTTTGTGAAACTGATTAGTAGAGGAGTTGGATGTTCGGTTTCACACGGGCTGTGAGTAGTCGACATCGCAATATTAGCCTTGAGTGCAAGTGGGAGATTGTTGGAGATAGTGCCCTCATAGTCAATTATTGGATCGCAGGTACGTGATTGCAATGATTGCGGAGGACCTATCCCGGTAGCACAGTCTTACTCGAGATGATAATATGCTATCTGGTTTGCCTTTATCAGTCGTGGACATGTTCAGGTGACTGATTGCATGTTACACTTTGATAGAGCCCTTAGGATCTTGCTTTACTACCAACAGTATGCTGGCGATCATATACGTGAGAGTTGGGTAGTTTATATGCATATCCTTAATTGTGGTCCCTAGTCGTGGGAGTTTCGAGACAGGGCATCGATACTCCGGAGTAGACTAGTGTATACAGTCGAGACCCCGACGAGGGGCGGTGGCCGGTCTCACAAGCCACTGGTGTCAGTTGGATCACCTAAGATGTATACAGGTGCTCATTGGGTTATGAGTACACCGGACAGGACTCGCCGGGAATCTGCTAGTTAGTACTATACCTATCGTCAGATAGCAGTTCCCTGGTGACATGTGTACAGGTTAGTTCATCGACCTGAGGTCGTCATTTGTCTCGTGTGAGTTCCCACTGTGCTTTGATATCTACCCTACCACGGCTCAAAGGAGTCGTGCAAACAGGTAGTTTTTGGGTACAGTCCCGAGCCATATGGAGGCACGTGAGCGGATCGGCAGGGGATTCGTCTCTCCCGGTATTGGGGGCGAGGTCGTGCTGTGTCTAGGAGAGCCATTACACAAAGTCCATGGCCATGGAAGGAGATTTACTGGTAGGTACTCCAGTAGTATCTCAGGGTGTTATTGGGCTTCACTCCGACACGACTTATACTGCTATTGGGGGTCTGACGTTACTAGCCCCCTAGGCGGATATGCGATACTCATTGACGAACGCACCGGACTGTATATACATTGTCACTGTTAGGCTCAGTAGGGTTTTCGGAGGAGTTCGCTCATCGGTTTCCCTTGAGTTCGCTCCTCGGCCACCCTTGAGGTTAGTCCGTGGGGAGCCGTTACGCATTGCTAGTGCCGCTGACGGTTTGTGGTTAAACCCACTGCCAGGGTACTGACGAGTCATTAGAGTCCCCCACAGACAGTTTCCCAAGTTCGGGCGAAACGTTGTAGAGGCCGTATGGTTTTATGGCAGGGTTCGGAAAATGCACGTGCGTTTACGCACGTGTCGATTTTCGGACAGATAATACTGGTCGGCTTTGGTTTAAGCCGGATCCGAGTATTATATTGAGTAGGTATAATATCTTTGTCTCAGTTGCATTTGTATTCGGTCGTAATACAAATGCGGGTATATTTATACAGTTTCGGGGTTATCCTGAAAGTCGTTTCAGGATCACTTTTGGAAGTTGCCAGTTTCCAGTTTTCTATCAGCCGTCTTTTAACATTCGGTTAAAGACGGATTTATCTTTTCTTGGATGAGAGTGACTCAGTGTTCTAGAAGATTCTAGAGAGGGTGACTAGGATGGTGACTAGGTTCATGAACCTTTAATGGCATTTATTATGTGATGACTAGATGATTATGACTCATGCTTTGAAATTAATACATTTTGTTTTGCTTAAGATCTTTTGTGATGATAAGCTTCATGATGTGGTCACCCCCTCCTCCTACCATCACCTCCCTCCTCTATAATTGTGGCTGGCCCCTCTCTCCTCCCACTATTCACTCATTTGTGAAATTATGGTTGCTAAAAAGAAAAGAGTATAGTTTAAAGTGTATGGAAATTTCATAGTTCATTCATTGTTCCATTTCATTTCCATCGGCAACTTCATTAACCGATCGTCCACGGACTTGGACGAAGTGAGACAAAGTCATCTACTCATTCTCTACATCAATCTTGGTCGTCTCTTTTAGCAAATTTGACGACCGAGTTGCCTCGAGTCAGAGGCGGGAGCCCGTTTAAAGAATCGGTGATGTGGTGCCACCTCGACGAGGATATCGGAGTTCGACGAGATCGGAGCAGCCGCAACGGAGCGTGGGATGATGGTTGAAGAACGAAGGACTCGGATCGTTCGGTACAACGTTTCTACACTCTTTACAGTTTGTTAGTTTAGCAATAATGGCAGATCCGGGTGAAAGTTTACGATAGCGCCAGTTAAAAACTTTTTATTCCGCATTTGGCGTCTGTAGACTGCCGGGGCGCTAACGTAGACTTACAATATATATATATATATATATATATATATATATATATATATATATATATTGATATATAAATATTACTGCTTTTGTTTCTTCTGTGATGCTTAGGAAGCATAAGATGATGGGATTTTATTAATGAGATTAATAAAAAGAAAAGAAACCTAAAAGATGTTGTACAATCAAAACTTTATAAAAAGGGTAGCTACAGTTTTGCTTTACATAGCGGTATATATGATATACCCTGCACTTTATTCGATGAGGAAAGAGACGAGATCCCTTCACCGGGAGTGACCTCTTTAGCGAAACTGGCAGATGCTACAAAACTCGGTTTGTCTTTTGATTGCTTTAAGAGTTTTGCTTTGCATAGCGGTATATATGATATACCCTGCACCTTATTCGATGGGGAAAGAACCGAGATCCCTTCACCGGGAGTGACCTCTTTAGCAAAACTAATGAAAGCCTCAAAAACACTCCATTTCAAAATTTCACATGATTCTACGACAATATCAAGTTCATTACGCTCATGGTTTTCTGAAAAACCTGCGTAGCCCTCCGTTATTTCAGATAAAGACTAGTTAGTATTCGTGCTACGTTTGATGACTATATTAAGGCGTAGTGTGCGGTAGCTAATTAGTACTTATCTGCTAAAACATGAGATGTGATTGGATTAGGGTAGTTGTACGACTTTGTTGACTATGTTAAGGGTCGTGCAAGTGGGTTTAATTCAATCGGGAAATGACGGGTTGAACTTGGCTAGAAATTATGATTTGTTGACTATGTTAAGGTCATAAGTTGCTAGGGGCAAAATATTATCGGGAATTTCAAGTGTTGAAATTTGCAATGAGATTGCATACCTCCTATAAGATAATTGGATCCCGATACCCACTGCGAGTAAGAGTTACTCCTGGGAGAGTTTTACACAGGACAATTAGCCGATCAAGTAGGTGTCTAGAAAAGTGTTAACGGGGTTACGCCTCTGGAAAAATGAGGTTTACTTTAATTAGGTCTGTGCGAAAGCACGGGGAACCTCCCTCAAGTACCGACACTGATCTGGCTGAAAGATTGACGAAATTGTAGGGTGTAATTAATCCCGGCTAATCTTACCTTTTAGGGTTTGAAGGTAGATTTGATAAAAACAGTGGGAGACATCATGATTAGATTAGATAATAACCAATCTAATCTTGGAAGAGCATACGCTAAAGTGTTTTCTTCTCTCTCTCTCCAGGTAGCGACCATGTCAGACCATAATCAAGATAATAATATGGATGTATTGACTGAACCCGCTTATTATACTGAGCAGGTGAACGTTGGACCCGTTCTTTCTTATAAAATTTATAAGACTGAGCAGGAAACAGGAGAATATCTGGATTCTCACGCCGCCCAAATGAACATGCATGTTGATGCATCTTCTTTAGGTGTGTTAGTTATTGAGAACTGTTTCTTAGTTCACCCTACGTCCTGGGTATTAGATATCGGATCAGGATCCCACAGATGTAAATTGTTACATGGGCTACGTAAAGTAGGGAATTGGGAAAAGGTGATCATTCCGTTCAAGTAGGGAATGTTGCAAGTATTGCAGCGAAAGCAGTTGGAGAATATCACCTAGTATTGCCAAGTCGTAATACACTGATTCTAAATGAGTGCTATTATATACTGAACATGATGTGCAACATTATATCAGTTTCTTTATTAAGTAAAGAAGGATATAATTTTATAGTAAAGGATAATGTTATGAACATATTCCTAGATCAAAAGTTGATTGCATCAGGCTCGTTACATAATGGCATATTCATTCTCAATCAAAATACAGTCCTCAATATACAAAACACACACAAGAGGAAAAGTTTAGAAATGAGCGAATCCTTCTTGTGGCATTGTAGACTTGGTCATATCAATGCGACACGACTAGCTAAGTTACATAAAGATGGATATTTGAACCCGTTCGAATTATCATCTTATGATACTTGCCATTCGTGTCTCAAAAGAAAAATGACCAAAGCTCCATTTAGTGGACACGGAGAAAGAGTTACGGAACTCTTAGGACTGGTACATAGTGATGTATGCGGTCCCATGTCTACGCATGCCAGGAACGGTTCTTCCTACTTCATTACATTCACTGACGATCTCTCTAGATTCAGACATGTGTTCCTGATGAAACACAAGTCCGAAGCTTTTGAGAAATTCAGAGAATATAAGCACGAAGTAGAGAATCAAACGGGCAAAAGTATTAAGATTCTTCGATCTGATCGAGGAGGTGAATACTTAAGCAATGAGTTCCTAGATTATCTAAAAGAGAATGGGATTCTCTCTCAGCTTACTCCTTCTTATACACCACAGCACAACGGTGTATCGGAATGGAGGAATCGCACCCTATTAGATATGGTGCGCTCTATGATGAGCGAGGCTGAGTTGCTTATTTCCTTCTAGGGTTATGCACTTGAGACAGCATCATACCTATTGAATCAAGTTCCGTCTAAATCTGTACCTACCATACCATATGAGATATGGAATGGGAAGAGACCATATTTTAAACGAGTTAAGATATGGGGTTGTTCGGCCTATGTCAAAAGGCAAAATCCATACAAACTCGAGGCACGGTCAGTTCTTTGCAAGTTTGTGGGATATCCTAAGAATTCCCAAGGATATTTTTTCTACCACGCTGAAGAACAAAAAGTGTTTGTTTCTCAATATGCCACCTTTTTGGAAAAAGAATTTCTTGCAAAATAAATTAGTGGCAAAGAGGTAGAGCTGGAAGAGGTTCCAGAAAAACAAACTGCAACTGAAGATTTAGTAGAACCAGAGGATTCAGTAATGCCCGACGAACCCCAGCCTCTCCACCGATCTAGTAGGGTTTCTCGTCCACCTGAGAGATACTACGGTTTTCTCATTGATGGTGTAAGCGAGGATTGCATCATGGAAGATGATGACCCAACTAGCTTCGAGCAGGCCATCAGGAGTGGTGACTCTGTGAAATGGATGGATGCAATGCGATCTAAGATGGAATCCATGTACACCAATAAAGTATGGATTTTGGAAAATGCTCCTGAAGGGGTAAAACCCATTGGGAGCAAGTGGATTTTTAAAAAGAAATTTGGTGTAGATGGAAAAGTTGAGACTTTCAAAGCTAGACTTGTAGCAAAGGGTTTTTGTCAACGACCAGGTGTGGATTATGACGAAACCTTTTCTCCAATGGCTATGCTTAAGTCCATCCGAATCTTACTTGCCATTGCTGCATACCATGACTACGAAATCTGGCAAATGGATGTTAAGACCGCCTTTCTAAATGGTGATTTAGAAGAGTGCGTGTACATGACTCAGCCAGAAGGCTTCGTAGATAGTGGGAGCAGCGGAAAGGTGTGCAAGCTGCTTAAATCCATTTATGGGTTGAAGCAAGCATCGCTGAGTTGGAACATCTGTTTTGATGTTGTAGTCAAAGAGTTTGACTTCATCAAAAATATAGATGAACCTTGTATCTATAAAAAGGCAGCAGAGAGTAAGGTTGTCTTCCTCGTATTGTACGTGGATGACAAACTCTTGATAGGAAATGATATTTCTATGCTGCAATCAGTCAAGCTCTTCTTATCACAAAGATTCTCAATGAAAGATCTAGGTGATGCCTCCTGCATATTGGGAATCATGATCTATAGAGATAGATCTAAACGGATACTGGGATTATCCCAATCCAGGTACATTGACACTATACTAAAGAGGTTTAGTATGGAAGAATCCAAGTGTGGGAACCAACCCACGATCTCTGGACTCACTCTCTCCAAAGAGATGTCTCCCAAGCCTGATTTGGAGAGAGCTCGCATGCAAGGGATATCCTATACTTCGGCAGTAGGCTCTATCATGTATGCGATGCTATGTACCAGACCCGATGTAGCATACTCACTAAGTGTAGTGAGTCGGTATCAAGAAGATCCTAGAGAGAGTCACTGGACAGCTGTGAAGAACATTCTCAAGTACTTGCGAAGGACTAGAGACATGTTCTTGGTGTATGGTAACGGAGAACTCCGGGTGGAGTCCTTTACCGATTCCAGCTTCCAAAGTGATAAGGACGACTCTAAGTCGTACTCGGGATTTGTCTTTACCCTCAATGGATGGGCGGTATGTTGGAAGAGTTCCAAACAGGATACCGTTGCAGACTCGACGATGGAGGCTGAATACATCGCTGCCAACGATGCTGCCAAAGAGGCTGTCTGGATTAAGAAGTTCATTAGTGAACTTGGTGTGGTTCCATCCATTGAGCATCCAATACCTCTGTATTGCGATAACAATGGAGCTGTGGCTTTGGCCAAGGAACCCAGGTCCCATCAGAAGTCCAGACATATTCTGAGGCGGTATCATATGATCAGGGAGATAGTTGATTGCCGGGAGATCGAGGACAGGAGAGTAGATACTTAGGACAACACTGCGGATCCACTCACGAAGGCCATTCTCCAGATACAGTTTGAGAGATTATTCGGGATGCTAGGTATAAGATACTACAGCAGCTGGCCTTAGTGCAAGTGGGAGATTGTTAGTTATGTATATACCCTAGAGGCCATTGTTGTACATATAATGTATATTATGATGGATGCTTGGATATATACAGAGAGGAATTTCTTGCTTGTCATGATAGTATGCTATTTGGTTTCACTTTATCTTAACATGTTGACTTGTATTGGTTTACTGTCTTACTCTCACATGTTGATAAAGATCTTAGGATCTGTACTCGAATACTGGGACTATGATAAGATCATACTAGTGGGGACATGGTAGTCGATGAGTACATCCTATAACTGTTCCTAGTCGAGGGTATATCGAGACAGGGCATCGACACACCAGAGTAGAGTAGCGTATACGCATCTTGACCCATATGATGGGCGATGGATGATCCCATATCCATCGGTGTTTGACATCAAGGATGGTGTACGGGTGCTCAGTGGAGACTGGGTACACTGGACGGACTCGCCGAGAACTTCCAGATGGTGATATACCACACGTCAGATGGCAGTTCTCCGGTGACACTGGTACAGGGTAGTCTGTAGACCCGAGATCGTCATAGAGACTTGTGTGATTCCCACTGTGCTTTGATTTCCACCTTACCACGTCCAAGAGGGCGTGCCAAATGGTGGCTTTTGGGTACAATCACGAATCACATGGAGGCAATGAGCGATAGGAGGGGATTCGTCTCTCCCGGTATAGGGAGTTGATGTTGTGCTGTGTTCGATTGGCTATAACTGGAAGTCCCTGGCCAGGGCTGATATAGAGATATACTGGTAAGTGTTACCAGTAGTTTCTCGACCTGTTATGAGCCTCACATTGACACGACTTATCGGTTACTGGGGTCTGACGTATACCACCCCTAGACTTGATATGCGACATATCAGACGAACAGACCGGACTGTACGGGAGTGTTACTGATTGGATTCACAGGAGAATGGACAGGCTAGCTTGTTGATCTTCTGATCGCTCAATACCTGGGTGGCTGTTACGTTTAGCTGACCGCTTGCAGCTTGTAGGTGTTTGATATGTTCATCACCTGCTACCGGCGTATTGACGATTCTTTAGAGTCCTACACGGAGGTTTCTTGGCTCAGGCAAAACGGAGTAGAGGCACATATGTGATATGTGCAGGACCGAGGATAATGCGATATATGATACCGTATTATATTCTCGCGATATTTAGATATGAACCGGGTCATCGGATCAAGTGTTGATTCGATGAATCGGTACATGAGATATTAGTCGGTTATATTCAATATTGCCGGATCGTTGGATCAAGTGTTGATTCGATAATTTAATGTATAATGATATATATGATATATTATATTACATTATCTAATATTGGGTCGCTTTATTATTTCATTTTCTCACCGTATTAATACATTGATATATATGCGATATATGTTAATTGTATTATTTTCTTTTGTTGCAAATATATAATATATATGTGATATATATTATTGTGACATGATATGATTTATTATGAAACATGTTTAGTGATGATAAAAAGAGATTAGGGTTAGCTCCTTCTTGTTCATTCTAGAAGGATTTCCTTTTGTCTTGGTTAAGATATTATGGTTGATACTTATCCATGACTTATTCTTAACCTAACCAAACCCTAGCTCTAGTTTATTCTCTACAAAGGTTAAGCCTCTCATCCTTGACCATGGTTCCATAATAAATCATATATTCTTATCTACTATTCATCACAAAAGGATTACTTTCATTATTCTTCATCTTCTTCTCTCTTGAGTTTTGGAAAGAGCTCACTAGTTATTTCTTTTGTGATGATTTCTTGTGAGAAAATGATATAAAAAGAAAGCATAAATACTACTCCATCATCCTCATCTAATCTAGCCCATTAGATCAGGGTGTTCACCTTATTAGAGTGAGAGAGCTTGAGCTATTGCAACTTCGACGTAGATCATCGGAGAAAAGGAATACGACAAGCTATCATGGATCGTTCGAGCCGTGGAGCTTCTCTTGAGTCCGGAAGATCATGGATCACGGCGAAGGGACTTCTACTCGGAGCATATGAAGTTAAGGAGCGGACTACAAAGGTTGTAATCCCTCACACTTAGTGGTAAAGATGTTTACTTGCATGTTAAACCCTAATAATCTAGCAAAGATCCCGGCTTTGGGTTGTTCGGCATGTCTATTTGATTTATTCGGGCATGTTTGATCCCTTATGAACCTTCATAAGAGTGCCTAGGAACCCTACAGTTCAGCTCTTTAGTTGTAACGCAGAACACTTTTTATATCAATTTGTGAAATATCGTGTTTTTAGTGTCTTTTAGAATTTCTGGGATCTGCTGTGACCTGGAAATTTTAGTGAGTAACTAAACAAAATTGTAGTGATGTACTGTGACCCTGGAGCACCACCTAAGACACGAGACCCACCCCACCAGCCTCGGCCGGCGACCCTAGGAAAATTCCGGCGACGCCGGCGATGGATGGAGATGCTGGGGTTTGGCTTTTGTGGGTAGCTGTCTGCTGTTGGTTAGGGGTGTTTGGTACTGTTTACTTTTTTGTATTTGCAGTATGAAAAATCTGGATTCGGTTACCTATAATTTAGTGTTTTGAATCCGCATGTTACGTTTTGCGACCCGAATCGTGATCTGGTGCAGCTGCTGTACTTAGTTTGGTTTAGTAGTGTCGCAACGCACGTTAGCCACTAGACGGAGACTTCTGAGTGAGTTTAGTGTTGGTGCATAGTTTAAAACGTAGTTTTACGTTATATTGGTCGATTTCTGAGATGTTTGCACTATTTGTTTGTTTGTGAAATTATAGCGTCGCAAGCGGGGACTTCGGATGCTGCGAACAAGGGGAAGCAGGTGGTCGGATTTTCATAGCTCGAGACCATCGGTGAGTAGATTTAACATCTATGGGGAAATCGCCCGTATGGCGCTAAGCGTCAGGGCTAGATATAATATGATATTAGCCGTATGTTATATGCTCATATAGAGATATTGCATGATTTTCATTGCATATAGTTACTTGTTGTGCCTGATACTATATCTATTGTACACCGCACTATTATTGACAGTCCATGTTGCACGAGCACCAATGATATGCTACACACACATTGTCGATAATTGCCATGATACGCACAACACAAATATTCCTTGATATACCTTGCTATTGGTTAGAGACATTGAAACAATTATTCTTGTACGATAGCGCATATGACATATAGCATACCTGTTTACCTACATGCTCATATATATGCCATACTATACTTACACGCTCGCACATATACTTTGCTATTGTCACATGATCAGCTTGTTACAACATATATATCGGTGGAATGGGACGCTGTATATATATGTATTTGGATTTGGATTTTTGGGAACCGCGAGATATATTTAATGACTTGATGCATTTAAATAGCGGACTTTCCCGTGATATGCTTATATTGATGGTTTATGTTGCATATGTTATTTTATATAGATTTACGCATTTGAGATGTGTTTTCATGCGATATGAGAATTTCAAGTGTCGATGTTGGGCACCTATGTTCCGAGAGACTTATGGATTTTGAAATACCGATACGTGAAACACAAGTGTCGAGGTGGGATACTTGGGTTTCGAGGAACGTATGGATATCAGAAAAACCGATACGTGGAACATAAGTGTCAAAGTGGGATACTTGGGTTTCGAGGAACGTATGGATATGAGTATTTACGTGTCGATGTTAGGCACTGGTTTTCATGATGTTTTAGAGTGTCGATATTTGACATTCAGGTTCCATGAGACTTACAGGATTTGAGGGCCGATCTAAGTATTATTTTGGGATTTGGGTGTTGTTGAGTTACACCGTGTTTTTCCATGCTTATGATTTGTGCAGGAGATTATTTATTATCCCGCACTCAGTACTCAGTTGATATGCACTTATTCATGTAGATATAGTACCTGGTGGTGTACCTTGATCATAATAGTCGCATATTTATATTGTCATACTCATGCTACCAGCTTACATGCTATTGATCATTGATGTTAGTGCATACTTGCGATTTCAGTATGATGTTATTTACTATTCACGAGTTCGCAACTCACCCCCGTTGTGCCATAGGGTTTTGCAGGACTTTCCCTCAGAGTAGTCGCGGCAGGGCGTCTTATCATCTCTACTTTTGTGGATACCGCTGCGTTTGGCTTTGAGGCCGTTGTTTTTAGGTGGGTTTGCGGTTATCTATCTGTATATTGTATATATTTTGTTGGATCTAGTATTCTCCATCTACCACTGTTTGTATATGACTTAGGGACGAGTTGTGAGGAATCTGTGTTGTATATTTTGGTGACTTTGGGTGCCGTGCTCGTGAGAGCCGGTTATGTTGAAAAGTTTTACCTCTTTATGCAGTTTTCCTTTATATTCTTCGCTTCGGCGTCTTATTTGTATCTTGTGGTGGTTGTCTCCGCCGTTGGGTGTGATTTGCTCCCATTTGGGATGCTTTATATATTATCTGTGTTGTACCCGTTTTCGGGGCTAGTTTTTACAAAGGAGGTGCTGCCGAATTTTTTTTAAGAAAGAAAACTAGAGTTAGAAATTTTACTTGAGATTTTCTAAACGTTTAAAACTATGTTTTTCTCTGTTGATCCAGTTTCGGGTGGTTTAGATTTCTGGGTTTCGGCTTACTTAAGTTGCGTACGCCTGTAGACGTTACATAGTTTAAGTGCTGGTTACGGGCCAAATTTTGGGTCGTGACAAAGTTGGTATCAGAGCTCTAGGTTTTACCTTTCGGAGTGTAGGATGACCTTGGTTTGATTGAGTAAGTAGCTTAAGCAGAGTGACGTAGCGTGTGTATGTTCCGCGGCATACTTACGACACGGTACTTCGCCTAAGTGACCTTAGGAGTTATTGATTGATTTTCCTCCGTGATGATATACATCTTTGTGATTCGATTCTTGTTTCCTTATCGAATCTTGTTTCAATTTCCAGCCTATATGCCACCGAAGACTTCGAGGGCACAGAGAGCGGCCGCGAGGGACGAGGTCAGAGTAGACTCGTCTGAGGCGAGGACTGACCAGGGCGGTACGCCTGTTGTACCGGAGCACATTTCTATGATTGGGGATGGTATGCAGGACCTGTGCCAGATGATGGGGACATTGGTAGAGGCCATTCGAGCGCAGGGGCAGGCAGTTGTTCCACCCGTTGCAGGGACCACGATGGTACCTACTGTTCCGGCAGTCGCAGTTACAGCTCCGGAGGTTATTACCGTATCGCTGACGGAGTTTATGAGGCTGAGGCCTCCGGTGTTCACTGGCACAGATTCCACTGAGGACCCACAGTCGTTTATCGACCGGATGGCCAGGATTTGTCGTTCACTCCGATGCTCCGACGAGAGATGGGTGGAGTTTGCGAGTTTCCGGCTGGAGGGTCTGGCCCAGAAGTGGTGTGAGTCCTTGGAGAGGGGCAGAGCCGTGGGTCTTGCTCCTATGACCTGGGCTGAGTTTGTGACTGTGTTTATCGCCCGTTTTCTTCCACTGAGCATCAGGGATGCGCGAGCGCGTAGATTTGAGTCGTTACGCCAGACTCCGGGGATGACGGTGTTTGAGTATGAAGTACTGTTCACCGAGCTGTCAGTGTATGCTCCGTACTTGGTGGCGACTGAGGAGATGAGGGTGAAGAGGTTTATTCGAGGCCTGCTTACCCAGTTGTTCCTAGCCATCAGCATTCAGCATTGCGACACATATGTGGCAGTGGTGGACGCAACCCTATTGGTGGAGGAGCGTCTTTCTGAGTCGTCAGTTGCTCCGGAACCGAAGAGGGTTCGTACTGTTGATCTGGCAGAGAGGCGGGCATTTAGACGCCGTGACGGTTCCCGTTCAGATAGCAGAGGTTCGGGACGAGGTCGGCTTTTTAGCTCTTATCCTCAGGAGGGTCAGCAGTTTGTATCTGGATGTTACCGGTGCGGGAGTATGGGTCATCAGGTTCAAGATTGTGCTGAGCCACGTGTGAGCGAGGCAGCTTACCGCAGGTTACCTTACCACCTTCTCCACCTCAGAGGGCGTTGCCCCTTGTGCCGGTTGTTGCTCCGCGTCAGACTCTTATGCAGAGAGGTCGGGGTCGGGGTGGTTTTGTACCGAGAGGGCGAGGTGGTAGAGGCGGAGGTCAGCTAGTTGCCGGTATAGGGAAGGCTCAGGTGTTTGCCTTGACTCACCAGGACGCTCAGGCGTCCAATGCTGTGGTTTCAGGTACCCTTTCTGTATGTTCTTATGATGCACATGTTCTTTTTGATCCGGGATCTACGCATTCGTATGTTTCTACGCACTTTGTGCCGAGGTTAAGCCGAAATTCTTGTTGGCTAGATCAGCCGCTGGTCGTGGATACTCTTGTAGGAGAGTCGTTTGTTGCACGACACGTGTTTCGGTCGTGTGCTGTCCGTTTAGGAGACAGAGATTTTCCCATCGACTTGATCCTTCTTAAGATGTTGGACTTCGATGTTTTGCTAGGCATGGACTGGTAGCTACTTGCTACGCGTTCGTCGATTGCCGCGAGAAGACAGTTAGGTTTTGTTTTCCTGGTGAGTCAGTGTTTGTTGTGCAGGGGGGCCGTGGTGCCGCCCCTCACAGATTGATTTCTGTCCTGTGCGCTAGTCAGCTTTTGAGGAGGGGATGTCAGGGATTTTTGGCTTTCATTCATGATACAGGATCCATAGTGGAGTCGTTGGACCAGGTTCCTACCGTACGAGAGTTTCCCTATGTCTTTCCCAATGAGTTACCTGGGTTGCCGCCAGAGCGCGATATTGAGTTCTGCATTGATCCGATTCCTGGCACGGAGCCTATTTCTATACCGCCTTATCGGATGGTTCCAGCAGAGCTTAGAGAGCATAAAGATCAATTGCAAGAGTTTCTTGATTTGGGACTTATGCGTCCGAGTGTTTCGCCGTGGGGAGCTCCTGTTCTGTTCGTCAAGAAGAAGGACGGCAGTTTGAGGCTGTGTGTGGATTATCGTCAATTGAACCGAGTTACGGTGCGGAATAGGTATCCTTTACCTCGCATTGACGATCTATTTGATCAGCTCCAGGGTGCGAAATATTTTTCAAAGATTGATTTACGTTCGGATTATCATCAGTTGCGGGTTCGGAATGATGACATTCCGAAGACTGCTTTTCGTACGCGCTATGGGCACTATGAGTTTTTGGTGATGTCGTTCGGACTCACCAATGCGCCAGCAGCGTTCATGGATCTGATGAACCAGATTTTCAGGCCGTTCCTCGACCAATTTATTATAGTGTTTATTGATGACATACTGGTCTACTCTAGGAGTCGTGAGGAGCATGAGCAGCACTTGAGGATTATTTTGCAGATATTGAGAGAGCACCAGCTGTATGCTAAATTCTCAAAGTGCGCATTTTGGATTGATAAAGTTGACTTCCTGGGTCATGTGGTGACTGTTGATGGTGTTCTTGTGGACCCGAGGAAGATCGAGGCTATACAGCTTTGGCCCAGACCTGTATCGGTGACCGAGGTCCGCAGCTTTTTGGGCTTAGCTGGTTATTATCGCCGTTTTGTACTGGATTTCTCGAGTATCGCTGCACCGCTGACTGGACTGACCCAGAAAGGAGTTCTTTTCTTTGGACTGATGTGTGCGAGCAGAGTTTTCAGCAGTTGAAGACTCGGTTGACGACAGCACCAGTTCTTTCTTTACCTTCTGGCTCGAGCGGCTATGTTGTTTATTGTGATTCTTCTCGAGTGGGGCTCGGCTGTGTTTTGATGCAGCATGATAGTGTGATTGCTTATGCTTCTAGATAGCTGAAGAAGCAAGAGCAGAATTACCCCACTCATGATCTTGAGATGGCCGCGGTGGTCTTTGCGTTGAAGATTTGGAAATACTATTTGTACGGGGAGTCGTGTCAGATCTTCACGGATCACAAGAGCTTGAAGTATATCTTCCAGCAGTGGGATTTGAATCTGAGACAGCGCCGTTGGATGGAGCTAGTGAAGGATTATGATTATGAGATCCTTTATCACCCGGGCAAGGCGAAAGTGGTAGCTGATGCTTTGAGTCGTAGGACCGGAGGTAGCTTGTTCCAGTTGAGCGCAGTTCAGCGTCAGTCATCAGCAGATTGGCAGCTCTTATGTGATAGTAGGGTGCAGTTCGAGTTTTCTTCCACTGGGGGACAGCTTGCTCATGTCCGTGCCCGTCCACTACTACTTGATCGTATCCGTAAGGCGCAACCCAGTGATGCCCGTTTGTCCGAGATTCATGAGCTTTTTCGACAGGGTACAGTTTTGGAGTTCATGATTGATGACCACGGTATGCTACGATGTGGGACTCGCTTGTGTGTACCAGATGCTGATGGGTTGAGATGCGAGATCCTGGGGCAGGCACATCATTCGGCCTTTAGCGTTCATCCAGGTTCCACCAAGATGTATCGTGACTTGAGAGACTTTTACTGGTGGGAATGTAAGTCCATGTCACGCACCCCACGAGCTTGTAGGGAGGCGGAATATATGAAAAACAATTATCAAAGCTTCGTAACACGGACTTGAGCACACGGATCGTGTCTAAACCATTACTAGCAAACTACGAAAGGTTTAACTACTCGGATACGAAGTTATACCTCACGTTACTTGTCCTTCGGGTCTTCATCGCTGTCCTCCACTCCTCGTAGGCTCTATGGAACGTCGGCACCTCAACGGCCTCCTCGAGTCAAAGACGATCCACCCGAGAGCTACTACTCCAAGCTTGACCTCTAACTTGAGGTAACTAGGTTACTCAAAGTGCTAATCTACGCAACCTAGGGGATATAGAGTAGGATTATGGATTAATAAGTCTTGCTAACCCTTGATCTCAACACATGAGATGGTAGGGTTAGGGTTTGAAGAGAGAGAGCTTGAGGAGAGAGAAGGTTAGAGTGAGAATCCTTTTGGATAAATGATATCATTTGAATATATGAAGCATATGATTTTATTAAAATGAATAACATATAAATATGTGTCATCATGCTTCATTAATTCATAGAGTGATTCATCTCATGAGTCATTTAAAACATTAATGCAACATTAACTCCATGGATGATTCACTCTCATGACTCATTAATCCAATAAATGCAAATGCCACCTTAGTCTCCAAGTCATCATCCTTCTAGAAGCTTCTCGACAAATTACGAGAATGCCCCTCCTATCCGTGAAAACACAGAAAAACATTAGACTGTATAAATCCAATAATCCGATACTAGAATCTGGCTTAAACCAAAGCCCGCTAGTAAAAACTGTCCGAACATCGTACGTGCGTAAAAATACGTATGCGTCCGCACCCAGTCGTAAAACCATACGACCTCTATATCGTTTCGCCCGAAGCAGGGAAACTCTCTGTGTGGGACTCTAAAGACTCGACACTACGCTGGCAGTGGGTTTAACCACAGACCACAAGCGGCACTAGCTGTACGTAACAGTCCCCAGGTAGATGTCGATAAGAAAGACGATGAGGAACCCATCCGAACTCCTACTGAGCCTGATGTGACAATCTCCGTACAGTCCGGTCTGTTCGTCTAGGACTATCGCATATCGGGCCTAGGGGGCGGTAAACCTCAGACCCCTAATCGCGGTATAAGTCGAGTCGGAGTGAAGCCCATTACACCTTGAGAAACTACTGGAACCTACCAGTAAATCTTGCTTGCCTTGGCTAGGGACTTTGCGTAATGGCTCTCCATATACAGCGTGATATCAACCCCCAATACCGGGAGAGACGAATCTTGTCTAACCGCCACTGTCTCCAAGTGCTTCGGGACAGCACCCAACTACTACCTGTTTGCACGACTCCTTTGAGCCATGGTGGGTAGTAATCTAAGTACAGTGGGAACACACCCGAGGCGAAGTAGCAGTATCAAGTCGACGGACTAAGCTGTACTCATGTCACCTGGGAACTGCTATCTGACGATGGGTATAAATCCAACCTGCAGTTCCCGGCGAGTCCTGTCCGGTGTACCCGTAACCTAACGAGCACTTGCATACTATCCCCAGTACGACATACTGATGGCTGTAGGATAGACCATCTCCCTATGTTGGGATGAGAAGCGTATACACCAGTCTACTCCGAAGTATCGATGCCCTATCTCGATAATCCTACGACCAAGGACCTGTATAGGATGTTTCTTATAGACTACCCAGCCCTCACTGGTGTGACTGCCATCACAACGCTGGTAATCAAGCAAAGATCCTAAGGGCTCTACTAATATGTATAAGCGATACGTTACAAGAAACATATGCACATATTAAAGTAGACACAAACCAAGTAGCATAATACCATTTTTAGCAAGACTGTCAATACAACTGTGAATATCCCAAGCTTCCATTAAGTAATATACAAACTAGTATGATACAGTAATGGCCTCTAGGGCATAAACACTAATAATCTCCCACTTGCACTAGGGCCATGTACTGGCATATCACAGACCTATCATCTCGAATAGCCTCTCGGACTGCGTCTGAGGAATGGCCTTTGTGAATGGATCAGCAGTGTTATTCTCCGTATCTACTCTCTTTACCTCGATCTCCCGGCGATCTACGATCTCCCTGATCAGGTGATACCGCCTTAAGATGTGTCTGGACTTCTGATGGGACCTGGGTTCCTTCTCTAAAGCTATAGCGATGTTGTTGCCGCAATACAGAGGTATTGGATTAACACTGGTAGGAACCACCTGAAGTTCTGTGAGGAACTTCTTCATCCAGACAGCTTCTTTTGCGGCATCGCAAGCAGCTATGTACTCCGCTTCTATCGTTGAGTCAGCAACGGTCTCCTGTTTGGAACTCTTCCAACATACCGACCCTCCATTGAGGGTAAAGACATAACCCGACATGGACTTGGAGTCATCCTTGTCACTCTGGAAGCTGGAGTCAGCAAAGGCCTCAATCTGGAGGTCTTTTCCGCCATACACCAAGAACATCTTCTTAGTCCTCCTCAGGTACTTGAGAATGTTCTTTACTGCTATCCAGTGCTTCTCCCCTGGGTTTGCCTGATACCGGCTTACAACGCTTAATGCGTATGCTACATCTGGTCTAGTACATAACATCACATACATTATAGTGCCTACCACAGAAGCGTAGGGTATAATCGACATGCGATCCCTTTCCAAATCAGTCATGGGAGACATCTCTTTGGAGAGGGTGATTCCGTGACAAGCCGGTAGGTTACCGCGCTTAGAATCTTCCATACTGAATCTTTTCAATATGGTGTCTATGTACCTAGACCGCGAAAGTCCCAACATCCTCTTTGATCTATCACGATAGATCTGGATCCCCAGAATGTAGGTAGCATCACCCAGGTCCTTCATGGAGAACTTCTGTGACAAGAATCTTTTGACTGACTGTAGCATAGGAATATCATTTCCTATTAGGAGATTGTCATCCACGTACAAGACAAGGAATACAACAACTCTTCCTACAATCTTACTGTATATGCATGGTTCATCTGGATTTTTGATAAAGTCGAATTCTTTGACAGTATCATCAAAATAGATGTTCCAACTCCGCGATGCCTGCTTTAGTCCATAAATGGACTTAAGCAACTTGCACACTTTACCGCTCCTCACACTTTGATTGAATCCCTCTGGCTGATCCATATAGACGCACTCTTCCAAATTTCCATTTAGAAAGGCCGTCTTTACGTCCATCTGCCAGATCTCATAATCGTGGAAGGCAACAATGGCAAGAAGTACCCGAATGGATTTGAGCATAGCTACTGGAGAAAAGGTTTCGTCATAGTCCAAGCCAGGTCTTTGACGAAAACCCTTTGCAACAAGTCTAGCCTTATAGGTTTCTACCTGTCCATCTACACCAATCTTCTTTCTGAAGATCCACTTGCATCCTACGGGTTTTACCCCATCTGGAGCAATGTCCAAAGTCTATACTTTGTTAGTGTACATAGACTCCATTTCGGTCCGCATTGCATCCAGCCATTTTACCGAGTCGCCGCTCTGAATGGCTTGCTGGAAGCTAGTAGGGTCATCATTATCAATGATGCAATCTTCTCGATCCCCGTCTATGAGAAAACCGTAGTATCTCTCGGGCGGATGAGACTGCCTACTACTTCTGCGGATAGGCGCTGGTATGTCCCTTTCTTCTGAAACTTCTTGTTCTACCAAACTTTCAGTAACAGCTTATGGTTCTGGAATTTGTTCCAGTTCTATTGCTCTCCCACTCTTCTGATTTTCTAAAAATTCAGCTTCTAAGAAGTGGGCATGACGAGAAACAAAAACCTTTTGTTCCTCTGCGTAATAGAAATAATATCCCTTGGAGTTCTTTGGATATCCCATAAACTTACACTGTACTGAGCGTGCATCGAGCTTGTCCGGATGCTTCTTTTTTACAAAAGCTGGACATCCCTATGTCCTAAAGTGTTTAAGACAGGATTTCTTCCCACTCCACATCCGATATGGTGTGGTAGGCACAGTCTTGGTTGGAACCTGGTTCAAAAGATATGCAGCTGATTCTAGTGCATAACCCCAGAAAGATCGCGGTAACTCAACCTTACTCATCATGGAACGAACCATATCCAATAGGGTTCGATTCCTCCTTTCCGATACACCATTGTGTTGTGGTGTGTATGGAGGAGTAAGCTGAGAGAGAATTCCATTCTCTTTTAAGTATCCTAGGAACTCGGCACTTAAGTATTCACCATCTCGATCAGATCTCAGTGTCTTGATACTTTTTCCTGTCTGTTTTTCCACTTCATTCTTGTATTCTCGGAATTTCTCAAAAGCCTCGAATTTATTCTTTTTTAAGAAGATATATCCATACCTAGAGGAATCATCTGTAAAAGTAATGAAGTAGGAATAACCACCTCACGCATGTGTAGACATTGGACCGCACACGTCACTGTGTACAAGTCCCAAGAGCTCGCTCGCTCTTACTCCGTGTCCAGTAAACGGAGTCTTTATCATCTTTCTCATGAGACAAGATTCACAAGTAGCATAAATTGATATTCGAACGGATTCAAATATCCTTCTCTATGTAACTTAGTTAATCGTGTTTCATTGATATGACCTAGTCTACAATGCCATAAGAAAGCCTGATTTATTTCTGGAAACTTTTTTTTAAGTGTGTTCTGGACATTGAAAACCTGAGCTTGACTCAATACGTATATACCGTCATCTAATGTACCGAACACAATCAGAACTTGATTTAGGTGGATGTGAACTGCATCGCTTACGAATGTAAAATCATATCCCTCTCTCGAAAGTGAGGACACTGATATGATATTACAAGTCAAACTAGGTACATACAAACAATTACGTAGAATCAATATCTGCCCACTTGTCAAGCCTAGGCGATATTCTCCCACAGATTCAGCGTCCACGCTCATTCCGTTTGCAACTCTGAGAGACAAATCACCTACCCTTATAACTCTACGGTTTCTCAAAGCATGTAATGAATTACAGATAAGAGATCATGCTCCGGTATCTAGTACCCAGGAAGTAGAGTTAATTGACAAACAGTTCTCAATTACAAACACACTTGAGGCCGAAGCCACAACATGCTTCGTATCCTGGCTACTGGCTTCCAAAGCCCTGCAATCCTTCTGCCAATGCCCAATCCCATAACAATAGGAGCATCCCTTCTTACCTACACCAAGTCCCGAAACTTTTGCTCTTCCCTTTCCTCCTACTTTACTGACACCGTATATCGGCTTTGTAGAGGTCTTCTTCTTTTCACCCTTTTCTTTCGCCCTGGATGTAGAAGAAGAAGGTCCCCCATTAAGCAGAGCTTGTGTCTCCCTGGTTTCTTTCAGAGTGTAAGTAGAGAGTAAGGACTGTGGAAATAAGTCAGCATATGACCTGTTTCCCGTCGTGGTCTCCAGGTCCTTGAGCTCATCAATATAACTAGTCATCGTAAGGACGTCGTCCCTTACAGATGACCCGACAGCCAACCTCGCTTGAATTAAATCGTTCGAGGTCTCATATCTTGCGATATGAGATTGCTCTCCATATAAATCTTTATTATGGAGAAAGATGGAAACTGAGTCCATCTTCTCGTGCTGCTTCTGGTATACACCATCAACTGAAGCCAACACGAGGCACTTGGCATTCGCTTTATCCTTTTCCCTTTTCTGACGGATATCCATATCCGTGACGGTGGAAACTTGACCTGGGACGGCGGGATCTTGAGTAGTAATAGGGTGGTCCAGCTTGTAATAAGCAATGGACATCTAGACAGACCTTTGCCAGTCATATAAGTCAGATTCAGTCAACTTGTTATCTAGATGTAACCTAGTCATGGTCACAAAGTCGCTGCAATGAGAGAGAGAGAAAAAACACTTTAGCATGATGCTCTTGCAAGTTTAGATTGGTTTTTAGTTTATCTAAACTGGATGGCTCCCACTGTTTCTCGAATCCTTTCTCAAACCATAAAAGAAGAATTAGCTAGGACTGATCTCACCGTACAATACTTGCTTAACCGTTTAGCCAGGCCGGTGTCGGTACTTCGAGGGAGGTTTTCCAGTACTTTCGTGAAGTTCCTTAATTAAATAACCTCTTTTCTCTAGGGGCGTAGCCCCGCTGACACCTTTCTCGACACCTACTTGCTTTATAGCATTGATCGTTAAGTGACAAATCTCCTGATAAGTAGCATATACTCACAGTAGGATCGGGATCCAAATATCATCGTGTGATAATGTTGAAGGAATCCCACCAACATTCATCAAACTCCAAATGGTATGCTACACTAACAAGTTTCAGTTTCTTTAGAAACTCCCGATGTAGATTTTTGCCCCATGTTCTTATGACCTTGACTAAGGGCCAACAAATCATAAGTCACATGTCAAGTTCTACCCATCATTATCTTGTTAATTTGAACCCACCCGTATATACTCTTGACTAAGGGCCAAAAAAAGTAATACGACTGTCCCAAACCAACTCATCTATCTATGCAACAAATGAATACCCCAGCAGCTACCAATCACTATGTCTTGACTAAGGGCCAAACAAACATAGCTTGAATACTACTGACCATCCATAAGAAATGACGGAGGGCTACGACTGGTTTTGGCGAAACCGTGAACGTAGTGAACTTGATATAATCGAAGGAACCTGATAGCTTTTTAAAAGGAGTGGTTAAAGCTTCGCAATTAAAAAATTCTGCTCTTTTAAAATAACCGAGTGGTTTGTTTTAAATTTGTTCCAACGATTCAACTTTGGTTTGTTTTCTTTGCATTAATATAATGCGTCCCATCAATTAACCTATCATTGCAGAAAACAACGAAAATACAACATCCTCTTATGCCATCCGCATTCGCCACTGGGTCCCGTCATCACCCGTTAGGTTACTTAACTAACGACAGAGCGGGGGCTGGGCTAGCGCGGGTGTAAAACATAAGTGACGTCTAAATAGCTATCATATATAGATATTGTACATTCGTCAAACGCAATAATAGGCATTCCAGATCACTGATGAACATTATTGGATATACAAGCAATCCGCGTTTCCTTCGAGCCTGCAACGAAAGACGGATTACACAGTTGTGATGATAGCCATTACCCCACCCTAGACCCCTACGGGTACTGCAAACTACCCGCCAAGTACCCGAAGTGAAGCGGTCTCCCTCAACAACGTGAGTATGCCGCTAAACACTTCAAAGTACCCGATAGTTTGTGCACCCCACCTTAGGTCTATCCTAGGAGCAAAAATCAGTAAATGAAATAATACAACAGTGGCTACAACTGCAACCTGGATGCGCCCCGCAAAAGAATATTACATCATATTACAATTTACATCGAATGAATGAATATAAAAACCCATTTCAAACCCCGGCTAATCATCACAACGATCCAATCAAGTTCATAAACACAAACAGTAAAATAATTACAGAAATGTGCAACCCCCTGCCAACCGACATACTAGCAGTTAGGGGAGGTTTACGAACACATTAAACTTTACAGATAAAAACCCGATTTGCAAATAACTTAGAATATCGATTGACAACCTTTTTCCGTGTCTACCCCAAATGCAAGCCAGCACAGAAGTAACCTGGGCAGAAACAGAATATACTGGAAAACAAAACCCCACAAAATAAGAATTACTGTGAAAATCCGAGTCAACTCGGAGTTGACTCGGCGGCGGATCCGCGGCCGAATGCACTCATCCGCCGCGGTTCCGCGGCCGTATCACCGAGTTACCTTCTCGTATTTTCCCAGTATTCTTAGAATCCCCTGCTGTGAATTTTCATCCCTATCAAATAATTTTTTAGACACGTTTAAAATTGATAGAAACTGAGGGGGGCCGGGGTTAAGTTTTCGTGTTTTTCCGACGATCGGAGTTCTAATTAGTTGCTAACAAGCTAGTAAAGCTTTAGTTGGCTATGATACCACTGTAAGTCCATGTCACGCACCCCACGAGCTTGTGGGGAGGCGGAATATATGAAAAACAATTATCAAAGCTTCGTAACACGGACTTGAGCACACGGATCGTGTCTAAACCATTACTAGCAAACTACGAAAGGTTTAACTACTCGGATACAAAGTTATACCTCACGTTACTTGTCCTTCGGGTCTTCATCGCTTTCCTCCACTCCTCGTAGGCTCTATGGAATGTCGGCACCTCAACGGCCTCCTCGAGTCAAAGACGATCCACCCGAGAGCTACTACTCCAAGCTTGACCTCTAACTTGAGGTAACTAGGTTACTTAAAGTGCTAATCTAAGCAACCTAGGGGATATAGAATAGGATTATGGATTAATAAGTCTTGCTAACCCTTGATCTCAACACATGAGAGGGTAGGGTTAGGGTTTGAAGAGTGAGAGCTTGAGGAGAGAGAAGGTGAGAGTGAGAATCCTTTTGGATAAATGATATCATTTGAATATATGAAGCATGTGATTTTATTAAAAGGAATAACAAATAAATATGTGTCATCATGCTTCATTAATTCATAGAGTGATTCATCTCATGAGTCATTTAAAACATTAATGCAACATTAACTCCATTGATGATTCACTCTCATGACTCAATAATCCAATAAATGCAAATGCCACCTTAGTCTCCAAGTCATCATCCTTCTAGAAGCTTCTCGACAAATTACGAGAATGCCCCTCCTATCCGTGAAAACACAGAAAAACTTTAGAATGTATAAATCCAATAATCCGATACTAGAATCTGGCTTAAACCAAAGCCCGCTAGTAAAAACTGTCCGAACATCGTACATGCGTAAAAACACGTATGCGTCCGAACCCTGTCGTAAAACCATACGACCTCTATATCGTTTCGCCCGAAGCAGGGAAACTCTCTGTGTGGGACTCTAAAGACTCGACACTACGCTGGCGGTGGGTTTAACCACAGACCGCAAGAGGCACTAGCTGTACGTAACAGTCCCCAGGTAGATGTCGATAAGAAGGACGATGAGGAACCCATCCGAACTCCTACTGAGCCTGATGTGACAATCTCTGTACAGTCCGGTCTGTTCGTTTAGGACTATCGCATATCAGGCCTAGGGGGCGGTAAACGTCAGACCCCTAATAGCGGTATAAGTCTTGTCGGAGTGAAGCCCATTACACCTTGAGAAACTACTGGAACCTACCAGTAAATCTCGCTTGCCCTGGCCAGGGACTTTGCGTAATGGCTCTCCATACACAGCGCGATATCAACCCTCAATACCGGGAGAGACGAATCCTGTCTAACCGCCATTGCCTCCAAGTGCTTCGGGACTGCACCTAACTATTACCTATTTGCACGACTCCTTTGAGCCGTGGTAGGGTAGTAATCTAAGTACAGTGGGAACACACCCGAGGCGAAGTAGCAGTATCAAGTCGACGGACTAAGCTGTACTCATGTCACCTGGGAACTGCTATCTGACGATGGGTATAAATCCAACCTGCAGTTCCCGGCGAGTCCTGTCCGGTGTACCCGTAACCTAACGAGCACCTGCATACTATCCACAGTACGACGTACTGATGGCTGTGGGACAGACCATCTCCCTATGCTGGGATGAGAAGCGTATACACCAGTCTACTCCGGAGTATCGATGCCCTATCTCGATAATCCTACGACCATGGACCTGTATAGGATGTTGCTTATAGACTACCCTGCCCCCACTAGTGTGACTGCCATCACAACGCTGGTAATCAAGCAAAGATCCTAAAGGCTCTACTAATATGTATAAGCGTTACGTTACAAGAAACATATGCACATATTAAAGTAGACGCAAACCAAGTAGCATACTACCATTTTTAGCAAGACTGTCAATACAACTGTGAATATCCCAAGCTTCCATTAAGTAATATACAAACTAGTATGATACAGTAATGGCCTCTAGGGCATAAACACTAACAGGGAAGGGATGAAACGCGATATTTCGGACTTCGTTTCGAGGTGCCTGACTTGTCAGCAAGTCAAGGCTGAGCATCAGAGACCGGCTGGAGAGTTTCAGCCTTTACCCATTCCAGAGTGGAAATGCGAGCAGATTTCCATGGATTTCATTGTGGGTCTACACAAGACCAGTAGAGGGTATGAGTCCATTTGGGTAATTGTTGACCGGTTGACGAAAGTGGCTCACTTCCTTCCAGTGAAGACCATTTTCGGTTATGCTCAGCACGCTCAGTTGTATATAGATGAGATTGTGCGTTTGCATAGTGTTCCCACATGCATAGTATCCGACAGAGGCACCCAGTTTACTAGCCGTCTTTAGCAGAAGCTTCAGGAAGCTATGTGCACCCGGTTGAGTTTTAGCACCGCTTTTCATCCACAGACCGATGGTCAGTCGGAGCGGACTATACAGACTCTGGACGATATGCTCCGTGCATGTGTGCTTGATTTTGGTGGCAGTTGGGATCGTCACTTGCCGTTGATTGAGTTCTCCTACAACAACAGTTTTCAAAAGACTATTCAGATGGCACCTTATGAGGCTTTATATGGTAGGAAGTGTCGATCGCCAGTCTGTTGGACCGAACTCAGCGAGAGTAGAGTTTTAGGATCCCAGCTAGTTCAGGAGACTACGGAGATGATCCAGCTGATTCAGGACAGGATGAGAGAAGCCCAGTGCAGGCAGAAGTCATATGCCGACCGCCGTCGTCGCAGACTTGAGTTCGCAGTGGGGGATCACGTATTCCTGAGGATTTCTCCGATGAAGGGCGTTATGCGATTTAGAAAGAGGGGGAAGCTCAGTCCCAAATTTGTAGGTCCTTTCAAGATCCTTGAGCGAGTGGGTTCCGTTGCTTATCGTTTAGAGCTCCCGCCCAGTTTTCCGAATGTTCACCCTGTTTTCCATGTGTCGATGCTTCGAAGATACCTTCATGATCCTTCTCACATGATTCAGCACGAGACCGTTCAGCTTGAGCGCGATCTTTTGTTCACCAAGCAGCCGGTAGTTATTTTGGACCGGCAGGTGAAGAAACTTCGGTCAAAGGTCTTGCAGTCTGTGAAGGTTCTATGGCGTAGCCCTACTAGTGAGGAGACCACTTGGGAGGCCGAGAGTGAGATGCGGAAGAAATTCCCTCATCTCTTTGAAGGTACGCTTAGTAGTTAATTTTAATTCGGGGACCGAATTTCTATAAGGGGGAGATTGTAACGTTTTAGAAATCGTTATGCGAATTTGTCCGTTTTAGGGTAATTTTGTCGGTATTTTCCGTTTTAACCCGACTGTGATCAAACGATCATATAGACTTGCCAGCACCTAGTTTAGCTAAAATAAAGCTAGTGCGCAAACTTTGGGGGTATATGAGACGTTTTGGTTCAATTGGAATTTTTCCCGATTTTAATATTATTTTAATGCGGTATTCGCATCTTGGGAAATTTCTTCTAAGTGAACTTTTCTACAATTAAATTTGAGTAATAAAACCCTTACCACATTATCTAGATATTTGTTGTGCATATGGACTAAGGTTTTTAGAAAAAGAAAGAAAAGAAAAGAATAAGAGGTTGGATGTGCATGCATGTTCATTTAATGGTATTTATGTACATTTATCACTTGAAATTGCTAGGAAATTCCACACAAACCCTCCCCTTTCTCCCTTAGTCGAGCTCCTCCCCTTTCCTACTGCCCTTAATCATTTCCTTTCCATTTTGCATCAATTCAAAGCTTTTAAATCCCCAAAATCCCTATATAAATCACAAAAATACACCAAGTCTTGATTCTTGCTCTTTGATCACTTGGAACTAGGAAAGCTTAAATCTTGTGAGCTAAAGTTGATAGGTATAATCCCTAATCTGATAATTAGAAGCTTTTATGTTGTTTAGCTCGTTAGTTATAACATAGAACACTTTTTATATCGATTTGTGGAATATCGTGTTTTTAGTGTCTTTTAGAATTTCTGGGATCTGCTGTGACCTGGAAATTTTAGTGAGTAACTAAACAAAATTGTAGTGATGTACTGTGACCCTGGAGCACCACCTGAGACACGAGACCCACCCCACCAGCCTCGGCCGGCGACCCTAGGCAAAATTCCGGCGACGCCGACGATGGAGGGAGATGCTGGGGTTTGGCTTTTGTGGGTAGCTGTCTGCTGTTGGTTAGGGGTGTTTGGTACTGTTTACTTTTTTGTATTTGCAGTATGAAAAATCTGGATTCGGTTACCTATAATTTAGTGTTTTGAATCCACGTGTTACGTTTTGCGACACGAATCGTGATCTGGTGCAGCTGCTGTACTCAGTTTGGTTTAGTAGTGTCGCAACGCACGTTAGCCACTAGACGGAGACTTATGAGTGAGTTTAGTGTTGGTGCGTCGTTTAAAACGTAGTTTTACGTTATATTGGTCGATTTTTGAGATGTTCGCACTATTTGTGTGTTTATGAAATTATAGCGTCGCAAGCGGGGACTTCGGACGTTGCGAAGAAGGGAAAGCAGGTGGTCAGATTTTCATAGCTCGAGACCATCGGTGAGTAGATTTAACATCTACGGGGAAATCTCCCGTATGGCGCTAAGCGTCAGGGCTAGATATGATATGATATTAGCCGTATGTTATGTGCTCATATAGAGATATTGCATGATTTTCATTGCATACAGTTACTTGTTGTGCCTGATACTATATCTATTGTACACCGCACTATTATTGACAGTCCATATTGCACGAGCACCAATGATATTCTACACACACACTGTCGGTAATTTCCATGATACGCACAACACAAATATTCCTTGATATACCTTGCTATTGGTTAGCGACATTGAAACAGTTATTCTTGTGCGATAGCGCATATGACATATAACATACCTGTTTACCTACATGCTCATACATATGCCATACTATACTTACACGCTCGCACATATACTTTGCTATTGTTACATGATCAGCTTGTTGCAACATATATATCGGTGGAATGGGACGCTGTATATATATGTATTTGGATTTGGATTTTTGGGAACCGCGACATATATTTAATGACTTGATGCATTTAAATAGCGGACTTTCCCGTGATATGCTCATATTGATGTTTTATGTTGCATATGTTATTTTACATGGATTTACGCATTTGAGATATGTTTTCATGCGATATGAGAATTTCAAGTGTCGATGTTGGGCATCTATATTCCGAGAGACTTATGGATTTTGAAAGACCGATACGTGGAACACATGTGTCGAGGTGGGATACTTGGGTTTCGTGGAACGTATGGATATCAGAAAGACCGATACGTGGAACACAAGTGTCAAAGTGGGATACTTGGGTTTCGAGGAACGTATGGATACAAGTATTTACGTGTCGATGTTAGGAAGTGGTTTTCATGATGTTTTAGAGTGTCGATATTTGACACTCAGGTTCCATGAGACTTACAGGATTTGAGGGCCGATCTGAGGGCCGATCTGAGTATTATTTTGGGATTTGGGTGTTGTTGAGTTACACCGTGTTTTTCTATACTTATGATTTGTGCATGAGATTATTTATTATCCCGCACTCAGTACTCAGTTGATATGCACTTATTCATGTAGATATAGTACCTGGTGGTGTATTTTATTATCATAGTCATGCTACCAGCTTACATGCTATTGATCATTGCTGTTAGTGCATACTTGCGATTTCAGTATGATGTTATTTACTATTCATGAGTTGGCAACTCACCCCCGTTGTACCACAGGGTTTTGCAGGACTTTCCCTCAGAGTAGTCGCGGCAGGGCGTCTTATCATCTCTACTTTTGCGGATACCACTGCGTTTGGCTTTGAGGCCGTTGTTTTTAGGTGGGTTTGCAGTTATCTGTCTGTATATTGTATATCTTTTGTTGGATCTAGTATTCTCCATCTACCACTGTTTGTATATGACTTAGAGACGAGTTGTGAGGAATCTGTGTTGTATATTTTAGTGACTTTAGGTGCCGTGCTCGTGGGAGCCGGTTATGTTGAAAAGTTTTCCTCTTTATGCAGTTTTCCTTTATATTCTTCGCTTCGGCGTCGTATTTGTATCTTGTGGTGGTTGTCTCCGCCGTTGGGTGTGATTTGCTCCCGTTTGGGATACTTTATATATTATCTGTGTTGTACCCATTTTCGGGGCTAGTTTTTACAAAGGAGGTGCTGCCGATTTTTTTTTTTAGAAAGAAAACTAGAGTTAGAAATTTTACTTGAGATTTTCTAAACATTTAAAACTATGTTTTTCTCCGTTGATCCAGTTTCGGGTGGTTTAGATTTCTGGGTTTCGGCTTACTTAAGTTGCGTACGCCTGTAGACGTTACGTAGTTTAAGTGCCGGTTATGGGCCAAATTTTGGGTCGTGACAGTTTAATTCAGTCACGAAATGACGGGTAGAACTTGACTAGCGCTTATAATTTGTTGACCATAGTTAAGGTCATAAGTCGCTAGGGGTAAAAACAGATATTGGGAATTTCAAGTGTTGAAATTTGTAATGAGATTGCATACCTTCTATAAGATAGTTAGATCCCGATACCCACTGCAAGTAAGTGTTACTCCTGGGAAAGTTTTCCACTTTACAATTAGCTGATCCAGTAGGTGTCTAAGAAAGGTGTTAATGGGGTTATGCCCCTATGGAAACGAGGTTATTTAATTAGTTCCATGCAAAATTATGGGGAGACTCCCTCGGAGTACTAATACCTGACTGGCTGGCCGATTAGCGAACTTGTAGGGTGTAATTAATCCCGGCTAATCTTACCTTTTAGGGTTTGAAGAAAGATTTGATAAAAACAGTGGAAGCCATCCTGATTAGATAAAATAATAACCAATCTAATCTTGCAAGAGCGCACGCTAAAGTGTTTTCTTCTCTCTCTCTCTCTAGGTAGCAACCATGACACGCCTTAATCAAGATAATAATATGGATGTATTGACCAAATCCGCTTATTATACTGAGCTGGGGAACGTTGGTTCCACTCTATCTTATGACTGTCATAAGTCTGAGTAAGGAATAGGAGAATATCAGGATTCTCACACAACCCGAACGAAGAAAGAGCATGATGATGCATCTTCTTCGGGTGTGTTCGTAACCGAGAACTGTTTCTCAGTATGCTCTACATCCTGTGTATTGGATACCGGATCAGAATCCCACGTTTGTAATATGTTACATGGGTTAAGAAGAAGTAGAGAACTGGGAAAGGGTGATAAGTCTCTCGTAGTAGGGAATGGTGCAATTGTTGCAGCCAAAGCAGTTGGCGGATATCACTTTGTATTACCAAATGGTAATACATTGATTCTGAACGACTGTTATTTCGTACCAAAAATGATGTGCAATATAATATCAATTTCTTTATTAGCTAAAGAAGGATGTAACTTTGTATTAGAGAAAAATGTTATGAACATTTTCTTAAATCAAGTGTTGATTGGGTTTGGTACGTTGTATAACGGTATATACGTTCTAAATCAAACTACGGTTCTAAACATACAGAACACACACAAGAGGAAAAGTTCGGAAATGAACGAATCCTTCTTGTTGCATTGTAGACTTAGTCATATCATTGCGACCAAACTAGCCAAGTTGCATAAAGATGAATATTTGAATCCATTCGAATTTATATCTTATGAAACTTGCCAATCATGTCTCAAAGGAAAGATGACCAAAGCTCCATTTACTGGACACGGAGAAAGAGCTACTGAACTCTTAGGACTGATACATAGTGATGTATGCGTTCCTATGTCAACACATGCCAGGAATGGTTTCTCGTACTTTATTACATTCACCGATGATCTCTCAAGATTCGGACATGTGTTCTTGATGAAACACAAATCTGAAGCTTTTGAGAAATTCAAGGAATATAAGTACGAAGTTGAGAACCAGACGGGTAAAAGTATTAAAGTCCTACGATCTGATCGGGGAGGAGAATACTTAAGCACGGAATTCTGAGACTATTTAAAAGAGAATGGCATTCTCTCTCAGCTTACTCCCCCGTATAAACCACAGCACAATAGAGTTTCGAAGCGGAAAAACCGCACCCTATTAGATATGGTGCGCTCTATGATGAGTATTACTGAGTTACCTATTTTCTTTTGGGGTTATGCACTTGAGACAGCTGCATACCTATTGAATAGCGTTCCAACCAAATCCGTGCCTACTTGTCACGACCCGAAATTGACACGTGACGACCCTAATACTACGCAACGTCTACAGGCGTAACGCAGTAAAAGAAAGCCAAAACCCAGAAATCTAAAACATTAAAAGACGAGAAAAGATAAGAAACATTGTTTAAACTTTTGAAAATCTCAAGTATAAATTCTTTAAGTCCAATTTACTTTCTTGAAAATTTCGGCAGTACCTCCTTTGTAAAAACCAACCCCAAAAATGGGTACAACATAAATATAAAGTAAAGCATCCCCAACGGGAGAAAATCCACGCCAAAAGGTGGAAAACAACCACCACAACAGATATACGACGCCGTAGCGAAGAAATAAAAGACGATAAAATGGAAACTGTATAAAAGACAACGCAGTCACAAAATAATATACAATATCTTCCTCACCAAGTCTCTAAGTCAACATGAACATAGTAGATGGAGAGTACAAGGATACAACGAATATACAATGCAACAACGAATAACCACAAAACCCACCTAAGCAAACAGCACACTGTGAGCTGATGCGGTATCCGCAGCAAAAGATGATAAGATAGATGAATAGCCTGCCTCGACTACTCTAGGGAACAACCTGCAACACTGTAGCACAACGGGGGTGAGTTGCCAACTCGTGAATAGTAAATAACATATGCAGGTAATCGCAAGTATGCACGTACAGCGCGAATCTAACATATGCAAGATGATAGCAATAAATGGTCATATGAACGCAATAGTCATGAAAGATACTATAGCAGGTACATCTAATACATGAAGCAATAATATGACAATCTGTGTGCAACAATCATGTAAGGTACTCTATCAGGTACAACTAATACAGGAAGCGATGATATGACAATATATATATGCAACAGTCATGAAAGGTACTCTATCAGGTACTACTAGTACATGAAGCAATGCATATAAAGTAAAAGTATGTAAATGCAACAGTCATGAAAGGTACTCTATCAGGTACTACTAATACATGAAACAGTGCATAAGCAATAAATGTGGAGTATGGAATAAAACATGTCATTTCCACGGAATCCTGACATCGTGGTAGGATCAAATCCATCAAGACAATCCAAATCCCAATTCCTCAAATCAGCCCCCAAATTGGCTCTCATATCATATAAGTCTCACAAATCCTTAATGTACAATGTCGAATAATCTCAAATGTCCTAAATCCAATATCAAGTGAATCTCTTATATTCTAGGTATATTTGCATGAATAAATATGATGAAAACAATATGTCACGCATCGACACAGAAATACTCAAATCTATACGTTTCTCGAATCGTAAGTGTCCGGTATCGACACCCGTGATCCACGTATCGGTCTTTCTCACATTTATACGTTCCTTGAATCGTAGGTGTCCGGTATCGTCACCCTTGATCCACGTATCGGTATATACGTTCCTCGAATCGTAAGTGTCCGGTATCGACACCCTTAATCCACGTATCGGTTTAAAACAAATCCCAAAGCGGATGCATACAAATATCAAGTAAAGAATAAATACAAATGCATGAATCAATACACATATATTAGCGTCTCATTCCACTAATATATGTGTATAGGCATATATAACAGCGTCCCATTCCACTGTTATATATACAGGAGTAAAAATATCAGAGACATCATATGAAATCCATGAATGTAATATTTGCAACATGAAACAGTAATATGAGCATATAAAGGAAAAGCCGCTAATTAACTGCAACAAGTTAATATAATTATAATGCGGATTCCTAATTTCTCCAATTCTGAATAACATCAAGTAAAGGTAAACATGTAGCTATAACTAATATATGTGTAAACATAAAGGTATAGCAAGATATAGATATCTACATATCAGAAATGATGTAATATACCCCGGGTATAAGTGAAGTATGTATGCAAAGTATACATGTAGCTATGTCATTATTTGTGTATGTACCTATCACTAATGGTACAATACCCTATAGGTATACATGTAACCAGCATGTAAGCATGTCAAGGCATATGTGTAAGCATATAGGTATACAGGTATGCTATAAGTCATATGCGTAAAGAAATATGAATCGATATCTCGATGTCCCTAACCAGACAATATCAAATCTATAAGTGGGTTGTGCGTGTCATGGCAATTATTGACGGTGTGTGTGGCATACAATCAGTGCTCGTGCAACATAAGCCGTCAATAATAGTGCAGTGTCCTAAGGATACTAGTCCAAGCACAACAATTAACTAAGCAGTAGGGTGTATACGCAATTCTAACTATGAAATAGAATATGCGACAAGTCAAGTCATTTCTAGCCCAGACGCATAACGCCATGCGGGCGATTCCCCTGTAGATGTTAAATCTACTCACCAACGCTCCTGGCTAAGTGAAGCCTACCACCTGTTTTCCCTTCGTCGCAGCGTCCGAAGTCCCCGCCTGCGAACCTAAAATTTCACAAACACATCACATAAGCTAAATATCCTGAAACGACGAAAAGACAACGAAACACAAGGATAACGCCCTGAAAAATGCACTGCGCACTTAGCGCATTTATCGCACACGACATCGGCCAAAAACACTAACTAGGGTCGCTGAACTACGAAACACCAATTCTAGACTCCGATCGTCCCGATTGCGCAACACAACAAAATAAAATACGAGGAATATAATAGCTATAACCTCGAAACGACTAATCGAACCCACGTCGGAAAAACCCCGAAACCTAGAAAACAACTTATCGTAATATTTCGCAGTAGAATCAAGCTAACACATTTCTAGCGATTTCAAACATCTTATAATAGCTTAACTAAGCTATCAAAACCAATTCTATGTTTTTAACACTTGCAAAATAAGTTTTAGCAAAAACCTAGTAAGCAATATATCATAATTAAACAAAGTATTTATTAACAATAATTAACATTTTCTACTAGGTTAAGCTTTTCCTAATCACAAATTAACACTTCAATAAAACATTAAACACTTAAATCAAGCTTTAACCTTAACTTGAATATCAAAAACAATTTCTAGAATTTTGAAACATCTAATTAAGCTAGCATAAAGATTTAAACTTCACAATTAGATATTAGGGTTAGGGTTTTATACCTCAAAATGATTCAAAAACTTGCAACAATAAAACCAAGATTAGTCTCCAAAATCAAGACTTCATGAAGAACAAAGTATGGTTTAGGGTTAAGGAAATGAAGGAAAATGATTATATTTGAATTTTTGTGAATTTATTTGGATTTTTCATGATTTATTTTGGCTAGAAATGAAGAAAATTGAGTGAGGAAGTACAAGGGAAGCAAGAGGGAGAGAGGGGCCGGCCAAGGAGGTGAGGGCGGTGTTTTTATGAATTTTAGTGAAGAAAGTTCTAGTAAAAATACAATAAATGCTTCATTAAATGTATTTTGCCACCTTTCTTTTTCTTTTCTTTTCTTTTTAAAAATTAATTCCATTGACCAAAAAAATCTAGATATTTAAAAATATGGTTCTAAAATAATTTTAGTGATGATTTCTAATGATTCTCATTTAGAAGAAATTTCTCGATTTACGTGCATATTTTACAGGCTAAAAATAATATTTTATTTGGGAAAAATTCTATCTGAACCAAAACCTCCCATATACCCCCAAAGTTTGCGCACTAGTTTTATTTTAGCTAAAATAGGTGCCGGCAAGTTTCTACGAACGTTTGATCGAAATCGGGTTAAAACGGAAAATTCCGATAATTTTGCCCTAAAACGGAAAAATTAGCAAAACGATTTCTGAAACGTTACAATCTTACCCCCTTAAAGAAATTCGGTCCCCGAATTAAAATTCATCTACGCGTACCTTCAAGAAGATGAGTACAAAACTCCTAAATCTCGCTAGCAGCTTGCCAAGTGATCACCTCACTATACAGCTGCGCCAAAGAACCCTCACAGACGGCAAGACCCTTGACCGAAGTTCCTTCACCTGCCGATACACTATAACTAGCGGCTGTTGGTGAATGAAAGATCGCGTCCAAGCTAATTGGTCTGATGCTGAATCATGTGAAAAAGGTCATGAAGGTAATTGCGAAGTATCGGCACAAGGAATACGGGGTGAATACTCAAAAATCTGGGCGGAAGTGTCAAATTATAGGCAACGGAACCAACTTGCTTGAGGATCTCAAAAGGACCTACAATCCCAAGGTACTTCCTAAAACTCAACACGTCATTCATCGGAAAATCCATAGGAATACATGAGCTCCCACTGCGAACTCAAGTCTGCAACCACTACGGTCGGCATAAGACCTCTGTCTGCACTGAGCTACTCTCATCCTGACCTGAACCAACTGGATCATCTCCGAAGTCTCTAGACTAGCTGGGGTCCAAAAATCCTACTCACGCAGAGTCAGAAAAACATAATGGCGATCGACACGACTTAACAACCAAAACTTAAAGGTTGCCAATTAGAATGTCTCCTGATAACTGCTATCGAAAGAGAGTCCTAACAATGGCAAGTGATGATCCCAACTACCGACAACAATTAATACGTACGTAGAAGCATATCCTCCAGAGTCGGTATAGCCCGCTCTCACAAAACCATCATCCCGCGGATGGAAAAACGGAGCTAAAGCTCAATCAGTACCCAAGGCTTCCAGAAGTTCCTGCCCCAGACAGCAAGCGAACAGGGTGCCTTCATTGGATACGACCCTTGAAGGAACTCCATGCAGCGCACAACTTAACAAAGAACAACTGAGCAACCCGAGTATAACCGGACAACTAGCATCCGAATGGAGTCACACCGTGACTAAACCTGGTAGACGCCATAACGAAATTTGTGGAGATCTGCTTCCATTCCCACTTCGGAACGGTTAAAGGTTGCAACTCTCCAGCCGGTCTTAGATGCTCAACCTAGCACACAACAAGAAAGACACCTTGAACGAAATCCGAAACTTCATTCTTCATCCTGCCCACCAGTAACTGACTCACAAGTCACGTCACAATTTGGTGGAACTTGGATGAACATCGAAAGCTGACTGATGTGCCTGCTCTAGGATTTCGCGTCTTTACCCAATAGTATCAGGTACGCAAACGCGTCCCTAAATGTAGCACATCTGGTCACAATTCAAGGACTCTGAATCATTACCCAGCCGAGTATGCTCAAGTATCTCTGACGAACGAGCATCGGCGGGCAGTGCCTCGCGAAAGCAATTAAGGAAAGGTGGTTGGGCGCGGACATGAGCAAGCTGTCCCCTCAGTGGAGGCGAACTTAAGATGTACTCAACGATCGAACAAGAACTGTAAATCTGCAGAAAACTATCTCAACAATCAAAATCCGCTGCAGGAAGATGTACATTAAGCTCTGATGGTCCGTTAAAATCTGCCATGACTCTCCGGATAAGTAGTGTTTTCCAAATTTCCAACGCAAAACCACCGCGGCCATTTCTAGATCATGAGTGGGATATCCTGCTCGTACTTCCTCCAACTGTCGGGAAGTAAAAGCGATAACTCTATAGTGTCACCTCCATACACAGTCGAGCCCCACTCGTGAAACATCATAGTTAAACAACAAGGTCGCCCGAACCAGAAGGCAAAGAAAGAACTGATGCAGTTGTTAACCGAGTCTTCAACTGCTGAAAAACTCCGCACGCATGCCTCAGTCCAAATAAATGAAACCTCCCTCCCGGTCAGTTCAGTCAACGGTGCAGCACTACACTAGCAATCCTGCATGAAACTGCGGTAAAAACCTGCTAATCCCAAAAATCTGCGAACCTCCGTCCGTACACAAGTCTGGGCCAAAGCTGTATGGCCTCGATCTTCCTCGGAACCATACGAAACCCGTCTCCCATAACTACAAGACCTAGAAGTCAACACAAACAAGCCTGAAAGAAAACTCCGAGAATCTAGCAACAGCCGGCGCTCTCCTAATGTCTGCAAAACAAATCCTCAAGTGCCGCTCCTGTTCCTCACGACACATTGAATGGACCAGAATGTCATCAATAACACAACAATAACTGGTCGAGGAATGGCCTGAAGAAATCTGGTTCATCATATCTACGAATGCTGCTAGGGCATTGGTGAGTCCAATGACACCACCAAAACTGTTGGATATATGTATGCCCTAGAGGCCATTATGTGATAGTGGATGTATTTATACATGTATATATATATATATTCAGTGTACATTCTTGCTCGACATGATAGTATGCTATCTGGTTCTTCTTTATCTGACATGTTGATTTGATCATGCTTTTATTCATTCATACATGCTGATAAAGCCCTGAGGATATCGGCTTGACTACTATGATTATGATGGAGATCATACTAGTGGGACATCTGTAGTTTATAAGCCTATCCTGAAATGTCCTTAGTCATAGGTGTATCGAGATGGGGCATCGATATACCAGAGTAGACTAGCGTATATGATACTAGACCCATATGATGGGCGATGGATGTTCCCACATTCATCGATGTTTGACATCGAGATCATATACGGGTGCTCAGTGGTGACTGGGTACACTGGACGGACTCACCGAGAACTCCTATATGGAATTATATCTATCGTCGAATAGCAGTTCTCAAGTGACACTGGTACAGGTTAGTCTGTAGACCCGAGATCGTCATAGAGTCTTGTGTGCTCTCCCACTGTACTTTGATTACCACCCTACCACGGCTCTACTGAGTCGTGCAAACAGGTGGCCGTTGGGTACAGTCCCGAGACACACGAAGGTGATGAGCGATAGGAGGGGTTTCGTCTCTCCCGGTATTGGGAGTTGATGCTGTGCTGTGCTCGACTGGTTATATCAGTAAGTCCCTGGCCAGGGCTACTGAGATTCACTGATAAGTGTTATCGGTAGTTTCTCGATCTGTTATAGACCATTCACCGGCACGACTTATTGAGTTATTGGGGTCGACGTAACCATCCCTAGGCTCGATATGCAGCATATCTGACGAAGAGACCGGACTATACGGGAGTGTTGTCGGTTGGCTCGACGGGAGTTGTAGCAAGTTCGCTTGTTTTCTTCTGATCGCTCAATACCCGGGTGGCCGTTACGTTTAGCTGACCGCTTGCGTCTTGGGGGTGCTTGATATGATCATCACCCACTGCCGGCGTATTAACGAGTCTTAGAGTCCCACAAAGGAGTTACCTAGTCCAGGCGAAACTTTGTGGTGCGCGTATGCGATATGCGCATGGACCCGGTTAAAATGCGCGTATGAGATACCGTATATTAATCGGGCGGCTTGCTTTTGGTCGGGTCGTATGTGATATGACCGGATTGATAAATCAAGTGTTGATTTATCATTTAACCATTATTTTCTCACTAGAAATCCTTTCTTGTATTTTTTATGTATGCATGCATGTATGCATTCTTTCATGATTCACGCACATATGGATGTGCATGCACACATACATACGTACATCATCTTTCATGGTTGTATATACATTGAAAATGGTGGCAATATAAGACTCACATCATGGTTTTATATATGGATTATTATTACATTTGTATTTGTTTTAAAAACAAAAGAAAAGATAAAGATTAACACATGGTTTCAAAGAAAAGATAAAGATTAACACATGGTTTCTACACTCTTCTTCACCTAACCATGTTCACCTACTTATTAACCATGGGTTAATCTTTCTTTTGTGTTTTAAACTCAAATACAATAATATCTTTATCATTTAACCATGGTTTGAGATGAAGGGTGAAAAATATATATACATATATTTTCCATTTTCTTCACAAGAGTTTTTTTCTTTCACTCTTGTTCTAAAAGGCCATCATCTTCTTTCTCCTTCTTCTTTTGCTCTCTAGACTTTTGTAGTGAGCAAAATACTCATCAAGTTAGGTTTTTGAAATGAGAAAAGCCACCACAACATCATTCTACACAAGTCTTGCCCACTTGTTTAGAGTATTATCTTCATTTCTTTCTCTTGATCAAGTGAAGTTGCTAGCTTGGACAAAGGAGCTTCGGGTGGATCGTCGTGGACACTAGAAGACTTCAAGCTAACCGTTCTCCAACCCTCAAGTGGCCAAGGATTCTAGCGTAGGGAGCTACAAAGGTTGTACTCTCAAAACCCTAGTCTTTGTTACTTATGATGTTGGTTAAAGTTTTGAAACCCTAATTTTCTAGGATAGATCCTTTGTATGCTTACTTAGCACCACAAAAATCTAATCTTTGGTACATATGATGCTTCCAAACCTTTCATAGGGCGCTAGGTAAACCTAACATTGGTATCAGAGCCGACCTAGAACATTAGGCGACACTTTAGCGAAGTAAAAACTCCGATCGAACCGAAATACGGTTTTTTGGGGCACTCTATGGACATTTTTTCAAATCTGTTATTTTTCAGAATTAAAAATACTTAAAAAATACAGCAGGTAAATATAAGACAAACAGTAAAATTCAAAGCCATGAACAGTATACTTGACCACGGAACCGCGGCTCAAGCTTGCTTAGGCCACGGCTCCGCGGCCGTACAGATGGCTCATTCCCTCATTTTTGTACAGTGTTTTTCCCTACCTGCTTGTATATATTTTGAGTATGTTTAATCTGAATCTACTGTTCAATGTTCTGGGGGTGGTTTTGAGTTCAATGATTCGATCAGAATTTTAACTTCATGTTTTTTCCGGGTAATTTAGAAAGTATTGAATTGTTCGAACAAGTATCATTTACTCACTTTTTCATGGGGTTTAAATCTTTCGGAAATACGTGGAAGTTTTTTTGTGGTGGACCCTCTAGAAGACAACAAACCTTAACTCGATTATGTGACCGTCTTGAACTGCCTTTTGAACCTTAGGGTTTGAGGCAGTACGGCGTGCCACATGTGAGGCGTTGGCTTGACCTTTCTACGGCTGGATCGCTACTACTGTGTCACACTCCGGGTTTTTGACTCCGCTCAAGTGTTGAGCTTTAGCGAATTTTGGGTATTTGATTATTCGTTCGAAGAATTTAATACTGTCTATTTGTCACACCCCGCTTCCCAGAGTACGCAAGATTGGGCACGTGACATAGCCAACCATGCTACCTATGGGTAGGAAGTATCCATCCACAGTCACATTACGGTTGTAAGGATATCAAGAACAAGATAAAACTAAACTAATACATGTTCAAATCCATAATAACAAGAATCAATAAACAATAAGTGCGGAAGCTAATGATCCAATACAATGAATAAACAGTACGTCCCATAATGCGGGCTCACATCTGGAAATGAAGAGAAATAAATAAACTAAATCCTAAGGACTCACTGTTCAGCCTGCTGGCTGAAGTACTCCTGCTCGGTCGTCGACAGTGGTACGGAATCTGGGCCATGCAAAACCCAGACGTCAGCGCGTCATGACATCAAGTATAAACTATAAACATGGTAATAAGCAATGCAAGTATGAACATGAATAAAGCAATAATAAGAGATAACAAGCAGGGTAATGTGCAATGGTGACTAAGCTGTCCTATCAGGTTTTCTACTCTATAGTCTTTGAAACCAATTGATGAATCGTCGATGTAACTCAATAGTATCCCGTGCGTGCCCGGGACCACGGTCATGACCCTCGGGGCTGAATCCGAGACGTGCCGCTAAGCAGTAAAAGGTAGTAGGATGGACGAGTGATGTCAGCATCAACACTCCGGAGCTGGCCAAGCCCGTAAGACTGATCAGAACAATGTATCGAACTGTTGAGTTACAAGTCGGTTTCACCTTTGATTTCCCCATACCCCCAAACTATGTATGTCAGGTCAGGTATTCAGTAGTCAAGGACTAATGCCAACACAAAGTCAAGTAAAAGTAGGTCTGTCTGGATCGACAGCAGGAATGGTTAGGTTTGTCGGCATTAGGCATGAAATCATGAAACAGGTAATGTCATGGTACGACAGGATGAGTCGGTATGTATGTATATGTCAGGTGTGGCAGGGTCAGGCCAATATGTCGTGCAATCGGGTAAGTGCTCACAACAGGTATACAATCAATAATGAACAGCAGCAGGAAACAGTAATTAACCACAATATTCCATATAACCACAGTGATGTTTGTATTCTCTTATTAACAGGTTCAATCATCTTAGGGTGCAATCGCCACAAGGTGAAGCAATATCCACAATTATAAATTAGGAAGACTACATGAAATTATACTAAATATAATAATTGTCTCATGAATGATTTAACAGTTTAAGCAGATATGATTCAGTCGTTTTATTTAGTTGAAATACGGGTTGATGTGGGTTGATTAATTACGAGGAACTGTTGTAACGATTTCAGGTTAAGATAACTGCAATACTATGATATACATTACCATCATTAAGTTGTTTTATTAATTAGTATGAATTCAATTGCGTGGCAAGACTAGATCCCGCACGCTAGCATGTTAGAGCAAGTATTCAGATACTTGCCTCGACGGTCTGCAAACTGGAACACGGATGCGATGTCGGCAGAAAACGCGATATGAAAGCACGGGCCACGGATCGAGTCCCAACAGGGATCAACGAGATCACACGGACCAGGGGACTTCGCTGGAGCGTCGGGTTCGCCAAGACGGCACGGTCGGATTCCGGCAACGACAAAGTAGCGAAGTTATCGACAAAGATACGATACACGCAAATACGACCAGCGAAGGGATTGTACCAAAAGGAAGCACAAGGAAAACTCACAGAGAAGAAACAGGGTGCAACCACGATGGATCGACGGCACTGGAACGCCGGCGAGGCAGCGACGGCGAAGAACGGTGGCTGGAAAAATCATGAGTTTGCTGGAACGAGGGTGCTGCAGCGAGTGTGAGGGTGGTAGTCGACTCTGGTGGTCGAGGGGGAAGGGAGGTGGTCGGAGGTGGCGTCGACGAGGTCGCCGGCGCGTTTCTCCGGCGAACAGCGGAGGTTAGGCGAGGGGTTATGGGCTCGGGTTGGTGGTCCGGCGAGGGGAGGAGGGAAACGACGACGAGGTCGGGTCGAGTAGGGTGAGAGGGTGTCGCGGGAGTCGTCGGCGACAGGAGGTGGCGTCGACGGCGAGGTCTGTGACGGGATGGAGGCGTCGGGGTGTTGGGTGCAGGCGCAGGAGAGAGAGGAGGAAGGAGGGAGGAGATGTGGCTGGGTCGGGGAGGCGTTGCTGGCGGCGACGAGGTCACGGGAAGGTCGGCGGTGAGGTCGCGAGGGCTAGGGTTAGGGTTTCGTGTGGGTTTCGTATGGAGGAAGATGGTTTGAGGGAGGCGGCTGTTGTATGGGTTTTTAAAGAGGAAGAGAGAGAAAGAGATTGGAGAGAGAAAGAGAGATTTGGTGAGATAGAGAGAGAGAGAGAATGAGGAGAGAGACAGAGAGAGATAGGGAAAGGAGGGCCCACGCGTGAACAGTCCTCGCTCGCGATTGGCTGGGGGAAAAATATTGAGAAGGATTTACGTAGGATTGTGAAGGATTTAACTGTTAGGAATTATATTCGTGAAGATTATAGTTTTAGATATTAAATTGAAACGGGCCCTTTTTTGGCGCGAAATGAAACATTTCCAAATCGCGCCCGGGTTGCGCCCAAATGTTCCAAATTCAAATTATATGATTTTAAGCGGGTTCCAAATTTTGAAAAGAGGTGTTTAATGATTAAAATGCATGCCCCCAAGTCGGACACTTGCACGCGCGCGTAGTCGCCCAAACTGGCCCGTTTAGCCAAACGGAACGGAATCTCGACCCGCGGACGCTACCACGCGACTAGTGGCGACGAGTAGGCCAACATGGACATCTTAAATTTCATTTTAGGAGTTAAAATTTGTTATGTGCCAAAATGACTTAACCGGGTAAAATTTAGCAATAAACACCAGAAAATCAGCAAAATTGGAATGAGCGATAAATAACTCTCAACTAGTAATATAAATAGTATTATTGGGCTCGGGTGTTACATCATACCCAACTACAAAAAGAATTTCGTCCTCGAAATTCCAAGAATACAAGATAGCTAACTACTGGAAAAGGTGAGGGAATTTCTGCCGGATCTCGTCTTCTCGCTCCCAAGTGAATTCTCCATGCGATCGATTACCCCAAGAAACTAGCACAAGAGGGATAACCTTGTTCTTAAGAATCTTTTCTCTTCGATCCTTGATTTCAACTGGTCGCTCCTCAAAAGTCAGGTCCTCCCGTACGGTCAACTCTGAATGATCCAAGACATGAGTCTCATCACGAACATACCTCCGTAGTTGAGACATATGAAACACATCGTGAACTCCTGCTAATGACGGTGGTAACGCCAACCGGTACGATACCTCTCCAACACGCTCCAATATCTCGAAGGGTCCAACGAATCGGGGACTAATCTTTCCCCTACTTCCAAAGCGAATCACTCCTCTAGTCGGTGATATCTTCAGGAATACCAAATCACCCACGGCGAACTCCAGAGGTCTTCTTGACGTGTCGGCCCAACTCTTCTGTCTGTCTTGAGCTGCCTTCATATGCTTCCTGATGGTATTCACCTTCTTGACTGTCTGTACCACCAAATCTGGTCCTAGTAACCTTCGTTCACCAACATCATCCCAACAAACAGGTGAACGGCACTTACGACCATACAACGCTTCAAACGGGGCCACCTGAATAGTTGCTTGGAAGCTATTGTTGTACGAAAACTCCACCAGGTGTAGATGATCTTCCCAAGAACCTTTGAAGTCCAACATGCAAGCCCTCAACATATCTTCAAGGGTCTGGATCGTCCTCTCCGATTGTCCATCAGTCTGAGGATGATAAGCTGTGCTAAACTTCAATCGAGTCCCCAAACTTTCTTGTAAGCTCCTCCAAAAGTGCGACAAGAACCGAGTGTCCCGATCGGACACGATGCTTACCGGTACCCCATGCAATCTGACAATCTCCTGCATGTACCGCTCTGCCAAAGTCTCTGTCGATTGACCAACCCGGAAAGGAATAAAGTGAGCTGCCTTGGTCAACCGATCGACAATCACCCATAAGGCATTGTTGCCCTTTGGACTCCGCGGTAAAGCCGTCACGAAACCCATGGTTATATGTTCCCACTTCCATTGAGGAATCGGAAGTGGTTGCAACAAACCAGCAACCCCTTTGGTGTTCAGCCTTGACTTGCTGACACACCAAGCACCTAGCCACGAAGCGAGCAATTTCCCGTTTCATACCTTCCCACCAGAAATGCTGTCGAATATCTCGGTACATCTTTGTCCCTCCTGGATGTACAGAGTAAGCTGAACTGTGTGCCTCCTTCATAAGCTCTTCACGCACATCTCCTTTTGGCACACACACACGGCTACCATATCTCAACGAACCGTCTTCATGGATCAGTAAATCGGTTCGCAGTCCGGCTCCAACCTGTTCTCGAAACTTTTGCAGTCTAGGATCCTACGATTGTGCCGCTTTACTCTTCTCGACTAAGGACGACTGTACTTGCAACTGCATAAACTGTCCTGTAGCATGGGGTAGCACTACCTCCAAGTCAAATCTCTGAAAATCCGCAATGATCTCCCTCTGTGCGGTCAACACCTGAATTGCTGGTAACCGACTCAGCGCATCCGGCACGACGTTGACCTTTCCCGGATGGTACTTAAGATCGAGGTCATAATCGGCCATCAGCTCCAACCATCTGCGTTGTCTCATGTTCAACTCCTTCTGAGGGAACACATAATTCAAACTCTTGTGATCTGTAAAGACTTTGACTCTCTCGCCCAGTAGGTAGTGTCTCCAAATCTTCAGGGCGAAGATCATGGCTGCAAGCTCTAAGTCATGAGTCGGATAGTTCTTCTCATGAGTCTTCAGCTGTCTCGATGCGTAAGCGACGACTTTCCCGTTCTGCATTAATACACATCCCAATCCCTTTCCAGATGCGTCGCTATGAAACACCAGTCCTCCTGAATTATCCGGTACGGTCAGGATCGGGGCGGTTATCAACTTCTGCTTCAACGTCTCGAAGGCCAATGCACATCCGTCTTGTGCCATCCTTCTTCTTTACTAAGAGAACTGGAGCTCCCCAAGGTGAGTTGCTGCTTCGAATCCATCCCTTCTCGAGTAATTCACTCACATGTTTCTTAACTCCTTCCAATTCCACTGGTGCCATTGGATAGTAAGCTTTTGATATTGGCGTTGCACCAGGAGTAAGGTCAATTGCAAACTCCACATCTCGCTTCGGCGGTAAGCCCGAAATATCTTCAAACACATCCATAAAGTCGCGAACAACTGCCGGCTCTTCATTACTCTCCACTACCATAGCCGCAAGAACACTGTTCGTCGGCCTAGCCCTAAACTCGACTGGCCCGACAGAATTGCTTTCTCCAATGAAAGTAAACTTAGGATGTCCGGGAATCTGGAAATTACCTTCCTTGCCCTACAGTCAATGTGGGCGTGGAAAGTGCCAAGAAAATCCATCCCTAAGACAACCTCATAACTGCCCGTATCTATCACCAAGAAATCTGCAAAAAGCTCCCGTCCGCAAACAACAACTGTACAATCTCTACCTTCCTTACTAGCTATGATTTTCCCATTCCCAGTATGTATGTCCCAGAAACTAGACAGGGTCGTGCAGGTGATCGAGTGTGTAGTTATAAATTTGGATGACATAAACAATGGGATGCTCCGAAATTAAGTAATGCCAAAGCGGGAAAACCATGAACGAGTAAATTACCTGAAACCACTTCTCTCGATGCCTTAGCTTCTTCAGCTGTCAACGTGAACGCTCGAGCCTGCTGTGGTCCTTGAGTAAGCGGTTCCTGTCCTTAGAACGGTCCCTACGGAGGCTTCTGTGTATCATCCTTTGTGCGAGGCTTCGACGGACAAGCATCAACGGTGTGATCTGCCGCTCCACATCTAAAACAGAGTCCCAGCCTCATACGACACTTCTTTCGCACATGTCCGGGTTTATGGCAGTGTCTACAGATCACTCTCCCCTTCCGATCACCCATACTTGTTTTCTTCATTGGTGCTACGCTGCGCCTGTTCACCGGAATACTCCTACGTACGGACGTGGGGTCCCGTGCAAATGCTGGTTCCAGCTCGATTTGTTCCTTTAGTTTCTCCAGCAATCCCCTTATCACTCTTTGCCTGGCGGCTAAGACCGCACGCCCTGGGTCCATCTCCAAATTCTGACCGGCCATATTCCTGGAAATCAAAGTACCCAACATTAGCATGATGATAGTTTTCGAGTATAGATCAAGGCTAGAACTCCAAGATACTTAAATAGAGTACCGCATTGTAGCTATGCCGCGGTATCATAGCCGCAATTACTTAACTCCACCCAAGTCGCCTAAGTCCTAGAGATAACAAGGAATTAGGTTTTCGAATTGACAATGCAAAGTAAGTTTGCATGTCGACATGATCCGGAAGAATGATTCAAAGATAGTAAAACGGTCAAGGTGGCTGGACATGTTTCCTAATCACGGGTGTTCTGATTCGTGTATTGGGTACAATACCCAACTACAAAAGAATCAACCCAACTAACCTATGGCTCTGATACCATAAAACCATGTCACGCCCCGCTTCCCAGAGTACGCAAGATTGGGCACGTGACATAGCCAACCATGCTACCTATGGATAGGAAGTATCCATCCACAGTCACATTACGGTTGTAAGGATATCAAGAACAAGATAAAACTAAACTAATACATGTCCAAATCCATAATAACAAGAATCAATAAACAATAAGTGCGGAAGCTAATGATCCAATACAATGAATAAACAGTACGTCCCATAATGCGGGCTCACATCTGGAAATGAAGAGAAATAAATAAACTAAATCCTAAGGACTCACTGTTCAGCCTGCTGGCTGAAGTACTCCTGCTCGGTCGTCGACAGTGGTACGGAATCTGGGCCATGCAAAACCCAGACGTCAGCGCGTCATGACATCAAGTATAAAGTATAAACATGGTAATAAGCAATGCAAGTATGAACATGAATAAAGCAATAATAAGAGATAACAAGCAGGGTAATGTGCAATGGTGACTAAGCTGTCCTATCAGGTTTTCTACTCTATAGTCTTTGAAACCAATTGATGAATCGTCGATGTAACTCAATAGTATCCCGTGCGTGCCTGGGACCACGGTCATGACCCTCGGGGCTGAATCCGAGACGTGCCGCTAAGCAGTAAAAGGTAGTAGGATGGAAGAGTGATGTCAGCATCAACACTCCGGAGCTGGCCAAGCCCGTAAGACTGATCAGAACAATGTATCGAACTGTTGAGTTACAAGTCGGTTTCACCTTTGATTTCCCCATACCCCCAAACTATGTATGTCAGGTCAGGTATTCAGTAGTCAAGGACTAATGCCAACACAAAGTCAAGTAAAAATAGGTCTGTCTGGATCGACAGCAGGAATGGTTAGGTTTGTCGGCATTAGGCATGAAATCATGAAACAGGTAATGTCATGGTACGACAGGATGAGTCGGTATGTATGTATATGTCAGGTGTGGCAGGGTCAGGCCAATATGTCATGCAATCGGGTAAGTGCTCACAACAGGTATACAATCAATAATGAACAGCAGCAGGAAACAGTAATTAACCACAATATTCCATATAACCACAGTGATGTTTGTATTCTCTTATTAACAGGTTCAATCATCTTAGGGTGCAATCGCCACAAGGTGAAGCAATATCTACAATTATAAATTAGGAAGACTACATGAAATTATACTAAATATAATAATTGTCTCATGAATGATTTAACAGTTTAAGAAGATATGATTCAGTCGTTTTATTTATTTGAAATACGGGTTGATGTGGGTTGATTAATTACGAGGAACTGTTGTAACGATTTCAGGTTAAGATAACTGCAATACTATGATATACATTACCATCATTAAGTTGTTTTATTAATTAGTATGAATTCAATTGCGTGGCAAGACTAGATCCCGCACGCTAGCATGTTAGAGCAAGTATTCAGATACTTGCCTCGACGGTCTGCAAACTGGAACACGGATGCGATGTCGGCAGAAAACGCGATATGAAAGCACGGGCCACGGATCGAGTCCCAACAGGGATCAACGAGATCACACGGACCAGGGGACTTCGCTGGAGCGTCGGGTTCGCCAAGACGGCACGGTCGGATTCCGGCAACGACAAAGTAGCGAAGTTATCGACAAAGATACGATACACGCAAATACGACCAGCGAAGGGATTGTACCAAAAGGAAGCACAAGGAAAACTCACAGAGAAGAAACAGGGTGCAACCACGATGGCTCGACGGCACTGGAACGCCGGCGAGGCAGCGACGGCGAAGAACGGTGGCTGGAAAAATCATGAGTTTGCTGGAACGAGGGTGCTGCAGCGAGTGTGAGGGTGGTAGTCGACTCTGGTGGTCGAGGGGGAAGGGAGGTGGTCGGAGATGGCGTCGACGAGGTCGCCGGCGCGTTTCTCCGGCGAAAAGCGGAGGTTAGGCGAGGGGTTATGGGCTCGGGTTGGTGGTCCGGCGAGGGGAGGAGGGAAACGACGACGAGGTCGGGTCGAGTAGGGTGAGAGGGTGTTGCGGGAGTCGTCGGCGACAGGAGGTGGCGTCGACGGCGAGGTCTGTGAGGGGATGGAGGCGTCGGGGTGTTGGGTGCAGGCGCAGGAGAGAGAGGAGGAAGGAGGGAGGAGATGTGGCTGGGTCGGGGAGGCGTTGCTGGCGGCGACGAGGTCACGGGAAGGTCGGCGGTGAGGTCGCGAGGGCTAGGGTTAGGGTTTCGTGTGGGTTTCGTATGGAGGAAGATGGGTTGAGGGAGGCGGCTGTTGCATGGGTTTTTAAAGAGGAAGAGAGAGAAAGAGATTGGAGAGAGAAAGAGAGATTTGGTGAGATAGAGAGAAAGAGAGAATGAGGAGAGAGACAGAGAGAGATAGGGAAAGGAGGGCCCACGCGTGAACAGTCCTCGCTCGCGATTGGCTGGGGGAAAAATATTGAGAAGGATTTACGTAGGATTGTGAAGGATTTAACTGTTAGGAATTATATTCGTGAAGATTATAGTTTTAGATATTAAATTGAAACGGGCCCTTTTTTTGGCGCGAAATGAAACATTTCCAAATCGCGCCCGGGTTGCGCCCAAATGTTCCAAATTCAAATTATATGATTTTAAGCGGGTTCCAAATTTTGAAAAGAGGTGTTTAATGATTAAAATGCATGCCCCCAAGTCGGACACTTGCACGCGCGCGTAGTCGCCCAAACTGGCCCGTTTAGCCAAACGGAACGGAATCTCGACCCGCGGACGCTACCACGCGACTAGTGGCGACGAGTAGGCCAACATGGACATCTTAAATTTCATTTTAGGAGTTAAAATTTGTTATGTGCCAAAATGACTTAACCGGGTAAAATTTAGCAATAAACACCAGAAAATCAGGAAAATTGGAATGAGCGATAAATAACCCTCAACTAGTAATATAAATAGTATTATTGGGCTCGGGTGTTACACTATTTATCTGGAATCTGATACAATATGTGGAATTCATATTGTTTAGGCATGAAGTACGAAGTATGTGATATTTCGCATTTATGATGTCTAAAGAGAATATGGATTCCAAATATTGTAGTTTTACACTTTCTTTTCTATGACCGTAAGTGTAGTATGTCGATATCGCCGGTTTCGTTGCTATACATCAACGACAATCGGGGTACGCATACTTACTTACGTTGATAATATATGATATTATGTGTTGCTGAGATATGATGTGCAGGATTGTCGCGATTGAATAGCCGGGGGGTTTTATGTGAGATGAGAGTTTTATATTTTCATTCATGTAAATTCAAATGTAATGTAATATTCTTTTATTTGGGGCACTTCCGGGTTGAGATTGATGTCACCGGTGTTGTATATTATTTACTTTTCCGCATTAGGATAGACCCAAGGAGGGGAGCATAAGTGACCGGGTTCTGGGGTTCAGTGGGAGGCCATCTCGAGAAGTCGAGACCGGGTCTCCTAAACTCCAGGATTGGTAGGGTCATTTGCCGCTATCGTAGGGGTCTAGGGGTGTGGGCTTGGCTATTCATCGCGACTGTGGAATCCGTATTTTCTATTGTTGGCTAAATACTAAATACGGACGTCCTATTATATCCCACATTATATATATGTTTCTGCTGCCTGTGTTCTGTGATATCTGAGACGAATGATATATTATATATGAGATATATAGTAGACGTTGCTTATGTTTTACACCCGTGCTAGTCCCGTCCCGGTATGCCGTTAGTTAAGTAACCTAACGGTGCATAACGGAACATTGTGGCGAATGCAGATGGCATAAGCGTACGTGTTATTTTCATTTCTTTTCTGTGATTGGCTTAAAGACTTAAATGATGGGATTACATTAATATGATTAATGTAAAGAAAATAAACCTAAAAAGATGTTGTAGAATCAGATTTGAAAACCACTCGGCTCTTTATGAAAAAGCTATATTTCAAAACTGCGGAGCACAAGCCACTCCATTTGAAAACCATTTGATTCTACGACGATATCAAGTTCAAAGCATTAAAGATTTTCTTAAAAATCATTCGCAACCCTCCGTCATTTTAGGAAGTAGAGCACTTAGTATTCGTGCTACGTTTGTTGACCTTAGCCAAGGCGTAGTGTATGGTAGCTAAGTGATGTCTTCCTACAATGCATATGATGCAGATTAATTAGGACGGGTATATGACTTTGTTGACCTTAGCCAAGGGTCATGTAAACGGGTCTGATTAATCAAGAAATGACGGGCTGAACTTGACTAGTACTTGTGATTTGTTGACCATAGCCAAGGTCATAGGTACTAGGGGTAAAAATCATATCGGGAATTTCAAGTGTTGAGATTTGCAATAAGATTGCATACCTTCCATATGATGGTTGGATCCCGATCCCACTGTGGGCAATAGTTGCTTCTAGGAGAGTTTTGCAGTTTACAATTAGCTAACTCATTAGGTGTCTAGAAAGGTGTTAATGGGGCTACGCCTCTTAGAAAACGAGGTTTACTTTAATTAGGTCCGTGCGAAAGCACGGGGAACCTCCCTCAAGTACCGATACTGGCCTGGCTGAACGGTTAGCGAAGTTGTAGACTGTAATTAATCCTGGCTAGTTTTCTTTTTAAGGTTTGAAAGAAAAACTTGATTAAAGCAGTGGGAGACATCAATTAGACAAGATAATAACCAATCTGATCTATGCAAGAGATTTCGCTGAGTGTATTCTTTTCTCTCTCTTAAATGGAAGATACCAATGACTGGACTCAAGCTTCTACTAGATAAAAACAAACTGAATGGGACCAATTATAAAGACTGGCTGAGGAATCTGAAAATAGCCTTGACTTATGATAAGGTATCATATGTCCTCACGGCTCCAGCCCCGCCCGTCCCAGGCCCAAAATCCTCAGTTGCGGATATTGAAGTCCGTAAGACATGGGATGCTGACTGTGCCACGGCCAAATGCCTCGCGCTTGCATCGATGGACAATACACATCAAAAGCAGCACGAGAATATGGACATTCAAACCATATTCCTCCATACAAAGGAGTTGTATGGAGAGCAATCCCGCGTATTACGATACGAAGCATCAAAGAAATTGTTTCAGATGTGAATGGCCCCTAGCACACCGGTAGGAGACCATGTTCTGAAGATGATAGCTCTTATAGAAGAGCTTGAGGACCTTGGATGGACAATGGACAGTGAACAATATACGGATATTATTCTGCAGTCCCTCCCCTCCACCTTTGCTCAATTCATAGTTAACTTCAACATGCACGGCATGGAGAAGGAACTACCTGAACTCCTTAATATGTTAAGGAGTGCAGAGAGCACTATGAAATCAGTAAAAACTCCCGTTATGACTATTGGACAGTCTTCCTCTTCTCTCCCAAAGGCTAAGGCCAAGGGAAAGAAAAAGAAGAAGCCCACCAATCCTAAGGGTGGAGTTAAAAATGTGAAGGGAAAGGAAAAGTCCAAAGCTGGAGACTCGGGGAAAGGTGAATGTTTTCATTGCCACAAAGCAGGACATTAGAAGCGCAACTGTACAGAGTACTTAAATCTCAAGAAGAAGCATGGGGATGCTTCTGCTTCAGGTGTGTTTGTGACAGAAAACTGTTTTTCAATAAACTCTGCTTCCTGGGTATTAGATACCGGTTCAAGTTCTCACATTTGCAATTCCATGCAGGGGCTGAGAAATAGCGAAGTTTTGAAAACAGGTGACCATACTCTCCGCGTTGGAAATGGTTCCAATGTACATACAGTCGCAGTGGGAGAGTATCACTTGGGGTTGCCATCTGGGTGTATATTGGTTTTGAACCCATGTTATTTTGTACCAAGTATGCTATGTAATATAATATCTGTTTATTTGTTAGACAATGAAGGATATAATTTTGTATTGCAGAACAATGTTATGAACATTCACCTAAATCAAATGTTGGTTGGGTATGGTACACTTAATAACGGGATATACGTCCTAAATCAACACACAGTTTTCAGTATACAACACACTAATAAAAGAAAACTTTCAGAAATTAATGAAGCTTTTCTTTGGCACTGTAGACTTGGTCATATTAACTAAACAAGACTAAACAAGTTACATAAAGATGGATATTTAAACCCTTTTGAATATAAATCTTATGCGACTTTTCTGTCTTGTATCAAGGGTAAAATGACCAAAACTCCGTTTACCGGGAACGGAGAAAGAGCTACTGAGCTCCTAGGCCTCATACATAGTGATGTATGCAGGCCAATGTCTACACAGGCTAGAGGCTGTTTTTCATACTTCATTACGTTCACTGACGATTTCTCACGATTCGGTCATGTATTTTTATTAAAGCACAAATCCGAAGCTTTCGAGAAATTCATTGAATATAAACAAGAAATAGAAAAACAAACCGGCTTGAGTATCAAGATGCTTCGATCAGATCGAGGTGGGGAGTACCTCAGTACAGAATTTGCAAACTTCCTAAAAGAGAATGGGATTCTCTCTCAACTCACTCCTCCTTACACACCACAGCACAACGGTGTGTCTGAACGACGGAATCGGACCCTATTAGATATGGTCCGTTCCATGATGAGTGATGCTGAGTTACCTGTCTCATTTTAGGGCATGCATTGGAAATTGCAGCGTTTCTTTTGAACAGGGTTCCAACCAAAACCGTATCTACCACGCCATATGAGATATGGCATGGGAAAAGACCATCTCTTAAGAGAATTAAGATTTGGGGTTGCCCGGCCTATGTTAAAAAGCAGAATCCGGACAAACTCGAGACACGGTCGGTCATATGTAACTTTGTGGGATATCCAAAGAACTCATATGGATATCTATTCTACCACAAGGAGGAACAAAAAGTATTTGTTTCTCAGCATGCCACATTCTTGGAAAAAGAGTTTTTCACAGATAAAGATGATAGCAATGTGGTGGATCTAGAAGAAGTCCTAGAGACACAAACTACAAATGACGACTTGGTTGAACCGGCTGTTGCAATAGAAACTGAAGAACCTCGGCCACTCCGTAGGTCTGGTAGGACTTCTCGCCCACCGGAGAGGTACTACGGTTTCCTCATTGATGGTGACGGAGAAGACTGCATCATGGATGATGATGATCCTACCAGTTTTTAGCAAGCTATCACGAGTGGTGACTCTGTGAAGTGGCTGGATGCCATGAGATCCGAAATGGAGTCTATGTACACCAACAAAGTTTGGAATTTGGACGTTGTACCCCCTGGGGTAAAACATGTGGGACGCAAATGGATCTTTAAAAGAAAGATTGGTGTAGATGGGCAGGTAGAGACCTATAAGGCAAGACTTGTGGCGAAGGGTTTTCGTCAAAGACCAGGTTTGGACTATGACGAAACTTTTTCGCCCGTAGCCATGCTTAAATCCATTCGGATCCTACTTGCTATTGCTGCTTACTACGATTATGAAATCTGGCAGATAGACGTTAAACCAGCATTTCTAAATGGAGATTTAGAAGAATGCGTTTATATGGATCAGCCAGAGGGCTTCATTGACAGTGGGAGCAGCGGGAAAGCATGTAGATTGCTTAAATCCATATATGGGTTAAAGCAGGCATCACGGAGTTGGAACATCTGTTTCGATGATGTCATCAAAGAGTTTGATTTCATCAAAAATCCAGATGAACCTTGTGTTTATAAGAAGGCTGTAGGAAGAGCTGTCACATTCCTCGTATTGTACGTGGATGACATTCTTCTGATAGGAAATGATATTCCTATGCTACAGTCGGTCAAATCATTCTTATCACTAAGGTTCTCCATGAAGGACCTGGGTGATGCCACATACATCCTGGGCATAAGAATCTATAGGGATAGATCCAAAAAGTTATTGGGATTATCCCAAACCAGGTACATCAACACCATCCGAAAAAGGTTTAGTATGGAAGACTCCAAGCGGGGTGCCTTACCCGCTTGTCATGGGGTCACTCTCTCCAAGGATTCTTGTCCAAAGACCGATGAAGAGAGAGCTCGCATAAGCATTATACCCTATGCTTCGGCAGTAGGATCTATAATGTATGCGATGTTATGTACACGCCTAGATGTAGCTTATGCACTTAGTGTTGTAAGCAGGTATCAATCCAACCCAGGGGAGAATCACTGGACAGCTGTGAAGAACATTCTTAAGTACTTACGAAGGACTAAAGAATTGTTCTTGGTGTATGGTAATAGAGATCTCCAAATGGATGCCTTTACCGATTCGAGCTTCTAGAGCGATAAGGACGACAACAAATCTATCTCAGGGTTTGTATTTACCCTCAATGGAGGGGCAGTAAGTTGGAAGAGTTCCAAACAGGATACCGTTGCAGACTCTACGATGGAGGCTGAGTACATTGCTGCAAATGATGCCGCCAAGGAAGCCGTCTGGATGAGGAAGTTCGTCTCGGAGCTAGGAGTAGTTCCAACCATTATTGATCCAATACCATTGTATTGTGATAATAATGGGGCTATGGCGTTAGCCAAGGAGCCCGGGTCCCATCAGCGGTCCAGACACATCCTGAGGCACTTTCATTTGATCCGGGAGATTGTAGATCGCCGCGAGATCGAGATTAAGAGAGTAGACACAAAGAATAACGCCGCAGATCCACTCACCAAGGCCCTCCCTCAGCCGCAGCATGAGCGACTTTTTGAGATGTTGGGTATGAGATACGCCAATAACTGGCCTTAGTGCGAGTGGGAGATTGTTGGATATATGTATGCCCTAGAGGCCATTATGTGATAGTGGATGTATTTATACATGTATATGTGTGTGTATATATATATATATATATATATATATATATATATATTCAGTGTACATTCTTGCTCGACATGATAGTATGCTATTTGGTTCTTCTTTATCTAACATGTTGATTTGATCATGCTTTTATTCATTCATACATGCTGATAAAGCCCTGAGGATATCGGCTTGACTACTATGATTATGATGGAGATCATACTAGTGAGACAACTGTAGTTTATAAGCCTATCCTGAAATGTCCCTAGTCGTAGGTGTATCGAGACGGGGCATCGATATACCAGAGTAGACTAGCGTATATGATACTAGACCCATTTGATGGGCGATGGATGTTCCCACATTCATCGATGTTTGACATCGAGATCATATACGGGTGCTCAGTGGTGACTGGGTACACTGGACGGACTCACCGAGAACTCCTATATGGAATTATATCTATCGTCGAATAGCAGTTCTCAAGTGACACTGGTACAGGTTAGTCTGTAGACCCGAGATCGTCATAGAGTCTTGTGTGCTCTCCCACTGTACTTTGATTACCACCCTACCACGGCTCTACTGAGTCGTGCAAACAGGTGGCCGTTGGGTACAGTCCCGAGACACACGAAGGTGATGAGCGATAGGAGGGGTTTCATCTCTCCCGGTATTGGGAGTTGATGCTGTGCTGTGCTCGACTGGTTATATCAGTAAGTCCCTGGCCAGGGCTACTGAGATTCACTGATAAGTGTTATCGGTAGTTTCTCGATCTGTTATAGACCATTCACCGGCACGACTTATTGAGTTATTGGGGTCGACGTAACCATCCCTAGGCTCGATATGCAGCATATCTGACGAAGAGACCGGACTATACGGGAGTGTTGTCGGTTGGCTCGACGGGAGTTGTAGCAAGTTCGCTTGTTTTCTTCTGATCGCTCAATACCCGGGTGGCCGTTACGTTTAGCTGACCGCTTGTGTCTTGGGGGTGCTTGATATGATCATCACCCACTGCCGGCGTATTGACGAGTCTTAGAGTCCCACAAAGGAGTTACCTAGTCCAGGCGAAACGTTGTGGTGCGCGTATGCGATATGCGCATGGACCCGGTTAAAATGCGCGTATGAGATACCGTATATTAATCGGGCGGCTTGCTTATGGTTGGGTCGTATGTGATATGGCCGGATTGATAAATCAAGTGTTTATTTATCATTTAACCATTATTTTCTCACTAGAAATCCTTTCTTGTATTTTTGATATATGCATGCATGTATGCATTCTTTCATGATTCATGCACATATGGATGTGCATGCACACATACATACATACATCATCTTTCATGGTTGTATATACATTGAAAATGGTGGCAATATAAGACTCACACCATGGTTTTATATATGGATTATTATTACATTTGTATTTGTTTTAAAAACAAAAGAAAAGATAAAGATTAACACATGGTTTCTACACTCTTCTTCACCTAACCTTGTTCACCTACTTATTAACCATGGGTTAATCTTTCTTTTGTGTTTTAAACTCAAATACAATAATATCTTTATCATTTAACCATGGTTTGAGATGAAAGTGAAAAATATATATACATATATTTTCCATTTTCTTCACAAGAGTTTTTTTCTTTCACTCTTGTTCTAAAAGGCCATCATCTTCTTCCTCCTTCTTCTTTTGCTCTCTAGACTTTTGTAGTGAGCAAAATACTCATCAAGTTAAATTTTTGAAGTGAGAAAAGCCACCACAACATCATTCTACACAAGTCTTGGCCACTTGTTTAGAGTGTTATCTTCATTTCTTTCTCTTGATCAAGTGAAGTTGCTAGCTTGGACAAAGAAGCTTCGGGTGGATCGTCGTGGACTTTAGAAGACTTCAAGCTAACCGTTCTCCAACCCTCAAGTGGCCAAGGAGTCTAGCGTAGGGAACTACAAAGGTTGTACTCTCAAAACCCTAGTCTTTGTTACTTATGATGTTGGTTAAAGTTTTGAAACCCTAATTTTCTAGGATAGATCCTTTGTATGCTTACTTAGCACCACAAAAATCTAATCTTTGGTACATGTGATGCTTCCAAACCTTTCATAGGGTGCTAGGTAAACCTAACAAAAACACATAAAGCCCGTAGCACGCACAAGGAAAACTTCGGAATGTCATTACTCCGAACCCGCAACAATGATGATCTGATCCCAAACAAACTTAGAAAATGTCTCGCACTCGGGAGCTGATCGAAGAAATCGTCAATGCGAGGTAAATGATACCTATCTGCACCGTAAGACGGTTAAATTGACGATCAATCAATACACAGCCTCAACTGCCGTCCTTCTCCTGACGAACAGAATAGGAGCTCCCCAATGCGAAACACTCAGACGCACAAGCCCCCCAACAAACAACTCTGCAACTGATCCTTAAGCTCCCTAAGCTTCGCCGGCTCATCTGGAACAACGTTGGAAAACTCTCGCACGAAGGAAAGCCGGTCCAAAAAACCCACTGTGGCTCTGGTATCACGAATGAACGCCAAGAATCCTCGACATCCTCTCCTCAAAAGCCGACTAACGAAAAAGGCTGAATTCAAGCTGTGTGAGGCGGCACCACTGCCCTCCCATGCACAACAAGAACTGACTCTCCGGGAAAACAAACCTTGTCTATTTTCTCACGGCAGTCCACAGATGCATAGAACGTAAGTAACCAGTCCGTGCCCAGGAGAATGTCAAATCCAACATCTCTAGAAGGATCAAATCGACGGACGAATCTCTATCTCATATCCGATTGGCACAGGACTGAATTACGTGTCGCGCAACAAAAGAATCGCTGACAGAGATAACACAACAAATGGCTGATCGAGCTAACCGGCTCTTGTCCCAACCACGGCACAAATGTGTAAAACAAACAAGTACATCAACAGAACATATAAATTTAGAATACCTGAAAACTCTCTATTGGACGCCCTCGCGTCCCGATGAGTGGAAGCAAACTCTCGTGTCTGCCCTCTACCCGCAACTAGCTGAAATCCTTCTCTGCCAACCTGTCCCCTTTGT